>OX467106.1:40260495-41600294 GCA_950106695.1 Biston stratarius | reverse complement strand
CATTTAGTTTTGGCTATAGATAAACTATTAAAATATTAGGATTCAAGTTTAATTAATCAGATTTTGCACTCGGAACTAGTTTTTTACTTTGGTATTTGCAGTCAGAACTATTTTTTAGGTGTTCAATGTGTCTATTTTAAATTAGTTGCATGATACATACAATATATTCATCTATTTTGGTATTTATTTTTGATAATTGGTATAATAATTCTACTATGGAAACTGACGTGATTTTGACACATTTTCAGAGCGAAGTAAAACGCGGCCACGCGCGCGTTGTACTCAGCTTTGTCTCCTTAAAGAAGGCGATTTAATTAAACGTGAGTAACCCCGCATAAGTAAAAGAAAAATGTGAACATATTAATCTATAATTATTCTGTATTGAATGTTATACTTTTTTTTTTAAATATTGGAAGACGACACAGCGTCATCTATTCGGACACTAAGCAAAGCTTGTAGGTAGGTACTATTGAGATGGGATGCAGATAGAATACTAAAATACCTAAAAAAACCAGACAGAACAAATATTTATGTTTGTCATATAAATGTTTGTTCTGTAAAGTTTATAAAGTAGCTACTCCTAAATGAGTTAACAAAATAGACAGTTTTAGCTTTCTGGCCAAAATTGGCATCTCATACACTGATAATTGTAAAAATGCACTAATGATTGTCATTTCTAGAGATGATACTTCAGTGGTACATAGACCATGCTAGTCAGTTCACACGCCGAAAACCCCAACAATGAGCTTGAGATGTCAGTGAAGCAAAACATCGAGAGGAACATATAGCATGGTGTAAGGGTACTTTTCAGCACTCAGCTGGCTAACTATCATCCTTAAGTTGAAAATCTGTCGCCAAGCATCCAACAGTGTGTTCCGACAGCCTCACTTCCGGCAGTTCCGGTTCCAGTGTTTACCTTTTTTTTTTATATCCGACTGGCTAGGTCACAGCTCACCTGATATTAAGTGACGGTGTGGTCGAAGATGGTAAAGCACACCTAGCCTGAAACTGGCTTTCAAGTGAGGCTGCCGGAACACACCGTTAGATGCTTGGCGGCAGATTTTCAACTTGAGGGTGGTAGCTAGCCAGCCGAGTACTAGAAAGTACCCTACCACCACGCTATGGTTTTCTCACGATGTTTTCCTTCACCGGCAGCTCAAGCTCATTATTGGGGTTTGAACCCACGCCCTTCGGCATGCGAAACTACCGCGCTAACCACTGAGCCATCATCGCTAAACCATCTTTGAATACAGCGTCACTGAACATCGGGTGAGCTGTGGTTAAACACCTAGCCTGTCAATAACAAGAAAAATGTGTGTAAAGACTAGAAAAGTCAATAGTGTTATAAATATTGAACACTAGCTGCGCCCCGCGGTTTCGTCTACGTTTTCTGGGATATAAAAAATATAGCCTTAATTCGACCTTGTTGCGAAATCCGTTCTTAGCTAACGTCTCCTATCTATAAAGGGTAGTATTTTTCAACATTCAGATTCAGAGATCAAGTAATTTTTGAGATTTCGTGTGTAATCATTGAGTGAATGAGTGGACCTTTCGCTTTTTTATATGTATATAGATAGATTGCTTCTGTTGAAGCTATGTAAACTACCGTTTTGACATTTGTATTCTTTTATAGACGGATGTACCAGTTCACATGGTGTATTCTGCCTTTGTTTTAAATGGTGATCTTTTCTGAAAAGGTTAACAACTAGCATTCACAGATACAAAAAAGTAGTAAAGTTGAGCAGAGACTGGATAAATCCTCCACAACACATTTCGCTCATGATACGCGAACTAAACACACATATGTCATAGTCACACAAATACATCAAGGTAATAATTGGATACAAATTAAATATACAACCCGATCGATATATTAATGGCAATTTACAATAGGATGAAGGCCGAACAATTAATATTGCAAAAATAGTTGGTATAAAAATAATTATTCTTATTGACTTGAAAACAAAAGATATATTTCTAGAACGACGTTATAATAAAAAATAATAGTAAATATCGTACGTCATTTTATTATCACAGCGCCATCTAGTCCCAAATTAATCAAAGTTTGAACTATGGGAACAAGATAGTTGATAGAATACTTACAACTTAAAAAACCCTACTCAGAGAACAAACATCTATGTATGTTCGTCACACAAAATGTTTGTCTTGAGTGGGATCGAATCCAAGACCCTCAGCTCTTCAAGCAGATCTACTACCAAATAGCTATGTCAAATATATTTACTACATAAAATATTACTAGGTATATACATATCTATCTATTTTTGTAGGGACTTGTGGATTGTAAGGAATTTAAAGTTACAATCCATAAGAACTGTTTCCTTACGTTTGGCATTTTTTTATATTAAAGTAATGAGACAAACAAGATGCTCTCCTGATGGTAAGAAAGACCACCTGTCGAAGATTACAGCATTACAGCGATACACAGAACTTTGAATAGCAAAACAAAGTCCAGGGCATCGCTGCTTTGGAGTTCATTACTTTGAGACTATCGATAGTCAGTCTCAACAGTTCTGTAATTTCGATAGCTGCAGAACCCTTCAAACCGAACACTATTGTGGCATGTTCTCATTAAATTATTATTATTCATGTATAGGCCGAATAGTTTTGAAATCATAAATTGCTAAGTGTCACTAAAGTTCTAAATCCTCAAACAAATGCCAAGGGCACGCAATGTAGAAATTGGGATATGTATGTAGTTGATTCTTGACTCTTTTGTGCATTTCTCACGACATTGGGCAACCTGTGTATCACGTCCATTTGGCAATTTCCAAGTGCAATTTGTGACCGCTTTAGACTTCCATCCATAATTTGCCTTGTGAATTATACCTTGATGTCTGGCCATGCTTGTCTTGTATCCGGCTTTAAGTATGCAAATTTAGGTTAGTTTGGTTATTGTGAAACTATTTTCATTTTTGTATATTTTGCCATTTATACACAATTGCTATTTGACCTAGAAGTTTGGATCAGCAAAAAAATGTGAATACAGGCAAATGCAATAAAAACTACATCATCAAAATAAAACTGCAGTGATATTACATTTTTCTATTACAGTATGGCCCCCTTGTAGTTTTTAAGTAATAAATCATCTTTTTTATTATAATTACTCTGTACTATTTCACTGCACTTCATGTCATCGCTGACCTTTACCCCGACTTCCTCTTCCTTTTCACTTTTCTTTATTTTTTACGAAATGAGTCTAGTCTTTCAAGCAGGATTCAAGTTCGTCGATCTGGGCCGTTTGGGCAGTCGTTTGCCATCCTGAGTCCATTGCGTTGTGATTATGGCCCAACAATCTCCCGACATGCGGTTAACATGGCCAGTACTGCTTTAGGAAGGCAGTTTTTTATTTTAGTCCTGGAGTGCAGTATTGTTTCTTATTTTGTATATTAGTTTCACTCCTAAAATGCTGCGCTCCATAGCTCACTGGCATACTCCTAGAACGAACTTCTGATATTTTTGTCAAATGTCAGTGACTAAGTTTGACGCTTTGTGTGTGAGGGCGGAGAGAAAAGACATGTCTATGAATTTTTTGTTTTAAGGAGTAGCATAAGCCCCTTCATAGGTGAATAGCTCTTATAGACGGTTTGCGACTAGCAACTTCTTTTAATTGTTTCCCCTGGAAGGAGACTATTTGACTCAAACGTATTCTTGAACATATTGTATTTCCGCACCCTCAATATATAGGCTAAACTCATCAATACTATTTTTAATACGTGTTCTAGAGCGGAGACTGCGAATTGGCAAACGTAGCGTAGGACACCCTGAGACTCGATGGCAATATATGTACGACAGCTGGCGGTGGAAGCAAAAAGCCGAGGATCGGGCTGAGGTGCGTGCCTTAGTCCAGCAATGGACTTGGATAGGCTGATGATGATGAATTAATTAAAATCAACGCTAGCGTTTTTTCTAAATAAGATATAGAATATAATACTTATACGATATTTGCCTTTAACGGTCTAATGCACATTGAGCAAGATTGTGCAATAGAAATGATCAACGACTTAGCGCATATTTATATTTCGAGTTGTAATGAAATCGAATGAATGTATTCTGTTAAATAATTTAATTAGTCGAATATTTTGTAAGGTTGTATAAGTACTATGGATTGCGATGAAAAAGGGGGATAACAATAGCGCATGTATGCCATTGTGAATGTACACACAATAGATGTTTGAATTAGTATCCGACTTCGATATACGTCAATACCATTGAACGATTGATTAGGTAGTACTGATAAAGAAGACCAATGCAAGTTAAAAACATGAAGGGATTTTAGTTTACTTTTTAAAATATTTACTCAGTGTAGTTACTTTGGAAAGAATAGATCTTGAGAATAAAATATAGAGACAAAAAGTATTGTGGAGGAAATATATATATATTAAAAATTATGTGTTTTTTGCTTGTTTGTAATCTTAACAGTAGACATAATATCTTAGAAATAAAAATTTCATAATTTAATTGAAGATAATATTTATTATTATATTTAATATTTATATAATATTGGTAATATTTGGACGTAAACTAGAATCAATAATTTTACTCTAAATACATATTGTAACCAAAACTAGACCTTTACATTTTAATTGGTGGGTTTAAAACTTAGACAACGGTTTTTTAGAATAAAATAAAAACATTTTTCAGTTTTATAACTTTGGTTGCACTGGGAAATTCAGAATTTGCAGAAAATGCGAGATTAATACGTTAATTATATTATTATTCATTATTCATATTGTACTGTATGGAAGCAATAAACATCTTGAATCTAAAATCTTGAAACTAATATAAGTCTGTTAATTAATCCTTGTTATTTTTTTTTTTTGCCGTGGTGGTGCCGGCGTTAGAATAGTACCCCACCCTCACTACCCGTGGTTGCCGTAAGAGTAGGCTAAGGGATGTAATCCGGAAGATGGGCAGCGGCGTCTTCCTTGAACAATAGCACCTAACTGCGCTCGCCAACCCGCTTGCCAAGCGTGGCGAGTATTGGCAAAACCCCCTCAGGAGGAGGCCTATGTCCAGCAGTGGACGAGCTATGGCTGATGATGTGATGTGATTTATTTTTTAAGATTAGTATGTTATAATGTGTTAGTAAGTCACCACGCTGGCCAAGTGCGGGTCGGCAGGTTGGCACACATCTTCGAGAACTTTTTTTATGAACTTTCGGACATGCAGGTTTCCTCACGATGTTTTCCTTCACCGTTTGAATCGGTAATACGCACATAACTTCTTTTGATGATTAGTTTGTGGTATGGTCAAAAAGGCCTCGTTAGAGTGTTTTCCGAAATCGAAAATCTTCAATGATTTTACAGGTGCCACAAACCGATTAGGCGGTCCACCTGACAGATGACATCACCAAGAAGGTCACGTGGTGTAGACCACAGTCGCCGGCTGACGAAGGTCACACTGACATTTGGGAACAGGTTCAGAAAACTAAGGTACCTACTCATAAAACAGCGCCTCTAGTGTATTATTAAGTTTGTATTTCAAAGTTTTTCATTTATAATATGCATCATGTCTTAAATATGCATTTTAAACTTGATTATAAATAATGAAGTATAGAAGCAGTACATCCCAAATGAGATAGGGCTAAAATACACTGGGGAGCTGGGTTGTATAAAGAATACATTTTAAAGAAATTATTTTACTTGGTGATACCTAAATTTCCTTAGCAGGAGGTCGTCTAAGTAGATACCGCCGCAGTACCAAAAATTCTGCCGCCAAGCAGTAGTATGTAAGCAGTACTGTGTTCCGGTTTGAAGGGTACTGCAGCTAACGAAATTACAGGGCTGTTGACACTAACCATCAAAAGTCTCAAAGTAATGAGCTACAAAACGGCCGTACCCTAATTTGTTTTGCTACTCAAAGTTATGTGTATCGCTGCAATGATCCTGCACAAGCGTTATCTCTTACCATCAGGAGAATGAGTCGTTCGTCTCATTACTATTCTTAAAAAAAAAACATGGTGTATACTGAGATAAAAACATAGCACGAACAAACGTGCTCATTATATTTACAATCAAGAGACAGAGCTTTCTAAGCACATTTTGAACGGTATCATTGCATAAAAAGTTAAAGTTCTTTTTGTAAAGGTCCAAAAATGGTCTGAACCATCAATTAATCAAGTACAGCTAGCTACTTCCTGTATTAATTACCATCTACATAGAATAGAACAGACAGTCGTGGGAGAAGCGACGGTAACGGCAAAAACTGGTTGCTTGCCACCAACTTGCCACTTACCAGCAGGTGGCGATTTGGATTGTAAATAATTAACCAAACATAGCTAAGAACCACCGCAAGGAAACTGGCTTTCAAATGAAAAAAAACCGCATCGAAATCGGTCCATTCGTTTGAGAGCTACGATGCCAGACACACACACACAAATAGACAGACATCGACGTCAAACTTAAACACCCCTCTTTTTGCGTCGGAGGTTAAAAACAGCCAATTTGATTGAACATCAAGCAGAATCATTATTGTTGACTCTTCTAACACATAATAGTGTAACTATTACTTAAAGTTACAATAAATTGTTATGTATTTATTGGTGACATATTCTTATGTGATTCACATGATTGTGATAGAGGAATCTAATGAAAAACGCTGATACAAAAACCTAGGAACACATGTAGAAAGAATCCAGAGCAGCTCAATGATAGAAATAAACGTAAACTTTAAAAGCCTCTTCATACTACGCTATAACAAGCTGAAGAATTTAAAAAATCTATAACCTGACTGTGATTAAAATAGCTATAATTACAGGAAAAAAACTTTTTAAATAAATTTATTATTTCTAAAACATATAAAACTAATTTATATTTTTGTAATCCTCTTTTAATTGCCTTTATTTAGATACCCTACTTGATAGGTTTGGTAATATTTTTATAATTAACTTATTACTATTTCGCGCCTAAAATCCACCATCTTGATTTTTTTTAATCTACCCTCTATGGTCAGGGTTATTGAGTCGAATCAAATGATACCTTAATTGTTGTAATCTATTCGTCCGTTTGGAAGATACAAGGTAATAAACGGTGACGGTATGATCGAAGATGGTAAACACATCTAGCCTGAAATGGAACTGACTCTCAAGTGAGGCTGTCGGAACATACAGGTGCTTGACGACAGATTCTCAACTTGAGTGGTAGCTACCCAGCAGATTATACCCTACCACCATGCTATGGTTTCCTCACGATGTTTTCCTTCAAGTTCATTATTGGGGTTTGAACTCACGCCCTTCGGCATGTGAACCGACCGCGCTGAGCTATCATCGTTATAAAAATATGTACGTGTACGCGTAACTAAGATCATAATAATGTTATAGCGTAGTCTGAAACGGTCTTAACAGTAAGTATCTATTCTATTTGAACCGCAGTCACACGTTGACGTTAATATTGTTTTTGTGTGCGCTTTCTCTGCGCCACATTGTATTGTGACTATGACATACTCGCAGCAATGGATCACATCATGATACGTGTGATTTAATTACCATAAGCACTATGCTTGTCAAGATTTTATTTGTAAAAGTAGTGAGACGAGCGAGGCACTCTCCTGTTGGTAAGAGATAACGAATGTCCATGACCATAGCAGCAAACAGAATTTTGAGTAGCAAAACAAAGTTATGCTCGGAGTTTCCCTAAGAGATCGAATCAGAAATTAGGAGATCCTTAGAAGAACCAAAGTTACCGACATAGCCCAACGGATTAGAAAGTTGAAGTGGGCAGGACACATAGCACGCTGAACTGATGGCCGATGGGGCCGCAAAGTACTGGAGTACAAACCACGGACCGATAAGGACGTCCACCCACAAGGTGGACAGACGACCTCATACAAACAGCAGGAACGCGCTGGATGCGAGCCGCTTCCAACCGGTCTTAATGGAAGTCAACGGGGGAGGCCAATGTCCAGCTATGGACGCCCTACGGCTGAGGTGATGATGATGACGATGATGAAACAAACTTCAGGGTTTCGCTGCTTAGGCGCTCATTACTTGTATATGAGCCTTACTTATAAAAGTAACAGTTAATCCATCTATTAGCTCATTTGTTTCTGGATCTGTTTCTTGGCCATATATGTGACGAGCATAAACATTTAGTATGACCTAATTCCACACGGCCCAATCCCATTTTATAATTCAATGCCATCTAGCCCCAAAATAAACAAAACTTGTACTATTAAAAACAGCTGATAACTGATGGAATATTTAAAAAATATATAAATAATAGATACATTAACTGATTTAGTAGCGATGATAGCCCAGTGGTTAGCGTAGTCGGTTCACGCATCGAAGGGCATGGGTTCAAACCCCAACAATGAGCTTGAGCTGCCCGTGAAGAAAAACATCGTGAGGAAACCATAGCGTGATGGTATGGTACTTTCTAGTACTCGGCTGGCTAGCTACCATCCTTAAGTTGAAAATTTGTCGCCAATCACCTAAGGGTGTGTCCCGGAAGCCTCACTTGAGAGCCAGTTCTATTCCAGGCTAAGTGTGTTGCCATCTTCGACCATACCGTCACTTAACATCAGGTGAGCTGTGGTCAAACAATTAGACGTCGAAAAAAAAAAGTTTGTATCATAAACGTTTGTCCTCCGTAGGATTTGAACCCACGCCTTACAGGTCATGAAGCAAAGATAACAAATGAGCTAACAGGGTAGTAAATTAAAGTATGTAATAAAAAAAACATTCAATATTCTTTACCCATGTTCTATCTTATGTTGGAATTATTTAAATCGAAATAGTATGTACATATATAAGTGAAAAACAACTTACATTTTTGATTTTTCTTTTCTTTACATTAATTTCATAACGGCCAACTTTGAATGACATAATTATTTCACTGTTTTTCATATATTTTTTACCACAAAACTTCAACTTTAGTCCAAGGTTAGGCACATACTACTATACTATCAGAGCATCGCGTGTCGCCGTTTCTACAATGAGTCATGTAATGCAAAGATAATTACTTATATTTCGATGGAAATTGAACACAATTTTGTCACCGACGCTACGTTTATTTTATTTTATCAATATTTATCATGAGATAAAGAATTTCTGATCGACGTGTCATTGTTTGTATTTAATCGGAAACTATCCTCGCGAAAGCACGTCACATGAAATATTTTATTTATCACCTTGCATAACTCTTACGATAGAATAATTGGATATCCCAGAATTGTTGTCTTACTTTGTTGGCTTCACATCACACATCATCAGCCATAGGACGTCCACTGCTGGACATAGGCCTCCTCCTGGGGGGTTTGCCAATACTCGCCACGCTTGGCAGTCCGGTTGGCGGGCGCAGTTAGGTGTGATTGTTCAAGGAAGACGCTGCTGCCCATGTTCCGGATTACATCCCTTAGCCGACTCGTACGGCAACCACGGGTAGAGAGGGTGGGGTACTGTTCTTACGCCGGCACCACCACGGCGTAAATTTGGCAATTTTGTTGGCTTATTTGGATGAAGCTTTATTACTTGGACTGTAAAATGTGGAAAACACAGAATTTTTGTGTTACTCATGTAGGAGTACTTTTACGGTTAATTATATCAGATAGGTACTATCGGACCGATCACCGCTGTAAGTCTACCTGCCCGTCAACAATATGTTTGTTTTAGTTCTAAATTTAGTCAATATTTTGTGTACCACAGGAAGAGGTCGACTCATGGAAACAAAATTCCTTGTCCGAAATCCGACGGATTGTATGCTATAATTGTTAATCTAAAATTGTTATGTTCATAAATAAATTGAAATTGAAATACTTCGACTATAGTTTCGGCAAAAACCAACCGGAGGCCTTCTTAAAAAAACGTTATTAAAAATGTGTAAAAACACCTTAGTGTTCATATAAAAACACAGAATTTTGTTCTGTGTTTTGTTCTGGGTATCCTGTATATATATTTAAGAAAGCGTATATTGAATATTCGTCAAAGTTTTCTATCAATTATCTGCCCTGGCTTGGTAGATTATTTCGTAGAGTGTCTGCTTTAAGAGCTGTAGAGAGTGGGTTCGATTTTTACTCGGAGCAAACATTTGTTGACGAGCATAAATGTTTGTTCTGTGTCTCGGTATTCTGTATGTATTACAAGTATGTATTAATTAAAATAAGTATATAGTACTAGTGTTCCGGCAGGCTTACTTGAGAGCCAGTTCTATTCCATGTTAGGTGTGCTTTACCATATTTGACCATACCGTCACTTGACATCAGGTAATTTATAGTCAAACCCCTAGCTTATCAACCATAAAATATAAATAATAATAAGTGTTCTATCAGTTATCTAATTCCCATAGTACAAGCTTCACTTAGTTTGGGGCTAGATGGCGCTGTATGCTGTGTTCAAAGATTTACTGTGTATTTATCTATTTTTAACTGGGCATACATACCTAATTAGTACTATACTAACTAAACATCTCTCAAAACAAACGATTAAATCAAAACAAACAAAACTAATGAAACACTAAATAACGGGAACACTTCTAATCGCAGTGATCGTATATCAAAGAGCACTAATGCACCCAAACTATGCTATAAATAGCATGCTATATATAGCGGGAGTCGGGTGTTACTGACCTCCGTTATTTACTAGCTGTTGGAATAACGTAAATTTTCCCGAGACTTTATTGTTATGATTGACGTATCCGGCGCATGGGAATGTTAGTTTTTAGTTATTATATAGGATGGACCGAGATTTATTGGCAAGTGTAAAAGTGGACAATCCGAACAAGAGAGACAGAATAGATGTGGTGCTGGAGGCGGATGCTACGAATATCATGGATGACCTGACTGAAGGATATCAAGGATGTCGAATTGGGAAATATACGCACAGATGTATATTTCCCAATTCGACATTGAGATCCGACTGTCCACCGTATGTCTACAACGTGTGCTTTCATATTTTGGACATACAATGCGGAGAGGGGATGACAACCTTGAAAAACTGGTCAATGTTGGCAATACCGAAGGCAAGAGATCACGAGGCCGGTCGCCAAAACGATGGTTTGACCATTTGCAAGAAGTCACCTCCTCTTCTAAATTCTACCAGGTGGTGACGGCTACTTCGGATCGGAGTTGATGGAGATTATCCGTTAAAGGGGTTCCAGTAACCACGATCCTCGGGAATGAGGGACCGATTCATAAGTTATAAAAGACAGTCCTGCCGACAGGCACTTTTTATTATTCAAAATAATAACAAGTAATTCTTAATACAAGTACACTTAAAAGAGCTTAAATAAGCCGCCATCTTATAAACATTGGGATATAATTGATCCTGATTCCGGTTCTCCTCAATATTTGGGGAAAACCACCACATTTTTGCTTATTTTGCAATTTAGAACTATAATAACAAATAAAAGACCAACAAAAAAAAATTCAAATTATTTTTGGTTGGTTTTTATCCATACAATGTACATGTAACAAAAAGTTAGCTTATGATAAATCTCAATGGAGACAAATTAAGTCGATAAAAAAATCAGTTCACTAAAAAGTGAGTTGGAATTCGTTATTAACAAACATTTACTATATCCTAAAATTATAGGGCATAATGTCAAACATATCAGTATGACCATGTATAATAGTTTCGATAAAAATCCAATGTCTACTTTAATTACCGCGACTCTCAGTATTCATATAGATAAAACCAGTTAGAAACGATTTTCAATAGTAAGACATGTTTCATAAGAATACTAAGTCCGCTTGATATTGAACTTGACAGTCAGACTATCAATTTAAATCAAGATTAATGTACGATCACGCGCAAGGCATCGAAACAATAGAATGGCAAAGAAGAGAATAAAAAACACACGTGGCCAAGCTGAGTGCTATACAGTGCTATAGAAACTGCTATTTCAAACAATTGGCACAGAGAAAAAAATAGCAACTATACAACTTGAGTTTTGTAACAAAGCACGTTTAACCGAGTCTGTGATAAATACAATTGGGCAAATATAATAAGGAATGATAGGAATGTAGCTTTTTAACACGTTCCGGTGAAATATTGTTTGTTTGAGAATTACAATGAACTTTTAAAAATTGACAAAGTGAATTATAAAGGCATATTTGGAATTTGTAAAAGTGTAATTAAGTGAATGTTGTATTACAAGAATTTCCAGGAGAAATCTTTATCGAGCTTTCGTACTTACTATAATTAGTGTTTTTTGTTTTCACTCGTAAAAAAAAACGATAAAACAAAATCTAATCACAGAATAATTTGAATTTCTTGTTTTAAATTCTCGTATTTTCCATAAAACCTCTTTGACACTTCAAATGCCGTTCTAATTTTAAAACTAATTAGCAGTTAACGATGAAATAGCTCTCTCAACACGCTTAAAGATAATTCAAACAGCTTTTTATGAGATTTTAATCAAAGGCACATGGGAACCGTAACACATGGCGGGAACCGACCGCTATTGACGGGAGTTAGACGAAAGATGAATGTTTAACGGGAATAAACCATTTCCTCACTACTTTTAGAAGTGGTTGGCCTATGAATTTCCTATTTTAGACCTTAACGTTTAGTAATAACGTTTAAAGACATAAGACTTTCACAGAAGTCAACGTTTTCAAATAAGGTTTGTTAGAAGTTGTAATTTTAAGCTTTATCTCTTGGGAGTAAAGATCAAAGTGCTAACGCTATAGAACTTCCTCTAGTCATTTGGAGTTGGCAGTAGCATTTCCAGTTCCTTGCTTTTCTGGGATAGTTCCTAGTTCGATATTTTGAGAGTGTTGACGGATTTGCCTACTTATGTTATTTTAATTACATGTTTTATGTATTTCGCTGGAATGTTTCCGTCGTTCTTTAGCTTTTTACATATTATAATAACAATTAGATATTGCATTAAGAAAAAAGTTCTTGAAAACGTAAGTCTGCCATACCAGAGTCACTGAGAAGAAGCCCACGTCCAGCTATGGGACAGTTTATAAAAACAGGGCTGATTCAGATTAGATTTCGCATAAACTAAGTGGGCGGCCCGAATGTCAGACTTAAAATGTCGCCAGAAGGCCGCTGACAAGGTTTGACGATTGTGGCTTTAGAAAAAAAAACACATTTTATTTATAATCATTATTATTGCTCGCATTTCACGTGTGAGTGATTTTATAAATTAAACTGCTGTCTAAAATTATATACGCAAGATTAAAAAGTAAACTAAACTAAACTAAAATTTTTGAATTATAAAACATGCATAAATATATATTTTGTTCATAAAGTTCGAGTGTAAGAAATGTCATAGTATTGTGAACATGTATTTTCGTGTTGCTTCCAAATATCCGTCAAAGCTTCTAACTGCGCTATTTTATTAGAACATCGGATTTATCCTTGTCTTATTTTGTGTGATTTTTGACCGTGACTAAACTGAATTAATCATCGAATACTTGGACATATTGGAATTCTTGACACTTGTAAAACGTTACAAGTGTAATGCCAAAAACAAAAAACAAACTTAGAATAGTTATAATTCAGAATCAGAATCAGAATCATTTATTGGCCATAAATAACAACGATCGTTACAGGCAAGTCAATATAACAATAAATAATCGTTTTAAAACTAAAATTAAATTTCAGCTAAGTTAACAAACGAAATAATATTTTTACCGTATTTAATTATTATAATTTAATAATTAATTCACTGTGTTTCTATATACAAAAATGTGTTTTCTGAGATATTCATTGACATATATTCATTTAAACAGTAAAATGGATTGCTTACAAAGAAATGTTTGAGTGTTTGATTCAGAAGATCACTTCACTCTCTTATCACTATGTCTAGACATTTTAGACTTATTAACACAACAAAATATCGCCTGTTAGTCCATATCTATCGACTAATAATTATTATTATCTCAAAGTGCGTAATAAACGTCACATTCTTCCACTATTTACGTCATTGATTACAAATAAATGTCTAATATTGCATTTATACTTGTACTGGCTGCGCCCCGCGGATTCACCCGTGTCTTAGTTGATTTTTCATATAAAAATAACGTCAAAATTTGCGAATTTATAATCTTCTCTTATGCAAATCAGGAAAAACAATTACGAACACAATGACTAGAAATCGGCCAAATCGGTCCAGCCGTTCTCAACTCCATCACACATAGCATAAACGGCTGTATCTTTTGATTGCCTTGGCTTAGAAGTTTGATTTTTTCACAGCTCCAAGGGACAGTAGATTTGAGTATTTAATATTAATTTCAGCTTGATGCCTCTACGCGTTCCTGAGAAAAATGGTCTTGACTGACAGACAGACGGACAACAAAGTGATCCTATAAGGGTTCCGTTTTTTTATTTTTGAGTTACGGTACCCTAAAAAGAACACACATACGTGCGCGAACAAAATTAAAATAGTCTAAGTAATCTATTGATCACGTAGTATAAATAGTTCGATCGGGATTGGAATTATCGGCAGTTTAGGTAGTAACAATAATATAATTTATGCGGCGATCGGCCTGACCGATGCACTCGCTTCCGGTGGCGTCATCTCCCAGTCTATGCCCACGATGATGAAATAGAAATACAATTTAATAAGAAACATATTTTTGAAATCGTTATTCTCTATTAAAGTTGGCTTAGAAACGGTAATCATAAAAATTTCTTTATATTTTTATTTTAGACAGCCTCGTCACGAATTGTAGCTTATTTGGTAGCTTTGCTTACTGATCTGTAACAATTTTATGTGAAGAACATGAATATGTTTCGTTTTATATACTCCTACTATGTACTCCTACTACACTTTAGGCCACATCCGATGGCCTTTTATCAAGGTGTTAAAGCAGAGCGCGAGCTGTCTCTTCTTGCTTCGCTTTGGCTCCTTGAAAAAGGACATCGAATTTAGCCGAAACTGAAGTAAGCGTATATACATATATTATAAACACCTTTGATTTCTAATGTCAACAATGTCTTTGTACATACATATTTAAATACTTATTATTACATTTTGCATAAAATTTACCGGGCTAACTCAGCTGTTTAATCTATTGTTGAAATTTGTAAATTAAACGTAAATATTATTGTGTCAGTTACGTCACGCAAATAGAATTAATGGTTTTATTTAAAAAAAAATATTTGATTGATGGATTATTTTGAAACGGTCGTTCTATGTCAATGAATTCTATGATTCTTTGATAAACGAACCTTTCGCTTTCTCTACGATTTGGCTGTTATGTTATGTAAGTTGTGTAATTTCATGATTTATATGTTCAAACAGCTGCGATTGATTGCTGTGACAGTCATTGATGATTAATTTGGCAATACATAATCATTGCCGAACGTCATGGTCATTAATGATTCGTGTAATAGGCTGGGAATTGATATTGAATTATTGTTTTATAATTTTACATCAAGCTATTTTTACACTTTAGATTTCTTGCATGTAATATTTTTTTATCCTATGGGAATAAGATATAACTTATGCCCGCTTCCGTTTATTTTGTAGTTGTCGGGTAAGGAATCGAATATATGCCTTATTTAACCCTCGAAGAAATATCATGGACGTCATAGAAGTAGGTTACCTGTATAATTACAGAAATTCAGAATCCACTTTTAGAGTATACGATAAGTAGAATGTTACTAAGTGACAGTCAATATATTATAGTATACATATATGAATATAAGTACTTATAGAATTGTAATTGTTGTATGTTTAAAATTAAGAGCCTGAATGTGTTGTTTTTTAATGATACAGTACCTGGTTGACCGAGCATTGCTCGGCTGAAAACATGGATAAAACGACGTTTTCTGAAAATGAAACCTAGCTAGATCGATTTTTCGCCCCCGAAAGCCCCTGGATACAAAATTTCATGAAAATCGTTGGAGCAGTTTCCGAGATTTAGAATATATATATATATACAAGAATTGCTCGTTTAAAGATATAGATAGATAGTAAATAATAATGCTGCGTTTAACAACCTTGGCGATAGAGCTAGAATTTGCTAGAAGAATCTGATTCGCGTTTTATTACTGTTGTTGTAAATAGACATTTAAACTAAGCTATTGTCCTATATTTTACGGTGATTTAACTGTCAGTTAATCAATATATAGTGAGTTTAATAAAGGGTTAATCTCCCCTGAACAAATCAATTTATAGATACGAGAATGCTGTGACTTCTTGACGGTAGAAAGCACTGAGTTATATGTGTACAAAGTTTTGAAAATTTCATCCCCTAAATAAATAATTGAGAATAAGATATGCTTAGGGAATTCATAAAAAATATATAATCTCAATTATAACTTATAATATAACAAGAATTTTATGATTCTAGTTCTAGTATCATTTTTTTCAAGATTCGTTATGCCGAAACACGATATTAATCAAGAAACATAATATATAATATTACATAACTCTGTCTGAATCGCTGATTCGGTGACATAAATACATAATTTTTTGTTAGAATTTGTTCTACGTTATCTTCTCTTCCATTGATTAATTTTCTATTTTAAATGTAAACCTTATTACCTCAAAAGATTTTAAACTAAAAGAGAATAAATAAACAGTTGTGGTCAAACACCTAGCCTGTCAGCGTTAAAAAAAACATTTGTCAATGACTTTTGGATATTATTCCAACCCAAAACCTAACGCTTTAATCTAGCCTTAATAGACGTTACATATTTATGCCGTTTACATATTTTCTTTATTATATTTAGAGTCTGCACACAGAAAATCATTCTTGCCTTTATTTTGAATACGTTTCCTGAAATTAGTTAATTTTGAACTATAAACATGTATGCATTTTTTGCTTATCAATACTAAATGATGTCCATTTCGTTTTAAGTTAGTTTACCATACTTAAGGTTTTTAGTTTTATGTAAATTTTAAGATATATAATATAACACTGTGTAATTTTTTACGTTAAAAAGTAACACAAATAAATTTAAATATTACACACGCAGAATACGCACCTAATGATTAGTGATTCAGTTTTTAACGGTACATTTTTATGATGAAAAACATTCTCACTAGATTTCATTTCAATACTACAACGACAATTTTTATTTCAGTATTCCTATCTATATTAGTATTTATATATCCTTTTCTATATTAGTATTCCTATCTATATAAGTATTCTATATCCTTTTCTATATTAGTATTATTATCTATATTAGTATTCTTATTTATGTTTTTATATTCTATTCTATTTTCTATTCTTATTTATTATCTTTTCCTATATTAGTATTATATATCCTTTTCTATATCAGTATTCTGTATCTTTTTTATATCAGTATTCCTATTAGTACTTACTATTAGCCACTTTGACACTATATCTGTAGTGTCAAAGTGGCAACTCACAGACGACATAAATTAAATCTATGACAAAACAGTTGTGCTAGAAACAACCGTTACAATGAACTGGAAGTATTTAGCATTGTAGTTCTAAATTCCACTCCTCAAAGTCACGATCTATGTCCGCTAATGATCTCAGTACACCTTTGCTCATGCAACCTAAAGAGCATATCAATTATTGAACTTTTATTAAAGCTAACATAAGAAGTGGGACAGAAAACGAGAGCAATTCAATTATGACATTTTTAATGATATTTTAGTCGGAATCAGGTTAAACTACGAGTTTAGAGAAGAAATCAATGCCTTTAATGGAAATTGTATGTGTCAAGTGCCCATGAAACATGATAGAAGTAAAATACATTTTATAAGGTAAAAACAAAATGTGCGTTACACTAGAATGTTTAAGTATTATCTACTAGGTATCTTATTTTATAAGAAACTATTTTACAACTCATTGTCGTTGTGAAAATTACAATGAATGCAACCGCACTATTGATACCTACTATAACGCTGTGACGTGACTGAAAAGCAGTCATTGTTACAGTTCTGACATAATCGATGATATCACCCTCTGTATCTACTTAATATTGTTTTTTTAACGCACTTCATTTGTTTTTAAATCTTAATGCTGAGCATAAGCATTCTGTGTTGCTAGGATGATTGCGGTGGATCACGCAAATTCAGGACGAGCTTGTAAATTCAGAAGAAATCAACAACATATGTCGTTTATTTCTTTACCGGACTTAAGCTAGTTTTCATTCATTTTTTGGTAAATGCAAATGTGTTTTTTTGAAATCCGTAAGCAAAACTCAAAGAAGACTGTCCGCATTTTAGGTTAACGCAAACAATGGCTTGAGAAAGCGCTGAATCCATAAAAAATCATTATCAACAAAATATGCGTGCCTAGAATATCTAGGTTGAATTCTTAATTATAATATCCTTATATTTATATTATTACATTTAATTTATAGAAATATACCCCTAAAATAAATTGCTCGACACACATTTGAGGAACATTAAATTTAAATTATTTTTTAATCCAATCTTCGTTTCAATTTTTTTCCAACTTTATCTAGCATTGACAGTGTGAAAAAGAGAAACATTAAATTTAAGCATTTCAGCGTTTAATTCTTGATTATCATTGCTATGATAATCAAGAATTGAACGCTGAAGATTGCGATAACATAAATTTAAAGTATCAAGATACTTCATGAATATGAAAGTGAATTGAACCAAGATATGAACAATAGTAGAAATAATTGAAGCTACGCCTACATCTACTAAGGTTCACTTTCTACTTCCTAGAAATGTCGAAAAAGTAGGTGTTAGACAAAACATCAGAACGCTAACCTAGATCTAAAAGACGTAGTGTAACCACAGGAAAATGGAGCAAGAGTTTACAACACCATTCTTAATGGTAAACCATAAATGACGACGCTTTGTGTGGTGCACCACAAACAACAGGTTGGTATGGGGAAATGGGCAAAAGTATGGAGGCTAAAAAATGGTTACTGATTATATGATACCAATGAAGTAGAATATGGTGAATCGTCAGATGATGTAAAGAGGTTACGTATCGCATGCATTTATTTATTTAGATTCAGATCAATGGAAATCAAAGAACTTAGCATGAAATTGAAACTAGAACTAAGTATATGAGAATTTATTTTATTAATTATTACATTTTGCTATAAATGACCTCACGAATTAAATTTGGGATTATTTAAAAGTAAAACATGGGTTCCTCTATCCTGTAAATTACTGCTCCTATAAGATAGCAAGTGAAAGGTATTTACCTATTTATAGACGAAGAATTATAAATAAAACAACTAAATTCACGTTGATTTTCGTATAGTTTACTTCTACATAGAAACTATAGAATATAATGATATTCTATAGTTTCTATAGTAATATATAGTGCATTTTTTTAAATGAAAGACAAATCCATTTTTATCTATTCCAAATAAAGGGGGGAAAAATTAAAAAAATAAATTAATTGTTTGTTAAATTTCAAGTTTGACGGTTTACAAAAAACAATACGATACGCCGGCGCCGATGCGATTATAACGTCTATTTTTCACGTTCCTTGACATAAATAATAAGATCATCTTACTTTAAAAGCGTTATTGTTCAAATACCTAATATTTTATCAGGACACGGTATCTGCAGTACCTATATGTATAGCGTTAACACGCCTTGAGATGCGAGATATTCGCAAGATAATTATGATAACAACTGAGAAAGACTAGTTGAAATAGAGAAAATATTTTCACGTGACGGCATGGCGTGTGCTAATCTACTTTTCTATTGTTAATTAATTCTATGTTTGTGGCATTTGATGACACTACTGCCGTGCACGTTTTATCATATATGATTTTATTTGCATCTCGTTTGTTTTAAAACTTAGAATTTGTTTGATGTTTGTCCTTGGATTTAATTTCCACTATTGTTATATTTTGTCTGGTATTTAGTGCCTACTTTATTTATTCCGCTTAATTTTATTTTTTAAGTTTTGATGAGCGTCAAATTATTTCGTACCTTTAGTTCCGTATTTTAAATTGTTTTCGAGGAAATTTCTGTGAAAATTATTTGTAGTACTTATATCCATGTTTACCTTTCCGCGTTCCGAATGTTGATGAGCCTTACAAAGAGGTTGTCCGAAAGAATGTTTAACAACTTTCAGTCCAGTGAAAGTATCCTCGGTGTCTCTTCTTCCAGTTCGATGCACTCAAACACTTGAACACAACACTTCAAAACTTGTACCACTCAACTTTATGACATCACCGGAACTATCGTATTATCGATTACGAAATTGTCGTTTTTTATGTCGGAAAGTCACGAGAGGCGTGTGCGCGTTGTGTGAGCGCGGAAAACAGTGAGCAGCGGCGGCGGCGAGCGACGCGAGCGCACGACTGCGGTTCGGTTTAGGAATGCAATCTTCCTCGCTCTCTCGAACACAGCTTACTAGCTTACGGTGTCGGATCTTACGACAGTTCACGACATTGTTTATCAGGTTGTTTCGAAAGATCTCTATCTGGCGTATAATCAAAGACGGCTGTCACACAAGGTGGTGTTAGTACGTAATACTAGATAGGCTTAGATGAATTCTTATGTCCGGCCCCAATCGTGTGGTTCACGTTATTCAATCATGCTTTACACTTGATTATTTTCAAGTAATCAATCGAAATAATTAATCGATAACTTGATATAATTGAACTTGAAGTTAGTATCATCATTGATATTTCATTATCCTTCTCTGGATGTCTCTTTTATGCACGCGCCTAAGCCCTGTCGGTGTTAAAACGCATCATTTTTTTGCGTAGCTTGTTAATCAACCTAACTATAGGATTACCTAAACTAACATAGCCTCCACTCCACTCATTGTGCTTAGACTCATTTGTTTTAGGTCAACTAATATACTCTATTTCTGTAGAGTTAGCTAAATACATTCCTTCATATTTAAAACTAAAGTATTGATCAATTCATTTTCTACATCTTTAGTTAAAATTGATTTGATCAAATTCTTAGTTCATACTTTTACCAAACTTTCTTACCAAACCTCCACCACTGTCTATCCTATATACCGTATGTTTGCCTCGAGCGCGTGTTTTCTTTTCAACCGCCTCTCCTCCCTATGAATGGCCGCTGTTCCCAATACAGCCACATTTTTTGCCCTTTACTGCTTTTTGCTTAGCCCTTCGACTGACCTTTTCACACTTTTATCGTTTTCAATATGCCTTTATATTATTACATCAACGCAGCTGCGACAGATGAAGATAAAACAAGTTTAGTTTAAAGTCACGTTTTCGATTCCGTTATAATGACGCCAGATGAGGCTTAGCGTTACAAGCTTGTTAGGATTGAAATAAAAACCAAGAATGGCATTAAAATGCTTAATGTTGGTATTAAAGAAACCCGGAATGTTATTAACCTTGTTGCTTGCATTCGTGACAAAGAGACATTGGACATAATTGCCGGAGAAGACGTTTCTTAGACTGTCATGGTCACTCACATTAACATTTAACCGCTTTAAAATTATATAAGTGCTTAAGTAAATGAAATGACAAAATGATTTCCAGTAAACAAACATGACAACTAAACTATTAGTCTTGTTAGCAAACATGACCTCTTAACTTTTAATAACAAAGGATAACACAAAATAAGGTTAATGATATAGTTTCGACGTTTTAAAATTATGAGCAGAGAATTATTATATACAGTTACAATTAATGAACTTAAAGTTCTACTGACAAATAACAAAATGAATAAGTATTTGGCAATTATATAGGTGTCTAATTAAATTCTACATTCATTACAAATGAGAAATGTTAAGATACTTGATATAGAATTGCAAATAAATACATTATATTTTCCAATTCAGCCCAGATAACATATTGCAAGGAGTTACACAAGGATACGGGTAGATAGATGTTAACGAGAGAGATAGCATCGCATATGTACAAACAAACAAAACCAGAGGATATTGCACATGCGCCGACCGCTCCGCAGACGGACTCGAATGGTTGTAGAGTTTTGGCGGGAACGTAGAAATGTGTCTGCATTTATTATTTACCAAAACTTTTTTTGGCATTGTACTTTGTGTCAGTGTCAATTATTGTACATTTTAAGTGTTGATAAAATTTAGTAAGATACTTTTTAGCCTTCGCAAAGGCCATTTATCAAGAATTAAATTGAATTGAATTACCTTTTAGCCACAGTCAAATTCAAATAAACCAATTTACATTAAACTTCTTGTAAAAAGTGACTTTACTAGAAGCTTTTACAGAGTATTGGAAAGAACATGTTGACATTTAATGCTTAAAACACCACTATTTTAATAAATAAACACGCTTAATACCAGATGTTTTGACAAAAACAATGCGGTGACTATATGACTTTTCCGTGTTATCTTCGCTACTCCTGAGTATATTTTCGATGTACATACCGTAACATAAGACATCACCAAAAAAAAATTTAAGTGTGTCAATCTATGTACATTAATAATGAAGAAAGTCTAGCACTTAATATTTTATTAATACTTAATAATAGTGTTAATATTCTTGTATCCACTTTCGTGTCAATATTGAAACAAATCCTTGATAGGCGGCTTCGTGAAGCTACACTAGCCCATGGAGACCTTCTGCCAATCTGGACGTCCTGGGTATAAATCCGATAGCACGTATCTCTGTTCTTTCTGCATTGCCACTAGTCTCAAACAATGAAAGAAGTTTGAACATTACTGTGTTTCGGTTTCAAGGGTACTGCAGCTAGCGAACTTACAGGGCTGTTGAGGCTAACCATCGAAAGTCTCAAAGTAATGAGCGCCAAAGGAGCGACGCCCTGGACTTTGTTTAGCTACTCAAAAATCTGTGTATCGCTGCAATAGTTATGGACAGGCGTTACCTCTTACCATTAGGAGAGCATCACGTTAGTCTCATGACATTGGCATAAAAAAAGTCTTCCAACCCGTACTTAGCCAGCGCGATGGTCTTGCTCTTCTCACAATGAGGGCAGATATAAACACCTGCCAAGTGCGAGTCGGACTCGCGCACGAAGGGTTCCGTATCATACGGAAACCTTTGTGCGCGAGTCTATCTATAAAAACGGCAAAAAATCGCGTTTGTTGCATGGGAGCCCTCTTAAATATATTTTTTAGTATTTGTTTTTATAGCAGCAACAGAAATACATCATCTGTGATGTTTGCTTCATACTTCATACCTATTATGGTTGTACGGATTTCGTTGTGTTTAAATTCATTCAAAGTAAAGAATGGAGGTAATTTTGCGTGAGTAATGGTGTCAAGGTGTGTAACGTGCGTGTCTTATTGACACTGAGTTTAAAAACAATATTTTAGTCGAAATAGAATTCATATTTAATAATGAAGTTTGACAATGAATAGTATCGAATACCTACTAAAATAATAAAATGTTTTTTATAACTTTATAGTGTTACAAGGCAAAGTTGAGGGGTCATAACTGCGTGGCGGATCCTAATTGCGCTAATAAAAGCTGCACTACACGGTCCTGTGACGCGAAGAATGGTGATGGATTATCAGCCACCACCGGCACCGGAACGGATGACCACGACCACTCTGCCAAGAGTGCAAACGACTAAACTCTATACTAAAGTAAAAAGAAATCTAAAGAAAAAGTGTCACAACATCTCCCCTCTGTTCTTAGTCAGTAACGTGTTTGCCATTCTTGGTTGCCTGGAAAAGATTAGTGGGTGTTCTGTTGGATATAATCTGGGTGTCTTCAAGTCGAAAGTGAATCGGTATCTTCTAGGTAAGGGTGCTTCATCTTAGACCGCATAATCACTTAACATCAAGAGAGATGGCGGTCAAAAGTAAGCCTATTTCTTATTTTTTTTAAACTTGTGGTACTTTAATTAATAGGAGATTTTGTTTTTTGGATGTTTTTCTATTTCTGGTGTGCACAATAGTATTTCACTTCTCCTGCAATCCCAGAATGCCGTTATTAAGCTGAAAGGAGGTTACTGTATTCATTATTACGAATATATGTTACCAAGAGATAAACACTGAAATCGTGAAAAGAAATTGTTGTTTCATAAAAATATGTCATTCACTCTTTTCGCCTTGTCGTGAAGTAATAATGTTTCAATGGCCTTTTAGTTTAGTGTGACCGTTCCGCGTAACCCTAAAAACAAATTTGCTGTGAAAAGCACAAATAAATTACCAAGTTACCAAAACCTGTGTAAATAAAAGGAACCCCTTGAAATATAATACTACTTTCAATAATGCATGAGTCAGTATCTGCTATATCCGGTTGCGATACTTCTTTTTGTTAGTCAGCTTTTAAAAGTATGTACTTTTATATGTATTTATTTATTCTTTTAGGCTATATTTTTAATATAGTTACTAGCTACGTCCCGGGGTGTTGCCCGCTACATTTTTTTGGGATGAAATATTTTGATTTGCACCTAGCGGTATGAAATATTCTTTACGACTTATTCTCATACCTACCAAATATACATTAAAAAAAAACGGCCAAGTACGAGTCGGACTCACGCACCGAGGGTTTCGTACAAACCTGTAGGTATATAAGTAAATGTTAAAGTTTTTTTTTTTTTTGGTAATTTATGCTTTTCGCAATTTTTCCTTTATCTGTGCTATAAGACGTTGCTTCGTATCAAATTTCAAGATTCTAAGTTCACGGGAAGTACCCTGTAGGTTTTGATTCCCTTGCGAGTGTCGAAAATTTGCAGCATAAACGGCTGTATTTTTTTATTGTGTTGGCTCAGAAGTTTGATTTTTTCACAGCTACAAGGGACAGTAAACCTGAGTATTTGATATGAATTTCAGCTTGATATCTCCACGCGTGCCTGAGAAAAGGGGTCTTGACAGACAGACTGATTATATAAAGCTACTTAAAATTAATGACACCGTACGAAAATATTTATAAAAACATATTTTGTTCGTGTTTTTTTTTTCCTTTGTTATTTTAAATTGTCAGGTGTATCATGACAAAAAGTCTTTGACACAGTTGAGTTCAGAAAGTAAGTCACGGCCAAGTCCAGTCCATGCCCTAGTAGAGTAGTGGTCACTACTACTACATTTCTATACATCATATCACTCGATGATCACTCGTGCGTATATCAGCACTTTATTATAATAAAACAAGTTTCGAAAGGTAATTTGATGCAGCGTTCATTTTTTGCATAGAAAAACCTATACAGGGTTATAGGCTTCAGGTGTACTAGTCCGAAAGGGTGACCCCCTTTTGTACTCGTCATTATAAATAACTTATTCTATAGTAAGTAGTCAATATAAATCAAAATGGCCATCAACCCTTTTTTTTGGTAGACTTAAATTTACGTCAGGTTTATGAGCAGGTCTTAGAACTCATAAAATTATAAAGCCATCCCGTGACCAAAATGCAGACCTTTATTACACGACTGTCTAAAAAGAAGTGTATTTTTTACGTTAAAGTAGTGAGAGGAACAAGTCGCTCTCCTGATGTTAAGAGATAACGCCTGTCCATGATCATTGCAGCGACAGTCGACACACTGAACTTTGAGTAACAAAACAAAGTCCAGAGCATCGCTGCTTTGGCGCTCATTACTTTGAGACTTTCGATGGTTTGTCTCAACAGCCCTGTAATTTTGCTAGCTGCAGTGCCTTTCAAACCGGAATACAGCAAAGTTTACACACTACTGCTTAGTGGCAGAATATCTGGTATTGCGGTTATACCTACCCGGACGACCTCTTGCGAAGATCTACCACCACAAATTGGCCACATCGTTAACAATATGCCATGGTGGTGCCGGCGTAAGAATAATACCTCACGCTCTCTACCCGTGGTTACCGTAAGAGTCGGCTAAGGGATGTAATCCGGAAGATGGGCAGCAGCGTCTTCCTTGAACAATCACACCTAACTGCGCTCTCCAACCCGCCTGCCAAGCGTGGCGAGTATTGGCAAAACCACCTCAGGAGGAGGCCTATGTCCAGCAGTGGACGACCTATGGCTGATGATGTGAAACAATTTGAAAGTATTTGCATAAAATGTTCTGATTCTAGTTCCCATCTATAACAATCGGTAAAAAGCTTTTCATATTGTTAGTTGTCTTACAGTTTAGTCTTACCGTTTCGACATACTTGAATTTCATTAGCTGTTAGGATAGAGATACATTTAATGTTGTTATCACCAGCTTTCCAAGTCTCGCAATAAATTCCCCAGTTTGTGACCATTAACTATCAATTAAACTGTCAAGGGTTAACTGACGGTTAGCCGTCAATTTGTCCGCTGTGGGCCCTTAACCGCTGATTATTCAATTGCAGATGTGAATGCCCTTGGCTTTTATACTTGTGAGCCCAAAAGACAATCTAGACGATCAACTTTTGTTTGTATTTTACGAATACAAAACAAAGAATGTTTAATCGTAATATGGAATTCTATTCAAATTGCACACTGAGGCTTATGTCCTTGCGTTGAATACGCGACACAAAAAACCTTATTTCATAGTGGCTCTTTCACTGTGGAGGTAGTCAAACTGTGAAATGAGCTTCCAGCGAAAATCCAAAGGGCACACGTGACTGGGAATTTTAAGCGTAAGGTCAGGCATCACCATCTTAAGTAACTTTTTATATTCAACTGTTATTTTTTAAATGTTTATGTGTACGATGTTATTATTTATATAGATACATATAACATTGCCGTGGTGGTGCCGGCGTAAGAATTGTACCCCACCTTCTCTACCCGTGGTTGCCGTAAGAGTCGGCTAAGGGATGTAAGTAATCCGGAAGATGGACAGCAGCGTCTTCCTGGAACAATCATACCTAACTGCGCTCGCCAACCCGCCTGCCTATTTCTTCTATGGGTCCCATTATTACTTTTTTTTTATATTTAGTTAATCAGTAAAAGCTGTTCTTTTCTTAATTTGTTTTTTTGGAGCGATGATA
Source organism: Biston stratarius (assembly GCA_950106695.1). Lineage (NCBI taxonomy): Eukaryota > Metazoa > Arthropoda > Insecta > Lepidoptera > Geometridae > Biston > Biston stratarius. The sequence continues at coordinate 41,573,591 of OX467106.1, read as the reverse complement.
TCTCAGTGGTTAGCGCGGTCGGTTCGTATGCCGAAGTGCGTGGGTTCAAACCCCAACAATGAGCTTGAGCCGCTGGTGAAGGTAAACATCGTGAGGAAACCATAGCATGATGGTAGGGTACTTTCTAGTACTCGGCTGACTAGCTACCACCCTCAAGTTGAGAATCTGCTGCCAAGCATCTAACGGTGTGTTCCGGCAGCCAGTACCGTTTCAGGCTAGGTATGCTTTACCATCTTCGACCACACCGTCACTTAACATCAGGTGAGCTGTGGTCCAACAACTAGCTTGTCAACAATACTAAAAAAGTTCTTCTACGGTCATTATTCTGTAATCCTGCCATTTCAAATTAAGGCCACGAATTCATAACTAACTCTTTCGCAACAACACCATTCACCAAACAAGAAGGTATTTTAACTTTCCTTTGACCCAAAACAGTGATGCTCTCAATGACCTCTGATTCGCTTTATTGATGGCGGTGACACAACAGACGTTGCTTCTTATGTAATATTATGGAGGCCAGAAACACCATTAGCAGATAATCTGGTATTTCGTTTAGCTGATGGTCATTTTAGTCTATAACTTTAAATGGCCTAGCAACTAAACCGCCGGTCTTAGAACGGGTTTCAAGGAGTGGCGATCAAAGAAATAACTGCAGTATCAACTAGTCTTTTAATAACATTGAAATAAAAATTAGAAATTTATAAATAGATGTCCCGATTAAAAGTAATTAAGTTACTCACACAAAACAGTGCACACTCCACTCATCATCATCATCATCATCTCAGCCGTAGGACGTCCACTGCTGGACATAGGCCTCCCCCATTGACTTCCACAAAGACCGGTTAGAAGCGGCTCGCATCCAGCGCGTTCCTGCGGTCTTTATGAGGTCGTCTGTCCACCTTGTGGGTGGACGTCCTACGCTGCGCTTGCCGGTCCGTGGTCTCCACTCCAGAACTTTGCAGCCCCATCGGCCATCAGTTTTGCGTGCTATGTGCCCTGCCCACTGCCACTTCAACTTGCTAATCCGCTGGGCTATGTCGGCTACTTTAGTTCGTCTACGGATCTCCTCATTTCTGATTCACACTCCACTGCATAAGTGTAATCAAATACAAATCTCTTATTGAAAATACCAAAGGTCAGGTCATTTTTCCATTTATATTTAAAAAAATATCTAAATCATAACACATGGCAATATAATGAAAAAGGCAATATACTAATATGTTAAATATAAAATATGTCGATATGATTAAATGTCAAATGTCAATTAAAAAAAACTTAATAGTAATTCAATAATATCTTAATCCAATACATACAATTATTTATACAATATAGCATAGCAATATATATAGCATATTATTGTAACGATGATAGTTTATTTTGATGAAGAAAATATGGGGAAACCGAAATATTACAAAGGCCACCAAAATACGACTTGTAAGGGCGCTCGTGTTTCCCATTTTTCTTTATGCTGCTGAGACGTGGACCCTGAGAGAAAGTGAGAAAAAGAAGATAGACGCTCTCGAAATGTGGTGCTGGAGAAGAATGCTGGGAATCTCGTGGACTGAGTTCAGATCTAATCAGTCTATTCTGGAAGAACTTGGCATCAAGCAGCGTCTATCCTCCATCGTTCAAGCTCGCATTCTCACTTTCTTTGGGCACGTATCGCGACGCGATGGCGCCTCCGTTGAGCGCCTTGTGGTGCAGGGCAAAATTGAGGGCACAAGACCGCGTGGCAGATCCCCATTGCGCTGGACCGACCAGATAAAGGCTGTACTGCACGGTCCTGTGAGTGAGTGCTCAAGAAAAGCGTCCATACGCGGAGAATGGCGACGGATTGTCAGGCGGGCCACCACCGGCACCTGAATTGATGACCACGACCACTCTGTCAAGAGTGTAAACGACTAAGAAGATAGTTTATTTTATATTTATATTATTTTTTTATTTCTGACAGGCTAGGTGTTTGTCCACAGCTCATCTGATGTTAAGTGACGGTGTGGTCGAAGATGGTAAAGCACACCTAGCCTGGAATGGAACTGGCTCTCAAGTGAGGATGCCGGAACACACCGTTAGATGCTTGGCGGCAGATTTTCAGCTTGAGGGTGGTAGCTAGCCAGCCGAGTACTAGAAAGTACCCTACCACCACGCTATAGTTTTAGATAGTATCGAAGCCAGGGCGGGTCGCTAGCATAGATATGAATCCATATTTCCCATTAATACCTTTTTTATTGCTTTTAATTATTACTGTAGGATTATCGAATGCTAAAATGAAATACTTAATAATAATTAATTATAGAGTAGAGAAGCTATAAGTATAATTATTATCGATACATCTTTAACTAAAATCTGTATTAAAATTGAACTTGACTGATGGATTGACTAATTACGTAGTAGTGAGCAATAATTATATGTAGTCGGTGTCTACAGACCAGATGATTCAATCACAGTGAGGGATTCTCAAGGTTGAGAGGTAACAGTAAGCTTTTTTTTTTATGATTGATAAATCATAGCACATGTGTTCAGTAGTTTTCAGAATGGACGTACCTAGCCTTTTATTGGCCAGGGACAAAATTTTCTCAAATACAGGTAGAACAGGCTGCGCGAGCATAGTGAGCGCGTGAATTCGAATTTTTTTAGTCAGTAAAAACCTATTTTGTCACTGCTGACAGATTTTATTTTTGTTTGTTTATTTACGTGGTGGTAGATCTCTTTAGCAGGAGGCCGTGTAGTTAGATACCAACGCAGTACCAGACATAAGCAGTAGTGTGTAAAAATTACTGTGTTCCGGTTTGAAGGGTTTGAAGGCTATTGAGACTAACCATCGAAAGTCTCAAATTAATGACTGGCAAAGCGGCGATGCCCTGGGCTTTGTTTTGCTACTCAAATTTCTGTGTATAGCTGTAATAGTCGTTATCTCTCACCATCAGGAGAGCGACTCGTTCGCCTCATTACAGTTATTACAATAATTATATATTAATACTCATTATAACAATAAGCTAGTTCATATTTGGTCTTGAGTAAAGTGGGTAAAAACATTTAAAAACTTATTTTATAATAAAAATTAATTATTTGCAGCTAAATAATTAATAATTCCTGAACTTATAATTTTTTTATTTACATTAAAAAAAACTATCTACAAATTAGATCCTAACTAAATTACATACAAACAACAGTGTTTCTAATACTATAGAGATTCATATTTTTTTTTTTAAATAATACTAATCTAGTTAAAAGAAAATATTGTAATACATTACACACAGCGCCATCTGACCCCAAACTAAGCAAAACTTGTACTATGGAAGTCAGATAGGTGATAAAATACGTTTTTTTTGGTTGTAAATACGTATAATATATACAGAACACCCAGACACAGAACAAACATTTTTGATTATACCACATAATGTTTGTCCTGAGTGGGAATCGAACCCACGCCCTACGGCTCTTGAAGCAGACATACTACCAATGAGCCAACAAGGCAGTCAATCAAGTTATTGTAATGCTAACGAACTATGTATAAAGATTACATCTATACATCCTAGTAGGTATGTATATGTACCTACTTGTTCCATATAATATGCTTGTTCTAACCAAGCCAGTCAGAAGTCACGAACCATAGTCGGTTGCATCTCGCACTAATGGTGGTCTTGCTTTCGTAATTGTTTTGAAGTTTGTAAAAAACCAAATGACCGTAGAGAGATTTAAACTTTGATTGTTAGAACTTTAAAATTACGCAATTTTCTAGTACAGTTGTTCACTAGCTTTCCTTTAGATATTATAAATAGTTTAATAGTACGTGGTGAGGAAAATGTGAACCTAAATATTTCAGTCACATTACTAAATTTACATGGAAATATGAACCTAAATATTTTGGTAACATATCCAAATGTACAGGGAAAATATCTATTTACGTTTGTACAAAATAGGTTGGTTGTTTTTTTTAATGATGACTTGTAGAGTAATTTAAGAAAAAATTCAAATTTTTCGAAAATGTTACACACACTATGTTTTTGCTCCGCTAATTAAGAACATATATCCCACAACATTAGGCTGAGTTTTAACTGCAGTAAGAAACGAGCTTGTAACGTTGGGATGTAGGGCCTTACTCTATGAAGATATAATCTACGATGGAACACGCTTGCCTGGAAGTAACTGATTCACTCGCGACTTGACTCGCCTCTATAATCTTATGTATACATATAATAAATATGGAGATGTTATACTCGAGTAGATAATTCAAACAAGTCGTTCAGCATCAATAATAAAGTCAAATAGACGTAACTGACCGTGACTACAAGGTTGACAAATTATAAAAAGTGCAAGGAAATACCAACCGACAGTCAGACCGTGTCGGATTAATGATATAGTTTGTTTTTTAAGCTTCATTGAAGGTTTATAATACTAGTGTAGAGAGGTAAACTAATCTAATCGATATTTCCACACAAATATATTATAAACTGTCCCACTGCTGCATGAGCGCGGGGCTCTTCTCATTGTGAGAAGGGTAAGTCCTTAGTCTTCTATGCCGGTTAGGAAACTTCACACAACATGAAGCATGAGCATTATGGTGGAGCGTATGAACTTGTCCCTCAAGGCAGTCTCCGACTGATGCCAAATTGGTCAAGTTCAATGCAGTTAAGACCCAGGCGTGTCTCTTTTCCGCCAAAAACAGACCATTTGATCTAACACCTACATTCCAGTGTATCCGTTCCAATTTGTTACAGCCTTGAGCTCTTGGGCGTTATTTTGACTCCAGCCCGACCAGCAAACAAAAAACACAAAAAGAAAACTAAAGAACGGCATGTTTTCCACTCGATCTCATAAAAATTCTAGTTCTTACGTATTTTCACGTGAAAAATAGCAGTTTTATTTACACAGTGGAAAAGTGGCACTTTGTACACGCTTGTTGGAAATCGGTCGAGAGTTCAAGCGCCTGTGTTTAATTTTAGTGATACGTCTGGTCGGAGAGTCATTGGTGAATAACGGGAAACCCGGCATTGCACAGTGGAGCGAATTTGATTGAGATGTGGTACAAAATGAATGAGAAATTGATTTAATTGGTTGTTGAATTGCGTTTGTGAGTCTGACACACTCTTTTATCACCTTAGCTATAAATACATGAATACATACATGATGAATAATAGTATTCACGTAGACACGCGTCACATAAATAAATGTTAAGTTTAAGAAAAAATTACTAAGTAAGTATTAACGTATCATAAGAGTTAGTTCCTTCCCAATAACATGACTCATATCCAAAGGGAAGCGAATATTAAGTAAAAGTTTGCCGTATTTTCTGGCGCCATTCGACCCACCGTGCGCTCTTCAATGAATGAGTAATGCACGTAGTGTTGGCGAAGATTCAAAATATTATGATTCAAACAAGTGACGCGGTTACCAGCGAAACGAGTGAAATGGTTTCTATTTGTAAGGTACGTCATATTTCGAGGACTTAGCCTCGTTTTAACAGTGAAACGCGCATGATTAGAAAATCTTGGAAAGATAGAAAAAGTTTCAATCGCCCTCAAGTATTTTCTCTGAATAATCATTTGGAAATACGTATTATTTCTGTACGCATATAGTATACTAAATTGACAAAAAAGATCAATTTAAACTAAATCTGTTAACGGAAATTTGACGCTCAATTTTTAAAAAACTACGAATATAAAAACCATAAAGTTTTTATTTTCGCCAGAAAAAATATACGAATGAATCGGATTTGATTTTAGACTCTCCGAAGGAAGGTTTTTTTTTATGGCTGTCAGGCTAGGTATTTGACCACAACTCACCTAATGTTAAGTGACGGTGAAGTGACGTGGTCAAAGATAGTAAAGCACACCTTTTGAAAAATTGAAAATCTGCCGCCAAGCACCTGACGGTGTGTTGCAGCAACCTTACTTGAGAGCCAGTTCCATTTGAGGCTAGGTGTGTAGGTATTTATCATCTTCGATCACGTTGTCACTTAACATCAGGTAAGCTGTGGTCAAACACCTACCCTGTCAACCATAAAAAAGTATTGTCTAGTTCCTTACAGAACAACTGCTGGCAAAATGTTCTCAACTTTATGTTATACAGCAATTAAGTTATGCCCTCGGGTTGACCAATTCACGTCGGTTTTCAATTAAACTTATATCATCATGGTCAGTTTGACTGTAGGCAGAGAGTGCATGAAGAAATTAATTACTAGTCTACAACTTTCGATTACACAACTGATGCTTGTATATGATCATGTTTGACTGAAATATATAAATTGTAAGTATTAGTACAAAAATGTACACAAGTTTTAACCTGCAATCGATCGTCAGTCTAGTTCTGTATCGCATAGAGCCACATTTAGCACAGTAAATATCTGTGGCAAACTTCGTTGTTTGAAAAGTAAACACCTAAACCCAATTCTGTTTTACGAAGTTTCAAAACAAAAAGACTGTAGCATTCCTATGTTTATAGAATGGAATATAGCAGGTGTCGAAAAATAAATTTCGCAATAAATTTCTTAATAAAATATCTATCGAGTCATCATTTTTAATTACGTATCCACTATTACGAATTTCTTGAATATATGATACATTTTAGTAAAATTAGTATTTTTAATTTAAAAGTTATATTTTAGTGAATAATAATGCAAACTAAAATTTCTAAAAGTCGGTGAATATCTATTTAAGTTAGTTAGTCATCGATAGTGATGGTGTTTTTGAAAACTTGGTTAGCGTATTTGTACAAAATAAAATTATTATGTAAATATGGTCATTTTTTTATGGTTGACAGGCTAGGTGATTGACACAGCTTACCTAATTGTTGTTTGTTTAGTCGACCTAACCTTGAATGGCACTGGCTCTCAAGAGAGGCAGTCGCATCACACCGTTAGGTACGTGGCGGTAGATTTTCAACTTGGTGGTAGATAGCCAGTCAAGTACTAGAAAGTACCCTACCACTTTGCTATGGTTTCCTTACTAATTTTTTCTTGTCCGGCAGTTCAAGCATATTATTGGTATTTGATCCCACGTGCTTTGGCGTGTGAACCGACCGCGTGAACCACTGAGCTATCATCGCTATAAAACATAAATGTAACATTGTAGTTTTGTTTATAATTTTCCATCGGCTAGGAGTACGATTTACGATATTATATGAATGGGAAAGTTGCTGTTTAAACAGTTATGATTTACATTATTGATTTAAATTAGCTTAAATTAATATGTTATGCGATATATAGTTTATAAATAAGTATGTTTCTATTTTACTAAGAAAACTGACACGTTTTTGTTTTACGTAAGATTAATTAAAACGGATGCTCCGACTATGCTTTCGGCCACATCCTGTGGCCTTCTTCAAGGAATTAAAGCAGAGTACAACACGCGTGCAGCCTCGTCTTGCATCGCAATACAGTCGGGCAGCGGCCTGAAGACGCGAAGGACTCCGGTGTGAAAGAGCTTCATTGCGCACCGGCCTATTTTGATACTCTACTCGTTCCCACTCTTGCGCTCGCGCATCAATCGCTGACTTCAGGTGTGAGGCGCCAGGCTTTATTAATCATCATCATCATCAGCCATAGGACGTCCACTGCTGGACATAGGCCTCCTCCTGGGGGGGTTTTGCCATTCTCGCCACGCTTGGCAGGCGGGTTGGCGAGCGCAGTTAGGTGTGATTGTTCAAGGAAGACGCTGCTGCTCATCTTCCGGATTACATCCCTTAGCCGACTCTTACGGCAACCACGGGTAGAGAGGATGGGGTACTATTCATACGCCAGCACCACCACGGCAAACTTCAAGTGTCTTCGTACAAATATTTAATTAAAATATTTATGATAAAAGGTTTACAGGCTTTATTAAAGGTGAGTAATCCCACATAGCTAAAAAAAAAGTATGATAAAGTTAGTGATACAACAAAACTTATATTTGTGCCTATATAACTCACCTCCTCGGTATGTCTTACCTAGTAAATAAACTTGCCAAATACCCCCAATCTAATCAAGAGTTATTTATTTAATTACAAGTAGTATCTAATAACTTGTACAAGTGGTCCATTTAGACCATTTCCGTTCAATCAACGACTTCCACAGAAATCGAATATTCTATTACTTTTACGCAAGTTTGTTTATCTAACATCGGAAAACGAGGTTGATAATTCAATATTTTATTTAGGCCTGTTTGTTCTGGTTTAGATACATTTGTTTGTGAGTCTATGACCTGGAATGTTCGAGTTTTATTGGAAATTTTTAGTCGGATTAAAATAAGTGTAGATTGAAGCGTGAAAGTGGACTTGAGAGTTTGCTTTGTCTCGTTGATAAAGGTCACCGGATAGAAATTTATTCAGTTATTTTGATTTTATAATTTACTAGCTGCGCCCCGCGGTGTAACCCGCTATAAAGAGCACGTAGGTTGAAATTAGCGTTTCAAAGAGCACGTAGGTTGAAATTAGCGTTTCAAAGAGCACGTAGGTTGAAATTAGCATTTTGCATGAAACACAACGAGCACCTAGTGTGTTTTCAAACTGAAAAATTAACTTAATGCAGCATTATAATTATGTTCTAAAGACGCTTTAGTTTTGTAAATGGTTCCACAACACACTTTTATGGAAAGATGTAGGTATATGTTGTGGAATGAGTGATTAATGCGGGCATTATTTATGACTATCTACGCCCCACGGTGTTACCCGATGTTCCTACGTGAACACTACATTTTATCGGGATTCTATCTATATGTATAATGTGTTAATCCAGAGTGTCAGCTACATCCATACCAAAATTCATCAAAATTGGTCCAGCCGTTTGAGCGTGAACAACATACAAACACACTTGCACACTCACAAACTTTCGCCTTTATAATATTACTGTGATGAACTTTTACTATAATTTTTTTTAATAGAAAGATCGGCGAACAAGCCTTTCGTATGCCTGATGGTAAGCTCACAGTTGCCTATGGACACCTGCCACATGGTGAATGCATTCACATCCCTATGTGAATGCATTCACCACATTCCTTACAAGATGGTAGCTGAACTTACCTGAAACAAAGATGAGAAAAATTAGTTTTTTTTTAAAGTTTTTTTTAAGTGTGAGCTGCTTATCTGATGTTAAGTGACGGCGTGATCGCAAATGGTAAAGCACACTTAGCCTGGCATAGAACTGGCTCTCAAGTGAGGCAGCCGTAACACACCAACAGGTGCTTGGCTACAGATTTTCAAATTGAGGGTGGTAGCTAGCCGAGTAGGTACTAGAAAATACCCTACCACCACGCTATGGTTTCCTCACAATGTTTTCCTTCACCGGCAGCTGAATATATATATATATATATATATACACGTCATAATACGTCGGGTGAACAGAACGCGCTAAAAAAAAAAAAAAATATTCCTAATTCAATTTAAACATATGTATAACATATATATTTTTGTAATCACCCTTTAATTTTATTTAGATAGCCTTGTTGATAGGTTTCGTAGTTTTTTTTTAAATTAACATCTTACTATTTCGCGCCAAAAATCCGCCATTTTCTTTTCAAACACCTATCAAGAACATTTGCGTTATTGAGACGAATCTAACGATACCTTAATTGTCGTAATCCATTCGGCTGTTTGGAAGAAACGAGGTAATAAAAAAAATTATATACATACAAAATACGCGCGAAAAACTTAATCTTTCGTTGGCAGTCGGGTAAAAAAGAACGGAAAGTGGGACAGCGCCCCTAGCGGGAGAAAATGGGCACTACTTTACTTCATACATGTGACTATCATTCACAGCATACATTTTTTTTTGTCTCATAGATCTAACAGACATCCTCGCTTCTATCCTAAACAGATAACAAAACGTGTGGGAACGTCACGTCACTACAATTGCCTTTGTTTCTTTTCAAAACATCTCAGAATGTTTGAGCGGAAAATTAAACAAAATTCGGAACATCCTCAGAGAACGAGTTGTCTCGAAAATCACTCTCGAATATTACGTAACTATATTTATTGTGGAACGGTATGTATAGGCTGAGAACTAAGAAGGTACAGCGATCAGTGAAGTTTTTTGTTTATATATGAATAGGCTTGCGTTTGACCGCCGTCTCGCCTGATTTTAAGCGAAGGTGCGGTCTACGATGGAGCACGCTGGTACAGAATAAACCGATACACTCGCGACTAAAAGGCACCTAGATTGTATCTATCAGGGAAAACGTAAGAGGCAAATTCCATTGATTAGTTTTTTTTTAATGTAAAAGTAATGAGACGAATGAGGCGCTCTCCTGATGGTAAGAGATAACGCCTGTCATTGGAGCGATACGAAGAACTTTAAGTGACAAAACAAAGTCCAGGGCATCGCTGCTTTAACGCTCATTACTTTGAGACATTAGATGGTTAGTCTCAACAGACCAAGCCTCAATTTCGCTTGTTGCAGTATCCTTTAAACCTTTAAACACAGTAATGGTTACACACTACTGCTTGGTGGCAGAATATGTGGTACTGCGATGGTACCTATATAGACGACCTCCTGCTAAGAAGATCTACCACCGAGTAAAAGTGGTGTTAGTGGTTTGTACGAAGGAAGTGGAATCGAATCGTTTAGTACGAGTTTTTGGAATATCAATCATGAAACGGTGTTGCTTATTTAGAGTCCGATAGTAGAATGGGCAGGCTGGAATTAGGTCATGCAGATTTAAAGAGTACTCTCCAGAGTGTATCTGGAAGAAAACCGACTGACAAGCAACTTTGCGTCGATGTTCAAGGCTTTGAAACCTTTTCTGAACAAGCGAGTTTTTTAGCACGTTGATATGAAAAACTTTTCAAGACGAACATTTTCCATATTTTAATAGTAATCAACCTGAAAACAGACTAACGGTTTGAGAAAACGGGCGAAGTATATATCCCTGATCGCATAATGTTACTTTTCAAACAGGTATATGTCAAGGTGACGTATGTAAGCTGCACAACTACAAGTTGTACATTATTTTGCGTATGAGAAGCGACATTGTAGGACCAAGAAGTTTCACTATTAGTCTATGGCTCTATACAGTTAGCAATCCGTAATTTCTTCTCCCTACAGAGTAGCGTAACTGCATTGGTAACGTGAAGGCGGTATACCCATATATATTTTTTTTATTAATTAACCAAGTAATCAAAGCTTGTAATGCCTGTATTAAGAATCCCTGCCTTAACATAGATACATCTTAACTTTGAAGTTTCTGTGTGTATGTGTCTTACCATCTGAAAAACTTTTTCATCAGATTATTTTTGACTTTGAAATACATACAGTCGAACATAGAACCTCCTCATTTTTTGAAGTCGGTAAAAAAAATGTTTATGACTTTGTCAAGTTTTCTCTGCTAATATTCAACACGCGCTATACCGAGACAAATTATGTCACTGAAACACATTTCTGTCTATAATAGTTTATAGCTTTTGTACCAAACAGGGGCTCCCACACTAGACAATAGTCGAAATATACTGTGTACAGAATTAATTATGCATGAGACCCGGATGTCAGGTTCAATGCGCATTCTCCGATGCGGCGGGAGAGTAGCCTATTGAAGTTGTGGTCTCAAGGAAAAGCTATAGCGACAATATTTAAGAAAGAAAAGAGCATAGAATATAATAACCTAGTAACAAGGTTAGATATCAGCCGTTTTATAAATGTCCCACTATTGGACGCTAGCTTCTTTTCATTGTGAAAAATTTATCCACCACGCTGGTCAAGTGCAGGTTGACAAACTTCACAAATCTTCAAAAACATTAAGAACTGACAAGCTAGATGTTTGACCACAGCTTGTAAAGTGACGGTGTGGTCGAAGATGGTAAAGCACACCTAACCTGGAGTGGCTCTCAAGTGAAGCTGCCGGAATACACCTTTAGGTGCTTGGCGGCAAATTTTCAGCTTGAGGATGGTAGCTAGCTACCAGAGTACAAGAAAGTACCCTACCACCATGCAAAAGTTTCCTCACGATGTTTTCCTACACCGGCAGCTCAAGCTCATTGTTAGGATTTGAATATAAACACGCCATTCGGTGTGTGAACCGACGGCGCTAACCACTGAGCGATCGCTACAACTTCTATCTAAAATCCTTGCAGTTTCGTTGTAGACTTCTATTTTACGTTTAACAGAACCAATTGTTTTACCACTGTAACTTACACCACATACTATCACGATTTGTACACATCTGCCTTAGAGAGGTTACGAAATGTCTTCTTAAGGTTTATAGCACCATTGAGTGGTCTAACAGGTTCCGTGCATTGAACCTGCCCCATCTCATTCTGTTATTGCTGATCCGTTCTGGCTTTAATAAGTCGCTTAATGACTAGATGACTGGGCAGTGCGAGTTCAGAAGGGGACTTGATTGGGTACCCGTTTTTAACCGGCTTTAAAGGAGGAAGTTTTCCATCAGACTTCAAGTGTGTGATGTTTACGACTAAGCGTGGATTTGTTGATATGTAAATTTGTTGGTCACGATTGTTTGTCCTTAAGCATCGGTCAAGTCGGAAGTCTACAAACTATACAAACCACTCAAATTATACAAACCAGCTTTCCGCAAAAAATGTTGACTAAAAGTAATGAGACGAACGAGGTGCTCTCCTGATGATAAGAGATAACACCAGTCCATGACCAGCAGAAATACACAGAACTTTTAGTAGCAAAACATAGTTCAGGGCATCACTGCTTTGGCGCTTATTACTTTGAGATTTTCGATGGTTAGTCTCAACAGCCCTGTAATTTCGCTAGCTGCAGTACCCTTCAAACCGGAAACAGTAATGTTTACAAACTACTGCTTGGTGGCAGAATATCTGGTACTGCGGTGGTACCTACCTAGACGACCTCCTGCTAAGGAAATCTACCACCAAATGAATAATGATTAATTTTTAAATAAATTATGTTGATCTGTTTAAAAATTTGCTTGTCATTTTTATCATAAGACGCAAATAAACTACTATTTTATTGGTTGAAAACCATAAATTTCCTGAATAGACCCAATAAAAACATTGTTTATAAGTCAACGGTACGTTCATAATTTTTATTACAAGTTCAAATGTATATATTAAATTTTTCTATAATTTTATCGTTATAAATAGGCGTGAAAATATGAATTAAAAAAATCTTTGTCCCATACATTTTATTTCTAAAAAAAATGAGTAATGTCTGGAGGCTCTGGGATCTTACTCTATAAATATGTATGTATATACAGTAACTTAGACTTAACACCACATGTAAGTTGAAGAGGCCCCTTTCGATACGCATCAACACTCACCCTGACTGACCGTGTTCCCATCCCTTCTTAACCAAACTAGTTTTTATTTCTTTATGATGAATTAGGCTTGCGTTTGGCCACCATCTCACCTGATGTTAAGTGAAGATGCGATCTACGATGGCCCACGCTTGCCTAGAAGATACCGATTCGACTTGAAGACACTCAGATTGTATTGTCGGGTAGCGTATTCCACGCTTTAGCCGTTCAAACAATGAAAATGGAATCAAATTGTTTCGTACGGGTTTTTGTAACGTCAACCGTGAAACAAATTTGATATGATTCTACCTGCTTTGGATACTCTTTCCACCAATGAACTTACCATAAAGCTATTTGTGGTCCTTTATTTTGTAAGGTCATAATAACTGTTTAGTTTTGACGTGTGGCCTTTAATGATATTTGTTTCCTAGGGTATATTTTTAATAAAGCTTCATTTTTAACTTTTCTTGAAAAGTGTCGGAGAGAATCTTTACCGCCAATGGTGTTACTATAAAAAAAATAGGCGCTGACGTGCACCGAGGCCCTTAAGCTCAAGGGGTCCCGCGAAAACTGACCACCAAGCAAGCCTCTGAATTAATTTTATTCTTTGTTAAAACAGATTTTTTAAATAAAAACTTTAGCCACGTTAAGCGATTATTGTATGTACATTGCGCCCGTGCGAAGCCGGGGCGGGTCGCTAGTAAAGTATATTTTATTAATAAAATTTAACATAGCATTGAATCTAATCGATATGGAGTGATTCTGAAATAAATTAATATTATTTTGAATACTTAGCTATACTTCTGTGTAGCACAGAATAATATAATTATATGAATAGTACTATGTCTGTAGTATAATTTCTTTTTAGGCAACATTCCCATTCATTATTCCATGCACACGATATTATATAAACTTTATTTATATTCAATATAGACGCCCATTACGATAGAGATAGCAATCACAATTAACTTAAGTAATTCGTGATTCGAACATCGTCTTACGACATAGATTACAAAGCCTGGAAAAGATTGCTTTGAGCGATAAGACACCTACTTGTTACACTTTCTTGTGTAAGCATATAATTTCTGATGTCAACAATAAAGAACGCTTTCCTAAAACCACTTTAAGGTTAAATAAACCGGAACCGGAACACAGTAATGTTTACACACTACCGTTAGGTGGTAGAATATCTAGTACTGCGACGGTATCTACCTAGATGACTTCCTGCTAAGGAGATCTATCACCAAGTGAAAGTTTCTTGGTATCCTACCAAGATAGCATGTAATTTTAAAAATATCTTGAACTATACAAAAACAAAACCTAAATAACAACACGGTCAACGCATTTAGGAAGGAAATACATATTCCCTTCAATTGGTTACTCTTTGTAGTAAGTTATATTTATCAAGGCCCTCCGTGGGAGCGTCGTAGTCATTCGCCTGGAAGAAGTTTCGCTTCGTTGCACAAACGCATGTTTTATAACGCCCAGGTAATGGAATTTTGTGATCGGGTTCAAAGGAAGAGCGTGTGGGAAAAAGGCTTCTGTAACTTCTTGTGCTTGAAATTTTAGATTCAATTTTATTATTTGTTAGTCAGAAGTAGCGATGATAGCTCAGTGGTTAACGCGGTCGGTTCACACGCCGAAGGGCGTGCGTTCATATCACAATAATAAGATTAAGCTGCCGGTAAAGGAAATCATGGCATAGTAAGGATATTTTGTAGTACATGGCTCGCTAGCTAACACTCTCATAGCACTTACCGGTAAAAATCTTTCCCTATTTATCTTCGCCTGATCCTGGACCGTTTCAGTCCATACAAAAAATTGTCTAAAAGTTCAAGTCAACAAATTTTTACTTGGTGGTAGATTTCCTTGTTGGTTGTCTAGGTAGGTAACATGGCAGTACGAGATATTCTGCGCCAAGCAGTAGTGTGTAAACATTACTGAGTACTGCAGCTAGCGATATTACTGGGCTATTGAGACTAACCATCTAATGTCATTATAAAAGTAATGAGTGCTAAATCAGTGATGCCCTAAACTTTGTTTTGTTACTCGAAGTTCTATGTGTCGCTGCAATGATCATGGACAGGCGTTATCTCTTACCATCAGGAGAGCGTCTCTTTCGTCTCATACTTTTATATTTAAAAAAAACACAAATAATAAATAATTAATAAGCAAATTTATTTATGGTCAGTACAATAACAATTAGTAAACCTAGATTCATTATTGAAACATATATATATAACATTATTATTTATTTCCTTATTTTACATAATTATTAAATATTTAAAATTATATTATTCTCGTTATTGCTGTAACTAAAACGACATAAAAGCTGTATATTGCATAATACACAAAAGATAGAACTAGAGAATTTGAAATGGTTCTATAGTTTGAGTGCTAAGTTGTGTTGTACTCGTAGTACACTGTAAACATTTTACAACCGCCCGCGCCGTTGACGCTGTTTCCGCCCCTACCTACACTCCGCTGGTACAATATATTTTTACCCAGTACAAGTAAAATAAAACGTTCAAATGCATGCTGAAAACACACGGAAAGAATTCCCGAATGTTCACGTTACGATTATATTTTCTGATAATAAGATAATATTCATTTAATACACACGGCTAAAACAATAATATAAAAAGTTATTATACAGGACATACAATTTCGGTTGTTCCAATTTGTATAACCCATATCGGGCCGCAAACTAGGCGAAGCTTGTGTTTTTCAAGTTCCTATTGTTGCCAGTTTCGATAATATTTTTATAATAAATTCCATACCTTCAAAAAATCCACAGACTGGGACATTCTTTTTATTGTTAACTGCGCTCCGCGGTGTTAACCGCTACATTTTTTCGGGATAAAAAGTGGCCTATGTGTTAATCCAGGGTGTCAGCTACCTCGATACCAAATTTCATCAAAATTATTCTTGCCGTTTGAGCGTTAAGAAGTTACAAACATACAAACACACTCTCAAACTTTCGCCTTTATAATATTAGAGTGTGTAGGTGTATAAATATCACAACATGTCCTCAAAGAAGTTTTTGTGTAATGTCTGTATTATTATTTTTTGTGTGAAAATAAAATTATCTTATCTAAGATGCGGTCTAGAATGGAGCACGTTTAACTAGCAGGAACTTGTTAACTCTGGATTTGAAGACAGTCATATTGTTCTTCTTGGGGAAACAGACTCTGACGAGGAGTTCCATATTCTTGTTTTTTTTTTTTTTTGCTCCGGGTTCTCTAAGTTTCAACTCCAAAAGACCCGTAGATACCCACCGTCTAGGGATACTACCACTCACTACTGTAAATAGGAAATAGATTTTCATGCCAGCGTTTGCATACAATATTTCCCCCGTATATTCCCACTCTTTGTGGTTGCGGCTTCATTGATCCCTCCACAGAAGCTTCACTTAATTAGTGAACTCTATTTACTGAACGTCTGGTTACTTTCACACTGGGGTCATGGTCAGCGTTCGTTATCACGTTGGACGCATTAAGGAACCGGAGGGGCAAGAATTCTCTGATGTATTTTTTACTGAGCACGTTATATTTTATCTGATGAGTTATGAAGGAAAAAACACAATCTTACACAGCATTCACTGGCCATAGATACTTAGATATATAGATAGATACTTAGATATATAGATAGATATATAGATAGATACTTAGATATATAGATAGATACTTAGATATATAGATAGATACTTAGATATATAGATAGATACTATCTTTTAATGTTTATAGTTCATATTTTTTAGTTATAAGTATACAGAGGGTTAATAAAAATGCAAATGTGCTATTTACAAAACTTGCCATTGCAGGGGTACGAATATAACTTCTCTTAAATTAATTTAATTATAAAATTAATTAATATTGAGTAGATACATGAAATGTTAAAAGTACACAATTAATGTCAAAATGGGAAAAAATCAAAATGTCAAAGTAATATTAAATGTCAAGGTGAAATTACAAAAATATAAACTAATAATAATTTGTATCATGCTTACAATTATAATGGAAAAAAAAAACTTTAAAATTTAAAAAAACTAATGAGCCATGTTCACACTGAAGTACCTATATCTAAAACAATACGAGTAGAAAAATATAAACCTAAAATCTAGACATAATCATTCTATATAGACGAAAAACGTGCATAGACGAAAACCTTAACAATTTAATTTTAAAACGGTATTTATTTTATGTATATTGTTGGACTGTGTTTTTGCTTTGGTGGTGCCGGCGTAAGAATATAGTACCCCACCCTCTCTACCCGTGGTTGCCGTAAGATTCGGCTAAGGGATGTAATCCGGAAGACAGCGTCAGCGTCTCAATCAAGAATCAACAAGTAACAATCTCACCTAACTGCGCTCGCCAACTCGCCTGCTAAGCGTGGCGAGTATTCGCAACCCCCCAAATCCCCCAAAGTTCTGCGTACCATGGCAACGGTTTATTAGGCATGCGTTACATTCTATCATTACCTGTTACCCGAAACTTTGTTTCGGGCATGGAACTTGACAAAAAATGTCACCACCACCACCAGATGTCGTCGTCGTACACAAAAGTAATGACTATCATTTCGGGTAACAGGTAATGATAGAATGACTAGTCATTACTATTGTGTATTGTGAAGCTAGACGACGTCTGGTGGTGGGTAGTGGTGAACATTTTTGGTTATCTCACAAGAACCTAATATTTGTCTGATATAAAAAGTATCCTATATGTTAATCCAGATAATAAATTATATGTGTACCAAATTTCATCCAAATCCATTCAGCCGTTTTTGCGTGACTGAGTAACAAACATCTAAACATCCAAACATACAAACCTTCACATTTATAATATTAGTAGAATGCGTTATTACTTTTTATAAAAATATTCTGTCACAAAATTTCAGATGTAACATGAAGCTAATGTGACACATTCTAAAATAACTAAAAAAGTTAACAAAGAAATGTTTAGCACACGAGCGGGAAACTAATCCAATTCATGTCCAAAATGATCCTAAACTTGTAACATTTCATCACGACCAGGGTAAAAAGTGCATCCGACCATCGTTCTACAAGATCATAAAACTTGAAGACACGGTTTTAAATCCAAAACAACTTTTTCTACCAGATCCGTTCATTCGTAACAAATTATTACAACGTGATGTTATTTTCTTTATTTTAAACACACAACATAATGTTTAACAGTAACGCATGTCAAGCATAAAACAGGATTTTGTTGCTATACATCAGCTGTCGCGCTTGCACGATGGAGATGGAGTTAGAATTCCGAAACAAAATATATTCTGCATTTCTCTCAAGCTTAAGATATTTGTTCTGACTTCCTTAAACTAATATTACAAAATGTGACAGGGTGTTGGTTTATTTATTCTTTCACGCAACAAGAGAATTCGACTTCATTTTTAGCATGCGTATGATAGAGAGAGATAGAAACTCTTTACTGCGTAGACTAGAAATCAACGGAAACATAGAAGCATAGAAGTAAAAAAAATTCAGCTAGTAGCATAAGCATAGCTTTTTACACGACTGCCCATAAAAGCAGTGTAATGTTTTTAAGGTTCATGTATGAGGTTTCGTTAGAATCCTTACAAATGATCCCGAGAGACACAAGCTATATTTAAAAAAAGTTACCACCAATGTATTTGTTTTTTTTTTTTTAGATCTTCTATCTGTATAGCTCCTATTTCAAATGTGAAAAGAAAAAAATGCAGTCGTGTTTTTTTGTTTCATTCAATAATTAGTTGGGTAAAGCGATTTCTTCCAGGCAACCAGGAAATGAAAACAATTTTACTAGACAAAACAAACCAATTGGATAATTATACCAAATTGTTTATGCCAGTAAAACAAATGACTTGTCGCCGCGTGTGAAATCGTGGGTAATATTCGCATATAGTAGTATGTAAATATGCAATTGAATTTCAACAACCATAGTGTTTCGACATGAGTAACTGCTTACGTTTTATACGGTGCATTTCTAATTCTAACTCACGAAGGATGTTCGTTATAAAGCGTTTTATTTCTTCGGTTATATTATTAGTAAGAGGAATGAGATGCCCGTCTGTTACTGACTATATGCCATCTAGTAGATTAGTTGAAAATAGAATGATGGGCACTCCATCCCATCATTCTATTTTAAATGAACAACTTAACCAAAACCAACGCCATTACTTGTTGAAGATACTGCACAGATGACATATTGTGGAACTATATTTATTTTTGTTTTATTTCTAAGGCATCTTTAATAGGATAAATTTAGCAGGCTTTGGACTGGAAAGTGTTTCAAAACAAGTGCACATATCATGGTTAGCAGTTAACAGTTAAGTTAGTTATTCAACCATAATTTATCAAGCTGAACAAGTTTCATTATTGTAAGCAACAGAGCAAACGGTCTGAGATACATTTTTGTTCTGTGTGACATAACTATGTATGGCCTGGTATCCTCTCAAAAAAATGTATGGCCTTAATTACATTTTAAATTAATATCGATTGTTAATAAAAAAAAAAAACATCATTTTGTGGAAGAAATCGAATAAATTCTATGTATTTAGAAGTGTGCAAAACGGCTAATAAATTAAATCTGTGCGATTGTTCTTTAAATGACTTTTGTCATTAATGTATTTTATGATTGAAAGAATAGATTTCACTAAATTAATTTCGTGTTGTGTTATGTTGCGAAATTCTTCGCCAAATAAATTAATGATTTTTGTGGAGTACTGAACAAGGTGCTCCTGTGCAGTTGAGCTGAACAAATAAATATCTGAATCGCGTCATTTAGTGTGTAGTACATGTTTGCCCTGTTAGCTAATTTAGTAGTAGCTCTGCTTTCTGAGCTTTAGGGCGTGGATTCAATTCTCATTCAGGGAAAACATTTGTGTGGCGAACGTAGATGTTTATTCTATGCCTGGGTGTTCCGTATGTGGTACTTATAAGGGTGTTTCTACAAAAAAAAAAACAATCAGTTATATGGTTCCCACGAGCTATATTTGGTTTGGGGCTAGATAGCGCTGTGTGAAATATCATGTATCACTGCGAAAATTAAATATTCAGCTGCCAAGACATTACCTACTTACTGCGTTCCGGTTGGGAAGGTACTGTGGCGTTATTTAATTACATTGCTAATTAGAATTACTATTCTCTCAAAATATTAAGCGTCAATGCAGCTCTTGACTGTTTTGTTTTCCAAAGTTTTGAGTACCGCTGCAATGGTCGTGGACAAGCATAATCTCTCACGCGTCGTTGATCTCATTACATATCAAGACGTCACTTGTAGCTAATTCAAGCATGCTTTGGTACCTTAGTTAATTGTTATAATATTATTATTTTTTATACTAGCTGACATTTTGTTCATAAGCAATATTCAAAGACATGTTACCTAGTGGTCATATCAAAACTCAAAACTCAAAGTGCTTTATTTCCTTTAGACCTTACAGGACTCTTGGACACGTCACACGTCACAAATTATAAACATACTTAAAACTAGGATATAAAGTGATCACTTTGATCTTTCGTTCACTTCAATCTTTTTGAGGTAAAGTAAAGAAGCGAACAAGAAACCTTTACCTTGTTAGATTGTTAGTTTTCGAGTTGGAGCAAAACTCGTCCCAAGCTTTTTTATCGTCTAGATAATCTGATATTTTGTAGTAAGCCTTTTTACATAGGATATTTTTGACAATTTGTTTGAATTTATTTATTGATAATTTTTGCAACTCACTAGGAGTTTTGTTGTAGAAGCGTATACATTGCCCTTTAAAGGATACATATGAAACGTATAAAGAAATAAAATCGACACAAATACAAGAAAACCTTTTTGCGCAAGGTTTTTTCAGTCTGATATACCTCAGTGCCTCAAGTCTCAAGTCTTCGACCAGTGTGTGTTACCAGTGATGACTTATGGTGCTGAAACGTGGTCTCTGACTATGTGCCTTCTTAGTAAGCTTAAAGTAGCACAACGAGCTATGGAGAGGACTATGCTCGGAGTTTCCCTACGAGATCGAATCAGAAATGAGGAGATCTGTAGACGAACTAAAGTAGCTGACATAGCCCAGCGAATTAGCAAGTTGAAGTGACAGTGGGCAGGGCACATGGCACGCAGAACTGATGGCCGATGGGGCTGCAAAGTTCTGGAGTGGAGAACACGGACCGGCAAGCGCAGCGTACGACGTCCACCCACAAGGTGGACAGACGACCTCACAAAGACCGCAGGAGCGCGTTGGATGCGAGCCGATTCCAACAGGTTTTTGTGGAAGTCAATGGGGGAGGCCTATATCCAGCAGTGGACGTCCTACGGCTGAGATGATAATGATGATGACAAGAAAACCTTGATTAAAGTTTTTCCCAAGACTCCAGAATTTGTGGACAGCTCGCAACTATACGCACCGAGCTAGCACAAGACAACTACCATACGTAGAACTACGCAGTAACTGTTATCTAATCTGGAGCCGCGCGCGCTTACCATTAGTAATTTTCAGTGCGCGTGATTTGAGTGTCCGTGTATTTGTGTTTGCTCAGGATAATTAGGTCAAATATTAACCACCTTTTTTAATTATTTGGAACGACAATCGAGTACTGAATCCTCAGTATCAATATTGGTGATGTTCAAACTTTCACAGTGTTAAGCAAAATGCGGTCTACGATGGAGCATGCTTGCCAAGAAGAAACTGATTCACTCGGGACTTGAAGGCACCCAGATTGTATTTATCAGCGAATACCATTCAGCAAGTTCCATTGCTTGGCGGTTCACACAATGAAAGTGAATTTGAACCGTTTTGAATTTTAGAAACATCGCTTTTTAGAGCTCCTGGCTGACCGATAGTAGAATGGGCAGGGTGGAATTAGGTCATGCAGATAGGAAGCGCACTCTCCAAAGTGTATCCGGTTAAAATATTACTACCTACTAAATATTGTATGCCCGAAAGGGTACCTGTTGATACCAATTTGATGACACCAACATTTAAAACACAGCCTTCAATAAAAGATTTTAAAATTTGAATTTTAAAAACTGTTAAGTGACAGTGTGGTCGAAGATGGTAAAGCACACCTAGCCAGGAATGGAACTGGCTCTCAAGTGAGGCTGCTGGAACACACCTTTAGATGTTTGGCAGATTTTTAACTTGAGGGTGGTGGTTTCACTTGGTGGTAGATTTCCTTAGCAGGAGGTCGTCTAGGTAGGTACCACCGCAGCACCAGATATTCTGCCGACAAGCAGTAGTGTGTAAACATTACTGTGTTCCGGTTTGAAGGGTACTGCAGCTAGCGAAATTACAGGGCTATTGAGACTAACCATCTAGTCTCAAAGTAATGAGCGCCAGGGCAGCGATGCCCTGGACTTTGTTTTACTACTCAAAGTTCTGTGTATCGCTACAATGGTCATGGACAGGCGTTATCTCTTAACATCAGGAGAGCGTCTCGTTCGTCTCAATACTGATACATAAAAAAAAAAAAAAAAAAAAAAAAAAAAGCTAGCCAGCCGAGTATTAGAAAGTACCCTACCACCAATTTCAAGTTCACATGCGAAGAGCGGGTAACACCGCGGGGCGCAGCTAGTTATAAATAAAGCCCGCATTAATCACTCATTCAACAACATATACATATCTTTCCAAAAAAGTGTATTGTGGAACCATTTACAAAACTAAAGCATCTTTAGAACATATACAATATACATATGATGCTGCATTATCTCAGTTTTTCAGTTTGAAAACACACTGGCTCGTTGGGTTTCATGCAAAATGCTAATTTCAACCTACGTGCTTTTTGAAACGTGGGAGTGCCGTAGGAGTTGCAAATCATCACTAGCAGATGGCGCTTGCTTGATTAATTAGTGACTTATTGTTTGGATTTCAGCGTTAATTTAAGTTTGACGTGTTTCGATACAAAATCTTCGCAATTGAATGTCTTCGCTAATTAATGTCGATAATTAATAAGGAAGGTCACATGGCATTCTGCTGTTTGAAACAGGTAGATACATATTGAGTAACCATGTTTTACCTAATAACCGTTCTACCCGACATGACATGGCGCCGAAACGTGGACACACATCTGGAACGGTTCATAATTTTAAAGTCACTCAACAAGCTATGGAAAGGGCTATGCTCGGTGTTTCTCTAAGGGATCGTAACCGGAACGAAGTCACCGACATAGCTTAGCGTATTAACGAGTTGTAGTGGTAGTGGGCTGGTCATATTTGCCGCAGAACCAACAACCGTTGGGGTAGACGCGTCCTAGAGTGGAGACCGCGAATCAGCAAACGTTGTGTAGGACGCCCTGAGACTAGATGGAGTGACGATATATGTAAGACACAACGTGTTCACTTAGGAAATTGGACCTTAATGCGTAGAAATACGGCATCATTTGTAGGCACATTCTTAATAGTTCAATTGAACTACTAAGATCGTGCTCGGGGAATAGTTCGTTCTCTTTCAGTAGTGGGAATTAATTCCTAACAATTCTTAGTTCTTGAACTACACAAGCCTAGCACGGTAGAAACAGTAAATATACAAGTAGTAGGTATATGTTTTACTTTCATTATTACATGCTTACCTTATAGGTATTCATACACTAAACACAGAAAAGGCATCTATTCCTCTTTTCCTCTTTAAACTTTACACGTGAAGATATCTATCCAAAATATTCGTGTTTGAGACTATAACAGTAAAATAGCGTGTCCTAGTCACCGTTATATGTTATCTAAGAGTACATATCTAGATACGTACCACATATTCAGTCTAACAATACTTTCACACGAACCAACTCCTCCCGAAATAGATAACACTCTCTTAAACGACATAGTGCTACATCTAGACCAGTGGAATGGAAGATTGATGTTCTATTACGGAATCAGTATTCTATATCTTTGATTTATACTGTCACTGACCTGGAACTGGAGTAACGATTAGGCAAGTGAATATCTAAGGTGAGTCACAAATTGATATATAAGTTGGGACCATAGATTGCAATCATACGACCAGTGTATTTTAATTAGTCCTTTTTTGTTCTTACACCTCAGACGTTGTGTAACCTACAGATAAATTTTACTATAGAAACTGACGTGTTCTTGACACATTTTTGTTTTACTTAAGCGAGATTACTCACGTTTAATTATATCGGAAACTTCGGCTATAGTTTCGGCCAAATCCGGTGGCCTTCATCATGGAGACTTGTCATGATCCATGGCCTCGACTTGCTTCGTGTGCGTAGCTAGACGAGGCCGCGCGTTGTTCTCAGCTTTGTCTCCATGATGAAGGCCACCGGATGTGGCCGAAACTATAGTCGGAGTTACTGATAAAATTAAACGTGAGTAATCCCGCATAAGTAAAACATAAATACACATAAATTCACAACATTTTTGTCTCAGTAGAATATTTAACCATTCTCAAGTAACTAAGTACCGGCGCTGGTGTGTACTTATAATACGGCACATTGGGTTCTATTTAATATCTTCTATAGCTCTATTATTATTTCCTAGACACGTGGTTGGCGTCGCCTGCGCATCGCTCCCACGCTGGCGTCGGCAATCTTTACGATCGATCGACGGTTAGCGTCACTTAACGATAAACACATAATTATACATGTTTTAAATGCGTAAAGTACTTACATTATGACTGTTCTTTGGGTAACAAAATACTTTTTTTTTTTTTAATCACAAGAATGACATAATCTGTTATATTGCTTATAAAATATAAGGAATAGGTAAGCTCGTAGGTACGAGAAACATTTGACAACGATGTTTAGAAATCAAGTAGATATGTCGACAAAACCCAATACTAATGTAACGAGTGAAATCATGTTAATTATCACAGATATATTTTCATACGAACTTTTTCCTCCAGCTTGGCACGCGTTAATGTAAAAAAAAAAATATCCCTCGGTAACAGTAGGTGCTTTTAATTATGTTTATCACCGGGTTTTAATCGCGCACATATAATTATGTGTTCAAGTAGCGAAAGTTTAAAAATTACAAGAGTGCTTATTTTGGATAAAAAGTTATTTTCTTATAAAGTGTACGCAAAATTCCATTTTGATCGATTTAGTAGCTAAAGTAAATACAGGACCGGGACGAGTGGCGTACAAGAAGAGAGGCCTATGCTCAGCAGTGGGCGATAACAGGCTGATGGTGATGATGAGTAGCTAAAGCATAACAAACAAACTCACATTCACATTTATAATACTCTTTAATCCTACCTATAATTAGTTAGGATTAAAGACAATAATACTATTTCAACAATTTTACTCCTTCTAGGCAAGAGAGATAGGGTAGATAGGGGCCCGTATATACGTAAGAAAGTAGTAAAATAGCGTCAAATAAATAATTTTCTTCTTTATTGTCATTTGACATATTATTACACCGAAATGACATTTGAGAAAGTTATCGCGTACATTATCTCCAAATATTTCTGTGATAAGTAACTTTACCGACTTGCTTTCACTCGTTAGATTAGTTTCAGGTTTTGTCGACATACTTGATAACTAAACATCGTTTTCAATCATTTATTGTAGACTAACGACTCGTTCCGGTTTAGCTCGGGTGCGTACTTTGATTTAGCCAGCACGGTATAAACCATGATAATTAATGTTTTGGCGGCTTGATTAAAAAGCATTGAAATTCTCTACTTACATAAAAGTTTAGTTAAGAAGTTTTGTATTTACAAACCATCCATAACAAAATATCTAAATCACAGTGAAAATCGTATCAAAATCTGTTGCAGTAAGCAAAGAAACACAGACGTGGACAGCGACTTTGTTTTATCCTATTTAGAAATTAGAGAAGACACTATCAGCCAAAAATTCTTAGTAGTCACTAACAAATATCATCAATCTAAATAATTACTCATTATGTTTATCACCGGGACTTAATCGTACACAAAGTACTATAAATTAATTTTATTTCTTAAATTAAATTAGTTTTATTTATTTACCTCGACGTTTTGGCCATGTTACAATAGCCGTGGTTACAACTTGACTTGGCAGCACAGGGTATTTCAAATATGTTACAATAGCCGTGATCACGAGCTGTCTCGGCTGACCAATTCTATTGTAACATGGCCAAAATGTTCGATGTAAATTAATCAAACTAATTTATAGCCTTTTTACATTTAAAAAAAACATTCATCTTGTTTTTTATACAAATGTTTAGAGTACCAAACAAACATTTATTAGCAATATAAACGTTTGTTTTGGGTGGGATTGAGCCACATGACAATCGAAGAATCATCTCCACGCCCATAGCAAGCGTGGTAGTAAACTTACTCTTGCTCTACTTTGCTAATTTGCAGTGTCACCGGCTCAGTTCGCTAATGGTAAACAATTGTTAATGTTTTCAATAGATGTACTCAGTTCCCATTGTTGTTATGATATGTGGGCAGATGATTAATGATATGGGAAGAATGACAGGTGTTGTGGGAACGAAACTAGACGGACAAAACGGTTATTTGGAGGATGACAGCGCATGATACTTACGCAGAATGGCAAATCCATAAGAAAGAATGTGAATTTTCGAAGATAAATCATATTAAGGTTAACTGCAAGAGATCGGTTTAAGCTGTTTACATCATTGCCTAGTTTAAAATATTACTAATAATTCAATATAGAAATACATTTATAAGGCATTTGCGTTTAGAAAATTTTGTTAAGTATAAAATGATTTCGACAATTTGTATTCTGTAGACTCACAGATCAACTAAGAACTAACTATTTTAATCCGAAACTTCGAATAACCTTCTATAAAATATAATGAATTTGTTTTTCTTGTGCCGTGTAACAATTGCTTCCGACTTCTGATCCGAATCAGTCGCAGCTACAAAAACGAAATCAATTGAAACTGGAGTGAAGAACTGGCTTCAAAACCATACAAGGCCATGTTTCACAACATGTGCCACAAACTAATAATTAATCGCTACATTTAACCACATATCAGTTAAAGAGGCAAGTGTGCCAGCTTTCTATGTAATTATGGTGTAAGTAAACGCCTCGGGGCGCTTACGGTAAGATCGGTAGCTCCACTTGACTGATAAGGTGTTGGGAAACAGACTGCTAATTTTATCAGGAGTATGAGGGAATGATGATTTGCGGTTATTACTGCAATAGGTCTTTATTTATAGTTATTATTATACTTATCATTTATTATTATACTTATTCTTATTCGGAATGGGGGCTAGGAGTCCTGCACTGACGTCCCGCTTGGGGTGTATTGTGCATTTCCCTCTGCCAGCATTCACCCACAACCCAGCTCCTTGAAGTACCGGAGCGAGGCTCTGGGCTGCTGGCATAGTAGCTCCAGTGGGTGAGATGGAAATGTTATTGTTATACTTATTATTTATATAATATAATTATCATTTATTATTATACTTATCATTTATTGCTATACTTATATAAAAAAAACAATAAACATACAAACAAGGACTTATTAATTGGAATCCCCCCCTGTTAACATGTCGTTTATCATTGAACGCTATTGATATCATATCACAACGAATGTAAATATCTAGCCCAAAACCCATCCTTGACAACCCAACAATTACACTATTCGGTAATTCCTCTCAACCAACATCACAAATAGTACAATGGGTACCAAACAAACTTATCGGTGGACGCGGTCAAATGGGGAACTAAGCATGCATCAACGGGTTTAGTTCAGCAAATTCGATGGTGATTCTATAACTGATTCTACGCGTAAGTTGGTTCCACAAATATCAGTTACATGCAAATGTATGCAACATCGAGCATGACGACTCTCTGTATTTGTTGGCTATTGTTGCCAGGACAATGCAACTTGCGGTTGCAATTTGAAATGCAATATTTCCCATTGCAAGTGTCGTGTGTACTTATATTTGTCAACATATTTTTAGAAAATTGATGTATTCCTGGTTTTCATGCGAGAATGACGTTACGTGACATAATGAAGAAAATAACAGGGATATAGGACACATCTGCATCAGCGATAAATGAAGAGTCACTGGAACCTTTAGAGATGCAGTCTACAATGAAATACGCTTGCGTAGAAGATACAGGTATACCAGATTAATTTGCGACTTAAGCATCTAGTCTGTATCCATCGGGAAACACCCATGGGTAACGCATTTCTGTTTGGTGGTTCGCACAATGAAAGTGGAATCGAAACCACGCCCTACAGCTCTTGAGGCAGATATTCTATCAAATGAACTAACAGGGCAGTCTATTATTTTAATGCGCATCTTACCCTAATGGGCATGCGAATTTATAATGTAATAACTTAAGTTATATAAGCTACTAGCAGACCAGGCCACACGTTGCTGTGGCCAAATTGAACACACGCGTGTATCGTGAAATAAATTGTAGCACATATGAAACGTTTGTACTTCTAAAGTAGCGCCATCTATTGGATACTTATGAAACGTTTGGACTTTTAACGTAGCGCCATCTATTGGCTACTTAATCAATCCAGTTGATAAATTACCTTACACCGCCATCTATTAGAATTTTATGGACCTCACAGATAAATAATTATACCTCTTTGTCTATCTCTCAAGTTGGATCAAACTGCACACAGTGTGCAAGATTTGGTTAAAATTGGTTCAGTAGTTGAGGAGTTCATCGCGGACAAAGAACGTGATACGAAATCTTTATATATAGAGATAATAAAAACGTCTCACTGCTGGGCGTGAGCTTCTTCTAAGGTAAGGCTATAGTACACCACGCTGACTAAGTGCGGGTAAAACTTCACGGTTTTTCTTCACGGTTTGAAGTCATACAAACAAAAATTAGAAAAAGAGGCGCGTGTCATGGGATTCGAACCCAGGACATCCAGATTGGAAGCCAGACTAGACCCAACTAGTCTGTCGAAACTTCTTGTGAAGTTTCAACACCATAAGTATTTCGCATAAATTTCTTTTACACCTATCTTATAAACAATATATTCAGTAGGTATTTTAAAAGATTAATGTTCTAGGTGACGGCCATAACATGTAAAACAGTAGGCTAATAATATTAAAATATTATTAGATAATAATTATACAACCATTGAGTTATACAACATCCTACTTTCACGTTTCCTTCCTTCTTATAGACTAGATGTTTCGCCTAACAACCTAACCGACACCATTTCCGGTTTTTGACCACGATCTAGACCTGTTTTATGTACAACATGTATATTGTATAGTTATAAATATGTATGATATATTCATAAAAATAAATTTATTTACATGTGTTTTTATTCAAAATCTTTCGTCATCACTATTTCATTATTATTTTATTTATAAATGCATCATAATCAACCTACCATACTACATACTGCATACCTACCATATACTAGTAATGAAAAGTTACTACAAGTAATAAAAAGTAATGAGACGAACAAGACGCTCTCTTAAAGGAGAGCGTGGATGTAGATAACGCCTGTCCATGACCATTGCAGCGATACACAGAACTTTGAGTCGCAAAACAAAGTCCACAACAACGGCGCTCATTAGTTTGAGACTTTCGATGGTTAGTTTTTTTTATTTTTTTTTTTAATTCGGATAAGTCCGCGTTTGACCACCAACTCGCCTGATGGTAAGCGATGATGTGGTCGAAGATAAAGCACGCAGACTTAGAAGATACCTATTCACTCTGGCCTTGAAAAGATCTAGGTTATATCTCTCAGGAAACAAGGAAGCCGGCAGCTTGTTCCATTCCTTGGCCGTACGGATGAGAAACGTAGAGTCAAAACGTTTGGTACGTACCCAAGGAAATTCCACTATGTATGGGTGGTAGTGGGCCGTCTTTCTACTTGTCCTGTAGTAAAAGGGGGATGGAAGTACAAGGTCGTACAGCTCAGTAGCACATTCACCGAAATGAATTCTGTAGAAAATTGACAGACATGCTACCTTCCGGCGGTGTTCAAGGCTTAAAAGTTTTTTTTCCACCAACTTTTCATCACCAATAAGTCGAACAGCTCGCCGCTCCACCGAATCAAGAGCTTGAAGTTGGTACTTGGCAGAACCGTCCCAAAGGTGGCAGCAATATTCCACACACGACCGGACTTGTGCTTGATACAATGCAAGCAGCTGCCCCGGTGTGAAATATCGCCTAACCTTACGTAAGACGCCCAGTTTTTTCCCAGCTAATTTAGCTCTTGACTCTAGGTAGGGCCCAAAGTTAAGTGATGGGGTAAGGGTTAACCCAAGAAGTTCAAGGTGGTCTGCCAAAGGTACAGAATCATTTCGGAATGTTGGAGATAGTGTGAACGGACACTTTTTGGCGGAGAAAAGACATGCCTGGGTTTTGCCAGCATTAAATTTGACCAGGTTCTCGTCACCCCATTTTGACACGGAAGCAAGAGCCTGATTCATGCGTTCAACCATATCTTCTCTCAACGCCTGGGTTTCAGCCCTACTGGCTCTGGGATTGGATATGTACTTCTCCACAACTGTGCTGTCATCAGCGTACCCATAGATACCGGGTATTAGTAGGTCATTGATGTGCAGCAGAAATAGAGTTGCGGAGAGTACCGACCCTTGAGGTACCCCGGCATTGATGGCCATTTGATCCGAGGAGCAGCCGTCGACGACTACTCGAATAGATCGTTCCCTCAAGAAGTCTGCAATCCAGGCACATAAGCCAGCAGATAGACCGTATGAAGGAAGCTTGTTCAAAAGGCTTTCATGCCAGACCCTGTCGAAGGCTTTGGAAATATCAAGAGACACAGCTAAAGCTTCGCCGTGTCTTTCGATGGCCTCACTCAGTATGTGAGTGGCATACGCAAGAAGATCCCCAGTCGATCGGTTTCGGCGAAAGCCATATTGACGGTCGCTAAGAAGACTGTTGTCTTCAAGGTATGCCACGAGCTTCCTATTCAGAACACGTTCCATCACTTTACATAAGATGGAAGTGACTGAAATAGGTCTGTAGTTGCCAGGGTCGGCACGGCTCCCCTTCTTTGGAACAGGTTGTACGTTCGCAAGCTTCCAACAGACAGGAACTACCCCCGTCTCTAAGGAAAGGCGAAACAATCGTGTCAGAACCGGAGCCAACTCAGGTGCACAGTGTCTCAACATTATTGCTGGTATACCATCAGGACCACTCGCTTTATTCACGTCCAACTCTCGGAGCGTTTTCAGCACCTCTTTTTGATTGATGCGAACGTCAGGCATAGTAGCATCACACCGAGGTACAGTTGGTGGTATTTCGCCCGAGGAATGAAGACGTGAATTTTCTGCAAAGAGATCAGCAAATAAATTTGCTTTCTCTACAGCAGTATGAGCAAGTGAGCCATCAGGTTTTAATAATGGAGGCAGTGAGGGACGACAAAAATTTGACTCGATCGATTTGGCCAGGGACCAGAACGCCTTGCTACCGGCTGGGTACGCGGCCAGTTTAGTCCCTATACGGCTAATATGATCAAATCGAGCTCTTCGTATCGTCTTTTTGCTGGATTTAGCGGCTTTATTGTAGGCTTTCTTCTTTTCAGGTGTGTCCAAAGACTTGCGCTTGCGAGCGTCAACCCAGGCTAAATAAGCTGCATGTTTACGCGTTTCTGCGATGGCACATGCAGGGTTGAACCATGGGCGAGCTTTACCTGAGGGCGGAGCATCAGAGAAGGGTATGAAATACTCCATTGCTTTACTCAAGACACCCGTTACGGATTCAGCGCAGTCTGTTGGGTCCCTAGAAGAAAAGCACGTTTGCTGCCAAGGATAGGAAGCGAGAAAATGCCGCATCTCATCCCAATCTGCTGACTGGTACCTCCATATACGCCGGTTGCCTTTACGGCTAAGATCAGGCGGAGAATATGACGATACTGACCTAACAACACAGTGATCAGAGCCACCGAGTGGTGGGGCAATCGATACTGAGTATCTGTCTGGTTCATTAGTCAGCAGAAGATCCAAACAGTTTGCAGTGTGACTCTCAATATCCGGAACCCTTGTGGCCTCTTGGACCAGCTGGGTAAGATTTAGCGACAGAGCAAGCTCGTAAGCCTCTCTACCAGCGTGGTCAGTCTTCTGGTGTGGGAATAACCAATCCTGGTGATGCGCATTGAAATCTCCCAGAAGCACCAATTGGGCCGTAGGGTACCGTTGCTGAGCCACATCTGCAGTCTCACTGAGATACTGACATAACCTGGACGTGTCCTGGTCTCCAGAGTGCGAGCGATAGACACCAGCATAGAGAATTTTCTCTAAACCAGTGTCGACCAGTATCCACAGTACTGAAAAACAAGACCTTTCAAGGTCCCGGAGACGTTTAGTACAAATATCGTCCCGTGCATAGACACAGACACCGGCGCGTGGCTTAAAATTGAACTCCAGTACGTAACCTGGGTAGTGAAGGTAAGCGGTGTCAGCAGGACGTTTTATTTGTGTCTCCGTGAGGAATAGCAAGTGCGGCTTAGTTGACTCGAGATGATGGTGGACTGAGTCAAGGTTGGCGTGCAAGCCTCTGATGTTACTGAGGTGCACGTGAAGTGAGAGGGCGTGCTTCCACTGTTTAAACAACTTACTATTTCTCTTGGCCATTATTTTTTTTATGAGTGAAGAAAGGTATGGGAAGCGGCAGTTGAGCGAGGCATCACAAAACGAAACCAGTGTTACCAAGGGAAAAACAACACACCAACAAGAAACTAATCTGGAGACTGCGGGGACGCCCGTACCCCCCCGAGAATGTCCATAGGGCCCTCTCATCCGGGCGCCAACCGGCACTATGGCGCATCCCCAGGATTTTTCGTCAGATGGCGGGGCAGCCTTTCATGAGTGGCTAGCTCACTACTTGGGCCCCCTACTATCTGCGGTCGGCCAGCGGAGAACCGTGCTACGGATCCCGCTACCCTCCATGATCAGTCTCCAGGTGCGCTATCAGCCCGTAGCAGCGTATACGGAACTTCGCTACGGTACAACTGCTCAGACCCACTCCCCGTCTGGTTTCACCGGACTCTATGCCGAAACACGACTAGGTCGCTTCACGGCACAACTTTGTCCGGTGGGTGGTAACCAACCGCGGCCTAAGCCTCCCACCAGAGATTATTACCTGCTTAGCACTACCCAGGGGCCACGTGTAGGGATTCAAGTTGGAGTACACTCCTACGGACGTGGGTAATTCGGCCCCCAGTAGTCTCTACAGCTCTGTAATTTCACTATCTGCTTTACCTTTCAAACCGGAACACAGTAACGTTTACACACTACTGCTTGACGGCAGAATATCTGGTACTGCTGTGGTACCTACCTAGACGACCTCCTGCTAAGGATATCTGCCGCCAAGTAATACCATAATTAAGTCAGCATTTTGTATAATATATATAGGTAGGGTGGGTGTACCAGTAACAAACCGATCAAGCGACATTTTGATAGTAATTTTGATGTTGTGACTTAATTATTACAACAACCATTGCAAAAAAAGAATAACATACTTCTAGTCTACCATAGAATCATGTAGCTTATTCGGATTTTCTTAATAGCTGTTAGGTTTTTTTCATTTAAAAATGAGTTGTTTCTTCAAAATGTATTAAATAAAATTAAAAGAATAGACAAAATTGGTCTTAAATCTAAAATAAGTGATTAGAAAATTATTTATGCGTAGGGTGGTCTAAGATTCTTTGGAATGATGATATACATAAAGCAGTAGCTGGAAACGTAAAGGCGAAGATTGGACTAAGAGGTGTGCATTGAGGCTTTGTCCACAAGTGGGCTGATGATGAACTAGGTATTTATTTAGTTTGTACAGAAAAATCCACAGCTACTTTGTGGATAAATTATTTATAGTAGAAAGCTAATTATAGGTTTCGACGCGTAGTGACATAGAGTAAGGAAAAACAATGAATTGTTGAGACAACGCTGAACAAAAACAAAGATATATCTACACTTGTATAGGGTGTGTTATGTAGACACATATATAACTACTACCTAGGTAGGTACTAATCGTGGTTTACTCTGTTGCATCATTATAAGATCACGACAAATGAGATCATCAGCGGTTTTACAGTTTTGCGATGCATGATTATGTTTAGTTAGTCGAAAGAAGTCATGCACACATTTTTAAAGATGTAGGTTTGATTTTGGGTCCGGATTCAAAGGTTTTTGGCAACATCAAAAAAGTATGTATGTATTTTTTTGTTTGTAAAAATAGGTGTTTGACTACAGCTCATCTGATGTTAAGTGACTGTGTGGTCGAAGATGGTAAAGCACATCTAGCCCAGAATGGAACTGGCTCTCAATGGAGGCTGCCGGAACACACCGTTAGGTGTGTGGTAGATTTTCAACTTCAGGGTGGTAGTTAGCCAGCCGTATACTAGAAAATACCTTCTGCTATGATTTCCTCACGATGTTATCCTTCACCGGCAGCTCAAGCTCATTGTTGGGGTTTAAACCCACACCCTTCGGCGTGTGAATAACTTTGGTATTATCAATAAAACATTCATATTTTAAAGAAATCCTATTTTAGAATGCAGATATAAGGCTAAGTATACAAGGTTTTAATTTAAAGTTAAAATATTTATTTACGCCCATCACAACAACTTTTGAAACATTCAACATTTTTGTTACGAAGAATATTATAGTAATATAATCACACTTGTGTACTCACTTTTTTTTGTATTATACTAACATGAGGATTCCGAGAACTTCATTGACGTGTTCACTAATCGTACTCTGTGGCAGCTGTTGTAACGACGTGTATGATTTTGCTAATTGATATAAATATGTATATGTTTTTCTTACCAAACAATAACGCGCGTGTGTGATTCCACCTGCCGGCCTCAACGGAAAAGAAAAGAACGGAAAGCTTGTCAAGTTCATGTCAAAAATTATATTAACAATGTAAAAATACTGATATGTGACAATATAGTATAACAATATATAAAAGTTAATAATAATTACTTACAAGAAATTTAATAAGTTAAATAAAACAAAGTCTCTAGCCAAGACCTTCCTGTTTTTGAAGGAAGTATGACAAGTATTTTCAAATAAATAAAAATAAATTAAAATTGATTAAAAGATCAATTAGGTAAGATATCAGGTTCTATTGTTTTATTCGTTCAGTATAACTAAGTTTATAGATACACTAGCGATCTCTATAATGGTTCTGCGTGCTTTGATCAGATATCGTAATGCAAGTAGGTCTTTACTTCATAACGGGATTTTAACCAGTCCACCCATACTTAGGTCAGTAACTATGGGCAATTGTAATGTTCGCTTATTTATAAATACAAGGCTTGCAGCCTTATATGTATATGTAAGGATTTGTTCAGTTCTAAATAATTATTCAGTAGCTGGAGATCTAATGATTGGATTAACAAAGCACTCACAGCATGAACTTATATCAACGAAAGGCATCAAGCTTAGCATATAGTTTTAGTATAGATCGTTTCTAAAATATAGAACAAACAACTGAATCTACAGGAGAATGAAACTGTGGAGCATGTGCTTTTGTATTATAAAGCCACAGAAGGTACTAGAATTGCTGCTAGGTTGCAACAAGCTGCTTTACTATCTTCAATGTCGCCGCAATACCTTGAATGCTTCTCGTCATCCATGCCATTAAGTATTCCACTCATCTCACTGGAGCTACCAGCAACGGCCCAGAGCCTCACTCCGATACAATCACGAGTCAGGAGAAATTCACAATACACCCCCAGCAGGACGTCAGTACACTGACTTATCGCCCCCACTTTGAATAAGAATAAGGATTGAATCCAAAAAGTTTACGTGTCCTCCGACTCATTTAAGTGTTCTGCTTGAATCAAACTGGTTGCTACATACAAATTATTGGAACACCATTTATTAAATTAATTATTATCGCTGCTTTATGCTCCTGGCCTTCATAAACCCACTCCACTTGTCTCTACTCCAAAGTAATCTAGACAAGATACCTTAGGGCAATAAGGCTGATTATTAGACTAACATTATAAAAACGTTTGTAACTCTATAACTCGCTTTGTCAGTTTTCCTTTTCACCTTTTCAAACCTAAACGGCTGATCTGGTCTTGCTATAATTTATCTAAGAGATACTTAATATCATGAGGATTAACAAAGGCAATTTTTTTGTAATCTTATATACATTTGTCCACGAGAGTGGAGCCGCGGCAATAACTAATTAGTTATATATCTCACAATCTATGTTGTTTGCTTATATGTTTGTTGGTGAAAATATGTCAGTAAGTAACACTCATAAAGGAAATAATAAATCGTAAATAACTTTATGTCAAAATCCATCATTCGCTCATAATGGTCCATTAAAATCATAAGCAGGCGCAGAATGAGAACAAACGGTAGCATGCGGAAGCAACAGATATTTTTTGATTGGGAACGCGCACAAAAACTCATCGATGCGAGTAACGGTGCTGAATCGAGTCCAAAGTCTTTGGAATTACTCGACTCGAGATTTATCGATAAATAAGATCACGCAAACACTCTCGAAAGTTTGCCTTCATAGAATACAGCAATACTTCGGCATTCCTATCCGAATGTCCTCTGAAAACTTCGAGAAAATGGAAGGAAAGAAATCAAGGGTATGTACTGTGCAACCTAACGAAATGGATTGACCGAATCTCAAAAAACAGCTGAGCACGAACATCTCAATAGCGATACAGCCTTCAGCAGATGGGAGACCATCGGAGATGGAAAAAGGATTGTCGTCACCTGCAAGATTAGAAGCATCACAACGCTCAGACGTGAGCTAATTAACCTTGGAAAAGAAAAGACTTCTCTTAGACGTTGATATGTGTGCGTTTTATTAATCACGATAACAAGAAGTTTATACCACCCATCGCTCATAAATTGTCCAACTTTACTGGATGTCTTCAAGTCGAAAGTGAATAGTTTTCTTTTAGACATGTGTTCATTCAACGTCTAACGAAGTGGCATTAAACCCCCAGTCAATAAAGGTAACAGCAAAATGTCATATCTCGATAAAATTCATGTCTGCCCACAATTTATACCGGAAAGAGAAACAACTGATGCCATAGAGTTAATGCAATAATAATAACAATTGGCACAGACAGAGCAACACACCTTTACTCGATTTTAAATTAAATTAGTAGCTTTGTTAGTATTTCCGTCCAGTTATTTCATACAGCCAGGAAAACTACAACACGATTTGTTTATTTGATAAAATTTACAACATATTCTCATAGAATTTCTCTTTACAAAAAAAAAAAACATAATTATCTAAACGTTGATGTTGCCTATATATGTTTGTATTAAATGGTTTTACATTGGGATCTAATTAAAATCTCAAAGCATCTGATCTTAAGCCTTTAAGTGTTTGACAGCCCTGTTGGGTCATTGGTAGTAGGTATATCTGTTTTAAAAGCTATAGGGTGGATTCAATTCCCACCCAGTACAAATATTTTGTGGTATAAGCAAATGTTTGTTCTATACCTGGATGTTCTGTATGTATTTACAAAAAATATATATATTTAAGAATTCTATCAATTAACTGATTTCCATAGTACAAGCTTTGCTTAGTTTGGGGTCAGATAGCGCTGTTTGTAATGTCTTACGATATTAATTTGATTAGATCCTCAAGTCTTAATTATGCAGTCAGGCAAAAAATCATGTATTTAGTTCAATTATGTTCAGTTATGTTTAGTTCAATTATGACAAACTGAAACTGTAGTTTCAAACTAAACCTTATGACGCCAAGTCACCTCACACTAAAAGAAATGGTTTCACGTGTCACATGTTCTAGCCTACCGATCCTTGTTAGTTTAATTTGTTACCAACTTTCTGTAAACTTACCTACAAAAATTGTTTGTTTTGCAAATCCTATCACACCCACACAAAAACACTTCACATCGCACAATCACTGGCTGGTAAGGTTATACTTTATAAAGAGTTGTCATTCAAAAACCGGTTTAAGAAAAATGTGTTCGAAGTTGGAATGTTTGAAAAACTGAAGTGTTGGCGTGAAACGTCGCGCGCCAGCGAAGCGCGGAGGGCCACTGCTGTTGCAACGGTAACCACCAAGTAACTATTATTAATCTATGGTAGCAGGAAATGCATCGTTAAAAGGTCAAGCGATCATAGACGAACTTCATACTTCTTATTTAGAGTTATGAACTGAGCTCAGCGCTTCCAAAGCCGGGTTTCACGTTTATAAAGCTTTTTTGTGTTTGACAGGCTTGGTGTTTAACCACAGCACACCTGATGTTAAGTGACGGTGTGGTCGAAGATGGTAAAGCACACCAAGCCTGGAAAACAAGAACCTAACGGAAACACGCCGTTAAATGCTTGGGGGCAGATTTTTAACTTGAGGGTGGGTGGTAGCTAGCCAGCCGAGTACTAGAAAGTACCCTACCACCATGTTATGGTTTCCTTACGATATTTTCCTTCACCGGCAGCTCGAGCTCATTGTTGGGGCTTGCACCCACGCCTTTCGGCATGCGAACCGACCGCGCTTACCACTGAGCTATCATTGCTACACTAATCTCACTATACATACATATAAACACTAGTACGAAAAATTACGCTTGAAATTCGTAGTCTAGCTGAATATGCACTCATTTGCATAAAAAAAGCAAAGGTCAGCTGTACGCGGCGCGAGCGCATTAGGCAACCTGTATGATAATGATTTTATGTAAAGCTAATAAGACGATTAAAACGCTCTACAAAGAGTCCAGCCGTCGTTACTTTGAGACATTCGATGATTATTCTCGATCAAAATCAAAATCAATCAAAATCAAAAGTCATTTATTCAGTTTAGGCCCTGGTGAGGCACTTATGAACGTTAAGTTACATGTTTGAATCTACCACCGGCTCGTAATTACACTTCAACTGAGAAGACTCCGGCAAGAAACTCAGCAAGGCTTTTTTTTTGTGGATCTTTCTTTTCATATTAGGTTACAATTTACAGTAATAAATATTAATACATACATTATGCTTACTACAATTGTCACTTAGCCAGGGGGATGCAAGTGCAGAGAGAAGCTACAACAACCATATATTCCTGTCTTCCACGTAATGAGCCACCTTATAGTAGGCTTTGTCAATTAACCTCTGCTTTATAAAATCTTTGAATTTATTATAGGACATTTTAGTTACCTCAAGTGGGATTTTATTATAGAATCTAACGCAATTCCCGAGAAAAGACTTATTAGCTTTAGATAACCTGAATCTAGGTGTCACAATTTTATCTTTATTTCTTGTATTTAAGTTATGGCGACTACTATTAATTTCAAATGAGTTTAAATTTTTCCGGACAAACATAATGTTTTCATAAATGTACTGTGACGGTAACGTTAATATCTTAAAATCTTTAAATCGATTTCGTAGTGATTCGCGAGGACCCAAACAATAGATTGCGCGAATTGCACTTTTTTGCAGAATAAAAATAGTTTCAAAGTCTGCAGCTGAGCCCCACAGCAGTAGACTGTAGGACATTAAACTATGGAAATAAGCAAAGTAAACCAACCTGGCTGTAGCCACATCTGTTATTTGTCTAATTTTTCTAATCGCGAAGGCAGCGGAACTCAATTTACTAGCTAACTTTTCTATATGAGGACCCCATTGTATTTTACTATCTAATGTTACGCCGAGAAAGACTGTTTTATCCACTAGATCAAGTCTTTTACCATCGACTAAGATATGAGTGTCCCTCTTAGCACAATTGGGGAGAGAAAACCTTATACATTTTGTTTTACATGAATTAAGCATAAGATTATTGGCGGCAAACCATTTTGATAC
Source organism: Biston stratarius (assembly GCA_950106695.1). Taxonomy (NCBI): domain Eukaryota; kingdom Metazoa; phylum Arthropoda; class Insecta; order Lepidoptera; family Geometridae; genus Biston; species Biston stratarius. The sequence goes on along the minus strand of OX467106.1, from coordinate 41,533,776 downwards.
AGCTGATAAGGTGTTATTGAGCTGTGTAAGGTCTGTATCTTTTCTATTGACTTTAAAAATTAACGAGGTGTCATCAGCAAATAAAACTATATCGGACAATTCATTTACCATATAGGGCAAATCATTAATATATGCCAAGAACAAGAAAGGGCCTAAGATTGATCCTTGAGGTACGCCCGTTTTTACTAAGGACCCTAGGGACGTAATACCGCTAATACCTACTTTTTGTTGGCGACTCGATAGATAAGATGATATAAGATCAAGTGCCACTCCACGAACTCCATAGTGTTGAAGTTTTCTCCATAGCCCTGATACCACAGTAATGTTTACACACTACTGCTTGGTGGCAAAACATTTGATACTACTGTAGTACCTATCTAGACGATCTCCTGCTAAGTAGATCTACCACAAAGTTAAAATGATGAAGAATTCGGTAAGTTTTTTTTGTATTTATTATATATTTTTTACTGACACCTTTTTTGTTTAATGACACCAATTTGAATATATGAATGTGGTAGTTATTTATTAATACGTTTTCAAACGTTTTAAAGCGATGACGTCATAATGTAAGCTGAATACATATATTATGCCCTTGCATGCCCTTAATCCCACAGGAACCTGTTTTACTCTGTTATTTTTCTGATATAAAAAGTATCCTGTATGGTAATCTAGGTAATAAACTATACCTGTGCGAAATTTCATCCAAATGCGTTCAGCCGTTTTTGCGTAATTGAGAATACAAACTTTCTCATTTATAATATTAGTAGGATATATTTGATTGATGCATTTTCATGATGCGTTACTTTGCGAAAGTTCATTTTGAGTGTTCAAGGTATATATTTAGTTTATTTCCGCTTAATTGTCGTTGCGGTTACTACAATGATTTGAATTAAAATTTAACTAACTTAACAATTTTAAAAATCTATCCGAAATATTACTTAATATCTAAAACTAAAATTCGACTTAAACTTAAAAAACTAATTAAAATAACCACAAGTCTTTATATCCTCTACTCAGTACTGCAGTAACCACTTGCCAACACGTGTTTCGCCTCCAGACGAGGCATCCTCAGGATGTATTTATTTATTTATCTCGCCAATAATTTAAATGCATAAAAAAATACAATATAAGAAATATACAGATAGTTATAATACAATGAATTAACACGACATGGGCCAAAAGTAATTGAAACCTCTTTCGTAAAGTATATCGTTGAAGTTGTTAGAGACAAGTTTTGAGAAAATAATACAAAAGAGCCAAAACACTATTGTAGGAAGCATAAAGAGATTATAAAACAACTTATGAGCGTGCTTACTTTCACACGACTAATTGGGGCTTTTATGGAGTTAAAGTAACTGCAAACTGTAATTATTATGATTTACTGTGTGTATGTTTATTATGACTTATGCTGCGTTTATATGTAAATATATGTTTGAATGTTACTTAGAATTTTTTTTTTATGGAGTAGGAAGGTTTATCTTATCTTATCTTATATCTTTAAACGAGCAATTCTTGTATATATATATATATATATTCTGAATCTCGGAAACGGCACCAACGATTTTCATGAAATTTTGTATCCAGGGGGTTTCGGGGGCGAAAAATCGATCTAGCTAGGTTTCATTTTCAGAAAATGTCGTTTTATCCATGTTTTCAGCCGAGCAATGCTCGGTCAACCAGGTACTATGTATAATACGTGCATATGCACCACATTAGTATTTACATTGCACCCGTGCAAAGCCTGGACGGGTCGCTAATACTGCATATAGTCTATCTAAATATATATTACTCAAAGGTGACTGACTGACTGACTGACTGACATAGTGATCTATCAACGCACAGCCCAAACCACTGGACGGATCGGGCTGAAATTTGTCATGCAGGTAGATTTTATGACGTAGGCATCCGCTAAGAAAGAATTTTGATTAATTATACCTCCAAGGGGATAAAGTAGGGGATGAAAGTTTGTATGAAACTTTGTCAAATTTAAACCGATCGGGCTGAGACTTTGCATGCATAAAGCTACTATGACGTAGGCATCTAACGCGGGTGAAACCGCGGGGCACAGCTAGTATAATATATTCCGTATATGTATATGTATGTCAGCGATGATAGCTCAGTGGTTAGCGCGGTCGGTTCGCACGTCGAAGGGCGTGGGTTCAAACCCCAACATTGAGCTTGAGCTGCCGGTGACGGAAAACATCCTGAGGAAACCACAGCTTGGTGGTAGAGTACTGGTGGTTTTTAGTACTTAGCTGGCTACCACCCTCAAGTTGAAATCTGCCAAGCATCCACCGGTGTGTTCCGGCAGCGGTCACTTGAGAGCCAGTACCATTCCAGGCTGGGTGTGCTTTACCATCTTTGTATATGTTGAATATAATGAAAAAGTCAATATACTCATATGTCAAATATATATGTCAATATGATTAAATGTAAAATAAACCTAGTACGTAAACACAGAATATATCTAACAATAATCATCTAATATTAATCTTCACTTAACATCAGGTAAGATGGCGACCAAACGCAAGACTACTCATTATTAAAAAAAAAACATATACACTAGGTTCGAGTACAATATATGTAAGTGAATCGTAAAAGTCATAACTCGTATTTCAAGACTGCAGACACGTCAAAATACCAGTAAATCTAGATACCATCAATGAACACAGTGTCGTAATTTCACAAATGTTGCACAACAGTGACGCGTTGCTAATTGACTTGTTAATTCTAATTAAGTAACGGTATTTAACTAACCTAATTAAAACTAGATTTTGAGAGGAGTTTTCAGTACAATTTTAAGTTTTTTCAGAGATCTATAAGTTGTCTTAAAAAACCATTCTTTGCAAGTAAATGTGCTATGATACAAGCAAAGAACGTTAATTAATTCGTTTTTTTTTTTACAACAGACTATGCATCAATGCGTTTGGCCACGATCTCACCTGATGGAAAGCGACTTTTAGACGAGTTTTTAAAGTTATTATTTTAGAAACACGATTCCTTGAACTTCAGTTCTGGTTCATGAATATATTTCTTAAATTACCAAATATTTCGCACTAACTTGTGGCACTGAAAAGCGGAATTTATTTTGTTTTTTACAATTCTTATGGTGACCCTTAGCAAGCTGTTAAAAAATTTTGTCCATTAACGTAAAACAATTTTTTAATTATATTTTGGCAAGCATTAATTTAGCTTTATACTGCAATCTCACTTTCAAAGCATAGATGCAGTCTATGATAGAGCATGCTCATCTAGAAGAAACCGATTCACTCACGACGACGTGAAGGCATCCAAATTGTATCATTTGTTCGGGCAGCAAATTTCATTGCTTATTGGTTCGAATAATTAAAGTGGCATTGGACCATACTCTAGATTCTTTTTTTTGTGCTATTCCTCTTGTTGTTCTGTGAAGATGCGGTCTACGATTTAGCAAAGTCTATTTATTATTATTATTTAATTCTTTATTAGACACTTACATATATACAAAAGAAAGACAATGCTAAAGCATTTCCCGCCAGCCCCTCAGTATATGAGACGTGGCTGTAGTGTAGGGGTACGTCAAAATATAAAAAACAACACGCCCACAAACTAGTAGGTATGACTAATAGTTCGGCAATCAAGTGATAAATTTATTTTTTTGTGATTAAATTAAAAATGCACAGTTTTCGGAAAATTGAAAATTGAAAATTGAAAATTTTATTGTATTTTGTTGTTCATAATCTTAATTAATCTTGTTTAATTGTATATATATACGACATATTACTTATGGTCGAAATAAATTGATTTTGAATTTGAGTTTTGAAAGTCAAATTAGTATTTTATACAGATCAGCCTTGCTTTTATAAAATGTCCCACTGTTGGGCACGGGCCACTTCTCATTGCCAGCCATAGTCTTGAACGATTCATTCATTTTAGTAAACGTAAATACTTATGAGTTACTTAATTATGGGAACTTTTCATAGCACAATATAATCGCACGTCATTCAGAATTCAATGTGTTAATTTTTGCCTAATTATAATAAAAATTACTCAATTCACCTATAACAAAGAAAGCACTTTCTTGCCGCCACTCGAAAATAGAGATGCTACTTTTTAAATATACCGTAAAATTTTTCTCATTACAAAACCATAATTCAAGCAAAAATCGCCGTAACTGCTTTAAAATACGAGCTAAAGATGACGGAAACAGATTTGCAGGTTGTCTTGCAGGTACCTACTTTAGTTGAGAGGTTGTGAGAAAGGTGATTAGATTATGCAATAATCGGCGTGGTTTAGTTTGTAGGAAACGAGCGGGTTGAGTAGTGGTTTTTTTAATGTGACAGTAATCTCTCGCGATGGTAAGAGATAGCGCCTGTTCATGACCTTTGCAGCAATCATTGATCTTAATGTACAATGTACTTCATGACATATTCTGAACACTCGCTTCGGAGAACGTACTTGCTATCTTGCAAAATACAAATAACTTTATTGCTTAATATAAAGAGATACAATGCTATTGATAGCCTTTCTGCAGCTGTAGCTTTCACAGTGTTGCTGCAGCCAGTGTCTTCCACTAAATATCGTGTTTACAGTAATGTATGTAATTTAAACTAAGAAATAGGTAAATGTTATACAAAAATAATGATTATCTTATTATATAGTAGTAGTGTACATGTGTATATGTGTAGTGTGTGTATATGTGAATGTGCTTGTGTGGGTTTTTGTGCGTGGGATTGCATGTGTGTGGTATATATTGATATTAATACCTAGATACTTGAGTGTATAATTATGAAAGTCAGGATTTAAGCGACAGATATTCCACTCTTCCCAGTATATTTTCTGTGGATATGTAATCAAGCTATCCCAAGCAGTCTTTTACAAATATTTTCATTTTAAATTTAGTGACCTTTTTTAGTTTTTTCTTATAGTTAAGGTTATTATACAATATTAGTGCAATATGGTTAAAGTGAACGAAAATGACAGATTTATCATGAGATCTACTGATACATGCATTAGCCATTATTTCCCGATGTGCCGATTTAACGATACTAAGGGTAAGGGGTTTAAACCCACGCCTTTCGGCATGCGAACCTACCGCGCTAACCACTGAGTCATCATCGCTACAAAAGTATAGTGTTCAAAAACTACGACACAACCATTCCCCAACGTTTTAACTTCGAAAGAGTTACCAAGGAGTTAACTTATCAAATACTCTTTTTACATTTCAAATTGGCTTGAAAAAGAAAGTAGATATTACAATAAAAAAAAAAAAAACAAAAGACCGTATTGGCCCGTACAATATTATTGGCGTAAAAGAACGTATTCAACGGTTAGTTCCCTTAATTGTACACTTCTGATTCACACGTGGCCATATCGCGCTGCTTTCGATTTCAAGCCGCGCATATCTCTTCACTCACACCGACAATAGAAGGTCGAATGCTATCACGTAGATTGTTATGACAACCACAACTAACAAAATTAGTGTTTTCTCTTTTTTACCGCACGTGACTAAACACTATCGATACCATTGTCTATTGAACGTGTTGAAATCTTACGTCAGTTGTGTAAGTGTGAAATACTCTTAGATCGGTAAGTAAATTAAGGAGATAGATATATTTTTTTTAATGTCTGCATGCATAACGAAAGTTTGGAATTTTTCGGAATATATCTCTAAAAATGTTCACCGCTCTACTAGTTATATGTATCCTAAAGTTGCCTGGAAGACATCGTTTTTAACTATGCATAATATTATAACTTTTTTATTATTAATTTTTTCCGAAGATAGGTAGACCTACATAGGGTGCGCATCTAAAATTGCAATACCTATGTCTTTAAATATTTTTTAATTGTTGACAGGCTAAGTGTTTGATCACAGCTCATCTGATGTTAAGTGATGGTGTGGTCGAAGATGGTAAACAAACCTAGCCTGGAATGGTCTCTAGTGAGGCCACACTGTTACACACAGATTTTCAGCTAGATAGTTGTAGCTAGCCAGCCGAGTACTAGCAAGTACTCTCCCACCATGCTATGGTTTTTCCCAAGATGCTTTCCTTCAACGACAGCTCAAACTCATTGTTTGGGTTTAAACCTACGCTATTCGGCGTGTGAATCGATCGCGCTAACCACTGAGCTACCATCGATACGAAACTAGTTATATAAGGAAATTCATAAACTTACTCTTGAATATGAATTTAAAATATTGAAGATAACTAAATACCTAATTAAAAAAAGAGTCCCATTTCGCGTGTATTGTCCACTTAATTTGAATTTAAAACGCTTTGTGCTTTTGTGGGGAATGTTCACCAAATCCATGTACAGATGACTATTTGGTCGCGTTGCATTTGCTTGGAAGTCCGGTTATCCGGTACCTACTTCAAAAAAAAGAGGCATGTGGTACTAATGCTAAATGCCAATTAATAAAAACTTAATCAATCATGTAAATGAAATAAATATACAAACTTATTTTAAAATTTTAATCAACCTTCTTTCTAAATGAGTTTTTATTTCAATCATCAATCAAGTGACGCACACGTAGGATGATACCGCCAGCGCCATCTGTTAACGCCGCTTGACGTCATTCACTAGTCTATGCGTTCTTTTACAATTTGCAATCACTAAATGCATTTTATAGCTTATATCATATAAAATACAGTTCATTTTAGATTATTTCCTCACCAAATAACTTTTTAGGCTGATCTGGAACCTTATTTCTATGATACAAGGCTTAAAACTTTAGGATCATATGCGTTAACTATGGTAAGTAGGTATGTACTTATGTTCTCAGATCATAAATCAAGTTTCATTTTTTTGTGCATCCCTATAGTGCACGGAGTTCTAAATTTGGAATATATTTATGTTGCTTTGTACTTAGTTCTTTATCGTCCGTCACTTGACAGGATTTTTTCTTTCACTTCAAATAGCGTGACAACTCAATTGATCTCAACGATGTTTTAATGAATTGTAACATTTATTCCTATTGTGTTAATTTCTATTGTGATTGTTGTTTTACTTATTGCTATTTTGTAGCGATGATAGCTCAGTGGTTAGCGCGTCCGGTTCGCACAAGGGCGCGGGTTCAAACCCCAACAATGAGCTTCAGCAGCTGGTGAAGGAAAACATCGCGAGGAAACCTTACCACAGTGGTAGGGTACTTTCTAGTACTCGACTGGCTAGCTAGCACACTCAAGTTGAAAATCTGCCGCCAAATATCTAACGGTCCGGCAGCCTCACTTGAGAGCCAGTTCCATTCCACGCTAGGTGTGTTTATTATCTTCGACCACACCGTCACTTAACATCAGGTAAGCTGTGGTCAAACAACTAGCAAACCATAAAAAAATACTTCTTTTAAATTATTTCATTGGAATCATTATTATTATCACTAAATTGGATTGCGTTTTACCGACAGCTCAAGCTCATTGTTGGGGTTTGAACCCATGCCCTTCGGCGTGTAAGCCGACCGAGCTAACCACTGAGTTATAGCTACAAAATACCGAGAACTACTTAGGCATTTTCTTAAATTATTATCACTGTACATAAGTATATTTAAGTGCACATCTATACACTAGTTGCGCAACGGGGTCGCCTCGGTCTGATTGGTCTGTTAAGGGCACGTGCTCCGATCCTTAAATGGTCAACATATTACAATATGTGAATCATACGGGTATCAAACGTTACTGTATTTAGGTTGTATCTGCGAGACATTGAAACTCAATTCAAGTGAAGGTGATAGACATGGCTTGGTGTCCCAATTGATAGAGGGTTTCACAGTTCATCGAAAGCTTCGAGAAGTATTTGCGCTTAATCGTACGTTCTCATTGCTTGGGATCTGCTGCCTCATTTAAAACTAGTTGCACCCCACGGTGTTACCCGGTATTCCCACGTGAACGCTACTTTTCGGGATAAAAAGTAGCCTATGTGTTAATTGAGAGTGTCAGCTACCTCCATACCAAATTTCATCAAAATTAGTCCAGCCGTTTGAGTGTGAAGAAGCAACAAACATACAAACACACTCACAAACTTTTTTATAATATTGGTATGATTCAAACAATATTTAACTTATCGTTATTCTAGTATTTTTTTATGTGAATAAGTCTTTTAATTTTGGATTCTAGATTAAAATAAATTTATGTAAATAATTTGCAGCCAAGCATCTAATGGTGTAATCCAGCAGCTTCAGCTTGAGAGCCAGTTCCATTCCAAGCTATGTTTACTTACCGTTCTCGACCACACCGCCACTTAACTACGGGGAATTTGCGTTTGGTCAAAAAAAAAATTATATGCTTAAGACCAGCGGACAGTGAGCTCGATTTAGGTACGCAGAACAAGATAGGTAAAGTTTAGTAACCAGTTGCCCAACCCAGCCTGCTAGTAAGTAAACACTAAAACAACAGCAACGATCGAGATCGCGAGGTCGACCGCATTTGGCAATCACGTTCCCACCACAGCACTGCTCTAAAACTCCACCACATAACATTTCGCGTGTAATTGGGTATCGATTATTGCCTAATAATAATTGGAAATGGAAATTTTATTATCCACCTGAAATGTTATCTTATCAGATGGTCGGACGAAGGCTTGCAATATTAATTGCTGGGTTTGTTTTGAAGTTAATGTTATAATTGATAGCGACATATCGCGGACGTGTATTATGCGGCTATACGCGGTTCAAATTTTCATTCAAATTCGATAAGCTATTACAGTAACAAACAAACAGACAAACTTTTCCGTTTATTGATATTAGTGTACTTTCCGGGTACTTATTCTTTTAGATTTTGGCGTCGCAGTTTGTGAATTTGCCAGTGTCGATATGGTATTCACGTATATTATCATGAAAAATCAAGTTAAGTCCAAATCACAGTCAAAGTAGCACAAAGTAATTTACGGTCGAGTCAAGCTTTAATAAAGTAGTGGCGACTTTACTACAAGCTTCGTAGTTTAGTGTAATTTCAGAAGCATTCCAGATACTTTTAAGAAATGATAGACAATTACAACAATGACGTTACTTTTAACATAATGAAATGAGAGAATACATAAAAATAAATAATTAGTTTATGTTTTCGTTTTTTTTTTTTTTGGCTTCACACTTTGTGTATTTGCCAGTATCAAGTATTTCGCTATTTTCAAGCATTTATAATAAATCAAATTTAAAAAAGTCAAAGTTACAAAAAGTTACTCAAAATGGTACTTCTTAGATCTAAAAACAAATAAATACCTTCACCGCTTAAATAGCTTTATTTTTCTTTACATAATTATACATATAAATTATTCCAATCAGAATTAAAATCGGTCGTATGCTAAAGCTCTACTTTATTGTAAATACATAGATCTATACCAATATATAAAAAGGGACCTTACCTAATGGTATGAAGATGTACAAATACGAATATTTCTCCCATTATTTGGGTATTCTGTTAAAAACTTCCATTATTTCTAAACGACTGTTCGCATGACCAATCTTTCTTAATTTCCCAATACTTTAGGAACTGGCCCTTGTGTCGAATCTTAATGAGTGGAGAGGTCAATCAAATGCAGTTTGTTTTTGTTGGCATCATTGACATATACTATTGATTCGTTACGTCATGTTGCCGGAAGAAAATTGTCGATAACGGTTATTTTTATTGACAAATAGATTTTAGCAACAAACTTAATTAGAAAACTGTTGTCTGTTTTCAAGCGAAGATGCGGCTTACAATAGAATAGGTACTTCCAAAACAGATTGAACGACATGAAAAGACTTGCGACGTTGAAGACTCAAATTATAACTACCTACACAGTTTTATACTTAAGCTTACATAGCTATAGTATTTCATATAGGGTACCTATGTATATAATATGTGTGGGTGAATACAAAAGATTTGACAAGATACCTACGTAGAAGGCTTGATTCATATTATCAGAATAATATCCAATAAGGAAGACGGTTATCTTGCCACGAAAATACCTACGTTTTACTAGGTAGTTGCTTAACTTCTACAGTTTGATGACAAACAGATCAGCTTCGATATTTCAGCCTTGTAAGCTTGAGTTCAAATCAGGCGGTAAATTGGCAATGCGCCAACTGATATACCTAAATTCAAAACATGTAAGAAACAATCATACATCGTAGGTGTCTATTGTTACTACTGATGATTCAGTCCCACAAAATGCAATCGAAGTACCAGGGTTTATTACCACGGTCTTGGATTCTTGTCGCGGAAAAGTGAAAGTAGCTTACCTCGAAGGAACCAGGCTCCTGTAACACCATCACTTTTTTGAAGAAAATCTGGGGCATAATGTCACCTCCGACCTCACTACCTTGTCTATGACACGGCACCTGTCAAATCAATCTGTCACGGACCGTTCCAGATTCAAGTTCAAACTTTTTGCAAATTTCGAAGTAAATTTTATTTTTGTTTTATTTTTAGCCAGTATCAAATTTAGTGTCAATATACTGTTTTTTTTCCCACTGTTCGTTTTTTATTTGTTTGAATGTTTAAGCCGGTTTTTATATAATATTTGTTTATGCGTCTGCGGCGGATTCAAACACGGACCTTTCCCTTCTAGCCACTTGTAGTCAACTAAACTACGCAAACACTTTTAATGTTAGAAGTACGAAACCATGACTTGGCTGACAGTGTAGCTGTCGCAATATTGCATTCAAACTTTGATTCTATACTTTATCGGTTTGCAATAAAAACTATTTTACATTAATGTTTACGACAAATATCAAGTTTGTTTTGTACGTGCAATACTGCGCATAGATTCATAGATAAAATTGCTAAGTACGTTTTTTGGTATAGTTGATTCAAATTTTATGCCATAACCTCTAAAATTGAATGAAAGTGAAGCCAGAAGAGCGTAAAAAGAAAAGTTGATGCGCATCAGAGTTCTAATTAAGTCGGTGTTAAGTTGTTTATTTATATTTAAAATGAAAACGAGAAAGGTAGTAAAGTTAAGATGATTAAAATCTACGGAAGACTGACGACAGCGAGCGTTGATTACAATATTGGGCTTGTCAATTGGACATGGGGAATTGCCCTAGTTTTTTTTCGATAGACGACCTATTTTTTATATTAGGTAATGTTGGTAGCACTATTTTTGAGGAAAAGTTTTAATAACCCCTATACATATGTATAATCGTAAAGCAGTAGAGTAGGTTGCCATTATGGCAAAGATTCCCAGATAATCTCCCGGAGCTGGTGGTAATTAAGGATTTTCCCCGGGCACAAAAAGGCATGATTTACATGATATTTTCCGAAAAAAGTACACAATACAAATAATTTTGCAAAAAATATTTTAGAAAAAAATCTCAACGTTTTAAAGCAGAAAATCAATGTTTTTAAAACGCAATTTCAAATTTTACTTCTATAGAACGGTTTCAAGTACTATACACTACATAATATTAATCTAATACTATTAAACGAGAAAATGGGTATACACCCGTACCTATATATAATTATGAATACATTTATTTTGAGATGCCAAAAACGGCTGTAAGAAATTCGATTAATTTTGCTATACGGGGATTATGGGAGCGAAAAATCGACCTAACAAGGAATGTCTGGGAAAATACGTTTGTCCCGAGATTTAAATTTTGAACAAAACAATGCTCGGTCGCCCGCATACTTCATTTATTGAAGGTTACGTACGATACATTGTTTATTTGTGTATTGTCTTTTTTTACGCATTAGCTTTAATTATTTACCCGACTGCTAAGGAAGGGTTATGTTTTTCTCGCGTAAGTATCTTGTATGTATGTAAATTTCTTTATTATCTCGTATCTTCCAAACGGCTGGATGGATTTCGACAGTTAATGTATCGTTATATTCGTCATAAAAACCCAAGTGTTCTTAGGTAGGAGTTTGAAAAAGTGTTTTGCGTGGTGGTAGGGTACTTTTTAGTACTCGGCTGGCTAGCTACCACTCTCAAGTTGAAAATCTGCCGCCAAGCATCTACCGGTGTGTTCCGGCAGCCTCACTTGAGAGCCAGTTTCATTCCAGGCTAGGTGTGCTTTACCATCTTCGACCACACCGTCACTTAAGATCGGGTGAGTTGTGGTCAAACACCAGCTATAAAAATAAAAATAAAACATGGTTGATTTTTGGCGCGAAATATAATAGGTACGTTAATAAAAAAATAATACCGAAACCTATCGAGTAGGATATCAAAATATAGGAAATTTTGCTGTACAAATTTTAAGGTTATATATTAAAACATCTAGAGAAAACTAAACTAACTTAAAATTAAATAAAAAGGCCGTCAGATGAGGGATATGTGGCCAGAATGCTGGCAGCATTGCCACGTTGGATGGCAATGCTAAGCTTTTGACCAAAGTAGATGCCAGCATTCTGGTCACCTGAAATTAAAAGTGGATGAAAAAAATATAAACAAGTTATGTGTTTAATTTTAATTAGGAAAAATAAATTGGTTTAAAAAGTTTTTTTTCTCCTTTTATTATAGCTTTTTTAATCGCAGTCGGGGTATAGCTTTTTTTAAACTGTTCATCTTGTTTCAAATGTTTAATAATGAATCGTACGAGTCACAACGTCGACATACTATATTACCATATTTTTCGTTCGCTGTATTGCTGAATAAGTTTGGTAATCAACACACATACTGGCAGTGTTCCACAACCTCGCTGTGCGAATATAAAATGCGAAACTGAAACGATTTTGATCAGGGCCGTACCGTAAACTCTTATTGCTTTTCAACTTATATACGTAACTCACGAATAAGCTACGCGAGCGCATATTGTATGCTCGCCCAAATGTTCGTAACTTTTCGTGATTATCTAACTCGAATGGCAATAAGATCTCATGGTCCGACCCTAGGAACTTATTGAGCATACTAGCTGCTGCCCGCGTAATTAAGTGATTTACGATTAAAATAAATCGAAACTTACTTTCCAAATAAATCGGAACGAACACTTGTATAGCGACGGCAGATCAGTGGTTAGCGCGGTCGGTTCACACACCAAAAGATGTGGTGTCAAACCCCTTGCTACCACCCTCAAGTTGAAAATCTATCGCCAAGCACATAACGGTAAGTATGTTCCGGTAGCATCACTTGAGAGTCAGTTCCATTCCATGCTAGGTGTGTTTACCATCTTAGACCACAACGTCACTTAACATAAGGTGAGCTATGGTCAAACTTAAACTGATCATAAAAAAACGTTTTTACAATATTATATGATAAAATTTATGAAAAATCAATGATACAAAAGATTTTTTTTTACAATAAAGTAGCCTATAGCCTAATTCTCATGATATAAATTATGACAGAGCTACAAAAGTTTTTATATTATTAATCTGGGTTATCAGAGACATCGTGTAAGAAAGGTATCGGCTGTATTATGTATTTGTGGTATTAGTAAGACTCGTGAGAATGCGACCAAATGCGGTTAACACTGTGAAATGTAAGACAATATCAATTTTGTAAAAAACCGTTTTTTCAACAGACCTATTCTGAATACTTTTTTTATGTACGTGATCTCTACCTAGTATAAAATAAAGTCGCTTCCCGCCCTCTGTACGCTTAGATCGTTTAAACTACGCAACGGATTTGACATGTAATTTAAAATTTGTAATAGTTAGGTACAAGTATACCTACATCAAATTCAATAAAATTTGCATCAAATAAGGTGTCAGTGTTTCGCATTAGTGTGTGGGCCGCATGTTAATGTAAAGGAGTTAGTATAAGAACAACTGAACAGTTTCATCACAAGTCCAAAATAAAGGTTCAGTAGCCACATAAAAAAGGGAGAAAAGGAACACTAAATGCCATATTGCTTGCACAATCAAAAATCTTAACTTTTAATATCATTATACCAGTATGTTCGCCCCGAACTGATACTTCCCGACTATTCTTCAGTATAGAACTGACATTTCATTGAGAGTCAATGACATTTTCTTATGCCACAACTAGTTTGATACAGATATTACGTTCTGGGTAACTCTATATTATCTCTAAAAACCCCTTGATCGATTTGGCTCATATAAATTGTATTAACTTGAACTATTTCGCAAGTTATCGTCAAACAAATATATATACACTACCGACAGAAAGTTTCCGGACAAGATGAAAAATTATTAAAACAATTATTAAAAGTAAAATTAATCAAGTTAAAGTAAGTTTTATTTTAAAAATATTAAAAGATAACATCCTACGATTAAAACCATCAACATTTTTTATCTCTTTCATTTTATACTGCTACACTTTCTTTTCATCAAAGAAACCACCTCTGGCCGACAATACTTTTTTAACTATACGCGGCATTCTTTCTATAAGTTTTTCTAACACACTTTTTGGTATATTATTCCAAGACGTTTGAAGAGCCTTCCAAAGACCATCCGAAGAAGTGGGATTCAATTTTCTAACTTGCCGATCAAGTTCATCCCACAATAATTCTATTGGATTTAGATCGGGAGATTGTGGGGGCCATTTCATTATTTCTAACTCACCACTATCTTCTTTATTTTTTAAATAGTTGACACAAAGCTTAGATGTGTGTTTTGGGTCATTATCTTGCTGAAACACATACCCACGGCCAATTAGTCGCATCCCAGAAGGGTTAGCATGCGTTTTTAATATGTAATGGTAACCATTTCTGTCGAGAGTTCCTTTAATTCTGTAGAGATCCCCTACTCCGGCATATGAAAAACACCCCCACACCATCACAGAGCCACCCCCATGTTTAACAGTTGGGGTTATAGCATCGGGGTGCATTTTTTCTGAAGGTCCGCGACGAACATAAATTCTTCGCTTTTGCCCAAATATTTCGAATTTGGACTCATCAGTCCACAGGACTTTTTTCCAGTTTTCTACTGTCCAATCTTTATGTGCATGAGCCCATTCAAGTCTTTTTTTCCTGTTTCCGCGTCGCAAGAGTGGTTTCTTTGTAGAAATTCTGCCATTTAAGCCAGCTTTTTGTAAGCGTTCCTTTACTACACTTAATGATATCTGTTTATCGTGGCTTTCATTGAAACGCATTTGAATTTCCGGTGCTGTAAGCTTCCTATTCATTTTGGACATGATGATTAGGGACTTGTCCTCTGCTTTAGAAGTCACACGGGGCCTCCCACTGCGTTTTCTGTCCTGATTTGAACCAGTTTTTCCGAAACGACTGATGGCATCTCCAACAGTAGAACGTGGTAAATTTAATTTATTCGCAATATAACGTATAGTAAAACCTTCCTTGTGAAGAGCAACAATAGATGCACGTTGTTCTATACTTGTATTAGGATGCCTTCCCATTTTCTTAAAAAAATGAATAAAAAAAAATTAATTTATTTTGACTACAAGATTACTGAAAGTAATACCACATAACAAGAAAATTTACTTACCTTCAAAGTAATATATTTATGTGAAAATAATAAAATCACTACTAGAAATCGAAAAAATGCAAAAAATAATCAAATTTTTATTAGAAATAGAAAAAAATTATTTAAATACGTTCACTTCGTGTCCTGCCAGATACGTACTAAATGTTACGGATGACGATTTTATTTTGTTTTTCACAAACAGTGCGCGGGGACAGGGGGGAAAGTCAAAGACACGATCGTACACACTTTGTAAACTAACATAGCATTTTCGTTATAGATCAAGTTAATGTGTTTATGTATCTTATTTCAATTAAAAAGTAAACAAGAAGCTTGTCCGGAAACTTTCTGTCGGTAGTGTACATCACACATGTAAAATATTAAAACAACCATGTACTTAGACTTTGTGCGGTCAGTCAATTTCTTGGTAGTTGACAGGCTAGGTACATCAAGACAAGTCATTTGATATTAAGACAAGATGTGGAATATTTTTTTGCGAACATGAATAACAGACTTTTCATATTTCAGACAGGTGAATACACATAGCTTGCAATAGAAACTGGCTCGCAAATAAGGCTGTCCTGACACACCGTTAGGTGCTTGGCGGCAGATTATCATTTTGACAGTAGTAGCTAGCCGAGTACTAGAAAGTACAATTTCACCATGCTATGGTTTCCTTATTTTCCTTCACCGGAACTTACTCAATGTTGAAATTGGAGCCGACTGCGTAACCATTGAGCTATGATCGCTACATTCAACTCGTGAATAAACTATTCTTTAGCTCCTAAGCTACGATCTTTAAGGAAGCTTTGAAGTAGCGTCACGCCAATCGCTTTGCACAGAAATGAGACCTAAATGAACGGAGGGCATCAGGTGAAAGTGTAAGTGTGATTAGAATACTAAATAATAAGTTACTTGTAATGCTTAGAATTACGTACCAGAATGTAAACTAAATACGTGAGATGGTATAATGTTGTGTGTAATAAAGAATTAGGTAAATAGGGTGAATTAAAACCACTTAACAAAACAAGCTAGTACTTTTTGAACGGCAATAAAAATATTGCTGTCCATTAGATAAGGATAGCGGTACGTGTGACAAACTGTCTGAATGTTATTCTCTACATTAGTATAAAACAAAATCGGTTCCCGCCGTCTGTGCGCTTAGATCTTTTAAGATACGCAACGGATTTTTTTTTAATATTTGACTAACTAGGTGTTTGACCACAGCTCACTTGATGTTAAGTTATAGTGTAATCGAAGATGGTAAAGCACACCTGGAATATAACTAGCTCTCAAGTGAGCCTGCCGAAACACATCGTTAGGTGCTTGGCGGCAAATTTTCAACATGAGGGTTATGGAAAATAGCCAACCACCATAGCATAGTGCAATAAAGCACACTTAGCCTAGAAAGTACCCTATTATCTAGTAGGTACTCGGCTGGCTAGCTACCATCCTTAAATTGAAAATCTGGCGCCAAGCATCTAACGTTGTGTTCCGGCAGCCTCACTTGAGAACCAGTACCATTCCAGGCTAAGTGTGCTTTACCATCTTCGACCACACCGTCACTTAACATCAGGTGAGATGTGGTCAAACATCTAGCCTGTCAAACTTTAAAAAAAAGGTTGAAGACCGAGCCGCGGAATTAGCCTGCATGTTGGGTAGCTGCCGCAGTGTGAGGCAAGCTTTAAAATCATAAACATTATCACTTGATCTGAAATAAAATGAAAATTTTCGCACCGAATGGCGAACATTTGGTGGTGTCTGTTCATGTAAAATTGTGGAAAAGCATTTGTTTAAATAATATTGTTTACATTGTGTATGTAAACTTGCATAAGTTTAATAAATTAAATATATGCTAATATATTGAAATCGTGACCGTTGAATTGTTGAAGTAAGCGTTCAAAATATCAGTAATCAGCAATATTTATTGGCCATAAATAACAATAATGTTACAGGCAAGTCACTTGTTATAAATCTGCAGCACTTGACAAGAGTAATGTAAATATATAAAAGAAATTTTGTCAAAACACACAAGATAAGATATCTATTGTTCATTTCTCCGTACCAGAGATTCAATGGATGTTTTGTCGTTATCATTACCTTATTTACTATATATTTATTTATTTTGACAGAAGTACAGAACCGCAGTTTTTTTGGCATCGCACTATACGCGCATCCCATGTTAATTAGTCCGTTACTTGAAAAATTTTCAAGTATCTCCAGTTTAAAATCAAGTAAAAAAATAATTAGTCACATAAGACACGTCATAGTCTATGTTCACGGTTGATGTTCCATAAACTCAAACTACACGGTTCGATTCCACGTTAATTGTGCGAACTGGTAAACATTGGAATTTGCTCCCTGAGTTTTCCGGACAGACACAATCTAGGGTGCCTTCAAGTTGCGAGTGTATCGGCTTCTTCTGCAAACGTGCTCCATCGTAGACCGCATCTTTCCTCAACATCTGCTGAACCTTTGTTATCCTCAACAACTGCAATCCTATCAGGAGAATTGCTAATTAATAACCATTGAAGTAAAGCGCTCACGACGCAGTTACACGTCAACATATCGAATGCCCAAGAAAAAAAAGTTTCTTATGCGTGATCACCAAACTTGAATTGCAATGAAAGCTAAGAGTATCATCGCAGGTATAAAAATTCGCAATTTAAACATATATTCAAATATAACAAGACGGCAGCGCTTTTTAGCAGCGATAAGGGTTTTTTTTTTTCAAATAAAATGGCAAATGTGTCAAGTAAACTAATAATAACTCACGTTCAAATCATATCTGCTAGTTATCCACGAACGCTTATTCAGGATACCACCAACGTACTTTCTTCTCCACTTGGCTAGAAATCCACCACTGTTGGTCCTTTTCGATCGCCGGCTCACTGTATACCGCTCCATCGGATGCCACACAAAAACGTCAATGTATAAAACACGATCCCATAGAGTTATTTTTTCCAATGTTTTTCCAACACTTGACACGATGGTCGCTACCCAAAGTCGCGAACCAACTACTCGTAAGTCCAATTAAAATATTGTATTTCGACCGCGAAACACATTAAAATATTACATAAAAAGAAACGGAGCGAATAGAATTAATTATATACGTTTCATACACACTATACCGTTCCCTTCAAAATAGAAAGTGAGACCTTACAAAGCCAGACTGCGGGTAGACGAAAAAACTTTTGTTTATTTTTCTTTATCAAGAAGGAAAGAGTAGCTTACTGCGAGTAGGGGAATAAAATCATAATTATGAACATCATAATCGTAAACTTTTTATATGAAAAGGAAATTGTTGTTTTAATTTTAAAAATGTACGAAAAATATTATTTTTCTTTTTTTCAACGGATAGGCAAAAACACGCGTCAACCCTCAGAATGCGGGTAGACGAAAAATGAATTTGATCTTTTTTTATTTGTCTTAACAATGCGCGTCGTCCTATGACCAAAGTCGCGAGGTTAATAATATCAATGGTAGGTATATTGTCGCCTTATTCGTGTTACGGTATGTTGGAACGAATACGAAATGCGCGTGATTCGAATACCACACAACAAATAACCACGTACATAGTTATATGCGCGTCTTTACTTCTTACATTAACTTACACCATCATTATATTGATCAATGGAACGTGATTTTATCGCAAAATACCTACATAATTACTTATGTAGCAAATACCAGGTATTTGCTACATATTTTTAGTAGGGGCAAAACTTATGGGTTCACATCACCGACATACTAACGTGACATGCTATAAGTGGTAACTTCTGTCGGCAGTCCCCATGGATTGCCTTTTTTCTATACATGAGTTTTTTTTGGGGCTATATCTAGTTTGAATAACACTTACATAGGTATATAATATATTATAGCGAGGCTCAACGAACACTTTTAGAGGCTCACGCTAAGCGGTTGGGTCAAGAGTCAGATCCAAAAGGCAGTGATTCTTAATACGGCTTTATTGTTAGGACGTTCCTCACTCTGCAGCCCTAACCACCGGCAGCTGGAGTCCTGCCCCGCCGTTTTTCATAATAGGTATAGAGTTATCATTAAAAAAAGCGGCTTTACAAAAAAATTACACTGACCTTAGACAAAAAATATGGAACAGAAATTTATTTTCGCGTTGTTGGTCCCAAAGTGAAAGTTGTTCATAATGTTCGGTACAAGGTGTAGTATCAAAGCTTACAGCTATTAAATTCACAAAATCAGAATCTAATGAAGATACTTGTTATTTTTTTTCTTAAATCTGTAAAATACAGACACAAAACCCCACATTTATAATACATATTAATAGTGTGATTCGATTGGCTATGCTGTCCATACAAAACTGACAATGGGCACTTGGCTATGCGACGCGCGCCGCGCCCTCTATGTTTGTCAGTAGGCAATTTTTCTAACCCAAATAACTGAGCAAGGACGTCTGTGGGAATAGGGCTAGCGGCCGTGAATAGATTTCGAGCATAACATTCAATAGGGCTTATTTAGATCATATTGTAAAGTGAAAAAAGACCTAATTGGTCTACTTATACTTCCTGTATTTTATGGGCATGTCTTTGGTTTTTATTTATTTGTAACTATAGTGACTGGTTTTACTTGTTGGTAGATCTCCTTAGGAGAGGTCGTCTAGATAGGTACCACCGCAGTACCGTCAAGCAGTAGTGTGTAAACAATATTGTGTTCCGGTTTGAAGGATACTGTAGCTAGTGAAATTACAGGGCTGATGAAACTAACCATCGAAAATCTCAAAGTAATGAGCGCCAAAGTAGTGATGAACTTTGTTTTACTGCAAAAAGTTCTATGTAGGTATAGCTGCAATGGTCATGGACAGGCGTTATCTCTTATCATTAGGAGAACGCCTCATTCGTCTCATTACATTTACATTTAAAAAATCTGACTCGCCCTAATACTACACGGAATAAATTCTCAAAATGATAGTGAAAATCTTATCAAAATTTGTTGCGTAGTTTATTAAAACTATGCAAACAGATACGCGAAATAAGCCTTAATTAGTTATGTACATCATCACTACATAGCATAAAACATAGTCGCTTTCTCTGTCCCTATATCCCTATGTATGCTTAAATCTTTAAAACTACGCAACGGATTTTGATGCGGTTTTTTAATAGATAGAGTGATTGAAGAGGAAGGTTTATATGTATAATAGATGCATATGCACCACATTAATATCTACATAGCACCCGTGCGAAGGGGGGGCGGGTCGCTAGTATACACTATATATATGTATAACTATTTTAGTAATTTTTTCTTTTATTTCTTTTACGGGTCTCCCTCTAAAACTATTTTCTTTTTACATTGGACTAGGCATGCGTTTGGCCACGATCTCACCTGATGGAAAGCGACGATGTGGCCGAAGATGGAGCACGTTTGACTGGGAAACAACTATTCACGTTTTTCTTGAACTAACCCGGGCTGTACTTAGAAACATAGACGCAACGAGTTCACACATCAGCAGTTCTTACAAGGAAGGTGGTCTGAAATGCTTAGTTGCTTGCAGTTATGAAACAATATTTTTATTTATTATTGTAATTACCGTAATCTTAGGACATTTTCAAAAGGTTTCATATAAAAAACACTTTCTGCAATGATCACAGCTTTAATCAAGTCAGGTATATCAAATTAACAATTGATTCAGACTTATTTATCAAGATAAAAATTTAATAAAAATAATGTACTTATTAATGATAAATTAAGTAAAAACTTATTTTTCAAAATAAAAATAGAATATGCTTTTCAGACTTATTTTTCAAAGTAAAAATAAAATTGAACAATTTAATATGGATAAATTAAATTAAAACTTATTTATCAAAATAAAAATAGAATATGCTAACATATTTATCAGTCACAATTATTGTACAAAATTTATCTAAGAAATAATTAAATAAGACTTTGACTTTTGATTTATCACAGAGTATGATGGAATCAGACTTATTTATGTAAGTAACAAATTGATTAGTTATAAAATCACAGCTGAATCAGACTTATTTATCAAACAATTCTGACTTATTATTAAAGCAACAATTGAATATTTATAGTTATAAGTAGTAATAAAATATATATACTTATTAACTAGAGATGGCACCGCATTTCACATGCAACTGTTGCTTATGTAGGCAAGGTTCAAATAGGGTGAACGTAGCACAGTGCAATTCAAGATCTAAAAAAACTAGGTTAGAAATACCCGCAATAGAGCATGTATGAAAATTAATAAAAGTAGAATAAACGAAAAATGTGTGCCAGAATCATAGCAAGTGGAAGGAGTTTCTGCCTACCCATATGGGGAAGTCTCGATTGTGTTTAAGTTAAATTTAGTAGTAGTGTAATTTTACTTAGCCATAACTTGAGATTCCCAGGTGTGATCAAGATATAGCTTTTTCATATAAATAGCAGTTAACTGAGCCACGAAGGGAAGATAGTTTTATTTAGCAACGTGATAAGATGGGTTAGTATAAAATATTTAAAATGCACATTTTTTTAGTCATGTCATTGTTGTGCTCCACTACAGCCACAATTAAATTTAACATTGAAGTGCCATTTCCTCTCTAGTATTTCTAGTAAATCAGTTCAAATTCAGTATACGATAAGGTACAATATTCAATAACTTTGGTCATTCACTTTCTTCATTTATACCGCTAGATTCACCATATTCTGGATTTTGATTATTGCTTCCTTGTACACTAATATTGTGCCATTCTTCGTTGTCAGATGCAACGGGTACAAAACAAGGCCTGACATTCACCATTTCGTCTTGAAATGGTACTTTGCCTACAGTATTAAAATATTCTGTCAAATCAGTTCTGATTCGAAGGCCGTTATTCCAAGGTGTCGTAGTATATCTTCTGATGGGCATTAATGGATCAGCTATGGTTCGCCAGTCACCTGGTATAAATGCTCCATTTTCTACGTCTTCTTCATCAAGCGCATTAGGAAACAAATAACATGGTTTCTTTATTAAAAAATTATGAAGAGCGAATGTGGCTATCACCATCGTGTTCACATCCTCGATATCTAGATCAATAGCTCGATTGAATACTCTAAATTGTGTCTTGAGAAGACCAAATGCATTTTCAGCAGTGTTCGCTCTTAGCAGTCTATAGTTGAATACCTTTTCTGCTTCCGATATTTGATCTCCAATATAGGGAGACATTATGTTTGTATCGAGTGGCCAAAATCCATCGCCTATGAAGAAATAAGGCAATGTTGTATCTGATCCCGGTAATGGATTAGGATCTGGGACATCCAGATCATCATTTAGAAGGCCTAGAATGAGTTTGTTACATTGTGCTACTAATGTACCTGAGAGATTGCCAGCTATACCTGATTCTACATAGATAAACTCGTAGTTTGCGTTGACAGCAGCAATACAGATGACACTGTACGTTCCTTTATGGTTGCAAAACCTAGTACCAACTAGTCCAGGTGGCCTCCGTATCAGAATGTGCCTTGCCTCTAAGCTGCCCAAGCAATTGTTGAATTGCCATTTTTCCTGAAATCCTTTTGCTATCGCTTTCCAGTCTGCTTTTGTTATAGGCATCTGCAATAATTTAAATATGTTCTTAGTAGGTGAACCCTGATAGTTATTAGTGTTCTCAAATACAAGTGAATTACTTTCTTTTGGGCAAGTGTGCTCAATCATAAACAACATCTCCAAATTTTCACGTTCCAGATTCCATTCCTGGTTAGGTGTGCTTTATCAACATCAACCACACCGTCACTTAACATCAGATGAGTTGTGGTCAAACACCAAGCCTGTCAGCCATAAAAATAATAATAATAATGTGCTTAAATGTAAGCTTATTTTCAAATTAAAAAAATACATAAATGTATATAACTGTTAGTGCAAACAAAACAGAATTTATGTTTACTGGTAATGCTGCCTGCTGGCTGCTAAAGGCACTATTGTCTGCTTTTATACTTATGTTCATAACTGCTCTAATAGCTTATTTGGTAGAATATCTGCTAGGTAGCCAGGTACTTAAATGTAGGTCCCAAATTAAACATTTATGTGACAATAAATATTTGTTCTGCATCTGGGTGTTCTGTATTTACAAATATAAAAGTATATAAATATTTTATTAATTATCTGGCTCCCATAGAAACATTGGTTTTAGAAACAAGCTTTGCTTAGTTTGGTTTAATTTACTTATGCACCAATGCCAATTTTTACTGCGACAGCATTGTTAGGCCTTATTAACTGTTTTCAAATTACAGATTTAAGGTAGACATATCATATCACTATTTCAAAATTATGTTATTTTTGTATATAATTGTGAATAAAAATATTTTATAACTTATTTGTATGCTTTACCTTTATGTATCTACTTAGTGCTAAATAGATTGCGGAGCAAGTTTCCGGAACGATCTTTACCAGCAACTGGGGGCATATAAGTGTAATATCTTTGAGCTCCTGATATCCTTTGCCAACCAGAAATAACAATGTAGCTATAAGACACTGCTCTGCAGTGATCGACCTGTTCATTATAACATCTCTATTTGTAATCATCGGGCGCACCATTTCCAGCAATTCGTTAAATGAATCTACATCAATAAAATCAGATAAGTCATCAGTTTCAAGTAGGCTCAGTATGTATGAGTGGCGAAGTCGTTGCCTTTCTATCCAGGGTTTCTTTCGTTTCTTTTTTATCAGTTCAAGTGCACCGAGTAGGTAAAATGCTGTAGCAGTTAGAGACCCATCATTTCGGGCTTGCATCATGGTGGCTTTATAGCAGAAGTGAGATCTGAAAAATAATATGTTGCTTAAGAAAAAGACACACCAAAACAGTAAAGAGCATGCTAGACTTAGAGTACATAACTTAATGACCACAAGTTATTTTGTGAGGTCATCATTTTTTTTTAAGCTGCCAATGTGGGGTAGGTTTTCACAAAGTTCTAGTACGATTATGTATTCACACCCATTACTTATTTGAAGTCTTATTACACCAAATAATATTTACTATGGAACTTTATCCAGAATACCTGACTATGATCCTTCGAAGCTTTAAAGGCGAAGCCCTATAATCTATTGCCGATCTATTGAATTTTGTAAGTTTCTATAGAAAAGTGGGTAGTTTTAAAGCGATAATTGAGTTGTTGGCACTTAGAACTTGGCGAGACAGCGAGCGACGAATACGCTTAACTTCCTAGTTGTACATAAAAATACCAGTTAAACACAGACAGTTAAGTGAACACAGTTCAACGAAGTAAAATCAGAGAAACTTACAGAAAAACAGGAAGGAAAAATCAAAGGCAAACCAATAAGACAAAAACTTTTCTACCCGCCATCTGGAGTAAGTAAGACGAATGAGCAAGTCATAGACAAGAGAGGAAAGGAAGCAAAAGTTTTCTCTGTGGACAGATACGTTCCATTTCAAGATTTCAATGCTAATTTAGATTTTTTATTGGCAATACTTCTTTTTTTTGTTATATGTTTTGGCGGGAACGCGGAATGGTCGCGTCGCCGAATCATATTAGGTAGGTACCTATTTATTAAAACTTTAAATTTTTTCAAGTGTTTTTGTAATGGTGTTTTTTTCATAAAGTGTTAAATTACGTGCGGGAGTGTAGGAAAGTGATATATTGGTGAAACTTGACTTTCCGTGTTGTTTCTATAACTCCACTAAAGCTTGTTATAAAATCGCCACTGCATTACTAGGACGTGATTGTACTCGATCAAGACTTACTTTGTGTGACTTTAAATTAATTAGACTTATACATATAACTTATAATACAAATATATCATGAAAATATCAAAATACTTGACACTAGCAAATGCAAAACATGTGATGCTAAAATAGTAAAAAAAAAAGAACAAAACTTGTAACATTGGCCCTACATTATGTCATACTAAAACAAAATGTCAAAATCGAAATTTGATCAAGATGGTTTTGAAATAGTAAAAACAATACGGTTTTCCAAAAATAAACAAACAAAAATACCTTCAAAAAGTATACAACTAGTCAAAGAAGATATCGTAATAGATGTTCAACAAGTTTTGCGGTATTTATTACTTATTTAAAAATGTGACTACCATGTTTGAGGTTAAGTCGTAATTATGAATATAATAATTGAATTCACTGTTTTGATTTCAGCCGAATACAAACTACAGTAGAAGATCTAAGAATATCAAACTACTTTGAAGACTTTTCTAAAGCTGTGAGTAAATTCTTACAAGATCAAGAAACCATTGAAATTATTTGTTTTGGGTTAGGACATATATCTGAATGCAATATATCCAGGTATCAATTGGCTCTATTACTATCTCTGAAAGATCTCTGCAGCCCTAACGAAGTGTTTGTCCATGACCCCATATTTTACAAAGGCGAGTGTGAAGTTCTAAAACAATTAGGTCTTCAAGTTATACTGGAAAATAATGAAGGTGGTTACATAACTTCTAATAAACTTACTACAATAGCATACTTCCCTCATTGTCCAAAACAGTTGACAAATAATTTTCTATGGAGCAACTGGGATGTCAAATTACAGCATTGTTTGTTAATCTGTAACAGTTTTAATTCATTAGTTGACAACAATCCCAGTAGAATTTTAGCAGAAAGTGTGCCATACATTAATAAAATTCATCCATATACCACAGAATTGGTTTTAGAAAATAATTTCAAATATACTGACATATTTAATGATACATCACTTCATTATTTTCCTAAAGAAAAGCTTGATATAATAGAGCCCGACTTTTGGACAAAGGGTGACAAACCTACATATGAAAATACTGAAGAATTTATTACATCTCTTATGATAGAAAAGCTGAATATATAATTTGTTTCTAAGGTAAAATGACATCAATTACAACAAAACCAGTGCTTGTCACGCTGAGGCAACTGCTGTCTGAGATACGTAAACAAAGTTCTACCAAGAAATTAGCTGATCATCAGATGGTACAATACATATTTCAACAGTACCGTAAGCATCAGACAACAGACAAGCAATTATGCAAAGCAATTGATGAAATGCATTTTAAAGCGAGAACTTATTACAACTATTTGCACCACACAAGGCAATATAAGGAAATAAATGCAGAATTCAAAGGAAAAGGAGAACGCTCTGTTGAAGAAACCGCAAACATGGTTGGGTTTAAAATGCCTCATGATCCAAAATAGGAGAGTACAGTTTCAAGTTTGTAAATAATATACTCATAGAAAGTGCTAGTTAATAATTTTGATTAAATTTTGAGTAATAGATGAACACTGGACTTTCTTTTCTATCAGAAATATAGATCTTGTTCCCTGAAGATCCTATTGTTAATAATTATGAGTAATAGACAAACAATGGACTTTCTTTTCTATCAGAAATATATATTCTGTTCCCTGAAGATCCTATTGTTAATGACTTTGTAAACTTATAACTAAGGTTGTAAACCATATAATAATATGGTATAGTATTGCTATATTTCAAGCCCTACAGTGATATAAGCTTGAAGTGCACTAAGCCAAAAGAGGGTCATAGTATTTATTAGTATCATTATGAATAACTTTTACTATATGCACAACTCTGAAATTAGAAAAAAAAAACTGCTGCTTTAATCATTTAGACAAGTGTCAAAGAACTTTTTTATGCAATTGGACCAATTTTCTATTTTACTCAACATCCAATATAAATCCAAAACTGGAATTGCATGTAAAAGAATGATTATAAATTCTTAAAAAAACTTTATAAACCTTAAACTTCTGGTGCTGAATCCTAGATGGTGCCCTTTTATTGTAATTTTTTTTATGACATAGGCTTGTTTGACCACCATTTCACCTGATGGTAAGGAAAGGTGCAGTCTACAATGGAGCATGCTTTCCAAGAAGACACCGATTCACACTCAATTTGAAGGTACCCAGACTATCTATTGGGGAATGTTGATGAAGTCGTTGCTTATGAGTTTCTTAACACGTTACAAAGGTACCCTTCATTCTTCTTTCAGCTGCATTCCAGTGCATATTCTAGCCCTAGCTACCTTAATCCCTCTTCTTTTGACATCATGGGTTAAATACCTACCATTTTACATTATATTTGCTTTGAGAGCTGTAGGGTTAGATTCCCAGCCAGGACAAACATTTTGTGGTATAAACAAACAAATGTTTGTTCTGTGTCTGGGTGTTTGGTATATATTTACAAAAAAAGTAAGTACATATTCTATTAGTTATCTGAATTTCATCGTACAAGCTTTGCTTAGTTTGGGGTCAGATGGTGCTGTGTGTAATCTCCTAAGAAGTTTCTATATTTATTCATATAACATACCATAGTAATGATAACTGTGTTCACTGATTTTCCCACAATAGTTTTCAATTACTAATGTCTTCATGGCAGAAAATATCCCTTATCATTTCTCCTTACCTTACCCAATTTCATTGCAATTTTGAGCTGTCAAATCAATTAAAAGTTACAAAGTGGCACTCATATTTATTAACTAGCTGCTGTCCCCGTCCTTGTCTATGCAGAATATGATTACCTTCCCATTCTATACTTGTATGATATTAATTTATTCATTCATAGAATAAAGAAACAATTAATATTTATAAAGTATTTTATTACAATAAAAGTTTTTTACCTAAGTAAATAGGCAGGAATGGAAATACCAATATTTTATTTACAAAAAAAAAAGATAACTGTACATTTTACAGTAAATCCATGATCCTTATATAACATTATGACATTTGATATGAGGCTTATTAATCTCATTAGAAATACCTATTAAGAGATATTTTCAGAGTTCCAAAACACAGAACCCTAAAGAATTTTGTTACTCTAGATAATATACATAGCAAAAATAAAATCTAAGATAAATTTTCTTTCAATCATAAAAATAAAAACTTTACCACCCAAAACTTTATTAATTTTTAAATTTTTTCAGTGTTGAGCTAAGTCATCCATATAATTAAAAATAGACAAGGTATGGTATAGCAATATGAAAGATAAAATGATTTCTGTTTTGCTCTTGTAATTACCAGATTAGAGCAATGTCAAATGGAAGTTATTAGCTATTTTTGATCAAACATCGTGTTCCTTGATATAATGCGTATCAACTTTGAAGTTGTGCTCACAAACTATCATTTTTAGTACACTCATTTATTTATAAGGGATAGTGTCAAGCCAAGTTACCCTAAATTTATTTTAGACTTAACACGGTAGTGTATGAAGCCAAGTTCAAGTTGTGGATTTACTGTGTGTATTCTTTTTCGATTAGCTTGGCAATTGTTTGTAGTTGCATGTTGCTGGTGCCTTCGTAGATTGTACCAATCTTAGCGTCTCGGAAGAACTTTTCTTGGGGGAAGTCTCGGGTAAAACCTACACCTCCCATAAAGTCTATACACTTCGATGTCAGGGTTTGGGCAATTTCTGAAAAAGAATAAAAATAATAATAAGGTACAGACAAACTAAATGCTCAACTGATGGTAAGGAATAACTGTCCATGACCATTGCAATTGTATCCAGATCTATGAATTAAATGTCCAGGGCATCGCTGCCTTAGCGGTTATTACATTGAGACATTCGATCATTATGTAATTTTTAAATTTTCAAGACTTGAACACATAATTATGTTTATCATCATTTATTATCTTAATAGCCGGGCCGTGGTCACGAATTGACATCTCGTGACCATGGCTATTGCAACATAGCCCACACGTCGAGGTAAAGAAATAAAACTACCTATACAAAGTATTTTATGACCCAGTAATAAACATAATAATTATTCGATGATTAGTCTCAATAGCGTTGTAATTACGCTAGCAGCAGTGTAATGTTTTTTTCTCTTTCTTCTTGGCATCGCACTCTGTGCATTTTGCCAGTTTCAATGTTTCTGTATTGTGTGCAGTCTTCAGATTTTAGCTTCTTTATCTTAATAGCCAAAGTTTAGTCAAATCCAGTCATGTTTTAGTAAAGTAGTACTTTAGTACAAGCTTCGATGAAGTTTTGGAAGCAACACGAAAAGTCATGTTTAACCGCATTATATCACTTTCCTACACTCGCGCTTATAATTCGGCACTTAGGAATAAAACACCACTATTTTTATACATACACACTCGAAAAACACTAGATTTGGAAAAAAAAACACAATGGGGCGACACGACTCTTTCCGCATTCCCGCCAAAACTCAAGAGTAATGGTTACTCACTGCTTAGCGACAGAATATCTGATACTGCGGTAATACTTATTTAGACGACTTTTCACTAAGGAGATTTACCACCTAGTATAAGTAATATGTTTACCTGAAGCGTAATATTTAGCCATAGCGGCTTCCTTCACGAATTCCATGCCATGCTCCTTGAGTCTAGCCGCATTATACGTGAGCAGACGCGCTGCTTCCAACTGAGTTTGGAGGTGGGCAATCTGGTAGCTGATACCCTAGGAATTAAAAAATGCCTTGATGTAGAAATACCATATTATGACACATGTAGAGTGGACGAGGATGTGTACCACCTCTTAGTGGATTGTTTTCCCATCCAGCGTGAGAGACAGCCGCTTAAGTTGAACATTTGAACAAAATTTTACTATAAATATTAATTTCATTAATCCTAATAATATAAATGTGAAAGTTCGTATGTTTGGATGTTTAGATGTTTGTTACTCAATCACCCAAAAACAGCTGAATGGGCTTAGATGAAAGGGTCTCACCGGGCTTCCATATGAAATCTGCACTGGCGTCTTTTTTGACATTGGTGCCTTTATTATGTTGCTAGTTGTTGAAAATAATTTTGGGCCAATTATCAAGCCCAATTCATTCTTCATTCGTTTTTGCAAAATAAGGGTTGTCCTATTTCCATTCGGACAATTGTAGGTGCATCTCCAGAATGGTTCATAAATTTTAAGTCGCTCAACGAGCTATGGAAAGGGCTATGCTCGGTGTTTCTCTAAGGGATCGTATCCGGAACGAAGTAATTCGCCACAGAACAAAAGTCATCGGATATAGCTCAGCGTATTGGCAAGTTGAGATGGCAGTGGGCCAGCCATATTTACCGCAGGACCGACAACCGTTGGGGTAGACGTGTTATAGAGTGGAGACCGCAAATCGACAAACATAGTGTAGGACGCCCTGAGACTAGATCGAGTGACGATATACGTAAGACAGCTGGCAGGGGCTGGAAGCGAAAAGCCGAAGATTGGGTTGAGTGGCGTGTCCTGGGAGAGACCTATGTCCAGCAGTGGAATATGAAAGGTTGTTGATGATGATGATGATGATGAACATCAAGTCACTTTATACGAGAAAGAATTTTTAGTGCTGATTACCTGATAAGCGTAGATCTTTTTGCCAAACTGCTTCCTCTCGAGAGTGTAAGGGATGGTCGCGTCCATGCAGCCCTGGCAGAGGCCAATCATCTGAGAAGCGATGCCGATACGACCTTCGTTGAGGAATCCGGCAGCGTATTTATAGCTGTGGGCACAATCATTGAATTGATTTAGATCGGTTAATAGAATGTTTTGGTGAACTGATTGCTCGCCCAGTTGTTGGTGTTATTTTGTTATGGAAACTGCTATAAGTTTCTTTTTCATTTCGTATTGTGTGAATCCTGTTAGATGCTGATTGACTATAAATGAGATGACTATCATCAATTATACTAAATATTATTCACCACACAGTCCAACTAGGTAGGTCCAACTTCGAGAAAGAGGTCAATCGTCGAATCCAACTCGGCTGGGCAACGTTCGAAAAACTGCGCAACGTTTTTTCGTCTGATATACCTCAGTGCCTCAAGTCGAAAGTCTTCGGCCAGTGTGTGTTACCAGTGATGACTTGTGGCGCTGAAACGTGGCTGACTATGTGCCTTCTTAGTAAGCTTCACATCACATCATCAGCCATAGGACGTCCACTGCTGGACATAGGCCTCCTCCTGGAGGGGTTTTGCCAATACTCGCCACGCTTGGCAGGCAGGTTGGCGAGCGCAGTTAGGTGTGATTGTTCAAGGAAGACGCTGCTGCCCATCTTCCGGACTACATCCCTTAGCCGACTCTTACGGTAACCACGGGTAGAAAGGGTGGGGTACTATTCTTACGCCGCCACCACCGCGGCAACGTAAGCACGTAGGCACGGCTTGGTAAGCTTAAAGTAGCACAACGAGCTATGGAGAGGGCTGTGCTCGGAGTTTCTCTACGAGGTCGAATCAGAAATGAGGAGATCCTTAGACGAACTAAAGTAGCTGACATGTCCCAGCGGATTAACAAGTTGAAGTGGCAGTGGGCAGGGCACCTTACACGCAGAACTGATGGCCGATGGGGCTGCAAAATTCTGGAGTGGAGACCACGGACCGACAAGCGCAGCGTAGGACGTCCACCCACAAGGTGGACAGACGACCTCATAAAGACCGCAGGAACGCGCTGGATGCGAGCCGCTTCCAACCGGTCTTTATGGAAGTCAATGGGGGAGGCCTATGTCCAGCAGTAGACGTCATATGGCTGATGATTTTGAAATAACCCCAAAAAAAATTATACCAACCCTTTGCCATATTCTCCAAGGATGTTTCCCTCGGGGACTCTGACATTGTCGAAGTGCACCATGCAAGTACCAGACGCCCTGATACCCAATTTGTTCTCAGGCTTGGCTACGCTCAGTCCAGGAGTATCTCGCTCCACAATAAAGCAAGTGATGCCTTTATAACTCTGAAAGAAAATGATGCTTATTGAGTTTTAAGGATATTTTATTAGCTCACATAATAGGGCGTGTGATCAATTACTTTCGAATAAAAAGTACGTGACAAGTTTAGTATAAAGACTTGCAGCGTCTGTTGTTTTATCCACTATCCTAAACGAACCGTATATTTTACTTACTAGCCAAAAGCTGAGCTTTGTGAGGGCTCGCGTAGTTTTTCTAACAGGTCATTTTAAAGACAATAAAAAAATTGAGTTTAGTTCTGTTGCAGAGATGTTAGCTTTTTGGTTTTCTAACAGATGGCGTTAGTAGTACAATAACATTCTATCCAATGAATACAAAATTTTTAATGCAATTTTTTTTATATTTACAAAATTATTATTTTTTTGACAGATAACACATGTAGATATGAAGTTAAATTACTATGTTAAAGCACAAATCTAAAGGCGTGATAGTTTTTCAGTAAAGTGTACCACAAAAATGCTCAGGTTGTGGGATAGTGATAAGATACTTATTCAAATGACGTGTTGGTGTTACATACCTTAGAAGGATCAGCATTAGCCATGACTAGGAACACTCCAGCGATATCTGAGTTAGATATCCACATCTTGGATCCGTTGATGATGAAATCATTGCCTTCCTTCTTGGCTACTGTCTTCAACGCGAAGGCGTCAGAGCCCGAGGTGGGTTCCGTGAGGCAGAAACTGCCGGCCTGGAAGAAGTGACCTTAGAATTAGAAATCAAATTTTGACTAATCTTCTAACTATAGGTACATATATAGGAATATAAGCTTAGGATACACTTAGCCGAAAGAGGATCATAATACTATGATCCTAGTTTCCAGAATGCGGAATTAAAACCCCATGTATACATGAATACGTGCAGGTACATTTTTAAATACTAAGAAGTCCTTACGTCACTTAACGTAACGAATTCTTTGATTCTTTAGCTATATTCTTTATTCTTTAGTGGTGTAATTAAATGTTGGATATAGATGATAGACATGTGGCTGCAACATAGTAGGTAGAGTAGCTAGCCCTGGACGGGCCCTGTATCAAAAGTTGTCACTTAACATCAGGTGAACAGTGGTGAAACACCTAGCCTGTCAACCATAAACAAAAGTTTATTTAAAACATTTTTATTTCCCTAAAAATGTAAAATGACTACAAAAATCAATAATGTAATATTGTTAAAATATACAATGCTACATAAAACTTAGTTTATAAGTAAAAATGCATTGTTTTTTTACGTAATTATTAAATATAACTAGGTATCCATTTATATAGGTTAAAACACTTCTGTTTACATTTTTTTGCGTGAATTAAAAACCCGGAGTAGGTATGTACGAGATGATTGCTATGAAAATCAAGTAGGTTCTTGGCATATAAAAAAAAACACATTTACAAAGATAACAATCGGTCGACCTTCAAATATATTTAAATGAAGTAAGTAATTACATTGCAAAATAAGTATGTATGTATATATAATTATTTAAGAGCCTATTTCTTTTTTTGCTTCTTACCTACCATTTGTTTACTTCACATACTTATAATACAAATTGTATTTGTTCTATTTTTTATTTACGTAATACTATTATTTCTAAGAAACAACTTGTGGCACTAGTTCATAAGATTCTGTTACTTGTTTTCTATTTTTGGTGGGCTCAATAAAGAGTTTCTATCACCTATATTTATATTGTTGCGAACTGATAAATGTGAGATTAATTTAGTATCGTTATTGAATCACCTACTTAAAAAAAAATACCAAAAATATTAATCATTGTTTAACAATTCTATTATTTATTTGACTCTTCTGTTAGCTCGTTAATTAATCTGTTTCTTGAGCTGCAGGGCTTGGTTTCGATGCCAGCCCAAGACCAACAATATTAATAAAACAATAACAATAATAAAACCAATATTCTGCGAACGTAATGTAGGTGTTTGTTCTTTGTTTGGGTGTTTATTTTTCATTAGTATTTACAAAAATAAGTATTCTATCAATTGAAAGGTTCCTACAATACTTGTTTTGCTTAGTTTGTGCTAGATAATGCTGTGTTAAATGTCCACCGATATTTATTTATTTTATTATAGAAAATATATTAAAACTTAGAAAGATATCTGAATGTATAGTATGAGATCAGTAGACGAATTAATGTTAACGACAGCTCAGCGGATTACCAACGTGAAGTAGCAGTGGGCAGGGTATATAGCGTGGAGACCACGGACCGGCAAGCGCAGCGCAGGACGTCCACCCATGGGGTGGACAGACGACCTCATAAAGACCACAGGAACGCGCTGGATGCGAGCCGCTTCCAACCGGTCTTTATGGAAGTCAATGGGGGAGGCCTATGTCCAGCAGTAGACTACGGCTGAGATAATAATGACTTAGCATTAACTGACAAACACGGTTAAATCATCCTATTTTAATCCTTATACTTACATATTCTGTGCATAGCTTGGTCAAATACTTCTGCTTCTGTTCTTCAGTCCCCAGTTTCATGAAGAGTGAGTTGACCAGCGTGTTGTGAATATCTACAAGAGCTGCCACCGCAGGATCCACTCGAGATAGCTCTTCTACCACCAGCATCATGGTAAGGAATCCGCAGCCTGAGCCGCTGTATTCTGTTGGGGTCTCAATACCCATGAGCTGGAGAAAAAATTAAATTGTTTAACGAATCTAATGTCAGTCTACCTCTTAATTAGACTAATCTATAGTAATGCCATGACATCAATGTCATAGCATTACCAATAGCCTAGCTGGGAAACAGTCTTGCTACAATCCTGGAAAACCTGACTTTAAATAACACGGCACGAATTTCTGTCTTTTCCACATGGATATTACTGCTTACTTCAAACGCTGCAGGAAACATTATGGAGTAACCTATAATGTCTGAAAGTTCTTAAATGTTCTCGAAGATGTGTTATATCTGCCAAGCCACACTTGGCCAATGTCGTGGCCAAGTGTCTGTTTATATTTGATAGCCCATGCTAATTGCCCAAAGTTCTTGTAAACGTCATAAATGGAACTTGCTAACTCTGAACGTTACATTAAGAGGAAAGCAGTCAACTGAGACATTTGAAAATTAGGAATTTCACCAAGCTATTTCTGTCGCGTCGCACGCAGTACGCGGGTATATACTGAGCGAAAGGGACAACTGCACCTCGGGCTCATTAACCCGAAATAAAATGAGCAAAATCGAGGTTTCGTATTCCTCTGTTTCCTCCTCCAAATTTAGACCGATTTTAGTATTTCTTTTAACAAGTAAATAAGAAGGATGTGTTCTTTGCCTGTGCGTTTTATATTTTTAAGATTATGTCTATGAGATTGGGAATTTGGACGTTGAAACACAGCGTTGAAATTAGGTAAATTTTAAGATTTTTGAAGATTCCTAGCTCTTATAAAAAAAACATATATCAAAAAATCAAAACAGAGGGGCATGAAATTAGCAAGTATCTACTTTCTATCTAAAAATTATTGCTCTAGTATTAAAATCCTGGAAGTAAAATGGGGAAAACGTTTGTATGAAGAAAATGACGACTTGTTTCCTCTTAACAACTGTCCATAGTCTGATTTAATTTATTCCACCAACAATTGAGTATGTAGGTGTACCTACTATCTGGATACAAACGTTACAATGACACCTAAAGTAAATCTTTAATTTATCGTGCATGGGTACACTTTATTTACGTAGGTAAGTAGACAGATAATAATAATTTTATCTTGTGTTGGCACAACGATAAACCCACCAGGGTTGGTAAGTTACTGTCATTACAGGCGCTTAACTACAAAACTTTGAACACCCAAGATGCTAAGTCAAAAGGCACAGATAATATCTTGTGTTGTGGTACAATAATAAATCCATCAGGGTTGTTAAGTCGACTGTTGTTATAGGAGCTTAGAAACAAAACTTTGGATCTTCAAAAGAGTATTAAAAAGTGTCGTTTAAAAATATTAAAAAGAAGCTAATACGTCGTAAAGGAGTTACTCCTTTACGACGTATTAGCTTCTTTTTATACTTACACCATTGTCAAAGAGCATTTGTTTGATGCTGTCGTCAATGCGATGCTCGTCTTCCATTTTTTTGACGAGAGGCGCAATCTGTTCTGTTGCCAATTTTCTGACTGCAACCAAAAAGAGGTAAGAAATAAATTAAGAGAAGGTTAAAATATGGTGATAGGCTCAGATCAAGTGATAGGATAAGCCACTTTTTTAATTTTCGGCATAAAATAATCAATATGATTATTCCACTTTCAGAGATGTGTCCGTGCCGATAAGTGACACTCTTGAGCTCCTGGGCGTTACTTTGACTCCAACCCTCAACTTTGGCTCTTTTATTGAGTATAAGGCTCAATTGGCTGCAAAATAGCTCGGTATCCTCTCAATGGTGCGTCGATACTTCACGTCGGAACAGTTGCTCACATTGTACCAAGCGCAAGTTCGTTCGTGCATGGAGTACTGCTCGTACCTTTGGGATGCTTCCGCCAAATATCAGCTAGAGACGTTGGAGTCTATTCAGAAGCCAAGAGGCTCATCTGCGACGACTCCATCGTTCAAGCTAAATTACAAAGCCTAGAACATCGTTCATTCAAAAACTCGAAACTATTTGATTCTACGTTCATTCTGCGGACTGCTAGACAGTGGAATGCGCTGCCTGAGTGGGTGTTCCCCGTTGGATATAATCTGGGTGTCTTCAAGTGGAGAGTGAATCTCGGTAGCAAGCTTGTTCCATCTTAGACCGCATCAGTACTTAACATCAGGTGAGATGGCGGTCAAACAAAAGGCTACATTCCTAAAAAAAATGCCGCTACGCATCTATTCTAGTCAGATGGTGTTCAAAATGAAATCTATTAAACACACTGATATATTCACAAAACATTGCCCCAAGACGCCAAATAATTAGGTGTTCAAATTTTTTCAAATGTAGTGTTTATCTTTGCATAGCTTTATTTTCAGTTTTATTTTAGCTTTATTGTGCAATATAGGTAACATGTGATAAACGTGTCACATTATATAATACCTAATTAATTAAGTCTTTCGCTAGTATTCGCTGAATAATAGCATGTGGTCTGCACGTTTCATAAATTGTGACGACGTGGACGTTGGCGTGGAGCATTTA
Organism: Biston stratarius; assembly: GCA_950106695.1. Classification (NCBI taxonomy): domain Eukaryota; kingdom Metazoa; phylum Arthropoda; class Insecta; order Lepidoptera; family Geometridae; genus Biston; species Biston stratarius. Next base: position 41,496,776 of record OX467106.1, on the reverse strand, counting down.
TTTCATGTCTTCGTTAGTGATGCAATGACGCACATAATTTCTGTTAGTCGTTTCAACTATTTAAAAAAAGTTAACCATGTTACAATGTTTACCTGTAGATATACCTAGTTTTGCCTAATTACGTGAATCCTCAAACTTTGTCACACAAACCCCTCTTTCATTCCTTTTTAAGCTGACATTCAAAAGTCCCTTCATTTGAAGTAGGTATATTTTGTACATATCTTGTGTTTTATCTCTATTTTCAACATTTCTTATCAACACTCGCATTTACATTAACGCAAAGATAAAATTTGTACTGTTGCCAACTATTCTGTAATTCGGTGACTTTAATGTAATCGTTATCAAGACTGTTTGTCATTCATTGCTGTTTGTATTTCTATTAGCTTCGATTATATATGATGATAGAGATTGGTTGTATTATTTTTGTAGCGATGATAGCTCAGTGGTTAGCACGGTCGCTTCACACGCGTGGGTTCGAACTCCAACAATGGGCTTGAGCTGTCGGTGAAGGAAAGCATCGTGAGGAAACCATAACATGGTAATAGGGTACTTTCTAGTACTCGACTGGCTAGCTACCTCCCTCAAATCAGTTCTGCCACCAAGTACCTAACGGCGAGTTCCGGCAGCCTCACTTGAGTGTCAGTTCCATTCCAGGATAGGTGTGTTTATCATCTTCGACTACACCGTCACTTAATATCAGGTGAGCTGTGGTCAAACACCTAGCCAGTCAAATATAAAAAAAAAAATGATGGGCGAGGCTGAAAATTGTTTAGGATCGGTTTAGGATATTTTAGAAATAAAAATAGAATGTTTCGTTCGAAGGATTTCACGTGATCTAGCAGATCACAAGTTTACTAAAAGTTTAGAATATTTTCAAATACACTGACTGTTTTATGTTTTCATTTATTTAAGTACTTGTAGGTAAAGTGTACTCGTATGAAATATAAATGTCTTGATTTAAATACGCGTTGAGTTTTCGATTAGTATCTTGTTAGAGGATGATAATTTTAAAGTTACCTAAACTGATAACAAATTATTTTTTATATAATTAATAAACTTTTTAATTATATATTTGCTCAAACTTTAGCAGCAAGTGAACTTGGCAGAACATGGTCGTATGGACGAATGTTTGTGTTGGCATTTATTTTTGACCTCAATACCTATTGCATCAGAACATTTATAATAATATTAACAATTGATTGACATAAACAACTAATTACATATATTAGATTTTATATGGGACGACTTTCTGTTACTATCTCTAAGCCAATAAAAACCAAATGTTATGTTTGTTTTTCTAATGAATTTTTTTAGGTACTTATCTAGAGGAGATGCAGTACTGTAAGTAATTTAAAAACTTCGTTCAACGAGAACCTAAGTACATTATTTTTTTTAATTCTATTTAATTTTTATATAAGAAGATTTTTTTGGATATGACTAGAAAAATACTTAGGTACTACCAAATTATCAAAAGAGCACATGCTATCTTATTTATACCCATATTATAGTTCTTCTTTACAGTTAACTTGTTTACAGCGGCGTAGCAACCGCCGTATCAGCCGTATCAGCCGTATCAATAATACGGGGCCCCCGTGCTATAAGGGCCCCAATATGTGTAAGCAAAAATTCGTAAGCCTCTTAGGCCGCGGATGGATGTTAGACTTATAATATGTCCGTGACCCTCGTGGAGCTATGAAATAAAAGTCGTGTAGAAAGGCCCCTGACAAATTTTGATACAGGGCCCGTCTAGGGAAAGCTATTTCACTGCTTGTATATTAGTGTTAAGTAAATAAACAATGCATATTTGATGATAGCTCAGCGGTTAGCGCGGTCGGTTCAATGAGTAACAATGAGCTTGAGCTGCCGGTGAAGGAAAACATCGCGAGGAAACCATAGCACGGTGGTAGGGTATTTTTTAGTAATCGGCTGGCTAGCTACCACTCTAAAGTTTAAAATCTGTCGATAAGTACCTAACGGTGTGTCCCGGTAGCCACACTTGAGGCCAGTTCCATTCCAGGTAGGATGTGTTGCCTCTCTCCAACCTCATCGTCAGTTAACATCAGGTAAGCTGTGCTCAAAACATTTAGCCTGTTTAGCCTGTTTTAGCCTGTAAAAAAGGAGAGCGTTGGCTATAAAATAGTCACATAATTTTATACGATACAGAATCTCCATTAAAGCTAGATATTAATTACATTTCTGCACTTATTTTTTTATAACGATAAGACTCTTCAAAATATGATATTTAATCTTATCTTGATAGCAGTTATTACATACGTATTGATGATATCAAGTACCCCACAAACACAACTAGATACGTACAACGCCTAAAACATATTTGAACAGGCAGTAGGTAAAATGTATTTACTCAAATAGTAAATACTGACTGCCTTGTTAGCTCATATGGTAGGATATCTGCTTCAAGAGCTGTAGGGCGTGGGTTCGATTCCCACCAGAATAAAATTATAAGTATAGTATTTGCCAAAAAAAAAGTATTATATTGATTATCAGGTTCCCGTAGTACAAGTTTTGCTTGGTTTGGGTCTAGGTGGCGCTGTGTGAAATGTCATATGACATTTTTATTATATAGTACTAGGGCGATCAAGCTTTGCTCGATGTATGATGTCTGCGTATACTCGATCAAACGTATAGAAAATTTCATCGAATGCGTTTTCGAGATCTCAAATGATATATACCTACATTATATATATACGAATATTGTTCGTTTAATAATATTAATTTATTATGCATTACTGAGATTTCTTTTTGTGAAACACAAATCCTTTTTTTATTGTAAATGTAGGTAATGGAATGAACGAGACGCGATGGTAAGAGATAACGCATGTTTATGACCATTGCAGCGATACACTTTGAGTAGCAAAACAAAGTCCAGAGCATCGCTGCGTTGGCACTCATTACTTTGAGACATGATGGCTGGTCTCAATTACCCTGCATTTCGCTATCTGCATTGCTCTTAAAACATAACATTCTAATTACATAATAGGTATAGACCTTAAATAATAAATACCAGACTTTCATTTCATAGCTCCACGGGGGTCATGTTTATTATTCTTTCACAAACTTGTTAACGAACATATAATCAAACGAAGCCGTTGTTGCCGCGGCCTGAAGGCTTACGAATCTTTGCTTATACATATTGGGGCCCCAGTATTCCGGGGGCCCCGTATCATTGACACGCCTAATACGGCGGTAGCTACGTCCCTGCATCTAACGGTGTTTCGGTAGCTTTACTTGAGAACCAGTTCTATTCCAGGCCAGGTGAGTTCACTATCTTCGACCAACCCGCTACTTAACATCAAGTGAGCTGTAGTCAACACCTAGCCTATCAAACTTGAAAAATAAAATGGTTTTCGTCGGTTTCAGTAAACGAATATACATACGTATACGTTACAAAAGATTTTGTGAAGTGGTACGGTACGGAACCCCCCGGTACACAAATCCAATTCTTACTTGACCGAATTATTTTTTATGTTTTGGTGTTACAGCGTCTCTTTACCATACATCCTTCAAACAAATTAATTGATATTCGGCTTACGTAGTAGTTGTGGCTATTCAACTCGACAAACGGTATTACAGCATAGACAATGATGCTATATTTATTGTTCCCAAATCACTATTAAGTAGTACATACGTTAACCTAGTTGAATTACTGTAGTATTTGTCGCTGCATTATAAAGTACTTACTCGTTTCTTTCATGGCTAGTTCATCTTCAGTCAGTACGGTCAAAGGTCGAGGACCAGCCTCCGAGCTGTACATCTGCTTTGCAGCGACAGCAAGCGGTGCACGCCATTGCTCCAGGATCTGCAAAACCGCGCCAAACTCGTAGGTAAATCGAATATATTTTTTTTCATAAACTTCATAATTATTTTTAAATTTTATGGTACTAATCACGCACCTTGGTACCAACGCGACGGAGTGGGATCATTGTTTTAATATTTCTATTTATTAAATCGCGCGCGGGTTCATGTGCGCACGCGCAACTGAATGGTAACAGACTGGTTGAGTTGGTTCCGTTTCTATACTCGTTTCTGATGACGCGACCGTGGCCAACTGGCCATATCTCGCCCTAAGATAACAAGTTTCATTCGACCGATTGTAGTCAAATTATCCATACTCCACACTATAATATTATTCAATCTACTTGGAATGACCTTGTGTTATCGATTCCAAGACGGACGATTTTATATTAATGCATGCGCGAAAATTAAACCTATTTAAATATTGACAGCTAGTTTAGAATAGAGAAATAAATGTTCTTATTTTTAATTTTTATTGGCTAGGTATTAGGTATTACTATTGTAATTTAACGTTTGTGAGTATAGGCTAGGCGTCAAATAAACCAATTATAAAATAAGCAGCACTAAATTAATAACCAATTAAAAATAATTAATTTTTTATTATATTTAAAAATACTTATAGGAAATATTTTTTTAGATATAATATTTTCTGTATCTGTTTTGTAAAAATATGTCGATAATCGACCTTAGCCGTTTTTTTGTTCGTTTCTTTGAATTAGGTATGTAAGTAGCAAATATTTTGGATATATACCTATGTCAATTTTTTTTGTTTTAATAGAGATGAGTCTTCCGTCTCATCCACCTTCATGCTTAGTTAGGTACCTATTGACTAGATAGGTGCAATAAGTAGGTACCTTAGATAAATTTGTAAGATTAAGCACCTCAGTAGGTAAGTACCTAGTATAGCTTGTTAACTTTAAAGAAAAAGATTCAAAAACATTCGGACTAATCTAAAACTACAAGAAGCATAATTATTATTCACCTATCTTTTTTTTTTTATGTCTGACTGGCTAGGTGTTTGACCACAGCTCACCTGATGTTAAGTGACGGTGTGGTCGAAGATGGTAAATCACATCTAGCCTGGAATGGAACTGGCTCTCAAGTGAGGCTGCCGGAACACACCGTTAAATGCTTGGCGGCAGATTTTCAACTTGAGGGTGGTAGCTAGCCAGCCGAGTACTAGAAAGTACCCTACCACCACGCTATGGTTTCCTCACGATGTTTTCCTTCACCGGCAGATCAAGCTCATTGTTGGGGTTTAAACCCACGCCCTTCGGCATGCGAACCTACCACGCTAACCACTGAACCATCATCGCTACAGAATCTATGTACCAGAATGGTGATAATCAAGGGAAGTACCATGACCTTCCTTGAGAGCCAGTTCCTTGACATTCCAACCACACATCACACAGATGAGCTGTGGTCAAATATAGTGCGAATTCGACCATCGTACCGTGGGTAAATTATTAATATAATTAATTTATTTGTAATTTTTAACCTATATAAAAAAGAACGAAGGTTCTTAATTCGATCGGTATTTATTTTAAGCTGCATTTGTTAGTATTTAGTGTTCATCGTATCGCGATTTGACATGGTCTTTCAAAGTTTTGTAACGATGATACAATGATTAGTGCGGTCGGTTCACATGCTGAAGGATGTGGGTTCAAACCCCAACAATGAGTTTTACCTGCCGGTGAAGGAAAACATCATGAAACGGAAACTATTCCAAGGTGGTAGGGTACTTTCTAGTACTCGGCTAGCAAGCTACCATCTTAAGTAGAAAATTTGCCGCCAACCATCTAACGGTGTGTTCCGGCAGCCTCACTTGAGAGCCAGTTCCATTCCAGGTTAAATGTGTATACCATCTTCGGCCACACCATCCCTTAACATCAGGTGCGCTGTGGTCAAACACCTAGCCTATCAACCATAAAAAAAAGTCTCTCGAGAAAAGTAAGTGATGGATTTTTGGTGGCAATGCGGAAATATCAAGTCGCCGCACTGTATTCCCAAAGTATTATGTAACTTAAGGGTCTATTCAGACCTGTGTGTTATTCGGTACCGCCTGCGGTAGAGAAAAACCGCATGGATATGCGATTATCCTGCTGTTCACACCATAGCGGATTTCGAAAATTTCTCCTTTTCGCCCGGAATCATATATAAGTATACGTCTTGACAGAGAATAAACACGTCGATTACGCAGTTTTTTTTTTGTGAAGGACAGTGAGGGAGGTCCTGGGAATATGGATCAGTACCGCTGCCCCTGTACCGTACCGTTGCCGCGCCAGCGGCGGAACGTGTTTCGCTAAATAAACGAAAAATGCCGCATGACGCGTACCTTGGCGTTACGCGGTACAGCCAATTTGCTTTAGCCGCGAAACTGCATAGAAATACCCATTCGGAATTTCTCGCTACCCAAAGCGGTAGCGAATAACGCTTAGGTCTGAATAGGCCTTTATTTTTCCTAGGTGGTAGATCTCCTCAGCAGGAGGTCGTCTAGGTAGGTACTAGGTACCGCAATATCACATATCCTGCAATATATAGGTACGTATATGTATATATCCAAGCTTTTGTTAACCAATGTATCGGGTGCCGCTGTAACAGTCATTGGTAAGCGCTTATTATCTTTTTGGTACCGCTGAGGTAGAGCTTCTCGTCATTACCTCTTATAAAAAAAAAATGATTTTCGAGGGTTTTTGTATAAAAATAGCGGTGTTTTAATCATAAAGTATGCAATTATAACTGCATATTGCATACGCGCGAAAGAAATACAATTTGGTGAGACATGACTTTTCGTGTGGCTTCCAAAAACGTCTTTGAAGTAAAGTTCTAAACCATTTTACAAGATGGTATCATGACCGGGTTGAACCTTGGTTAGCTTTATACGATTTATTTATTTATAATTAATTATTTATTTGCTCATGTCATTTTCGAATTGTGTTTAATTATTAGTGACTGTACTATTTACCATTACTTACTACTTTACTTTAATATATTTTGACGTTTTTAATATTATTTTATTACATGTGAATTGGACATTGTATTATTCAAAACAAATAAAAAAAAATTGGATAGGTTATTCTTGGTCGCCCGTAATTATACTTTAAATACGAGAAATATAAAAATAAGAACTTTCTTAAATGGAGCTTAAACACAATTCAAAAATGAAATAAGGAAACAAATATATAGGTATACATATTATGTATCTGAAATGCTATGTTAGCTAATTTTAGTTTTTTTCGTATTTTTGTTGTGTATTTTTTTAACTACGGAAAAGGGATGAACGACACAAGCTGGTAAACGTTTGCCGCAAATTTAAATGTTACAAATTAACTTACAGAATCGTATTCAGATTACGATGTAGACTCAAACTCGTCTATAAAAAAGTTACCTTGTGTATGTTCGCGTTGTGCCTACGTACTTATTTCATTTGGAAAATTGCAAATCTTGAATTTGTATCAAAAGCACTGCATGAAGAATAATCAAAACCCGGTACGTATAAACAATAGTTTTGGGAAAAAAATACAATGGGGCGACAAAACTCTTTCCGCGTTCCCGCCATAACTACGTAACACCGTAACACGGTATTTTTTTCTCTATTTACTTCTTGACATCTGTGTATTCTGCCAGTTTCAAACTTTCTATATTTTGTATGCAGTCTTCATTTTTCAGCTTTTTTATCTTTATAGTCAGAGTCCAGTCTTGGTCAAGTCCCGTCCGTGCCAGTCAAATCCAGTCATACTTTAGTAAAATAATGGCGACTTTACTATAAGCTTCGATGGAGTTTTGGAAGCAACACAAAAAATCATGTTTCATCACATTATATCACTTTCCCAAACTCGCACCTGTAATTTGGTACTTTATGTATAAAACACCACTATTTTTATACATAAATACTCGAAAAAACATTACTTTTGGTAAAAAATACAATGGGGCAGCACGACTCTTTTCGTGTTCCCGCCAAAAAACCTCATTCAAGTGTCATTCAGTGCTTGTTATTCCTCTGAGAGTGTCAGAATAAAGATTGTGATCATGAAGCTATAGGTAACTATAGCTTCATGATTGTGATGTATCGATCATAGAGTACCAAATTACATGCGCGAGTGTAATACAGTGACAAAATGTTAACAAAGAGTTAAAACATCGAAGCTTGTAGTAAAATTTGCTACTTGCTATGGTATGATTGGACTTAATTAAACCTAATTTATATGAATTTGACTTACATTTCTTAATATTTCATAGAATACTTAAAATATCGAATTACCTAACACTAGCAAACACAAAAAGTGCGAAAAAAATTATAATCATGTTCAATAATTCCAGTGATGTATGTTTTTCTGCGTATAATGAAACGTGGTTTCTTTTGACTTTTCCGGAAGTTGGTTTTATTATATTGGCTATGAATTTCTAGAAATAAACCGAAATTAAGACAGTATTGCCAGGTTTTAAGATTGGCTGATTTTTATTGTACTCTAATCTGTCTACCTGTCAATGCGAATTAATTGTACATCCACACCATGTGTTTTATGTGAAGTATTTATTCGTATTAGCAAGGCAAGTCTCAAATTTTTTGTGCCAATTGTAACCTACCCATTGCCCAGCAGTGGGATACTAGAGGCTGAAACAAATTAAAATAAACTTACCTATTATTTTAACCAGCTTGTGCCAACATTCCTGTTATGATGCTTCGTGTTTTGAGTTACCGTGTGTTAATCAGTCAAGAAAAAACTGGTCTACCATAACTTAAAATATATATTATTTTAAGTCTCCAGGATTCCGAAATGCGGTACAATCATATGCCAAACAAATGTTATTCCTGAAAATATCTGTCGTTGCACACAAATTCGATTCATGAAAACGTTATAAAATATCAAAAGTAGAAAAAATAAGTATATTCTCAATGGAGTTCCAATTTGATGCGGCAGGCCACCAATCTGATAGCGCGATAAACTTCACGCCTTGAATAAGATAACAGGCTGGCTTTAGTCTATTAGAACTGGAAAGATCAAGGGATGGCCTTTTCTCAACTGTAGGATAGCGCTGGCTAGTGACAGTTTGACATAAAGTAAAAATAAAAGTGATGTTGCCACAATAATATATGCTACAAACTTTTTATAACATTTCATTTGACTATTCGGTAAACTTAATTTATATTTTGGCAGCACTCTATCTGTCATTCGCCGTTCAGACCATGATTTCGATTAAGCTAAGGCATGGTCTGTTTTTCATTCAGTCATAGCGACGTTTCTCGAAAGTTGAAAATTGCGAACTACGGCGTGGTTCTGAATCGAAGCCGAATTTTGTTGAAGAGAGTGATCATTTATTATTGTGATTATTAGTTCAATAGCGAGTTATACTAAGGATCTATGACATAAATCGCGTAATCTGTGTCGAAGTTAAAGACACTAAAGTGGGCTGTCTGATTTCTGGAGACCTTGTACCTGGTTACGTTTGTGAATAATGGCCAAATGGGGCGAAGGGGATCCTCGGTGGATCGTAGAGGAACGCCCTGACGCTACAAATGTGAATAATTGGCATTGGACCGAGAAAAACGCCGGTCCTTGGTCGAAAGACCGTCTTAAAGAACTATTCGTTGATTTAAAAATTGCGCAGAATGGTATTAGTTGTAAAGTGTCTGAAGTGGACAAGTTAGAGGGCGAGGCGTCAGCGAATAATAGGAAAGGGAAGTTAATATTTTTCTATGAATGGGACATAAAATTGAAATGGGAAGGTAACCTTGCTGGTGGCAAAGATACAGTTAAAGGGGAGATTCATATACCCAACTTATCTGAAGAAAATGACGTCAGCGAGGTGGATGTAAGTATCCAGTATAGGATGGTCTTAAAACATTTCAGCAGAATGTTTGCATACTGATGCTTGCTCTCTTACAGAAATATTGTCAGTATATACTTTATTTGCTATTTAAGTATATACTCTTTTACTAGTCAAACCTAAAAGTTAACTCATAGTTTTGCTAATATAAATTATGAATCCGGCAAATTTCATCATAATTTAGTAATTAAATAAAATGTGCTATTACTGTATTTAAAATAAGCCAAAACTAGCTGATGTGATGATAATAGCAAGATAATTATACTATCAATTGTATGATAATAAGTATAATTGACAGAAACACAATACTGTTTTGTGTTTGCATTATCTTCTCAACTTTTTATTGCAATACATCAAAAATTTTAAGTATTGAATATAATAAATACTGGTACCTAGATTATACCATTGTGATTAGAGTACAATAAAGTTCTAATACATTTATTCTAAACATTAGAGTAAGAACAAAAAAATGTGCTACTTTCAGATTACAGTCACATTAAAAGGTAGTGGAGATGAGGCTCAGCGACTCAAATCATTCATGCACAATGTTGGCCGTGATGAAATCCGGAAACAACTGACAGAGTACATCCGCAGTCTGAAAGAAGAATTTTCTAAAGGTCTCATATTACCGAAGAAAGGAGAGGCGCCTGTCAAACCAGACAATGTATCAATGATTACAAGTGGATTCAATAAGAAAATCAATATGGAACCAGTTGTATTGTCAAAGGATAATCAGAAGATTGGTTGTAAATTAGATACAAAGTGTATTGAGCTGTCGGAGAAATTCCAATGTCGGGCACAGGAGTTTTATGACGCAATGACAAGAATAGAAATGGTTACAGCTTTCACGCAGGTATTTATTTCTCATTGTGAATGTGTAACTAGAACTTGATTGCAGATAAATAATAATATATAAAAAATCTATATCATAATATACCACTGTGAAGTTAAAACCACAAACTAACAGGATGCCATGAAACCAAATATTCTGTTTATCAAATAGGTGATGTGGAAATTACATTGATGTGCCTATGTCACAGTGTACAAATTAATATATTTCTGCACAGTCATATTAAAATAAATTTACATTATAATTTACTGTCACATGATTTTCAAAAGATGTGATACATCAATGATTATAATTGCTTACATTGTCATATTTTTAACTTAATTAGGATGTTAATAATAATTTGAATCTTGTCAGATGCAAAGAAACATTCAATATATTCGATAATACTAATAGAAAAGCCCAAAAATGTATGAGATTGACATAAGTTGTCCATGTGACATAATATCAACAGCTTAAGCTTATGTCAATCCCATATATTTTTATGTTTCTAAGTTTCTAATAGCATTTTTGCTAATTGAATGTTACTTTGTTTTTAGGCGCTCAGATTGGTTTGAGAAAAATATATTGGCTTACTTCAGATGTTTGTAGAACAAATGTAGTGATGTTCTTACTTAAAACAGCTGATAGTGGTTGCTAGCAAGAAGCTATAGGTTTGGCTGTCTGGTGTGCCTTGAGACTTGATTCAGCTGTTGACTATGATGTAAAAGACCTCCAATAAACAAAGATAAAAGTTTCTAATCATCATTGTTTTAATTTCCAGGGTCATGTAAAAATGGATGCCGAAAAAGGTGGGAAGTTTGCCTTATTCGGTGGCAATGTGTCCGGGGAGTTCAGAGAGCTTGTACCCGGGAAGAAAATAGTTCAATTATGGCGACTAAAGCAGTGGCCCGATCAACACTTCTCAGAAGTTACCTTTAACATTGAAGAGAAGGTAAGTCAAAGAAACTGACATGGTTTTTAAACCATTTTTTTTTTTTTTATTGTTTTCCAAAGTGGGGATGGCTATAGGTGGTTGGCATAGTAGCTCCAGTGAGTTGGGTGGATTGTTTTATGACATTGATGACAAAAAGCTTTCAAGTTGTTGCAGCGACATGGATGAAAGCGAAGCAGCTTCATGCAGTCTAGTGTCTAGTACTCAGGTTGGGTAGTGACCATCCTTAAGTTGAAAGTCTTCTGCCAAGCACCAATTGGTATGCCCTAGCAGCATCACTTGAGAGCCTGTTCTATTCCGGGCTAAGTGTGTTTCTACCTTTGTCAACCAAACCATTACTTATTACAATGTCTTTGGATCTTAATTTTTTTAAATTAATTTTGTAATGGTAGTGAATGATGATAACTTTCAGGATGACCACACCATGGTGACCTTGAAGCAGGAGCTGGTGCCGTCCGCTGAGGTGGAGCAGACGCGCGATAACTGGCGTCGGTATTACTTCGACAGCATTAAGCGAGCTTTCGGCTTCGGGGCTTTCTTGTGATGCACTCTAATTTATAGGTATGTATGGAATCATTAAAATAAATAAAATATAAAATAAATATAATAAATTTCCGCCAAAAACTCCAAAGTGAAGTTAGCTGTTCTATTAGAAACACTAACTTTATTTTATCTGATTTCAAAGTTCACAATGATAAGTACTTATAACCCTAAGATATGTTGTGATCTGGCAAGGAATCAGCTGTACCTGAGTTTGACACACCTAAACAGTTTATGTATATGCATTCTGAAGCTATAATATATTGTCCACAGGTTGAATTTACCAGTTCGTTGAACATATAACGCAGATTTAGAACAAAGCTTCACATCTGGCCTTAATAAAGGTTTATCATTAATTTGAGGGATAAAGTACCTTACAGAGCTAAAAATAATGTATGTTTCTGAAACTATAGTAGTAGGGTACTATCTAGTACTCGGCAGGCTAGTTACTACCCTCAAGTTGAACATCAGCTACCAAACAATTAACGGAGTGTTCCGACAGATTTACTTGAGAGGCCAGATCTCATCTCAGACTAGATGTGTTATTTTCATCTTTGATCACACTATCTTTAACATCAGATGAGTTGTGATGAACCTACCCTTGTCAACCATAAACAAGCTTAATTAATAAAATTAAAAAATATAGTTGCCCACAAAATTTTGTTTGTTTTTTTAAATTATTTATAGCCAGTATCACGTGGTATGATGTAATGATTCTAACGTTACCTGATACATTCAAATTTTTTGACGCATTTAAAAGTTATGGTGGGATAAAGAAGCATACATATATACACTGAAAACATTACAATCGTAGCAATGATAGCTCAGTGGTTAGCGCGGTCGGTTCGCATGCTGAAGGGCGTGGGTGCAAACCCCAACAATGAGCTTGAGCTGTCGGTGGAGGAAAACATCGTGAGGAAACCATAGCGTGGTGGTAGGGTACTTCCTAGTACTCGGCTGGCTAGCTACCACCCTCAAGTTGAAAATCTGCCGCCAAGCATCTAACGGTGTGTTCCGGCAACTTCACTTGAGAGCCAGTACCATTCCAGGCTCGGTGTGATTTAACATCTTCGACCACACCGTCACTTAGCATCAGGTGTGCTGTGGTCAAACAACTAGCCTGTCAACCATAAAAAAAACAATATTTTTTTGGGTAGTCGTGTAAAAAGAGACAAATGTAGTAACAGCATCTCATGAACGCTTTTACTATACATATAGATATATAGTTGTATTAGTGTCATAATAATTTATTGATTTATTGCTATTGAAATTCAGACTAAGATAAAATCTTTGAAAGTTACTTTGTCCCTCTACTTTTGCAACTGTGATTTTAAACTTAACTATCGCTGCGAAATGGCTCCGACATTATATTGAATGTCACACGATTTACGCATTTATGTTTTACTTATAAACTTTGCTTATAGTGCTTAAAACGTTCTGTCACCTTCTCGCTAGCATAGAAACGAGGCAGGCTATTTGTAGCGTAGATTATGTTTAAGCAAAGTTTATAAATAAGGCAATAACACAAAGATTTATTATTTCAAGTAATTGACGTATTTCATTTTTTTTTCTAAGATTTTGTTCCTGAAAGTTATAATACATATTATGTGTATGTAAGTACATATATGAAAAATTTTAGTATAAAATTGCAAAATCAGAACTTATAACCAATCTAGTTATTAATGGGAAGACATTTTAAAGGTTGGCGTTTAAAGTACCTATGTTTTTTTGTGTATAAATAAAAAAAGCGCAACATTGTATGGCAATTACTTTTGTAATCGAATATGACTTACATAACTTATGAACTTAAACTTAATACAAAATACTTATTGAGTAAAAATATTTTATTCTACATGGAGTGGTAAGAGTTGAACCTGATTCTCTAACTAACATGAGATTCCTTGCAGAAAACACGTGTAACGCTTATATAATACACACGCACACACACCCACACACTCACCCCCACCCACTCACACATACCCAACACACAAACACGCACGCACGCACCAAACCATGCACACTTGACAGTTCAAAACAAGCGCGTAACGTTTTAAATTTCACTCGAATTTAATCAGAATTATCGAGGTTTTGTGAATTTAATTGTTTTAATTTATAGCATCAATGCAGTAATACATAAATAGGCTTATTAATAGAGTTCTGTTAGATACCTTTCGGGTACGGAACCCTGTAAACCATTGTAGGTAAAGGTAAAATCGTGTTTTTTTGCTTCAACTTAATGTCTGGGCCTACGACTTAGTTTAATGAATCAATTAGTTACCTACCTAGCTAATGTATTAGTAATGATTTGCATTGTCCTCGCTTTTCTATAAGTAGTTTGCGCATTGGATGTTTTTTTTTAATTTATGGATAAATCCAATAAATTATGTTACACATAAATATGTTTTTTCTTTTGTAACATCAAACTTTTCCCATAGATTAGCTTGCATTGTCTATACACTGAAACTATGGAATAGAAAAAGCAAGAAAATGTAGTTGAATGAGTTTGGTTGGGTGATAGTTTTAAGTTAAATAATATCTAATATTTAGTATTACAAACATCTCTTTGTGTCGGTGTAGGTTTAACCTTTTGAACGCCACGCCACAAACGCATTCCCGTGTCCTGTACGCCGAGGCCCAAAGTAAACAAATTGCTTGAATAAGAATCCCATGTTTTTTATTTCAATATTTTTAAGTAGTTGTGGCTCTAGAGACTGCGGTTTCCGTCAATAGAGAGTGTGATTCAAGAGGAAGGTTAATATGCGTATGCATGTAATATACATGCATATGCACCACATTAGTATCTACATCGCACCCGTGGGAAGCCGGGGCGTATCTCTAGTAGATATATAAATAAAAATTAATATGTGTTCCTTGGTCACGCTTTAACTTGAGAACGACTTTATGGATTTCATTCAACCTATTTTTTTAAGTTTTCCAATACCTTGTAAAATGTTCTTACGGAAAGAAAATTGTGCAGAATATTAGAATATTTCAGAACAACTTCAAACACTTTTTAACTTCGCGCGTTTGACAGTTCCTGCGTTTGAACTTATATACTAACTAAGAATAAGATATAATGTACTTAGTTCTTTTTTTTTTTTTTTTGTTGAAACCACTTCTGCTGCTCAGTGTAAAGCAAGGTGTTACCGCGCGCGTGTTGTACTCAGGTTTATCTCCATGATGAAGGGCACCGGATGTGTCAAAACCATGTCAGTTTCCATAGTTACATTGTTATACATTTTTTAGATTAGTTTAGTACATTTTAATTTATTGATTAGTTCCTCTGTAGTATTAGAAACACTATGTTAGGATGAAATTTATAGATAGTTTTTTTATGTAAATAAAAGCAATGTTATATAAAAAAAAAAAAATGTCAAAGTTATTCTGTGGAAATCGGGTGGAAATACATCAATTACAGTTATTTTAAATGTCAAAGAAATAGTAAGTAGGTTTTAAATTGAAATACATTCCTACATAAACCTAAGTATAGACGTATAGACATTTTCTTTGTTTTTTTTATGCTTGTAATTTATCTATGTAAGCATTCGTATGCTATTTATTTATTAAACTAGTTGTACATATTTTATTCATAAAACCACAGTTGCCAAGTCGTATTCCAATATAAGTATGACAAAGAGGAAAACCTCCTAATAAAAACTATAATTAATAGCAGATAAAAAATGGTACTTTGCAAACGCTTATATTTTTGGATATTGATACTGTGATGCAGGTTTGGCACATATTGGTCGTGTTGGCCAAAATAATAGAATTTTAATCATTGCCGCGTTGTATGGCAATACTCAAACATTAGGCAAAATAGAGGCCAGCGTTTTGGGAATTATGGGAAGAGATGACAGCTCTAAATAATTTCTTTCCCCCCGGTCTTCACGGTCCCAAAGTTTTAACCCCAAAGGCTCAAATTTGTACCCACTGTCTTACTATACTTGCGTCTTTTGAGGACTTCTGCATATTCTCCAGCCGCGCCAGCCTTGGTCTAAGTTCAGGGAAGATGTGATGTTGCCAAACTATCGACGGTGGTGTGCCTTACTCCAAGGCCGGCCGTCTCCAAGGATTTAAAGTCATTCCGTCCGGTCTCTTACCATCGTCTCGTACAAGACCGCTCGGCTCAAGGATGGCTGCGCAATTGGCGTTAATATAATTAAGGCTGATGAGGTAAATGCCTAGCGGATAATATAATTAAGGCTGACGTGTCGAGGAAGCTTGCCTGCGGCCTTTGTGCAGGAGAGACCATGGTGACCGAGCTGGTCGACAGCCACGCCACATTGACAGCAGTGTGGAGAAGTAATTGCAATTTTTTTTCATATTTACTTTGCAACATTTCAAAGTAAAAATACATGAGGAATATCAAATAATAATTATTATGCAAAAGGTAGATAACATATACCGTAAACACGTCTTATTATTTATATTTACGGAGTTCATTAGTTATCGACGCTTGCCACTAAATAACAGCAAGTACTTAAACTGTTCCGTTTGCAAATATTTGGATATAACTAGATATACATATCATTAATTATTATCATGGATCAGTAGTTGGTGCGTTTGACTTTCACGCCGTATAAGTGAATTCATTTGAAAAAAAAAACTTATACTACAGAATAAATACCAGTATTTAGTTTTAAGTATTGTAATATAATATCTCGAAGGTTTTATTTTCACACAACAATACAATACAATACAACTTTATTATACACCAAACATATTATAACGTACAAAAATTAATAAAAAGAGAAAGAAAGTAACAAAACAAAAATACAACATAGAAATAACAAATAAATGATGTACAAGGGCGGCCTTATCGCCTAGAGCGATAATCGCCTTAACGCTTTCTAGTCCTAACCTAAGTAAATCGTGTACTATGGCAACAAGATATTTTTTATGTAAATAAATAAGGAACACCCAGACACAGAGTAAATATCTATGTTTGTCGCACAAATGTTTATCCTAATGGGAATCAAACCCACGCCCCACAGCCCCCACAGTTCAAGTATCAGGGCAAGCAAAAGAGCTACTAAATTAACTAGTAGAAAAGTCAAGCTGACAGATCTAAAGTTCCACAGGCCTTGCCTAACAAACCAAGAGAAAAGCAAGCAACATTTTTAATGAGTTAATTTTTTAATTCCTACAAAATTTGGATTAATACGATATTATAGGTATATGTATGCCTAGATCTAGATAAAAAAAATATGGTTATTTACAACGGGACTCTAGAGAATATACGAAAAATCGACAAAAATCATTTAAATCCCTCATACTTAGAGGTCCGAGAACACAAGCGCGTATGGATCTACGACGTAAAATAAAAATCGGAGGTTATCTGTGGGCGACCCCCGCACTCGGCACAACCGTGTCCTCAGTTATTCCTGAACCTTCGCCCGGGTAACATGAAGATACTGTGGCTCTTTGTTATAATACACGCGGTAAGTATTCATAATTATATTTATAGAAGAAAATGTAAGAACAAAGGAAATATCAAAAGCTTAAGTTATTGTAACAAGACCCAATTAAGCCCTAATTAGACGTGTTTGAGATAATTTCTCCAAATACAGAATTATATATAATTTATTCACGCTAATGCGGAAGTTTGTGAGTTTATGTGTGTGTTAGTTTGTTACTTCAAACTGTAATTGCTCAACGGATTTGAATCAAATCTGATATGGAAATTGGTGAATTAAGCATTAACCTACATAATTATTTCGTAAAAATTTACGGTTTCTGTAGGATAAGTCTACTGGAAGAGATATCACATTAGGACCGCTGATTAAAAGTGTAGGTATTGTATTTTCTGTTACCAATACCAAATATTAAATATGTCGACTGGAAGACATTTTGTGTTAAGTCAGCCTATCAACAGTTTACTTATTGTATTGTTTATTGCAAGCGTTAGACTGAAATTGTTATAATTGGATGTAATTCTGTTTCACATAAATATTAAAGTACCTGGTTGACCGACCATTGCTCGGCTGAAAACATGGATAAAACGACATTTTCTGAAAATGAAACCGACCTGGATCGATTTTTCGCCCCCAAAACCCCCTGGATACAAAATTTCATGAAAATCGTTGGAGCCGTTTCCGAGATTCAGAATGTACATATATACAAGAATTGCTCGTTTAAAGATATAGATAAATAAATATTGTAGGACATTTCACAAAGCGCCATCTAGCTTTAAACTAAGGAAAACTTGTACTATGGGAACCAGAGAGCTGATAGAATACTTAAATACTTTTTTGTAAATACGTACTTATAATACATATAAAGCACAATCACACAAATAAAGCTTGAACTGAACATCCCTCCAAAAATCAGTGTGTTCACCAACTGAAGTGAATCTAAAGTTTATGGATTCATTTATTACTTGCGTCGCGGGTCTGAGGTCTTATATTCTGGGTCGAACGATAAGAACTTTGTAGATAGTTGAATACAAAACATGCTGTTAATCACTATAAATATTATTGGACTTGGTTTTGCAGGCGTTTGCGCAACCTGGCTTTGGAAGATCGTATTTGAGGAACTCGAGATTGGTAAGTGTTGTAAGATCTCTCACAGGAGAGTTGAGATTAAAAACTGTTCATAGCGACTAATATGCTTAGTATTATTTTTACTGCTTATTATTATTTTTTGCTTACTGCTTATTATTATTTTTTGATGTTTGACAAGCTAAGTTTTGGACCACAGTTCACCTGATATTAAGTGGCGGCGTGGTCGAAGTTGGTAAAGTACACCTAGCCCGGAATGGTACTGGCTCTCAAGTGAGGCTGCCGGAACACACCGTTAGATGCTTGGCGGCAGATTTTCAACTTGAGGGTGGTAGCTAGCCAGCCGAGTACTAGAAAGTACCCTACCACCATGCTATGGTTTTCTCACGATGTTTTCATTTACCAGCATCTCTTTATTGAACCCACGCCCTTCGGCATGCGAACCGACCGCGCTAACCACAAAAATATCATCGCTATATTAAATCTCATTCCCACATTCACGCACTCATTCAACTCTATAGATTTTATTTATTTTCAGCCTCTACTGTCCCACTGCTGGGCAAAGGCCTCCCTTTCCTATAAACATAATCACTATTTTTTTAAACACTAAAAAAACGAGTTTCGTCTTATCAATCTTTTTTTATTAAATTATCTTTTCTACCCTTGCAGTGCCACCAATGGAGCTGTCTCAATACAAAGCTTGGCCTTCTCGACTCCCTCCCCACGTCTGAACAGTTCGGTTCGCTCCTGCGAACCCTGTTGCCGACAGAATGGCGCGGGGTGGTGGACTCCGTCTTGCACACGTGTTACCACGACCGCCCGAAAAGATACAGCAACACGTGCCCCGGACAGGCGATCATGCATTGTGCTGTTGATCAGCTGATTGCCGTAAGAAAATAAAAGTTCAAAATTCATACCTTGCTAGCTATTGCAATGATATTTTGCTATGCACTTGTTATGCAACGAAAAAATATTCGTTAAGTTTTTGATAATGCATTAAAAGTGAAACAAAACAAAGTTATGAATCGTGGAAAAGTTACGTGTCATGGAAAGTTACGAATTATGGTTTGTGACGAATCGTAGAAAGTTACGAATTATGGTATGTGATAAATCGTGGAAAGTTACGAATCATGGTCACAATTTGAAATAGAAATTAACCCGAGTACCCCAGGATACTCGAGACATTGTGTAATCATACTGATTGGCGAATTTTTAAAGCATGCTTTATTAATACACTTTAAATAGGCTTATGTTGATAATGATTGCTTTTATGTGTGACATTTTTGTTCCTAGAACTGTCCAGAATCGTACCAGAGGAAAGATGATGCGTGCGCGCCGGTCAACTCACTAGCTGGATTCCAGCATATGTTCACACAAAGGTACTTAACAACTTACTACCATACATATACATATAAACGTAACATAGCCTTTTTTAAATTTGTTATTAATAAAAATACCTTTATATGTGTAGCAGACAGGTAATAGTGTAATTTAAGATTTGTAGAATCAGGTCATGCCATTCGAACTGAATCAACGTCTCAAATTTCTACTAGGATGAGAGGAAGTGGTTCTAATTTAGTTTGAAATATTGAATAACTTAGTCGGTTTAAGTCTATAGTCTATATCTGATATAATTAAACGTGTGTAATCCCGCATAAGTAGGTAAAACAAAAATGTGTCAAATACGTTAATTTCCGTCTGAAAGCTAACAAACACTTACATTTTAAGTTAAATAAAAGCTTGTAACAAGCTCAAAAGATTAAAAAAACTATAACTCAGCTACGGAAAACATGGCTATAATTAAATAAGAAAAAACCTAAATTTTGGCGCCAAAATCCGCCATTTTGATTAAATATACCTAGTGAGATTCACGAAGACGAATCTATAACGACTCATAGGCACATACATACGAACATACATACATACATACAGGTCAATTAAATAACCCTAATTGTTTGTCTTCGCCGCAATATGATAAATTGTGAGGAAGGCTTATTTCATTCAGGCGTTGATTAAAATACTTCTTATAAAGATCATACAGCATCATGGGGAGTACAAAATAAGACGAATTCGAATTTATTGCATGCATATGGTAGTATATTTACTTCAAGAGCTAACAGGGCTTGGGTTTGATTCCTATCCAGGACAAATATTTAAGTGACGATTAATGTCTTATTTACTTATAGTCGCTATGAAAACGTCGAGATAAATAAGGCCGTGGAACGTCGCCCCGAATGGTTTTTGAAAAACGTGAGTTGAATAATGAAAAATACTCATTTTTTTATAGTCTAGGTGTTACTTGTGAGGTGTGGCCGAAGATGGTAACACACTTAGCCTGGTATGCAATTGGGTCTCTATTGAAGCTGCCGGAAGTGAAAGGTAT
This sequence comes from Biston stratarius, assembly GCA_950106695.1. NCBI lineage: Eukaryota > Metazoa > Arthropoda > Insecta > Lepidoptera > Geometridae > Biston > Biston stratarius. Next base: position 41,475,927 of record OX467106.1, on the reverse strand, counting down.
CAGCAAAATCTCTTTATAATCTATTAAAAGAGGCCTGCCAAGAACAACGATAAGTTTATTGCTGGAAAGACTATCCAAAGCAGCGTTGATAGGACCATATCATTTAGTTGGGCAAGGATGCCTCGGGCAGTGAAGGCGGGCGTTCATGATTATTCAAAAGGCAAACACCTGTGTCGCAAGACAAAGTTGTTGTAACCTAAGATACGGTATAAGAAATATATTTTCATCTCCTTTTTGATGACGACACAAAGATTATATATTAGAGTAGGTATATTATGTTCATTGATAAATCTCAAATGGATTGCCTAGCTTAATCATGGGCCAATACTGTGAAATAATGTGAACCTTAATAAAAATTTTTAGATCAAATTCTCCGATTTGTTATTTACGAAAATCGAGCATTAGTCGAGAGAATATTCATAATGCATAACATTTATCGCATGTAACACGTGAAAGATGTAACAGTATGAAAAAAGAGCCAAGTCTTTAGAGATATTGTGGTGTTTTCCATACGCGTCCATCAAAAGTTTATGATTATGGTTTCTTTCCAGTATTTCAACACAAAATGCTGCAACATGCCCGAACTGTTCAATTCGACCACCCTGGCCGAGTGTGGTTTCTCCAATATAATACAGTATTACATTCATAACCCGACCGTCTCAAGTTCTGGCGTTTTGCCTTCACAGGTAACTACTCCAAAATAATCGCCACAGCGTTTTGAAAATTTAGAATAAGTTTTATTTTTATGAAACGAATTGCTCTCCTGATGTTACCTATAAGATAACGGCCTGTCCATGACCATTACAACGGTACTCGTAACTTAGAGTAACAAAACAAAGTCCTGGTCATAACACCTGTTGAATTTAAGTTTTAATATTTTCAGAGACGTATCATTCCCGCATTCTCGACATCGTCACCTCCGCCTCCAGTAAACAATGGCGATTCTCTTCAAGTAGTAAACCTCACATCCGTCTTGTATGGAACTGTCCTTGTAAGTACACTTAAAATCAGGGCTTGAAACCGGTTTCAAATTTACCGGTAAACACCCGGTTAATAACGTTAATAAGGTTATTTCGTTCGGAGCGCGAGCGTTATGAAATCTTTTTCAAAAATCTTTATAAACCGGTTTATTCCGCGAGCTTGTGCGGTCTGCCGACAGAGGCGCGCGGGGTGCGGCGGGATAGATCCGCTTCTTCATAGTAGTGGTAGGTATAGGTAAGTCAAATGGAAAAGAACGAATCCTTTTCGTTCTGTACCGGTTTTTCGAGCAAAACCTTTTGAATATTGTTCTTTACATTCACCGTTTTATTTAGAGGTTTAGTTCGAACAGAACGAAATAATAAAGTTCGTAGGTATTTTAAGCGAAACCGGTTTGAAATTTTTTCCCGTTTCCAAGCCCTGCTTAAAATGTATCTTAATAAATCTTATTAAAAAGGTTATAAGCCCTGAGTATACCAAGTTGTAAAGGGGTTTACATAATCATGAACAACTTCTATGTGAACAACTAAATTAGTGGGTTTTTTTAAATCTTCATTGTTTACTTTTTAGTTTCCGAGCAAATCTCAAAAATAATTAATTGAAAATTACCTTTTTTTCTGCTCCGAATTTGCTTTTTGTTCTATCTGTACTTCCCCTGACACAAACATTGTCAAGCTGAACGTTTGCTTACGCATTTTAATATGTTATATTGATCGGCTAGTTTGACAAATATCATTTTTTTTTATTATGATCATTCATAACTTTATTATTATTATTTTTTCGTTTTGTATTTATGTACATAGCGTATATGGATATTGTGTAATATTATATATCTATATTTGACACAGTATTTAACTAATACTCGACTGCAGTGCGTGCTTGTAACGTCAGACAAAAAATTGTAGTCCCAAGGAAAAAGTTATATTTGCACTGTTTTTTTTTCCATCTGTGTTTCAGTCAAGCAACGATCCTTTAGACTGCTGTGATATATCAGACTTTATCCAACCGTCGTGGCGACAAGAATGCAATTTTCAACTAACCTGGGAAAGTCAAAATAGACTGGTCATTAAAAACCAAGCTCCTGCAACCACAGCGGCGCCTGAACCGACCACCACTAGCAGACCTGTCCTCAGGAGAGATGTCACAATAGTGCCCCAGTCAGTAAGTGAGACGGCAGTATTAAGCCGAATAGACCAGCCTGTAACTAATAAACAAAGTTCACAATGACAAAAGTAGGGTATCGCTGCTTTGGCGCTTATTACTTTTAGACATTCGATGGTTTCTCTCAATTGTTCAGGTTAAATTACAAAGGTTAGAACATCGTCGCAAAGTTGATTTTTTACCGGATTCATTTCGGAGAGTGTGCCCCCATGCCCATTTTTCTATCGGACAGCCAGAAGCTCAAAATAGCGACATCGTTTCATGGTAGATGTTCCAAAAACTCGAACAAAACGATTTGATTCCACGTTCATTGTGCGGACTGCTAGACAGTGGAATGCGCTGCCTGAGTGGGTGTTGCCCGTTGGATATAATCTGGGTGTCTTCAAGTCGAGAGTGAATCGGTATCTTCTAGGCAAGCGTGCTCCATCTTAGACCGTATTGTCACTTAACATCAGGTGAGATGGCGATCAAGCGTGAGCTAAAATCTAAAAAAAAAACTGCCCTTTAATTTCGCTAGCTGCAGTACCATTCAAACCGGAACACAGTAATGTTAACACGCTATTGCTTTGCGGAAGAATATCTGGTACTGTTGTGTATTCGTCATTATGTATTATGTATGGAATTGTCTATTTTTTTCGGGATTTCATGGTTAGTTCCACAATAAAAGTTATTCATAATGAATAATACAAAGATATGTTAATGTGACGTGTTTTAAATTCTCACGTCTGTATTGAGTCCCGATGGCTGCCTATTTTATTTTTATTTTATAACACTCTGGTTGACCAGCTTCATCATTATCAGCCCTTTGCTGTCCACTGCTGAACGTAGGCCTCTCCTAATACACGCCAGCCTGCTAATGCCCAGCTGAGTTGACCAGCTTAAACGAATTCAACGTTTTCATAGCAGAAAGTTAGAATAAAATGAAATTTGTTCCGACAAGTAAATAGATGAGCTCTGATCAACTATTTCAATTCCTGCGTCGTTATTCCACTACCACACATCCCGCCATCATCACCACTACCATCCCCACATTTAACACACACATTACATCTACACACATCCACATCACGTATACATTTAATTTTTTCAGGTTCATCCTTACATTTTGCAAATCTGGAAATTCCGTACTTTATAGTTTTAGCGCTCATTCCTTTCGCGCATTTGCAATGTGTAGAATGTCCTCCCTGCGAAGGTTTTCCGCGGAGTTACAACATACGTTATAAAAACTGTTTGTTTGTTTGCCGCCTTTTCTATAAAAAAAAAAACGAATATAAATTGTAATGCAAATATCTTACATATTTCAGTGTGAAAAAGAAACCTGTGTATTCACCAAACTAAACATCATCACAAACGGTACTGTCGATATCGACGCCTTTAGCCGGCTACTGGACAACCTGACGGCAAGTCAGCCGAGCTGGACGAGCGCTAAAGGGCGAGCGCTAACTACTTGTATGAGAAAACCTTTGACAGAGTACACCGATGATTGTGAAATTAATAAAGTACTGTCGTGTACTTTTGACGTGCTCACCGAGGTAATTATTATTATTTCATAATTTTATTAATGTATAAAATATGTTGCAATCATATTGTAAAATCCACCGTATTCCATAACGGCTAGCTGGTTCATAAAAAGTCGTTCTGTTTTACGGCGGATCAACGTTTAGCCAAATTGTCATTGTGATAAGTTCTACAATGCGTCGACCAGTGTAAATTATATTAGCATTTTATGAACTTAGTGCGACCTTCTAAGATATAGCACGCGTTGCGTTGCGTTATATAGTAGCGTTGGTACGCGGAGATTTTTTTTTATGTAACAATAATCAGACGAACAGACGCTTTCCTGATGTTAAGAGATAACGCCTGTCCATGACCATATCAGCGATACACAGAACTTTGAGTACTAAAACAAAGTCCAGGGCATCGCTGCTTTGGCGCTCATTATTTTGAGACTAGATGGTTAGTCTTAACAGCCCTGTAATTTCGCTAGCTACAGTACCCTTCAAACCGGAACACAGTAATGTTTACACACTACTGCTTAGCGGCAGAATATCTGGTATTGCGGTGGTACCTATCTAGACGACCTCCTTCTAAGGAAATCTACCACCAAGTGAAGTTGTGTGTTTGCTTTTAGAATATGTGGTTATTTCTGCGTACCTGCAGGATGCTCAGTGCTTGGGCACCGCTGGCACAGCCCTATTTACAACACTAACGACAACTTATAGCGATGATAGCTCAGTGGTTAGCGTGGTCAGTTCGCATGCCGAAGGGCGTGGGTTCAAACCCCAACAATGAGCTTGAGCTGTCGGTGAAGGAAAACATCGTGAGGAAACCATAGCGTGGTGGTAGAGTACTAATACTCGTCTGGCTAGCTACCACCCTCAAGTTGAAAATCTGCCGCCAAGCATCTATTGGTGTGTTCCGGCAGCCTCACTTGAGAGCCAGTTCCATACCAGGCTAGATGTGCTTTACCATCTTCGACCACACCGTCACTTAACATCAGGTGAGTTGTGGTCAAACACCAAGCCTGTCAGCTATAAAAAATAAATTAAAAAAAACCCACGTATATCCGCATTATAATAAAAAAAAATTTTCTGTATTGCATCTAATACAAATAGTACATTATAACAAATAAATCAATATTGATGCACACACAGCGTCATCTAGCCCCAAACTAAGCAAAGCTTGTACTATGGGAAACAGATAGTTGATAGAAGACCTCAAAATATCTTTATTGGCCATAGATAGAAATAACGAAAACATCTCTCCTGTTACATGTCTCGTAGAACAAAAATAACGGGTTAAATTGCTTTTTGGTTACAACAAAAAACTGGTAAAAACTGGTTTGTAATGTTGAGTACAATCACCCCTTTCGACTTAGCTTACCCTAAACTTACAGCCCTCTATGAATTAGTGAAATGAGATGTGTATGACGTTTTAAATTAGGTGACATTCAAAATGTCGATCGGTAAAAATTGTGTTTGCTCGTAAGAACAGTTTTTTTTGTTAAATATTTTTATCGATTATACATTTTTGATTTATCTTCGTTTTCAGAACTGTCCGTACGCGACAAAGAATGATATATGCAAGTAAGTGTAATTAAAATTTTAAAATTCATCCGACTATAATAACTTAAAGGTAACAATCATCGAACGAAATTTAACTTCAAACTTCAAACTTAAACTCAAACGAAAGCATTTAAAAAAAAAAAAACATTTTTTAATGTTATTATTATCAACTATATTTTCTTGATTTATGTTGATAGTTTCTCAATGTTTAATTATATTTACATCATTTCTTGTCTCCAACGCTTTACAAAAATAGAGTTTCGTAACTTGTTTTGATGGAGTAGGTAATTATATTGACATATACAATGTAGGTACGTAGCTAGTTACGAAAAACATTGCACTAATAGCACATTTGAAAAAAGGATTTGAATAGCAATTTTTAAATATTTTTTTTAATGTAAACCTCATGAGACGAATGATACGCTCTCCTAGTAAGAGATAGCGCATGTCCGTGACCATTATAGCAATACCCAGAACTTAAAGTAATAAAACAACGTCCAGAGCATCGCTGCTTACCTGCTCATTACTTTGAGACTTTCGTTTGTTAGTAATTTCATAGCTGCGGTACCCTTCAAACCGGAACACAGTAATGTTTACACACTACTGCTTGGGGGCAGAATATCTGGTACTGCGGTGGTACTTACCTAGACGATTTCCTGCCTTCATACCAAATACATTTTTCTAGTTTGGGCTCTTCGCAAGTTATCCCTCGACACAGAGAATATTAGTGGAAATATATCAAACTAAAGTGATTTTATATACATTTTTTCTTCACATTACAGACACTCGATGACTGAACGAACATGCCAGATCAGTTCCTCCAAATACAGACCTGTAAGTACTTAATTTCTATATTAATAATGTTCTTGGTAAAATAGTTCATGAAACTAGATGGCGCTGGGAAGTGCTTAAAACGCGTGAACGTTTTTATCCTACTCTGTGATAGTAGAGTTAGTCCATATTTAATAAAATATCAATCGAATCCTATGTACTTACTCGTGTTACTCGTATTAGTGAATAAATTCAATACAATTTTTGAGGGTTCGTTGTAATCGAACCTTTATAATTTTATATAATCCTTACTTATAAACATTGTTTAAAGTTAATCATTCATGTATGTTAGACATTGTGAGAAATAATTTAGATGAATATGATACCTTGACGACCAAACGGCACAAACACTTACTATGTGAGCCTAAAAGTAATAAAGCACTTTATAATAAAAGCATTTTTGTGAACAGAATTTTAATATATAATAATATACCTCGGATTATCAAAGAATTAGACAATAATGAACATTTTAAATCTAGATTGCTAATTGACAAAGCATACTATAATATTGACGAATTTTTTAAGGATAAAATATAAATTTAATATTGAATCTAATGGATAACATAATTTAATCAAAATACAATAATGACTTCAATGAACCAATTACATGCATGCTATACAGCTAAAATAAAGTACCTGATATATGTATTTAAATTTAAGACCACATTATTGTTAATACCTATTTTGCGTGAACAAATTAATTTGAATTTGAATTTGAATTTGAATGTCTTAATTTGTTGTCATCGCACTGTGATCAGAGGTGATAAATTACAATTTATTTATTTATTTTTTGACAATTGACATTGATATACAATAACGCTATTAAAATAGCCCAAAAATCTATGGCATTGACATAAACTATCCACGTGACATATCGACAGCTGATGTCAATCCCGTAATTTTATTTACTAACGTCATCGCCAATAGAATCTTAATTTATCTAGAGTCTAGACATTTTTCAGGTTAGAAACGACTTACAAGATTAAAGATTAAGATAAGATTTAGGATTCTTAAGTTGTTTAGTAATTGTTGTTTGACCACAACTCACCTGATGTTAAGTGACGGTGTGGTCGAAGATGGTAAAGCACACCTAGCCTGGAATGGAACTGGCTCTCAAGTGAGGCTGCCGGAACACACCGTTAGATGCATGGCGGCAGATTTTCAACTTGAGGGTGGTAGCTAGCCAGCCGAGTACTAGAAAGTACTCTACCACCACGCTATGGTTTCCTTACGATGTTTTCCTTCACCGACAGCTCAACCTAATTGTTGGGGTTTGAACCCACGCCCTTCGGCATGCGAACCGACCACGCTAACCACTGAGCTATCATCGTTATAAAAAGGTACGGTACGTTAAAGACACAATTGACACTAAGTGCTTTATACATTTCAGAAACACCGTCGTGAAATCTGCATTCTGCCTGAATTGGTAGATCGTAGGATATTAACGGAATGCGGCCTCACTTCTGTCAGTAATATCAAACCTGTCACGACGCACGTCAAACCTAAGACTTACAAACTGTTCACTTCTAAGGATAAGGTAAGAACAAATATCAAAATCATGCCCGCTTAGTATTGTCTACCAAAACTGGTGTTTTTTTACGTGAAAGTAATGAGACGAACGAGACTCTCCTGATGGTAAGAGAGAACCATGACCGTTGCAGCGATACACAGAACTTTGAGTAGAGAAAAAGTCCAGGGCATTGCTTTGACGCTCATTACTTTGAGAAGTTTGAGACTTTCGATGGTTAGTCTCGACAGCCCAGTAATTTCGCTAACTGCAGTACCCTTCAAACCGAAACACAGCAATGTTTACACACTACTGCTTGGCGGTCGGAATATCTGGTACTGCGGTGGTACCTAGACGACCTCCTGCTCTACCACCAAGTTTAGTGTTTAATAAAAATATTGGTATTTTATTCATGAAGCGCCAAATTATGTGCACGAGTAGAGAGAATAATGTGACGAAATATGTATTTTTGTGTTTCTTTCAAAATTCTATCAAAACTTTTCACTGCCACTAGCTTTAAAATTTAGCAAAGAGTTTGCAGTAAGATATATTTTTTCCAGTGCAAAGACTTAACGCCATCAACGACATGCTTACTTTCAAAAATGGGCGTTCTAAACAAATACGGCTTCGTTGATTATTTCAAAATGAAAGATCGCATCAGAAACTATACAGCCAACAAGGAGCCAACGCTAGAGAGCATCTACCTGAACGCTTTTAACGATGACATTTTGTATGATGAACATTGCAATTCACCGAAAAAGCTGTTGAATGTCCTCGATTCAATGTTGATGGTAAGTAAAAAGGTCTCATGATAAAAAACCAAAAGTTCATTAATACTTCTGTTCACGCCATCTATTTATTTGTCGCTTCACTATTACGGAGTAGCCAAAAGCCAAAATAAGCCAATAGTAATAGTATATTTTTTAATGTTTGACATACTAAGTTTTTGACCACAGCTCACCTGATGAGTGACGGTGTTGTCGAAGATGATAACACACTTAGCCTGGGATAGAACTGGGTGTACAATAAGGCTGCCGAAACACACCCTTAGGTTATTGGCGATAGATTATGAACTTGAATGTGCTAGCTAGCCAGTCGAGTACTTGAAAGTACCACGACGCTATGGTTTCCTCACGGTGTTTTTCTTCACCGGAAGCTCAAGCTCATTGTTGTGGTTTGAATCGTGTGAACCGACTACGCCAATCACTAGGCTACCATCGCTAGTGTGCAACCAAAGTGTAGTCATACGCATCTATTCTATTCAGTATAAACCATCTACTAAACTGATCTACTCCCATTTCATCACTATTGTTGTACAGTGAAGTTTAAAAATATGGTAGTCTAAATAGCTGTTACTTTTGGTTACAGACTTGTCCTAAAATCAGGAGCAGAAATACAGCTCAATGCGTCACCATCTTCAACCAAGTTAACAATAACCCTATCAAACGCAACGTGTCACAAGAATATACGCAAAGGATCCTAAATCATTTTCTTCACGTATTCTACCCTTCAGGTCAAAGGCCTAAGGCTTTTCAACCAAAACACATAAGAAAGATTAAAAAATCTCCCATTTATCACTATGGGATTTTAAACGACAATAATGCACCAAAAGTTGCCATTATCGATGTAAAACCTAAACCAAAACCTTTAGTTCAAAAGCCTTTAGTTTTGTTGCCTGTTTATATGAGAATACCTCAAAGCAATTTGATGATAAGAAGGCCGTTTATAGAAAATGGAGTTTTGAGAGGTCTTCCGATGAATAATCCAACAAATAATGCTCACATTTTTAGTCCGCCTATCTCTACCACTCCTGTTCCTGCAATTCCAATTCCTACCACTCTATCTTATTTGAGTCGACGTATTTCTACCACTCGACCGTTTTCTACCATATTCAAATTTCCTAAAGACGAAAAACTTGAAATGTTGAAACCGGAATAACATATTAATAGATTTTTTAAGTAACTGGGAATGAAACAAAAATCTCGAAGCAATAAGTGTATTTAATATAATAATTATGTACTGTTACAGTAACTATTGTACTTAAAATATTCCTTAATTATCTATAGTTATAAGTAAAATCAATTTGTAATGTCACCAATCTGCATCAGTCTTAAAATATATTTTTTTAAATAAAATTGCTTGTTTTTTTTTTCGAAAATTGCAACACTGATATAATTTTTTCACGAATATTTTGTACTTATCGAATAATGGACTACAATATAAGTTGTGTTCAAAATAAATAACATATACTATTCTTACATCACTCGTTTATATAAAAAACATTATACATACATTCAACGCAGAGTAAAACACCACAAAATTCAAATATTTTATGAAAATAAATTAAAATAAGCAAGAAAACGGACATGAGTTAAACTCAAAATTTCAACATAATATGTCTGTCAATTTTTTAATGAAGGCACCCAATAATATAATATTTCATGTCATGTAAATTAATAAATCAAAGTAATTAAAGCATTTAGAAAATGGCAAGCCAAAAACATAAAATAATATAACGTATTCGAGGCACTAAAATCTAAACGATTTTTCTGTACATAATCATATTGAAAAAAAAAAGAAATACCTATTTACAGTTAAAAAAATATTATCATATTTTCTTAAAACTGTGGAATACAAAATAATATTAAAAATCTATCTACATTTATGAAACAAAACTGTGTGAATAAAAAATAATAATAAAGTAAAATTTAAATACATCGCATTCAAATTACTAATTAATACTAAAATAATAAAACGTATCGTTTCGAATCGTGTAAATATAATATAAAATAACTTTTTACTAGTAGAAAGTTATAATGTCACTAAACAATTCATCATCCACATCTTGTGTGGCTATCGTACAAAAAAGGTTTTAAATCAAAAGCAACAATATTTATTTTCAAATGTAGGAAGTACGTTTGTTAAACTCAATATCATAATCGAAAATAAATCAGAAATCGATAGAATTTTTATGTGATAATTTTAAAATACCTAACTACGAAAAATACCAACACTGTTGAGAGTAAAGATTAAATTGAACAATTACGCTTTAACAAGTGTAGCAGTTAAGAAACGGCAATTCTCAAATTTCCACGGTTAACCCACGGCTAGTAAAAAAAAAACATATTAAATATAATATTGTACAAAAATGGATGAATTCTACTCGGTCCTACCATTTCTTTTTTATACTCGAACTAAACACACACAAATGCGTTTATATACATATGTATGTGATAAAAGAGTAACGTTTCGTTAATTGTCCCGGGCCCATAACCTTGCCAAATAAAACTAATGTGAAATGAATAATAATTGTGAAAACTTGTTCAACTTCTAAATTAAAGACAATTATGTATTATTAGATTTATTTTGTGGATAAATATAAAAATAGATTTTACAATACAAAGCAATCAGAGGTACGTGAGTACATGACAACGGAGCACAGAGCGAGTACAACGAACAACCATCAACTTGAGACAGCAAAACTTTCCACAGACTGATTTGTATTGCGTTTATAATTTTTAAAATCTTTCAATCCAAAATCCTAGGGCCGAGGAATCTTCGCGTATTCTTGTCCAACATCACATCTGTACCAATTTTTTCTAAACTGTAGATTAAAATTTGATTATGTTCAGGGCATATTCAAACTGATACTATCGAAATTTCTCATAGACCTCGTATCTCCGTTCAAACTATGAGACCCTGCGTTGATTCTCGTCAAAATCTCCTGTTGCAAAGCTTTCAACGTTCTGACCGCTGATATGTCGTTGGGAGGTGCGAGGAGGAGCGCTCGCTTGGCGTGCGGCAGTGCTTCGGAGGGCCTGTTGAGAGCTAGTATAGCGCGCGCCATTGCGTATGCGCATTCGAATGCGTTCGGGCGGAGAATAGACGCGCGCGCAGCTAGATCTAACGCTTCTGATGGCTCCTGAAAAGATAAAATTAGTTTGCCTTTAGGTATTGTATTGTTAATAATAGTTTGCTAGAAGAGATAGTGTAAGAATGCTTGAAAGAAATCGCTCTAAGCGGTTAGGTCAATGGACAATTGGACATGCGTTATCTCCGACCACCACGACTCGTTCACCTTATTACTTTTACATAAAAAAAGACTGTTTTGTTACTCAAAGTTCTGGCTATGGTCCCAGACAGGCGTTATCTCTTACCGTCAGGAGTTTCGTTCGTATAAATATTTACTAAAAGAAAACTTACATTCAGTTTCCTCTTGCATCTGGACAGGTTTAGCAGCAGATTGGTCTTGAGTTGTACGAACGCAGCAATATGTTCTGTGGGCACGGGTTGCGCGGTCGGCGTTAGTCCTTCGTCGCTGATGAGCGGGTTTATCTTTTTCAGCGCGTATTGATATCGGTGCGCCGCTTCGGATGGACGGTTCTTGCGGTACAGCATGTTGCCGTCTTCTAGCAACTTGTTAAGGAGTATTAGCCTGGGGTAAAAAAATTGTTGATAAGTTACTAGGTAAATAGATCTCTAGCTCATCTAGGTAGGTACCACCGTAATACCAAACATTCTTCTGCCAAGCTGTTTGCCCCGATGTTAGAACTGGTTCCACAGCTGTTGTAGTCAGCAAGATGATCGATATGGATCCAAAGTTAAAACACTTTTATGTAACCTTCACTTTGGATTTGATGTACAATATTGTGAGTAGGTGGTTTTAAAATTTAGTTTGCATTGCAGGTATGTACTGTATTATATTTTTTGTTAGCACAGTGTGTTTTTGTACCGAGAGAAGCCAATACACAATTTTTTTTAAATGATGTCAACAAATTAAGAAATAACATAAGTGTGTCGGTAAACATTACTGTGTTCCGGTTTGAAAGGTAAAAATACAGGGCTATTGAGATTAACCATCCAATCAAAGTAATGAGCGTCAAAGCAGCAAAGAACTAGGATGTTGGAGTGTGGACTTTGTTTTGTTACTCAAGCTTCTGTATAGCGCTGCAATGGTCATGAACAGACGTTATCTCTTACTATCAAGAGGGTTTCGTTATTTTAGTAGCGTAGTAGCGTGGTAGCGTGTAAACATTTGAACACCACTTGAAGGTTGTGGTTTTCGCAAAATTAGAGCCATTCCACTCAATGTGTGTCACAACAGTCATATCCTGGACTTAGTTTTGTTTTTTAGAGTTATTTTTGCCGCTGCGATATATAGTTTTTGTCCTAGTTATTTCATAATATAGCGGCTGTTATATTCTGTCATGATCATAATCAGCCTATCGTAATCCCTTGATGGAAATAGTAGGCCACCGGCTTCGACTTTCCGTGGAGTGGTAACCGTGATGTCGCCCTGAGAGTAAAAGGAGTGACGATATACGTGTGGCAACTGACAGTAGTTGGAAATGATGGGACTGCAACTCACATGAATTCTGGTTTGCCTGATGCCATGACCCACGTCGTGGGACCGAGTTTAGCACCTTTTCTCAAAAAGCAGTTGACGACCTGCAAATAAAATAAAATAGTTTTAGGAGTTAAATCACAAATGAAATTTTCTAAGTTATTAGCGAATTAACCGTTCGGCTTCGCTGTGATTTAAAGAAATTACAAACATAGAAAATACATACAAAATTACATAACATATACATCCTACTATCCTACTAATATTATAAATGTGAAAATTTATATATTAGGATGTTTGGTACTTAAACACGAAAAAATGGCTGAACAGATTTGGATGAAATTTGGCGCACATATAATTTATTATCTGGATTTACATATTATAGAATATTTTCTGTATCAGATTTCATTTAAAAGCATATGTATTCATATTTTCAGTCGTTCTATCATTTCATTAATTCACGAGGACGAAGTCGCGGGTAACAGCGTGTGTGTGTGTGTGTGTATTTGTGTGTGATTGTGTGTGTCCGTGTGTGTGTTATACTTTTAATTGCTGTCTGTGTTACGTAAATGTTTTTTTCTTTCTTTCAAATTTTGAACATTAATAATAACTTACGGGAACATTCCTCTGTCCGATGGCCCTGTCCAGTGGCCTCAAGCCGCTGTGGTCTACTCTTTCTAGAGACGCTCCTCGTTCCAGCAGTATATCTGCCAAGTCTGCTGGCCCCCCGCACGCCAGGCCCAGCGGAGTGCGTCCGCTTCCATCGGGTTGATCTGCAACATAAACGTAGATTAACGTTCTCTACTTTTTTTCTTCTTTATTTTGATATTTTCAAGACATGATAAGTCTGAGTCAAGTACTAAAATAGTGTCAACTTTACTAGAAGCTTCGATGGAGCGTTGGAAGCAAAAAAGCAAGTGTTAACTCATTATATCACTTTTCTACATTCCTGCACGGTACTTTGTTAATAACTATGCTTATTCACAAACACTAGAAAATACACAAGTTTTGGTTTTATTACAATATTATGAAAACTGGAGCGACGGCCTTTGTGATCGTAAAACAAAATTTCGTAACAGGTACATTTTTGTATTAAAAAAGCTTCAGAGAAAATTAATCCAGAACAGTTTTAGATCCTGCTTTAGGAGGGTTCCCTAGATTACTCAATAATATGAAGACACACTTCACATTTCTCGCCAATTTTTACGCTAGAGATTAATATTCAATTGGTTTTCAATCGATGTTTCTCTGATTCTGGACTCACCAATAGTTGCTCCTTTGTCCAATAATACTATCATGGTGGGTATTCTGGAGCGAAGACAGGCCCAACCGAGAGGTGACACTCCATCCGCGTCCACTGCATCAGGATCAGCGCCTGAAAGTGTAGAAAATCACGTCAGATGACATTTCGGCAGAGCTTTGTGGCATTACTACAGATTGGGAATTTTAGCCCAATTCGTTTAAATCACAGAATTTTATTAAGCCTAGTTAAGCCTATGAAATTTATTTATGTTAGCCTTTATACTCCAACCACTCACCATGACAGAGAATTCTTTCTCTGTCTTAAGCCGTGTTTCACCATTATAAGTGTATATTCCTTCATTTAATTTTTAGGATTCAAATGTAAATGTGCCATTGAAACCATATTTAGCAAATTTATTTTGTTTATCTCAACAATAATAATTAAACGTGATTTTCTTCTCATCTTTCTCTCGTTATCGTCATTGTATTTCGCATACAAAATACTTATGTATTTAATTTATTCATAAATTCTAGGTTAACTATGTACAGGTAATGGTTTAATTTGTTCTCCAACTCACCTTGATCCAAAAGCATCTCTACTACATCAGCATGTCCTTCTGCCGCCGCTAGAATCAACGGACTCTTCCCTCCAGACCCCATGACATCAGCGCCGGAATCCAGCAGTCTCAACACTAGAGCTGTGCGTCCATTCTTCGCTGCCAACGCGAGAGGAGAGAGCTGTCGAGCGTTCAGCGAGTAAGGTGTAGCTCCTCGGATAAGGAGAGCGTCGGCGATTGCGGCGTTACCGGTAGAACAGGCGGCTGTGAGAGCTGTCTCGCCTGTGACTGGGCATATGCCGTCCGGCTGTAACAAATACTTATACATGTATATAATAATCTTTATTTAATAATAATAATAATTTTGATTTGACGATCATTGTGCCGATAGTCGTCACAGTGAACGGTCTTATAGCGAAGAGTCTCGACCAACATCTTAAGAGACTCTCGCTAGATGGTTGGGTCAAGGGTCAGATCCAAGGGGCAGTGATCCTCGATACGGCGCGCATTGTTAGGAGGTTCTTCACTCTGCAGCCCTAACCACCGGCAGCTTGAGCCCTGCCCCGCTGCCGGCGGCACCCTAATTTTTAAGTTTTTTATATTATTTGTCTTTTATATATATATTTAATGTAAAAAATTTAATTATTAAGTTTAAACATAAATAGCTGAAATAATAATCTTTATATTTTATATTTTTTTTACATCGGACTATGCATGCGTATCGCAATCTTTTCTATCTCACTTGACAGAAAGCGACGATGTGGCTGAAGATAAAGCACGTTTGTGTAGGAAATACCCATTAATGTTACCTATTTATATGTTTTACCATTTACCATCTAATATCTTAATGCTACTAATAGATGTGCGTTTACTACCTTCCAGAGAACGATTTTTTTCTTCTCTTTCCCGTTGGTCAAATCATACAGTAGTCTGCGAGGTATTTGTGGTGCTCATCAGAGCATTAACCAAATAAATATACGATTTTGCTAATCAGTAATGATACTCAAAGAGCAATAAAAATAACAAAAGAAAACAATAAGAAGCGAACTTACGATCAGTTCCGCAGTGTCCAGCAAATACTCCACAATATCCAAGTGGCCATTCTGCGCCGCCGCGATCAGAGCATGCCGGGAGCCAGGCACCAGCTGTTCTATACTTCCATCGTCAATATCAAGGGAATTGCGATCATCGCGACCAGTTTGGCAGCCGAGAAGGTAGATCACGGTGTCTCGGTGGCCGTTCTTCGCTGCGTGGACTAAGGGGGTTTGTTCTGCTGTGTCTGTGTGACTTAGCGACGCACCTGTAGAGTCACATAAATATTTAAGACAGGTTTTTATACGGGTATTCATAGAGGATGTGGAACAACTTCCTGTTATCTAAACGTGCTCTAGCTGAGATTACGACATTGCTTATCATCATTAAATGAAACCCACCTAGAATTAAAAAGATAGATTGTCAATTGTAGTTTCTTATTCGGGGTATAAGGATTTGTTTTACTTAGGCAATTTAAATTCAAGCACAGATCAATTGTATTTATGTATATCCTAAGTTTCTGATTGAAGATACGAAATTTATGAAGATTTAGGTTTTATTTTGTATCAATGATGTATTTCAGGTTATTTTTTGACGAATCTGTTGGAATTCTTAGGAATACAAGAACGCTTACCTGCAGCAATTAATCTTCTAGCAACATCAGTATGTCCCCGCTGACACGCTAGAGACAAAGCAGTGCATCCTTGAGAATTTGCCATCTCTAGATCAGCTCCGAACTCAATTAGAAGCCCGACCATAGACAAGATCCCTTGATAAGCATACATGCATAATAATGGTGCATGGCCAAGACATTCTGTTATCTGATTGGGCGAACCACCTGCCAATAACATCAGTCGGGACACTTTGACATTAGGCGTGTATATATTCCTCAAATTTGCTATCGCTTCACCAACATTAGCCGAACTTGTCGCTACAATTGTAGCTTGGAGATCCCTCGGACATAAACCCAACTGCGCCGGTCCTAGATTTCTATACATATGAGCTTTCAAAATGTGATGTCCCAATTCCATTGTCTTCTCTGAATCTAATGGAGACTGAACTCTTGACAGCCTGAAGGCGATACCGCAGTGCCCAGCTCTCAGATCGCACAAGAACTTCGAACTTTCATTGTCTTCTCGTCGGATCAACCATTCCCTGAACGATGGATGGAAAAACATGTAAGTGTTGTCCATTCGCTTCACCAAGAAGTCTGTGAGATTTTCAAATCGGAGGCAGAACTCTTCCCACGGTAGAAAATGATTTGTCAACAATGAGTTCACTGAATAGTAAATCTCTACCAGTGTCAGTGGGTATAATGCTGCCAAGCACACGCTCAAGATGTGCGTCACTTTTTCAAACGACTGGACAGTGGGAAACTTGAGATTAAACTGCAGCAAAAATATTTGTGCCAACGATATTGGCACGACCTTGTAGTTAGTCGATTTGACGACAATGTGACTCTTCTCTAACAGATCTAATATTAATTTTAGGAACAAAAACGAGCCATGGCTCAGATGAAGGACGTACTGAGCGAACTTCATTACAGAATTGTGTACTCCATCAGATTTCCCTGTTGAACATTTGATGTTCGTTTCTATGATCGGCGCTGCCTGGACTCTCGTATTGAAGTACTCAAGCAAATCTTTATTTACGTTATCAGATTCGTCTAAGCTCAGTCTCGTGTAAGGAAGCTGCTTTGACAGCTCTAAGAATTGTGTTCTGACTGTGGCCACGACTTTGAGCCAAGACGGCATTTCGGCGACATGCCTTGCCAGAAAAGACGCTAAAGTATGACCATGATCTGGTCGGTGGTATTCTGCTTCACACAGCCCGTCAACTAAAATAATGTTGTTGCTGGTATCTATGCTTCCATTTCTTCTCAAGAATACGAGGGGCTCAATGATTCCTCTCATGAATGCCAGGTCTGCGTCAGCTATGCATTCCTTCAGAGATAGACAAGCGAGAAGATGCGGTTCGCTTAGAAGGTATTCCCTGTAAGCTTGCAGTCTCGGAGCTTGGCAGAGTTGGGCTGCTAGCGAATGGACGAACTCACCCACCAAGCAAGTGCTGTTGTTATCAGCCTGAAATAAAAAAAATACCAAAATTTACTTAGCTTTCCTATAATATAATTATTTGAGATTATCTAGTCCATTGCCACACAGACTTTTCTAAAACTCTCAACAGTTATCGGTTCTTCGACAAATATGACCAGACCACTGACACTTGAGCTTGCTTGAAGATAAGATACGTAGATAGTTCTGGTTCTAAGAATAATAATTCGTTCAGGATATGATCTATTACAAATTACTCACTTGACAAAAATGATAAGCGACCACATGCGAAGCTAGGTGGGTGAACATCCCCGCAGTAAGTTCCTCGGGCAGCAGTTCCCTAATGTCGGACTGCTCCCTTAACTCCTCGTACTCGTAGTTTCTCTTCCTTCCGAAGCAGGAGTACTCAACCAACTGGAGGATAAGTGCTGTCTTGCCAGTGCCAGGACTCCCTGAGATCAAAATACCTGCAAAAAGAAGAACCTGAAGATAATGACTTCTTTATAGTAGCAAGTAATTAGACAAATGATTTTCTTCATAGTAAGAGATGACGTGATAAAACAAAACAAACTAAGGAAACACTGCGTTGGCGTTACTTGATAAATAATAACATCATTTACGTGATAGTTAACAATTGAGGTTCGTGGATCGTAATGAAGGGGCTTAGTGCCAATTGTTCTCGGTGAAGATAGTTGATTGGTATTGCTTCGTATTTTTGGTTGTTGAGCACGTGGTTCATATTCACCATTTAAATAAATTACTGGGAAGAACTACCGAGAAGTAATTTTAGACAGACAAAATAACTACGCACATTAAATATTGTCTATACCATGTTTCAGAATCGGTCTATTTTCGGGTTTATTGTTCTTCGTAAAAGAAGATTTTGTGACTTCAACAAACCTGAAGAGCTTGACTCCAATGCTTTCTCCATATCCCTCATAAGCCACTGTCGACCTGCGAAGTAGCCTTGATTGTCAGACGATGGCACCTCGAAGAACAGAGGCCGAAGCGTCAGCTGTGGTGATGGGTGGGCTGAAAAATATAATAATGAGTACCTATCTGTGATCAATTTTTTATTTTTTATGAGTGTCAGGCTAGGTGTTTGACCACAGCTCACCTGATGACGATGACCTGATGATGGTGTGACAGTGTGGTTGAAGATGGTAAGGTACACCTAGGCTGGAATGGAACTGGCTCTCAAGTGAGGCTGCCGTAACACACCGTTAGATACTTGGCGGCAGATTTTCAACTTGAGAGTGGCTAGCCAGCCGAGTACTAGATTGTAGCCTACCACCATGCTATGGTTTCCTCACGATGTTTTCCTTCACCGGCAGCTCAAGCTCATTGTTGGGGTTTGAACCCACGCCCTTCGGCATGCGAACCTACTGCGCCAACCACTGAGCCATCATCGCTAAAACACTTCTACTTAGATATGATTCATGAAGCTATCTTTGCGACTTCCGTCAGTATGAATCAGGGTGATGGAGCGATTGCTTAGTGACTGTTATTTCTAGGAAAAATATTAGGTAAGATTTCTTGGGTTCAGGAGAAATGGGAAACGTCCTCAAATACATATACTGATCTGTTCCGCTTTTTTCGTATACTCAAATATTGCGAAGAGACTGGGAACGAGTGAGTTATGAGACAAATGATATGTGTATAATATAGTTGTGTTATTTCACCATTTACTTAGCGCATAATGGAAATGCAAAGCGGAGACTTCAAATGTAGAAATGAGTACATTAAATGAGATCCGTATATACTTTACAGTAGTTTTTGGTCTTACGTAAAGAGGACACCGTTTTTTTTCACTTGATTAGCTACCTTTTTTAATTTCGTTAGAGGTGGAAGATTGTTTGCTGCTGACTCGCGCTGATCTTCGCGCGGCTGTCTTTCGTGTCTTAAAGAAACCACTGGACATCCGCGTCAACTCCTCAGATCTGCCACTTTGGAGTGCTGGGAAAAGAAAAAGTTTTTGTTTGAAGAAGTTCATCTATGCCTTCTTTACAAGCTTCATTGTTCAAAGAGTTTGATGTTATCGTTGCGTTACAGACACGGACAGATGGTTATGGACACCTTTAGCATTCCTATTTCCATAATTATTAAAATAACAAACTATGCTAAAGTAACCATATCTTGCTGACTTGGAGGAGGATTCACAAGGGCGTATACCTGGTTCGAATCTTACCGGTCGCCAAAGTTTTTTTTATGCTTGACAGGCTAGATGTTTGACCACAGCTTACCTGATGTTAAGTGACGGTGTGGTCGAAGATGGTAAAGCACACCTAGCCTGGAATGGTACTGGCTTTCAAGTGAGGCTGCCGAAACACACCGTTAGATGCTTGCCGACAGATTTTCAACTTGAGGGTGGTAGCTAGCTAGCAAAGTACTAGAAAGTACCCTACCACTATGCTATGGTCACTTTACTTTTTTTTTGAAGATATTTCACATAGCGCCATCTAGCCACAAACTAAGCAAAGCTATGGGAACCAGATAATTAATAGAATGCAGTAATAAGCAATAAGTATTATTTACCATTGACGGAATGTCGTCTACTGCCTGGACTGGATGAGGAACAGTTGCTGGCGGCAGACAGACTCATAGAAGCCAGGGAACCCAGGGAATCCCTGCCCAAGGGAGTCGCCGCGTCCACCTCCGACGATCCAGTGAGAGTGGACACCTAAAAAGTAAAAAAAAAAACGTTAAATTAGTGTCATGAACATGATAATTTGAGAAAAATATTTTGTTAAGTTTTGGATACTAAAATAAATAATAAATATCGTAGGACATTTTAAACTAGCACCAAACTAAGTAAAGCTTATACTATGGGATCCAGATAAATGGTAGAATTCATAAATATTTTTTTTTAAAATACTCACTTATTCAAATTACAGAAAACCTAGACATGGAACAAACATTTATCGTCACATAAATGTTTGTTCTGGTGGGAATCGATCTTACGCCCTACTACTGAAGCAGATATTCCACCAAATGAGGTAAGTTTTTCCACCAGTTTTAGTTTCTGTTTATACCCACCAGAGGCGCTGATTTTTTTTTCATGCTAGACTCATAATATTAGAAATATACAATTTATTATTATGTAGCGATAGAATCATAGTGTTGTAAAATTATTTCATGTGCCAATATTTTTTTAATTTATATGGCTTGAAATCAATTTTTTTAGTTTAATGTTGCGATAAATACAGATTTCACATTAAACGTGTACCGCTTAAAATCTATCTGAATCTATTGACCACTTAGTCTCTATCGACGTACTAAGTATCACACATTAGTGGAAGTTTGGCTAGACGTACGCCGCGCCACCGCAGGATGTGGGTTCAAATCCCTCTATAATGAGCTCTTAAATTTCCGGCCACCGAAAGTATCGTGAGAAAATAATAAGAGATGATGGTAGTTCAAATAGTCGTAAAGTATATATTGCGATTTTTATAGGCTAGGTGTTTGACCACAGCTTAATTGATGTCACGTGATGGTGTGATCAGAGCCTAGCTCTCAAGTGAGTATTCAGCAACACACTGTAATGTGGTTAGCGGCAGATTTTCAACTGAGTACTAGCTAGCAACCTACCAGCCGAGTACTAGAAAGTACTCTACCAGCATGAGAGATCAGACAACGCATAGTCTTCAATATACGTGAAACTAAATCCAGAACAGCCCATTTTATAAACTGTTCCACTATTACTGGTAAAATGCACGAAGCATGATGCCGTAAACAAAGAAAAAAATACCAATCTCACATTACTATTTGATAAAATTACATACTGGGCTAGTGTTGTGCGAGGCGAGCGTATGCGCGTCGAGCGAAGCAAGCGAAGTACAGCTTTCCCTGGACTTGCTTCTTGAACCTCTCCGCTCCCCAAGCAGCAGCCCTAACCTCATGTAGAGGTCGTTCTGTCGCCGGGACTCATAACCCTGCTTTATATGACCTCCTTCGTCATCTGAAAGAAAAATACATCCATATTAAAATCTTGAGAGGTATAATAGACCCATCGTTGTGGTGCAACATTTAGACATTTTGTTATTCACTAAATTATTTTTTATCTGTAGAAAGTGTTTTTTTCAATATCTACCTTAAAGGAGTACAAAAATCAAACAAAACAAAGAAATCAAACAAAGGATTGTTTGTTTTTTGTGACATTACACTAAAAATAATTTAATGAATGGGATGTAAACATGAGTATTCATTCACAATCGATAAAAATGTCACAGCACACATAATTATATTAAAAAAATTAATGCATAACCGCATGCATGATTGTGTCGTGAAAACAATTGCAGATATCTTTTCCCTAGATGTAAACTTTCATTTGTAGTTAAAAAATGACATTTCCTTGGGTAGGTACCAAACGTTTTGACTCAACGTTTCTCATCCGTACGGCCAAGGAATGGAACAAGCTGCCGGCTTCTTTGTTTCCTATGAGAGATATAATCTAGATCTTTTCAAGGCCAGAGTGAATAGGTATCTTCTAAGTCTGCGTGCTTTATCTTCGACCACATCAACGCTTACCATCAGGCGAGTTGGTGGTCAAACGCGGAATTATCCGTATTAAAAAAAAAAGACAAATTTATTCACAAATAGACGAGTATAAATTAAAAACTGACACCAGCAAAAGTATGAAAGATGCTTTCTTTTCATCAACTAGGAAAGAGTCTTCAAAAGATTTAACAGATTTTCTTGAATCACAGCTAAGAACACTATCGATCGCCAAATATTGAAAAAAGAAATAGCGATTCAGTTCATACGTTTGAGAGCTACGATGCCATAGACATAAGGATATGTACATATATGTTAAATTTACCTATAACACTATACGACAAACAAGACAAATCTAACGACACCTTCCAGCCTTAACTATCCGGGACAATCCGAGTGGCGCTTTCGTGTAGGGGCATTACGTGTACCGGGTATTCGTGTTCTTTAAGAACCCAGAAGAAAATCAATTCTTCTGAGCAAGATTAATTAAAACATTAAAAAAACACAGATGCCCATTAATTTCCTTCAAATTTATAGCCTATGTCACTCGGAATCATATAAAGATTCTAACGGAAATTCTAAAGATTATCCCAAACATCCAAAGTTATGGTGGTATAAAGAAACTCAAATAGATACATAGATTAGAACCCTGAAAACATTAGACTCTTTTAAGGGTAGTCGTGTAATTAGGAAAGAAGCGATAAAGACTGAGACTCGTTCTAAATTCAGCCTATTAAAAAATAACTAATGAACTATTTCTACAACGTACTTTTCCTTTCAATATACACATAAAAACTAAACCAAATAAAGTTCCGAATCAATAAGCCATGATCATGTCTGGGTAGATAAGAACTTAGATGATCTATGTTAGTCTGAGAGTTCTTAATACGTATTCAACAAAAACGCGTCGGCCATGACATGCGATCGTATTGTATTCTGTTCCAATCTTGTCAGTCCAATCCGAGTTTCAACTACCGTATAAATTGGTAATCAATTTCGTTCCAATTGCGTTCTTTTGCTGTTGGTTTTTGAGTTCGTTTTGCTTTAAAAAAGTTGTTGGTGCACACGGATGAACAAGCATTGTCAAGGTTGGGGTATCTTGGGCTGATAGAGTTACAAGTGTGCGATGCGCATTTAATTTTGGTTGCGTAATACTTTTAAAATAAGAGCTTAAATCCAAACGAGTTGGATGACATAACGCCTAATTTATACTTCGGTTTTTTTAATTCACGGAAAAAAAATTAAGCAACGACAGTGTCATTATTATGTCAATGTCAAAGTGACAGTTCAGGTATACGAAACATTTTTAGCATTTGATTTTGTTTCAATAATTTACGTTTTACTACTGAAAGGGAGAAATTTACTACCCTTTGCACATAACCGTATGGAAAGGATTAGGAGTACTCCGAGCTACCAGTACCACCACATAGACTAAGTTTATATTATATAAGTATATATATATCAGAAAAGTTTATAACAATAGAAGGTCAAACAAATAAAAAACATTTGAAATATACTTTTATACTGTGTAACAATTTTTTTACATATTTTAATAAGGTAGGAAATCCCTTGTATTTCCTACCTTATTACTCTACAAAATTAAGCATTATTTAGGTTAATAAGTTAGACCAAAATGAGTCCAAAATTCTAATATGATTTAACAGGTCAATTCACACCAGCAGTAGTTGAGTAGGATTACCATGCGTTTGTAATAGTGGTTCTCTTTTCCACAAAACAAAAAAATAAATAATTAGAATATGTATTTTTTCTGTAGCGATTTATTTGTGTCATTTTGAATAGACAATTCACTTAAGCTTATAACTTCGACTAAATGATCTAGAGTGGCTATTTATAAGAGAAAACTTT
Organism: Biston stratarius; assembly: GCA_950106695.1. Lineage (NCBI taxonomy): Eukaryota > Metazoa > Arthropoda > Insecta > Lepidoptera > Geometridae > Biston > Biston stratarius. The sequence goes on along the minus strand of OX467106.1, from coordinate 41,451,799 downwards.
CGTCGATATCGAAATATATGAAAAATTGATTAGCGCCCCTAGTGGATATAGATGGGAACTGAAACTGACGCAAAGGACTGCCGTTGGAAAAAATACATTTTTCATATTTTTTAATGGAAATCATGCCAATAGTGTATTTGCTAAAAGTCATGGCAGACCCCCTGATATTAGGTATACGAATACATTTATGCTATACCTGTATTGCCATTATTGTGTTACTGTTGACTGTAGACAGACAAACGACAGATCCCAAAATCTCTACATGGATTTTTTAAAGTACTGAGCGCCAAATGCTGTTTTCCTCTAGAATTTTTTACTCAAAGTTTTGAGTACCGTGGAATGGTCATGAGTACGCGTTATTAATTTTTCGTCATCACAAGAACACGTGCACTCTTTCCAATAGTTACATTTAAAAATAACTATATATTCAAAAACACGTACAAGGTTTGGCTTACATTTTATTTTATCCTTTCCATTTCAGGATACAAGGTCACCATACCAACGGAAGCCATAACGGCGGTCCAGTGACCACCTGTAATATTTATTACGTTAGAATTACCCTCTATTTATGCTTCGTTAGTGACAGATCAAATTATTATTAGAGTGGCCTTGGGCCGTGTTTGTAGTCTAGACTTCAATTAGAATGCAACTAACATAAATACAGCAGATTTATGATGAAAATGTATCAATGAAAAGAGCAACTATCGCGGTCTCTTTCTCTTAAAAAAATCATTAAGCTCGGAAGAATGTGATAAGCGTTGATAACTTAGTGGTTAGCGTGGTCGGATGACACGCCAAAGGGCGTGGGCTCAAACGCAAACAATGAGCTTGAGCTGCCGGTGGAGTAACCATAGCATGGTGGTAGGGTATTTTCTAGTACTCGATTGGGTAGCTACCATCATCAAATTGTCTCGTTCCAGCAGCCTAACTTGAGAGACAGTTGCATTTCCGGCTAAGTATGTGAGTGTGTGTTCGTGTGTATGTATGGGTTTGCACGTCTGTGCGCGCTTGTGTATGTAAACCCCACAGAACTAACACTTATGCTCGTCAAACAAATGTTAGTCCTAGCCTAGTCGAATCCAATCTGTATCTCTTGAAGCAGATACACTACCAAATGATCTTAAAGGGAGTCATTTCAGTCATTGGATCGAGTGATTCAAGGAATTGCAACAGAGACGTCTGTATCACATAAAGTTCTTACTTTTTATTCAACGCCTATGGCCTTAATCCAAGAACTGATCAACAATATCTGTAAACAATGACCATTGTTAACTGATTCCAATTGTTGTCATTCGATGCTCATGTGGATATTGTTATTGATATACAATTTTCGCAGAACACGATAAATGCGATGATTGTTAAAGAAACTCCATATATATATATTTTAAAATAGAAGTGACACGTAATAATAAAACATATAGATAAGTTATATACTATTTATTAGCGACGATAGCTCAGTGATTAGCGCAGTCGGATCACACGCCGGAGGGTATGGGTTACAACCCCAACAATGATTGAGCTGCCGGTGAAGGAAAACATCGTGAGGAAACCACAGCATGGTGGTAGAGGACTTTCTAAAATTGCCTAGACTGGCTAGCTACCATCCTACAGCTAGCACGTTGAAAATCTCCTACAAAGCACCTAACGGTGTGTTCCGGCAGCCTTATTTGAGAGCCATTTCCGGTCCAGGCTGTGTTTACTATCTTCGACCATCAGCACCGTCAATTAACATCTGGTGACCTTTGGTCAAATACCTAGCCTATCAACTATAATACATACGTATACACAAAAAAAAAAATACTTTGAATACTGACTTGGTTTTGACACGTTTTTGTTTTACTTATGTGAGAATACTGACGATTAAGTATGTCGGATACTCCGACTATAGTTTAGTCCTCATGCGGTGGCCTTTTTCAAGGAGCTAAAGCAGAATAAAATGCGCGCGCGGATAGCGAACGATGCAGCTCGCGAATTGTACTCTAGCGAACCTAATTAAACGCATAAGTAAAACAAAAATAAAGTTAAATGTAACTAACGAATCCACTCTATTGTGGAAAGTATTCCTGATCGAGACGTCCCGATATTTACGCGAGGTTTTCGTGGTGAAATTAATTGTTATTTAAGGATTTGATTCCCATAACAGAATACTAGAATAATTATTATTTTTTCTTCTTTAAATGACAATTGTTATCGAAGTATTTGGTCTATATATATTTCCTGAGAACAACTTAGAGAAACAAAAGATTCAGACTGTTTTTTTTTGCAAATAAGTGGCTGTAATCTTCCCACCTTGGTCTGGGAGAAGCGGGATAGAGCAAAAAGTATGCTCTCCCACGCTAGAGCAAGCTTGTGTCAATGCCCTTCTGTACAACCTTAGTTATTACATTTAAAGACCTTTTACGCTACTAGAGATTTAGGGAGACCTACCCTTAATCAGGGAGATGAAAAAAGAGAAAATTAATTAATAATGAGCAATTAATTAATAAAATAATTAATAAATTAATTAATAAAACGATGAGCATGTATTACGCTCATCGTAAAATAAGAAGCTATTTTATTGTGGAAACTGACGTGGTCTTGACACATTTTTGTTATTTTTTATGCGGAATTAATAATTTTATCGGAAACTCCTACTATAGTTTCGGCCACATCCGGTGGCCTTCATCATGGGGACAAAGTTGAGACAACGCGCGCGCGGCCTCGTTTTGCTTCGCACTGCGGGCCGCCGCGCGCCTCCCACATGGCGATAGCGGTTGACATGGGTGCGGGTGAAATTAAACGTGAGTAATCCCGCATAAATAAAACAAAAATTTTAAGCTAGACAATTTTACACGACTAAAATGTTCGCCTGTACGCTTTAGCTTTGCAATCTGGCGGAGCAACGCGGCTGTTATTTGGAACATGTTGCCTAAAATTAGAGATCGTTCAAACTTAATGTAATAGTAGATTATTTTAAATACATACTTTATGTTTTTGTTTTCTTTTTTCTGTAATTGTATTTTCAATAATGACGCCTCGGTTTCACACGCACATACAAAACTTCCGAAAAAAATTCTCTAAATATCAAATAAAAGAATGAGAGATACAAGAAGTGGCCGCTCACCTGACAAAAAAAATACTGAAAACTGAAAAAAGTATGGTGTAAAAGGCACTTTACAATATACTTCTTGTTACATTGTCTATAGCTTGTAATGTTACATTGTCTATAGCTTGTAATGTTACATTGTCTAGAACTAGTAAATAAAATTCTGGGTAGAGGTGAGAATTTCTAGACTAAATATAGAACAAAATTGTGTGCTGTAATTTAGATTTTATGATGCAGGGAAAAGAAAGCAGATATCACATTTCTAAAAAAAAATTGTACTTTAGTTAAAAGATTCGAGAGTAGAAAATTATAGCTCTTTTCTTTCGCATAGTTGGGTAGAAAGTATACGAAAAATAAAATAACGTACAAATGAAATGTCACCTAGGCTACGACATTACTTTATCAGGCCTGTTGGTACCAAGCACTCAAAGCGTAAGAAGAACATTTACTAGGAACTTAAATTACTGATTACTATAACTATCAATCGATGAAGGGAACGGGACTGTATAGCTTAGCTGAACACTATTAGTTAAAAGCAGGCTCTTTAAATTACAATATAAGCTATTTCTAAAACCTACTAGCTGCACCTCGTGGTGTTACCCACTAAATTTTTTCGGGATAAGAAGTAGCCTATATGTTAATCCAGGATGTCAGCTACCTTTATACACAATTTCATTAAAATTAGTCCAGCTGTTTGAGCGTGAAGAAGTGACTAACATACTTACAACTCACAAACTTTCGCCTTTATAATATTAGTGTGATTAATTAATTGGAAACCAGGGCTGGTTTCCGATTTCCTACCTGTCCCAAGAGTATCACGTTAAGCGCGGTTCTCACGAGTTTCCGCAGGTGGATCAGATCTGGTTACGGATCTGATGTACGCACCTTTACCTTGTCGGGAATCAATACAGGAAGCTTGAAGATGGTAGCCTCTAGGTAGATAGTAGTTAGGAGTTTAGCGTCACATTGCTCCCTGAAGTTACACATAAGAAACCAGGGAATAACGTATGGGCGGAGCGAACGTGAGTTTAAAAATAATAATAAATGCAATTCGCACATAACTTCAAAAAGACAGAGGTGCGCGCCCTGGTATCCGAACCCAGGACCTCCAGATTGGAAGCCTGACGAGACCCTCGTTGGGAGACCCCAACGAGGGTGCCGAAACTTCACACAAATGAATCACTTCTTTATCGTCACATATATGTTTGTCCTTGTGAGACGAATCCACGCCCCATAGCTCTTGAAGTAGATATTCTACCAAATGAGTAAACAGGGCAATAATCAATATATATGTTAATAATGGTATTTAAAAATAAAAATGTAATAACGGCAAAAATTTAGTTTTTTCGAGCGGCATCTGAGTCTTTTCCTACATTGGATCGCTAATAACTCCTAGTTCCTTATGCAGTCGCACGGCAATTGACCCCTGCCCACAGACTTGAGAAGGAGTAGGCACTGTCATCGACAGACTTGTCACGCACATTTACGAAGGCGGAAGCCTTGATCCAATAAGCATTTCGAACATTATGACAGCCTTCGGTTTCCAACTAAGCCTGGCAGTGATTATGACAATCTGGACAGTCTAAATCTGTATTAGTCTGTGGTATTGTGTTTCTATTGAATGTTGCTTGACGAATTTATTGCAAAAGATAAAGTGTCATCAAATGTGACATTAACGTGCTTTTGACACTTTTTATATTGTTGGGTAATTATGAGGTGACGTTTGTTGGGAATTTCGAGCTCTGCAGGAGGCTATGTCATCCATGTTCAAGAGAAATAAACTTTCGGTCATAACTTTAAGATTTTACATGTAACTTTCTATTTTAATTTTATCTTACATTTTTTATACTACATACAAAAGTGCCTATTGATTTTATTTCTTTCTACGCACCTATAAAATAAACTAATTTACATTTTACAATTCGAAAGATATTTGAGATATCGCCATTATATCTACTTATCGGTAGATCTAAAGCACCCACGCTTTATTTTATAATAATTCTTATCCAAACAAGCAATTGTTCTTATATTGTTCTCGTATGTTATTAATCATCATGCTATAATATATTGTTTATTTATATGACGAGCTTGTCAGTATGTTTGATGAATTGTTATCAATTTTCATCAGTTATGTTTGTGAAAGTGTTATTTACATTAAAATATCTCAGGAGTGCTGAATAAAATTATGTAAAACGTCTCAAGAATAATAAAACAGTATACAGTTCTTCTGCATCCATTGAAAGCTTTACTTAATCCGACACTTGACATTAAATCAAGTTCCAAATCAATACTTTCAAGTGCAATGGAATGGATAGGCGTAATTTCTTACCATCAAGAAAACGTTTTGTTTGTCTTATTGTTTTTACATTAAAAAATCAACAAAGATGAAAATGATTCTGGCCTAATTTGTAACTAATGAACGTTTTTATTTAGGCCTCAAAAACACAGCACACTCAAGCTAAATCAATACTCAAACACATAAAATACCAATTAAAACAAACCGGTCAAAGCTGTGCGACAAAATGTAAAACAACGTCGGGTTGCAAACAAGCAATAAGATGTGCAAAACTCGAGACGACCGTGCTGATCGGATGCAAGGAATGTGGGCCGCGTTCCGACGAATCAATTTAAACAAAGTTCGATAGAGTAGGCTCTTAATCGATCTGCAGATACATTATTGTCTATAATAGTGATTTCACAACGTTTAATCGATTATCATTTAGATCGAGATCGTTTTAAATAAGATTCATCAGAAAACAGTTCACATTCGATTTTTGTCGTGCCTGTCAGCTGGTTGAGGCCCTGTGGGACTGAAGAATGCGCTGACCACAGCGATCTGATCTTATTGAAGACCAGGCTGTGCCATGCGGCGCTTCTCGGCCCTTCCTCTGGCAGCCCTGTTGACCATAACTCGCGTGTTTATCGATTCGGTCAGTGAAAAGATGAAATGACGAGGTGACTCTTTTCCTATTAGACCACGACCGGCTTGACTAGTACCACTCTCCATTACAAATCTCAAAACAGAACATAAACTTTTATGTCGAGACTACTAAGCAACAGATTAACCGCAGGGGCAAAGGCCCGAATTAGTAGCCAGTTTATTAACTAACGCAGCTGTGAACCGAATATTTCAATTACTTGGACAACATAAATTAATGAGAATAGAAAATGTAACAGATCGTGCGATAGCGCAGCCGGCCCGCAGTCTGCGGTTGCAAAAGTTGGGATTTATACGTTTGACTAATAAATGCTGTGGACCGGTCCCTGGAACCCCTACGTACATCCGGCGGAGCTGCGTGGGCGCACCCTGTCGCAACTGTCACTCAAAGATATTTACGACGCGTGGAATCCTCGATACCTCAATAGAACTTATCGTGAAAGCGAGAGGTTTAGTGAATGAGCGGAGTTTACCTCACCAATGAAGCAATGCGTACAAAGAGATATGTAAATGAACTCACCTGATAACGGCACGTGGTTGTCGTGAGAATGGCGAGCTCGCTGGCCGAACGGACTACGGAGCGATTTCGGACTGAGGAAGAATCTTCTTCGAGTGTGCGGAGGTGTGGGGCAGCTCTGTACTAGATTGGTGCTCTGTTTAGGTGGTTTGGGAAGACGCATTGGCGATTGCCAGTCGTCCGGCCGTTGTGGGGAGGGAGTATACCGTTCCATTATTGGCCGTCTCTGGGAGTTCCTGGCGCAAAGAGGGCAGGCTTCGTTTCTGAACATGCAGGAGTAGCAGCGCTCATGGCCACAGGTGTCGATTAGCTTCCTCTTTTTGCCCTTGTCAAAGGGCATGTTACAGCTGGGACAAGTTGTGCCTCCTGTTTCACTGTCTAGCAGCTGTCGGATTGCTGCCAAGTCTGGAACAAGGTAAATTAAGTATTTTAGGCCAAGTTTCACTAGTATTTATAATTTAAGGTCCCCTTAATTATATACCTAGGTCGCAAGTTCTAGGCACTGTACGGTAACTTGTAACGCGATGGACCTGGCACAAAGATACCACTGAATGCTAAGAAGTTTTTATCTTTGGCTTGAACTTACTCGCAGTTACTAGAATAAAAAAAAATATTAAAGGAATAATGCAAAAATTTTTAATCGTTCACATTGTTTAGTACTGTTGAATTTAGTATATATTAAATAAATTAGGTTTAAAATTACATAGGTTTACGTTTTACTACAACCAGCCTATGTTAATTGTACCAACGTAGGCTGGGTGTGAATTGAGCAGATTGAAATATAGATAAGGTGTTCGATCTGATGTAGTTTGAATGAGTTGAATACTAAATAAAATAAATTAAGTATATCGGATATTTATGTTTTTGTGGTTATTTAAATATAAATCATTCATCGAGATAAATATAGTATTGTTGATAAAAACTCTTTAAGAATGGATGACGTAAATTAATGGCCAAGTTATTTAAAAACCTTCCTTTATAAGCGTAGTTTTGTTCGCAGAGTTAAAGCCAAAATCAAATTACTGTCTAGGAAACTAGAACCTTGAATCTTGTCAAAGACCAGTACCTCCACAATCTACATTCAAAGTCTGGTCGCTTCAACCATAGTAATCGATTTGAGCATTAACGACCCTTGAAGCTTATCCAGCGCTGCGTAATGATACAATATTAGTATAACGATGCGATTCGTGATGTCCAACACGTCGACAGTTACAACCGATTACACCAAGCAGGCAATGGAGCAGGAATTTAAATGGAAATAGTGTTTTTATGCGGTCAATCTATGTAAAAGCTTAATTTGTTAGGAGTTATAGAACACTTCGCTTGACTTTTTTCTCTTCCAATACAACAAATATTTTATTTACCTCATGTTCTACGATATTTACAAAAGAAACAGAGGTAAGACTATGAGATGGAAAGATGATATCAAAAAAGACTCTGGTCCAACATAGACTCGCAATGCAAAATATAGGATTGAGTGGAAATCTTTAGAGGAAGCCTTTGTTGCAAGACAAGCTGTAGAAGATTAACGAACGTTGGTCAATATATTTTAATATTTCATAATTACGTATATAAGCATATTTTAAAAGTTTAAGGAACATCTAAATGTATAAGCTTTCAAAAAAATAATTAAGTAAATTGTGGTATATTTCCAGCTGTACCTCGTACAATTTAGCGTTTTCATTATATTTGAAACTGATTTCCTAATTGGCATCACCATACATTTTTAAGTATTCTTGTCAAACTTGAACCATCACTTTCAAAGTTGTGTCTGATATTGTATATCCGATATGTATGTAGAGTTAATGAGCTACGATTGTGTTTTTGGAACAAAATATTACTCTTTTAACCATCTCTTCCAATAAGTTGACAGCATTGCAAGTAAATCTTAAGTGTTGAAGTGATTAAACCCGGGCGTTACATCATGGTCTGAATCTTTATGGGGAAAAGAGAAAGAGACAGTAGTCTTTAATCTTCGTCTTGTCAGACTTGTAACGATCAACGCTGAGTCTTCTCTAGCCATGACCTTTGATTGCCGGTTTATGTAACTTCGATTGCAGGTTGTTTATCAAGGTACCATATCTAATAGAATCATGTGAGTAGCACGCACTTGTACAGACAGACAACGAATAGAATATGCATCATATAATAGATTTTTGATAGGATCAAAATCACTACTCTCGATAGTATGAAGCATAGAGCGTAAGCGTAGTTGCGTATGATTTCATCTTGGAATTTACTTATATTATTTATTAATGTCGTATTAGGTAAGTCTTTTGGCTGGCATATTTCAATGCTAAGGGTACTAAGAATAAGTACGAATAGATTTTAAGAAGAAGAAGAATATCGTTTATATTCTCGATGTTTTTCAGATGCGATAGCACGTGACTGCATTAAATAACTTCTATCTTTGCAGCTTGAAGCATAAAAAGCTGTATTGTACTTAATGCTTTTGTGTATACGAAGCTTAAAGTGTTCACGTCGACAGATGACATTACGCGACGATTGACCGTCGCATGCGCATACTCCGAGGTCTTTTACGTTTTTTCTCCTTATTCATTCTCATTACTGCTATATCTTATTACCCGTACACAAAATTAGTTTTTGCTTACCAGATTTAAATTATTAATTTAAATGGTTGTTTGTGTGAATGTTATATAGTTTTATGTCATTGATTTTTTTCGGTTTATCTGGCGCCGTTGGGTCGCTTTCCTTTTGTGACCTTTCCAAAAATTGTGACAGAAAAGAACTTGTTTATGACGTTGTGGTAACAAACCAGTTTTAATAATTGTGTACTTGTTACATAAAGCTGTAGCTTTTGTAATTAAGGCTGATAATGCACAACACCACGATTAACAATTGCATGTTCATATCATGTTTTAACTGTTTCGGTTATGTAATTTAAAAATGAATGCTTTAAATTTTTATGGACGTCGGTTTTATTTTCAATTTCATCGGTATTCTTTTTTTTAAGGATGTGTTTCCATGTATCATTAAAGTATTATTTTTTTATAGTCTATTCTTCACTTCTATATAATTTTAAGTTCCTATTTTTAACGCAATCTTCAATTTTTTTAATATAAAGTTTTTCTATTCAGTTATTTGAAAAAAAAAAAAATAGTATTTAAATTCCAATCATATAGTTAACAATATAGTTTCTTTGTTAACGTAGTTTATCTGAATTAACATCTGGTACTTTTAAATTATGTTATGTAGTGGAACATTTAATGAAGTCAAACCGCCAAATTAGGCATCACGTTCTTATTTACCATTTAAATTATAGTTTAATTTAAATTATATTATTTAGATTCTGTCTCCACATCAACATGCACATTAATATTGAATTCTAATGTGTCATCAACAAATTAGTCCGTACCTTCCATTTCACGTTTCAAACCATCAATTTGGATTCCAACATCATCTTTATCTGCTTTAATTAAAACTCAGTAAATTATTGAGCTAATAAATCTTCTCGGCTATACTTAACCTGTCTGTCCAAAAATACCATATTTGTATTAATGTCTCTACATATCCGTAATTACTTGTTTTTTTTTTGAAGTTTTGTCATTCTATACTTCATTGGTTTAACTTGTATAACTCATTTCACCTTGTTAAGTTTTTGTAACCCTCAGCTTAACATTGTTTGGTTGAATACTGTTATCAAAATCAATATGAAACACGAATCTAATCGATATATTAAATCATGTCTATTTTCAATTGAATTAATTAGCTTAACCGCAGAAAAATATCGTTATCTATCATCTCCTATAAATATTAGAGCGATGACATCACCTTTTAAAAAAAAATACTCGCACGCACCACGTGGGGTCGACGGTAGCGAAAAAATATCATATCTTGTCTAATAATACCATAACATAACTACTTACTCTATTGTTTTGTTAAGACCTTGTACCAAGCTTTAATTAATGTGCTTCGTTTTTTGTGCATAACAGGCTTTATTACCATAGCTCATCTATTCCTAAGCAGAGGTGTTGTTAAAGACGTATACATACATAACCTAGGAAATTAGATCTTTAATGAGGCTGGAGGAATTTATCATGAAGAGTTAGACGACTTATTCTAAATTTATGATTCCACAATACTTAATCAATTTCATACAAATAATTCAAGAGAAGTATCATACCTTAAGCCACACGAAAACTAAAATCAATCTTGCCATCAGATGTTTTCTTTCGTAGATATTTTTACAATGTCATTGACACTTATGAATACATAATGATTGTTATACAGTAAGCTAAAATGAGGCAATAAGTTAACTATAACTGTCGATTTTATTTTTAGCATTATAATTATTATGCTTTACATATCTTCAGTTATCTTTAAAATCACTTATCGCTTCTCGTATCATGGTACGAGGACCAGTCAGTCTGGTTATCCAGACGCTGAATCATGCATATCTCAAGAAACCAAAAACATTCGCAAGCGTGAAACTACCATGTTAAGTTTACCATCAGCGTCTACTGTCTAAGCCAATTTACTTCTTACGTCGTTTGCAATTAAATTGTAGTTACCATGCATCATAGGTTTGATTAAATTGGTAATGCCTGCTTTGGGTTTGGGTCACGCGTTAACATGCATATTAAAGTAATTTTGGGTAAGAGAACTCATCAATTTCGTAGTCGTTAAAGGTTTTTTGTTGGAACGCTCTATTAACGACTAGACAGCGTTATTACCAACGGTTTTGTTCTGTTTTGTTTTTGATTTGTCTTCGATTGCATTGAACTTTAGCTCTGGGTTATTGTAAGCGGGAAGAGCTAAGTAAATTCGGTTTATGTTAATAAAATATAACGGCGCTATTTAAGATTTTATATCGATTTTTTTGTCACCTGGAAACATAATCAGAAACACTTTAAATTTTAACTTTATATGTATGTTTTATTAGGAGCTAGAAATATATCTATGAGTATCTTCAGCCTCCAGCTCACCAAGAGCAGAGTATCCATCTAAAGGAAATCTATTCGCTCTTACCTTCAAAAATTACAAGCCTATGTTTACATTCTTGGGAAGTAGCACCTTTTTTTACTCGTTTTTTCTCATTTCGCATCATTGTCGTCGTTGGGATCAGATAGGATTGAAAATGAGATTAGCTAAACGCATTAGGAAAAGCATACCTACCTAAGATAAGTTGTACGATTACCTACTTCATTATAGCAAGATGTAGTCAGGCTATTAGGCAAATTATTAAAACAAGTACATAATTCAAAACATAAAACATTTTTATTCACATTTCTCCTTATTATAGTTAGTCTTGTAAAAAATGCATTCTACATTTCTAGCTTTACGTTTATTGACATCCAATATGATGTAATCGACAACCGTTATATCAACCTTGTAGACGATATTTGTTTCATTAATTAACACTTCCATTACAATACAAGTCATCGCAAGTACAAATCAGCTGTCATCATCACCTCTCAATTTACACATAACATCTAGACGGCAGCTTCTAATTGTTGATGTAAAGAGATGAAGAAAAAATAAATTGAAAAAGACTATATTATTTTAGTTATTTGCTCATCCGCTATTTGAATTTGATTGCTAATTTCACATAAACGTTTCGTTCTAAGAAAATATAGAGACAATCGAAGATATCTATTTCACTTCGCACTTTCTTCGTAGAATCATAATTCTTCACAGTTCTGCTCAATATCATGTATAATTTTGAACAGAACTGTGACTGTGACTTTGAGTGTTTATTTTGGTTACACTTATTTTATGTTCTTCGAGGAACACGGACTCTGTCAGAGTTCCACAATTTCGAAAATATTTTTCAGAATCTTGACTTAGATAATGTGTATTTTTATTTTATCATCATCGTCACCACCACTCTCAGCATCATTACTAGTACTTCAAAAACTAGATTGACTAGATTTTTTTAAGTTTTTTGTTATATATATATATATAAGTACAGTTATAAAATAGTATGGACTTAGTTAATGAAATGGAGGTAGTGAAATTTACAGCCCTTATCGAGTAGTACAAAAATTAGGGTTCCCTCATCCTACGGAATTCAACCAGATTTTACAAAACCTATATTTTTCTATCTCTCTGTTTCAGTCCAGCAGTGTCTACTTAGTTTTACACTAAATGGTATTCGACTATGAGTCAGGGAGTCAACGAGTCGAGTGTCTGTGTAACACTAATTGGTTAATTAACCTTCTGATTATATCGTAGGTACAAATGTTAACAGACAAGCTCTAGTCTACATTGAAATTTTGACATTGGTTTTTATAATGATTTTTGATCACAAGCTGTGTTTTTTTTTGGCTCTAAGTATAAGCAACTCAATTTAACTTGGCAGCCAGTTGGGTATGTATTCAATATAGTGGATTTTATAACTTGAATTGAAAACCCAAAAAAATATTTTTAGTCAAACATTCATTTTGGTAACAAATTAAAAGGGCTTAATTCTGAGGCGTAAAACGACGAGCAAACACTGAGTACAGAAAGTTGTCGAACGAGCTTGCTTGGCGTGCATTACGAGAGGCCTACGTTTAGCAATGGACAGCAAAGGGCTGCTGATGTTGATAAATGACCTATTGACCTATATACAAACAAAAACAAATAACTTGAGAACGACTAAACCGATTGAGCCGATTCGTTTTTTAAATATTCTTGTAACTTTGAATAAGATTTGTCACTGCGACGGCTTAGCTACTCTATCTTAAAATATCCTTCGCATTATTAGTATAGAATCGATCTAAATTAAATAGTCAGAAATAATTAAATAGACCAAACTTTTACTAATTGTTGTTGAACATTCATTTGCTACATTATGGTCTAGGCAAAGTAAGTAAAATATCAACAAGTAGATCTTCGCGATAAATAGGAAACACAAGTGGGAAGAGGCTGTTATTTATGTTATTCTGGGGAGCTTCAATAACAACACCGAGTGCCATGCAAGAACTGATTTATTTACAACTACCTTACGATTAACATTAAACACTCGAGCCTACCTACATCACAGAGGCGGTGCGGCGGGGGCAGAGGACGCTTGCCGGCGATCACTACGTGAGTGCCGACCGAGCAGTCGGGGTTAGCACATAAATGTCATTGTTTACTGTTATGTAGGTAAGCAGGTGTTCATGTTAAAACAATAGGCGAGTGACTATTTAATTAAAAGGTATTAAGAAGTCACAGAAGTTTAACTGTGTCTTATAGATTTAGCGAAGCTACGAACAAAAAAGATCAATCGAAGATTTGTACGTAGATGCGATGTCGACATCCCTACACGCGCCTCGCGCTAAACCTGCGTTAATCAACGCTAGTATGGAAGATGTTCTATTTACTCGGGGCCGCGCTCTCCAAGTCATTTGGTCTAGGTATGTTTCACTTCGTTTAGACAATAAAAGAGAGAGCTGAATTCCGAAAAATTTATACTAATCAAATAGTTAATAGTTATTAAATTATTTAACATGATGACATAAGTCCAATAAAATCTTCGTATATTATTAAATAAACATTCATCAATTAATACATTACACATTTACATATATCACAAAATAGGTTGTAAATTATTAAAGTTGTATAATTACAAGCTGATGGTAGACAGAAATGTGAATGTTAATTTATAATTTGTTTATTTCGTCAGATCATGAAACTTAATGAAAATTACTTATTTGTATCTACTTGTCAGGGCAGATTTTTGAGTAAATTAAGTACTATAAGTAAAAGTTAAATTATACTTAATGAACTGTTTTTTAAGTACTTACATGTATTTTATAGTTGGTTAAATTACATAATAACGATATTGCTGGTAATTAATATTAATAAATAAGTGAACGATGGAAACTGACTTGGTCTTGACACATTTTTGTTTTACTTATGCGGGATTACTTACGTTTCATTTTATCGGAAACTCCGACCAGCTCAGCTTTGTCCTCATGATGAAGGCCCCCGGATGTGGCCGAAACTATAGTCGGAGTTGCCGATAAAATTAAACGCGAGTAATACCACATAAGTAAAATAAAAAAGTGAACACTGGTTTATTCTGAAAGATTTCTCTAAAAAAACTCCAGTTAGGTTTATATTTGTATACCAATAAAGAATCGATAATTGATTCTTTGCATAATTAGGTTCTTATACCGATTTACAATAAAATATGCAGCATAATTAAGTGAACTGTTACTCGAAATCGATGTCATGCCATTTCACGTCTCTTACACTAATGGAGACGGAGACACTAAGAATAAAATTATTATTCTCACCGTTCTTACTATTCTTATTCTTTCGTTCGTTTTCATAATGCTGAGAAAGAGAGAAAGATGTTTGCCAGTGAGGCATTTTCATATAGATTGTGAGATGTTTGCCAATTGAATATTTTAATATCGATTGTGAGACGTTTTCTAATTAAATATATGTATTCATATCGATTGTAAAATGTTTGCCAAAGCGGCATTTAATACTATATTTTTCAATTAAATAACTTAATATCGATTGTGAGATGTTTTCCTATTGAATATCTTCATGTCGATTAGAAATGTTTGCCAAAGCGGCATATTCATAGTATATTTTACAAATAAATAATTTCATATCAATTGTGAGATGTTTTATAATTGGATATCTTCATAAAGATTATAAATGTTTGCCAAAGCGGCATCTTTGTACCGATTGTAAGAAATTATCCAATTGAATATCTTCATATCGTAATTATGTGATATGTTTTCCAATTGAATATAATCATATCGATTGCGAGATGTTTACCAGCGCGGCATCTTCATACCGATTGTGAGATATTTTCCATTGAATAACTTCATATTGATTGTGAGATGTTTTTCCATTTAATATTTTCATATCGATTATGAGATGTTTTCCAGATGGACTTATTCATATTTTATCGATTATGAGATGTTTTCCAGATGGACTTATTCATATTAAGTATATAGATTCTGATTATTTTTTATCAGTACTTAATCAAGCTTCAGTTAATAAGTTATTATGTAAGAGCTCTATAAAATAAATAGTGACATTTCAAGAACAAAGCAAGATAATGGAACCATTTCCAAGTTATTTGACCAGCCCATGTGAGTGGATTAGTTGGGGTCTATAAATTAAAGACTCACAAACTTCGGAGTTCCACTCTCTGTGCTGTACCTAAACAAGAAGAAATATTTTAGTGTGAACAAGTCTGTTTACTATTTTCTAACAAAATACTTTTTATTGTATGCATTCGTAATATTTGCATGTAACATATATTTGAAACAGCTTACCTAGAGAGAGCAAATTCCAATACCAAATTTAAATTAATTTATTGACATAAAAACGATACACATTTACATTTATATTACAAAATTATAAAACATAACAAAAAAAACCAACATTTCACATTAAAAAAATCGTTCATAAAAAGGTGAAAGGTTTTAAATTTTCAAAATATAAAGTATAAAAGAGTTTCTATACTGAAGAAAAAAATTACGGTTCCAGTAGAATACGTAATTTAATATGTATGTAATAGTAGGCACAGAGTCAGGAATGAAGAAGTTCTCAAAAGAATGCTTAACAAAAAACCTGAACTACTCATTACAGTAAAAAAAAGAAAGGTCGCATATTTTGGTCATCTATACAGACACACAAAATACAATTTGCTTAAAACTATTTTTGAGGGGAAGATAGAGGGAAAGAGGGGTAGAGGCAGAAGAAGAATAGCTTGGTGTGACATATTAAAGTCTTGGACCGGTGCTGCTGACGCCGCTGTTCTAAGCAGCTCAGGAAAGAAACATATTTAGAAAGATGTCGCTGACATCCGTTGGGATATGGCGCAGGATATATATATTGTAGAATACGTGTGTACTTCCCTATAGTAAAACCATTTTGCTAAATGAATAATGGCTGTGGTATTATGAAAAAATATTCTTAAACCATAGAATAATGGGCGAAACCGTATAGCGTAACACACGTTCTGATAAAATCATTACAATCCGTCGGTCCTTGTATCACTTAGCTCATTATCTCGAGTACAATCTTTTGCATATAAAGCAAATTATCACACGTTATGTGACTCTGTTCTCAACTAGTTGGCAGTAAGTATGCGAGGTCGGTAGCGGCCCGTTGTAGACCAACTGTAGACATTAACTACTATTGCATACTACTATTATTTATACTATGTTCATATTTGTGACCAAAGAGTTTACTATCATTAGTTTTAGTCTGTAACATTATTTATTTTTACTAGACTAAACGATAACAAAAACTCTTGAGAACTGGTACAATGCACGAACGTGCTATGGTTCGGAAAAAATAAGAAGAAAAAAAACAGAAGGATTTTTGACAGGAATGCGAAAAATTCGTGTCGCCGCATTGTATTATTTTCGAAATCTTGTATTTTTTCGAGTATTTATGTATAGTTTAAGTCACTATTACTTTACTAGGCCATGAGCAGACTCGAGTTTGACTTAATTTTTGTTGATTTTTCATAAATACTTGAAAATATCGAAACATTTGACACTGGCAAATGTCCCGTGTAAGTACGACGTCAAAAACAAAGAAGAAGCAGTTACACACTATCATATTTTGTAAGCACGCCCAGTAGAATCATAGAATCATTATTCTAGTGATACCAATTACAGTCACATTAAGATCGTTCAGGAATAATGGAATTAAGAAACCTACAAACATACACGAAAAACAAAACACTCTTTTTCTGGGTCAGTCATCTAAAAACAAATTCCATGTTATATACATACATGCAGATGCAGTATTATAAATTGAAGTGAAGATTACGTTAAACAAAATTAGGTAGTTGATTTTTCTCTCATCAAAAAGTTAAGTTCCGTCAAGTCTACAGTTAGCTTGGTCACACTATACATACATTTTGTAGTTTATGTGTCTATTGGACAATATTGTGACCTAGTTTTTTCGAGAATACGATTGTGTCGAAGATAAGGTCAAGCATGTACAGTGCAACAGTCACGTTCTTTTACAAGACGTTACCACGACGTGACGATTTAGATAAGTAATATGTATACAATTTATTACCATTTTATTAACGTGAATAAGTTTTTATATTTGCTTGCTTAGTGGGAGGTAATTCAGAACTCTGAGACAACAAACTTACTTGGTGGTAGATCCTTAGCAAGAGGTTATCTAGGTAGGTACCACCGCAGTACCAGATATTCTGCCGCTAAGCAGTAGTGTGTAAACATTACTGTATTCCGGTTTGAAAGGTACTGCTGCTAGCGAAATTCGAAAAGTCTCAAAGTAATGAGAGCCAAAGCAGTGATGCCCTGGACTTTGTTTTACTACTCAAAGTTCTGTGTATCGCTGCAATGGTCACGGATAGGCGTTATCTCTTACCATCAGGAGAGCGTCTCGTTCGCATTACTTTTACATTGCGACATAGGAAAATAGTCAACAACAAGCAATTTGTTATTTCCATTCTTACTTGTAATTATTCCTTCAACGTCCAAGGATACCAGACATAGAACAGGTGTTTGATCAGATAATATTATCTATTCCAAGCGGTCACAGGCGCACGCGCCGCCTCGCATAAATCTACCGCCCGCTGATCTATAGATCATTTTGTAGACCATTTTGATAGGAGAGATCGGAAAAGAGAAAAGGACAGTGACCATTTGACGTTGCGAGCTTTTGATTTAGTTCAAACTACATACTAAATTAAACAGCTCGCAATATATCGTGAGGAAATCATACCACGGAACGCATAGTTGTGTGGCGGTAGATTTTCAAGTTGGGTTAAGTTATAACAGCCGAAAACAAAAAAAAAAATTCTATCTATCAATGTTTGTTCAATCGATTCATCATCTGACAAAAATGTACATATTTACATATATTTCTTTTGTATGTACCTATAATATATAATGGTTTGTTTTATAATATTGTATACCTAGTATTATATTTATTTGATTGCTGTATTTAATACATAATATGTATATATTAGTATTAGTGTTTTTTTTAAACGCGCCTATATCCACATCTCACTGTGAGGATGGCTGGTAGAAAATGCTTTAGCATTAAGTCTTCCTTTTGTAATAAATAAATATGGTTTCCTCACACTGTGTTACTTCATTAGCAACTCAAGCTCATTGTAGCGATGATAGCTCAGTGATAAGCGCGGTCGGTTCACACGCCGAAGGGCGTGGGTTCAAACCCCATCATTGCTACCGGTGAAGGACAACATTGTCAGGAAAACCAATTCAAGTTCAAATCTGCCGGCAAGCACCTGTTCAGTTCAGTTCCATTCCAGACTAGGTGTGTTTTACCATCTTCAACCATACCATCACGTAACATCAGGTGAGCTGTGGTCAAACACCTAACATACAAAAAAAAAAAAAAAAAAAAATTGAACTCACGCCTATCGACATTACGTAAGACCGCGCTAACCACTGACCTATCATCGTTATAGGTTTGTCATAAAAAGAAGTCATCTTGAAATTACATTTGAAGCAGCTTTAAATAATGAAGGACCAAAACAAGCACCTTAAAAGCTGGCGTCACACATTAAAGCTCGGTTAAATATACCCCATGTCGAGTATATTCGTTAAATTACTGTTTTAAAAAGCTGACAGGGCGTGGGCCGAGTGACGTCTGCACTTATGGAACCTTCGATGCATCCCAATGTAAACACACCTTTATGCCCCGTTTGGACAGGCTAGTGACTCAACTAATGCACTGGAGTGCTAATGCTAATTTTCGGTTAAATGCTAAAAATAGCGGCTTTGTTCGCTTACGAATATTATAATTTGTATGTCGAGATACAAAAATGACCAGGGTCGGAATAAATTACATTTTTGTTTTTAAATAAAAGTATGTCCGAATATACAACATGCCTACTTAGCAAATTGATATACTTTACTTTAATGCTAATTTAAGTACGTAGTTATTACAACTGGATTATCAATAAATGAATTCTAATGTCTATGTCATATCAGATATTTTGCTGGTGCTTGTAGTAAAAAATGCAAAATGTAAACAAAAATAAAATTGTATTTTTTTTCGTTCAATATCATATTAGTAGATAATAATCATCTACGCTATCGCAAATCTTTGTTTTTGCAAGCGTTTTCCTAACATTGAGTTTTTTGATACAGTTTTAATTTCACAGTCATTATGAAAAATAGTCGTTTTTGATATGCACACACAATTTCTTTGCAACATGCTGCACAAATCATGCTAGGTGCACTCAACTGAGATATCTTATGCAAATCTTATATCACAAGCTAATTACTTACAACAGTAACTTTATTATTTAGCTTTCGTTGCGTGGCCCAGGATGTAATAAATAAGTGTAAGTTGTTTAACATAAAGATAAAATCTCGTCACTAGCGCCTGGCCCTAATATAAATATTCCATATTACTAGTTTAATAAATATAAATATTATTAATACCAGCCCATAAGCCCGATTTATATAAATGTTATAAGATTAGCCGTGTAGTGTAAACGCAGCATAAAAATTGAAATGAACGTTTAAACTCTCGTGGGAAAGTGTACTTTTCGATTTTAATTGAAGAAGTGCATCGATGTTTTCTTGTTCCAAATTAGTTATGTATGGAGAAGAAATATGGTTTTCCATTTTGTACCGCCTAATTTGGTTTCAAAACTTCCGGTTAACCAGAGAACACTTTTCAAATGTTTACATACGAAGAAAGTTGAGAACAAGACAATATTTCAACAAATTCAACAACAGTTCTTTTGGTTTTTAGTGCCGGATTTAATTAGGGATACATACAATTTGTAAGTAAGAAAAAAGTAAAACTTCTGTAAAATATAAAGTGATTGTTACCAACTTTATACTTGTATTGTACAGTCGACTACCGCAAGTAAATTGAACCCCCTTTTGGGAACTTTTTTGTGGGCTGACCCACAAAAATAATTGGGAAACATTCACGAGAAAGGGTAAAACGAAGTCAATTCTGAAACTCGAATGGGCCACTTAAAAATCTACGATAAATGCTTATAAATTTAAAAAGGAGGCAATTCTCAAAGTCGCTAGTAAAGAAAGGCGAGCGTGGTGAAAGTGTCAGGTTACGCCGGGACCTGTCCGATATAATGTCCAATAATAATTCTCAGTTAACATTAAAACTATAACCGTAACTCCGAGAAAACAGTTTTTGATCGTGACTGCGTTTCAACAGGCTTAAACAATACGATGTGAACGACACAATCTTCGCAGTTCGAGCTCAAATCGACTTCATATTATTGTAGGTTTGTTTGTTATCTTTATTTCACTAAATGTGTTCGCATCGATTTAGAAATGAAATTGAGCTTTACAAAAATAAAATATGAAATACATTTATTGCTCCAATACGATTACACCTACCTAAATTATTGGACCACCAAAGCATCGAATCCTTTTTTGAAATAAAAAAAAAGCGAAATTGATTCACCTGGCTCGGCGCGTCCGATGTGCGGACACGATTTTTTATGCAAGTTTCTTTTTAGCACGAACTGGTTGAGATTCTAATTTCTAAGAACTTTCAAAGTAAATAAAACGGTGTTATTCTGGGGTAGATGTTAATCTTGAACTCGATCGTGTTCGTGACGACAAATTCGCAAGTTTTGCACGAATTGTTGGGCCACGGTGCTTAGTTGTTTTCGTGGATCTTCTTCGTGCGATATCTATCAAGCGTTGCGTCGATTGACGGATATCGGGCGATACGTATCGAGTGACGCCACGGTTGGCACCCGAGGGTTATCAAATTGATCGAATTTTGTTGGCCAATATTATTTGGGAATTGAATACAGTTTGCGCACGTCAGATGCGAGATAGCGTAGTCAAAGCTACATTAAACTGTTAACCGAAAAATAGAACAAGTTTGATATGAATCTTTAAGCTTTGTAATAGTTTAAATGAAAACATCTTCCGTTGCATAAAAGATTCCTTTTATTCTGTGCATGTATAGCTATTTGTATAAATCAAACTATTTGTATAAGTCAAACTATTTGTTGAGTACTTATACATTGTTTTACGATAAACCAGGACACTAAAGTACGTGTGGTGTTAGAAAATTACTAATTTATTTATTTTTAATATAATAACTTTGTAGTTTTTTTTTAAATAATAAGATAACAAAAGTAAAGTTAAGTAAATATTTATTGACTAAGTAAATTTACATTAGTTTATATTACAATAATAATTTGACTGTATGGATGGTTTGATATTTGAAACCCGAGAAAATAATTATATTTATGTTTTTTTTTTCAATCAACAAAATGAAAATAATAATCAATCGGCGGAAAAATCGTGTTATTTCATTTAATAAGTATTTTTCACACATTTGATTATTTAAAATAAAATGAATTTTAATTAGTATTTGTTTTATATTCGCGAAGTAAATTACCTTAGAAGGAAATAAATACGTTGAAAATTACTTAATTGTCATTAGCTAATATGTCAAAATACTTTCACAAATTTTCCCAAAGGAAACCCCATAAAGTAATTTTAAACTCTTCAATTAAGCCCTTCTCGGCATCCGTTGAATCAAACGGCTTCAATTAGCGATTTCCAGTCAATCATCGTATCAAACCGTGCGCCGGCGCAATCTCCAAGCCAATTATAGTAAATACCAATTTAATTAAGAAGCAATTATATTAATTGCATCACAGCTAAATAATTGCAGCTGAAACTGTCAACAAATGATCGCGATCACAGTTTTTGTGCGTATCAAGTTTCGGGTATTGCCGATTCAACGCCGATTTTGAACTGTTTTAACGATTTAAATTTATTTTGACATTTCGTTTTCGTTTGTCTTTATTATTTTGTGTAAATTAAAATACAGCTTAACTGTTCCACATCTTAAAATTAACCTGTATAATATTGTGCTATTGGATTTATGTTTATGGACGTTGGCGAGGTGGGAGCGTTGAAGAGAGCCAGGGGCGAATAAAAATAAAAATGATTAGGGAGGGGGGTCTTTCATCATGAAACCGTTTATAGAAAGGCATCAACTGTACACGTGGACGTCACTCAGCATCAAGTAAGATTGCCATCAAACTCAAGCCATTATTTAAAAAAAACTGAATATAGTGTTACAGCTGGGTTTATGGTATAAAGACGTCAGAGAGGTGAGATCGCGACGTGAATTGAGTTGAAGTGAGACAGGGGAATATATAAGTGATATAGGGAGGGAAGGTTCTCATCATGAGAGCGAAGATAGGGTGACAACTGTGGCGTGCGGGAAGATGGGCTGTATGTTGTGTTACTGCTAGGTTTATGGTATAAGAACTTCGGCGAGGTGGAAGCGGGATGTGAATGTAATGAGGTTTAAGTGAGACAGGGACGAATAAAAGTGATTGCCCCCTCCGGTCTCACATCATGAGTGATAGCTGTGGTGTGCAGGGATTTGTGCCGCGAGAAATTCTAACAGAATACGACAGATAAAATAGGTAGTTTTTTTTTAATGGCTGACAGGCTAGGTGTTTGACCACAGCTCACTTGATGTTAAGTGACGGTGTGGTCGAAGATGGAAAACACACCTAGCCTGGAATAGAGCTGGCTGTCAAGTGAGGCTGCCGGAATACATCGTTAGATGCTTGGCGGTAGATTTTCAACTTGAGGGTGGTAGCTAGCCAGCCGAGTACTAGGAAGTACCCTACCACCACGCTATGGTTTCCTCACGATGTTTACCTTCACCGGCAGTTCAAGGTCATTGTTGGGGTTTGAATCTTCGGCGTACGAACCGACTGCACTAACCACTAAGCTATCATCGTTACAAAATATGTGTAGATAAAAATTTGTACCCAAATACAACTAGGAAGTATGCATTGCAACACTTGACTGTGCGAGCAAATCCTAGTCCAAAAGATTTAATATTATAATTCTAAGTACAATGTTATTGCTCTTTGGTATTTGTTATTAGAAAAAAAAGCCTTCGTAAGCAGGTGAAAAAGCTCATATTTCAAAGTGATCTAATTAGACAAGCATACTGTCTACAGTCTAGAGGGCCATTACGTGTGCACGACTACGAACTACTGTGAGAACTCGAATTATCTGATCTAATAAGTACCTGTTCGTTACAAAATACATACTGAGATTTCGTACATTTAAGGTGGTTATTTAGGTTTTTTTTTTTGTATTTGGCATCGCACTTTGTGCATTTTTCCAGTGTCAAGTATTTTACTGGAACCTTATTTCTTACAAGAATATAACACGTAACATAACAGCGTTTATGTAACGCGCTGAAATTCGGGTTGCATTCGCGCGAGGAGATAGGTAGATCGATAAACTCTTTATTATACACTATCTAAAACAATGCAAAAGTAAAAACTTAACAACTAGTCTAACAGTTGGCGGCCTTACCGCTAAAAGTGATCACTTCCAGGCAACATCACGATGCAATTTACAGTGTCAAGTATTTTACTGGGAACTTATTCCTTACAAGCATATAACACGTAACATAACAGCGTTTATGTAACGCGCTGAAATTCAGGTTGCATTCGCGCGAGGAGATTGGTAAATCGACCTCTCGTATAAACTTAACAACTAGTGTAAAATAGTTGGCAGCCTTACCGCTAAAAGTGATCACTTCCAGGCAACGTTAAGATGCAAGGTAAAACGTTTGAAAGGATTCAAGAACGAGTAGAAAACGCGGTGTGCCAATAATAAGGTTAAAAATTGTGACTAAAGATATGTTCAAGTTTACATAAGTATAACATAGATAAACACCCCATTAAAGATTAATCCTAATACTTAAGGCAGCCTCACTTGAGAGCTAGTTCAATTCCAGGCTAGATGTGTTAACATTGTCGACCACACCGTTACGTAACATCAGATGAGCTATGGTCAAACACCTAGCCTATCAAACATAAAAAAAACTTAAATTAGCGATAATTAAAATAATGTATACATGGCGAAAATAATAATACCTACTTATGGAAATAAGACCAAGTAACGAGATGTGTTACACGCTTGTTTAGGACTGTCTAGTTTGTTGAAAAAATAATGACTAAAACATATTTTTTTTTTATATAACTGTTTCTATTGGGCTGAAAAAATGTTAAAGGGAAATTTATTTGATGGCTTATAGCGGCTTAAGCATATTTCTAACAGCTGTAAACTAGATTTCATTTGATACAAGATCGTAGAGACACTTCACAATTTTAATTGAATGCTAGAGAAAATCAACAAGACCGCTTTCTCAGTAAATATGTTATTGTAATACGAGGAGGCAATTAAAATAAAGTTATTTTCCCATTAAATAAGCTATAAGTTGTTCCGGCCTTTGTTCCCTTATCGAAGCTTCGCGAACATTGTTGGTTTACTTCAACACGGAAGAAAGCGCTCCTCGTGCTTTCAAAGAGTCACATAAAAACTTGTCAAGTGCAAGAGGGATTGCACTAAGAGTTCCGTATCAATTTTTTAACGTTAACGTTAAATTTTTTTGACATATTTTTTTGGATTACTGTGAAACTAGGTGTTTGTAGTCTCTGTGTAACTGCAGGGTAAAAGCTATTTGCATTTAGGGTTACCAGATGAAAAAATCAAAAGTCCGGAGAAGGGGCCTGATTTCCATTGACAAATCCTGAGATTTTGTACAGTTTGAGAAATTTCCCTCAAATGTACTTAATAATAAAAAAAAGACGTAACATTGTCGTTTTTATACACTGCTCACGCGTTGCACATCTCGGGGCAACTTAAAGCACACACTACACATACATACACACATAAAGGTACATATTCGACGTTAATATTTTTAAATTCGTGCGAGTTATTTGTTCTTTTTTTTTAATTTGCCCCATCGCGCATGCTAATACTGTAAAGCCATACTGCCTCGTCTTCTGTATTTGCAATTTATGTCTAACATAAATTATACTTACAGTCAAAATCCAGTCATGTCTTAGTAAAATAGTGGCAACTATACTATAAGCTTCGATGGAGTTTCTGTTTTTGGAAGCAACACAAAAAGTCATGTTTCACCGCATTATATTATTTTCCCACACTCGCGCTTGTAAAACGCCACTATTTTTATACATAAACATTTGAAAAAACTCTAGTTTTGGATAAAAATACTATCGGGCAATACGACTCTTTTTACGTTCCCACCAAAATTCCTCGTGCAAGCAAAACAAAAAAATGTAAACAAAAACTACTGATGATTTCAATATCACGTTCTAACAAGAGACTCATTGATACGTTTTGAGCATGGAACCTTAAAAATCGAACGTAAGAGCTTCGAGGAAGTAATGAGATTTAATAGTAGCACGTTATATGGTTCACACGATTACGAGCACAGCTTCTTAAAATGTCAAATTCTCACTGTTGTTTCTGAATGTTGGCAGCAACTTGATTGTGTTGCCAACATCAAAATAAGAATAGAAATCTAAATAGATTATTATAGTCTTAGGTTTATCGAAGCTAACTAAATTATGAAGCAAGATTTCATAACACAGAACGTTTTGCTTTCTTATGTAGATTAACCTAGATTATGTACGAACTAAATTCTGTACTTTATGATTTACCAATTTTACCAGAACAAGGATTCCATTCAAATATTACTATCAAATACATAATAGCTTTTATGAATGCTAATTCTGATAGCTTTGTTTGAGTTAACATAATGAATTTAATTGGTAGTATATCTGCTTTTAGAGCTGTAGGGTGTGGTTCGATTTCCAACGAGGACACACATTTTGTTGAGTAAACAAATGTTTGTTTTGTGTCTGGGTGTTCTGTATGTATATAAGTATGTATTTACAAAAAAAATATTATAATATGTATTCTATCAGTTATTTGACTTCCATAGTACAAGCTTTGTTTAGTTTGGGTTCAGATGGCGCTTAGAGATAAAAATATTGTCAAGTGTCTTGAATAAGTGTCAAATGTGTTAGATTTTGGTAATGCCCATGCAATGTACCTTGATATTTGGTAACAGTCTTGAACTGCTTGAGTACTTGTCGATTTCGCATATTATTTACCTGTGAACAAGAAAAGATATATTTAGTCCAAATATTTGATACTAGTTTATTGCAATTACTTATGAAAGCGTTTTTTTTGGAAAGGGATGAAATAGAAAAATAATAAGTTAAAAAACGATAACATAAATAGTAGTTTTATTCAAAAACCCTATAATTAGAAACATCCACAATAACTTTACGTTCAACAAATGTAAAAACATAAAAATAAACGCTATGATTAAACCAAATTCAGTAAAACAATGCTGAGTACAAATTTCAAGCATATCAAGCCTATTTGGCTTGGCACCGACTTCAAACAGACCAGTAGGTACCTAGCAGGTATAATAATACTTTGTAAAGTAAGTTTATTTGTCGCTTTTTAGTGCTAATGTTTTTTTCGTGAAGTCGGATTTAATTATTTTTTTCAAGTTTTTGACTCGTTGAGCGATTTTTTCGCGAAGGCTATATTTATTTATGGTTTCGCGTCATCGACATGCTAAGGTAACGTGTTTTACGTTTTCATTTCTGTCGACAGTCAAGACTGCCTATTTATTATTTTCTACCAAAAATGCACTCTAACTTGTGATCAAAAAGTAATCATCATTTATGCTACACTTGCTACTTCAATAGCATCGTAGTCATTAGCAATTGAAAACGAAGCTCGCAGCACCGCGTGAGCTACGGACAAAACATTTCACTCTATGGTATGGCATCTATAGATAATAAATCAATGCTTTCTCGTTGTTAATGCAACGTTGTATAATATCAAATGATATATTTGGTTCAAGAAATACAATCGCGCATAATCAGTGAAATGTATAATCGAAAACCACATAGACTTCTGTACTTATGTTTAAATTTTCATCGATAAAAAGATAATGAGTATCTTTTTTAAATATTTAACGTAAATTTTTCATACGAGTTATATACTATTACGGGTCGTAAAAGAATTCTCAAAATGATACAAAGTACTTTTTACTTCAAGTTTACCAATTTATATATTTTATATTTAACAACTTACCGATTCAAGCGTTAATTTGCGGAAGTTTATCTTATGGTATTCTGCAGTTAAATCTTTAGTGTATTTCCTTTTATAAGTAGGTTTGGTTAGTTTCAGATTTTAATTTTAATTTAGATATGTAATTATCGTTTATTACAGGTCATCCTACTATATTATAAATAGAATAGAATAAAATATAACTTTATTGTACACCAAACATAAATACATATATTATAACATAAAAAAACCGGCCAAGTGCGAGTCGGACTCACGCACGAATGATTCCGTACCATTATCTATGAAAAAGGCAATAAATAAGCGTGTGTTGTATGGGAGCCCCCCTTTAATATTTATTTTATTTTGTTCTTAGTATTTGTTGTTATAGCGGCAACAGAATGACATAATTTATGAAAATTTCTAGTCTCTAGCTATCGCAGTTCTTGAGACACAGCCTGGTGACAAACGGACAGACATACAGACGGACGGATAGCGGAGTCTTAATAATAGGGTCCCGTTTTTACCCTTTGGGTACGGAACCCTAAAAGCACTTAAAAAGAGATCAAGAATAAATATGAAAGTTTGGATGATTGTTTGTTTAGGTGTTATTTAATCACGCAAAAACGACCAAACGAATCAGGATGAAACTTTGCACACATATAGTTTATTATCTGGATTAACATGTCTGATAAATTTTATCCCGAAAAAAAATCTCTAGAATACCTTATGTTATGGTTTCATGGAATTTATTGTGCTTGTATTAATATCTGAAACATAATAAATACAAAAATCACGAATAGACCGCGTCAGATTTCACAATTTAATCCTAAAATCAGCGATTAAAAGCCGGTTAACGCAACTTCTAAAGTTATGTTGCTAATACCATGACGTTTGAATTAAAATGTCAGCGGTAACGATGACAGCGGGTCCTTGTATGGAGACAACTGTTTACTAATCTCTTGGTTAACGTATCTCTGGTTAGCTGTTACGCAAGCTGATTTAGGATTAAGTTCTGGTTTGGTAATGATGCTTAGTTCGGAATTTTTTCGCAAGTTATTCAGTTGTTAAACACATATTTCTTCGTAATGGTTAAATACACTTTTAAAAGCAGGTTCGCTTGTATGGTTTTGTGTTATCAACAGAAATAAAATAAAGAGTTTCAATTATAATTATTATGAAAGAAGATAATAAAAAATAATTAAGTGTGTTTTTTACCTCTTATTGAACTCAAAATAGCTACTACAATTTAAAAATATTATTACTTATAATTGTTTTCTAATAAATAGTGTTTTGGGTAGCGCAGTTGATTCACACACTGGAGAGCGTGGGTTCAAATCTCAACAGTGAGCTTGAGCTACCTGAAGTAGTGAAGAAAAACATCGTGAGAAAACCATAGCGTGATGGTAGGGCACAATTTTTAGTACTCGACTGGTTAGCTACCAGCTACCACCACTACTCAAATAAAAAAACCAGCCAAGTGCTAGTTGGACTCACGCGCGAAGGGTTCCGTACCATTATCTATAAAAACGGCAAAAAAATCATGTCTGTTGTAGGGACCACCTACTTAAATATTTTTTTATTCTGATTTTTCTTTGTATTTGTTGTTATAGCGGCAACAGAAATACATCATCTGTGAAAATTTCAACTGTCTAACTATCACGGTTCACGAGACACAGCCTGGTGACAAACGGACAGACAGACAGACGGACGGATAGCGGAGTCTTAATAATAGGGTCCCGTTTTACCCTTTGGGTACGGAACCCTAAAAATCAGCCTAACAGCCTAACTGTATCCCGGCAACCGTACTTGAGTTCCAACTTTGACTACACCGTCAGTTAAACATCAGGGGCTGTTGTCAAACAGCTAACCTATCAAGCATAAAAAAATATTTTCGTAAAAAGTAGGTGCATCCATTTGATACGCCTGAATTTAACGGTATAATAATAATCAATCAATTTAAATAAGTAATAAATAAATCACCGCGAATAAATAAATGATTCAAGAAAAATTTACAGCATCGTAAAAATTCTAAAATACGACTGTAAAAACGATGTCAACAGATTTTCCAGTGTTTAACCATTGGTTAATTGGCCGATTAAACAATTAACGTCTGATTACGCGTGTCGCGACGGACGGTTAACGAGTTAACTGCGGAAAGGCGAGTTTCACTATAAACGGTTGTGGTGGGCAATATTGTAAACAGATAGAAGGAAGAAAGTAGTTTATTTATAGTTTTTGTTGAATTAATTTGCCGTTGGCTATATACGGAACAGGAACTTACAAGTTGACGTCAAGTAAAGTTTTGTCTTACTAGCACTACTTAGTTCATTACTTCATTTGACTTATTAATGTCATTCTAGTTACAACTTTATTTGTATTTTACACTGTGACTGAATATAGAGTTGCCTACTTCTTTATTTGCAACCTGACCTATACCTATATTTATGCTAACAAAACTTTGTATTTGAATTTGAACACACACCTATTTTACTACATTTTTTTGTAGGTACTATAAACTATAAACACAGGGACAGAATAACTAATAGTACTATATATTTAGGCTATCCAGAGCTTATGCACTTGGGATGTACTACGTCGTAAGGTACATTGTAGTTATCATTATGAACAACTTTTACTATGGATACAGTTTTACTATGGAAAGTGACGTGGTTGAAACTCTGACTATAGTTTCCGATAAAATTAAACGTTAGTAATGCGAATTAAACGTGAGTAGTAACTAGCAAGGCCGCGCGTGCGTTGTTCTTAGCTTTGTCTCCATGATGAAGACCACCGGATGTGGCCGAAACTATAGTCCGAGTTTCCGATAAAATTAAACATGAGTTATCACTAATCACGCATAAGTAAAACCAAAAAGGATACAATTCTGAAATCGTGAAAAAATATCAACAGTTTCATACATTGAGTTTATTGATCCTTGACTGTACAATATGGAGGAGTGTGCTATAATGAAAAAGAGCTTCGAATTCGTTCAGATGAGTACATACCAAACTTCAACATCATTTACTATTGAAGTCCGATCTTCGCCTTTTCGCTTCCATCAACCAGCTGTCCTACGTATATCGTCACTTCATGGAGTTTCGGGGCGTCTTACTCTACGTTTGCCAATTTGCCTCTGGTCTTCACTTTGGAACACGTCTATCCCAGCGGTTATAGGTTCTGCGACAGATATGTCCAGCCCATTGCCACTTCAGCTTGCTAATACGCTGAGCTGTCTGTGACATTAGTTCTCAGGCGAACTACTTCGTTTATACCTCAAACTTATTGCTTTGTATATGTCTAAGGTATACACGAAGCAAAATTACACTAACCATCGAATGTTTAATGTAATGAGTGCCGAACCAGCAATCCTTTCTTTTGTTACTTAAAGTTCTGGGTGCCGCTGCAATGGTTATGGACAGGTGTAACCTTTTTCTATTAGAAGAGCGTTTATTAGTCTATCCAATATAATTAAACGTGAGTAATATATAAGTAAAACAAAAAAATATTCTCCATTTTTAGTATCCCAAGAATGCCAGGCAATATTCCATGCTTTTAGCCATAATCAAATTCAATTTTATTTTGGCCCCACATTTGATTCCGGTCGATGGCCCGAGGCCTAATGACCAGTTTGGCCACAAGCCCATATTGGATTCAATCTTCGACTGCGAATATTGTAGATTTATTGACTCTCCGTATTGAAGTTTCAATGGATTTATAATAATACGTAATGCACGATATGTTTTGATTTGTAAATACTTTTTTTAAATATCATATTTCAACGAGAAGGTTGAATGAAAAACAAGTGGTAGTGTAAAAGTAGTGTCTGACTTTTACTAATAGATACTGATTTATTTTTATCTATTTGTTTTAGTATTTACCACAGAACTCAGAGATCCTTATGGAAGTAACATAATCTAAAAGACTTAGTAGTATTTCTAAGTTTACCAAGTGGTAGATCTCCCGAACATGTCTTTTTTTCTTCTGTATTGTATATTTTTTGGTGTTGAAAATCAACATAAGATTGTCTAGGTAGGACCACCGGAGTGTCATATATTTTGGCACCAAGCAGTAGTGTTTAAATACTGTGTTTCGGCTCAAAGGATAGTGCAGCTTTCGAAACTAATTATGAAACTATGTAAGTAATGAGCGACAAAGCAGTGATGCCCTGGAATTTGTTTTGTTACTGAAAGTTTTGATGTGTTATCTCCTACCATCTAGAACATTTCGTGTGTCTATTGCTTTTATCCTAACTTCCTAACTTAGTATCTTAAATGTGAATGTAAGTTTTTTACGCCTTCACGGGTAAACCGCTCAACGGATGTGGGTGAAATTTTGCATGTAGGTACTTTAGGTGTTGAAATAAGACATAGGATACTTTTCATCATCATCATCATCCATCACCACGCGGGTAAAACTGCGGGGCGCAGCTAGTATATAATAATGTAATAAAACGATTATGTTACTCGTTACAAACACATACATATTTACATTTTAGACGCGTTTGTGTTGCGTGTTTACATAATTTTATTAAAGAAAATAAATACATTTAAATGAAAACTATACTCATATAAACTAGAGCCTCAAACGGCGGATATTAATATATTTCTAATATTATATATATACATATTTATAGTTGCCGTGTTGGTGCCGGCGTAAGAATTGTACCCCACCCTAACTACCCGTGGTTGCCGTAAGAGTCGGCTATGGGATGTAATCATATGAGAGGCATATGTCCAGCAGTGGACGTCCTATGGCTGATGATGATGTGATATATATTTAAATTAAAATATATATTAATATATTTCTTTCAAGTTACGAAAGGGAACAAAGTTGCCATTATCGGCAGATTTCAATCATAACCTGCCTCCCACGCCGCTACTATTTTATGCCAACACAGAGAACGGTTAAGAATACAAACTATGAAATATAGAACTAGTTTTTATTTACAGTTAGTTCATTAATTTGTGTTTTGTGCTAATGAGAAGGCTAATGAAGGAGATTTTGGTTCAGATACATTTATTATTGTCGAAAAATTAGCTATCCTAATTTATAATTATCTTTCATTTTGTACATTTATAAATTATTAAGTAATAAATCAAAGTAGTTTTTTTTTTGAATATTTTCATGACAATATGGACATTAAGTTAGACACACTTTTATTTCGTGGTAGGTCTCCATAGCAGAAGGATGTCTAGGTAGGTACCACCGCAGTACCAGATTATCTGCCGTCAAGCAGTAATGTGTAAACATTACTGTGTTACAGTTTAAAGGTTACTGCAGTTAAGCAAAATTACAAGGCTGTTGAGACTAACCATTGAAAGTTCAAAGTAATAAGCGCCAAAGCAGCGATGCCCTGGACTTTGTTCTGTAACTTAAAGTTCTGTGCTTCGCTGCAATTAACATGGGCATATGTTATCTCTTACCATCAGGAGAGCGTTTCGTTCGTTTCATTACTTTTACATAAAAAAATTATGCACAGTTTTAAAGGGAAGTACTTATTACCCGACTGCCAAGGAAGCGTTATGTTTTTCGCGCGTATCTTGTATGTACTTATATGTATGTAAATTAATTTATTACCTCGTATCTTCCAAACGGCCGAATGGATTATGACAATTAAGGTATTGTTAGATTCGTCTCAATAACCCAATTGTCCTTAGAGGTGGCTTAAAAAGAATAATCGACATGGTGGATTCTTGGCGCGAAATAGTAATAGTTAAATAGTAGTAGTTCGTTAATTTAAAAAATAGTTAGGTTTAAATTTAATTAGGAATAATAATAAAAATAACTAAATAAAATAATTTTTTTTCAAAAGTTTTTTTTCTCTTTAATTATAGCTATTTTAATCACAGTGGGTTATACATTACTATATACTCTTCAACTTGTTTAAGCTTGAAATTTTGTCTAGTTGATTTGCGTTAGATGTTAGATTTCGTGGGAGGGTGTGGTTATTCTGAGACTTACAAACTGCACGGCCAGTCTTGAGTCATAATCCCAGACATTGACAGTCAAAGTGCCGCTGCCGTTAAATTTTGACCAATTACTGTCCAATTTATAAAGATATAGGTTCCCAGGTTTACGATGCCGCTGTAAAACTTTCCAACGCACTTCCGCACTAAAAACATTTCAATTAAAACAACCTCGAACGCTATCTGTGTATTACTGAAAACGTTTTAACACGAAAATGACCATCACTGGCCTTAATGTGAGATATCGAAACCAATATTTCGTATAAACAAATGATTTGCATTAAGTTTGAGTCCTTAGCCGAAATTGTGACATACAGAAAGGACCAGTAAATCAACTATGGATGAGTAACTGAGAAAATACTGTTGGGGTATTTCACACCACTTTGAGTCACGGTGTGAACTGCCTAAATGTTTTAGTTCCATAGACAATTAAAACTGCGATATGAATTAAAAGATCTCTTCTATAACAGTATAAAACGAAGTCGTCTGCATCTCCGCTTACTTTTCCAAAACCATGCAATGGATTTTGATACGATTTTTGTTGTCATTTAAATCGATTTATCTCAAGCGGCTGGATCAATTTCATCAAAATTTAACCAGTCTTTTTTTATGGCTGACAGGCTAGGTGTTTTATCACAGCTCACCTGATGTTAAGTGACGTTGTGGTCGAAGATGGTAAAGCACACCTAGACTGGAATGGAACTGGCTCTCAAGTGAGGCTGCCGGAACACACCGTTAGATGCTTGGCGGCAGATTTTCAACTTGAGGGTGGTAGCTAGCCAGCCGAGTACTAGAAAGTACTCTACCACCATGCTATGGTTTCCTTACGATGTTTTCCTTCACCGACAGCTCAAATACATTGGGGTTTGAACCCACGACTTTCGGCATGCGAACCGACCGCGCTAACCACTGAGCTATCATCGCTATCGCTATTCGTTTGAGCGCGAAGAAGTAACAAACATACAAACACACTTACAAACTCACAAACGTGTGTTTATATCTTTATGAATTAGACCAGGACGGTAATCGCCGATTACAATAAACTTAAAAACAGATCTTATAATAATAAATTATCATTATTTGTACAGGTAAAAACGGTATATATCAAAAAATATCATTAGTACATTTGATCGATTAAATTTTAATATTGAGTCTGATTTACGAGTTAATTTGCCAAAAAAAATAATTAAGTACACATGTATTTTATCAGTGATCTAGTTCCCATAGTACAAGCTTTGCTTAGTTTGGGGCTAGATGGCGTTAAGTGTATATCATGTAAAATGTACTACGATATTTTTTTTTCAAAAAAGCAGGGTAATTTGATCTTTAAGTGTTTTGACCGAAGTGATACAAATTCTTCAGCTAATGACGCAGACTTTACAGAAGATGTTTACAGAACTTTACAGAACTTTGCTGTTGTTGATCAAGCTTGTAAGGCGTCCATTTTTTGTATAAACAGAGCCTGTGCTTTCACGTTATTTGCTCTAAGTACGTACTGCATGAGCTTTTATGACGACTCAAGTAAAGACCGTTACTGCTTTAAGTTATTACTTAACTGGTTTGTAGTAAGCATTATTGTATTATGTTACTGCTTAATAGCTGTTGTTCCGAATTGATAGTGCTTTAAGTTTATATTAGCATTGCTTATAATTTCATGAAAGATCGTTGTACAAGTTGAACTGAATAGGTGTCATTAAATTTAACTGGAAGCTATGGTAAAGCAAACGAAATAAAGTTATCTTTAAATATGTTGTTTCGATTTAGGTTAAGTACTGTTTTAAATTTGCACAGTTATGTCTCTACTATTAAATCTGTAATAACATTTTCATCATCGTTGACATATATTTACTTGGTGGTGGATCTTAGCAGGAGGTTGTCTACGTAGATATCACGGCAGTATCAGATATTCTGCCGCCAAGCAGTAGTGTGTAAACAGTATTCTATCCCAATTTGAAAGAAACTGCAGTTAGCGAAGTTACAGGGCTGTTGATACTAACCATCGAAATTCTCAAAGTAGTTAGCGCCAAAGCAGCGATGCGCTGGACTTTGGTTTGCTACTCAATGTTCTGTGTGTCACTGCAATCGTCATGGACAGACGTTATCTCTTACCATCAGGAGAGCGTCTCGTTCGTGAAACGACTTTTACATTAAAAAAAAAAAAAAAAAAAAACGGAAATGCGTAGATTATTTATTTCTATGTTTTTGACGTCACGCTTTGTGTATTTACCAGTGTCAACTAATCAACAATGTTATTTTAAGATAAATCAAATGAAATATTTGAGAGTCTAAGTCTTAATAATTCGCGCAAAGTAAATAATACGTCTTTGTAGTGATGATAACTCAGCGGTTAGCCAACAATGAGCTTGAGCTGTCGGTGAAGGGAAACATCGCGAAGAACTCATAGTGTGATGGTAGGGTACTTTCTAGTACCTACTCGTTTGGCTAGCTACCTCCCGCAAGTTGAATATCTGTCGCTAAGCACCTAACAATGTGTTTCGGCAGTCTCACTCGAGAGCCAGTTCCAGTCTAGATGTGTTTACCATCTTCGGCCACACCGTCTTATAACATCAGGCGAGCTGTAGTCAAAAACTTAGTCTGGCAACCATAAAAAAGGAAAGAGAAAGGTTAAGTCCAGTCATGCCCTAGTAATGTAGCTGTGTTTTCTACAAGCTTCGATAGAGATTTGGAAATTATTTTTAAATTATTACGTAATAGTACATAATAATTTAAGAAAAAAAATTACAGATTTACTATTTGCAAATGTTGTTTATAAAAATGTTGCAATTTAAAGTAACATTAAAAATTCAGTTGCAACGTACAAAAACTTAACTCGATACTTCTTACACTGAGTTTAAATTAAAATGAATGGATACTTCATCCAATAAGATAACGCGAATTGTACAAAAATCCTCACCATTATAAGTTTGTGTAATTGAATACATTGAAATGTTGATAGTTATCGGAATCGTCATACTGGGATTCGGAGAAATTAAATTCGTAATTTTTGAGTTTGATAGCTGAAATAATATTCTCTTACTATATAAATTCTTGACAAATAGAGATGTAATTTTTTTTTTTGCTGTAGGCGTCGGTCGTTGCGCTTGATTATAGTTTTTGTCACTGGCGAGAGGTTGTTATTTTTTTACGGTGAGAAAAACGTGGCATTCTCCTGATGGTAAGAGATAATGTCTATCTGAAATAAACTTTTCAGCAGTGTCCAGAACTTTGACATATAAAGAAAAGATGGGGACTTCGCCACATCATCTTTGACTGCTCTGTTAGCCCATTTGGTATATATCTGCTTCAAAAGCTGCAGGGCGTGGATTTAATTCCCACCAGAACAAACATTTATACCAATGTTTGTTCTGTGTCTGAGTGTTCTATATACTACTAATATTATAAATGTCAAAGTTTGTATGTTTGAATGTTTGTTAATCAATCACGCAAAAAAAAGCTACAAGGATTTGGATAGTCACAATAGTTTATTACCTGGATTAACTTATTATATAGGATACTTTTCATCTCGGGAAAATGTTCTGTAGGATTATCAAAAAACTAACTACAGGACGTATTCACTTGAAATTTGGTATATATGTGTCCTACGGAACATTATTCTAGAATAAAATGTATACTTTATATTAATTTAGGTAATTAAGTAGCGCAAGTTTCACGATTAATGAAACAATTAATATTTTGTTACTTACAAATGTTTCTAAACCCAATTCTTAACTTAATGCGGACAAAATCACGGACGCAAGTTATTATAAGTATTATTATTATTATTATTATTATTAATATTAAATATAATTTTTATTTTATCATACTTTAAGACATTCGATGGTGTGTTTTGTCTTGTAATTTCGCAACCTATTGTAAGCTTTAAATAAGAATACGCTAATATTGTACTTTGTTACACTAGTTGGGGCAGTACATTCAGTCTATACCGCTGCGGTTACCTTAACCAAAGTACTTGGAGCGCGCGGCCCCGAGTAAGCAAAACATCTTCCCTATTAGCGTTGATTCACGCAGGTTTAGCGCGACCCGTGTAGGGATGTCGACATCGCATCTAGGAACAAATCTTCGATCGATCTTATTTGTTCGTAGCTTCACTAACATCAAATCTATAAGACACACGTAAACTTGTGTGTTTTTTAATACCTTTTTATTAAGCAGTTACTAACCTATTAAATTTTAACATGAACACCTACTTACACAACAGAAAACAATGTTATTTACGTGCTAACCCTGACTGCTCGGTCGGCACTCACGTAGTGATCGCCGGCAAGCGTCCTCTGCCCCCGCCCCGCCGCCTCTTCCCACTTGTGTTGCCTATTCATCGCAAAGATGGTCTACTTATATATATTTTACTTTGCCTTAATACATTATCGTTAAGGAGATCCATAACTTAGTAGATATTAACATTAATAATATGGAAGCCATCTGCTGATTACTCAAAACATGCAAGAGAGCTATAATAACAGTTCACATTCCAACTTAATGGTCCACTTTTAAAGTGTTTCTCGTTTCGAGATTTTTTATTTTTAATAAGTTTGCGACTACGTCCAACCTGATATTAAGTAACGATGCTATCTAGAATTGCACACTTATCTATGTGCTTCACGGTTATGCCTTGGAGGTATTTTTTTTGTGGTTGACACGCTAAAATATCCTACCACCATGCTGTGGTTTCCTCACGTTTCACCGGCAGCTCAAGCTCATTGTTGGGGCTTGAACCCACGCTCTCTTCGCGTGTGAATCGACCGCGCTAACCACTGAGCTTATCTACAAAAATATAATTAGAGATTCTCTTTTAATAAAGAGATGTGAATTGCATCTGTTTTCATAGAAATGATCGAGCTGCCACTTTATTCCGGATATAACCTAATTCCACCTAATTTCCACCTAATTTTATTGCAATCTTGGATTTGCAATTTTTGCATGCCAATGTTCGTATTTTCGAGAAGATACAATCAAAAATAAGTTTTAGTCATATAATAAAATCGTGTGAAATACGTCTTAGTCACAAAATTATATAAAGTGAGTCAAGAAAGGCCAAGAAAAGTAGTGACTTTATTAGAAGCTTCGACGGAGATTTGGAAATTTACGAAAAAATCAAAAATCTTTCACCGCATCATACGTATTGCTATTATAATACTAGTACGTATAATTCGGCACTGTTAAAAGAAACACAACTACCTATTTAAGGTTTTTTAGGTATATTCTTAAAAGTATTGATATTTTATAATATACAAAAATATCAATACTTTTAAGTATATACCTAAAAAACCTATAGGTATGCATGTATGTTTTTTATAGATTATGTTTTAAGAGGTTTTTTTAAATCTCTTGTCAGCACGCTCCGTCCTTAACTTATTAGAATCTTCTCCATTCTAAGGTTGCCTGGAAGAGATCGCTGCTAGCGATAAGGCTACCAATTGTTCCACTAGAGTTAGGTTTTATCTCTACATTGTACAAAGTTGCCTTCCAATTAGTATATTATAATATTATTGTTTTTGACCACATTAATTTTAAAGCATATTTACATATGTTTAAAATTAATTAGAAAATACAATACAGCGGCATGAGTTTTTCGCTACCCCGTTTTGTACTTTCTTGTGTCGGCAGATACATCGTAATTTTAAGTATTAACGCCGCGACAATAAAATGATAATTCATGGTTATTTAAAATTAACTTGACGGTAACAGATAATAAAATACCATTTAATTTGGGCAAGTGCGAGACGCGCGCGGTGAGATGTATAAAGACTGTCGATACTGACATAATCAAGATGACCTATATAAAAGTATACAGTAGCTTTTTCCAAGTATAATGTGAAAGTTTTTATATTCGCAGTTAATTTTATAGTCAATACAAATACTATAAATATACATATTTTACAGCAATCCTTCGATGTCGGGAAATTAATTAAAAGAACATTGCACATAGTAATTTTATACCGAAAAATATTAAAATAAGCTTTTTACGTTTTCTATATACCTAGGTTGTGCGAATTTGAGAATTCCTCATTCAAAATGAGACACGACAGTGTCGGGTAGGAATCTGTTTACTATGCCGCCGCTGTCGACTTACAGAAATTGAGCGACGAAACGTCACCGCGTGTTAATAGCGGACAGCGCCATCTATTTTAAACTAAACGTACCATGTTTAGGATACACTAACGCAACATAGGTACTGCTATAATTCAAATAGTTTAATTTATTAATAAACAAAATTGACAAAAATCAATGTCATTGTGAAGAAAAAGACCGTTAACTAAATAACAGCCAACTAAACTTGCCAGCCCTGTTGGCTCATTGGTAGTATGTCTGCCTGAGCTGTAGGGTGTGGGTTCGATTCCCGCCAAGGACAAACATTTTATGGTATAAACAAATGTTTGTTCTGTATCTGGGTGTTCTGTATGTATTATAAGTATGTATTTACAAAAAAGTATTTGTGTATTCTATCAGTTACCTGACTTCCATCATACAACCACTGCTTAGTTTGGGGTCAAATGGCGCAGTGTGTAACGTGTCCTATGATATTTATTAATTTAAAACACCTCTACCTGTTTTTACTTGGTGGTAGATCTCCTTACTGCAGCTAGCAAAATTACCGGACTGTTGAGAGTAACCATCAAAAGTCTCAAAGTAATGAGCGCCAAAGCAGCGATTACCTGGACTATGTTTTGCTACTCAAAGTTCTGTGTATCGCTGCAATGGTCATGGCCATGCGTTATCTCTTATCCTCAGGAGAGCGTCTCGTTCGTCTCATTACTTTTACATAAAGAGCCCATAATGTTGACTGCATTCCTACACTGGATAGAAAGTCTCTAGCGCCCAATGACTAAAATTTTAGAAAAAATAATGAAATTAAATAAGTATAATATCAAATAAAACTGGAATCAATTTTCATTTTCATTCATTTTCAATCAATCAACTGGAATTTCTATTGTAAAACGATGTTAAAATATGCGCATTATATTGTATACATGACTGTACATTCTAATAGGGGATAAGAGCAAATGTCATAAAGGGAAATGTCACAAGGGTTGAGGTGATAACGGGATCGAAATTTTTTTCTAAAGAACAACTGGTATAAGGGCCAAATGTAATGAAATTATTTATAATGGGCTATTTTGTATAGGGGTATTTTTTACCAGATATTTTATAAGTATATAATATCTAGTAGAAAATACCCCTATAATCAGATTGAATTTGAATTATCTTATCAATTGTTCTTAATTATAGTGTAAGATATAGTTTTTAACTAGCGGCTCGGCGGCGCGGCTATAAACCTCAAAAATAACTCCATTTCTCCACTATTTAATGGATGTTATTATACATATAAACCTACCTCTTCAATCACTCTATCTATTAAAAAAACATAATTGATGATAATATGCTTTAGTGTTAATTTAACTTTATAGTATTTTGTTTTATTCTTATGGGAATATTTAGCAAAAAGCAGCGATGCCCTGGACTTTTGTTTTCTACTCAAAGTTCTGTATATCGCTGCAATGGTCAAGCACATTCGTTATATCTTACTATCAGGAGAACGTCAAGTTTATCTTATAAAGATAACATTAAAAAAAAACATCATTTTTACGACATTTTCTTTGAATACGTCATAACATAACTTTAACTATATTTAAAAAAAAAACATGTTTAAATTAATATTAGTAGACTCACAGTGTTATTTAGCTAGAAATTAGTTACTTTTAAAATCATATTCGATAACTTTTATAAGTATCAAATAAAGTAAAATATGTCAAAATCAGTTTACACAGTTCCACAAAAAAATATTTAGAAAGGCAACACTTAACAATGACAAGTCAAATGCAAGCCAGAGAGTGCAAGTGTCGACAGAAGGCGGGCTCTCATTATATCGCTAACATTGTATTTATGGCGTGTTGGTAACGACAATGGCCCACTTGGGTGTTTACCAACGTAATTAGATTGGACCACACGTGGTGGTAACTTTGACCTATGGCAGAGAAGGCTTAGAATTGGGTGTAACTGTGCGAAGGTAGGAGACAAATAGTTTTACTTAGATTGAGTGTTTTTATGTAACAAGTAATGGAGCGAATGAGACGCTCTCCTGATGGTAAGAGATACCTGCCCATGACAATTGCAATGATGCACATTTTGAGTGACAAAATAAGGTCTAGGGCATCGCTGGTTTGGCGCTCATTACTTTGAGACGTTAGATGGTTAGTTACAACAGCTTTGTAATTTCGCTAGCTGAAGTAACCTTCAAATACAGTTGGTACTGCAGTGGTACCTACCACCGAGTAGTACTCAACCATAGACCGCATCTTCGCTTAACATCAGGCGAGTTTTTGTCAAACGCAAGCTTAAAAAAATTCAGTACTGATTTTACCAGCTTCT
Organism: Biston stratarius; assembly: GCA_950106695.1. NCBI lineage: Eukaryota > Metazoa > Arthropoda > Insecta > Lepidoptera > Geometridae > Biston > Biston stratarius. Next base: position 41,410,038 of record OX467106.1, on the reverse strand, counting down.
TAGTTTCCTATAAACTACAATTTAGACGTTTTTAAGGCTAGAGAGAATATATTTCTTCTAGATCAACGTGTTCTATGCTCGGCCGTACCGTCGCTTTCCATCAGACGAGTTGGCCAAACGTAGATCTATTTAATATTAAAAAAAAACTTTGAAAATTACCTTTTAATGCGTCAGCTCACGCACCTCGTTATCATATTAGAAACGGTAACATTAACAGCGACTGCATACATGGGTAACAAATGGGTTGACTTTTTGACGAATGTCGTCAATTTAAAACTAAATCACACGTGTTAATGTATGTTAATTGACATGAGAAAATATAACATAAGCTACTAAGTTTAGTAACTAGAATAGTTACTATAAAAAGTAATATTATATATGTGATAGTTTGTATGTTTGGAAGTTTAGATGTTTGATACTCAATCACACAAAACGACTGTGGTGATATACAATCTCTGTACTAAAACTATGTTAGCATAGTTTTGTACAGAGTGTTTGACCACAACTCACCTGATATTAAGTGACGGTGTGGTCGAAGATGGTAAAGCACACCTAGCATGGAATGGAACTGGCTCTCAAGTGAGACTGCCGGAACACACTGTTAGGTGCTTAGCGGCAGATTTACAACTTGAACCCTCAAGTTGTAAATCTGCCGGTAGTTAGCCAGCCGAGTACTAGAAAGTACCCTACCACCACGCTATGGTTTCCTCACGATGTTTTCCTTCACCGGCAGCTCAAGCTCATTGTTAGGGCTCGAACCCACGCCCTTCGGCATGCGAACCGACTGCGCTAACCACTGAGCTATCATCGCTCTGTCACTTAACATCAGGTGAGTTATGGTCAAACACCTAGCCTGTCAGCCATAAAAAAAAGATTATAGTTTTTTAAGCTTGTTTTCTACTAAAAGACATAGACATGTTCCCACATCTCAATCTACTTACCGAACTTAATAACAACATTCTCATGTCCTACAAAACATAGCTACCACAAACGTGTTATGAATTTTAAGACGAATTATGATTATAATATCAATATGTCGAGGGCCCTTAAACAGTTTTATGGCACATTCTTCCACGCCCGTTTATAAGGTGTGGATTAAAAATAGATATTCCGATTTTATATTCGATAAAACTTTCTTAATGGTGAAGCTTTTATTTGATGTTATATCGATTAATTTGTTATAAAAAATGATGTGGAACCGATATTTTAGGTCAAAGACATAATTCAAGAAAAAAAAATTGATGTCTGCTAGCTTTTTTTTTAAATAAAAAATAGGCTTACGTTTGACCGCCATCTTACCTGATGTTAAGTGATGTGGTCTAAGATGGAGCACGCTTGCCTAGAAGATACTGATTCACTCTCGACTTGAAGAAACCCAGATTATAATCTGGGTTCAAAGGCGCGGGTTCAAACCCTAACAAGCTTGAGCTGCCGGTGAAGGAAAACATCGTGAGGCAACCATAGCATAGTGGTAGGATACTTGTTAGTACTCTGCTGGTTAGATGCCATTCAAATCTGCTGACAAACACCTGACGGTGTGTTTACTATCTTCGACCACAGCGTCACTTAACATCAGGTGAGTTGTGGTAAAGGACTTTGTCAACTATTAAAAAAAAAGTGTGACTTAGACTAAATTAACTCGATTTTTCATAAGATACTTGAAAATATTGAAAAACATTTATCAGTGTCAATACTGGCAAATGCACAAAGTGCGACGCCAAAAACAAACAAAAAAACTGACTAAAAAGAAGCCAATCCACGTAATTGCAGTTTGCCAGTCCATTTGGGTTATTACTGTAATTTGTAATGAAATAGGTCTCAGGTGAGTTCTAGACGTTCCAGTCACAGTCTAGAGTTTATTCGTGACTCATGCTCCGATTTCGTGACATCTAAGATTACTTTAATTGCATCGTCAACCTTCTCAAATATACTTTGTTCACAGAATATACTAGCTAGAACTTACAGCTTATGTAAATTATGTAGCTGTGTAATATCGTATAAAATTATTTCACAAAATACTAAAACCGATTTTGAAAGCTTTAGTTGACAGATCTAAATACTAAATCTAATTTATGTAATGTAAGTGTGTTTTTACAAAACATATATAAGTATGCTATCAGTTCTCTGGTTTTCATAATACAAGCTTTGCTTAGTTTGCGATTATTGAGGTTATTTATTTATTGGCTAAAAACGTTGATGTTTTACTTGGTGGTAGATATTCTTAGCAGGAGGTCGTCTAAGTAGGTACCACTGCAGTACCAAATATAAAATGTCAAAGAGACTAACCATCGTAAGTCTCAAAGTAATGAGCGCCAAAACGGCGATGCCCTGAACTTTATTTAACTACATAAAGTTCTGTGTATCACTGCAATGGTCATGGACAGGCGTTGTCTTTTACCATCAGGAGAGCGTTTCGTTCGTCGCATTACTTATAAGTTAAAAAAAGTCTTTTTCATTGCAGTCCACTAAATAAAGACTGCTAAATGTTTAAAAAAACTGTCAACTAAAAATGTTCAAAATTGGTTTTGATATGATTCAAACATAACACTTTATAGCTTTAATTTGTACACAACTTCACGGCGGCCAACTTAATTAGGTATTTTGTTTCTAAGCTATTTTTGTTTAACGTAATACTTTGAAAAAAATATTTATTCACTAACTTAATTGATGTTTATGCGCCCAAACATAACAGAAGTGCAAACGTTTTCACTCTAGCTGTTGATTTTCATATCTCTAGTATAACAGATAAATTACATTACAATTCTATAAATAGCTAAAATACACGAGCTATTAAGATTGAATGTAAAAGCTTAGTGACAAATATAAATGCAATTGAAATCGAGCCCACATACTTGGAATTAAGGCCGCACTAATATTTCAAGCGTTTAGCGTAGCGCACCAAACACTTAATGTGATGTGTACCTACCTATCTGGATACCTACGGATAGGATACATTATGTCAATCAGAAAATAAAAAAAATATTTAGTAAAATTCGCGTCGTTGCTAGTTAATAAAAGTGTGCCCAAAATAGCAGTGTGCCCTATCCTGGAAGCATTATAATTCACGTAGATTCTATTTTTTATAATTATATTATCAGGTAACTACTTTAGATTTTATGTCCAACTAAAGACAATTATTACTACTATACGATGTACCTAATTTAAGATTAGGTACTGGCTGCTGTACTACAGATGTACGCTATAGCATTAGATAGGTTTATATATGGACATTATTCTTGAAACAATAAAATATTTTATTAATGTTACAAGTCAATTCCGTAGTATCATTTTAAATATACCATAAAAAGAGTTTTATTACACTGATTACTTGTCAATGAATCAAAAACAAAATAAATAGCAAAATAAAGTTTGTCAATATACATACATATACATATATGTAAATATTAAAAAAAAAAACATTGAGATATTAAAAAATATATAGAGAATAGAGACCGAAACACAACAGGTAATGGACATAAATAGTTTTAGAGCAATGAAACCTCGCTTTGCACAAAAATATTGAGATTAAAGATAAATTTAATTCACAGAAGGAGTGCAGTATACAGATTGTAGCAGACACTCTCTATAAGAAACAAGTTTTCATCCAACCGCTTATTTTAGGACTTACTCGGTTAACATTCCGTTCCTTGGAGATCGGAAAATTATTAATCATTACGGAAATTCTAAGAAGTTTTTGCTCTTAGGAGTAAGGCCACGCTGCAGCGAAATAACTGTCGCTGGTTACGCTACGCTGCCAGCTACTGCAAAGATGCGGCTTTAAATCATACATGAATATAACAAGCCAAGTTAATTTTAAGCAAAGTTGCAACAAGTCCCACAAGTTTTTTATCTTTGAATACAGTCATTATACTTACCTTTGAAGGTAACTGACTAATAATTCCATAATCCTAGTTAATATAAAAACGTGGATTAGCATTTATGTATTCTGTTCACACTCAAAGGCCATAAAAATGTATGATGTTAAATATTGTATCAGGCAGTAAGCAGCAGTTGGTATATTTGCTGACATTTGTAACGGGCACGCGTGAAATATTGCAGTTTTTATTACTGTCGAAAACCATTTTAAATTGCTTTACGGATTACATGAACGGTATAAAATATTGGACATTTAAGACGTGTTTTAATTTCAGAATTTAATGGAGTAATTTGTCTTTAAACGATATACGATAAAGGGACGTGGCATTGAAACTTTGTAGCGATGATAGCTCAGTGGTTAGTCGGTTCGCATGCCGAAGGGCGTGGGTATAAACCCCAATAATGAGCTTGAGCTGCCGGTGAAGCATAGCACGGTGGAAGAGTATTTTCTAGTACTCGTTTGGCTAGCTACCACCGTCAAGTTGAAAATCTGACGCCAAGCATCTAACAGGGTTCCGGCAGCCTCACTTGAGAGCCAGTACCATTTCCAGTACAAATAAATATGAATGTCAACAAACCCGTTTATCAAATACCATCCCAGCCATAGAGGTCCGATGGCCAAATATGCGCTATAGCAATAAATAACCGCTCAAAATATCTAAACGGCCGTTTTATCTCGACAACAAAAGGATGCGATCATTTACCACCAAAGTTGTTTCCAAAACGGTCGACAAAAAGGCTCATGTTTCTCTCTGTTAGGCGTAATAAGTTTAGGTATGGAAATAATTTAAGACGCGCGATAATCTCATTAAACATTGAATTTATTTGTTATTAGAACACTCGACTGCCCTGTTAGCTCATTTGGTATAGTTCTCCTTTAAGAGCTGAAGGGCTCTGGTTCAATTCTTATCGGGACATACATTTACGTGAAGATAAATGCTTGTTCTGTGTCTGGGACTGATCAGACTTGCGCCACTTCTTCTTCCCAGCTAAAGCACTAGGAAGTGGTGACGGGTGGGCGTTTTGGGGGACTGTCTTATGTAATTTCGACGTTCGAAAAGTGCTGATTCTCAGCCTAGTTTGAATAAATGGTTTTGAATTTTGAATTTTGAATTTTTGGGTGTTCTACATGTATTATAAGTATGTATTTACAAAAAAAACCGGCCAAAGCATCGAGGGTTCCGTACAAACCTGTAGGTATACGAGTATAAGTAAAAGTTATGTTATTTTTATGGTAATTTATGCTTTTTGCAATTTTTTCTTTATCTGTGCTATAAGACGTTGCTTCGTACCAAATTTCAAGATTCTGAGTTTACGGGAAGTACCCTGTAGGTTTTGATTCCCTTGCGAGTGTCGAAAATTTCCAGCATAAACGGCTGTATCTTTTGATTGCGTTGGCTTAGAAGTTTGATTTTTTCACAGCTCCAAGGGACACTAGACTTGAGTATTTGATATGAATTTCAGCTTGATACTTCCACGCATTTCTGAGAAAATTGGTCTTGACAGACAGACGGGCAACAAAGTGATCCTATAAGGGTACCGTTTTTTCCTTTTGAGGTACGGAACCCTAAAAAGTACTTAAATATTCTGTCAGCTGTTTGGTTCCCATATACAAGTTTTACTTAGTTTGGGGCTAGATAGTGCTGTGTGAAATGTCCCTCATATATTTATTTATTATTTATTATACTTTAACTTTAATTTTCGAAGTAGGATTTAAGTTTTTTTTATAAAACAGTAATAAGACGAAAAGACGCTTTCCTGATGGTAAGAGATCACGCATATCTATAACCATTGCAGCGGTATACAAAACTTTAAGCAGTAAAACATAGTTTAGGACATCGCTGCTTTGGCGCTCATTACCTTGAGACTTTTGATGGTTTGTCTCAACAGTCTTGTAATTTATCTAGCTGTAGTACCCTTTAAAAAGGAATACAGTAATGTTTACACATAAATGCTGGGGGTAGAATATTTGATACTGCGGTAGTACCTACCTAGACGACCTAAGACCTATCACCAAGTAAAATTATATCTTATACCTTATCTAATCGGTATCAATATATCGCTTTTATAAACTTTGTATGTATTGAATACCGTTATATACTACGTGAAATCTCTTTAAACTCTGTTATATAACAATGCAGATAAGTCATATTAAACCAAAGCCCAAATTAAATGGGCGTAAGCAATATAAGTATTTAATAGTGCCCGGTAGCGAATCGTGAACTTGTTATTTCGACAGATTTTTTCCCAGTTATTGATGATCATTTTAGATTATATTGATAAGGCAAAAAGTGATGCGGATTAAGATTATGTTTATATGATTTCTACAGGTTTTTGTTGTTGGTTTTTATGGTCGACAGTCTAGGTGTTTGACCATAGCTTACTTGATATTTATTTACGTATCGTCATCATTTATCAGCCCGTAATCGCCCACTGCCAAATATAGGCCTCTCTTCTTGTACGCCACTCGTCCCTGTATCAATCTTGTCCAAGTTCGACCCGCGATTTTTATTACGTCTTCTGCCCAACGCTTCGTTTACCAGTTCGCGGCCACCAATCCTTAGCCCACCTGCCATCACTCAGTCTGGCGACATGCCCTGCCTAACTCCAATTGAATTTTGTGATTGCTCCGATATCGCGCATCTTAGTTCGGCGTCTATTTACTTATACATACTACAAACCCATAGGTAAGCATTACAGGTTGCCCCAATTCGACCACCCATGGAGCAAGTAACAATGATATAAGCAATACAATACAATAAAACACTACAATACAAGTACTAAGTGACGGTGTGGTCGAAGATGGTGAACATACCTAGCCTAGAATGGAATTGGATTTCAAGTAAGGCTGCAGGAACACACCGTTAGGTGCTTGGCGGCAGATTTTCAATTTGAGGGTGGTAACTAGTTAGCTGTTACCTAGAAAGTACCCTACTACCATGCTATGGTTTCCTTACGATGTTTTGATGTTATTTCTCCAAAGTTTGAAGGATTTCTTTATTCAATGAGGTTCACGGGTACAAGAAAAGTTCGCTCATTGCATTTTAATTCAAGTTTCGCGATTTGGACACATAATTATGTTTATCACCGTACACAAATTGTTCGTACACAAAATACGACAAAATTTTCTTAAATTTGTGCGCAAAATTGTAGTGATAAACGGTAGAGCATATATGGTGGACGTATTCAGGTTTCAAAAAAAGGGTACCAGTTGGATTCGAATCAATACGAATGTTTTCGAAGGCTCGAATATAAAAAAGAAGAAAGTTAAAAACAAAGATTTAGTGAAGCTTTAACTTTATTTCGTCCCTGTATCAAACGGCAAACATTATAAACAGGTAATGAGACGTTCGGCGTCGAGAATTGAAATCGTAATTCTCCTGTCCGCACTTTCGAGCCTGAGGCCTTTGATATGCGTTCTGTGCCTTTCTAGCAACAACTGACGGGCTGCATATGTTGTCTGTAGTAGCTACTATTGTGGCATCAAATTAAAGTCACAACAATAGGTAAGCAACTTGGATAAAACCTGTTTTTGGTAATCTAAGTAAAGTCCCACTAGAAGGCTAGTATATGGACCGTAATATTTAAAATCAGTTTGTATAATGCCTAAGGTAACACAATGCTTCACAACGGAAGATGGTAATAAAAAAAGCCATAGTATAACACGCTGGTAAAGTGCTGGTTAGTAGATGTCACACTGTCAGTGTCAGAACATTTAGAACTGCAGACATATAGGTTTCAGGATGTTTCCTTCATCGTTTGAAGTTAGCAACAAATCGTACATAGTTTAGTTAAGGTAGTACCTAGTGCGTAGCGTGGGATGTGAATAACTCAGGACATCTACAATGGCAGTTTTTTTTTTTTTTTTTTTTAAGTTGCCATAAGCTTCCATTATTTGTATTAGGGCTTGAAACTTACCACCAAAGTGGCTCGTCTGAACTATGAAGCCAGCTAACTGTATCAACACAAGACGTTTGATTCAAAGAACAAAGACCTGTTGTATTTAGGTCCAACAAGAGGTTCAACGCACGGTTATTGCCAGATTTATGGTCCGATAAAGGTACGAAGCATTGAGCGGGTGACATAAAACTGTTTTATAGAGCAGCTAAGTCATGAGCTGAAAGGAGACTATAGTTTACTTTGGGAAAGTTATCAATGCATATAAAAGGAGATGAGGATGTAGAATAAGAGCTTTTTTAAAGGACGATAAATTATTATCTGTTAAAAAAAGCCCCAGCAAACACAAAGCAGTATTTCGATTTCAAATGCGTTTACCAGGATTAAAAGTATCCTATGTGTTAATCTAAGGTATAAGCTATCTGTTTTCCAAACATTGTAATCCGTCCAACTATGAACGTATGGGAGAGGCCTATGTCCAGCAGTGGACGTCCTATGGCTGAGATGATGATGATGATGATAATAATTAAATCCGTCCAGCCGTTTCAGCGTGAAGAAGTAACAAACATACATGCATACCGACGAACATTCGCATTTATAATGTCAGAGTAATATGAGTAACATAAAAAAAAAATAGATGGGTTTTGAAGTCAAATGGATACTATTCTGGTAAATAAATCAGATAAAATGAACCATGACCATAGTATGGTGGTAGGGTACTTTCTAGTACTCTTTTGGCTAGCTTACAGCCTAAGGTTGAAAATCTGCCGCCAAACATCTAACGGTGTATTCCGGCAGCCTCACTTGAGAGCCAGTTTCATTCCTGACTAGGTGTGTTTACCATCTTTGACCACACCGTCACCTAACATCAGGTGAGCTGTGGTCAAACAGCCTAGCCAGTCATACATGAAAAAGTGGTATTCCAGTTCCTTACAGGTAATTCACGACCGGATAACTCCGGTATTGTAACAAGTTGAAAGGATATCATTGCATGCATTAATAGGAACGATTTTGACTAAAAGATCTACACTAAACTTCAACTTTTTTCGGCGATTTAAACTGTTGTGTGTAACGATAAGTACACGAGAATCAGTTGTTTTTCGTATTTTTTATTTATTTTTTTAAAGTAGACACTTCTGACGTCGCTGCAGTATCGGTGAGTCAAAGCAACCGACAGATATAACAAAAGCCAGTTAATCTGGTTCAACGGTTACACGTTACAGATGCTGACCACCGTATGTATCTACTAGGGCCGGTTTTGCAAACTTACAAGAATGCTTCTATTAGTCTTGCATAAGTTAAAAGTAAGATAAGTTGTTTTTTAAAGGAGACCTATAGATCTATTATACCTATATATATTTATAAATACTGTAGGACACATTACACACAGCGCCATCTGACCCCAAACTAAGCAGAGCTTGTGTGATGGAAGTCAGATAACTGATAGAATACATAAATATATATTTTTTTGTTGTAAATACATACTTATAATAAATACAGAACACCCAAACACAGAACAAACATTTGTTTATACCAAACAAACATTTGTCCGTGGCGGGAATCGAACCCACGCCCTACAGCTCAGGCAGACATACTCCCAATGAGACAACAGGGCTATCAAGCTCAAGAAATACAATTCAAAAATTGTTTATTACCTCAAGAAATAAAATTCAAAAATTGTTTCAAGAATTTATTATGTATATAAAGTAGATAGATAGGCTCTTTTCGTTCACACCAAAGAAATTCATAATTGACTTATGTACTTACAAAACAAAACTATGGGAATAAAAAATTGTGCCAAAAATGTACATTGTAGGTAAAGTCTTAGATCATAAAGCCGTGAAAATTAAGCAAGGTGGATAAAAATAGTAACATATGTTAAAAGTGACGTGCAATTGAGTGACACTAGTAGATATTGTACCATAAAATTTCTTTCTTTTTGTTTTTTATGTTTACTTTATTTTTGACTAGCTGCGCCCCGCGGTGTTACCCGCGATTAAAAAGTATGTCCTTTTCTTGTATGTTTTATTCTATATCCCTTGTATGCAAAATTTCATGATGATCGGCTAAGTAGTCAGGGCGTGAAAGCGTTACAAACACACTGTCTCATTGAAATTTCGCATTTTTTTATTTATTGTAAAAAAGTTAAAAGTTAAAAAAAGAGTTAAGAAATTAGGATTCCAATACAGTAATAACAACATTAAATGATTTATTATTTTCCGCCAGCACGTGCAAGTTTCAGGCACTTGAAACATGCGAACAACCAACATATAATTGACCGTGTGAGAAGAATGGAGTGCCCAAATGAATTTCTGTCACTTCCTTTCCAATATTGCACATTTGGGATTTTACTTAAAACCGTTGCTCAAAGTTAATCAATGCTCTGTCAGCTAACGTTAGATGTTACGTGAGAAACAGAGAAGACCAGAGACGAGACGGGCCAGTTTATACATAGGTTAAGCTTAACTAATGATTATAATTAAGGTAACTAATGATTATTTGTGTATTAATTATAAGTTAAACATTTTTTAATTTATAAAGAGTTTCATAATGTTCGTTTATATTCACATTAATATGATAAATGTAAAAACTTGTGTGCAGACGTGTCACTTAGTTTGTCGTGCTTATACTAAACTTGGAGACAAATCATTTTACAATACTTGTAGATTTAGCAAAACTACCCCAGTTTCACAGTCCAAGGTCACCGTGCATTAGGTTATCGCACCAGATGACATAATACCACATGAGTCAACACTTCTTGATCGTTGCGATTACAGCCCGCTTCTTGTGCCATAAAAAACTTGAATAAAAACTGCGAACTCTGTGCTTTTGACAAGGTTTAATTGAGGATAGGAAGCCATAATAAATGACTGGCTGATAAAATTTATGCTGTTGACGTAATAAAGTTTGATTATTTATTGGTAACTGCGCCCCGTAGTTTTACCCGCGTTTTGCATAATAAAATAAATGTGAAACGAGACTATAAGCTACAATTCAATATTTTATTGATAATACTAAAGTTACGTGTTCCATAATAATTAAAAATATTCATTATATGTCAATATTATAAAATGAATCAAAATTGAATCCAAGAATAATTATATTATTTTATTTTAAATGATCATCAAAGTCGTAAAAGAAAATCTCTTTTCTCTTTCTTTTATTTTTTTTGTTGTTGAGAAGCTAGGTGTTTTACCACAGCTCAGCTGTGTTAAGGGACGGTGTGGTCAAAGATGGTACAGCACACCTAGCCTGAACACACCCGTGGTAGCGTACCAGTCGAGTACTAGAATATACCCTACCACCATGCTATGGTTTCCTCACGATGTTTTCCTTCCCCAGCAGCTCAAGCTCATTGTTGAGATTTGAACCCACGCACTTCGCCGTGGGAACCGACCGCGCTAACCACTACGCTATCATCGTTAAAATCGTCTCTTGTAGCTAGATTTCAGCTTGGTTTCTACCCGGTGTAAGATGCATCCCGGACGGAAACGGATACGCGGTTGTAGACCGCGTTGAAACCAAGACTTAGGACGAGATCTATATCTGCATTCTACATTTCAACAAATCCGTTAAGCCGTCACGACGTGAAGCAATAACAAACATGCTTGGTTACGAAGCCGATAAGACTTGACCATTATGACTGTCTCTAGACATATCTAGTTATTTCGATTGTTTTTGTGCGGAAAGTTAAGTAGATTTCAACTACATTTCCAATTAACATTAGATAACCTGACTAGTTTTTAAATAGTAGAACACGCTGCCCGAGTGGATGTTTCCCGATACAAGTAAATAAATGTAAATTTAAACTTTCGCGACTTGAATATATTTATATTTATTACCGGGTCTTAATCACGAATAAAATATTATGGAATTAAAATTAAGTTAAAAATAAAATTTCAAATTGTTTTGTTTTTCATGTTGCAATAGCCGTGGTCACAAGTTGACTGGAGAGTGCGTGTCGTCCCGATGAATAATTGAGGCTTTTGCGATCTCTTACCCTCATTTTGGTGTTAATAAAACATAAGATTATCTCCACGGCACACTATACTAACTGTATCAGGAGACCGTTTTGAAACTACAACGCGATAATCAATAACCTTCCCGTTTGCTTTTTTTGTCAACCATTCGTGAATAATTGTAAAGCTCAATCCAAAGACCAGATCCTGCTTTGAGCAAATGATCAACTATTGCAGACTTTTGTTTTTGGCGATTTTTGACCGCGGCGATGTTTTCTTAGATCTTTTTCAAAGGTAAATAAATAATTTGATACCTGAGTGTCTTTAAGTGTAGTCATAGTCAAATTAATTATCTTGCCCATGGAAACTTACTTAATTTGACCACGAAAACCAATATCGTGACGATTCGGCTGACCGGAATGCATCTTTGGTCAAAAGCTTGGCATTGCCATCCAGCGTGGCAATGCTGACAACATTCTGACCACACTTCCCCCCGATGGACTTTTAGATGTTGTTTTTATAAATAGTTATTAAATAAATGAATATCGCGAGAAAATCAGTTTCTTTATCTTCTTTCATTTCATATCCTTTTAAGTATAAACAAATTAGTATAAATAAAACACAAGTGGAGCGGAAAGCAATGAGTATTACTTGTAAAAGCAAGTACCTATCTACTGGATAAGGGAATTAACTACAGCCCTAGCGAATGTACTAAATGTACTTAAAAGTTACTTATGTATGAATGTACTTCGGCACATTTAGTGCCGAATTAAATTAGCAGTCAAAATGTACAACAAGGATCTGAATGAACGTCGAAAATGGAAATAATTAGCGTTTATCGACTCTTTGGGTAATGATAGGGTGATTTGCCGTGGTGGTGCCGGCGTAAGAATAGTACCCCACCTTCTCTACCGGTGGTTGCCGTTAGAGTCGACTAAGGGATGTAATCTGGAAGATGGGCAGCAGCGTCTTCCTTGAACAATCACACTTAACTGCGCTCGCCAACCCGCCTGCCAAGCGTGGCGAGTATTGGCAAAACTCCCCCAGGAGGAGGCCTATGTCCAGCAGTGGACGTTCTATATGTTAATCCAGGGCGACAGCTACCTATACCAAATTTTATCAAAATTGGTCCAGCCTTTTGAGCGTGGAAAAAGTAACAAACATACAAACACACTCACAAACTTTCGTCTTTATAATATTACTAGCTTCGCCCCGCGGTTTTACCCGCGTGGTGATGAATGATGATGATGATTAAAAGTATCCTATGTTTTATTCCAGGGCCTAAAGTATCTTTAGGCAAAATTTCATCCCGATCCGTTCAGCCATTCTGGCGTGATTGAGTAACAAACATCCATTCATCCATCCATCCATCCATACTTTCACATTTATAATATATCAAATAAATAAATAGATATCATAGGACACATTACACACAGCGCCATCTGACCCCAAACTAAGCAGAGCTTGTGTGATGGAAGTCAGATAACTGATAGAATACATACACATTTTTTTTGTAAATACATACTTATAATACATACAGAACACCCAGACACAGAACAAACATTTGTTTATACCATAAAATGTTTGTCCTTGGTGGGAATCGAACCCACGACCTACAGCTCAGGCAGACATACTACCAATGAGCCAAAAGGACTGTCAAATATTAGTGGGATATTGTGATTTAATTACTATTGATCGTAATTAAATTGTGGAGTGACACCCCTAGTTTCGGTTTTACTGTCTTTCAAGTTTATTTCGATCCTTGTATGAATGTATTATCTAGCGCTGTTAAGAGCTTCGTCTTAAGCTGGAGGCAGTTTATGTTCTATTTCATTACTGATCTTAGCCCGAGGTTCAGATCTTGCTCAGAGATATAAATACGTGTTATTGAACATTGAGATGACCCCTTGACTTTACTTCGCTTCCTACTACTGGTAATTTTGCATAATGAAATACAAATATATAATTTCAAATGTTTGTCAACATCGATTGGGCTCAGCGTTGCCAGATTATTTTTTTGCCAAGTCGGGATTTTGGATCTTTTTGAGTGAATAAGCGGGATTCTTTCGTCGAAAGCGGGACATAGTAAAAAAAAACGTATACAATCAGAAGTTTTTAAATATTTATCTTTTTATTTGAGTTCAAATTACGTTTACGTGACAATAGATAGCAAAAGTAGCCATAGAAAATGTATTTTAATAAAAATATGATATGTATTTTAAATCAGATTTACCCTATCGTGACGAACCCTTGTCTCTCCCGCGCGCTTATCTTCATTAAGCGTCGGGCGGGCGGCCAGTCCACACTTGTCCTTGCCACCCGCCTGCGCTTCCTCAGCATGCTGCACGCACGGTCGAGTTATTCCGAAAAGCGGGACTGAGCCTGTCCCGCGCGGGACAATTAATTTTGATTTAAAAATCGGGACGTCCCGCCAAAATCGGGACGTCTGGCAACGCTGATTGGGCTTGATGTTTGACCAAAGCTTTTTCTGTTATTAAGAAGGGGTTGTCGTACATGTACGCACAAAGCGTTTTGTTACTACATTTTTTATTCGCACAGCGAGGTTGTGCAAATCTGCCGAAGTTTTTGTTGCTTGTTACGTAAAATATGGGTGTCTTCAAATCTAGAGTAAATAGGTTTCTTCTAGGTAAGACATCCACAAACGCAAACCTATTTTAAATATTTTAAAAAAGATGCTTAAGCGGAAACCGTTTGGGTTCGAATCCCAACAATGAGATTGAAATGCTGGTGAGGGAAAAACATCGTGAGGAAACCATAGCATGGTTGTAGGGTACTTTATATTACTCGGCTGACTAGCTACTACCCTCAAGTTAAACATCTACCCCCAAGAATATAACGATGTATTCCGGTAGCCTCACTTGAGAGCCAGTTCCATTCCAGGCTAGGTGTGTTTATCATCTTTACCCACATCAATTGAGCTTTGGTGAAACACCTAACAACCAAATAGGCTTACAAATAATTTTTACCCACACGACCAGTGAAGGGGCCCGTGCTATGGGAACTATATACAAGAGCCAAGTCACAGTTCTCGTCGAAGAGCTATTTTTTTGTCGTAACTATCCATACTGTAACATCATGCACGGTGTTGTGAGAAGATTGCCGCGAAGCCTCTACAAGGCTTAGATTGTAGCCAACCGGTCGTAACTTTACACCACTAGTGACGCTTTGCCAAAAAAAAAGAAATATTTATCGACATCGATAAAAGATAAATTGGATATACTCAAATTGATACTATAAATATTTAATTATGTCTCGAGTCAGAACTTTGCTGATATTGGTTATCGTTGGAATTTAGTTTATAGTAACTTACATTATTTTGATATCCTACCCTACCTACCTATCCTACCTATCCTAATAACTTTTTTGAGTTAAAAAGTACGGAATACTAAAAACTGGACTAACCATTGAAAGACTAAAAGTAATGAGCGCCAAAGCAGCAATGCGATGGACTTTGTTTAACTACCCAAAGTTCTGTCTATCACTGCAACGGTCATGGACAGGCGTTATCTTTTACCATCAGGAGAGCGTCTTGTCCGTCTCATTACGTTTAGATAAAGAATATATTCGTCCTAATGTCATATGATATTGATTAAAAAATTTGCCGAGAAGCAAATTTCAAAATATAACGATTGTAAACGTTCTGTTCATCTCTAACCATCCTCCCAACTCGTTAAACTGCTCATTGATACCGATTAAATTACTTTAACGATTTTAATCGCGAAGGTATTACAGTACTCAAGTAAAGTATAAAATCCATTTTCGATTAATCGTTTTCATTACATACCACAGTTTATAGATCATTCTGGAATTTATCGACTCAGTAAATCACGTTAAAACAAAACTGACTCTGATTTATTACTTTTGGGATACATTTAATGATAAGTAAAGAATCTAATATACAAAAGACAATAAAATAGACGAAATAATGGAAATCTTGTTGTGATTTCTTTGAATGGATGTTTGGGGAAAATAAATTGGTTTATGGATTTTAGTCGGTCTAAAAAATAAGCGATGGAATTCTATCATTGTAACTTTTTTCAGTTGTAATCACTAAAAAAAGTTTTATCGATAAAATGTCCATCACTAGTCAACGACAGGTATTATTAGGTCTTCTTGTGATCTATTCGCAACTATAGTGGTAGAGTCATGGTACCATTACCATTCACAAAGCCCTATTTATTTTACTTTGAACCTTACACAGTAAAATCATACTCAAAACTACCGAACTAATATTTCTGTGTATGTTTTATGGCTATAGAAAACTATAACCCGACAATGAAAAAAAAAACTACATACAGTTCAAAGGAAAAAATTAACTGAACATTAATAACAAATCAATTGGCACCCTATTAATCTAAATCAAATAAATAAATAATTGTTTTTGTATGACCTGTTTTGTGTTGAAGTTGGGTAAAAAGTGGTTCTTTGCTAACATGAATGTTTTTAACTTCAGATGAGAGATGGTCAACCAACTATTCGAAACAAAATATTACAATACAACTTTATTATACACCAAACATATTATAACATACAAAATTGAAAACAAAAAAAGAGAAAGAAAATAACAAACAAAAAACAACATAGAATAACAAATAAATGGTGTCCTTATCGTTTACTTCCTTGTCTTTTTTACTTTTGTAGAGCTATTTTTCAACAAGATTAGTACAACCTTAATATTAGTTACTTTTCACAGTAATGAGTTTGGTACGTCTAATTTACCCGGTCGGTCTTTTTTTTCCAGACCCCACTCAATATCTTCTTGCAACCCACAGGCGGGTCGCGACCCATACTTTGGGAATTGCTGCAATACACATTACAACGTAGTAGGTTATTGATCTAGACTATTAGAAGCCATTAATATGTATATATCATTTGTATGCGGATGTGAAGACATTAGCAGCGCTGGATTATTAATATTTATGTCTTATGACAGTTCTGCAGTTGCAGTTCTGTATACATATTTACGAAATAATAATTCCTGTACATTATTTTTACATTTAAAACTCTCTAAACTATGAGATGGTGTTTATTTTAATAAAACACATAAAGTAAACTTGACTTTAATTTGACCTCTAATGACGTCACATAGTAGGCTGTATGTAGGGCTGTAGGGCTACTTTCAGTGCTTAAAAAAACAATGCCAAACTAGAACAAAATCTGTCAATGTCAAGTTAACGGCAGCCAATAGGGAGCCATAATAATAATCTCTTCCATACACGTACGCACGTAAAGTTGTTTTTCGCTTTATTGATACAAATATCTGGAGTATTTTACTATACAGGTTACTTGGACTCTGATATCGTCTTGACCACGTCTTACGTATATGTTTATTCAATACTTCATGTCAATTGTCAAAGTCAATCAAATGTGTCAAACAGCTGTGTATACTTTTTGTTTAATATGGCATGAACATATATTATATTCAGCCTACTTTATGACGGCACCGCTACAAAAAGTTTGCAAACGTATTTAAAGTCAAGTACCGCATAGAAAGGCAAACAAACAAGTTTCATAAAATAAAGTTTACTATCAGTAAAAAATATAAAATAGAACTTTAAATACCGAAATTTGGAAATAATAAGTAAAATGGATATGATTAAATAAATAAATGAAATAAATCATCAAGTGAAACAAATTTAATTTGAATTTTATTCATATTATCTTTTAATAGCTGAAAGCATCACACCTGGTACGGTAGCGCTTGGCTTGCGGCATTGCTTCTATACGAACCACCATTAAAAATATTACGAGCCTTTTAAAGACAGAATCAGTTAAATCGCTTTAGCCGTTCTTAAGTTGTTTTAAAAGTTGTTGTTATTTTTCATGATGTTTTAGCGCTTTCATTTCTATAGATATACTGTATACGGTGTTGGAAAAAAGATCTATTCTAATTGACTCCCTTTTTAGCTCATTTGTTAGAATATCTGCAACAAGAGTTGTATGGCGTGGGTTCGATTCCCTGACAGGACAAACATTTATGTGACGATTAATGTTTGTTCTGTGTTTGGATGATCTGTATATATTATGAGTATGTACGTAAAAAGTATAATTATATGTATTTTTTTTAGGTACCTGGTTCCCACAGTACAAGCTTTGTTAGGGCTAGATGGTGCTGTGTAAAATGTTCTATGATATTTATTTTTATCTGCCGCTAAGTATCTGACGGTGTGTTCCGACAGCCTCACTTGAGAGCCAGTTCCATTCCAAGCTAAAGATCAGGTGAGCTGTGATCAACCAACTAGTCCGTCAATCACAAAAAAAATTTAGACCTGCTCAGTGAAGTGATGATATATGTAAAACTGGTCATAGACTGGAAATGAAAAGCTGAAGATGCCTGGAAACCTATGTTCAATAACGGAGAGAAGTGGGCTGATGATGATTATAATTCATAAAGACAATGCTCTACCATTAAATCATAGTTGTAGAAATGTTAAGTACACAGAAGTTTATCATCAACAGGGAAGGAGACATTTTTACGTACACTACTACTGCTTGCCTACTTTAGTGCCTTATAGCTTCTGCTTCTTCAGAATCACAACAGAGCCAAAGAACAGCTATTACTTATGCCAATATTATCACGGATAAGATATGTTTTTCCAGCATCGTATTATTCTACAAACGCATCCTAGATTCTAACTGACAGAATAAGATATTGCAGAGAAGCAACTCTAAAGGAATCATTTTATGTCATCACAGATTATGTTAGCAGCATATTCCGAATCAGTCCTGTTTTTCATAAACTTTCCCACTGCTGGGCGCGAGCCTCTTCTAATTGTGAGAAAGGTAAGCAACCACACTGGCTAAGTGCGGGTTGGCTGACTTCATACATCTAAGAAAACTTTTTTAAAAATAGCTTTCGGGCATGTATAGTTTACTATTTGAAGTCTTCCACAATATACACATGATTTAGAAAAGACAGCTGCGTGCCGTAGTATTCGAACTCAGGACATTCAGATTGGAAACCAGACGGTCTCCCAACTAGGCTGATAAAACATCAAAAGAACAGAACGGCTTGCAAAGAACAATCATATAAACATATTTACGCAGAGATGGGAAACTGCCAGAGCATCGTTTCAAAAGAAGTTCCTAAAACCCGTGTTGTAAGTCCTAGATATTGTACGGGCCGCCTTCCCTGCAACGTGAAAGAATCCCCACCCGGAGGCAGATACCTTTAAATGCGAGGTACTTTATAATCTTTTGTTGTAAACATATAAGAATACGACCTAATAACCATTGAATTGAAGCTTTGTAGTACTACAAAGCTTCAATGATGATATATTTTGAAATTTGGTATAGGCGCGTCTTATGGAACATTATTCAGGAATAAAAAGTATCCTTTATTCATCACGCTTTTTAATACATAATAACCATTGAATTGAAGCTTTGTAGTACTACAGTGCTTAAACCAAATTTCAAGTGGATATGTCTAGTATAGTTCGTTTTTTGATAATCCCACAGGATACTAACATTTTTCTGATATAAAAAGTATCCTAGATATTAATCCAGGTATTAAACTACGTGTGCCAAATTTTATCTAAATCCGTTCAACCGTTTTTGCGTGATTGAGTAATAAACATCCAAACATATAAACTTTCACATTTATAATATTAGTAGGATAACTGAACACGGTATTGTTATGGTAAGTTACCCATCTGCTACTTTTCCTATTCATGTGTCAGTGAACTGTTTTTCATGAAATAAAAACATGACAAGTCCATACCATACGCAGAGCCTACTTTTATGAAACCTACTTTCATAAACTTTAAAGCGACATGCAATAGAGATCATTTTACTGAACGCTAGTAAAAAGTTGGTGGTTCTGCGAAGTCGTAGATCTCATCTTGACGGGTCGGCATTTTATTTACCATTTCTTTCAAGTTGTGTTCTAGTATTTTTATTATACGCAGTGCTTTGTAGAACCGCAAACTATCAAGTTAATGTCCGAATGTCTGGTTTCTTTATTTAAGAAAATATATCATACGAACACAAATGTTTATAGCAGTGAGTTCACAGAGTTTAACTTACGACAAACCACAAAATGTGATGTACCGTGTGTTTGTTCGTACTATGTGTCGTTCTGTATTCCTTCTCTGATTAAAAAAAGCATCTTTTTTATTTTTGTTAATAAATTTTCATAGAATTGGTTCCACCTTCCGTTAATACCAAACGGCTAGACAGACATAGCCAAATCGCTGTTCGTACATAGTGGAAGTTCCCAAGTACGTACTAAAGTAAACGTTTCAATTCCATATTTTGTATACGTACATCGATGATCTGGAACTCTCTGCTAGTGTCTGTACAATTGTGATGTCTTCAAATACAAGGTTCAAACAGGTTTCTTCTAGGTAGATATGCTCCATCTCAGACCGCATCCTGTTTTACATCAGGCAGGGTGTGGTCAAGTGCAAAACTATTATGAATTTAAAAAATGGCACGAATTTACAACGCTAAATTTTTTAGGCTAAATGTTGCTATTTTTATGTTTAACCACAGCTCACCTGATGTTAAGTGACGGTGTGATCGAAGATTGTAAAGCACACCTAGTCTGGAATGGAACGGGCTCTCAAGTGAGGCTGCCGGAACACACCGTTCGATCTTTAGCAATAGATTTTCAACTTGAGGGTGTTAGCTAGCCTGCCGACTTCTAGAAAATACCCTACCAGCATGCTATGGTTTCCTCAAGATGTTTTTTTTTGCACCGGCAGCTCAAGCTCATTGTTGGGAGTTGAAACCACGCCCTTTGGTAACCACTGAACTATCATCGCTACGAGTTAGATGTATTTCCTTCACACTTTATTACGTCCAAGACCATTGTAATAATTCTAAGAAGCCCTAGAATTGACTTTTCAATGCTCGCGGCTTGACCCAGTTGCCCTTCGATGCCGGAACTAATAAAGGTCAAAATGCTTAAGGGATTTAAACTATAATAAATATAAACTCTAGAAACTAAAAACGGAAAACAAAAAATAATCCAAGACAAGGATTTTATTAGCTAGTGCCAGAAGTGGCAGCCTTATCGCTAAAAGCGACCTCTTCCAGGCAACCAAAGGAGGAATAAAACTAAATAGACTAGAAGGGAGATGCTAATAACAGTTTTCATAATGTAATTAATTATATAGTACCTACTATCTAACTAGAATTATTTACTGACTTCTTTAAAAGAGACTTGGCATTTAAGTGTAACTATATTATGTGTGTATACTCTCAGACTACATCCCGATTTACATGAGATGATATGTGGTCAAACACCAATTTTACGCCTGTCCATGAACATTGCAGCAATACACAGAACCTTGAGTAGCAAAACAAAGTCCAGGGCATCGCTGCTTTGGCGCTCGTTACTTTGAGACTTTCGGCCAAGGCATGAAAAAACTTTTACGTAAAGCATGCTGTGCTTCTTTTTTATGTTTGACAGGCTAGTTGTTTGACCAAAGCTCACCTGATATTAAATGACGATTAAGTTACTATGGACACAACTCTAAAATAAAAAAAAGTGCTGATCCATGGAAAAAGTATCTTGATCAAATGTATGCAGCAGATAATTGTTTAGCGATTTAAGTTTTTTTTTGTATGGTTAGGTGTTTGACTACAGCTCATCTGATGTTAAGTGAGGCTGTGGTTAAATATAAGTACCTGGATGACCGAGCTTTGCTCGGGTTAAAAAACACAGATAGAACGACTTTTTCTAAAAATTAAACCTAGCTAGATCGATTTATCGCCCCCGAAACCCCCTGCATACAAAATTTCATGATAATCGTTGGAGCCGTTTCCGAGATTCAGATTACATATATATACATACGAGTATTTACAAGAATTGCTCGTTTAAAGGTATTAGATAGATAAAAACACATTCCCTGGAATGAAACTGGCTCTCAAATGAGATTATTGAAACACTTTTAAGTGCTTGGTAGCATGCTTGGGAGATATTCAACTGGAAGGTAGTAGCTAGCTAGCTAGGTACTTTAAACCACCTTACCCTACCACCACGCCGTGGTTTTTATGGCGGTGGTTAGTTGTTCTTAATGATGTACAGTTACGTCCTTTTCGCTGAGTACAGCCCAAGCTGATGACCCTGCATAGCCAACAACATCTTCACACAAAATAAACAAGTTTCACACATTTTAATTAACTACGCATTCGTCAAAATCTTTTTCTAACTGACAGACAGACCATAAACTAATGAAATGTAATATTTTATTCGAATTGACAGCGACATTAATAAAACACGAGCTGACACGCTAAAAAAAGTCGCCAACACAACCGGTTTATCGGTCTATTTTAATTAATAGACCTTATTATTAAAATTTGATGCGTTAATTTAATTTAATTATTTTTTTAAATGTAATTAAGTTATAATTTACGTCCTGTGAACTCATTACGATGTTTGTAATCGTTTTTTAGCATTTAAAATTGGAAGTGTGAATAGTGCTTAGCTTTATATCTAAACCTAGCATGTAAGCCATAAAAAAAGCGTGAATAATGGGACACATGCGAAAATCAACTTTATGCTTATAGAAGTAAGTAATAAATCATTTCTAATTTACGATTTGCGATTCTCGATTTAATCAGCATTTTCCGAGATAAATATCAGCAACCTCTTAATCCAGGGTATAACCTATTTGTATATCAAGCTTCACCTAAATTCGTTGTCACAACATGAAGAAGTAACAAACACACATACTGTTCTGTTGTTTTGTTTGTACATATTGTTTTAACTTAATAGTGTTATAATATCTCTAATCCTGTTTTCTATATCCTTTTTTTGTGGTTCACAGCCTAGGCGTTTGACCACAGCTCACCTGATGTTAAGTGACGGTGTGGTCGAAGATGGTGAAGTACACTTAGTCTGGAATGGTACTGGTTCTCAAGGGAGGCTGCCGGATCACACCGTTAGATGCAGATGCAGATTTTCAACTTGAGCGTGGTAACTAGCCAGCCGAGTATTAGAAAGTACCCTACCATCATGCACTGGTTTCCTCTCGATGTTTTCCTTCACTGTCAGATCAAGCTTATTGTTGGGGTTTGAATCCACGCTCTTCGGCGTTTGTACCGACCGCGCTAACCACTGAGCTATCTGACGGTGTGTTCCGGCAACCTCACTTGAGAGCCAGTTCCATTCCAAGCTAGGTGAGTTTTACCATCTTCGACAACACCGTCACTTAACATCAGTTGGGCTGTGGTCCAACACCTAGCTTGTCAGATATAAAGAAAAAACCTAACCTAAATTGAAACTATGCAACAGGAATCCGTAACTTAGTCAAGTGACCGAATCCATCTTATGTCGTAACTTGTAAGTTGTAACTTGAGTGTACGTCAATTATTATGATTTGTTCATTCGCCTGAGAAAACAAATTGACTTCATCGAATAATCGTAAATTACACGCTGTAATCGATTTCAACGGGTTACACGGGATCGATGACATTTAGACGATAGAAGAAAATAATTGTTTTTTTTTAAATTGATTTTTTATATCATTCTTATTTGGAATGACCATAGGTCCTACACTGACGTCCTACTTCGGATGTATTGTGCATTTTTTCCTACCACCATTTCAGTTTTTTGTTTTGCCCAGGGAAATCCTTAATGTACACAATTTCAACGGGTCTATTCCTTATCAGGCAATTACAAAGCTCAATCGTTTATGCCACAGGTGGCAATCAAGCAGACGTGTTGTCTGATGGTAAGCAATCCTCGTCATCTATAAATATCTGCGATACCAGGGTCAGTATAAAATAGTTTTTCTGATATACAGATCGATTTGATGCTATCAAAAGCATCGCTTTTATTAGAAACAGAACAGCACATTTTTTGTTAGCGATGTTACCTTGGTGGTTAGCGTGGTCGGTTCGCGCGCTGAAGGGCGTGGGTGCAAACCCCAACAAAGAGATGCTGGTAAAGGAAAACATCGTGAGGGAACCATAGCGTGGTGGTAGGGTACTTTCTAGTACTTGGCTGGCTAGCTATCACCTTCAAGTTGAAGATCTACTGCCAAGCATCTAACAGGTCCGGCAGCCTCACTTGAAAGTCAGTTCCATTCCAGGTTAGGTGTCTTTACCATCGTCGACCACATCGTCACTTAACATCAGGTGAGCTGTGGTCAAACACCTAGGCTGTGAACCACAAAAACAGCAACCACGAATAGAAAACAGGAATACACCTTAAGAACAGACGGGAGATATTATAACACTATTAAGGCAGCCTCATTTGAAAGTTAGTTCCATTCTAAGCTAGGTAAGTTTACCATCATCGATCACACCGTCAGTAAGCACAGGTTAGCTGTGGTCAAAGACAAGCCCAGTCTCACTAAAGGACATGATTCTGGAATCGTTTACAAAATATTTACTATACAACAAGAGGATAATGAAGTCAATGCGAAGCACAAAAGCTACATAAATTATTATCATTCCCATCTGAAGGTAAAGGCAGTTCAACAAAAGTTGATTATGCCATTTCACTCGAGAAAAGGTCCCAATGAAGTGTTATTACGAAAGCTAATCGGCGTTGCTCGAGGCTGTAAAGTGATTTGTACATTCTTTCCAAGCACTGGTCACACTGGACGGTATAGTAAATTCTTGTGTCGAAAGGAATTATCAATAGAGTAAGAAAAGCTTTTTAATTGATGGTAAATTTTACTTGGTTTTAGATCTTTTTAGTATGAGGACGTCTAGGTAGTTACCACGGCAGTACCAAATATTTTGCTGCCAAGCTGTAGTGTTTAAAATATTACTGTGTTCCGGTTAGAAGGGTACTTAAGTCGACTTGTTAAATTACAGAGCTGTTGAGACTGAGCAAAGTCCCGGACTTTGTTTAGCTACTCGAAGTTCTGTGTATCGTTGCAAGGGTAATGAACATGCATTATCTCTTACCATCAGAAGAGCGTGTCGTTTGGCAAAAACTGGCAATGACTAGTTTTTTTTACCGAAGATTTTTTCAAATAATCCACGACTTTAGTATTTCATTTACTATCTTTATCAATCAGCAACAGTGTGAAACTAGACGAGAACGTACATTCTTCGCTAGTAAGCCGCCGGTGGCCAAATTCGAAGTCGGAGTATCCGACATAATTAAAAGTTAAAATAAATTAACCCGCATAAAAAAAAAAAATGTCTTATGATTTTATAGAAGCTTAGAAGCATTTATGGCGTTTGAACACTGAGCTAAAATCGCTAACTGCTGTTAGTTAAATAGTTACCAAACATTTATTTACAAAATAAATTTACTCCAACATAATCGATTCAATAACTTCATTCGATCGAATAAACAAGTCTCAATATCGATATTCGCTCCAAATCCAAATCCAAGCCTAATAATCTCTATAACTTGTTCAAATCAGCCTTCTATTATGCATGTCTTTACATAAATACATACCCTGATATAGCGTCGACATACAAAATAAATTCTAGTACTGTCGAGTTGTGAAACTTATGCGAAATATATGTATCTAATTATATGATTTCCTGTACAATACTCTTTAAAAAAATCGTTTAGCTCAATAGGTGGTATAAGGGTAGGTGTGCACTAGGTGGCATGGTCATCACGACCAGCCTTTTAGATTGTGTTTTTGTATTGGTACTACTTTTTGTGGAAAGCAAAAATAATTTAAAATCACTCGTCGGAAATTTATGTTGTCTTACAACTTCGCCATTAGCCATTCTTCTCTTTTGTAGGGTGCAGAATGTCTTAATCGATATTGGGTTAAGCTTTTGAGTTCTTTGCGTTTATAATTTTACGTAGTATGTCTTATAACATAAGTTTTTGAACTCATATGCCTTGCCTGTACGTGTATGTCTATAAAACGCAGTCTCATAGTGTTGTTATAAAACTGGTCCAGGCCACTTATGGATAAGTCAATTTTCATAATTTGTGTAACTTTGCTTAGACCATAATTTAACTATGTAGTGCACGTACACTCCAATTGTATCAAAAATACTAAATTGGTTGTCAGCCAATTATATTATTCAAAGCGACAGTTAATAATTGATCAGTTGTCTACTTCGCAGTACGGTAGCAATTGGAGGAATTTTATTAGGTTGCTAATGTTTATAAGCAATGATTGGAATCAGGTTTGTTTTAAGCTGACAGAGATAATAAGACAGGTAAGATATCTGTCTACCCAAATATTCTCTATTTACCATTTATTTTTTAGATTTTTTCAATTACTGTGCTTTAACTATATAAAGTAATTTTTTTTTTAAATACTTTGATTATTGGGTCGTCGTGCAATTTTTCATTTTTTTTTTTCAAATTAATTCCGTATGTCACGAATTACACTAATGATAATAATTAATTTAAATTATGACAAATAAATAATCAGTCTAACATATCAAAACTAAAAAAAAAAAACAAGAAAAAACAATAGATAAAAATTTGACATTTAATCATAATTATTGACATTTTCACTATAATGACATATATTTAATGATTTTGAAATATTATGTTAAAAATATAACAAAAAATATGATTCGCTTTCCTTATTCTTTCTTTTTAAGTAGTATTAAATGAAGTAACATTATCTGTGTTTCCGTCTGTTCGCTTATTAGTTCTTCAAAGTAACGCAACTGATTTTCATAATGATGTCACCATCATTAGGATATCTCGAAGTATAAGGAATAAATTTGCCTTTCACCGGACAAGTCTTGTTAGAAATCACACTGATATTTGGATGTAATCACGTTGCATGTTAGTTAACACTTTACGACTATATTTGCTAGTAAAATGCTTCGATAAAATAACGAACCTAGCTAATTACGGGCCATTCATTCAAGAGCTGTTTCATTAAATAAATTTTATTATTATGCTACTATATAAAACATTTAGAACATAAAATGCAAAATGAGATTGACGTAGTAAATAGTAGTTTTTTTTTTAAATATAGGTAAGAGTAAAGAAAACGCTCGGCAATAGTTGATGGTAAGATTAAACATAGATCTGTCTATGGCCATTGCAGCGGTACCCAGAATTTTGAGTAACAAAGTTGTCCATTACATCGGTGCTTATGCTAGCTATCTAAGCGACATCTACCACTTAGTGAATGATGGTATAAGAGATACGAGTCCTTTTATCGTTATCAATTTATTGTTTGGGATGAGAAAAAAAACGGCTTAGGACGAGTTAGGAATTGAAATGATATCTTACGAAAGATTGTATGAGATGAATAAGACATTTCCCATTTTATATAGGTAAGCATTGTACGTAAAATCATATTGAAATTGGTGATAAAGAATGCGATGACAATATAGAAAATAATATCATCATCATCATCATCAGTTTATCGAAGTCCACTGCTGGACTTAGGCCTCTCCCAAAACACGCTATTCAACCCGATCTTCGGCTTTTCGCTTCCATCCACCGTCAACTATCCTACGTATATCGTCACTCCATCGGGTCTCAGGGCGTCGTACGCTACGTTTGCCAATTCGCGGTTTCCACTGTAGAACACGTCTACCCCAGTGGTTATCGTTCCGACAGATATGTCCAGCCCATTGCCACTTTAGCTTGCTAATACGCTAAGCTAAAAAAAATACATATAAGTACATATTTCATTTCAATTATTGTCGTTTCGACGTCTTAATTCTATTTCTAGAAACATAGAATGTAAACATACAGGTATAAAATAAATTAATTGCCAACCATTACGCATTTACCACGTGAAAGTTGCCAGTTTATGGCGTGTAAAAACTTGTGTTTACGGTGTTGCTAGTACTAACATTAATTGCACGTGTAATAACAGCTATTAGATACATAGTTACTTTAGTAAACAAACCGTGTAAAGTGAACACTTACGTCAACATATGATGTTAAAACAACCTCCTTGACATACAAGTGTGCCACTTAAAAAAAAAAAATCGTGAGCCTTATTTGTTAATGAGGTTTGTCTGTTTTTTTTTTTGTTTCAACTCAAAATCAAATTAAAATCAAAAGTCATTTATTCAGTTTAGGCCCTGGTAAGGCACTTATGAACGTTAAGTTACATGTTACATCTACCACCGGCTCGTAATTACACTTCAACTGAGAAGACTCCGGCAAGAAACTCAGCAAGGCATTTTTTTGTGGATCTTTCTTTTCATATTAGGTTACAGTTTACAGTTATAAATATTAATACATTATACTAACTTCATGTGTTATAATAAAATCATCATCTTCTTTACAACCATCTTTATGTCGCTGTTGGGTCTTTTTTATATAAGTGTAATGAAACGAACGAGATCCTCTTCGGATGGTAAGAAATAACGTATGTTCATGACCATTGCAGCGATACACATAACTTTGAGTAGCAAAACAAAGTTCAGGGCATCACTGCTTTGGCGCTCATTGCTTTGAGACTTTTATGGTTAGTCTACAGTCAAAGCCCTGTAATTTCGCTATCTGCGGTACTCTTCAAACTCAGTAATGTTTGCACACTACTGCTTGACGGCAGAATATCTGGCACTGTGGTGGCACCTACTTGGTCGACCTCCTGTTATCTACTACCAAGTAAACTGTATTTTTTATCTATGAATTTCTAAATGTATTTTCAATCTAATTCAGGCACTTTAAAAAAAAAAAAAACTTTTTATTTTTTTTGACACGTGTGAGTCCGCGTTTGTCAACCAACTCTAGATGGTGAGTGACGATGTAGTTGAAGATGAAGCATGCAGACTTAGAATATACCTTTATTTCCCCTTCTATCATATCAATTTATTTGACGTAGATGGTAATTTGTTGTGTACTTTTCTAAAATAGTTTATATATTATTCTAGGCTTGTGTTTGACTGCTATCTAGAAGAAGCAGTCTGCTATAAAGCATGCTAGACTTTAAGAAACCGATTCACTCGCGATTCGAAGACACCCATATTATATCTATCAGGACTCATCCATTTGGGCAGCATATTCCGAAATTAAACAGTTCGCACAATGAAAACAAACATCAGTTGCTCGAAGAACACAAATATCCTAAATAAAGTATTTAAAGACGAAAATAATTGTACCTGGTAAATCAGCCGTTTAAACAATGACGATATCATTGATTGTAGATCAAAGAAAGGATCCATACCTGAAACAGACAAAAATTATTCATTAGACAAATTAATTCAGGCTTTCCTACAGACAGACAAAATAAAAGACATCACACACACCCATAATCTTAAGGCATGCAAAATATTCACAAGACGAAATCACAGAATAACACATAGCATACAAGTTACCAAAATTCATAATAATCACTAAATAAACAAAATAAAACGATAAAACATTAAATGACAGAAATTATAAAAATAAAAATGGTAATGTCGAAAAATTCTTTACTTGGTAAACTTAACATTTCTTCTAGAATGCGAACTGTCAATTCTAGCTACAGGCACGTTTGAACTCCATAACTCGACAACTTAGTACAAGATGGAAACACGTCTTGTCTCCCGTTAAACGTGTTTCCAAACAATTGGGACCGTTGGTTTAAATAGGATTGTTGGTCCACCTGCTCAAATAATACCCAAGCTTCTCCCAGACGAAGCAATGTTAATGTAATCTTAACTAACACCATAAGTATGTCTTGGTGGTAGAACTTCGTAGTATGAGGTCGTCTAGGTAAGTAACGGCGCATTATCACATAAGTGACTGAGTGAATAGGTATCTCTTAAGTTGCATCATCTTCGACCACACCATCGCTTACCATCAGTCAGATTTTTTTAAAGACATTTCACACACCGATTTTGCCCCAAACTACGCAAAGCTATGGGAACCAGCGCTGATAGAATACTTAAATACTTTTTTTTGTAAATACAATACTTATGTATAATACACACACTCAGCCAGACACAGAATAAACATTTATGTTCATCACACGAATCTCAGTCCTGACTGGACATCGAACCTGCGTTCTATAACTCTTAAAGCAGATACATTACTAAAACCTGACAGGGTAGTCAGATTGTTGATTAAATGCAGACTAATAGGAAAAAAAAAGTTATTTTACCTTTTGATCTAATTTTTGCTATTTTAGTAGTAAGTGAGCTGATCTAACTTTTTCTATTTTAGTGGTAAATAAGCTGATCTAACTTTCGCTATTTTAGTAGTAAGTAAGCTAATCTAACTTTTGATATTTTAGTAATAAGTGAGCTGATCTAACTTTTGCTATTTTAGTAGTAAGTAAGCTAATCTAACTTTTGATATTTTAGTAATAAGTGAGCTGCTCTAGCTTTTACTATTTTAATGTGAGTGTAATCTGTGCCAGACATCACACATAACTTTATCGTACACATTGCCCACTAACTATGATACTGGTCCCATAACCACGCGCTGTAGTGTTCGAATTAGTCGGCTTACTGGAATTAGATAAAACGAACCTATGAATATTGATGAGTCATTAGATTATTAAACACGGCAATTTGATTCAAATCTGCCACAAATCATAAAGTATTAGCAGTTTATGGATATATCAGATTTAATCTAGATAAGAAGACACTAAGAAAAAGGTAAAAAACTCGAAATTTTGTGGTACTCGCCCTTAACGAAATATAATTATGAAACAACTATTTCTTTCGTCTCATTACTGTTACATTAAAAATCACAATCGGAATTATTATTCCTAAAAAAGTATTTTGAATAACAAATAATAATGACGTTATTTCTACGTGAATGCATTAAAATATAGTTATATGGAAGATTAATGCTGTTCTTTATAATAATGAGTACGGTTACCTCCTTTAGGTTAAGTATAACCGTTCCATGTAAGCCCGTATTTTGGTTCTTTGGTAAATTTAAAATTGAAGCGTCAAAATTGTAATTGAAATGGCTGGAAAGCATTAATTAAAACATGGATTTTAAAAATGAGACGAAACTGTCGATGATTTCATATTTCACACAGCGCCATCTATCCCCAAACTAAGCAAAGCTTGTACTATGGGGACCAAAGAGCTGACAGAATACTTAAGCACTTTTTTTTTGTAAATACATACTTATAATGCATACAGAATACCCAGACACAGAACAAACTATGTTGGTCACACAAATTCAATGCTAGCTTATTTAAATAATGTTGCCACAGTAATAATTCTATTATACAATTTTATAGGCAACACTAAATCTACGAGTATAATAATAAATAGGTATTTATTTTGCTATATTCAACTGGTATTTGAGACAAGCCAAAATTAAATTTTAACCTTTATGCAATGTAAGAGCAAAGTAGGCGCGAAAATTATCAACAGAATTAACAGCATGAAACCTGCAATTTAAAAATATGCACTTTACGAGAAAGGAGACCGACGTGTATTAAAGTAAAATAATACAAAGTACACTATTATTTAAGGCACTTAATATTCTGACACCTTGGAGGTGTAAAAATTAATAAATATGCGTTTAACAATTAGTATTTCGAAATTTTAACGACACTCACACCGTTTTTGAGGTTTTATATGTTTTTGATTGCCAATGATATCGATGGTTTTATGTTAAATCAATTTCAATAATTTTTAGTGACAATTCGTTATACATAGGTATAACAAGTTAAAAAGAACAGTAAGTAATTATTTTTATTGATTTTAAACCTTATGGCATTTGCATAAGCGTCAAACATTTTAAGTAATTTAAACTTTTCCCATTTACCATTCATATTTAAGGGACGTAAAAGTTTTTTTACGATTTACTAATTAGTTACATTAAAGTTTACTGCAACAAATTGAACTGAGCACGGTGAAAATTACATGTATGTACCTTTAACTTTATGTATCCAATTAAATAAATTATAAACTATATGTAGACAGCCCTGTTAGCTCATTGGGAGTATGTCTGCCTGAGCTGTAGAGCGTGGGTTCGGTTCCCGCCAAGGACGAATATTTGTTTAGTATAAACAAATGTTTGTTCTGTGTCTGGGTATTCTGTATGTATTATAAGTATGTATTTATAAAAAAAAAAGTATTTATGTATTCTATCAGTTATCTGACTTCCATGACACAAGCTCTGCTTAGTTTGGGGTCCGATGGCGCTGTATCCTACAATATTTTTATATATCTTATGATTGATTTGTTAAGTGTTTGACCACAGCTCACCTGATGTTAAATAACGGTATGATCGAAAATTGTAAATACAGTACCAACTATAGTCCAGCCATTTGGTAGTTTTACCTGGGAAGTTTTGAAAATTGGTGATTTTATAGATTTTGACGTCCTCTTTCAGAATTTTCACTTTGTCACCTCGTATTTTTGCCGCTCGTGCCGCCATATTGGAAAAATGGCGCTAAAACAGTTTTTTGACAATGTCTCCATTTCAACTCATTTTACGATATAGCTAATCTTATCTTATACCTTTAAACAAGCAATTCTTGTACATATATATTATATATATATACTTATATTTTGAATCTCAGAAACTACTCCAACGATTTTCATGAAATTTAGTATGCAGGGGGTTTCGGGGGCGATAAATCGATCTAGCTAGGTTTCATTTCTAAAAAACATAGTTTTATCCGTGTTTTTAAGCAATGAAAAACTGCTACAATATCATTAGAATACAAAGGTAAATTTCGCCGCCATGTACAAGGTTTTAATAGCTCATTTGGGAAATCGGACGGTCTAATCAGAAGACCCCGGTTCGAGTCCAGATAAATTTCTGTTTTTTTTCAAGTTCCTTCTTTAAAATACCGAGCAAAGCTCGGTCATCCAGGTACTAATAAATTAAAACTAGAAAAATAAAATCACCAATTTTCAAAACTCCCGGAGAACTTTCCAGGTACAATTAGCCTGAAATGAGAATTGGATTGGAATATATTAAACGCATTGACCACTCAATTCTCAATCAAATGTTTGTATATGTTTCTTTTGTTATGTTAAAGTAATGAACCGAACGAGACGCTCTCCTGATGGTAAGAGATAACGACTGTCATTGACCATTGCAGCGATACACAGAATTATGAGTAACAAAATAAAGTCTAGGGCATCGCTGCTTGGGCGCTCATTACTTTGAGACTTTCGATGGTTAGTCTGAACAGCCCTGTAATTACGCTAGCTGTAGTACCCTTCAAACCGGAACACAGTAATGATTATTGCTTGGTGGCAGAATATCTGGTACTGCGGTGGTACCTACAGGGATAATCTCCTGCTAAGGTTTTTACTGTTACTTAAATTCTACGAAAGCATAGCCTTACTGAAAAGTACATAAGCATGATTTATACAAATTACACAACTGCTGACTAGTTTTTTTTATTTTAAGTGTGCAGATGCTTCTCGCATGAATCACTTCAGACTTGCTTCGACTAAACCTAAAATGGTGATTCACGCAAAAATGCAATGCCACTTAAAATTCTAACTTTTAGTGATTTGCAACAGAATGCGAATTTTGAACGCGTCTCAATAAGAACTTGTCTCAAAAAATTTGTTTATCTGATGAACCAGAAAACAAAAGAACCTTATCACATTGCAAATGTCAACAAAGATTTTAGTATTGTGTTGACCTCTATCGCCAGAGAAGTGAAACCTATTTTTTTTTTTTATTATCTATACTTATGGTAGATCTTCTTAGCAGGAGGTGGTCTAGGTACAGCCAAGCAGTAGTAGGTACTTGGTATATTCCTTGCATTTTTGGTTTGATAAACGACAGAAGAGAGTCGCTTTCTAAAGCTGTCTCTTTTATAATAAATAGTTTGCCTTTCTGAAGCCAACCAAACATCTACATATTTAAAATAGGTATTATAGCTTCAAAATATATTCCCAACTTTCCCACTGATCTCCCCATCAATGGAGACGTTGAGAATTTGTGACAAATAGAAGAACTTAAAAATTAACTTAACTTTCACACAGCACAAATGTCTTTTCTATCGTTTAAATAGAGAAGTATTTTTATGGTTTACAGTGCAAAAACGATTACTAAAACAGAGTTCCTAAAAGATTCTGATATTTAAATTTATCGGAATTATATATGTCCAAGGCGTTTACCATCAGGTGAGTTGGTGGTCAAATGCGGACTAAGTATGGTCGAAGATGGTAAAGCATACCTAGCCTGGAATGGAACTGGCTTTCAAGTGAGGCTGCCGGAACACACAGTTAAATGCTTAGCGGCAGATTTTCAACTTGAGGGTGGTAGCTAGCCAGCCGAGTACTAGAAAGTACTCTACCACCACGCTATGGTTTCATCACGATGTTTTCCTTCATAATTAAAAAAAAGCTTTGTAGAATATTGTAGAGTAATGTAGAATATTGAAAGTGCCGGATTAGTGAAACTCTACTGTATATGCCATCAAGATAAAGGTGTCCTATAAAATGCTCCACGCGGAAATCTAGATAACGTCAAACTTTCGTTTTTCAATCAGCAAAAACAAACATGTGATCTTGTTACACAATGATTACACTAATTTAAAATGCATTACAACATGGTAACATAGCAGCATAGGCGTCAACGAAAGCAAGAGTGGTTCACATAGTTTTTGGGTGTCGCCCACCGAGTCCACTTATTCAATTGTTCCATTTTAGGCATTAAAGGTAGGGTCCTAGTTAAAGCGTGTTAAATTAAAATTATTAACAAGCTGAAGAGTTTAAAAATCTATAACCCGACTGCGAATAAAATAGCTATAATTAAAAGAAAAAACTTTTTTTTTTTTTTTTATTCCTAAACTTTAAAGACGAATTTACGACTAAAAAAAAGTTAACTCGCTTTCATCTATACATCCAATAAGAAGCTTAATTAAGAAAATTAAAAAGCAAGAATGGACACTAATGAATTATTTCTTTTAAAAATTAATTGCCTGTGTCACTAGGACTGATGTAAGGATTTTAATGATACCCCATACATCTAAATCTGTCCAGGCATTTAAATGTTAAGGGGGATACCTGAAGCGCTCTTATGGTTTATAGAAAACTTTATCTATCTATATCTTTAAACGAGCAATTCTTGTGTATATATATATATATTCTGAATCTCGGAAACGGCTCCAACGATTTTCATGAAATTCTGTATCCAGGGGGTTACGGGGGCAAAAAATCGATCTAGCTAGGTTTCATTTTCCGAAAACGTCGTTTTATCCATGTTTTCAGCCGAGCAATGCTCGGTCAACCAGGTACTTTAGATTATATGCGAAACATTGCACAGACACATTTTGATCGCGTTCGTCGGAAACGGAGAGAGAGAGACAGCGAATATTAGAGCGAGAAGGTTGCGCTTGCGCCACAAAACATAAAATACATTAAGCCTTTGTCAACGTCTGGTATGGATAAATTCAAAAATACGCCAAAATTCAAATAATCAACAGGAATAAACTGAAAATATTACACTCCTTTTTTTGGGCAGTCGTGTAAAAATAGCTTTCCGCTTTTACTCTGCTGAACCCTAAATCATAAGCGTCAAGCGTTTAAAAATTAGCATTTCCGCGCATGAGTTGATTGTTATTTGGATCACGGTACGTAGGCGCAAGGCTACTCATGTGTGGGTAACTAACCCACACATGCCTCCGAGTCTGTTGACACTGTCTCCAATGGTAACGGTATACGGATCAGCCTTTTAAGGAAGGAACACGCGTTTTTATGCGGGAAGGATGTACTCATATGAACAAGAAACTTTAGTAATAACACTACAATCTTGACAGCGACATCTTACAAATCTGATCAAATCTAAAGAAGGAAGACGATTATTTTGTTTGATAGAGTGTTTTTTTATACTTGACAAACTAGGTGTTTGACCACAGCTCACCTGATGTCAAGTGACGGTGTAGTCGAAGATGGTAAAGCACACCTAGCCTGGAATGGAACTGAATCTCAAGTGAGGTTGCCGGAACACATCGTTAAGTGCTTGGCGGCAGATTTTCAACTCGAGGGTGGTAGCTATCCAGCCGAGTACTAGAAAATACCCTACCATAACGCTATGGTTTCTTCATAATGTTTTCCTTCACTGGCAGCTCAAGCTGATTGTTGGGGTGTGAACAGACCGCGCTAACCACTGAGCTATCATCGCTACAAAATGATGTTTTTTAACTGTTTCTATCTTTTCACCCTCGTTTTGCACATGTTATATATATTTTAGAACAACAAAGGAGGATGTAAGATAGACGGTCTAAAATTTTACTGAAAACTCGTGTAACTTCTTAATTGATATTTTAAAATGCAAATGTTCAGACGCTCAATGTTTTTTAGCTATGAACTTGTGAAAATAATATTTTTAACCATAACATTATTTTTATTAATTACTTAATTATGCTATGTCATATCATAAGTGTGCCGTGGTGGTGCCGGCGTAAGAATGGTATCCCACCTTCTCTACCCGTGGTTGCCGTAAGAGTCGGCTAAGGGATGTAATCCGGAAGATGGGCAGCAGCGTCTTCCTTGAACAATCACACCTAACTGCGGTCGCCAACCCGCCTGCCAAGCGTGGCGAGTATTGGCAAACCCCTCCCCAGGAGGAGGCCTATGTCCAGCAGTGGACGTCCTATGGCTGATGATGTGTGTGATGTGATATCAAATATCATAAGTATTTATTATCGAAAGCAATCAATAAAAGTCCAGTACTCACTTCGTACTCTGATCTCATTGTTGCAATTCCTGTATATAGCGCTCACAACAAAACTTACCCGACTGCGTAATAAGGTTCGCATTCTTGTAGCTTTTTCGTGAGCGCCAATAAAATGCTCACAGTACGGAGCTGCTCTTTAAAAGTATTCAAACACCACAAATTCGTGAACAAATTTGCATGTGTGTCACATGCCACACATGCAAATCCACCTGTAAACACACTAAGCGTGAGTCAGTGGCGCCAACGTCGGCGCCAAACCGTGTTTCTGTCAATTGCATATGGAATTCTTACGAAATAATGTGTACGTACATACATACCTCATTGACTTGTTTTCTTACATACATATTTCGAACGACATTTAGGTCTGCTTTTAAAAGAATGTATATTAAAGATTTTTAACTGGTTTTATCTTTGGTTTGTTTATTTTGGCAGTGTCCCTTGGTTTATCCTCATGATGAATAAATATTATTTGTCATTTAAAAGCGTTATCTAGTCCCAATCTAAACATAGGCGTGGGTTTATACCCCAACAATGAGCTTGATACCATTTGTTCCACAAGTGTTAAGATTTATTTAGTGTAACGATGATAGCTCAGTGGTTAGCGCGATCGGTTCACATGTAGAAGGGCGTGGGTTCAAACCCCAGCAATGAGCTTGAGCTGCCGGTGAAGGAAACCATAGCGTGGTGGTAGGGTACTTTCCAGTACTCGGCTGGCTAGCTACCAAATCAAGCAGCAAATCTGCCACCAAGCATCTAACGGTGTATTCCGGCAGCCTCACTTGAGAGCCAGTTCCATTGCAGGTTAGGTGTGCTTTACCATCTTCGACCACACCGTCACTTAAACCAGGTGAGTTTTGGTCAAACAACTAGCCTGACAGCAATAAAAAAAATATTGTTATAGTGATTGTTTGTAATTCGTGTGAACAATATAGAGTTATATTATTATTTTTTATATATTATGTAAGTATTTTATCAGTTACTAGCGACCCGCCCCGGCTTCACACAGGTGCAATGTAGATACTAATGTTGTGCATGCACATGTATTACCTATACATATAATAATGTGCATACAATGCTTGAGGTTACTAACGTATTTAAGTTGATAAGAATTAATACGCTATCCGTCTAATTAGCTTTCCAATTAACGCATTGTACAAGACAAGTTTTTTGCCGTGGTGCCAGCGTAAGAATTGTACCCCACCCTCTCTACCCGTGGTTGCCGTAAGAGTCAGCTAAGGGTTGTAATCCGGAAGATGGGCAGCAGCGTCTTCCTTGTACAGTCACACCTAACTGCGCTCGCCAACCCGCCTGCCAAGCGTGGTGAGTATTGGCAAAACCCCCCCAGGAGGAGGTCTATCTCCAGCAGTGGACGTCCTATGGCTGATGATGTGACGTGACAAGTTTTTTAGAAGGTAGAATATAGTAAGCTATCCTTAAAAGATATATGCCGCCGCAGACTTTTTTGTAGATCTATAAAAGAGGAATATTCCATTAAGCATTGTTTTGTTTATATCTCAAAGGGATTAGGCAGCGTTTTCGATGAAAGCTCCCACGTGGCTTGACTTTTTCCGACACTCCAACGACACTCCGACACTTCCAACAATTATCATCATATTTCAACCAATTTAAACAAAACCTTGACAAATTATATACCTAAACCTTACTTATGAATCACTCTATCTATCGGTAAAACTCGCATGATAATCTGTTCAGTAGTTTTTAAGTTTATCGCGAACAGACAGACAGACGCGACGGATGACTTTGTTTTATAATATGTAGTGATCCCATAGTACAAGCTTTGCTTAATTTGGGGCTAGATGATGCTGTGTGAAATGTCCTAGGATATTTATTATTATTATTTCTACGTAGTTTCCATTCTAACCATCATTCCATCGACCTACATATGTACTTCATGGTAATTTTATTATAATCAAAGGAACCGTAAAGCCGCTGATTTATTTCAAGTAGGTAAACCACAAAGGAGTTGAAAGCAATACCACTCAGAGCTCTCAGAACATCAAAGAACTCACAGAATAAATAACAGAACTTGTCGCAAACCAGTCACAGAATAAATAATAGTGGGTACAAGACTTGTTGCAATCCGATAGAAAGTAAGAAAGGAAATGGGACGCAAACAAAGATCTATCATGGAACCTTACTCTCGAATTAAACAATAAAATATTCAACACAAATACACTCAGCTTGTGTTCGAACGAGGTCGAAA
Source organism: Biston stratarius (assembly GCA_950106695.1). Taxonomy (NCBI): domain Eukaryota; kingdom Metazoa; phylum Arthropoda; class Insecta; order Lepidoptera; family Geometridae; genus Biston; species Biston stratarius. The sequence continues at coordinate 41,371,592 of OX467106.1, read as the reverse complement.
TTCACCAAGATCTGACAACAGGAAAGAAAAAAAATGGAGTTTTATAAAGGGTTACGCGGAATGGCTTTACTTAGCTGAATGGAAGTCATTGTACTCATCATGAAGAACGCTTACTACGGGATCGACCTTAAAATTGAGTAAATAAACTGCTGTTCAATAGAAAAACTACATTTAATCTTGACGAAATTTATGAAGTGTATATACATAGGTATCTTTTTTTTTAAATACGGATAAGTACGCGTTTGATCACCAACTCGCCTGATGGTAAGCGATGATGTTGTCGAAGATAAAGCACGCAGATTAAGAAGATACCTATTCACTCTGGCCTTGAAAAGATTTAGATTATATCTTTCAGGAAACAAGGAAGCCGGCAGCTTGTTACATTCCTTGGCCGTACGGGTGAGAAACGTAGAGTCAAAACGTTTGGTACATACCCAAGGAAATTCCACTATGTAAACTAGGTTCCACTAGGTAGTGGCCTGTAGTAAAAAGGGGATGGAAGTACAAGGTCGTACAGCTCTGTAGCACATTCTCCAAAATGAATCCTGTAGAAAATTGACAGACTACCTTCCGGCGGTGTTCAAGGCTTAAAAGTTTTTTTCTACCAACTTTATTTTTTTTATCTAAATAAGTAGTTGGTTTTTCGGCTTAGTTTCGTTCCGCGTAACCCTATATATATAACAATAAGTATAAACAGAGTAAATACAAACTTAACTTCGATCCTATAACGATACTCGATGGAACAAAATAAATACGGTACTCGATGTTGACAACTGTAAATGATGCCGTCTTTTTTAAACTTCGCTACAATTAATGAGAAAAATTGCGGTAGGTGACTCATCCCATTTCTTAACTCATAACAAACTGTTATTTTCCTAAACTTCTAGAAAATACAGGCATAGAGAACTGACAAAAATTAAAAAAAGCAACTACATTGGCATTTTCATCCGTTCAAAAAAGGAACTAAGGTGATCATTTCTTCCTTTCAAAAAAACTATAATTCAACTCGGACAAAAATAATATAATTATAGAACAAAAACCTATCTGCAATATAAAAACGAATCGATTGACACCTCATTCATAAAAATTGGATGTGTAATTTCGGCGCTACGATAGAACACACATGCATACAAACATACATACATATGTAGGTCCTAAAAACAAACCCCTTCCTTTGAGGTTTAAAAAATCGTCTGGTGGGCTTAGAACCTCTCTGTAGAGTTTGAAGAAATCAACAAAAGAGCTTTTAATAAGATTCTACGTAGTCATGGTGCCATTCTAATGTATCCGATATAACTTTAATGGATATTTCATTACCTTTATTACTTTTGCGAGTCGATTCTTGGTTATAATTAAAAGTTTTTATAGCAAAATTGGCGTTATTACTGAACTTATTGGAAGATACCCGCTATATTAACATGGTCTGGTTGGATAGGATCAAATCAAACATTTCGTCTTGGTTATCAAAAGTGAAATTAAAATAGTGATTTTTAGAATACTGGTTCTGATTTGAATTTGGGTTCTATTACTCTGTAGAGTTTTCTTAATCAACAGATAAATCGCTGTTTTAATTATGTTTCACTTTAATATTTACCACTTTATCGTAGATATTCCAAAAACTCGAACTAAACGGTTCGATTCCACCTTCATTGTAAGAACCGCTAAACAATGGAATTTGCTGCCTGAGTGTTCCCGGATGAATACAATCTGGATGCCTTCAAGTCACGAGTGAATCGGTTTCTTCTAGGCAAGCGTGCTCCACCGTAGACCGCAACTTCGCTACATCAGGTGAGATGGCGTTCAAAAGCAAGCTTATATTTAATTAAAAAAAATATACATTATGAACAACTTTAAATTTGAGAACGATCCTTATTTTTAGATTCCTAGGTAAGCGTGCTCCATCTTAGACTGTACTACTGCCTAACATCAGATAGGTTAAGGTAAAACTCGAACCCATTCAGAGTATAAATCATAAAATGTACAAAAACATGTGTTATTGGATAAATAAGGAACAACCACAGTTTTTCCATTGCAGGATAATGCTTCTATTGCAATCAAAAGCATTCCTAAAATCAAGAAAATAAAGCATTCTAATTAAAAAAAAACTTCTTATTTATTCGTTTACTCGGTGTTGGATTGCAGGTCTCCAGGTGTTATTAATTCAAGAGACATTAATAGAAACACAGTTTCTTCAACAACCGACAATAAAGTTCAATTTGCTCGTCCGGTCGTAGAATTATTGTTCCTTTTAACGTTTTCTCGAGTTTTACGTGGGTTTTAATAGCTTTCGAGTTCCCGCTGAGATGTAGTTCAAACAAGGCTGATAATACTAATGAGTTTTAGTGTCTCTTTCCTACATTCTTCTCTAATTATTATATTTGCTATTATTTTAAACCTAATTCACATTCAGTCTCACTGATGGAAACAGGCTTCCCTCGACTTTATCATTGACAGCGGTTTTTGTTGTAATGCAATTTCTAGCAAAGGTATTATGGTCAAATATGAGTACCGTATGTATTTCTTTGTTGGTGTTAAGAACTTTTTTCTTTCAGTTATTGATGGAAATGACTATTCAGGTTATAAGTCATTCGCAGAACATAGCATAACTGTTTTATGACCATTAATTTATACCTAAGTACTTTATTTGCTACTCTTGTTTGTATGATATCATTCAATACTGTAGCCTCACTATTATTTTATTTTGAAACGTAATAGAGTACTTTCTTTACATTTGTATTGTGATTGACTTCTTTCTGTTTATTAATGAGTTTTATTTCGTATATGTTCCTATTTTCATTGCTGCATTCACCAAGTTCATGTTACACAATCGTATTCATACCAGCTGCACCTTAATCTGTATCTCGATTATCATCAATAACAGTTCAGTAATTATCGATTTTAGAATAAGGTCGATTGCTATAATTATATCATTTCTCTATAGTACCCTAATGAACAGTCTTCTGTTGCTTTTGATGTATGTAGCTTGGCGTTGTAACTGAGATAAACATCATGTTATCTTTATCTCTATGGATCTTTAGTTCATTGACTTGTGCATCGATGGACATTTATCTATAGAGTTGAATAGCGGAGCCATAATTGCCTGTAAGTAAAAATTTAGTTACCTTATTAAGTCAAATCTACTACTTCTTTTTATAATTTGCGTTATTTTCATGTTGGTGATTTAAAACTTATAAGGAATTGTACGGTATTGGAATCAATAAAGTATTTCTAGCATCATTATTAAAATAAATTAAAAAACACCGGAAGTTGAATAAATACAATATATTATAGTACCAAAGTTACAAATCAATAATGATATTATAAAATACATATATTGAGATGACAGCTAAGTGTTTGACGGGGTCGGATCATACGCCGAAACATCTTGAGGAAACTATATCGTGGTGGTGAAGGGACTTTCTTGTATCTACTTTTGGTTAGGTACTACCCTCAAGCTGAAAATCTGCCGCTAAGTACCTAACAGTGCCACCTTACTTGAGAGCCAGTTCCCATATCAGGATATGTTGACAATTTTCGACCACATCATGACTTAAAATGAACTGTGGTCAAATACCTAACCTGTCAATAAAAACGAAACATTATCCAAAAGTGTGTAATCTGTCGCAATGTCGCTGAAGGCTTGAGAAAGCTAGTTACTTGCTTGTGTAGATTAAACTAGATTAAGCTCAGTCCAGAATAACAGTAATTACAATTTGTAATCACAGTACTTGTATATAAAGTGTCATTTTATATATACGTTATGAAAAGTATAAGCGCAGTAGTATAATTATTATGATAAATATCTACAAACAAACCTGCTGTTGACGTAAAATGTGAATGTCTAGAGTGTTTGTAATGTGACACTGGATTTCTCGACACAGGTTGGCCCGGTGCGAAATCTATTGCCGATTTTTTTGTCTTTTTGTACTAACACGGCTTATAACTATAAAATTAATATCACTTGCATAGTATGACTTGTGACTTTGATGTTATCGATAAAAATGTACCTACTCAACCTTTTTTTTTTTTTTTTTTTTTTTTTTTGTGCCCAGGCAAAATCCTTAATGGATACCACCTGCCACGGGGGTGACTGGGTGGTTATGTGGGACTCTCCGTCAATAACGGCCTACCCACTAAAAACCCTGGGGTGTTCCACCTCAGCGCTTTGAGTCGGGGTATCGGGCACGCTTGCGCATTCATCCGCTACCTCGACAGCGCTAGTCCCGAGAGGACTCCTTCTCGGGGAGCTACTGCTCCACCCGGCCTGATGACGATGTATGGGAACACCACACACATCGTTCATCCTCGGGAAACTCATTTATGGGTGACAGGTTCCCCCGAGTACCTACTCAACCTAACATCGTCACTTAACATCAGGTTAACAGTGTGGTCAAACACCTAGCATGTCAACCATTGTCCCATTGAGAAAACCGAAGCAAGTGAAGCAGCAGACCAGGGTTAGTTAGGTGCTAGTTCTTACTTATGCACATTTAAATGCTACAATTATTATAATGGCGTTTACCCACATTTGTGCTAGTGTTCAGATTGTACAGAAAGCGTTGTGACATGAACATTTACATTAAAATATGATGTATGTTGTCATGGTTGAAAAGTTGTTATTTTTGACTGTTCTTGTATTCTATTTTCAACCGACTTAAAAATGGAGGAGGTTCTTAATTCGCTTGTATTTTTACGTTTTTTTTAACGCTGTCATTTGACTGCCGTGTTGGTTCACTTGGTATCTGCTTTAAGAGCTCTAGGGCATGGGTTCGATTCCCACTCCGGATAAACATTTGTGACGAGTATAAATGTTTTTTTACTGCTGACAGGCCACAGCTCACCTGATGTTAAGTGACGATGCGGTCTAAGAAGGAGCAAGCTTGCCTAGAAGATACCGTTTCACTCTCGAGTTGAAGACACCCAGAGTATATCCAACGGGAAACACCCACTTAAACAGCGCATTCCACTGTTTAGCAAACAGCACAATTAACGTGGAATCAAATCGTTTCGTTTGAGTTTTTGGAACATCGACCATGCAACAGTGTCGTTTATTTTTGAGCTTCTGGCTGTCCGATAGAAAAATGGGCATGGGGGAATTAGACCCTGTAAGTTCTGAAGCACACTCTCCGAAATGAATCCGATAAAAAACCGATAAATTAGCAACTTTGCGACGATGTTCTAAGCTTTGTAATTTAGTTTGAACAATAGAGCTTACCTGAAGTTAAGTTACGGTGTGGTCGAAAATGGTAAACACATCTAGCCTGGAATGGAACTGGTTCTCAAGTGAGGCTGTAATGTCAACAATGTGGTCAACAATTATCATTATGGTTAGTTTATTTATTTTTATATACATCAACCCTTTTAGTTCCACAAATGATGCCCCTGAAATCCACACTCACAGTTAAAGACAAACAAACGACATCATTACACCCACACATTGACAATATCTTATTATGTCTTCTGTGAATGAACGTATCAAATTTCAAATTGAAAGAATTTAAAGTGCACTTGTTTAAAGAAGTTTATGATTGTCTCACAACGCTGTCTTGCTTGTTTTTAGAATAACAGAGTAGGATAGCTAAATACAATACAATACAACTTTATTATATGTTTTATATATATTTTTTTAATTATTATTATGTATTTATCCTTTTTTATATTAGGTACTAATATACTAAATACATAGTTCGTATATGCAATGATTAATATTAAAATTTTTGGACGCATATTTACAACAGTTTTGCAGTTTTTATGAATATGTCCTTTGACTGATTTATATGACGGTATTGGAATGAAAATTGAATATCATCAATTGTACAAAGTCCAATACCGTCATAAATATACAAATTATGTACCAGTGGTTGTACCTATCTACAATTAATAGTTTTTTGAAATTGATTGTGAAATCATTGGTAGTCTAATAAATTCGTAGCCGTCCATATATAAGACTGACTTATTTTCCTTTTTTTATGGTTATAGGCAGGTGTTTGACCACAGCTCACCTGATGTTAAGTGACGATGTGGTCGAAGATGGTAAACACATTTTTGTTTTACTTATGCGGGATTACTCATGTTTAATTCGACTTCGACTTGAAACTTCGACTATCGTTTGACAAATATGTATTAAAATCACGCCAATTTCCATAGTAAAATGGTAAACACGCTTAGCCGGGAATGGAAGTGGCTCTTAAGTGAGACTGCCGGAATACACTGTTAGATGCTTGGCGGCAGATTTTCAACTAGAGAAGGTAGCTAGCCAGTCGAGTAGGTACTAGAAAGTACCCTACCACCATGCTATAGTTTCTTCACGATGTTTCCTTCACCGGTAGCTCAAGGTCATTGTTGGAATTTGAACCCACGCCCTGCGGCATGCAAACCGGCTGCGCTAACTACTGAGCTATATCATCGCTACAACTTTTAATTGTTTTAATTAAGATACTAGGAAATATGAAATACTTGACATTGGCTGAATGCACAAAGTTTGATGCCAAAAATAAAGAAAAAAAAACCTAGCCCGTTAAATAAATTTCTTCATACTACATGAAGAAATTTAATGTAGGCATTATATAGTCACATGCCACATCTCATCCTCTCAGCCTTATACGAACTTTGTATTTAGTAGGTAAGTATTCTTTGGTATGAATTTGCCATCAATAGGTTCAATTAGGGAGGCGCGGCGTCCACAAGTCCACGAGCAATTCATACCAATTGTGCTCCGCAATCTTGCCAATCGATTCGTGGAATACAAACATTGATTTGTAGATTCCACGCGATATAGTCGCCATTTGCATGTTGTAACAGTTATATCTGTGAAGATATTCTTATGCATTCTCGGATATTGGGGGAGGGCAAACCGGGCAAACCTTTTTTTAATATCTAACAAGCTTGGTGTTTGACCACAACTCACCTGATGTTAAGTGATGTTGTAGTCGAAGATGGCAAAGCACACCTAGCTTGGAATGGAACTGGCTCTCAAGTGAGGCTGCCGGAACACATCGTTAGATGCTTGGCAGCAGATTTACAATTTGAGGGTGGTAGCTAGCCAGCCGAGTACTAGAAAGTACTCTACCACCACGCTATGGTTTCCTCACGATGTTTTCCATCACCGACAACTCAAGCTCATTGTTGGGGTTTGAACCCACGCCCTTCGGCATGCGAACCGACGGCGCTAACCACTGAGCTATCATCGCTATAAAACCTTAACCCCAGGTGGCAGCTTCAGGGGGCGCTAAAATCATAATATAGGTACTTAATATGCTCGAAAAAAAAAGCTTGTTTCACATCAGCATCAAGTGTACGGCGTTCTATCGATTATTCATTTTATTTTAAAACGCCGAGCTGATTTTGGAACAAACGTTATAAAAGTATAAGTTGATTTTTAAATGCTTGCATAGTGTACATGATGTATCTGCCGATGGAACCACCGCCGCACCTAGAACTGGAGGCTCTATGAGCAAGCTGAATAACCGCGGGGGTTTTCAAGGCTTTGCTTTGTTTGGGGTCAGATGCGCTATGTGTTATACGATTTTTTTTTTTAGACTTCTTATTTTTTTTACTTGACATTGTATTTGACAACTGGAGGTCAATTATTGCATCTTTCCAAATATATTGTGAAAATTTAACTGACCAGTGGGACCGATGCAATAACACCAATCCAGGCTCGGATGACAATTTGGACTTTTAATATTATTATTTTTTTATTTCGTGACATTTGTAATACATTTTTTTTTGTTATTGTAACTATTTGACATTGTTTTCAAAAATTTCTAATTATTGTATTTTGCTTTTTATTTAAATTTTTATGTAATTTGTTGTGAGTTTTGAATGTAATTGGCTGGACCGTTTTTTTGACTCAATAAATAAAATTTAATTTAATTTAATTTAGTCTTTAAATTTTTTCAATTAAATATACAATAGAAACATAAATGATACAAGAAACTCAAAAGTTAGGGTGCCGCCGTCAGCGGTGCAGGTCTCAGGCTACTGTTGGTTAGGGCTGCAGTGCGAGAAACTCCCTGACAATGCGCGCCGTATCAAGATCATCCTTTTCCTTTTGGATCTGACCCTTGACCCAACCGCCTAGCGAGAGTCTCTTAAGATGTTGGTCGAGACTTTTCGCTATTATTATTATTTAAGCCTATTATACAACTACGTTATTTTGTGAAACTGCAATGACAAATCGGCACAATCTCTTATGCCAATCTAGCGACTTTCACTGCGACGTTTCCTTCACTTTACAAACGAAGACTTGCCAACAGTCTGGCGCCTCGCCAACTGTGGACCATCGATCATCGAAGAACGATCACCGTACAATACTCTCTTAATCAAATTGCATTTTGTATGAAGCGTGTGACACATGAACATGTAATGTATAATGAGAGTTTGCAAGGTTAATAGGGTAATCAATGTTTGTCAGATCAGATAATACTGGTTGACTTCATTACCGGAAAATATATTTTAAAATATTTTAAGCTTAGTGTTTTTTTTTAAATAAATGTCGTAGGACATTTTACATAACGCCATCTAGCCCTAAACTAAACAAAGCTTTTACCATGGGAACAAGATTACTACATCACTTCACTACATAGTATAAAACAAAGTCGCTTTCTCTGTCCCTATATCCTTATGTATGCTTAAATCTTTAAAACTACGCAACGGATTTTGATGCGGTTTTTTTTAATAGATAGAGTGATTGAAGAGGAAGGTTTATATGTATAATACATGCATATGCACTACATTAATATCTACATTGGACCTGTGCGAAACGGGGGCGGGTCGCTAGTATACTATACTAGCACTTACTAGCACTATGTAACTTATAACTTAAGATAACTTTTTCAACAACATAGAGTTGATCGGTTTAACGATTTGGATTAATGGCAAAAGTTGAACTCTCCAAATTAGCCTTGTTTTTGTAAACGGTCCCATGCAGTCTTCTTCTCATTGTGGGAAGGGTACCATAGGCCATCACGCTGGTCAAGTGCGGGTTGGTAGTCTTCGCACATCTTCGAGCATTTTTTATGACATATCTATAGATTTCCTCACGATGCTTTTCTTCACTGTTTAAAATCACTTTAAAATACACACATAAATCAGAAAAGACAACTTAGAAAAGGTGCCGTAGGATTTGAACCCAGGACCTCCAGATTGGAAGTCAGATGGTCTCAGCTAGGCTGCAGAACACTCATTAAGCTGCTGTAACTTCACGTTGAGTAATAATAACTAACCATCAATTTTAATTAAACAATAAATATCATCCTTAGGTTGAAAAGCACTTGCATAAGTTACTGTTATTACCCATTACGACAACTAACTTCAACCGAGCATTCGTGAATTAACTCGACGCACTTTAAACACATTCATAGATCAACTTAATCGCTTTATTAATAGCTATAAATCTTGTATCCGTTATCCGGTAGCCGAATCAACATTTCTCATTATAATTTTCAAGGGGCCGAAGGTTAAGGTTGGGACAGATTCGGTTTCGAGTTTCGGCTCTAGGACAAGTTTCGTTCCTTATCTTTTCCGATTCAGTCCACAACTTATCTAATTTTAAGTGAAGATGTGGTTGAAGATGGTACACATACCTAGCGTAGAACTTAACTAATTTCTTAATCGAGGCTGCCGGAACACATCTTGATGTGCTTGGCGGCAGATTTTCAACCTGAGGGTAGCTAGCCAGCCGAGTACTAGACAGTACCAACGTGTTATGGCTGCTCAAGTTTGTTGTTGGGATTAGAACTCACGCCCTCCGATGTGTGATTTGACCATGCTAACAACTGAGTTATAATCACTACGAAAGCTCTTCAAAAGCTCGATCACTATAGATTTAAGTTTTTACTACATATTAACGAAAAAAAAACTAAGGGTATCATTGATTTATTTACGCAATGTATCTATTTTAACTATTCATATGAATTTGGTGTTTGTTATATATTCGAAGACATTTTTGCTAAATATCATTTCATCATATGTATATAATCAAAATCAAAATATATTTCTGGGTGCCTTCAAGTCGCGAGTGAATCGGTTTCTTCTAGGCGAGCGTGCTCCACCGTAGGCCGCATCTTCGCTTATCATCAGGTGAGATGGCGGTCAAACGCAAGCCTATTAGATATAAAAAAAAAAAAAAAAAAAAAAAATTATACTTTCTTAAACAAAGCCATTTACAATAAAAATAATGTTATCGAGACAATATATTTTTTTTCGTATTATATCTGCTCTGTCAACTCTCTGTCGCTATTTTTTTACTTCAATGTTCCACATTTCAATTTAAACTCTCAATCCAATCCACAAAATGACTTATGATGTAAAGTTTTGTGTACGCCGAAAAAACGATTACACTATTCTACACCGTAAACTGTCTAAGCCGAAACACATTCTATATCACCGAAAATAGGAATTACGCAACAGATAAACCACGCCGAAAATTTTTCTACAAAAAAAAAACTATCTTCGCGGAAAACCCGAAGCCGAAATTTACAATTTCCTAACAGGTAAACTCACTTGATACATGTCGTAATGCGATTTACAAGCCGAAAAACTGGCTCTAATTTGAACTCCCACTACTGTCTAATACCAAATAACTCACACAATTAAATTGAGTTCTCTAAATCTGAACAGATTATTACAAGTGGGCGTTTCTAACATAGTAATTATTTGGTAAAGATACATCAGTTATGTTGTAATGGACGCGTGTAATTGTATAAAGATTACGAAGAAAGAAATTAACATTAATAACGGCGTAGGACTGATTTATAATAAGAGGTGAACAGTTCAATTGTTACAGCACAAAGGTGTTTAAAGCCATAGATTCAACATTACACATTGTGTTATAAAATTATGGCAGTGATTTTCACTGTGACTCGATTTTTAATCGTACGCAAAATTTGGATGTCTTTCGAACGATAACTCGTGAAACGTTTTTTTTACAACAATCTTTATTCGCAACCAAGTGTGTGATCGTGTGTGATCATGTGTGAATGTGTATGAACGCGCATGTGTGTGTGTGCACGTGTGTATGGGCGTGCGTGTGTGCGTGCATGTGTGTGCGTGCATGTGTGGGTGTGTGTACGCGTATGAGTGTGTGCGCGCGCATATTGTGTCTGTTCGTATGTGTGTATGCACTTGTGTGTGCGCGTGCATGTGTGCGTGTGTGAGTGTGTGTGTGTTTATTGGTGTGGGTGTGTGGGAGTGTGTGTGTGTGCGCAAGTGTGTGCGTGTGTGTGATGTTATAATTAGAATTTACATTATCATAGCAAAACTTTATATGTCGTTAGTTAATATTTTCAACGATTTTAAGTAAAATTCTAATCTGTAACTAACTTAAATTTATAGTGAAACATTTGGATTTACCAATAACTTTATTAACTTACGAATTGATTGCATGTAGGTGTGAAACATAAAACAGATCTTTAACAATACATATTGCAAAGTCTAAACTTACAACTTACGTATCGAGACCTCACACAGAGAATATTTCTAGATAATTATATTAATTAATAATTAAATACAATAACAATGTTTATTATTAAATAAACTGATTGTCTATTATTAGTATGCTATTAATGTGATATTATGACAAGATCAAGAATGGAATGGAAGTTCTGAATAAAAAGGTCTTTGAAAATAATAATGTTCGCCGATATTTATCCATTTATTTCCGAATCAACCGTTTCTATAAATTATCCCACTGCCAGCAGTGGGATAATTAAACAGCAAATTAAATTAATTAAATTAATTTTGCCAGCAGTGGCAAATTATATTCTGCGCCCAGGCGCAGAATATAATTTTTTATCATTCCACCTGTAAATTACTCTAACTTTCCTTATTCCACCATATCTTTTAAATGCCTGAACAAATTTTAATGTGTGGTGTACTGTTAGAGCCTTTACATCATCCCGAGCGACATTGGCTATAAAAAAAATAAAAACAATATGGATTGTTTTTTTTTATTATGGCTCCATTTTCAAATGTAATTTTTTATCTTTTTTTTGTTTTGGCATGGCCGTCATGTTTTTTAATTTTAGTAATTTTTTTTTGTTCATTTTTGGCATGGCATTTGTAATAATAATAATAATAATTTATTGGCATAAAACTTACGACTAAGGAGTATAAATATGTAAAAACTATGATATACTACTTAATAAAAACTAAAATAACTATATCATACTCCGTGGTGGTTACCCTGAAACCTCACACTAAAGTCCTGTGACGTGAGGTTCAATGACTTCTTCATAAATACTTACAGTATAATAAATGACTATAATGAAATAATGACTAAATATATATTTGTATTCTATCAAATGTATAAATAGGGTAGTTTAATGCAAAATATTTTTATGATAAGTTACAATGGGACGTATGTATCTCGAGCTTGGAGATTGTGTTTTTTAATTTTAGTTATTATTAGACTTTTCAATGTATGGCTTAAGAGATATGTAGTGAGACGGTAAATAAAAGATATTGTCGAAGAAATAAGTACGGATGGAAGCGTCTTCGATAAAGTCTGTTTCGTCGTAAATCTTTCTGTACGCAGTAAGTATCTACGCACTCACATTAACTTAGATTTATAGAAATCTTTAGAGGACACAGTCCATTAGACGAGATAGGTAGAAAACATAAATTAATTAAATACTCGTAGGTACTTAAGCAAATATACAGGTGTGACATATTGCATGTTATTGTTTAGTGAATAAAATAAAAGTTTATTTGAAATATTGGTTGCTGATAAAAGTTTTCGCGATTTCGAAGTCGTGATCATTGTAAAAGGTATTCGTAATAATGAGTTAAATGACACCCTGTCTAGTACACACATCACACATCAGCCATCATTTAGGACGTCCACTGCTGGACATAGGCCTCCTCCTGAGAGGGGTTTTGCCAATACTCGCCACGCTTGGCAGGCGCGTTGGCGAGCGCAGTTAGGTGTGGTTGTTCAAAGAAGGCCCATCTTCCGGATTACATCCCTGAGCCGACTCTTACGGCAACCACGGGTAGAGAGTGTGGAGTACTATTCTTATGCCGGCACCACCACGGCAACAGTACAACAGTGTGTCGTAGTACAGCTCAAGCTTATAACCCTGTAATTTTTGAGTGACGATCGATAATACGTCAACTTGGTACTGAAAGTGGCGGTAAGTTCCTCCGAAAATTGTAAGAAAATAGATAAAATTATATACAGTATACAGTTAAAATTATATATAGGTTATAAGCTTCGCTTGCTCTTCAATATTATACTTATGTATTACATGTCTTAACCGGTCTTTGTGGAAGTCAATGGGAGAGGCCTATGTCCAGCAGTGGACGTCATACGGCTGATGATGATGATGATGATGATGATGATTACATGTAAGTTTGTGCGTGTGATTGGTAACCGTAAAGGATAGAATTGAATAAAATTCAATATGTAACAGTTTATATCACCAGTACCAGTACAGTAGTGGGTTTATGTACCGCAGGTTCGCGCTGGATGCGAGCCGCTTCCAACAGGTCTTTATGGAGGTCAATAGGGGAGGCCTATGTCCAGTAGTGGACGTCCTACGGCTGAAATGATGAACAGTTTATATCTGTTTCCATTTTTAATATCCATATATATAATAAAATTGTAACCGAGACGTGTACACTGTACAAAAATATAGTTTTTAGAATTTTTGTACATGTTTATCTGTTTGTCTTTGCGTTTGTGCACGCTAATCTCAGAAACGGCTAAAACGATTTGAACGCGGTTTTCACTGATGGCAAGAAACGCTTTTTAACTTATCCAACGACGTGATATAAGAAACACACTTTTCAAGTAATTCGGTAGATTTATTCAACAAATAAAATTCAAATTAGCAAATTAGCTTTTTTCTAATAAAATATATTTTTAAATATGATATGAAAAACAGTTAAAAGTAGACCCGCAAGGACACACAAGGCCGAAGTGGCTATAAAATAACAAATATGTTAGGTCAAAGACTTTCATAAACTAGATACACTCATTTCATACTTTCAAACTTGTTATGCTTGTTAGGGTTCTGTAGCTGAAAGCCAGCATAGGAAACCCTGTTGTTAAGCGTAGATAGATTTTTTATTTTTTTGATAACCTGTATTTTTTATACTGTACTCGGCAACCGTACTAGTATTTTGGCTATATAAGTAAATCATTTATTCAAATTGCATCAAGGTTTTCTATAAACTTACCCTTGAGAAATTTTATAACGTGTATTTTATAATATCCATATTTTTTGCCTTGATATGAGGCAAATAGTATATATAAAATTAAGATTTAAGACGAATCACGAAAATCAAATTTTGTCATGCAATTGTGTGGAATATGGAACGATTTATGAAAAAATATCAATAAATTATAATGAAGACTAACAATAATTTTAGCAAGCAGCAGTTTGCTGGACATATCTACAGCAAAACTGATAACCGCTCGAGTAGACTTCTAGAATGGGGTTCTAGAATGGGGGACACGAATCGTCAAACGTAGCGTAGGACGAGACTCGATGAAGTGACGATACACGTAAGACAGCTGGCAGTAGATGAAAGCAAAAAGCTGAAGAATAGACTGAGAGAAGTGTAATGAAAATGGCCTCAAGCCTTTGCCCAGCGATGGACTACGAATAGTCTGATGATGATGATAAATAAAGACTAGTCAAGCGCGAGTCAGGTTAACACCAAAGACTCTGAATTGAACTTAAAAAAGTTTATTTTTGTAAATCAAATATATTTTGTGCACAGAACCCTCTATGTGCGAATCAGTCGGAGTCTCATTTGACTGGAATTTTTATTAGCCTAATCGTATGCATAATTAAGTCAGGTCAAAGTCTTGAAAACTGCTGATCCTAAAATAGCTTCACCAGCGTCAGTGGTATTAATATTAACACTATATCCATCTCATTATCTTGCAACAAAATTTAGATAAGAAAATATTTAAGCGAAGCTTTTATGAAGGGTCTTAATTCAAGTAATTATTACTGCCATTATTAATGGTTTAACTTTAACAAAGGGTTATCAAGATCATGTCTTAGCACCTATAACTCAACAATTAACATTTACCTGTTAAAGAGTGAGGTGGAGCTTACTGTCAAGTGAAACACGCGACGTGAATACTTGAGTTTCGTCGATGGAAGATAAAGTGGGCCACCTCATGATGGGCAAATACTGACGCATACTGTAATAGCAAGCGCTATTGCTAAATAGTTTAGCCTGTTGATTTACCAGGTGTACTTTCCACAGCATTTATTGAAGGCATAAAAGTTTTAGTGCCATCAAGTGTGTGGGTCTATCAGCACTGGACTGAAATTTATGTCAAAAAACTTTTCAAGAATTTGAAGTTTCTCACACATTACACCTATTCTACTATTAGATAGCCAGAAGCTCTAAGAAGCAACATCGTTTTCAGATTGTTAATGTTCCAAAAAATCGAATAAAACGGTTTTATTCTATTTCATCAAACGAATCTCTAACAGTGAAATATGCTACTCGAATAAGGGTTTTTTTTTTAAATAATAGATAGGCTTGCATTTAATCGCCATCTCACTTGATGTCCAGTGATGATGCGGTTTAAGGTGGAGACCACTTGCCTACAAGATTCACTCTCGACTTGATGATACCCAGATTGTATCCATCAGGAAACACCCACTCAGGCAGCGCATTCCACTGTCTAGCAGTCCGCACAATGAACCGAATGAAATCAAATCATTTCGTTCGAGTTTTTGGAACGTCGACCAATAAACGATGTCGCTTCAGTATAAATTAGTAGCTCCGCTATAAATATCGGAAAGCATGCATAAAATCTATAAAACCAAGTTCTTTCTATTATTACTTTCACTTAAGTAAAGATTAAATTTTAAGTGTTCGTATTATAAAAGTATGGAACTCAATTTTTTTATTCCAATTTATTTAAGGGACTTTTGCGACAAGCACATGGCATTTTTTTAAAACTATATGTCATACAGTCGTAAATTAAGAATGGAGGAATAATTAAAAATAAATTGAATAGATTTCTTTTGCAATTCCTTTAGAACGATGTGTTCTAACCTTGTTTGATCATACCTTACAATATATCAACTAGTTGCTCAAAGGTATAAATACTAGGTGGTAGATCTTCTTAGCAGGAGGTCGTTTAAATATGTACCACCGCAGTAGGTAGGTATTCTGCCGCCACAGAAGTTTATAAATCTTACTGTGTTTCGTTTTGAAGGGTACTGTAGCGAAATTACAGGGCTGTTGAGTCTATTCATCGAATGTCTCAAAGTAATAAATAAGCACCAATGCAGTTTGTTTTACTGTTCAAATTCCTGATACCACTGGGTGTCATGAACAGGTGTCATCTCTTACTATCAGGAGAGCATTTCGTTGGTCTTATTATTTTTAAATAAAAAAATTGTTCTAAACAAAAAAGGATCAAGTTAAAAGGAGTTGGTATAATTAAACAATCCCTATACTCAACCTTAGAAATCTTGTATATCAATAGGCAGTCTGACGCACCCATCGAAAGCAAACACTACCTTTTGTGGGTTACGAGACAAATGTTTGCCAGGAACATCTTTTTTATTTATGTCTGTCTTGTGAGTTATTTTTGGATCGATACAAAACCAGTTGAGGTTTCCCCTTTTCGGCGAACTAGGGTTTCTTGGAAATGCTAATTTGCGTTGTCAGATCAGTCTAGTAGTGATAGAATCTGTAGACTGTTTATTTTGACGCCGTTGCCATTCTATCAATTAGTGTTTGTTACACAATTGATCTTATTTTTTATTTATCTTTTTTGATCTTAATAGTATTACAACATCTCCCGTCTGTTTTTAAGATGTATCGTGTTTTTCATTCTTGGTTGCCTGGAAGAGATTGCTCTTAGCGACAAGGCCGCCACTTGTGGCACTAGCTCGTAAGATTCTTCTGTTTTTAGTATTTTTTTTTCTATTTTTGGTATGCATAATAAAGAGTTTCTAACTATCTCATGAAATATCCAAAAATAAGGCAAGATTTGAGCTAAGTTTATAAAGGTTTTTGAATCATATTAAATTTCATCGAAAAATTTTTATGCTTTAGTGTTGGTTTTGATAATTTAGAATTATTTATTGGTCACATAATTAAACCAGCGATGTTTTATCTCAACATTTGACTCTCTCTTTGTTAGGACTGTTTCGTTGAGGAGCATTCTTTGTTGCCCACATATGCATCTAATTCAAGATTTCGTTTCAATTTTGAACTTTAGTGTGTTAAAGACAGAGTGTTAATCTGCTACTAAAATCCTAGTGTACTGATGCTCATTTGCACAGTGAGAATCATTATTGACTTTCTCGGACTTCGCTAAAGGAATCAATGTCTAGATTGATTAGATCTCAGTCTTGTAATGTAGGATCTAACTCTGTAACAGTAAAATGAGTCTTAATTAAAGGCCTTTTGGTGAACGTCGTTAGTTGTTTTTAGCACCTGTTTGCCGTGCCACATATGGGGCTTGTTTGAATTCTGTAATGGGATTTAGTTTCTCATTGAAGTCAGTTAACATCCGCGCATCAATTCGAGAGAGAATAATAGCGACAGTTGCTCTGTGGTTAACGCAGTCGTATCCACACACCGATAAAGGGTTCAAATCCTATAAATGAGCTTGAGTTGTTGGTGAAGGAAAACATCGTTAAGAAACCATAGCATAGCATTAGGGTACTTTTTAGTATTTTATAAGTTATATATAAAACAAGCACAGTAAAAAAAAACGAATGTTCACTAATAATTTTTCAAAAATTGCCAGTTTCACTCAAGATGATGTACAGATTTTAATTTTATGTAAAGTTTTTTTTACCCCTTTTACAGTAAACTTTTGTTTTAAGCCATGAGCACATATATATATTTTTTAGATTTCTAACTTTAAATTTGATCATCAAGTTTCATACAAACTTTCAACACTCTAATTTTCAAAAATCCCTTCTTAGTGCACACTTACAACATTTAAGAAACATTTGTGCCAAATTTTATGCCTTTGGACCCAGTGGTTTCAGCTGTGCGTTAATCGATCAGCCAGTGAATCAGTCTGTCAGTTTCTTCTTTTAACTCTCAGATGATAAAAAATACATTGGTTGAATAGAAAAAAGGTCATTGACCCTTGACTAAATAGAGCAGCCGATTTCTGAGTTTTTGCCCATAGTAAAAGTTGTTCATATTGGTAAATTCAACTACCCTTTCGGAATAGTATACCCTATGCTTAAAGCCTTATATAACACTAAGTTAAACTAAATGCAATAACTTGATATCGTTCTCAAAATCACTTTGGAGTTAGGCACGTGTATTAAATGACTCGCCGAGTTTTTATATGATTTTTAGCACAACTTAATTACGTACCGCTGCGTTAGGCTATCTATATGTAAATGGACTTCTGTGCGTGTAACTTTTTGATTAGGTTAGATTATAGAATATTTTTGCATAATATAGATAATTCCGACACTTTATGTGCTGTTAACTACGGTTCTTGGATATAATGGATTATAATGTGATTTAATTTTCTATTCTCTAATTTTACCTTCGAATAAAATATTTACGATGATGTATCTAGGTTATAAGAAACAAGTTAAAAAGTTTTAAACCTACTACGGAACTAGGTAAAACTTTAATTTTCGGTTTTGTCGCAATCGAGTAATAATGCATTTCCATTGCAGCGTTACACGGAACTTTGAGTTACAAAACAAAGACCAAGGGATCGCAGCTTTGGCGCTCATTACTTCAACACTTTGGTTGGTTAGTGGTTAGTCTGAACATGTAATTATCGCTAGCTACAGTACCCTTCAAACCGCGACACAATAATGTTTACACACTACTGCTTGGCGGCAGAATATCTGCTACTGCCGTGGTACCTACCTAAACGACTTCCTAAAAAGATCTACCAAGTAAACCTAGTAATTATCTAGTTAATGAATGAATGTGAGTATGTTCTACAGGTCTAATTGAGTCGAAGTAGTCTGTGCCTAGTATTTACCCGACTGCCAAGGAAGGGTTATGTTTTTCGCGCGTATCTTGTATGTACATATGTATGAAAATTTCTTTATTACCTCGTATCTTCCAAACGGCCAAATGGATAACGACAATTATGGTATCGTTAGATTCGTCAATTACCAAAGGGTCCTAAGAGGTTGGTTAAAAAAAAACAAGATGGTGGATTTTTAGCGCGGAATATATTAATATTAAAAAAATAACCTAACCTACCAAGTAGTGTATCTAAATAAAGGCAATTAAAAGATGATTACAAAAATATATAAAAGTTATATGTTTAAATTGAATTAGGAATAATAAATTTGTTTAAAAAGTTTTTTCCTTTAATTATATAGTTATTTTAAACGAGTTATAGATCTATTAAACTCTTCAGATTGTTAGTTTCAATTAGTTGTCTATGAAATAGATAATTTCAGGGTTAGTCGCATAGGAATTATTCGCTTGTATTACGACCTTCATTTTGATTCAGAACCACTTAGCGTACCTTCTAATTTAAAAAAAAACTGCTGTTCTATAATTTATGGCAAGCCAACAGTATACATTACCATGTTAGTGGAGTGGTCACTGGTACATTCTTTAAGAGAACATCCAGAATCGTTAAGTAACGTTACTGAACGGTTTGTAGCGAATGTAGCTCACGCCATATGTGGTGCTTAGGAAGTAGGGTATACTGAGTTTGGTAGGGCACAAGTAGTTTGAAAATACTAGTGAGAGGTCGTCGTCAGAGTTTCGTTGTACCTCTCGTACTACCACAAAATATTTAACGAGCTTAAAACACTAAATATACAAAATAAATAGTTAATAATAACAGTACCAGATATTCTGCCGCTAAGCAGTAGTGTGTATACATTACTATGTTCCGGTTTGAAGGGTACTGCAGCTAGCGAAATCGTGTGCCAAAGTAGCGACACCCTGGACTCATTTTACTACTCAAATTTCTGAGCATCGCTGTGATGGTCATGGACAGATTGGACAGGCGTTATCTCTTACCATCAGAAAAAAATAAAATATGGATTTTATTATTATGCAAACATTGGTGCAGTATAAAAAAAAAAAAAGCCTTTCGTTTGACCGCCATCTCACCTGATGTTGTATGATGCGGTTTAAGATGGAAGGCTAGCCAGAAGATACCGATTCACTCTCGACTTGAAGATACCCAGATTATATCCAACGGGGAACACCCACTAGGTAGCGCATGCATTTAAAAATGCCGCTTGGAAAGTTGTGTTTACACTATCAGTCCCTTGATACCCTTTTGGAAAGTACCAATTGACTTTATACATTAGTCCATATGACAGGAACGTCAGTCATTCACGACAAAGTCCAGCATCATAAATAACTCTTTCACTTTCGTGACCTGCCTCCGTGAGATCTACTCTCAAAAGCATCACTACATCATTTTAATATATTCCGGTTATGATTCTGTTGTCGTTATTTAGATCGACTGATAAACGCAGTTTCGCTTTCCACTCTAAAATGTGATCTAGTTTGCAGAAATAGAGTGAGACAAGCACCTATGTAAGACAAAAACATCTTCTTCAATTTTACACTTAGGTATATATTATTCTATAGATGTTTCAGTAGCCTTGTTGGGAGATAGTCTGGCTTCCAATCTGGATATCCTGGATTCGAATTCCACGGCATGCATCTTTGTTTTATCTAAGTAATGTACGTATTGTCGATGACTTCAAATGGTGAAGGAAGGATATGTATACATCGTATACATATCCGTGAGTAATTGAAAAAAGTACTCAAAGATGTGTGAAGTCTCCCAACCCGCACTTGGCCAGCGTGGTGGATGGCCTTACCCTTCTCATAATGAGGTTTGTGCCCAGCAGTGGGACAGCTTATAAAAACAGGGATGATTCGGAATTTTACTATAAATAACTTTTCAAACAGTCACTAGCCCAAAATAAAGTAAAACTTGAACATAGAAACTAATAACAAATAGAGTATTTATTATAATTATATACTTTTATTTAGTAAATGCATTCTTATTTATAACACCCAGACAAAGTACAAACATTTCGGTTTATCATATTTTATTCTGGGTGGAAATGTTCCCCCACTTAGAACTTCTAAACAATCTAAACGAACAAACAGAACAGTATTTGACTGTCCTGTTAGAATAAAAAAGTCTCTTGTCATTGTCATTTATTCCACAAAAACTTAGCTCAGTAAATGTTAGACGTGGTATCGCTAGATATAATTGCATTGCTATCACGATAACTGACAACTAAATCTAGATTCAAAATGAATCAGAGCATTAAGTAATCGATAACCAACCTTGACGAGTCGACATAGATATCGATATTCCCGATTGTTTCTGTGCGATTTCTAAACTACCACAGAATATACAATAGTCACATCTAATATTAAACAATAGATTTCGACGTTAAAGCGACATGAACCCTTTACCTTAATAATGTATCGATATCACGAGTGTGCCCTACCATTTGCCCGCGCTTTCACCATCGACTCGATAAACAAAATCAACCTGACAACGAAATTCACCGCACGAACGAAATGCCTACAATCTGATCGCTGTCAATGCGAAAACGGCGAGCGAAAACAATCCCGCTAAATGTCATCATACGCATTAAGGCGTGGTCCGGAGAAATCGAAAAACGAACATCGTTTTGTTGTATTACAATGTATTTAGATATCTATTTAACGGTCAAGGGAGGATTAGTCACGTTCAAGTCGGAAACTAACCTGTGAGTTCGAATGGACGACTTCATATAGAGTTATGAAGTATTTTATTAACACGCACGCTGAGAGAATCCTGTAGTAAGGTTTCAATTTACAACAACTGTCGCTAGGATATATGATTACTTTTTGCCGTAAAAGCTTTTAAGGTCCGTGGCTTTTATAAAGATCTCCATAAAGTCTGTTTATGTAGATGCATTGCCTTACAAACCCGAATGCCATTAATTCTCGCAACAGAAAAGCTAGAGTAACTTGAAATCAGGTTTTAAATAACATAAAGTTTAATAAAATATGAGATAAAAGGACCCACAGGTAAACAGTCGTTAATGCTCTTATACGATAAGCTAATTATAACGAGATAAATTAAATAAAAGGTAACAAATCAGAGGAACTTAAGACAAACGGAACGCTTTTTCATTTCAACGTTATCGCGAATCGAGACGAACGACTTTGATCTTTATCGGGAGCGAATAACTAACTAGAATATTTTGTAGCGGCCCTGTCACTTTCAATTTCGCTTGTTAATTGATTAATGTTAAGATAGACGGACAATGTACAGCAAAAAGTGAAAGAAAGCTATCGACATGTGGCCTCCAACGATTAAGCTCGGAATAGTGCATTGTTAAAGGGTCATTAACTTTCTACGCGAATTTAATACCTATCTGATTCGAGATAGCTTTGTTCATTTTGTTTCGTGTTCAATGCGTGAAGATGGTTTATATAATTTGTTCAGATAGCGTCACCACTTCGTCACATTTGAAATTAGTTTAGTTTGATATTTTTATTGTATTAGCCAGAGATTTAACACTGTGGGATAGCCTTAAAATCAAATGAGATTATATGCATATTTTGTCTGTTGTTTATTTAAAAAATGTGTCTTTTGTTTTCGTAGTCATCAAAAAAATACTATTGTTTTGATCGCTTGCATACGTAATAATATGTACAAAACTATAATTTATAGAATGATTTAGAAAACTGCTATGTTGTAAAGAAATGTTGTCACATGTTTCTTTAGTTTTTGACTACAACCCCTGTTTGTATCTATTAATGATTTAAATGTGTAATGCAGTATAATAATCGGATAAATTACGAAGTTAAGCTTTTCTCATTGATTTCCCTAATCTGGAAGTTCAGTGACTTTCTCATGGTATTAAAGATAATACGATGTTTAAGGTTATAAATTATCGTTTAGCTAGATAAGAATATATTCACACGTGCTACTTACTTAAGATTCGTCTAAAAAATTAAACTGTGTATCGTAATTTGCAGGTCATTGCTATACGAGTAGTAGGTGTTGTCATTTGACGTACATATGTACGTCATATGTATACACTGGAATATTTAAAACATAAGTTTACAATATGTGACGCCATATGCCCTATATTATCTCCAATGCTAAGACGTGTCGAAACACGTTTGTCAAAAAAAGATTAATAGTCCAGAAGATACAAAGAAATATATGAACATTCATATTATATACATACTAATTGCTAACACCCTACCTCTTCTTTTGTAGTTTTTGGGTAAAATAGATACCATTTGAATTAATTGATATTTACAAATTTGCACGGTGTTTGGTTGTTTGTGTTCTCAAGCGTACTAAGTGTCACATCATCAGTATTATCAACAGCTTATTCTTCAGGCTTCCTTTCTCCTAAAACAATCTGATTTAGTTTTACTAAATTAACTTCACCCAGCTGGTTACTGTTTATCTATTTCTCACCATTATCTCACACTTCATCATGCTCTTAATCATCGTCGACTTTCAGTCGTGAAGAATCATTCACCAAACAATTACCACGTAGACTAGCAGTGTAATAAATTAAACAATACATCGGCGCAAACGCCATTATAGTCACGAAATGTGTTAACTCCTTGCCTGAGAAGATTTATTGCGTAGACATTTCTCACTTCGGGTGAGATGTATTAGCGACTAGCGGTGAGTTTTTGTGATCGAGTAACAATGGTAATATGGAAAATGAATGTGTAAGGATCATTATTAAAAAGTTTTAAGATAACGTTTATTTTCAGCTTCATGTGCTCTGCGAAAAGTTTAGTTGGATATAGGAAATAATCTGCGGAGCTATTGGTCTGTTGAGCTGCTAAAGCTTAAGCTCCAGCAGTGGATGATGAGATGTTGATGATTGACCTGTTTTTTATATACATATGTAAAAGAAAATAATTAATTATTAAATAATGCGTTACAAAGGTAAAGAAAATTTTGTTTACAAATCCTTTAGAAATAGAAAGATTTCAAACAAAATAGGTTAAATAAATTATTTTAATTGGTAAATAACGTATTAGCATTTAGATTAATACTCATTATATTGTACAATAAATTGGTAAATTGTTTTCAGACCAAATAGAAGTTTAGACTTTTTTATGTAAAAGTAATGAGTTGATCGAAACGCTCTCTTGATGGTACGAGATAACGCCTGCTCATGACTATTGCAGCGATACAAGAACTTTGAGTAATAAAACAATGTCTAGGGCATCGCTGCTTTAGCGCTCATTACTTTGAGACTTTCTTTGAAGTCTGTTTCTGAATACGCTAATATGAACCTCCATTATTCCTAAGTAGCTACAAGATTAGCTATATTTTGGTCACAATATAAGCATATCTTTGAATAAAAACTCGTCGTTCGTACTAAACGGTTTGATTCCACCTTTACTGTACTAACCGCTAAACAATGGAATTTGCTGCCCGAGTGGGTGTTCCCTGATAGATACAATCTGGGTGCCTTCAAGTCGCGAATGAATCGGTTTCTTCTAGGCAAGTATATTCCATTGTAGGTCGCATTTATAAAGTTAAGCGAGATGGCGGTCTTCTGTAATATAAAAAGTCTTTCCTATTCATAGTATACTGTTGAAACTTGCGAAGGACCAGAATTTAAAATTATTCGCGAACTGTCAAGCAATGTCGGTAATCCTGCAGGTGTAGTGAACGTACTATATTTTAACAGTTTCAGTAACGAGTAATCACGATTGTGACATTTATAATTCCAGTTGGCGATGTTTGAAATGTTGAGAAATATTCTCGAGCTGTTACTGCTAGTTACTGGAGCGGTTAACATGAGACAGTAAAAGTAACACTATTGAGTCATTATGATGAACTTCAAATAAAATTATGTAAACACTTACGTGTTACTAATACTAATATTATTGTTATTGTACCTGTTAATAAGTTGTTCATATTGCTGTTTGTCATTTTTTCTTAGTGTGTAGATGAATATAAATTATATTGTATCAAGTTACTAGTATATTATTTTGTATTTCAATTAATTATTGTCTGATTTTACGTAATAATAGCAAATGTAACTCACGCCTTTACAAAATAAATACTAATATTACGTAATACTACTATAATAGATATGAATATCACTTTAATTTTTACTTTCTAAAGCGAATTACAAAATCTGCTGGTAGTGTGAAAATAATTAGACCACAGCTAGTAGCACCTAGTGTGTTTCGGCAGCATCACTTGAGTGCCAGTTATATTTCAGGCTAGGTGTGCTTTACTATCTTTGGCCACACCGTCACTTAACATCAGGTGGGCTATGATCAAACACTTAGCTTGTCAAACATTAAAAAAAAAACAATATTGAAAATGTAAAACTTTACAATGAACGGATTTATATTCGCTTATTTATCACTAGACTTGTAACAAGCTTAATTAAGAAAGTTTAAAAAACACAAAGTATATACATGTTTTTTCCTTTAAAAAACATTGCCAGTGTCACGGATGATGTTAAGGAGTCTAACGATACCACATATATCAGGTATTTAAAAGGGTGGAATAAAGATAATGATATACGTACATACAAACATAAACCCTGAAAATATTATAATACTTTTTGGGCAGTCGTGTAAAAATCAAATTGACAATGAATTCTTTGCAAAAATATAATCAGTAAGTAACCGCCAACAATGATAATGACATTTAAGAGGTAATAGAATATAACGAAATTCACGATACCAATATCGTAGTAAAATTTAATAGAAACTGGTTTTATAATATGTTATTAGACTGATGCAAATGTTGCTTTTGACAAAAGCATTAGTTTTAAAGAAGCTTCGTACAAGTTACAAGTAAATTAAGCTATCGAAGAGTAAATAGTAGTAAACAAGGACTCAACTATGTAAGTTGGTTTTACAATAACAAACCTTAGTACCTTATCATAAAGTTATCTCTCAAAAAAGCGACCAATGTAACGGAAAAAGTAAAAGTAAGTGATAATGAAAGATAAACTTACTTGAGTCAAGATTACTTCGTGTTTCTTTGAGTTGACTAATTCAAGAACAAATAGTAGACCTTGTACATGCGATATTTTGGAGTTATCTTTTCTAAAATAGGGTACTTACAAGACTTATAGACTGGAACTTGATATTCTGTTATAATCCCTCGTGTGTTAGTTGTTCTATAGTAACTTTTTAAGTAACGAAGTCAGATTTTGTGACTCAATTGACGCTTACCTGTAAACAAAACATAGCAGTCAGTAAATATGATAGAATCAAAGAAAGGATGTTACGGAAAACCGTTGCAATATTGAAGCGATCTATCCATTAATAGTAAAAAGTGAACAACAATTACCGACAATGAAATCGCGAGGAAAATCCGCTTTCCATAGAATAATATCTCAAATTTTCAACAAAAAAAAAGTGTAAATTAGCTGTTTTATTTACTCTAAATATTAGTCGGCTCAAAGCTTTGAACATTTTTTTTTTTTATAATTTTTATGAATTTTACCTATATTTAATGTAAAAATAACCAGTAAATATCGATTAGTAATTATATGCATATTAAAATTTTAATAAAATACATTTCATTAGACACAATGGCAAATATAAAAAAATGGGTTCATGGGTATACCAGCACCATATTCTTAAGTTTCTTCGAGCAGTATGTAGTTGAATGTGATAAAATATAGGTACAATACACGAGATTCGCGTTTATTAATATTTTATAAGAATGAGAACGATCAGGTTCCTGACTAAGCGAACTTGGTAGTGTTTATGTTACTTTGTTTCCAACTTGTAACAAAAACAATAAAATAATAAGAAGCATGTAAACCTTGAATAACGATGTAAAATGATACGTTTGTAACTAAGTGCAGCGGATACTTGCATTAAAATTACGACCTAGCTTATGAATAAAAAGTATCTATAAAGACAGAAAACTATATTGCAGAGGCAGAGACAGGGTTTAGTATTTTGCTACTGCTAGTTTTCCGAATGAAGTATTTATTATTATTATTAGTTTACTACAATTTAAAAAGTGATTTATTAAAAAAAAATGTGTTTTTCATATTTAATGAGTGGCTGCTGTTGAACTAGGAATGACTCCAGTATTACGGCAGACAGCTTACTCAACAAAAAGCTTCAATAGACAAAGGACGTCGTTTATAACAAAAGTTTTGTATATTATTATTATAGTATTTGGATTTGGAAAAAATGCATATAGTTTTAATTAGTTGAAAAAAGAAGAGAAATGTCCAGAATAAAACAATAACAGAAAAAATTAACATTAAAATATCTTATACTAAATGTGTAATATTGTGTAATGTGAACCTCTCGAGATGCGTAATGTATGTGTGTATTTGTGGTGTAACAATGTGTAATTGTGTATGTGTGGAGTTTAGTAAAGACGAAACCCTGAAGCCAATTGTAAGAATGAAGTCAATTATGTACCTATATTAAAGATGATACTAGATCTTAATTTAAAATAGGAGTTCACAAATGCTTAAAAATAAAATAGGACCTATCCTTTTATTATGTACTAGCTGCGCCCCGCGGTTTTACCCGCGTGGTGATGGATGATGATGATGATGAAAAGTAAAAGTAGTAAGTAGTAATCCGATCGGTTTAAAATTGACAAAGTTTTATACAAAATTTCATCCCCTATTTTATCCCCTTGGGGGTAGAATTAATCAAAATCCTTTCTTAGCGGATGCCTACGTCATAACATCTACCTGCATGCCAAATTTCAGCCCGATCCGTCCAGTGGTTTGGGCTGTGCGTTGATAGATCACTATGTCAGTCAGTCAGTCACCTTTGAGTTATATATATTTAGATTTATTATATTATGAATTTATAGTAGCCGAAATGGTTGTTTAAAATAACAGCATTGAGTATCCTAACATTTTCACAGAAGGCCAAGGATGTAAGCATCATTGAATCCAAACTAGCATGTTTCCAAAATAATTCCAAGTCTCTAAATTTGGCCAGATGTTCTCACATCCGTCAGTTTCCATGTTTCAACGCCAAATTCTAATAAAGCGGGTGATGCATTCCTGACACTATAAACAAAACGCCAGGCGCCTGATACATTACACTACTACTATTTATGGACAGGAATTTCTTAAGAAAACATTACTAAAAAGTCTTATTTGATTTTTTTAAACCGAGAGCTATTCAATTCTCAACCTTCTTATTTTCAGTATAAAAACTAGGCAGTGCCATTTTATGAGACACTGTTGCAGCCAAAGCTTCGTGTTTAACTTTTATTTACCGTCCAGTTTCTTACGATTGTCATTCAAATTTAAACCCTTTTACTTTAATAATAAAGTTAATAGTGACGAATTCAATAGTAGAACGAATAATTAAGCTTGATATAATTAATCGGCAGTAGGGTATCTGTTTACGAGCGACAATAATTACGAACATACTATTCTCTGACAACATGCTCCATAGATATAAACACATATACGAAATCTTTGTTCGGATCAGAAAAGTTAATTATTCTGTATTCCTCGGAAAAACATACCAACCTAACATTTTCCGGTTTGAAAAAAACACATGTATATGTGAACCCAGGTAATAACATTTCAAGCCTATTAGTTATAAAAAAAAAAAAAAACATTTCATCCGAATCCGTGGAACAGTTTTTGGGTAAAATATACAAAAAATATATATTATTTTACAATTACATATACTGTTTATTGTAAAATTATAATTGTTTTTTTTTTTGCCAAATGGCATCCAAATCCGTTAGCCATTTTTGCGTGATTACCGTCGACTCTATGTCTACACCCCTCGCACTATCATGTGAAATATATGGAATTAAATATAAAATTTAGCCACATTCGATCAAATTAGACAACATACATAAAAATTTAAAAGGCAGAATAGTATTTGACATAGATAAGCAGAAACAATTTATTGTGCATACCATAAACAATAAAGTAAATCAAGATTTATATAAAACAGCTGAATGCCCAGTACTTCGAATTTGATGCGATAGCTCTTGCATACGAGTATATGTATGTATATGAACCTCGTTAGAAGTATCACAAACATTTAAAAAAGAATCAGCTAAATCGTTCCAACAGTTCTCAACCTTTGCTTACTACAACATGATTTCTTTTTTATTTACATAGATTTACAAACACTACTATACATTTCTCGACGACATGATAATATATTGGTGACGAAAAACAATCTTCATGAATACTTGTAGTAACAATTGTTATCTCTGACACAAGCGGCGCCAAAGAGTCGATTGACCGCGAACTGATAAAGACGGAATAAAGATAAAGGATATGTTGAAGATAAAAGATAATATTTTACTTACCTAAATTAACGATAATAATAAAAGTGGCGCAATGTTGTATTTTTGTAGAATTTCAACATTAGCGGTATAATTTAATTAATAAACCAATAAAGTGAACAATCAAATAGCCTACAAATGATGAATGCATAGACTGAGAAAATATTTTGTAGTTATTCTAGACTTTAAAATGCTACTCCTTGACCTATGAAATTAATACAAAAACTACTAAAAGAAAATTAAAACATTTAGTGTCACATGTCGTAAAATGTGTATTGTGATCAGTGATCACGGTTTCGAATGGAAATTGTAATCAGGTTACATTTGCAGCTAAATATTTTTAGGAATGAAGGATAATTTCATGATTTGTTATTTGAACTTGATATGTATTTGATATTCATTTAGATTCTAAGGCTTTCATTTCTTTCAATAATCAATAGTTCTGCAGTTCATATGATAATCTCCTTCTCTGCTTCCCTATTAGATATTAAGTATAGTGACAGAAAATGGAACTAGTAGACGTGATGGTGTAATGAACTACTCACAGCATTTCTATCATATAATCATTGAACGTGCTTTACGTAAAGTTTACATCGTTGATAAAACATTTATCAATGTATTTACAGATAAAATTGATATTATTGCTTCATAGAATTGATAAATATGACCTCGATAGATAAAAATATTAAACCAGCCTCAGGTATAGGTATTTTGACGTTTCCTTTTGTTGTGTCTGGTAATTCTACGAATTTAGATAATATACAATGTCTGAAAAAGATAGGACTTAATGTTTTAACGATGTCTATTATATTTTACACAAATATCACACCAAAAATTTAAAATTATGTCTGTCCAAGACCATTACATAGATACACAGTACTTTGAGTAGCAAAACAAAGTCCAGGGCATTGCTGCTTTGGCCCTCATTGTTTTGAGAATTTCCATGGTTAGTCTCAACAGCCCTATAGTTCATGTTTGGCTATATCCTGCCTTATTTTAAGCAATGGTGCAGTTTAAGTGGAGTACGCATGTTTGGCTATTTGTTTCATTCAATTCATTATGGCTGAACGGATTTAGACGAAAATTGTATATTGAATGACCTGGATGACACATAAATTTGTCTTTTTTCTGAATTAAAACATCAAATTTGATTTTAAAAACATTCAGTTCGCATAGCAAGTATAGCCACGAGGCTGTGAATTCTTTAAAAACATTACTATCATTGAAAGATTGACAAGTGCTTATCATTTGATTTACTACATACTATTCAGAACACTACAGTTTATACAGTTGCTAACACCTTGCGTACATTTTTATTCAATTTTCTAGCAAGAAACCTTAAGATTTATGATGTCTTGGGAGAAATCTTACTTCAACAATGGACTGGTGTTGATGAAAATCGGAAGCAGATGAACTCGACTCCATTGGTAAAATTATTCATCCACTCAGTCTTATAACCAACAGAACTGTACAGAAGGGCTTCATTAATGTCCTCTTAATCTTATCACTTTGTCAAATTTTGACACTAATCAAGATGACCTTTAAAAAAGAATTGTCCACGATCGTTATGAAAAATCAGAGTCCGGAGTATATTTTGAAATTGATAAAAATAATGGTTCTTGACAGCTTGATCGATCTCACACTTGAATTTTGTATTGTGGATAAAAATATTTCTTTTAATATTGGGGGTAAAAGGGGGATAAAACGGAGTGATCTCATTATGATATAACGAAACGTCAAACACCAAATAATAATTCTTAATAGAGTATTGAAAGTAACATTTGAACAAGTAGGTTCGTTATTCAATTACGATTTCAAAATGTAAATACTCGTATCTATCTTATAGTATTAAAAAATGGCTAACAATGCATTTCAATTTAAGATAGCGGTGTAAGGATAAACAGACTACATAAATATAAACACTATAAAATAAAAATACATGCATCGTTAATTACTATTATTTATAAGATAGCAAGTAGGGCATCAACACTCAATGATTTAACGCTTTGGTGATTATCATCAAATTAATCAACTTTATACATAAAGCTATCGACCCGATGATACAAGAGTCTCAACAAATTGCAATTACCCTTCTGTTATTCTCTTATTGCCATGAGCTTTATCCTCTAAGTCATTACATGAAGGTCTATTTTAGCTTGATTTTACTATTGCAATGATCAAGATTTGGCCTTTCCTTTGCGTTGTTATCTTGACTTGCTTTCTCTATGTTATGTTTATAGTTTATGGTATTAGTTTGAGATTGTTTGCTTTAAGATACAAAGCAGTTTACTTCATATATCCAATAATTTCTTATTTATATTTAGAATCTATCAGATTTGTGTGCAACTGGGCTAGCTTTAGGTGACTAAATGTATAATATTAAAAAACCTCTTTAATTTCTTTTTAGTGGCATTTGAGGTTAAGGTTTTGAATTGGCTTAGATTATATTTTTACATTAAGAGTTTTTCATAGTTATCTTGCTGTAACATTTTCAATGGTGCTCTTGGCTTATATAATAATCATCGTTTTGTCAAAATGAGGCACTAATGAAACGATGAACATGTTCAAATAACATGATTACTTATTTTGTTTTGGACCAAAATCTTTTCAAGACTGTCGAAGAGAGCGATTAAATCTTTTTTTTCTGACAAGTCTTCAATGCTATTATCGAAGTTGATATTTAATTTTTATGCAAAAACATGATATAGGTACAGTTGATCTACCCGCAAGCTAAGGTGTCAGCCAGATAAGGCCGGCGCCGTTCGACATCCGCTAATCGCATCAAATCGGCTCACTTAACGTCCATCGCCGGTTTTACATCACCAGCTGCTCCTGTACCTGCTGATTGGAGATAATGTACACTGGCTTTTGAGATACAATCGCGCGCGTGTACAGGAAGGACTGTCGGTAAGCTAATAACTTCTTATGTGAGGGCTGCGGTTTCTGACTGATACATAAAAGAATTAAATGAATATGTGTTATAGTTTGTCATAGCGAATGTAAATTGAAATGAACCGGTATAACGTGCCAAAAATACATGACATTAATATGATCAAATGCAGACTTATGCGCGTTAAAGAGAAACGTTCCTATTTTATAGACTTACTTTGCTCAGTTTTGTTTTATGAACATGACATTGATTATTTATGTATGTACGAAAATTAAGATGATCGAGACAAAATCAAGACATTTGTACCAATATAAAACGTGTTAATTACATATATATTAAAAATTATAATTAAAATATAACGATACAGGGTTATAAACTTGGGGTGAAGCAATTCGAAAGGGTACTCATCATTAGTCGAAAGGATACTCATCATTAAGTACAACTTTTACTATGGGCACAACTCTAAAATCGCTTGGGGTGATATGAGTCGAAAGGGATGGGTTGCACTCATCATTAAGAACAATTTTTGCCATAAGCACAACTCTGAAATCGCTAGAAAAGATAGCTGTTTCATTTATTTGGCCTTGAACAATGTACTTTTTCTATAGAGCAGTTGATTACCTTTTCACGATTTTAGAGTTGCAACCATAGTAAAAAATATTTGAAATAGTTCATAATGACAAGTATAATAATCTCTTTCATTCACCCTAAGTGAATCTTATGCTATAGTTGCTTACCAACTAACTTTTACAAACTGTGAACCCTGAATCTCATACAGAATCCAGTGTCGCGAAATTCGGTGTTTTTCACCTTTATTCACATACTGCGTCGACTTTAGAAATGAGTTCAAAGAGAAACGAAATTAAGTTAAATATATTGAGTTAGTAAAAAAAAGCAATAGTTTCAACCGCCATGAGACTTGCTCTTTTTTAATCTCTAGTTACCTTGTCTCCCGGAATGATGTTCTGTAAGACACATCTATAAGTACGAAATTTTATGTCTTATACTCGTAGTTGATTTTTCCTGTTGTTTGTTGATTTTTTCGGGATAAAAAGTACCCTATATGTACAAGTAAAAGTAATGTAAAAGTATCCTTTGTGGCACATTTCATTCAAATCCGTTAAGCCGTGTTTGCGTGATTGAGTGTCAAACATCTAAACATACAAACGTTCATATTGATAATATTATACTAGCTGCACCCCGCGGTTTTACCCGCGTGGTGATGGCTGAAAAGTATCCTATGTCTTATTCCAGGGATTCTTGCAAAATTTCACCCACATCAGTTGAGTAGTTTTTTTTTTTTGCTGACAGGCTTGTTGTTTGACCACAATGCACCTGATTTTAAGTGACGGTGTGGTCGAAGATGGTAAAGCACACCTAGCCTGGAATGGAACTGGCTCTCAAGTGAGGCTGCCGGAACACACCGTTAGATGCTTGGCGGCAGATTTTCAACTTGAGGGTGGTAGCTAGCCAGCCGAGTACTAGAAAGTACTCTACCACCACGCTATGGTTTCCTCACGATGTTTTCCTTCACCGACAGCTCAAGCTCATTGTTGGGGTTTGAACCCACGCCCTTCGGCATGCGAACCGACCACGCTAACCACTGAGCTATCATCGCTATAAAAGCAGTAGTAGTTTACGTGTGAAGGCGTAAACAAGAAAACTAACTCATATTCGCGTTTATAATATTAGTTAGGATTATAGTAGGATTGGATCTGATATGTAAGTCTATTTTACTTTTAACCTTGTTGTGCAAACTAGTATTCAAAAATGGACTTATTAAAGTTTTTGCGCAATTTATGGCATTAGCAAAGTTCGTGTGAACATACCTGACTTGGATAAAATCGTAGGCTTGCATCAGACGTTCAAATTGGCGACAGGTATCCCGATCGCTGTGATTATATACATGGTTGCTTCACTTTTTTTTTAAATCTTGCAATTGGGTAAAATCCTACTATAGTAAACACGCAATGTTTTCATTAAATATCGTGTGTGTTTTTAATGGATGGATTAAAAATGAGGAAGGTTCTCAATTTAACCTGTACAACCCCAACTTTAGAAATAATGAAGCAACTGTATATTTTGTGTTTTTCAAATTGTAATTCTACACACATACTTTCGATTTTATTATGGAAATTGTAATTTTTAACTACTTATGGTCAAAAAAGCCCATCGTATTCGGGAGCGGCCAAAACCATTGTTTATTTGGAGTACATGTACCTATGTCAGGAAAAATGACTAATAGAGGTTTTACATAAAATGCAGTGAAGTCTCTTTGCCAGTTACATATGTGTGAGTGTCAACGTACACATAGTAATTTGCCGCGCGCTGTATACATAGTAAAACTCGTGCGTCTGTATGATGCCGGCCAGTAGTGTTTAGGTTTTGTGTTCCAAGTAGAAATAGAAAAGTAAATTATCGATCTTCGTCCAAATAATGAAACTTACATAAAAAAAAGTCCCATTGTGCCACGTACTGTGCGCGAAAACGTATTACTCGCGTATTTTACCCTTGCAGTCATTTTTGCGTAAAGTACGCTACGCCTGGGCCTTAGCCTGTTAGTTGGAACTCATCAAAAAACCGTATAAGTGAAAGAGGAACATAAGAAAGCTTTGTTCTTGCCCGCCCATAGTCTTTGTTATGTCGCAACCCTAGACATAATTCTAGTGCATTAATACCGTTTTGGATACTTTAGAAGACTTTCCACGGTCGTGCGTGCAGATTTTAATCGTGCGGATGCTTACGGACGATTAGGATTCTAGTTTGAAATTGCTTTTACACGTTTTTGTCACATTTGTGTTGGTGAAAGTTTGTCTTTTATCTACAATCATATTTTAAAAGGTCAAAAAGATACATTGGACATTTCACACGGCGCCATGTAGCCCCAAACTAAGCAGAATTTTAAATTTTAACCATGGGAACTAGATAACTAATAAAATAGTTACATCGTTTTTTTTTAATAACAATAAAAACACAATAAAATTAAACTTTAGGTCCGTAGGTTCCGGTATATAGGGACCTGGCCCAACGTTTAGAGGAGGCGTCTACCACTGTCTAGTGGTAGACAGTAGCACAATGAAAATCTAATGCTCTTCAGTAAGACCAGATAAACAAACGCCAGCGTCTTGATTATGTGAGACGGATCGATAAGGTGCGCTAAATTTTTAACCAAATAAAAATATTTTAAACTAAAGAACAATTCAATCAATTTTAATAATAATGCATACCTACATACTACAATATTGCTTACTATTGAATATAGGTCCCAAAACGCTTGCCACAATACCAATACTTAACCTTTCAGCAAAATAGTTGCAAGAAATCGATTCGTTTTTAATTTAAAATATTTTGAAATGAAAACTTACATGGTTTTGACACATGTTTGTTTTACTTATGCGGGATTACTCACGTTTAATTTTATCGGATACTCCAAATAAAGTTACAGCCACATCCGGTGGCCTTCATCATGGAGACAACGCTTTATGCGCGCCTCGCACGTGAATGTAGCGAGTGATGCGCGGGCGTAGCGGCGCGCCGCAGGCTGCAGGCCGCGCGTGCTTTATACTCAGCTTTGTCTCCATGATGAAAGCCACCGGATGTGGCCGAATCCATAGCCTAAGTATCCGATATAATTTAATAGAGAATAATCCCGCATAATTAAAACAAAAACTTAAAATATATTAATCAATTAATCAATTGACTCGCTGGAGATACCTACCCTAATTTATATGTATTAATATAAATTTGATATCACTATTTTGTAATTGACCTCTTTCTTAACTTAGATAATTTTTACGTGTTTTCTTAGTATTATCTTAGTGACCCATTTCATTATCTCGTAACTTTTTTTAGCATTTATTGTGACTTCTATACTAACAATGCTGTTCTCACTCGTTTTATCGTCCACGTTTGCCGTACAATGAATTGTTATCGTGAATGGGATCACTGCATGATATCATTATAAATTCTTGCTCTGGAGTTAGTAGCTTAAGTCTATGGTTTAAATTAATAAGGACAATCAAAAGCTAACTGATGGTGAGCTTGAGCATTTTATTTGAATTATCTCTTATAGGCTTTTTGTCTTTTTTAATGTAATAGTAATAAGACGAACAAAACGCTCTTCTGATGGTAAGAGACAGCGCATGTCCAAACTTAACTAATATACTTAACTAATTCACTCGTAACCTCAGGTATGAATATTTTTATATTTTAAACTAACTTAGATATGAAGATCGTTTAAACCATCTGTAAGCAGACAGTTTGCCTAAAATGCAGCACAGCCTACAATAAAATATTTTGAATTTTGAAACAAAAATACCAATCAATTTGAGAACCTCCTCCTTTTTGAAGTCGGTCATTTTTAATAGTAAAATGTATTTTTCAATTGTTTTTGAGCTAGTTCTTCAGATCATGTTGTAAGGTTATTGGACATTGTCACTGCCATTTTCAATGGCAACATAGCAACATCCTGACTCACTGTCAACCAACTGCCAACAATACATCTATCGCTCTATGTGCTTCCGAATCCCATTGTGCGGCATCCTGCTTCCGCGCTACACTAAATTGAAATAGCGTCACATCATTAGGGTACTAGCGCATTAGCCTGCTGTAAAATACAAAATAGATTTGGATAAAAGTATTACCATCACCCTAAATCAATCTACTTCGAAGTCAATATGATATTTCATATTCTATACATTTGATATGTTTTTGTATTTAATTGCGAAAATATCTTTTGTAAACAAATTAATTATGTTACTACGCTACACCGTTTTGATTCCGCTTTCCGGAATAAAAATACCACATGTCTGGTATCAGGTATCCAGGGTATAAGGTAGCTCAGTTCCAAATTTCATTTAAATTCGTCTAGTTTGACAAAGGGATAAAATCAGATTGAGATTGCATGATGTATTTTTTATATTGTATTTTTTGCGGGTAAATTATGAATCATATCGCGAGCAGTTCAATGCGATCTAACCCTAATGTTTGTCACCATTTGCAATTCATTTGCAAATGCAACAATAGTGCGACTGATTTATGGAACATCTGCATTGTTTCGCATGTTCTGGTCAATGATCATCGCTCATACAACTTGATGTTGAGTTATTTTAATGAAATACATATTTTTGACGGATGTTAATGTCTGGGAAATAGATGCGGCATTGTTTGAAATGTCATTGACATTATGAATTTATTCTAACAAGTTCGCTATAAAAAAAAAAAAAAAACAAACAATTTAAGTATTCTATGAAATCTGAATCCGAATCAGATTTACAAACTATTTTATTGTTGGGCGGGTCCTTTCTCATTATGATAAATAAGGCCATGGGCCACCATCCTGCTAAATGCGCGTTAACAGACTTCACATATCTCGGAGAACTTCTTTTTTTTTTAGAAGTCTCGAACTTGTTGCTATCCTCATGATGTTTTCTTTCACTTTAGAAATGACAGAGGTGTGCGCCATAGGATTCGAACCCATGACTTCCAGATTGGAAGCCAGGATGTCTACCAACTCTGCTGCCGATACTTTGAACTTCGAAATTCCATCAAGTGTCTGGTTCTTTTGCAATAGTGTAAGCAAGCGGTATTAACTGTAGTGAATTCATGTTATTATTTGTATTGTTTACAAAACGTTTTAAAGTTTCTACAAATTTTCTGCGACGTGATTTGAGCTTGATCGTGACTTATTTAGCAAATTCACACGAAAGTCTCAAAGTAATAAACACCAAAGCAGCGACGCCTTAGACTTTGTTTTGCTATTCAAATTTCAAAGTTCTGTGTATCGCTGCAATGGTCATAGACATGCGTCGTCTCTTACCATCAGGATAGTTTCGTTCGTCTTATCAAATTTACATTAAAAAAAACTAAGTGATAGAGAACTACGTTACTAATAGATTAATACAAACTAGGTAAAGTGAAGAAATCCAGAATTTCTGCGAAAGTACCCAAACAAGAATCGCTCTGAACAGAGAAGATTGGCTAAAAAGGGACGAGTTTTTACCCTTCAGATGCCTAAAAGAGCTGCTAATGATGATGATGATGACTTTGACTTGATTTTTGTCTAGTATAAGAATATTGAATGGTTGTTTAATGTAATTTAATTTGACTAATTTTATTTGTGTTATAAAAAAATAAAGACTAGAATTATTTATGGTAAATAAATAAGCCATTCAGATTGAAAATATTAATGTACACTGGCAAATTAACTATTTTTAACGTCTTTGCAAGAGAAGATAATAAAACCTGCTTAAATAAACATGTCTTAAAACTAATCTATGTTTAAGGTAGCCTGTATCATTTCCACGCCTGACATTTTACGAGAATTTTATATAGCATATTAAGCATTGGTTAACTTTAAACAACGTTTGTAATTAAAGCTTTCAGTGATTTGTTCAGAGGTCAATAAGCAAATAAAAGCAATTCACATCAAGAGTAAGTGAACTTCGAAACCCGTAACTCGCTGTTTTAAGAGCTTACATAATCTTATCCCAATACATGGAAATGCATTAAGTACGTATCAAGTTGAATTGAAATCAATATCTGCAAATTTAGGTTCATTTTTCGTTGGTCACAGAAGAACATTTGCATAATGAGCAAGTAAAGAATTGCATCGATATTAATAAAGGACAAAGACTGGTTCGGAATATTGATTGCATCGAACGAACTTTTGAAATTCAATACAGATTATGTACCTAAGTAACAAAAACTTACTAATTAAAATTACTTTTGAGAATGCAAAGGAGATTTAAAATACATGTGCATCACTACATATTATAGAACCAAATCGTCCGCCGCGTCTGTCTGTTCGCGATAAACGTAAAAGTTACTGAACGGATTATCATGCGAGTTTCATCAATAGATAGAGTGATTCATGAGGAAGGTTTAGGTGTATAATTTGTCAAGGGTTTGTGTATCTACATTGCACCCGTGCGAAGCCGGGGCGGGTCGTAAGTATTATATGAATACAAGATTAATATTACAAAATTTCTTGAAAACCCCCAAATCATACCATTTTACTAGTATAGACTTCTTTAGCAGGAAACCGTATAAGTAGCTATCAGACTGTACCGCCAAGGAGGACGTGGTCCTGGGTTTGAATCCTGGCACGCACCTCTGTTTCCTAAGTTAAGTGCATATTGACGCTGACTTTAAAATGTGAAGGAAAACATTGTGAGGAAACCCACATGTCAGAGAGTACTTAAACAAAATCTCAAAGATGTGTAAAGTCTGGCACTCTGCACTTGGCCAGCATGGTGGACTGTGGGCTTGCCCTTCTTAAAATAAGAAGAGGCTCGCGCCCAGCGGTGGGATAGTTTACATAAACAGGTGATTCGGAAGTATTATTTTTTACTATAAGGAGAATGTCTGTTTCCTGAAATTCGGAATAATTATTCATTAACACAATGAATACTGTTAACTCTTTCTTATTATTAACTTTTTAATCTAAAATGTATGTTGAAAGGATCCTGTCTACTAACCTAAAGTAAAATAAATAATAAATAAAATAAAATAAATATCGTAGGACATTACATACGACGCCATCTGACCCCAAACTAAGCAATGGCAGTCAAATAACGGATAGAATATTTAAATACTTTTTTTAAACACATACTTATAATACAAACAGAACACCCATACACAGAACAAACATTTTTTTTACACCACGAAATGTTTGTCCAAAGTGGGAATCGATCCCACGCCCCTAAAGCTCTTAAAGCAGATATTCTACCAATGAGCCAAAAGGGCTGTCAAAACAAATATTTATTTCGTCATTGCACTTGAAACAATAACGAACCCAGAGCATAAAACATATGCACCTGTTACTGAATCACATAGAGAATTAATGTAGAAGGTTACATTTAAAAATCAAAAATACTGTCGCCATAGCACACCTACCAAGCAGTGTTTCTGTATAACATCATTTCAGAGCAAGTTTTCCTTTCCAGCTAAGTATGTCTATGATTTACAAAAGCACTATGGTAAAACAAGAAGTTTCAAATGGAAAAAAGGTTCAGTAAAAAAACAACAGTTGAAAATATTTAAAAATTTACTTTATCAGTATTTTTTTTATTAATAATTTCGTCCCTTTATCGACTTTATATGTGTTCAGTAGGGCTCATTGATAAATAGACTAAAACTTCCGACTTTTACCAAGACCGATCGCGTGTTAGCGTAAGCTATCTGCTGATAACAAACAAAGCTTCGCTTCTAAAGGTTCGAAGCGACTGTAGTTTCGATGAAAAGGAAATTTCCAGAGTAACAACTTAAATGTAACCTTCTACATTGATTTCCTTTGTGATTCAGTAACATGTATATATGTTTTATGCCCCGGGTTCGTCACTATTTTTAGTGCTGGAATAAAGAAATAAATATTTATTTTGGATTGTTTGTTCGGATTGTGATTTCAATGGCATTCAAGATAATCGTTCATGTGTTGCATTTATACTAATATTACTTTTGAAATCGCAATAAGAATCTTGAAATATAGTATTGTGACAGTGTGAAAAAAACATAATTATGACGTTTATCCTTCTGTTTGTGTGCAGAATCGTATTGAAACCCTCCAATGTCAAGCGATGAAGGCCTATGTAGGGATCCTCTAAACTTTGTTTCGCTAGATTAAGTTCTAATACCGCTACAAGGATTATAAGCAGAACTTATCTCTTGCCATCAAGTAATAACCTCGCTCATATTATCACGACTTTTTTTAAATAAACTAAGGTTATATTTGAGATAATTCCAACTTTCAGTGCAAGTCATTTCTCTGGAAGATTACCTACTCGGTAATAGGCGCGTTTATCGCTTATAGCCGCAGATAAGATATCATCGCTAGTGGGGGTCACAGT
The DNA here is from genome assembly GCA_950106695.1 of Biston stratarius. NCBI lineage: Eukaryota > Metazoa > Arthropoda > Insecta > Lepidoptera > Geometridae > Biston > Biston stratarius. Next base: position 41,330,626 of record OX467106.1, on the reverse strand, counting down.
AGGGCACGGCCTAAGATATTTATTGTAGAGTAAAAGACATCTGTTTAGGAGATATTTGAATGTTAAGCGTGTAAATCCGAGCTTTGGACTTGTGAATAGAGAATTCGTGATCGGTTTGACACTTTTGTGAAAATTATTTATTTGATAAGTTCTATCAAGTGAATACTTGGTGTCGATAATGGTCGTTCCTTCAGAGGGCTAATGCTGCCTCTTTCTACTTTTAGTGGTTAGAATGCACTTGATATTTACTAACGCAAATAATTTATAATAACAATAATAATTGTTATAAGCTTAGTGTGTACAAGTACAAGTGTGTACAAGTGTGTAGTGTGTAAGCTGAAAAAGGGGTATTACCTACAATACCCCTCAATAATATGGACAACTTTTACTACGGACCAAATTTTGAAATCGCGAAATAAAATTAGTTACTTTATGCATTTGGTCAAGGGTCAACAAACTTTTTCTAAAACAGATAAATTTTTTCACGTCTTATTCTCATAGTAAAGTATGTGATTTATGGATATGTATATGCGTATGCGTATGTATATGTGTAGTGTTTTATTTTAAGATTGTTAAAGTAATTAAATGGGCGTCACCCGATGGTAAGGCACAATGCATGCCCATGACCATTGCTGCGGTATCCATAATTTTAAATAACAAAACAAAGTCTTGGACATCGCTGGTTTAGTTTGGTGGTTAATCACAATACCCATGTAATTACACTAGTATAGTACTCTTTAAACACAGTATAGAAATTACTGTTTCAGTTTACGGTGGTACCTACCCAGACGATTTACTGGCTAGTAAAACATATTTGTATTGGCAAATAAAATCAGTTACTCATACTCTATAACTTACAATATCTAAAAACCGGCAGAATGTACGTCTTTGAACACAATAATTATATATCATGATTATTGTAGATTTTAATAACAGGCTCTAATCAGGTTTACGATAGGCTTTCTCCTTACTGCAAATGCATGTAATGTTTAGGAAAATTCCCAAATGGTCAAAAGTGCCTCAATGCTTACTAAATATATTTTAATTGCTAGACAATAGGAGATGTAGGTAAGATACAACCGACACTTGTAAATAATGTCTACTATTCTATGATCTTCTGAATGTTTGGCCAAATATTGTGGTCACTGGCCAAATATTGTGGTCACTGGCCAAATACTGTGGTCAAAGACCTAGCCTGTAAAACATTTAAAAATAATACAATCCAAATTAATTTATTTCAAAATCTTTTACTTTAAAAAGTCTTTTATATCTTAAAACTGTTCCTGTATTAACCATGATTTCAATTTATTTTTTAAGGTGGCGACGGCGCCTCGCACGTTCGCAGGTATTCGGTTGTAGACAGCGGGTCCTCCAACGTCGACTGACCTCTCAGATTTAACCAACTTATGAGTTGAAGTCACACATACACAATAATTTTAATATATGCTTCTCCTTTTTCTGCAGTCGATTAAAAGTAACATATAAAATTGTTATCTTTTAATCTTCAAACAATTTAAGACACAAATCTCAACAAGCATTGACACCAGTATGGGTTCAGTTCATTTAATACTTCCTTCCTGGACACGTGGCGATGCATGTGTTACGTTTCAGTTTTTTTTTAAGGTATTCCCATAAAGTTGTCCGGTATTGGGGTGATGCCGCTTTGTCAAGCTTTGATACTTAGCAGGAAAGCAGCTGGTAGATTTTTATTGACTTTTCTGAGAATTAGTGGGATAATTAGTTCGTGTTTATGGACTCAGTAAAATCAATTACTATACTGATATTGATTTTACTGATAAGTTCACTATTAAGTCATTTACAGAAATTATATGAGATGATTTTGAAAAAGATTTTTTTTTAATGGTTTACAGGTTAGGTTAGACCTTTTGACCACAGCTCACTTAATGTTAAGTGACGGTGTGGTCGAAAATGGTAAAACATACCTAACCTGGAATGTAACATCGTTAGGAGCTTGGCGGCAGATATTCAACTTGAGGGTGGTAGCTAGCCAGCCGAGTACTAGAAAATAGCCTACCACTATGCTATGGTTTCCTTACGATATTTTCTTTCACCGACAGTTCAAGGTCATTGTTAGGGCTTTAACCCTGTGGCGTGTGAACCGGCTGCGCTAGCCACTGAGCTATCATCGCTACAAAACATCATTTTGTCAACATAATATACATATATTTTCTCACGTTTTAAAAATGTGTGTTAAAGTGTAAGTGGAAAATTAAGGTCTATGCTTACTCTATGGGACAAAGACGTGATTTTAAGGGCCCACCGCTGCCACCTTTAGCCTGAATGGGTTATCATCGTGCCACACAGGTGACTGAAATAGCATCAACGGAATATTTTGAATTTTAGTTCGGCAGTTAACGTGTTAAAACCTTTTTAGAACACACTCATTTACAAATTCATCTTTACATAGTATAAAACAAAATCGCTTCCCGCCGTTTGTACTGTTAGATCGTTTAAACTACGCAACAGATTTTAATGCTGTTTCCATAAATAGATAGAGTAATTCAAGAGAAAGGTTTATATGTATAGAACATGTATAATATCGTAGAGAAAATCCGAGAATTTCAAAGATTTGTAATGTGATGTCATAAAAACATGTTTTTGCACGCTTACATTGCAAACGCTGGCTAAACCTTCCGAGATAGATCAAAATAATGTACCACTCTACTATCTACATTGCAGCGTAGCCGGGGCGGGTCGCTAGTTCATTAATAATAAGAACTCAGTTGGTTCGTTCAAGTATCAACGGACTGTTAAGTAGCAAACAATTCAAAACCATTATTTGAACAGCACTGGACACACGCGAATTTTTGCACATGCTTTACTATTTTCCCAAACCCTAAGTTCGTTGTCCTAAAAATTACTTGCACAAACTACTGTTAAAGTTTGACACAATTTGAACTTTAACTCTTGAGCAATAAAAGCTGTAATAGCGATGTTTGTGTCAAGTGTTGCCAGTATTTGCACAGATGGCTACTGTTTTTATGGCTCTAACCGTTTTGAGACAATGACGAAATTATGACACGAGACAGGCCTATTGCGTGTTTGGTTTCGAACTAACAGATGTAATAGGAAGAAATTTAACGCCGCCGCGTCTTAAAAATTAGGCTAGATGACGGTGTGTAAAATGTCCTACGATATTTATGTTATCTTGCCGGCAGATGTCATCTTCGATTGCAACGCCACCTACCGGGTACAATTGTGAATCTAAGTACCCAATCAAATACACTATCCCACTCAATCTTATATACTTGGTGGTAGATATCCTTAGCAGGAGGTCGTCTAGGTAGGTACCACCGCAGTACCAGATATTCTGCCGCCAAGCAGCAGTGTGTAAACATTACTGTGTTCCGGTTTGAAAGATACTGCAGCTACAGAAATAGATAGAGCAGATAGATAGAGAGATAGAGCAGATAGATCATGTTATATTTATTTTATTAGTACATATAAAAATATTAATATTGTACGAGTATGTTTACGTAAAGACAATTTCCGCATAAAATCTACCTACATAAGACCACAACACTAAAACTTATCTATTTTTTATTTATGACAAAATCTTCTAAGTATTCTATACCGTGGACCACACACGAAGATTATCTGTAATCAATAAAACTGAAGGGATATAGCACTGATTGTCTTAAATAAAGATAAGAGCTTGGCACTAAAATAAAAACATTATAAAAAATTAATTGATAATGATAAATACCTATACTTTTGTTTCGTAACTACCTTTAGGTAGATAAGACATGCGCTTTACTATGGAAACTGACGTGGTTTTGTCGCATATTTGTTTTACTTATGCGGGATTACTCACGTTTACAATATATAGTATATAGTATAATTATATAGTAATTCATCAGAGAATTATAGTCACAAACATAGCTCAGCGTATTAGCAAGCTGAAGTGGCAATGGGCTGGACATATCTGTCGTAGAAGCGATAACCGGGTAGACGTGGTTTAGAGTGAAGACCGCTAATTGGCAAACGTAGCGTAGGACGCCCTGAGACTAGACGTAGTGACGATATAAAGCCGAAGATCGACCTGAATGGCGTGACTTGGGAGAGGCCTATTACCAGCAGTGGACTTCAATAGGCTGATGTTCCGACTATAGTTTCGGTCACATCCGGTGACCTTTTTTATGGAGACAAAGTTGAGTAATACAACGCGCGCGCGGCACGTCAAGACAGCATGAAGCCATAGACATCAGTATGCGTCCCAATTAATTTAAACTAGCATGGTGGTAGGGTACTTTCTAGTACTCGGCTGGCTAGCTACCACCCTGAAAAAAGTTGAAAATCTGTTGCCAAGCATCTAACGGTGTGTTCAGGCAGCCTCACTCGAGAGCCAGTTCCATTCCAGGCTAAGTGTGTTTGCCATCTTCGACCACACCGTCACTTAACATCAGGTGAGCTATGGTCAAACAACTAGACTGTTAGCTATAGCAAGCTAACCAGCTAATATTAATGTCATTATTTAATTAATAGTTTGAATTTCACTTTGAATTTCTAGCTCCCAACGCCATTTTAAACAATACCTATTCTTGAGGAAATCTTGGCCTCCCAAGTCCCAACATAAAAAGTAGAATCAATAAGCCTAAAGTTATACATCCAACGTCAACTAGTATCAACTCAACTGCAAAAAAATTATGAATGAAATTAAATTACAACACCTTTATTCTGAAATCGAGTTTCTCGCAGAATCAATTATGTTGCGACATCGATTTAAATGAAAATAAATGGCAAACGTTATATAAAAATCGAACTTACAATTTACAACGTGCAAAAGTTACCGTTGGACTTTACACCGGGTGAGCTGTGGTCAACTAACAACTAACCTAACCTGGCAACAGTAAAAAAAGATGTACCTACCCAGTGTTTAGTGTGAACAATAAAGACTTTATCTATCTGGAAGAGCCCCGTTGGCTCATAGGTTATATATCTGCTTAAAGAGCTGTACGGCGTGGGTTCGATTCTCACCCAGGACAAACAGTGTTTTGTATGTATTGTAAATATATATTTTTTCAAGTATTTAACTCTTCTATCAGCTGTCTGACTTTCATAGTACAAGCTTTGCTTAGTTTGGGGTCAGATGGCGCTGTGTGTAATGCCCTACGAAGATCATTAAATTAATAAAATTATCTATCATTTATTTCATCCACACATCGCCCGTGAATCGAGTATGAATTTAATTTCCAACTAATATTCGCAGTAAGGTTACAAATCGAATGGAAGTGACCGACAGGGAACGACCGTACAGTAAACTTCTTACGACTCTGTCCACTTTCTCACTGCACTGACCCACATTGAGTAACATGATATGTCATGGAGCGATGTCGTTTTAAACCTTAAACCAGACTTAAAATAAGCTTAAACCACGTTTAAACTTAACGTAAACGATCTGACGGTGTCAGATTAACAAGTGTTAAGCTTTTAAACTGTTTTTAAAGATCAAGAAGCTGATGGGTATTGATGATAAGTGTCTGACATGTAGCTTGTTCTGGGTAAGTTTGGGAATGATTGTGTTTTAAGAGTGAAACCAGTTTGAAGAAAATAATGTTTGTTTACTTTTTGCGTTGCTTAAAGTATATTTAATTTTCGTTGTTTTCCAATTTGCTATTAATTGTTATTATTTATTAATCATAATTTTTATTTTATCACTAATTCAATAAAACATCGTATAAATTATATTTTTGCGATATAGTTATTGCTTTTTGGATATAGTGAGGATTGATGGATGACAAAACTGGCAGTTCCACTTATTTTGTTGAAAGTCAATAATTTTTTTGTACGGAATATTTAATCGCCATAAAAAACATAATGAAAGTTGTGCATATTGTATACAACCATCCTTTATAAGAAGCCTTTTATAGTCTCTAACACTTGCTTTACCTACTAAAATATATGACTCCACATTTTAAATTACCTTAATTAATAATATAATGATAATATAACACTTTATTGTTACACCAATTACAAACAATTATATAATATAAACTTAACACTAGTGGAACAGTTGGTGGCCTTACCGATAAAAGCGGTCTCTTTCAGGCAACCAAACAACAACAACTAATTATAACTATCTAGGCATTTCGTGTTTTAACTTTAAGCATTCCTTTTCAAATATAATACTTGTCTTTTCTGAGAGAAATTGATGGCAGGCCCCTGGAGTCCCATTGTCTAAGGTCCCGAGGGTCGATCGACAGTTAACGCTTCAACTGCCCATTGTCTCAATGACCGATAACTTAATCTTCAGCCTTTTATTGTTGAGCTTGGTAAAAAAGTAAAATAACTTGACGCCTTTTTTTAATTGTTTATAGTTTTTTGTACTTTTTTGTGCACTCAGCTGACATATAGATTTCACTTTACAGTTTAAATGCAAATGTTTGTACGTATGTTCTATCTTGACGTTGTAACGGTCTAATGGATTTTAAACATTTTGGATTGCAAATATGTAACTTATACTCTAGATTACAAAGACTTTTATCACCCGTCGAGATAGAAAAAGTATGAAAGGTACATGTAATAATGAATCGATGAATTAACATATTAGTATAATTGTTTTCATATTTAAATCCTTAGATAAATTTGCACACCTTGATGGTTGACAATGGACGTAAATAATTACATTTAAGACCTTGTACACCTGTTGTCGTGTAAATAAAGCTTTTGACTTTGACTTTGGTATAATTTCTGTTTTACTTATTTGGGATTACTCGCGTTCGATTAGGTTGTAAACTCTGACTATAGTTTCATGTGTAATGTAAGATGAGGACTCGGTGCGCGACTCTACTTTGACTCCTTGAAAAAACTGGATGTGACTTAAATTATAAATAAATAAATAATAATAAATAAATATCATAGGACACGTTACACACAGCGCCATCTGATCCCAAACTAAGCAGAGCTTGTGTGATGGAAGTCAGATAACTGATAGAATACATAAATACTTTTTTTTGTGTAAATACATACTTATAATACATACAGAACAAACATTTGTTTATACCATAAAAATTTTGCCCTTGGCGGGAATCGAACCCACGCCCTACAGCTCAGGCAGACATTCTACCAATGAGCCAACAGGGCTGCCGAATATATATAATTATAGTCGGAAGTATCCGAAATTAAAGGGCTATTGAGATTAACTAGCACATGTCTCAAAGTACGGAGCGTCAAAACAGTGATGCCCTGCGTTTTTTGTTATTCAAAGTTCTAGGTTCAGTTACAATGGCCATGGTCATGCATTGTCTTTTGGGGATGGGAGCGTTTCCTTAGTAATAAGACACCTATCTCTCTCTAAAATGAGAAACAGAAGTTCTGCGGATATTTGAATATATGGATTGTCTATAACAAACTCAAATTTATGAAGTAAAAGTCACTAGTATCTATAAAGTGTTTTAGTATTTCAATAACAATTACTTCAACCTGTTGAGAATACCTATATGATCGCAATATTGGAATCACGTATAGGTAATTGATTTCTCGATATTCCAGTATTGAAACGTGTGTATGTTATTATATGATTGACTTCAACTTGTTATGAAATCACATTCAGCTAATGATGTTTAAATGTTTCATATTGCAGCTGGATTATGGCGCGTTCCATAAATGATGATATCGATACCGATGATATAACATTTCTTTTTGCTGTAAATATAATACTTAGATGCCTATCGGTATCAATACTTTTTTATTGGTACTTATACATCGTTATAAGCTAAGAGTGTACTAACCCGTGAGGGGGTCATTGAACTTCTCATCAAGAACATCTTTTAATAAAGATATACTTAGTTATAGATATATGGGTATACTTATATATTTTTTTTTTTGAAAATTATACGGTATTTTTTTGTGACCTGGACACGTGAATAATTTTCATGTTCCAGTGATAGATACATAATTATGTAGCTACAACATCAAACTGGCGGTTGAGTTGAGGCAAATGAGTTGGCGGTCAAACGCAAGCCTTTTCAGTAATAAAAAAGTTATTTTAGAATACTAACAGCAGAATTCAAAAACTCGCTATAGACAACCAGGTTGATATAATTGCGCCATTAGCAATCATATCTCGTTCTTTTTAATAACTCCGTGCACATTACCGCAGCAAAAACAGTTAAAGCTCGGATATGTTTCAATGGACAACTTGCCCCGTAAATCATATAAGGGCAGAACTGTGCGGGCTGCCATGTGCTGCTTTTTACCCGGACGGTAATCTAGATTTACCTCCGGGTTTTTTGTTGCTTGTTGGTAAATTTATTTCATGACATATTTTTGCCGTGGTGCTGCCCGCGTAAGAATAGTACCCCACCCTCTCTACCCGTGGTTGCTGTAAGAGTCGGCTAAGGGATGTAATCCGGAAGATGGGCAGCAGCGTCTTCCTTGAACAATCACACCTAACTGCGCTCGCCAACCCGCCTGCCAAGCGTGGCGAGTTTTGGCAAAACCCCCCCAGGAGGAGGCCTATGTCCAGCAGTGGACGTCCTATGGCTGATGATGGGATGATGGGAATAAAATAATGGCGTTTTTGTTTTATTTATGCGGGATTACTCACGCTTATATCAGATACTCCGGCTATAGTTTTGGCCTCATCTGGTAGCTTATTTCAAGATTGGAGTTACTTTTAGAACACTAAAAGGTTTTTGGAATTTTACGAATTTTATGAGCCTTCAACTATCTAGTGGTGTAATTAAACCACCAAATTCAACATTTTTGTTATCATCAGTATTTGTTTCTATAGAGGAAGGCATTTCTGAATTGCCTACCATTTTGGAAAGAAATTTAGAAACGTATTCTAGTAAAAAAAAAAAGAATTGTTAATGTTCCAATTTTACTAATCTCATGTTAAAGCGATTCAAACTAAACGATAGATGGAGAATATTTCTATAAGGAAAAACGATCCATACAAAAGCAGTATCCGTTACTAGAAACATAATACTTGTAAACGCACAAAAAATCTTTAGAATGCACTTCCTCTTATTAAACAAACTACCACGAGATCATCTCACAAAAAGCCACATAACAGTAACCATTTCATATCTCTTCAATCAAAATCATATTGACCGTAATGGCGTTAGCTGTCACTCTGTTTATTAGGCGTGGGTGAGCGTGTCAGTATCACTTTTGGTAAACTGGCAACATTGTTATTTTAATCAAATTATTGTCGTAAAATCAGTGTTTAGTTAAATGAGGTACAAATTTTATTTGCATTGTCTATTGTCAGTAATTCTCGAACATTTTATACTTTTTCTTGAATTAGTCCTGTTTGTATGAATTGTCCCACGGGCCTCTTCTCATTGTGAGAAGGGCGAGGCAGTAATCCACTACACTGGCCAAGTGTGGGTTGGCAGACTTTACAAATCTTCAAGAACTTTCAGACATATGTATGGGTTTCATCACGATGTTTACCTTCACAAAATAAAGTTTCTGTAGTTACAAGTAAATTATTAAAAAAAATTAAAACCCCCGACACAAATTCAAAGATAGCTAAGAACACTTCCGGCTATTTCACATTACACACAAAAAAAATCGATTGATCCGTTCGGGAGCTACGATGCTACAGCACAGACACACACACACACAGACACGTCAAACTTATAACACCCTGTCGTTTTTGCGTCGGGGGTTAAAAATATGGATCCATAGTTGGGCATCATCAAAAACGTGATTTAATATATTTTGATGTATCGTATAACTATATGTAAAAATAATAAGACGAAAACGCTCTGCTGATCGTAAGAGATAACAATATAACAGCGGTACCTAGAACTTTGAGGGACAAAACTAATATAATTAAAAAAAAAAAACCTGTGACTAACGCTATGAACTAAGCAAAATGTTTGTTTTAATTGTGTTTTTTAAGAAATGAGAATGAATAAAAAGAAATGAGAAATAGAACGTATCAAATCTCCTGATTTATGTAATAGGAGTTAGTAATATTGTAGTTGAAAGTGAATTCTAAACAACTTCTGCAATAGCATATTGCTGTGTAATTAATTTGTCGAACATTTAGCCGTGGAATCAAAGCTGCGGGTTTCAAATTTCAACACACAAATTAACAAAATCATGTTTATAAATTTTTGATTTATGATTAATTTTATGTTAAAACTTGTTTTCAATTAGCAATATCGTATCTATCTGATGAGAGAAATGCCACTAAAATAAATAAACAGATAAATCATTTGAAAAATTAACCGACTGTAGGGTTCCATCTGCTGAGTAATCGCTTCCTGCGTTCCCTAAAACTTACGGTTAAACATGATTTCGTATTAATTAACACGGATAAATGGTTGTTTAGTGGTAAACCGATGTGTCCGTACCGTTATTGCGTGGGTCGCTTGCCCAACTCATGAATGGCCGATCTTGCCGCAAGTCGAGTCCGCCCACTGCGACATTATCAATGAAAACTTGTGTAGAAATACGACGACGTGTCTGCAAATATAGTGTTACAAAATTTGCCATTGAAAGTTTTGTTCGCCCCACTTATTGACAAGTCATTACGGGTTATGAGTGTTTTTTTTTTTACTGGGCAAGTGCCTTTGGGTCTATATATCGTCGATTGGGTTATCTATATATTGGGTCGACGATAACGTCGATTTATAGTTGACCTTGTTATATGTCTTATGCCCCTTTCATAATCAAACTTTCGCTTCCAATTTTATAAAAACATCCTTATTGTTACGAAATTCGCCATTGAACGTTTTGTTCGCTCCACTTATTGACAGGTCATTGCGTTTTATATGTGTAATTTTTTACTGGGCAAGTGACTTAGTGACTATATATGACGTGATCGACGATAACGTTAGTTTATAGTTGATAAATATTATGCAAAAAGGGAATCAAACCGTTCCGCATCCAGTTTTTGAAACTTTTATGTACCGGTAAATACAGGAATTTGACATAAGAAGAAACTTTAATTTTGTAACAAAAAAAAACAACAATAAATAAACTCACCAAGACAAATCGGGGACAGTTACAAAGTAAGGTGTCATCTCAGTATAATGCTGTATAAGTAGTATGACCAGCGCTGGTCTTTCATTGTTGCTAAACTACTCACAAACAACAACATAATATACGACAAAAAGAAATATAACAAATTAAAAAAAAAACTTCTCCTAAGTTATAAACGACCATACCAATAAGGCTCGTATTTGACCACCACCCGCCCATTGGGTGTTCCCCGATAGATATAACCTAAGTGTCTTGAAATCGCGAGTGAATCCGTTTCCAAATAACAAAAAGTAAAAAACAAACCACATGAGTGAGTAGATACAAACCATTTAATTTTATTATTATACTACTTAAATAATTTTTTATTTAAATTTAATTTAAAATAAAGAGACCAACAAAACGTTTTTATGATAGTAAGATATAATTCGAGTCCATGATAATAGCAACGAAGCCTAGAATTTTAAATACGGGCACAACTCTGATGAAAAAATTCAAGTTCGTGCATTACCAAATGTATGGAGTACCTGTTTTTTATTTGCAATTTCGAAGTTAGCGTGAAGAAAAACATTGTGTGGAAACTATATCATGGTGTTAGGGTACTCTCTAGTAGGTATTCGACAGGAAAGCCTACATCTTAAAAAGCCGAAGATCGGGCTGAGTGGCGTGACTTGGGAGAGGCCTATTGCCAGCAGTGGACTTCGATAGGCTGATGATGATGATGATGATATATTATCGAATATTCCGACTATAGTTTCGGTCACATCCGGTGGTCTTTTTTATGGAGACAAAGTTTAAGTACTTCGCGCGCGCGGCACGTGAAGACAGCGGGAAGCCATAGACATCAGTATGCGTCCCAATTATTGTTAACTAGCATGATTGTAGTGTACTTTCTAGTACTCGGCTGGCTAGCTACCACCCTTAAGTTGAAAGTTAGCCGCAAAGCACTTAACGGTGTGTTCTAGCAGCCTCACTTAAGAGTCAGTACCATTCCAAGCTAGTTTGTTTGCTTTCTTCACCACACTGCCACTTATCATCAGGTGAGCTGTGGTCCTGGCCTGTCAATGATAAAAAAGAGTGTTAAACATTGTAAAAGTTGTTTATAATAGTGATCATATAACCCTCTTTCGGCTTGTATGTATGGATATTTTAATTTAGGTTAAAAATTATTTTGCGCTAAAATTTGAACAATGAACAAAATCTATGGTAACATCAGTTCCTGTCACGTGTGGGTGCCATTTTTTCCAATTTGCCCACCACATGATTTCCGTTTCTCGACACCTCATTTCATTTTGTTAAATTCATTTGAGTGTGAGTTTTTTGGTGTCGAATGTGATTTCGTCCCACGCATGAGAAGCGGCTCTTTCACCTTATTTGGTCCCTGCCATAGTCCCGGTTAATGAATTTGGTTGTAGGGGCAATGGTTTGTACGCTAGTAAAACTTATAAGGCTACGTTTAAAATAGGTGTGATTGCTAATAAGATATAAAACTAAGGTGTTTTTACCTGACTGCCAAGGAAGGGTTATGTTTTTCGCGCGAATCTTGTATGATCATTGAATCTTGTAAACTACTCTGAAAGAGAGCTTTAAAACTTGAAGTCACTTTAATTATAATTTTTCTATAAAACTTTTTTTTTTAAATAAAACAGGTGATTTTATTGCTTTCCATTAGACGAGTTCGTAGATAAAAGTATATCAAATTTAAAAAAAAAAGTTATCACTGACCTTAAAAATAAATAAAATAGCTAATTTTATTGGTGTTTTCGAAGTCGATATAGCAAAAGATGTTCACGTTTGTAATTTTTAAACTTTCGCGACTAAAACACATAATTTTCACCGGGTTCTAATCGCGCACATACATTAGTTTTGTTTATTTACCTGGACGTTTTTTTTTTTAATGGTTGCCAGTCTTGGTGTTTGACCGCAACTCATCTGATGTTAAGTGACGGTATGGTCGAAGATGGTAAAGCACACCTAGCCTGGAATAGAATTGGCTCTCAAGTGAGGCTGCCGGAACACACCGTTAGATGCTTGGCGACAGATTTTCAACTTGAGGGTGGTAGCTAGCCAGCCGAGTACTGGAAAGTACTCTACCACCACGCTATGGTTTCCTCACGATGTTTTCCTTCACCGGCAGCTCAAGCTCATTGTTGGGGCTTGAACCCACGCCCTTCGACATGCGAACCGACCGCGCTAACCACTGAGCTATCATCGCTACAAAACCATTGCACCATTGGTTTCGGCCATGTTGCAATATAAGTCACGAGTTGACCACGGCTAAACATAATTAACATTGTTCGATAGATCAACACCTTTTAGTATTACCTACTTTCCCAACTTTGTATAAATTTACTACTATTAAGTTTACCAAAAACTTAAATCAATATTTTACGACCGATGACATATAACTGAAAACTAGATCGTAGGCAATAGAGTCGCTTCATAAGGAAGTGAAAGATGTAATTTACTGCAAATGAATGATAGAGGCACCTAGTTGCGAGTCGTAGCAACAATGTAAAGAGATGTGTTGCTAACTTGAACTCTAGACATGGAGCTTTCACAGGACCCCAGTTAAAAATTTAACCAAAATTAGAATAGAATCGAATACAATACCAACAATCGATATATAAAAGATTAAAAAAGAGAGAAAGAAAAAAAGAACATCAAGACTAATTCGTGGTAGTATAATGGTGGCTTTATTGCCTAGAGCGGTTTCTTCCAACCTTTGGATGGACAAAACAGACGGCTCAGATATTACAGATGGCAGTACAAAAAAAGTAGGAAAAATGTTAATAAAATATATGTATATACAATACATACGTAATAACGAACACAAGCTTTCTATGAATATTAAAAACACTATATTTTGGAATACAACTCTTTTTAGTGTGATTTATAGAGGGTTATGCTTAGGGAATGCAATCCCGCAAGATAATTCTTAACCCTGGAATTTACTAAACTAAACATTCTGAATCTCGCAGGATCCCGATATTACGGGACGCCGATATTGCATTCTCTAGCTACGCTACACAAGCGTGTCATTTACTAGTATTGGATAATTAAAAAAAAAAAAAATTTTGCGTCGTCCTGTGCAATAAATAAAAATGAAAATATTTTAAGCTAGATCATTCAATTTATGCCAAAATTATTATCTACCATATTAAAAGTAAACAATATTTCGTAAGGATATAGCGAACTATGCAATTATGATCGAGAACTTAGATTATGAGGTAAAAACAATTATCTAACTACTTATCAAATAAGCAAAATTACAGTATTTGAAAACCAATCTATGATAAATTTATTAACAATTAAATGGCTAATTATTCGTACAAGCACGTGCAATTACTTGAATAATTTCCTGTATAATATTACAATTTGTGTTGTCATACTTCGTGCAGTATATCTCGGACTTCGGCCTCGAATCTATATAAAACTTTACTTGAACTATCGCGAACACTTAAAAAAAAATTCAGCTAAATCAGTACAGCCTTTCTCAAGTTATGTGCTTAACAATGAACATCATTCATCATCATCGCATCATCAGCCATAGGACGTCCACTGCTGGACATAGGCCTCCTCCTGGGGGGTTTTGGCAATATTCGCCACGCTTGGAAGGCGGGTTGGCGAGCGCAATTAGGTTAGGTTAGCGAACGTCATTCGCTTTTGTTTATATAATAATGTTAACTTCGTGAGAGATTAAGACCGATTTGGAGACTTTTATTAAATTTAAACTTCTTAAACATATTACTGCCCTTGTCCAATGGAAGTACGTGCAAAGCATGACAAGGACGCGCGCGTCGTACTTTACTTTCATTCCTTGAAAAAGGGCACCGGCACAACTATAGACCGACGTAATTAAACGTGTTTAATCCTATATAAGTAAACCAAAAACTTTATTAGGCTAAAAAGAAAAAGATACATTTTCGAACTTTGTCTTATTATACAGTTAATATATACAGTATATAATTAAGAAAGAAAATTCTTTAATTATTGTGAAAACCGTGTTAAAATCTCAACAACACGCCGAGCGTAGTTGATATTGAGCAAACAAGACGTAATTTCATATTTACTCAGTCATTATTGATGTTGGGATATATCTAGTCATTTACGTTAGTAACATGCATTTTAATAACTTATATAGGGTGTTTTATCGTGGTGTAGAGATAAGTTACTGTGGCATCAATCCAAAAACCGCTAAAACAAAAAACCTATCCTTAAATTTTGTTGAAAATTAGTGATGATACTTGTAGTTGAAGGTTGATCTGATAAATTAACTACTTTTGTATGGTTGATAGGCTAGATGTTTGACTACAGCTACTTTACTTGCTGGTAGATTTCCTTAGCAGGAGGTCGTCTTTGTAGGTACCACCGTAGTGCCAGATATTCTACTGCCAAGCAGTAGTGTGTAAACATTACTGTGTTCCGGTTTGCAGGGCAGCTAGCGAAATTACAGGGCTATTGAGACTAACCATCTATGCCCTGGACTTTGTTTTACTACTCAATGTTCTGTATATCGCTGCAATGGTCAAAGATGGGCGTTATCTCTTAACATCAGGAGAGCGTCTCGTCCGTCTCATAACAGTTCCATAAAAAAAAAAAAACTACAGCTCATCTGATGTTAAGAGTCGGTGTGGTCGAAGTTGGTAAAGCACACCTAGCTTGGAATAGAACTGACTCTCAAGTGAGGCCGGAACACTCAATTAAGTGCTTGGCTGCAGATTTTCAACTTGAAGGTAGATAGCCAAACTAGTACTAGAAAGCACCTTAAAATAACTTCCTTCACCGGCATTGATTTGACGGCGTGTCAACCGACCGCAGTAACCACTGAGTCATCGTCATTTTGTTTTGTTACTCAAAGTTTTTTGTATCGTTGCAATGGTCATGGACTGGCGTTATCTTTTACCATCAAAAATAGTCTCGATCGACTCATTACCTTGACATGAAAAAACTACTTTTTTAAATGATCACCCGTGAGAAAAAAATATGCCATTTTAAAGGATTTGAATATATCTTACCGCCGACATAAATTGTCAAAAGCCAAGTCACGTATTGGCCCTTAAATTTATTAACTATAATAAATGAATGAATTTATCTAAGAAACGTGGGTCATTGATAAATCTCGACGGTTTATCAAGTTAACCTTCCGTGTCCCAGTTTCTGTTACTGTAGTAAATATTTGAGTGATTATTATCAATAGGCATGACGCCACCAAATTGCTTTATCTTATTTGGTTTGTTGATTTAAACAGTGTTATTAGCTTAGGATGTATGAAACTGAAAGGAGATCATTCTACTCGTCGTTATGAAAACAATGTAGCGATGATAGCTCAGTGGTAAGCGCGGTTGGTTCGCATGCCGAAGGGCGTGGGTTCAAACCCCAACAATGAGCTTGAGCTGCCGGTGAAGGAAAACATCGTGGTAGGGTACTTTCTAGTACTCGGCTGGCTAGCTACCACCCTCAAGTTGAAAATCTGCCGCCAAGCATCTAACGGTGTATTCCGGTAGCCTAACTTGAGAGCCAGTTCTATTCCAGGCTAGGTGTGCTTTACCATCTTCGACCACACCGTCACTTAACATCAGGTGAGTTGTGGTCAAACACCTAGCCTGTCAAACATAAAAAAGCCTACGTCCAGGAGTGGACTACAAAAGGCTAATGATGATGATGACTAGAAAAACTGATTTCAAATTATGAAAATGCTTGAATTTGTAAATAACAGCAATAATTACAGCTTTTATAAAATAAGCTTAATTTTCAAGTTGCTTTTAAAACATTAAAAGCAACCGCCGGCGGCGCGCGCGGCGGCGGCGCCGGCGCGGGACCCTCCGCCGGCGGCGGTTGGCGGCCGCGCGGCCGTGGCCGTGCCCAGGAGCCGCGGCGTGCCGCGCCCGCTCGGAGCTCGGCGGGTGCGAGGAGGCAGTGTTACGCGTGTGCTAGCTATACGTGTGATGGCAATAGGTGTCCGGCCGAAATGGCTATGTGTTATTGGTGCAACGAGCGCGGACATTTCAAAACTATATGTCCTAAATTAAATCGTCGCGTGTTTCAAATCGACGTCGATGATGCGAACGGTGACGGCAGTATAAACGACGAGTTATACTACATTTCGACAGTATCGGACGAACGTAATCGTAAAGACTCTAAATGGTATGAAACTTTAATATTATCACTAAATGGTAAAAAGGAAATTTTTAAATTAGATTCAGGGTCAGATTTAAATGTAATGTCGATTAAAACATTTACTAGACTTGGGTTTTCTATTAAAAATCTAAAAGCCGATACTACAAGGGCCCAATCGTTCTGCGGTAGTTATATACATATCATTGGCTCAGCCTATATTGAATGGATTTATAAGAATGTGCTATATAAATTGCATTTTGTGATAGCGGAATTTGATTGTCAAAATGTGTTAGGAAAGTTTGCATGTGAAAATATGGGAATGATACAACGTATATTTTCATTGAATATAGATACATATAAAGACTTATTTCAAGGTCTGGGCAAGCTTCCCGGTAAATATAGTATCGTTACCGATAAAAATGTACAGCCGTCAGTCTACCCGGTGCGAAAGATTCCGATAGGAGTCCGCGGTAAACTGTTGAACGAGTTAGCTCGCATGGAGAGACTGGGGGTGGTAAGGAAAGTGTCGCACCCGACCCCGTGGGTGAACGCCGTCGTGATGGCGCCGAAGAAGGACGGCAGCATCCGTGTGTGCCTCGACCCGCGGCCGCTGAACCGCGCGGTGCGGCGCGCGCATTACCCGCTGCCGACGCTCACGGAGATCGCGACGCAGCTGGAGGGTGCCACCGTGTTCAGCAAGCTGGACGCCCGCTCCGGGTTCTGGATGATCCAGCTGGATGACGCCAGTGCAGACCTCTGCACATTCGGAACTCCGTTCGGTAGATATCAGTTTCTACGGTTACCGTACGGAATTAATTGTGCGTCGGAGGTGTTTCACTCAAAAATTCGTCAGTTGTTGGAGGACCTGGAGGGAGTAGATTCCTTTGTGGACGATGTTATCGTCTGGGGATCCACCGCCGCCCAGCATGACGAGCGCCTTAAAAAGCTGTTAGAAAGAGCCCGCGACGCCGGCATAAAATTTAACAGGGACAAATGTGAATTTAAGGTCAGTCGAGTCAGTTATCTAGGTCACACTTTCAGTGAGCGAGGTATGGCGATAGATAACAACAAAATTAAAGCGATCGAGGATATGCCCGATCCACAAGATAGACGGTCATTGGAGCGTTTTTTGGGTATGATCAATTACCTATCGAAATTCATACCGAATTACTCCGATATCGCGACACCGCTGCGCGAACTTCTGAAGAAGGACAGCGCATGGGTGTGGGAGGAGGCGCACGGCGCGGCGGTGCACGCGCTAAAGCGGGCCGTGTGCGGCGCGCCCGTGCTAGCGCTGTACTCGGCGCGCGAGCCCGTGCTGCTGTCCGTGGACGCCAGCTCACGCGCGCTAGGCGCCGTGCTGCTGCAGGCGCACCGCCCGGTCGAGTTCGCCTCCGCCACGCTGACCGACACACAGTGCAGATACGCACAAATAGAGAAAGAACTCTTAGCGATCGTTTTTGCCCTGGAACGTTTTCACCAGTATGTGTACGGCAGGTGTGACGTCACGGTAGAAACGGACCATAAGCCGCTGGAAGCGCTTTTCAAAAAATCGCTAGATTCGATTCCAGCGCGGCTCCAGCGTATGATGCTACGTATACAACGGTACGATTTTAAAGTCATTTATAAACCCGGTAAGTACTTGTTCGTAGCCGATACGCTCTCGAGAGCGCCGTTGGCGGAAGTAGTGCCGGGAAACATAGAAGAAGAACTAGAGGAACAGTCTTGTTTTTTAATAGAAAATGCACGGTTCAGTGACATGAAAATGAATATGATCAGAGATGCGATGGATGGTGACACCGAGTGTCGAGCGATTATACGATACATAAGACAGGGTTGGCCTGTAAATAAATACGAGGTAGACGAACGAGTGAGAAGCGTTTGGTCATTTAAAAACAGTTTAGAATACGTAGACGGTATTATATTCAAGGATAACTTAGTCTATATCCCGGCGTCGCTTCGAGCGGAGATGTTGAGCCGGGTGCACGAGGGCCACATGGGCATTGACAGGTGCAAGCGGCACGCGCGCGAGGTCATGTTCTGGGCGGGCATGTCGCGCGATATCGAGACGCTGGTGCGGCGCTGCGCTGCATGCGCCGAGCGCGCGCCGCGACCGCCGCGGGAGCCGTTGCTGGCGCACGCGGTGCCCGCCCGGCCGTGGGTCAAGCTAGGTTCTGATATCTTTCAATACGCCGGAAAGTATTATCTTATTTTGGTTGATTATTTTTCTAATTTCATAGAAGTCAATCCGCTGACCAACATAGGATCGAAAGCGGTGGTCGCCGCCATGAAGGATCAATTCGCGAGACACGGAATCCCGGAAGAGCTAATCACCGATAACGGACCGGCGTACTCCTCTAAAGTATTCGCAGAGTTCAGTAAGCGGTGGGGATTCCGGCATACTACCACATCTCCAAATTATGCTCAATCGAACGGATTGAGTGAGAGGAGTGTCCAAACCGTTAAAAATATTCTAATAAAATCTATCACCTCGGGGGGTGATTTTTATCTGGGTCTATTGAATCACCGAGCGAGCCCACGTGACGGCATCGGTTCCCCCGCGGAGCTGCTGATGGGTCGCAGACTCAGCACTAGGCTGCCTGCGCACGCGGACAAACTGAAACCGAGTCGGAATAACGCCGCGGATTATGCCAACATGATGAGCAAGCGGCGCGCTCAAAAGGCGGACTACGACAAGCGGTCGCGCGCGCTGCCCGAGCTCGCGCCGGGGCAGGCCGTGCTCGTGGCGGACGAGGGCCGCAGGCGACGCGCGCGGGTGGTCGCGCGCGCTCCGCAGCCGCGCTCCTACTTCGTGGCCGACGACTCGGGCAGACGTTACAGGCGGAACAGACGCCACCTAATAAAACTGGAAACGGCAAGCGAGGACGAACAAGCGACACCGTCCCGTGCTCCGGATAGCGGAGACGAACAGTGGTCGAGTTCTAAGAGCGATGACGGCACCCACGGCGAGGGGCAGGCGGCGCCGACGCCGAGCACGTCCTCCGAAAACCTCGCTTCCGACACAAAGCGCGCGCGCAGACCGGCGGCTAACATAGCACGTAAAAAAGTAGCGGAAATGTTGAACAAACATCGATAAATTAATATATAGGTAAAGTTAATGCTATAGAAAGTTAAGTTGTATTTATTAAAAAGTTTCATTTTTAAGTTACTTATTATTGTAGAAATATCATTCAAGTATGTACCGTCAATTTCACTGTCCTATTTAAAATTTAGAACCAACTCAATGTATCCTAAGTACCTATATGTAGAACATAATTTAAGTTTATTTTTTTAAGGGGGAAGATGTCGTGTATTTGTTATTATTAGTTTTTATATATTATAAACATAAGTGAGGGTACAATAAAATCTTTAGTCTTGGTCGAACTCGTGTTTGATTCACAACAAAACCTATATGGTATCACAAATAATATTCATAGGGAACTATTCAAGTTGCGGCCACTTGTGAATAAATCAGACTTCAATCATCGCTGTCAACCTGACAGCTCCGTGAATAAAGTATGTACTCAGATTTCGTAACTACAATATCGATCTGAGAGCAACTGTTGAGATTAGTCTCGCTTCGTTACTATGCGTACTGTCTTTTTTCTTTTTTATGATAAAATGTAATGAGACGAACGGGTGCCTTCCTGATGGTAAGAAATAATAATGGTCATGCACTGCAGCGGTACTCAGAGCTTCTAGTAAACATCGTTAGGAATCCATAGCACGGTAGAGTAGATACTTTCTAGTACTCGGCTGGCTAGCTACCACCCTCAAGATGAAAGTCAGCCGCCAAGCTTCTAACAGTGTGTTTTGTCAGCCTCAGTTGAAAGCCAGTTTCATTCCAGGCTAGGTGTGCTTACCATTTTTGACAAAACCGTCACTTAACATCAGATAAGCTTTGTGCCCTGTAATGTCTTTAGGTGCAGTATGTTTTAGGCCAGAGCACAATGTTTTTTACATTTTATCCCTTAGCGGTAAAATGTTCAATAATGTTGTGGTATCTACGTTGACAACCTCTTGCTTAGGAGATCTGAACATATAAAATGATTAGTAATATACCCCCAGTGAGTGTTCTTTCCGCGCTTCAAGTCTCGAGCCACGATTTCAATTCATTGCCACAGAATAAACAATAGTTATAACGAAATTTTCTGTTGTTAAACTAAACAGCATAATTAACATACACAGCAGGTTTTAAAGAAAAAAGTAGCCTTGAGAAACATCCATTTCAATTTACATCGAGATACATTCAGTCGTTCTGTCATAAAATGGTACAGAGAGTGTTAATACGCTTTTATAATACGAGTATAAGATAGATTTACAGGCGTTTTTATTTTAAATTGTATATAATAAAAACAGTAATATAAAAAACCTTACACTTAGGTGCGTACTTTAATTTATTTAAAAAAAAGTGTGCAAATTGAACTCAGTTCCAAATCATCAGTCATCTGTCACAAAATAACCTGCCATTTATATTTTTACTATGTATTATTTATTGTGTGATTTAATTTAAAATAGTTGCGACCCATAGGTGCAAACAGGTTGAAAAAAATATCACATTCAACCTTACTCAGTTACAATAACGGTGAAAGTACCTTTTGATATTTCACCATTATCACAATAGAGAGCTTTCCAAAGCTATATGTAACGGTTAGACGTCGATGGCCTTTGATGCCATGGCATTTTGATAACTTATTCAATGGAGAAGTAAGTATGTCAATCAATGAGTAGGCACGAACCAGGAACACTCTAATGCCAAAATTATAAGTTCCGACTACAAAAGCCAATTATAAACAAAATAGCTGTACAATAATGCGTGAGCAGTTTTTACAAGGCTTTTACTTTTTACTTATGCGGGATTAATCATGTTAAATTATGTCGCGTACTCCGACTATAGTTTCAGCCACATCCGGTGGCCTTCTTTACGGAGGTAAAGCAGGGTACAACGCGCGTGTGGCTTATTCTTCCTCCGCAATACGGGCCACTGCGCGCCTTGCACGGAAAAACAGAAGTTAGTGCGCGGGCGCGGGGGTGAGTGAATAGTCAGAATATCCGATATAATCAAAGGTAAGTAATCCCGCATAATTAAAACAAAAACCTGTCAAAACCATGTCAGTTTCCATAGCCTTTTACTTGTTATTTTTGTTTGCGTAAAATCTTGTAATAAAATATTAACTATTCCAATTAAAACTGAAATTTACGATGCACATAAAATTACAGAGAAATTAATACAAACTTTATAAACCATATTTTTAATCAGAAAGTTAATTTTAATCAAGACGCAAATAAAGTAAATTTTTGCTTAAACATTATAAATAACAATTTTTATACTTTAAGAAAAACACGGTTGGTTTCAAATAGGAAAAACAACACAGACTAACTTCGCTTGTCATCTGACCGTCGTGATAGCTTAGATTGTTTGAACGATAACGCTCTAAGCCATAAAACCGCCAGTAAACTTTTCGATATTAATCAGTGTTTGCGATTAGTGTAAACAATAAAGAGTTATATTATCTTATACTGTAGACCAGTGATCACCCATCCAAAGACTACTCAAATCTTCAGTTATTCCTTTGAAACTTTTATTTGTACTTTTCATCTAGGATTTAAATTTGTTTAGGGTAACAATAAAAGATGACACAAGGGTTTTCTTACCCGTAGCAACATCTAGAGATTTTTATTGCCTCCTTTGAATGACTTCGATTCACATTACTCTTGTTCGCGGTGTTCCTATCTCAACTTCAAAACAACCCAAAACTCATTTGGACTATCGTTAGTGTACGAATATGTGATTCATCAAATTATGGAACATTCGATCATAAATATAACATCAAAGACCTTATGAGTTAACCTTCTGATTGGTTACGGTTACTGCTACCACATATAATGTACCTACTGATATGATTTGTTATTACTCAACTTTTGAAATGGGAAAACTCAACCATTTTGGTATCTTTATCTGAAATTTTACTTATTATATAAAAATATACATGATATAGATTAGAAGACTTTTTTCTTTCTTTTGACGTCGTACTTAGTGCATTTATCAGTGTCATGTATTCAAATACTTTATGAAAAATCAAGTTAAAATAAATCTGACATAGTCAAAGCTATGCGAAGTTAGTCATGGTTAAGTTCTGTCATATCTTAAAGTAGTAGTGACTTTACTTCAACTTCAATAGAGTTTTGAAAGGAACACGAAAAGTCATATTTTACTACTTTATATCATATAATAATATAATAAAATAATAAAATATCTGTGTGCTAAATTTTAACCAAATCCGTTCAGCCGTTTTTATATGATTGAGTAACATACATCTAAACATACAAACTTCACGTTTATAATATTAAAAATAGGATTCCCACAGTCGAGCACGTAATTGGAACTTACTAAATAAAATACTATTTGGAATGTAATACAATACATAATACAATGACACAACTTTGTCAAATTTCCGTCAAAAGTCTAATAATAGTTTAATTAGCAATTAAATAAAATTACTAAAGACAAAATAAAATCATATAATACGAGTACATATCATAAGACATTTCAATCAAATTAACGCAACAACTTAAAGCAAAGCACTTACTCAGATAACAGTAACTGTTGATGGGTATTAATACGAAATTATAGATAGAAGACTAACCTGAAACAAAAAGAAATAAACATTGTAAATAAAATCATAAAATATAACAAAATATATGCGTACCATTATTAACAATAGAATAACAATCCCAATACTCAAGCTCAGTGTGTTCAGCTCCCAATAGCTGCAGTACCCTTCAAACCGAAACACTGTAATGTTTACACCCAACTGCTTTGCGGCAAAATATCTGATATTACGGTGGTACCTACCTAGACGTTGATACAACCTAGATCTACTACAACAACGATATATATTCTGATCGTCATTTCAAAGTATAATAATATATTAAAGATAGGTTATTCTAAACCATTTAGCTCATTTAAGAAGTATAACAACAATAAAACAGTTTTAATGATCAGAATACTAATGAAGTAAGTGGTGTAGATAAGTATATGCAAATATAGAAGAACTGAATAGTGCATTAGAAGTATTACGCAAGCAAGAATATTTATAAGCTGACATCAGATCAGAAAATATATTTGTATCGAAATTCTATGTAGGTGGGATTGATGAAGGCTGATGGAAGCTTTCGGTATTCGTAATAACAAATACGACCTTGATAGTTATTGTTTAGGAGTTAATTGCTTGGGAACCGCTGTGGGCTTTTGTGATATTACTTTAACTTGTAATATTGATCAGAGTAAATAATACCGAGCTAATATCTTTGCTAACTAAACATTCGGGATGATATACATATATAATCTCACTATTGAATCTCTTTACTGCACTGAAACAGTTAATGTATCGTACCATCCCCGGTATCTTACACGGGGCAATTACATGAAATTATTATTTACATAACAAAACTATTTTGTGAATATTTATTACTGATCAATATAATTTTTACTTTCTAACTATGAACATCGACATTGTAGAATTTACAATCGGTATGCCGGTTGGAATCTTTCCAAAATGCAACAAACGTGACTTTAACGCAGTAATGGTGGCTTAACATCAACTTAACCAAGTGAAGAAGGCAACAGTGTAACAAAGTTTATCAATGTTATTGTTTTATTAGTAGTAGAAATATCTGAATAAGATGGGCATTGAACTGCAAAAAATAGAGGTTTATGCATCAATGATGTTGAAGAAGTATGAAATCAACACAATATAATTCATATTATTATAAACGCTATAGAGTAATGAAGATATTTTAAGAGAAGTATCAAGTGGACACCTCACTATTGTCTCCATACAATGGGAAAGCAGAAATATGAGAAAGTGGAAGCCCGATTGGAAATCAAGTAAACATGCTAGATCGTGAATGAAGTTTGCTTTTTATGCCGTATGAAATATCTATAATTACTTTAACATTCTCATTGTTCCTAACCTGATTTGTTACCTTCTTTGATTCAATGTCATTTTTATGTATACATTATTTTGATTTACTGCCGCTTAGAAACGCCGATATGATGTTTTGATCTAGGTTCAGCATGACCTGGTAAACTCTTTCCTGCTATGCAGCTAGCACTTTATCACTGGTTTCATTAACTTCCTTATCAATTACAAAACAGGTTAGTAGTCTAACGCTTTTCATTCAATTTTCCAGCACCTGTCATTTTTGATTGATGCAAAACGTTTAACGGAATTCTTGCAGCCTGAATACCTATGCAGAGTAATCGTTTAATTTATTCAACATAAATAATATGGCAAGATAAATATTGTAACACTGGTAAGTAAATATCTTATGATATTAGATTAAAATATAGCTAATTCAGATCATTTACGATCTTGGTTATTGATATTTACAGTAGTTGGATATAAATCTTAATTATAATTTAATTTCTGATTCAAAGTTCACCAGTACTTACCAGTTAGTTTAAAATTAATTACATGTCGGAACTATTATGATTGTGAATATAACCCAATTCCTAATGGATAATATACCTAGTTTGTAAATTTTTGTTCTAAAATTTAACTAAATTGAAATCAACATTTTTCTATCTATGAATTAGATATTGAAAAATAATTTAATGTTCATATAAATGAAGACAACCAAATATCTTTTTGTTTCCATGAAGCTAAGACATTGATTGAGCAAATTTTCGTAATTTAGTTTGAAATTGTTAGTGTTTTTACCAACAACTTATTGTGGTAAAAGTTAATATTGAATACTTTGAACCTAAATGTGAATTTAGTTTAGTCGCAAATATATAAACATAATTTACAAGAACACAATCTAAACTAGATAGACTTTAAGCCGTCGATGCTCATAAAATATTCAAACACAAGCTCATGCCAAGTAATGGTCGGATCAATCAAAGCAACAATTAAAGTGATGCAAACGCCAGGTGGTCAGTTCACGTACCAATTGTTATACGGGAATTAATGACTACATAGAAAAGTTATTTTCAGACACTGCCATACATCTAAGGATAAGAATGATAAAATATATCTGAAGCAAATCGTGATGGTTGTAAATTAATAACTTATTTGAAAGCGTAGGAAGCGTATAGACATGAGTATGAGAAATGAACACAAATGAAATATTGTACGAGGATAGTTTTTGTTTAACTTTATACATTGAGAATAAGTTACCGGAGAACATCTGACTTGTAACTTGGGAGTCTAGAATTTGGATCCCATGGCACACATATGTGAATATTACAGCTAATTTCAAAACGATGAAGAAGACATTTACATGGTCAAAGAGTTTAATAAATTAATGTGGTTAATGGATATTCTGGGACATTTCACATAACGCCATCTAGGCTCAAACTAAGCAAAGCTTGTACTATGATAACCGGATAACTAATATAATACATATAAATATATACTTTTTTTGTCAATACGTACAGCTTGTCGCACAAATGTTTGTGTTGAGTGGGCATCGAACTCATGTCCTACAAGCTCTTGAAAGAGATACACTACCAAATGAGCTAACAGGGAAGGCAGTAGAATGTGTAAAGTTTGCCAATCCGCACTTCCACGATAGCTCATAAAAATATGTTAGTTGATAATTGTAATAAATTTGTCAAAATCTCAATGATATCAAAGAAAAGAATATTTTACAAATTTGGCTTAATGCAATACCAAAAATAAAAATTTGGCTTAATGCAATCCTGATAGAAGCTGTCCAATGTTAATGTGCATTCTCTCGGTTAGAAACTGGATCGAAATGGATTGTTGGCCATTTTTGGGTATGCTGCGAGAGCGTAGCTTTTTGTCACTGTGTATATAGAAAATGCAGTAATGCAATTACTATACGAGAAAAGGAATTGTGAAGTTTTTTGAAGTATTTTAAAAGTGTCAAATGTATGCATTCAGTATACATTGACTACGTATTAATACATTATTGTATGTATGAGATGATGTTGATGATGATGTATCTATGTATGTATGTATGATGTGTTGTGTTGAGATCTTAGATTGTTAAAGAATTTAAGGAGACGGTGACGAAATTAATTAAGTGAAAAGGATACAAGATAAATGAGAACATTGCAGTTCTAAAGAACAAGCATATACTCGTTGATTGATAAGTATTATACTTATGATGAACATGACGGTCTCGAGAGTTTAATTTATACAACATGAGTTATTGAAGTTGTGTTACTGTTTATATCCTATCTTGGCTCGATTTCGGGATCACTTTCAAGCTCATCCGTACATGGGTACGAATGCCTCATGAATTATACGGTAGGCAGTTTTGGGCTGCTTGCCTTTAGACGTGCAGTGTTTGGAAATAAGTCTATGGATCAGCACATATGTACATTTAGCTTAGATTTTAAGACGTATGCTCAAATAAGTTAATATTGCTTAGTCACATCAGCTTAGATATTGGTAATGAGAAACAGTTGGGCCTTTTTTATATATAGGTAATGTGACGAACGAGACGCTCTCCTGATGGTAAGAGATAGCGCAAGTTCATTACTACTACAGAACTACTTTGAGCAACAAACAAAGAACAGAAGCAATAGCCCTGTAATTTCGCTAGCTAGAGTACCCTTCAAACCGGAACAAAGTAATGTTGACACAATACTGCTTGGTGGCAGAATATCTGGTATTGCGGTAGTACCTATCTAGGCGTCTTCCTACTAAGGAGATCTACCATCAAGCCTGAAAACGATGACATCATAAAATTAATACCAGTAACAAGAGATAAATCATTTGATAAAACGGTTGCTGCAGATACCATCAGTGTTCATAACGATTTAATAGGATGTAAACGTGGAGCAACCACATTTATATAGAACTTTAGTACTTCTAGTAGCTTTGGCTAGGATCTGATGTCTCTTACATCTATTGGTGCTAGTAGGAGTTTTAAAGATTATATTTTAAAAAATATGGGTATACACTCTAAATACACCGGCGCGTTAATAATTTCCTTCCTCTTTGAAATCCCAGCATTATTGTGTGATGATTGTTTATTCTTTAAAATATATTACCTCTTCATAGTATAAAACAAAGTTGCTTCCCGCCGTCTGTATGCTTACATTCTTTAACTCGATCGCTACGAAAGGGATTTTAATGCGGTTTCAATCAATAGACAGAGTGATTCAATAGGAAGGTTTATATGTGCATATGCACCACAGTAGTCTATCTACCATCTACCTTCAGTGCACCCTTTCGAACCCTGGGCAGGTCGCTAGTGTTGCCTATAAAGTTAATCATTTCTACAAGTGTCAACATTAATAATAAATTGAATTTAGTAGCAACATGGAATATCAGTTGTTTATACTTAAAGTATCTGCTTCCTACAGTTTTATTAATAAAAGATAAATAGAACGAACGATAAAAACTGTTGATGCGTGGAACTCGTTGCCAGCGTCTGTGTTTTTAATTAAGTACATCCCGGGGTCGTTCAAGAAAAGTGTGAGTAGGTATTTCCTAGGCAAACGTGCTTCATCTTCGGCCACTTCGTCGCTTCCCTTCAGGTGAGATCGTGGCCAAAAGAATGTAAAAAAACAAAGACTATGCCATTTTGTCTTAGTCTTTTTAGTACAAGTTTATGCCCACGTTCAAGTCTGTCGTTAACATCTCATTAATGTTCAATGTAATTAACTTGCACAATCAAATCTAGATCTTATGATTTAACAGATGAGAAATCGAGCATCTCGGTTTGATTCAAATGATGGATGTTGGCAAGTATAAAAATTTCATTGTTAAATCAAAAAGTTAGTTGTCGAATTTCATTGTTAGTATCTATGTCATAGTTTACTGGAAAATGCACTAGATGCATTCAGGTACGAGATTATACTATCAATTCAATTTACCATTTACAACTGTACTAAGCTTTTATTAATCGACAATTAAATAGAATATGAAACATAAATTACTTTCTAAGTACGTAATCATAAAGTAGTTATAAAGCTACAGTCTGATTATGTTTACCATCAAGAACTATTAAAATGCTTATGTGCAAAGTTTTATTAAACTACACCTAATGCAAAATGCTTGTTACGTAATTTTCTAGCGACGGGAATGATAGAGTAAATAAATTTATAATACCTTAAAGGGCAATAAACGTCGAAATTCCTTATATCGTTACTTCAACAGACTTCGACATGCTCGGACATGACCCAAAATCGAGTCAGTAAAGTAGCTAAGATAAGCACAGGAAATAAAACATCAAAGTTGAAGATAAGGTAGCACAAGTTGGTGCAATGGACTCTATTTGTAGACGTTACGAAATAGACAGGTAATTGACCGGTAGTTTTTACACGCATGCATTGATCGGAATACGAGATAAGATTTCAAACTTTATGAGTACTGTCATAGATGGTAAGAACAACATAGAGAAAATGCTAAAAGTTACTGGTTTTACTTATTTCAGGAGGAAAGTACTTTACCAAGCTAAACAAGATATTAGTAAAATATTTAAAAACAACGATAAAAGATATGGATGTAAAAATAGCTAGTGGATTAGAAAATATAGTCAAGCACACATTTTTGTGCCTTTTTGTGTAAAATCATCAACGCAATTAAATGCAGAAAGTTAAAAAAGAAAGTAAATAAAAAAGGTTTTATGCACGATTAAAAAAGAAAGTAAACTATGATATAAAAACAAACAAATCTGATGTTTCCCGTACGGAAGAGATAAAAATACCACATAAAAGCACCAATGAAACTGAGCCCACGCTTCTATAAGTATCTCTAGGCTAAGATACCCATTAAGATATAGCTCCTTACAATAACTCAGTGAAAGCAAAGCGAAATTGAAGGCTTTGAGATGTTTAATACTTTATACTTATTACAGGATTTCTCTACTAAAGGTCTCGTAAAATAATTTATTCTAATATCTTGTTAGAAACCTTTCATATATGATTTATATCATTTATACGAATCTCATTAAAACTGGACATTGCATTGCTTTTATTTGATTCGATTTTATTTAATGGTAGACAGCCTAGGTGTTTGACTACAGCAAACCTGATGTTAAGTGACGGTTTGGTCTGAGATGGTAAACAAACCTAGCATGAAATGGAACTGGCTCTTAAGTGAGACTGCCGGAAGACACCGTTTGATGCTTGGCTGCAGATTTTCAATTTGAGAGTGGTAGCTAGCCAGCTGAGTACTAGAAAGTACCCTTCCGTCACGCCATAGTTTCCTCACGATGTTTTTCCTTCACTGGCAGCTCAAGCTCAAGCTCCTTTGTGGACCACTAATCTATGATCGCTACAATATCATTGCACATCGATGTTATGCTAACTAGTTATCTACCAGATTAGGCTAATGATTGTCACTTATTATTATCATAGCTTTATTACTGGATCACCTTTGAAACGTTATCTTCATTAATCAAAGCTACAATTGACAGTTGAATTAGATAAAGCGTGGTTGAAGCAGAGATTAGTAGACATGATACGTTAGGTCCTTTCTTTTAAAGTCTTTTGTAAATGTCTGCATGAGAGGCTATTAACATAGGCACTTTTTGCGGAAGCGTTTAAAGGCAATTGTGATTACAACACTGTATAACGGCATTTTGCTGTAACTCGATGAGTCACTGTTAGGTACGTGTGATGCTTCTGGATGTTGTACGTTTAATGATTCTTGTATTTATTACGTAACAATTTTTTTTCTCTGTTAAAACAACAATTATGAGTAAACAATTTAATAAAATAGTCCATGACCCTAAGCCCAAACACGGCTAGGTTTTAGGTTTAAAGATCAAACGACTGAATCGATTATGAAATTTATATAAGGACCAATCTGAAAGATATCCTTTCAATTAACAAAGATTTGTACCTTACATCATCAGCTCACCTGAATAATTCAAAGGAACATATAAAGTAGCGGTCTATACGAGCCTAAATGTTTACAGAATTATCCACTAAGTCCTAAAAAATGTAGCAAGGAACACCGCGGGGCGCAGCCAGACCGTATAAAGTTAGAGTTTACTTTGGAAACTGAAGTTGTTCTCATAAAATTCAGTAATAGCAAGTAAAACTCAATTCAATGTCTTCATTCCTTGAAAAAGTACACCGGATGTAATAGAAACTGTAGTCCGAGGATTTAGCTTAAACGTGATCAAAGTGTAGATAAAAAAATTGTTTTTGCTTAGGTTTTATCAGATATTATGAAATTGACTGCAGGTATATTGCTAATAGCAATATTATTACCTCTCTGAAATATAAAGCTGTCAATGATACATCCTGACCCTTCGCCTGAGGCTGCGTTGGAACTCGCGTGTAGGTCATGCTCGATACATATTACCCTTAAAGCAATGAATTACTGCGTATTGCTTCGTGATTGGTGCGAAATAAACTTATTCGAATCGTTTTATGCTCGAATCAACTCGAATAAATCGATTCTGGAATGTCTGAAGATTACTTATTACCTATAAAAGTTCATTAAGTTTCCTTGAGCCGGGATTTTTGGTTCCCACTTAGAGCTCTTATTTGAAAAGAAAGCATAAGTAGCAGTTAGATAAAGCAGTTCCATTCCAGGTTATGTGTGTCACACATCTTTGATCACACCGATACTTAACATCAGGTGAGCTGTGGTCAAATACTTACCCTTTCAACCACAACTTTTTTTTCATCGTCATCATCTTAGCTGTAGGACGTCCACAGCTGGACGTAGGCGTCCCCCATTGACTTCCATAAAAACCGGTTGGAAGCGGCTTGCATCCAGCGCGTTGCTGCGGTCTTTATTAGGTCGTCTATCCACCTTGTGGGTGGAGGTCCTTTGCAGATTTGTAACTTGATGGCTAGGCAGTAGCTAGCCAGCCGAGTACTAGAAAATACCCTACCACCATGCTATGGTTTCCTCACGATGTTTTCCTTCATCGGCAGCTCAAGCTCGTTGTTGGAGTTTTAATCCATGCCCTTCGGCGTGTGAACCGAACGTGCTAACCACTGAGCTATCATTGCTACAAATTACTCGAATCGCGCGAGTCAAACTCGAACACTGTCTTTGCTTAGTACGAGTTTATTAGTGATAGAAAGTTTGTACGTAATGGAAATGCTTTACAGAATGAAACGTTATTGTTCTGTTCGTTGAGTGCAGTCGTGAGTAAGTTTGATGCTTAGAAATTTGCTTCGTGAATTTTAAAGTTCACAATAACTGTAATATAATTTCGTTCGGCGTCATTTGATAATTGAGGTTTGACCATAGATGAAAAAAAATCACTAGCTAATTCTGCACCTACTACTACGGTGATAGATCTCCTTAGCAGGACGACGTCTAGGTGGATACCACGCAGATATTCTGCTATCAAGCATTTGTGTGCAAACATTACTATGTTCTAGTTTGCAGGGTACTGCAGCTAGCGAAGTTACAGGGCTGTTGAAATTAACCATGGGAAGTCTCAAAGTAATGAGCGCTAAAACAGCGATCCCTTGGACTTTCTTTTGGTACTCAAAGTTCTGTGTATCGTTGCTATGGTCGTAGACAAGCGTTATTTCTCAACACTAGAGCGTGTCGTTCGTCTCATTACTTTTATATGAAAAATCTTGTCTTGGTTTTGCTTAAATGTCATTGTTTTTTGTGTAATTTAAATCCCCTCAGGAAAAAACTTTTAGCTTCTTTGTAGAAAATTCTTCAGTTTACTATATTCACTACCTTAGGCTATGAGTTATCCGTTAGCCTATTTCATCATCATCATCAGATTATCAAGGTCCATTCCTCGGCATAGACCTCTCCCAAGAAACGCCACTCAGCCCGACCTTCGGCTTTTTGCTTCCATCCTACGTATATTGTTACTCCATCGAATCTCAGGGTGTCTTACGCTGCGTTTGCCAATTCACGGCCTCCACTCTAGAACTCGTCTACCCTAGCGGTTATCGGTTCTGCGACAGATATGACCAGCCTACTGCCATGTCAGCTTGCTAATACGCTGAGCTATGTCTGTGACTTTAGTTCCTTTGCGAATTACTTCGTTATCCGAATACGATCTCTTAGAGAAATGCCAACATAGCTCTTTCCATAGCTTGCCGAACGACTTTGAACACGTGGATCATTACCGCTGAGTGTCCACGTTAGCTAGCCTATTTAAAGTATTGTTATTTTATTGACCTTAAAAACTGATCGCATTGAAATTATAAATATTTTTTTCTAAATATAAATCTATTTTGCATAGCTAACTTTTATAGTGGCTATTCCGAGCTTTATGATTGTAATCTAACAGATTCACGTGGGGGCTTATTATCATAGTTGGTCTTATGTGGGACAGTGGTCGACGGTAGTTTGATTGGGATGTGACTTCCTGTTTCATTTAAACTTCCCGGTGTTTGATAATATAATTTTTACAATTGTTGTTAAATAGTCCCTTAGTTTTTTTTTGCGAAACCTGAATACTTGTGGTATTCTAGAGTTAAGTCTTTTGTGTAGTTCTTATAAGTTGTTACGGTTACAATAAGTAACCATAATTAGGTTAAGTTCTGTGTACCGTTGCAATGGTCATGGACAGGTGTTATCTCTTACCATCA
This sequence comes from Biston stratarius, assembly GCA_950106695.1. Lineage (NCBI taxonomy): Eukaryota > Metazoa > Arthropoda > Insecta > Lepidoptera > Geometridae > Biston > Biston stratarius. The sequence continues at coordinate 41,297,028 of OX467106.1, read as the reverse complement.
GGAGAGCGTCTCGTTCGTCTCAATACTTTTATTTAAAAGTAATAAAAATTAAGGACGAGAATTCAATTTAAACATAATCAATTTATAATACTAAATACCTGCCATAAATAATAATAATTTATTTGAATTAAACTTAAAAGCTGGCACAACTTATTTCACTAAGTCACAATTTTTTCTTAAAAAATATCAGTTTGCTGCAACTCTTTGGCTTTTCTTCAACAAAATAATGCTCACTTTAAAGAGAAACCCTTCAGTTTATTATAAAGCTTTTAGTATGCACGTTTATGTTATTGAAATTAATTTTCTATAAAAGTTTTGAAACAGCCCACCACATTCAACAAAAGTGGCATTACAACGCTCATCCTTATTGCCAAAGTAATTCAGGCAATCTTGGACGCAGCCTTGTCATACTTACGATCCTAAAGTCCCGTATTTTTGCCTTTCATCGATTCAGGCATTGCGCAAGGCACAATAACAGGTCCATTTTAATTTAAATTGTAACAAAGCTTATGTCAACATTATCAAGGCTCAAAATTGAAAAATAATTACATCATGAGTGCAATTTAAAATTTCTTTTCATACCCTTTAGCCCGAGTTGTGTAATGAGTCATATGAATGTATCGAACATAGTTCGACTAAAATTGAGGGCGTTAAAGAGGCGTGCCTTAAAAGTAATTAGTTTTTATAGATTTCTTATGGTGTTATTACAAAGAAAATGGCATACCTTTGTAATATTTGTTATCAAAATGTGAGTCACAATTCTGGCGTAGTGCTTGACTCACATCTTGATACTAGTTATGTAACATGTATGAGATAATATCAGTTTAAACTATAAATACCTACTTATTGCCAATGAAATGGAGAGCTAAATGACAAAACCTAATAAATAAAAAACAATGTATGATGTAATAGTATACATATCTCCACCCAAAAAAGTGGTTAATGGTAGAAATCAAAAATAAACTAGAAGACATAAATCAGATGTGTTTTAATAAGAGCATTAAAAAATTATTAAAGACCGATCTTATTCTACCGAAATCGACTACCGCATTATTAATTGTTGGTTTAAACGCAAACCATTATAAGTAATCAATAGTTAATTGTCCAAGCTATAAATTCAATCCGTACAGCACTTCCAATAGCTGAAGACAAATTACTGATAAACTATGATACACTAAAACTCTTAAGTAACTAGATAGAAAGTCTAAAATTGTATGTATGTGAATTTATATTATATTTAGGGGTACTATCGGTAGATTTTAATGCTTTCTAAATTATAATCTCGGTCCTATTAATGAACGGCTAACACGCATTTGAAAGTGCATCCAGGTCGTAGAAACCCTTACAATGTCGAAGAACATCTTGGTTAATTGGAAATCTATAATAGAGAGTGCACTTTGATAACCTTAAACAATTTGAAATGAAACTGAAGAGCTGTACCTAACCAGAGTCACCTCGTGACTGCTAGTTAAACGTTTAAATAATAGTTCTAATTGGTAAAATAAATCCTGGTTATGAATATAATCACGTGAAACATGTTAAATTTATTATCGGACTAAAAATAAAACTTTGAGAAAATAAGAATTTCTCTTACCGTCGCAATACATTTTTATAGGGGTAAAATGTAGTACTTATGACAATCATAATTTATAAACGATACAATTCAAGACGTATGTGCATGAAACTTAACACAATTATAATAGAAGAAATGTACAAAAATATGACAAAGAAGATTATAAAGTGCAAGAAATTCTTTGAGTAAGAATTATATTAGATCATTCTACTATATATATAATGAATACTTATAATACTACAAGCAGAGATGTTGTGGATGGCAATGTTCTATATAAAAAATGTATATACCTATTATGGATATCATAAAATCATAGTGAAATGTGCCAGTTTAAGTGATAATTTTATTATCTTTCAAAACCAAGACACTATGCACCTTTTTCAATTAGCGGCATTTGGAAACACAAAAATATAAGGCAGATGTCTTTTTTACTTGTTTTTTACGGACGCCTGTTTTTATGCTATCGACAGGTAATAAAATAAATAAAAGATTGATCCGAGTCAGACTCGAGAAGGGATCTTTTCGAGTCTATGGAAATGGAATCAGGCATGTCAGTAATTGTTCGTTTTGTGTCAATACAAAACGTACAATTATCCATGATTCAATGATTTTTATTATTGACTAAACTACGTTAAATAAATTAATTCTTCACATGACTTATATAATATACATGGATTCAACTTTTGTTATCCACAAGCTATGTATGTTTCTATGAAATTTTTGGAAGTTAGTGTTGGTGAGATTTAGAGTTTTTGATTAAGATAGTTTTTTTATATATTTAGAATAGCTTTAAAAAGGCCATTACTTTCAATTGCAATTGAGGTGTGTCCTCTGTTTGTTATATTAAATATTGACAGATTTCTTTTTTATCTTCTCTAATAATGTATGTGCTGCTAAAGTGTGTCTAGGACAGTCAAAGCTTATTTTTATAAATCAACTGTATTCTTACGGAGTCCAAGCGGCTTCAAAGCTTTATAAAAAAACTTTGTTTAAAAAAAAGAAAGTGTGTTTCCCATACAAGCGCTAACTGCGATGTCGTCGTACGAAGCTACATGCTTAATTAATTATTTACCCACATCATAGCTGTCTTTTCTTTCAATTAACATATCAATAGGGGTTTTTTTTACTTAAATTATTATGCACACTTTTTAATTACGTACTTTACTTTTGCTTTCATTCAAGCAGTAGCTAATTCAAATCAGTTGCCACTGTAACTAAGACCATATGAAAAAATTCAGCTACACTTGCACAACAATTCATAAACTTGACAACAGCATCAGGTATCCCGAGAAACCTGCTGTTTGAACCCTGCTACCTCGCGCCAGTAATAGTCCCAGCTTCCGTCTCCCTCTTACTCGAATGAAGTATGGAAATATGATATCTTTCCATCTCCTTCTTACTTCACTGACACAATAGAGAGGCGAGACTAATCTTTTACGCCCACGGGACACCATGGTTGGCTCATTTACCTCCTGTTGTTCTAAGATCTTGTTTCAATTATCCAGAACTAATTCGTGTAAGTGAATTTTGTTTCCAATGTTTTCTACTCGTTTAAAATCAGATTTGACTGCTAAGTATGTACTTGGTTTGACAGTTTACGATGTATCTAATGACTCCAGTTTATGAACAAGATAATGGGATTTTCTTTTTTTAAATGGTGTTGTTATGTGTACTAAATTACGTTCCGTGTTAAGAGTTCGATGCCCGAAAGGTGTTCAACTAGATTTTAATATTAAACCTACGCAGACTATATGTGGGTTGACGAGTTGGATTTTCCACAAAGTTCTGAAAAAATATGGTAATTCTTTACAAAATTTGCCTAGAAGAGATTAGTCTTAGCGATGAGGTTGACGGTTGTTTCACTATAGTTTAAGTTGTTTTAGATAATTCTAATCTTTATGTAGATAATACAAGAATTATTTTAACAACTCTTTTTAAATGTATGAAACGAATTTTAGACAGTACATAATAGACAACACTTTATTTGTGACATGAAAACAATTTACAAACATAAAGAAACAACAAACATGAATAAAAATGTTAAGAAAAACAAAAAAAAAAATGATCTGTTTGTTCTTTTGTAAAAACAGAAAATACGTCATATTATAGATCTTATTTTTGAGTGTAGACAAAACATGTTTTTGATAAACATTCTCGGTCGAATAAAAAAGACCTTGATTAGTCATAACACTTAATACATAAATAAATGTAATACAACACACGGCGCTACCTGACCCCAAACTAAGCAGAGCTTGTGTGATGGAAGTTAGATAACTGATGGAATACATAAATACTTTTTTTTTTTTTGTAAATACATACAGAACATCCAAACACAGAATAACACTTTATATTATAAAATTTTGTCCTGAATAGAAATCAAACCCACGCCCTAAAGGTCTTAAAGCAGATATAAGTACTACCGATGAGCAAACAGGGCTGTTTTTTTATGTTATATATTTACGATTGCAATAACATTATGATTTATTTTATCAATGCAAGCACATTGAACGTCATCATTGTCTGAAAACAAGTGAGTTTTCTAAATAAAATAATAAAAAGTCACGGTATAAAAATGATTTATCTATTTTGTCACTTTTCCCTTTATCGTAATTATGTTTATCAACTTAATCGCAAGAAAAATACTATAAATACATTTTATTTATTTTACTCGACGTCGGCCATGTTATATATAATAGTCGATAAACATAATTACATGTTCTCTCTTTTTCTTTCGTTATAAACGCATTTTTGCATCCTTTTGAAAAAGTGCGTCAGGCATGTTCACTGATACACGGGTTCCGGGTTTCTTTGCGCATCTTGATGGCTTCTTTCTGGGTTGAAAAGTTTGTAGAACGGCATATTAAAAGATATTATGGACCTTGCTAGCCTCATTTTCTTTCAATCGTGGCTGATAGTATATCAGAGAGCGAATCGCAAGTAACGATTATATTGATATTATGTTATTGTATTTTACTATAGAAACTGATGTGATTTTGAAACATTTTTGTTTTACTTACTCGTATGTGGGATTACTCACTTTTATATATAGTAAAACGTGAGTATAATAAAATGACGTGAGTAAAATGTGGCCTAAAGTAGTTCACTTTAATTTTTAATTACTTGTATGACGTGGAAATCTTGTCTTGAAATAAAAATATTTTTATTATTATCTAAGTTATTTATTTTTCATTCTTAAATTAAAGTTTTTTTACAATAGAAATATAAAACAATAAGTATTATAAAAAACTTAAGCCTAGAGTGCCAGTTAGGGTAAGGAACCTCCTAACAATAAGCGTCGTATTAAGGATCACTGCCTTTTGGATCTGACCATTGACCCAACCGTCTAGCGAGAGTCTCTTAAGATGTTGGTCGATACTTTTCGCTATAACACCGCTTACCGTGACGACTATCGGAACAATGATCATCGAATCGACATCCCACATGACGAGAATCTCGTGATAGCCGAGAAGGACAACCTCAGCAAGTACCTTGACTTGGCTCACGAGATAACCGCCAGAAATAATCATCTCGAGTGTCATATTTCATTAAATAAACAATTCTTGTACTTCAGACATATGTAGGCTATACTATGTTTTAAATACCTAATCATATCATTGGCAAGGTAAATATAAAAAGTTTGCATAACAGCTATCTATGAGCAGTTACATACAATTGATAAATAACTAAGTCGGTTTCTGGGTAATGGTAAATGGTTTTCAGACGCTAATTTTCACAATAGCGTGTTACTTATATTATTCTCTTTTGTTTCAGATAAAACTACAGTAACTTTGCCGAACAACTTTACCTACGCCAAATACAGAGAAAAAACAATAGACGAGCAATTTTATCTGGTTGTCTATTTGGTTTTTCTGATTGATTAGTTTTGCTTCTCAACCTAATGTATTAAGCATTAGTTCGAGTAAATTTTTAACACATTTCAAGATTGAAATCAATTGTTTCGACTTATGTGGCATCAAAACAATTAGTATTGAGTTTCATGAAACATCTGGCCTCAATCTCAGATTAGGAAAAATAACAGATGCATGTAAAATGAGTGAAGACACCTATTTTTTTTTCTTATCTTATAAAAACTTCACGCACACAAATACCTTGATTCATCAAGGTGTAAAACCTTGGCGTATTTAGGTATATGCGTGTGTTAGCAAAAATTGTAAGGTCAAGATATCTTCACCAATATTGTAAGCATGTAACATTCTATCTGTATTTTTTCTAATCTGTAACCTTAACGTGATTCTTGTACTGTTAACTTACACCGCTTGTTGGGATTTTAGCCTTTTTGCTTTTAAATCTGACCTATATTTTGTGTTGGGGAAAGGCAAGCAAGGATAACAACAGACATTTGAATTTATTTTGTACACAAGTTTTGAGGTCGTTTGAGACAGTTATTTTAAGCAGTCGCGTAACTTTTTCGTGAGCTCCCAAAATGAAATGCAATAAGGAGCTCAGAGTTGGTACAGGGGCTGTTCAGCACCAATCTTGTCTAGGTGCTCACAGAATTTCTGTTTTACAGAATACAAAAGTTCACAGGTGTGGTCGAAGATGTTAAAAACACCTGGCCTGGAATAGCACTAGCTTTCAAGTGAGGCTACCGGAATACACCGTTAGGTGCTTGGCGGCAGATTTTCAACTTGAGGGTGGTAGTTAGCCAGCCGAGTACTAGAAAATACTCTACCACCATGCTATGGTTTCCTCACGATGATTCACTTCATCGGCTGCTCAAGCTGATTGTTGGGTTTTGAAACCACGCCCTTCGGCGTATGAACCTACCGTGCTAACCACCTGTGCTATAATCGCGTGTGCTATAATCGCTACAACATTCGTTTATTGAATACAAAAGTTACTAGGTAGGTATATCTATGCGTGTTTTCCTATTAATATACGTATTTGTTAGGTATGGAGATACCTCTAAATAAATAGTACCTTGGGTACATCTTTGAGCGTTTTTGGATTGAAACTAATAATAACCGTGTCAAACAATAGAAACAAAATTATGACTTGTCATCACGTCTGATCGAAGCCACACCTGACCAAAACGCTCGCCTCTATTTTGCAAAACATTTGGGAGACAATGGAGCCGGCGTTTTGGGAACCATTTCCGTTGATAGTGGCCTTCTAGATTCGTTTATTTTACCTAAATTTACATTCATTAGAGTCTCTCTAGTATATCTAATTTGATTTTCTAAACAGTATAAACAGTCACTATCTGTGGATCTGTGTACGCAATGGATTTTGATACGGTTTTCACTATTATGTAATTTTTGTTATGGAAGATACAACAATAGAAGTTATATATAATAAATCCTAATTAAACTTTTGTATAAGGAGAAAAAGATCTATCATATGTATGTAATGAAGTCACTAAAATAAATAGCACCCGTACGAAGCCAAGAGTTTAAAAAAAAGGTGTAGCGTAATGGGTTAAAGTTTGGATGCGACTGGTCAAATGTTAGAAATTACTTACTATGAATATAAATACATTCTTGCTTGTCCGATCCTGACCCAGCCTATATAAATCTTTGTGTACCACGACTAGTAGTATAATGATAATGTAAAAAGTAAATTCATATTTTGTGGGCTTTACTTCTCGGTCACGTATTATTTGTATAACGTAGAATTTATTGAGCTAAACGCTTTGACCGTGACCGTAAAACCTGATGGTTAATATTTTAAACGTTTTGTGACGTGGCATAGGTTCATGATTGTCTGTATGTTTTTTTTTTAATGAACGCTTGACTGCGTTTGAATATGGGGTTTGTGAAAGCTACGGTGCGATTATGTACCTTATCTAGGTATATTGATCAGATTCTATTGTCATGGGAATTGGTTTTCTGTTAAAGGACCTACAAAAAAGTATTTCGGAAGCCATTTCATTTTTTTACGAGTGACAGGCTAGGCGACTGACCATAGTTCATCTGATGTTAAGTCACGTTGTGCTTGAAGATGGTGATATCTGGCCTAGAATGAAACTAGCTTTTAAGTGCGGCTGTGAGGGTTGTAACTAACAAGCCAAGCCTACCTTGCTATGGTCTTCTCACGATATTTTCCTTCTCTGGCAACTTAGGCTCACTGTTGGAGTTTGGACCCACGCCTTTCAGTATGTGAACTGAACGCACTAACCACTGAGCTATCATTGCTACAAAAATGTATGAAAATGCAGTTCATCTATATTCCTAAGTCATATATTATATAAATGAATGACTAGTAGCTATTTAAAGGTAGTACAAAAGTCCAGTATCCAACATTACGTATGCATTACAAATAGAAAGTTGTAAGGAAAGGAAATGTGGATAGCTTCTATAACATAATGTGAAATATAATACCTTATCTGGGATACTCAGTAGCGAAAATGTATTTGATTTCATAGACAGTGGCGTAACTAGCCTTTTCGAGTCCCAATACAAAGAAATAGAAATGCCTCCCTTTTAAACGTGGACAAGATGGACGAGAAGTGGGTTAGCCGGCAGTAGACAAACAAAAAACAAAATTGGTTATATACTATACCAAAAACTAAGAAATATTATATTTGCTATAATATATTTCACACAAAAGGATCTGTCAAGGCTATCTACTACAATATGAATAAAGATAAAGACGCTATACCATATTGAGATGGTCGTTTAAAATAATCAAGCTTCCATTATGTAGTTTTGCACGTATTTACAATTCTTGCGTTTATATGTTATTAATGTAATTAAGGATTATTTAACTCCAGAAACATACGAACGTGATTAAGAAAATGACTACAATCACATATCAGGAAGATATTTTCAAAAACTCATGAAGTCTTTATTTAAAATCACCTGATCAAGCAGAAGTAAGGACGATGATGAACTAAACACTTTATCCACGAGTATGTTTAGACTTGCCTTATAGAGAAGTAAAAGCTGGACAAATATTAATGAAACAAATTAGTAAGTCTGCTCCTTCTAAATTGTGGAGCCAGTCTTTATTTATTTAGGATGTCTTTGTTTTATGCACCCATCTGTTTTTTGAAAGCAATGTTAAAACAGGTTCTGAGAGGAATAATTTTGAAGAACTGGATAACCTTCAAGGGAATTCTGTACCCAGAACCAAACAAGAAATTTTGAATTCTGATGACTTTGTATTAAAGCACGAAATTCCGAATTAAAGCTCAAAGGAATCCGAGACATTACCCAATATTGACGATAATAAAGACAGCTGTAAAGCTGATAATAACAGTGCAGAATAATTAAAAAATACAAGCAGAGCACAGTTCGAGAAATTGGAATTAAAATCTAATTGACATAATATTGAATTTGAATTATTTTAAACAAAAACTGATTGTTTTTGTGGTTACATATCAGAATTAAATACCATTTTTTTACGTGAATATAACAATCTTGATGAGAATTTTTTGATGATCAAAGATATTAGTAAAATCATTTGAAAATATTTAATTCCCACAAAAGTCATAAATAACCCATAACAACGATCAATAAAGATAACCATAAAATCATAAGCCTATTATTACCACCTCATTACTTTAGCAGCCGTGAAAAAAATTACAAAGGTAAAGGCGCGTTCACAAGGAAGTCTTTGTAGTTTAATGGACCCCACATGCGCTTGTGTGTTTACGTGTTAAGCTAAGTATGTTGAGATTAAAACGGATTAAAAATCTGCTTTGAGATAAACTGCAAAAGAACACAGTTAACTACTTTGCAATAAATCCAATTATGACAAAACATGATAGATAAATAGTTTGATGTCCACATTCAAATACTTAATAAATTAAAAAAATATATATTATCATTAATTTCCTCAAGCACATATGTATGTAGATGCATGGTAATAAAAAGTATGATTTAAAAAAATACTTACCTCATTTAGGATTTTTATTAGGTGTCTAAGTTAATGATTACCTATATCTTGGTAACTTTTTGTTCTATAGTATTTAAATTATGAATATAGTTTTATGGGGTATTTGAAAGTAAGTAGTGAAAGCTTACTTGAGTAATTTAACGTCGCTTAATGCTCCCAACGATCGGAGTTTACCTATAATTTACTCAACATTATCTGTTCTTTAAATATTATGTACAACTATTACAAGACTTTGTCTATCATTTAGTAAAATACTAAAAGCGGTCGATTTGAAAGCCATAGTGAGGTGATTGGGCTTAAAGCGTTAGATACATTCGACGATACCATAAAAACTCTCTGAGAGTAAAAACACAGCTACGGATGAGTCGGTAATAAAAAGTATGATAAGTAATTGAATTGGATAGATCCGTTAGTTATTTACAATGATATTCTAATAAGCCGTGGTAAATTAAAGGATTTAGAAAATTTATGAGACAGGAATCTCAGTTATAAAGATTCTTAAAAAAAATGTGACACTGATTACAATATTCATTGCTTTAGAGTATTCTATCAAAATATGAATAAAAAAGAAACGAACAGATAACGAAAATACGTTGGTAATTTGAATTTGTCCAAGTCTTGTAAAAGCTGCAGTGTATCCATATTATTGCATTATTGTTATTACAATTAAATAGGTAACTTTGACGTGTCAAGTAATAACTGTATTCGTAATTACGTTTGACATTGAAAGCTTCCGCTAAACTAGCCATTCATTATTTCGAAGCAAAAAGTTTTATTTTACTGACATATGAACACATTGCTTTGTTTCAATGCTTTGTTACGATCTTGGCCTAGGAAAATGTTAATAATTACTTTATCATCATCATCTTCAGTCCGTTGACACCCACTGCTGAGCATAGGCCTTCTTGTACATCACTCTTGTTCTAGTATTGTCCAAATTCGATCAACGATTTTTATTATGTCGTCTACCCAACGCGCTGGTGTATAATAATTACTTAGTTTTAAATGGTAAATCTTTTCGTGTATGTCACATACAATCTGCAAATTGCATGGTGGTAGGATACTCTATCTAGCTACCCCCCTCGAGTTTTAAAATCTGCCGCCAAACATCTAGGTGTGCTTTACCATCTTCGACAACACCATCATTTAACATCAGGTGAGCTGTGGTCGAACACTTAGCCTTTAAACTGTATAAAAAAACTTCGTTTGACCATAATTCCAATGCCATTTATTATGCAGGAAACTGCATGCAAAAGCACCATTCCACCGTAATATCTTGTCATCCAACCACAACTTCAATAAAAGCATTAAAATATACGGTATCAGAATGATCGTTTAATTACTGAATTTAGGTCATTGCCAATTAACCATATTTTTTGTATAAATATTAAATGGGTATACTTTCTTTAGTGTTAATGGAGAAAGTACTAGTTTTGCTTGATTGAAGCAAGATTTGCAAGTTTTTCTAGCTATCTTTTGTTTGATTCGGTATGCTTTCTCAGGTCTGTCGCAATAACAATCCCTGTCATAGGTTCTACGTCTTTGTTTATCAGAGTAGCGTTGTTGACCTTGATTCTTGCCCAAGAAGCAAGATCTAAGCCAATTAAGTATTTTTTGTCTTCCTCTCCAATTTGCCGCATAACGTCTCGGGCCTTGACGTGCCTTTAAATTATTGTTATTTATGAGTGTAGATTGGTTTGAGACCTCATTTGGTCATCTGCTTTCATTTGCAATACTTATTTGCTCGTGGTAAGTTTTATGTCTAGTATAATTGTCTAGTTTATTTATAAAAAGCAACTCTTTTTACTAATGTTGGAACTATTGCAATGAATTGAAAATACAGGCATTTTTAGTAGACTCTTAAGCCGTCGTTGGTATGATCTAAAACATAAGCTCTTCGCTTCGTTCGGCTAATTAGTATTTACATTCGGATTGGAAGTACTTTTTATATTATGTCTAGTTATTGGGAAGAATAAAAATAAATATTTGACTTTACTAGTGTTTCATTTGTTCAACCATAAATCATGTTTATTTCCTCATAATGTAACATGATTTCAGAAAGACCTAATCGTGTAGATCGTGTAGAGTCACAATAAACATCTCAACATCCCCAACACAAGCTATTATAAATTCTTGCTAAAAGCCATTAATTTTTGTATCTCTCTCATCTAAAGGTCGGATTACCAGTAAAACCTGGACTGTTAGAGTTGCAAGCCTTGCAAAGGTCGGCGTCTCTACCATATTGAATTTCACTCGCAAGACTTGCAACCTCCATTAAGATTTCAGTTTGACAGATGGAAAGCGTGGGCATGCACCAGGGTTCGACTGACTCAGTGCAGGATATGGACATGGTACAGCTTAATTAGTCTATGAGTAATCCTCCTCCACAAAAATCTATGACAAAACCTTGTGAAACATATTGGCCAAGATTGAAAGCATCTGGTGGGTCGAATTTTGTTATCTTATTCTTTCACTCATCCTTTCTTAAAAGGCTTGCACAAGGTTGAAAATTTCACGAAGAGTCTATCGAACGTTTATTATTTTACATAAGTCTCCATATTTGTTTATTATAATTTCAACTGACATTTGAGACACTGCAAAACTGCCGGTCTATTGATATCCTTGTAATCTAAGACTTTACGTTGCAACACATAAGATATTGAAATGTTCAAATCGTTGGCTTCCTTTATCCTGTATATGTTATTCTTGCAAACTGTAAAATTTTGAAGGAATCAAAATAACCTACCTGTTTTTATTACAGGTATAAAAAAAATTGCATTCCTCTATAAAAAAAAATATTATAACATATAACGTTTACCTAAGTATTCATTTTGTGGCAGTATTTTAATAGAGTCTATGTGTATTAAACTAGAGTCGTAAGTTATATCTATATTTGATCAAAATAAACAAGTATTCCCTATAAAGCGCAAAGATATCGTATAAGCAAGACACGACGCTTTTGTCATATCTCCGTATACTATCATTACCGTGCTAAATGTTATAGGCATTGTATCAGCAATAATAAAGTACTTTTCATTAATAAGTCAAAAGCTATCTCTCCTTTGTTTACATAGTTCCGCAATGAACGTGAAAATGTTACCTAAAAAGCTGAGACTCGGCTTCCCATCCACAGAATCATCATCTTCAAAGCACTCGAGCTTTTTCGAATTCATATTTCCATCCAGAGCACTCCTTAAGGTCACATGCACTTGTCTTTACACACACAGTTAGAAATGACACACTGGAAATCGCACTTGTTTCTCACTGGCAACTTTGTTTTCTTTTTCGAATGTCACAGTTTGAATTTTGAATTTTGGAATGTAACGGTTGTGCGCGCGCGTCTGACGTGCAGCGCGCGGCGGTGCTCCGACGCGAGTGAATGAAGCCGATTGTCACCGAGCGCCGCCGAATGCAGCCGACGTGTGCCTAGCTTCAAGCGGGACGGACTGACCTGCATGCTGCTAATCTGATTATACATACAGTGCATTTTGCTTTGTGCTAAAGTTCTATGTACACTTTGATTAGTTGAACAAAGAGGCCGATAACGAAAGTAGAGTTTCTTTTATTTTCTTTTCCATTCCGAACGCTGTTGTAAATTGCTTTCATTGGCTCATTACTTCAAATTGAACTTTACCTTATAATTTTATGATATTAACGTTCAAAAAATCTTTCAAAATTCAACAGAGGCACAAAAGTTAAAATAGCTTATCTATTTAATTTAAAAACTTTTCAAATACAATAATAAACTAAATTCACGAACAGCTAACAAGCCCTTTCAGACCAGTCACGTCCCAATGTTTTGTTATGAGAATAGCCATTAAAGGAGTGCAAATTTTTATTGAGAGTTAAACCGCGAGCACCCAAGTTCACAGCTAACAATATGAAACGGGAATTACTTTTTATTATTACTTGCGAAAGGGTCGCACGCGCCTCCCCTCGTGAGATCAAGCATTGTTCTCACCGATACGCATGCGCAAAAATTTTACTAACAATAAATATCGGCGTATGTAACTTGCCCTTAAGTTTAACAATTGCTAGTGTTGGGCTAATTTAAATACCGATCAATATTTTAAAGTGGAAACATTTCGGAGCCGTAATGTTTATATTTGAAAGAAAACGCTCCCCTGACGGTAAGAGATAGTGCATATCCATTACTATTGCAAGATACATACAACTTTAAGTAGCAGAATAAAGACCAGGGCATAGCGGCTTTGAAACTCATTACTTTGAGACTCCATCAACAGCCCTGTAATTTCGCTAGCTGCAGTACCTTTCAAACCGGAACATCGTAATGTTTACATACTTTTTTTTATGGCTGACAGGCTTGGTGTTTGACCACAACTCACCTGATGTTAAGTGACGGTGTGGTCGAAGATGGTAAAGCACACCTAGCCTGGAATGTAACTGGCTCTCAAGTGAGGTTGCCGGAACAAACCGTTAGATGTTTTGGCGGCAGATTTTCAACTTGAGGGTGGTAGCTAGCCAGCCGAGTACTAGATAGTACCCTACCACCATGGTTTCCTCACGATGTTTTCCTTCACCGACAGCTCAAGCTCATTGTTGGGGTTTGAATCTACGCCCTTCGGTATGCGAACCGAACGCGCTAACCACTGAGCTATCATCGCTGTAAAAATAGCAATCCGCACATATCTTAGAAAAGACAGAGGTGTTATTGGATTCGAACACAGGTCTTTAAACGGGAAGCGAGACGGTCTCCCGAGTAGGCTGCCAAAGTTTTAAAGGAAAGAATAATTAAAACCATAAAATTGTTAACGATCAATCCTTTGATCGTATCAAAACGCGTGCCCATAATAATGATCCAAAGAGACTAAAACTTTTGTAATCTGTAAGAAGACAGGACGTTCCCACACCATCCTCTTGGTTTTTTGTCCCAATTTTGTAACCGAAATGGAGGCTATTCTTTGGGCAATTTCGTCTGTCTCGGCCACTATATAATTTTGTCGGGCATTAATCATCGAGACCGATTCAGAAATGACAATTCGAGACAGTGAAAGTCTACAGGTATAAAAATATGACTTAATAAAAAATTTATAAAGTACGATTCAAACCCACATACTGAAGGTTCTGTACATACATACACGTTATTGATTAGCTGCGCTTCGATGGTTCTACCGAGTTTTCCAGGATAAAAAAGCCTATATACCGAATTAGATTATAAACTATTCACATTCAAAAGTTACACCGTAAATAAGTCACAGACATATACGTAGACAAACAGAAAAACTTTCACATTTGTAATATGAGGGTGACATAAATTAGGCTTAATTAAATCATTTGTTTTGCGAAGGTTTGTGATAATTTGTTATAAATAGTAAGTTTCAGTTATAAGTTTCAAAAATCTGCAGTTCTGCGGTTTGTGAGCACAAACCTGATTACTTTGTCAATTCGGAAACCTAAGGACCATAGTCCCCTTCAAAAGCAAGGCGAGGCTGCAGTGCATTATGCTCCGCTTTGACTCCTTAAAGAAAGCCATCTTATGTAAACGAAATTATAGTCAGAGTATCTGACATAATTAAACGTGAGTAATCCCGCAGGAGTAAAACAAAAATGAACTTCTCATTTGATCTGACAAGTTTTCCTAGAACGCAACCTGCCAGTCGTTACAGCTTTGTTTATTGCAAATCTACGTAACTATGTACTAGGTCATGCAGGCTGGTGAGTCTTAGAGTGAAAGAGTGAAACTTAGCCGATTTTATTATATTATTATGTTTTTATAGACATTTTACTAAGCTGACGATGATCTATGTAGGATGAAGGTGATCTCAAATAACTGATTCAACTTTGTCGCTCTCCAACTTAATTTATTTTTAATACGTATAAGTCCGCTTTTGGCCACCTTCTCGCCTGATGGTAAATGATGATGCGATCGAAGATGAAGCACGTGGAAAATACCTAATCACTCTGACCTTGAAAATATGAAATTATATCTCAGGAAACAAGGAAGCCGGCAACTTGTTTCATTGCTTGGCCGGACGAATGAGAAACGTAGAATAGATGGTAGTGGGCTGTCTTAATGTATTCTTAATATAGGTTGTGCTGCAAAAATCTGAGAATTTAAATAATGTTATGAAATTATCACAAATATTCCAATTATTTTTAGGAAATCCTTCATTACGAAACACATGCCGCCACAATTCCAACCTAGAACCTTATGGTTTAAAAGATAGAACACACAGCTTAGTAATTTTTGTTTGGTCCCAATAGGCACCATTCGGGCATGCAACCCTAAAAATAAATTATGTTTGTCATTTTAATTGTGTCAGTATGATTTTGGAGGGCAAGTGATTACTTTGAAGTTGGATGTAATTACACGTGCAGACTTTACTACGGTACATCAGCCATACTGAATGAATGTTGAAAAGCAGTTAAGACTCAGAAAATTTCTAAGATACAATGAACACTGACGTGGTTTTGACACATTTTTGTTTTACTTATGCGGGATTGCTCACGTTAAATTTTATCGGAAACTCCGACTATAGTTTCGGCCACATCTAGTCTCCTTTATCATGGAGACAAAGTTGAGAACAACGCGCGCGCGGCCTCGTCTTGTTCGCACCGCGGGCCGCCACGCGCTTCTATACTCGGACCTCTCGGGCCTCCATAACTATAGTCGGAGTTGCCGATAAAATTTAACTAAGCGTAGTAATCCTGCATAAGTAAAACAAAAAAAATCTAAAATAGATCATCGATTTCGAAGATTCAGTAAAATAAAAAGTAATAGAAACTTGTTGATCATTTCAGACCCCAGACATTCTCTGTGTTCTAGACAAATTACATAAACATAGTAATATAGGGTACCTAAATAAGTATAAATAAATATTGATGATGGATAAACGACGAGGGCACAAATATTTGTATTAATATACTTAAGCAACTATTGAAAGTATTTTTAGAGGTAGAAATTAGAGATGACCTACTTAATCGAAAGACTTAAGATTCATTTGTAGCGATGATAGCGTAGTGGTTAGCGCGGTTGGTTCCCAGGCCACATGGCGTGGGTTCAAATCATAACAATCTTGAGCTGCCGGTGAAGGAAAACATCGTAAGGAAACCAACGCCCTTCGACGTATGAACCGACCGCGCTAACCACTGAGCTATCATCGCTACAAACTTATCTGTGAATGAATATTATATTGGTGTCATTATCCATAATTTACGTCAACCCATTCTATAAAAAAATATGGGCGTATTTACCTCGTAATAAAATTTATGGACAACACCCGAAAAACACTTGAACAATTTATTAAAGTGGATTCAGTTTAATGTGTAAGTAGGCGCAAATTATCTGAGCGTTAAAAAGTTGTTTTTCAAGGAAATTTGGTCAGTTCAATTTTTCACCATAATTTAATCACTAGGGTCTGCGTTAAGGTTGCGTAAAACACTCAATGATATTCATGATGGCAATAAGATGTGATAAGAAATTTTGTTTTTTGTTTTTGTTATACGATAGGCTCTGACTATATATATGACTATACGATGTGCCTTCTTAGTAAGCTTAAAGTAGCACAACGAGCTATGGAGAGGGCTATGCTCGGAGTTTCCTTACGAGATCTAGTCAGAAATGAGGAGATCCGTAGACGAACTAAAGTAGCCGACATAGCCCAGCGGATTATCAAGTTGAAGTGGCAGTATGCAGGGCACATAGCACGCAGAACTGATGGCCGATGGGGCTGAAAAGTTCTGGAGTGGAGACCACGGACTAGCAAGCGCAGCGTAGCGTAGGATGTCCACCCACAAGGTGGACAGACGACCTCATAAAGACCGCAGGAACGTGCTGGATGCGAGCCGCTTCCAACCGGTCTTTATGGAAATCAATGCCGACTCTTACGGCAACCACGGGCAGAGAGGGTGGGGTACAATTCTTACGCCGACACCACCACGACAACAACAACTCACTTGATGTTAAGTGACGGTGTGGTCGAAAATGGTAAACACAACTAACATGAAAATGAAGTCAAGTAAGTGAATGAATGATGCCTTTCAAGTAAGGCTGCCAAAACACACCGTTAGGTGCTTGGCGGCAGATTGTCAACTTTAGGGTGGTAGCGTAGCTACAAATACAAATCTTTTATTGATAATACCAAAGCATATTTAAAAATATCAAAATCATAACATATGTCAATATAATGAAAAAGTCAATATACTAATATGTCAATATGATTAAAAGTCAATAAAAAAAAAACTATTGATACAATAATCTCTTATTTTTAAATAATCGTCAAAGTCATAAAACAAGGTCTCTTAAAGCCAAAATCCAAGTTTACTTCTGAAGCACGCGATAGAAGGTGCATCCCGAATGGAAGCGGGTACACGGATGTAGACCGCGCGCCACATAATGTATACCGACCTAGCCGACAGCCTGTCGAGTACCCTACTACTAACAAAACAAACGTGTGCTTGTTCAGAACGAAACAAATTTTTCTCCGTTTTTCTTGCAGTTTTATCACATCAGGAATTCAGAGTATGTGTGTAGATTAAGTAGCAGCTCCTGTCTAAGTATGGCTAGCAACAACGACAATGTCACCCAGAGAACACAATGCTTGGAACGTCAATCAGTATTTTGTCGGCCTATTTCTGCCCGTTTGTTACTAACATGTCTAAGCCAAGAAGGCTTCTTCTGACAATGCTACTTAAAAAATTGTGTCATTTTCATAGATGCTTTCGTATTTTTAGTTACACGATTTCATGGAATAGATTTAAATGTAAATGAATTATTTTGTTTTACTTATGCGGGATTATTCACTTTTAATTATGTCGGATACTTTGACCTATAGTCAATCGACTATATCTGGTGGCCTTCTTCAAGGAATACGAAGTAGCACGCGCGCGCGTTCCAGTCTTGTTCCGCACTACGGGCCACTGCGCGCTTCGCACGTGAAGACAACAGTTGGTGCGTGGGCGCAGGGGTGAGAACGTGTAGTGTGCCGAGATGCAACGGTGTACTCTGGAGACTTTCCTCACCGGAGACCGGAGTCACTATGGTCGGAGTCACATAATTAATCGTGAGTAATCTCACATAAGTAGAACAAGGTACTAGGGACTGAAAATTACTCAACGTCTGTTGATCTAATGTAGGTGGTGTTTTTGACCACAGCTTATCTCAGTTGAGTTGATGATGTGGTCGAAGATGATAAACACACCTAGGTTTTAAGGAAGGTACTAATTACCTAATCTTTGCCTAAAAGAATACTTTATATCAGAAAAATTGGAGACCAAACGTACATAGATTTTAAATTAAAAATAGTGGAATATTTTCATTTTATCGAGATTCATACGTGATAGTAAAACATGAGTAGATATTTCTATTGTTTTTATGTAAAAGTAATGAGACAAACAAGACGCTCTCCTGATGGTAAAATGTAACAAATGCCCCTGACCTATGCAGTAATACACAAAACTTTGAAAAATAAAACAAAGTCTAGAGTTTCGCTACTTTGGCGCGCAGTACTTTAAGACTTTTGAAGGTTAGTTTCAACAGCCCTGTATGTTATAGCAGCAGGTACCCTTCAACAAAGTAATGCGTACACACTACTGCTAGACCACCTACTGCTAAGAAAATCTCTAATATGCACTGTTAAGAAAAGTAGAAACTAAGTAGAAACTTTGATATAATTTATCATTGCGTCTACCGTTTTTTGTCTCGTAATCTGAGAGCTTCCTAAGCCCTGATTCATCTGATCGTTTTTCATGAACTCCTGGCATTCCCGGTTTCCTTTCAAGGAGTTCTGTTTAAAATTCCTCTCTCGTGCGGACCGAGGTGCGCTCCTAACATTTTTAGGCGTTCGACCATCCCGTTCCTTTCCCATAGCCTTTTTTTTCGATAAAAAATGCTTTTGTTGTTTTTGTCAGATTTATGCGATGCCCTTGTTATGGACATTTGAGTTAGTTTATTTTAGCTGCTATATTTAAAGTGGGTTGAAACGTGATTGATTTTGCGAAAGGTTTATTTTTAAAACGAATTTACTTTATTACTTCGGATGGCTCTGTATGAATACACTTATAATATTTATTTAGGGATTATAATTTTGAAAACATATTTTTATGCCCCAGCTTATTTTGAACAAAGTATGAAGAAGGTATGGTCATCTAGGTAGTACCCACACAGTACCAGATATTCTGCCGCCAAGCAGAAGTGTGTATATATGACTGAGTTCCGATTTGAAGGGTACTGCAGCTAGCGAAATTACAGAGCTGTTGAGACTAACCATCGAAAGTCACAAAGTAGTGAGCGCCAAAGCAGCCTGCACTATGCTTTGCTACTCAAAATTCTATGTATTACTGCAATGGTCATGGACATGTGTTATCTCATACCATCAGAAAAGCGTCTTTTTGTCTCGTTTTTTACATTAAAAAAAGAAAGATTTTCTAATGTCCTTGAATACGAGATGCAAAAAACATGCATTAAAACAGATTTCAAATTAAAACAATAATTGACTGCTGTTAAATATCTATAAAATTGTACTTGTAAATTTAAAATGTAGATCGCGTGCATGTGTCGAATGGAAAATGTGTTTTTAGGGCCGGGAATAGTAAAACGTGGGTCAAATTATTATTCATGTCTTGTCGAGTTGAATTTGTCAGTGGATTTATTGATTGTTGATGTTAGTTAAGTATGTTACTACGTGTTAACTTGGTAATTACATATTAAAAACAAATAAGTGCAGGAAAACATCGTGAAGAAGCCATAGAGTGGTGGTAGAGTACTTTCTACTACTCGACTGGCTAACCGTCACCCTCAAGTTAAAAGTATGTTGCCAAGCACTTAACCGGCAGCCTCACTTGAGATCCAGTTCCATTCCAGGCTAGGTGTGCTTTACCATCTTCGACCACACCATCACTTAAAATCCGGTGAGCTATGGTTAAATATTTAGATGAATCGTGAAAACATTATACTCCTTTTAATGGGCAGTCGGGTAAAAATGTAACTAAAATTAAATAAAATCTGAAAATTAAAATTAAAAGTAACACCCTGATTTTATTAGCGCGAACTTTGAAATGTCATGTCACTGTTTTGTAATAATATGTATTATAATTCAAAACTTGTGTTTTTTCAAGTGTTTAAGATAGATATTCTTTATTGACATAAAAATAAATCTATTATTATTGTGCGTATAAGAATATATGTACAAAATAGTGGTGTTTTCTTCATAAAGTAACGAATGACGTACGTTAGTAGGGAGCGATTGAATGTGTTGAATCGTGTGAAGTTGCTACAAGTTTACTAGGGCATGACCGGACTTGATCTAGACATACTTTTGGGACGTATTTCTTGATGTATCATATTATTATACTTGAAGATATAGAAATACTTGTTACTGGCAAATGCACAAAGCATGATGCCAAAAACAAACAAAAAAAAACCATTTTTTTAGTCACCGGGATACTAATAAGACTATAATGGGACTTAATCGCGCAGATACTATATACATAACTATGTAACCCTCGACCGGTATTGTAAAAAATAAAATTGTAATTCAAAGTTGACAAATTTCACGTACCCCGGTGTCTGTGGAGCGTATATTTTAAATAACAATAAAAAACAACTATATTATCGCGAAAGTTTAAAAATTAAAAAAAAAAAGTATCAAATTCGTATACGTCAATCAAGGTAGATCAATTATTATGTAAATTTCAAGTCAAAACTTAGGCTAAAAGGGAAGGTTAGTCCGTTGAAGCCTCGAAGCACGGTTTGCTGGCATATGGGAGCGTTGACTCTTGTGACTCAACCAGTAACTATTACTTAATCTGTGTGCCATCGCAAAAACTTGATGGTGTATGGTAAGATGTTGCTAAGGGCTGAATGGAGAAACGTATTCACACGCTCCTATAGTTGGTTTTAATTATTGTACTGGAATCGTTTAAAGGTTAGTTAGAAAAAAGCGACGCAAACAAATCTTAGTTATAAAGGTTTTTTTACCGATTACAGTTGTTTGAACAGATGTTAAAAGACGGTGTGGTCAGGACAGGTGATTAATCAAACCTAGCCTGGAATAGGACTGGCTCTCAGGTGAGAATGTCGGATACACCGTTGGGTGCTTTAAGCAGATTTTCAACTTGAGAGTGGTAGCTAGCCAATGAAGTACTAGAAAATACCCTACCACCACGCTTTACGTACCTCACGGTGTTTTCCTTCACCGGCAGCTCAAGCTCATTGTTAGGTTTAAACTCACGCCTTTATGTATGTGAACTGATCGCACTAACCACTGAGCTATCGACTCTACAATCTACAACGTTTTATTTATTGTGTCAAGTTTAAATATTCTGCCGCTAAGCAGTAGTGTGTAAACATTACTGTGTTTCGGTTTGAAGGGTACTGCAGCTAGCGAAATTACAGGGCTGTTGAGACTAACCATCGAATGTCTCAAAGTAATGAGCGCCAAAGCAGCGATGCCCCAGACTTTGTTTAGCTGGGGATGTACTGATTCTTATAGCCATGTATCCCCCGTATGTATCCGCCTGACTTTACATCAGGTTAGCTGTGGGAAAAGACCTAGCCAGTGTACCATAAAAAAAATTATGACCGATTTTTGACTAATACAAGTAAATATTTTTGTATTTGTAGTTTGTACCGTTTTTTGGTTAATATTTCAAAAACTCGATCTAAACGGTGCAATCCTACCTTCATCTCACGAACCGCTAAACAATGGAATTTGCTGCGCGAGTGGGTGTTTCCCGATAGATACAATCGATTTCTTCTAGGCAATGGATTTCATAGTAGAACATATCTTCGTTTAATCACCTAAGTTAAAGATTAAAAAATATATAATTTGATGTCTAAAATTTTTCTTCAATTAAAAATATACGATGCAGCATTTTAATTTAACATTTTTCTCCTCAACTAATAAGTAAATTGTTTTCTGTACTAACAGTGGCCTGAGTAACTTGTTTCCATTGTTATTTTCAGAGTGTAAAATAGAAGCACGTCAGTGTTGCCAGGCTTTTAACGAAATTTCCATTCATTTGAGAAAATAAGTATATTTTTGAAATGAGATATTTTGAGGAGGGAGACAAACAAAATCCCAAAAGGAACAGGAACGAACAGGTATACCTATGTACATCACTAAAAATTAAGTTCTACCATGAACCGTACATTTTATTGGACACAGAACTCAATGAAAATAGCTGCCTATAAAACTTTTTTTAAATTCTATTTTGTCATTCTCGTTAGCTGTTCTTATTGGTATCAAATGGTTGGCTAAGCATTTGCTTAGTTTTAGTTTATGCATAAAATGTTTTCATTAGAGAACATTTATAAATGTCAGTGGGTTAAAATCTCTATGACTGCTTTTAGGTTTTTGGTTAAAGAATTCGATTCCCATTTTCTGTCGGATGATCGTGGATAACATCCTCTAACCGATTACATAAGACAACAATGACAGTCATCAGTTTTGGCGGAAACGCGGAAATGTCGTGTCATCGCATTATAATAATCTCCAATACTAGTGTTTTTTCTAGTTTATGTATAAAAATAGTGACGAAAAAAGTGCTGTATCTGACTAAAGTTTGAGTTACTTTCGAAACTCAATTGAAGTTTGTAAAGTCACAACTACTTTACTACGGCATGACCAGACCCAGCCACCACTTATTCTCTGTGACTTTGACTTTGACATATACTGTTTACCTACTGTTTTACTTGGTGGTAGATTTCCCATAGCTGGAGGTCGTCTAGGTAGGTACCACCGCAGTACCAGATATTCTGCCGCCAAGCAGTAGTGTGTAAACATTACTGTGTTCCGGTTTTAAGGGTACTGCAGCTAGCGAAATTACAGGGCTATTGAAACTAACAATCTAGTCTCAAAGTAATGAGCGCCAAGGCAGCGATGCCCTGGACTTTGTTTTATTACTCAAAGTTCTGTGTATCGCTGCAATGGTCATGGACAGGCTTATTATCTCTTAACATCAGGAGAGCGCCTCGTTCGTCTCATTACTGTTACATTTAAAAAAAAACCTTTTTTTTTGTTATAAAATAGTTAAAACGACGTAATATTTATTACCTAAGCACGACGTCAAAAACGATGAAAAAATAAATGGCAAATGTACTAAGTACGACGTCAAAAACAGAAAAAAAATATGAAAGTAACACACTTTTAATCTATAAACAAATCGACAGCTTACACTTTATAAATATATAATTTTCAGTATGGCAAACATAACAGAGCTATTATTATCATTTGAATGGACGAACAAAAAACAATATAGATAATAGTCTTTACCATATTTTTTACGTCAATCCCATAAATGCGTAAGTGCTAATTTTTTTGCTAGCTGTCCGTTTTGTCCAATTGTTGTGATACTTATGATGGACGTTGAATGATGTTGTTATTGAAAGTGCTATTAGAACACGGCACATAAATAAAGTATTTTACTAAATTGAATAGTTCCGATAATAAGCTATGTTTAACTTTTGCATTGCAGTTCAATCAAGTCGAACAACCTCATTTTACGATTCATGCCATAGATAAAATGTGTTCGCAAATCTACAGCATAATATGTAATGAGAAATACTAATTCTTTTTCATACGTAATACGTTCCACACTGTCTGTTTGCTAACAACCAAACCATATAGGTACTGAAGTATTTTTATTTTACTTATGCGGATTATTATCATGTTTAATTTTATTTAAATTAAAATTCATCATCATTATCAGCCGTATGACGTCCACTGCTAGACATAGGCATCCCCCATTGATTTCCATAAAGACCGATTGGAAGCGGCTTGCGTCCAGCGCGTTCCTGCGGTCTTTATTAGGTCGTCTGTCCACCTTGTGGGTGGACGTTCTACGCTGCGCTTGCCGGTCCGTGGTCTCCACTCCAGAACCTTGCAGCCCCATCGGCCATCAGTTCTGCGTGCTATGTGCCCTGCCCACTGCCACTTCAACTTGCTAATCCGCTTGGTTATGTCGACTACTTTAGTTCGTCCACGGATCTCCTCATTTCTGATTCGATCTCGTAAGAAAACTCCAAACAAAGCCCTCGAGTTAAAATTAAATGTAAGTAACGTTTAATTTTATCGGAAACTCCGACTATAGTTTAGGCCTCATCCGTTGTTCTCAGCTTTGTCTCCACGATGAAGGCTGCCGGATGTGCCATTAAAAAAATATTTTATATTATTTAAAGTAATCTTATTGATCAGATAAATAGAACTCACTATATCTATTCTATATCTATATTTTGTAGCGATGATAGCTCAATGGTAAGCGCGGCCGTTTCACATTTCACACCGTTTCGATGCTAACTTCACACACGTGTTTCACACGCCAAAGGGCGTGGGTTCTAATCCCACCAATGAGCATGACCTGCCGGTGCCGGTGAAGGAAGACATCGTGAGGAATAGCATCGTAGTAGGGGGTTTTCTAATACTCGGCTGGCTAGCTACCAATCAAGTTTGAAAATCTGACGGTGTGTTCCGGCAGCCTCATTTGAGAGCTAGTTCCATCTTTGACCACACCATCACTTAAAACCTGATGAGTTGTGGTCAAACACCTGCAACCATTAAAAAAAACAACAAAAGATTTTTTATTTTTTTAAGTTGATTACGTATAAGATACTGTTGAACATTAAGAAGTTTAATGACAATATGAAATACAAAACAATCTTAGTACACCAAAACGACACGCAATGTTTGGAAAGCATAACATAGAACTATAGGACCTTTAAACGAGCAATTCTTGTATATATTTATCGCTCCCGAAACCCCCTGCATACTAAATTTCATGAAAATAGTTGGAGCCGTTTCCAAGTTTCCATTATATATATATATATATATATACATATATAATCTGAATATAGATACATTTCAACGATTTTCATGAAATTTAGTATGCTGGGGGTTTCGGGGGCGATAAATCGATCTAGCTAGGTTTCATTTTTAGAAAACGTCGTTTTATCCATGCTTTCAGCCGAGCAAAGTTCGGTCATCCAGGTACTGTATTATAAATCATGATAGTTGTGATGGTAGTGAAGTCTCAGAAGAAGCAAGCGATGCGCATGGAGCGGCGAAGTTTATGAACGAGCATAAACTATAAACACAAAACCCCATAACGTGATATTAATATTATTTATTTACACCCATTAATGTTCATAAGAAACTGAACAGAACATTTACCGGTAACCAAACTCTTCTATCTCAGAGTTCAGTCGTAGATTTCGATTACGGAAGCATTGCATACAAAAAATATAAACATTTACGTCCGCTCGGCTGCGTGTGCGCATCTGGCATCGTGTGTTATACAGGTATGTGTAAATATAGCGCAATGATTGCAGCGAGTTTTATTTCATTACCTTATCTGGACCGCGGGGAATTTGGTCTTCATATTTTAGTTTGGTTAGTTTTGTAACTATCTTGTAACTTCCATCCCCTTTTTGACAGCCTTTGACAGCCCTGTTTGCTCATTGGAAGTATGTCTGCCTGAGCTGTAGGGCGTGGGTTCGATTCCCGCCAAGGACAAATGTTTGTTTGGTATAAACAAATGTTTGTTCTGTGTCTGGGTGTTCTGTATGTATTATAAGTAGGTATTTACAAAAAAAATATATGTATCCTATCAGTTTTCTGACTTCCATCACACAAGCTCTGCTTAGTTTGGGGTCAGATGGCGCTGTGTGTAATGTCCTACAATATTTATTTATTAATTTTTACTACAGGCCAAGTAAAAAGACGGCCCACTACCACCCATACATAATATTTTGATTGAAATTTTAATATTCATTTGACATTTTATATTATTCACTGGACATTATTGTAATTATCAGTGTGTTTATTTGTATTATTTTCCTTTTTAAATTTTACTAATGAAATTGTAACTTTAACGTACATTGTGTATATTATTATGTATTTATTAGGCCAATAAAAATATTCTATTTTAGATAGTGGAATTTCCTTATATATTTCATTAGGTACGTATTGACTGCGTTTCTCACCCGTACGTTGGCCGTACGAAATAATGAAATAAGCTGCCGGCTTCCTTGTTTCCTGAGAGATATTATATAGATCTTTTCAAGGTCAGAGCAAATAGGTATCTTCTATGTCTGCGTGCTTCATCTTCGACCTTATCATCGCTTCCCATCAGGCAGCTTGGTGGTCAAAAGCGGATTTATCCGTATTTAAAAAAAGAGTGCCAAAGCAGCGATGCCCAGAACTTTATTTTGCTACTCAAAGTTCTGTGGATTGCTGCAATGGTCATGGACAGGCATTATCTCTAACCATCAAGAGAGGGTCTCGTTTGCCTTATTACTTTTACATCCCACTAATCCCACCAATATTATAAATGTGAAAGTTTGAATGGATGGATGGATGCATGAATGGATGGATATTTGTTACTCAATCACGCCAGAACGGCTGAATGGATCTGGATGAAATTTTGCATGTAGATACTTTAGGCCCTGGAATAAAACATAGGATACTTTTCGTTATCATCATCATCGACTACCACGTAAAACCGCGGGGCGCAGCTAGTAAAAAATAAATATGAAAGCCTGAATATCATATATCAATAGCCAGGAGTTCTATAAAGCGATACCGCTTCATGGTCGATAATACAAAAACTCGAACTAAACATTGTTTAACGTTTCGATTCTACCTTCATTGTATGAACCGCTAAACTATAGAGTTTACTGCGCGAATGGGTGTTCCCTGATAGATACAATCTGGGTACCTTTCAAGTTGCAAGTGAATCAGTTTCTTCTAGGTTAGCTTGCTCCACCCTAGACCGCATCTTCGCTCAACATCAAGCGAGTTAGCGGTCAAACGCAAG
Source organism: Biston stratarius (assembly GCA_950106695.1). Lineage (NCBI taxonomy): Eukaryota > Metazoa > Arthropoda > Insecta > Lepidoptera > Geometridae > Biston > Biston stratarius. The sequence goes on along the minus strand of OX467106.1, from coordinate 41,269,823 downwards.
CCTATTTGTAATAAAAAAAGATCAGGATAGGTTAGGTTAGGTTAGTGTATACCATCTTCGACCACACCGTCACTCGACGTTCCACGTTACCTTGTATAATGTATATGCGAATGAAATTTCAATCTCTCTGCACTTGCTGGCTAAGTGACAATTGTATAAGTAAGCATAATGTATTAATATCTATAACTGTACCTATCTATTAAAAAGAAAAGAAAGATCCACAAAAAAAAAAATGCCTTGCTGAGTTTTTTGCCGGAGTCTTCTCAGTTGAAGTGTAATTACGAGCCGGTGGTAGATTCAAAAATGTAACTTAACGTTCATAAGTGCCTTACCAGGGCCTAAACTGAATAAATGACTTTTTAATTTAGATTTTTGATTGCTCACGATCAGGCAATTCTTTGCATACGGAGTGATACTTGTAAATCTACGTGGAAGTCTTATTCTATGGTATCAGTAAAAATAAATAGACAGTCAAAGATTTTGATGACGTAATAGCAATTTAGCATCATCAAATCTAACTGGCGTAACCCGTCTCATTGTTTCCAGTTTAGGGAGCGCCCTGATGGACAGCAGTTGAAATTTAGATTACTTATGACCAGTTTTGTGTTACGACATTGGAGGTTTTGAAAAACTTGCCCAAGAATGATAATCGAACTCAATACGTGATGAGGTATTTAAGATTTTTTAAATTACTGACTCACATTTTATCGAAGCTAAAAAGACGACCACTTGCTATATGCCTATTGAAAACTTGAACCAAGTGGCCAATAGTTTCTTCTAGTGAAATGTAAATAAATATCGTAGGACACATTACACACAGCGCCATCTGACCCCAAACTAAGCATAGCTTGTGTCAGATAACTGATAGAATACATAAATTTAATACTTTTGTTTGTAAAATATTCTTATAATACATACAGAACACCCAGGCATAGAACAAACATTGGTTAATATCATAAAATGTTTGTCCAAGGCGGGAATCAAACCCACGCCCTACAACTATTAAGGCAGATACACTACCATTAAGCCAACATGGCTGTATCGACCTCTGTCAATAATTTCTACAAGTAGCTTCAAACATGATAAGGAAACAGTGTTTACAATACAATTTGGATCTCCAAAAGAATAGCCCGCCTTATAGATGCCGCTATGTCATTAGGTATGGTAATCCTACACCATTAAAAGTTTAAATTGCTACAGGAAACGTATTTCACGAGTGATTAGACAAAGCTTTCGCCAACTAATCAATCAGGTCGGTGCAAAACGGCACAAAGAGTACCATATATAGAACATCCACTTTGTAAGAAAGCGTACACGAAGAGCGAAAAACAAAGCACAATCAATTTGTAAAGCTGATAATTCCTACAATTTTTTAACCGCATTTGGTTCACAGGGCTTTGCTCTATGCTATATTTTTAATTAAAAATAAGCTTGCGTTTGACCACCATCTCGGTTGAAATAAAGTGAAGATGTGTTCAACGATGGAGCACGCTTGTCTAGAAGAAACTGATTCACTCCTAACTTGAAGGCAGCCAGTATTAGATACCACCGTCATAGTACGGACTAACAATAGAGTTTAGTATCCGAGTGGGTGTTCCTCGATATATACTTTTTAATGTGAAACGAGACGAACATGACGCTTTCCTGATGGTAAGAGATAACGCCTATCCATGACCATTGCAGCGATACATAAAAACTAACACAAGTAGGTATAAATTTGGTGCCGTGGTGGTGCCGGCGTAAGAATAGTACCCCACCCTCTCTACCCGTAGTTGCCGTAAGAGTCGGCTATCTAAACGTATCTAGCCTAGAATAGTAACTGGCTTACAAGTGAGGCTGTCGAATCTCACCTCTATGCATCTGGCAGTCAGATTTCCAACTTAATGTTAGTAGTTAGCTAGCCAAGTACTAGAAAATACCCTACCTTGTTGATATTTGAACTTACGTTTTCGGTGTGTGATCCATCCGCGCTAACCACTGAGCTTTCATCGCTACGATTTTTTTTTAGATAAAAGATATAGTACCGTGCCATGTGAATACGGCCTTATCATCTAAGATTAAGTAAAGCAGTACTATAATTGATTTGGCAAAGTGAAAGCCGTGTGCGAAAGTATTTCGTGTGATTAAAGCCTTATTTTTTGTTTTCGTTAATTAAACCGCTTGATTGCGTCTTATTTGTCTTGTATAGTGATTTTATTTATTGCTGAGTTTAGTTTAATTTGATCGTTTTTGTGGGACCTCATTAATACCTTTCGCTTTTATCAACAGAAGGTTTTTGGAATTTTGCCTTTACGACCTTTTTTCTTTTGCGTATGCTATCATTATTTATTTCATTAGGTTAGATTATACATCCTACGTTTGTATGTACTTATACATATGAATAGGATTATGATTAAAATAGGAATAGGAATAAAAATAGGATTTGCGTGGTGGTAGAGTACTTTCTAGTACTCGGCTGGCTGGCTACCTTCAAGTTGAAAATCTGCCGCCAAGCATCTAACGGTGTGTACCGGCAGCCTCACTTGCGAGCCAGTTCCATTCCAGGCTAGGTGTGCTTTACCATCTTCGACCACACGTCACTTAACATCAGGTGAGTTGTGGTCAAACACTCAGACTGTGAGCAATAAAAAAAAGATTAGGTTTTTTTTATTGTGAATTTGTGTTGATTTTTTTCCCTGATGTAAAGTGACATGTGATCAAAGATGGTAAACACACCTAATCTGGAATGGAACTGGTTCTCAAGGAGGGCTGCCGGAAAACTCTGTTTGGCGCTTGTCGACAGATTTTTCAACTTGAGAGTGGTAGCTAGCTAGTCGATTACTAGACAATACACTACCACCATGCTACGTTTTTTCACAATGTTTACCTTCACCGGCAGCTCAAGCTCTGTTGGAGTTTGAACCCACGCTCTTCGGCGTGTGAAACAACCGCGCAAACCACTGAGTTATCATCGCTACAAAATCATCAGGCGAGTTGGCGATCAAACGCTTGCCTATTTATGAAAAAAAAAAAAAATTGGGAGACGAAATGTTGACTATCTGCCGAAGATGGTACCTGGTTTTAATTATAATGAAACAATATCCAAGTCGAAGTTTAGTCTAAAATAAATTATTTTTCTTTCGTCTTTCTATTTGTATAATTCTAATTCAATAATAATAATTTAACATTAATATTTATTTTTATTTTTATTTTTATTTTAACGTAACTCTATAGCCATATTCTAAAATAAAAGAAATATAATAATAATCATCTAGTTCGAAAGTCAGCAAGAGAAAATGAGACCATTTTGCTCGCTTTTTACAAAATCATGTCAATAAATAAACACAAACATTAGATTAAGTCTTAAATGAAACGATTTACACATACTAGACCACGGTAATTAGGCATAGTTACCATGTGATAAATGACTTCAGACCTGCATGCTTCTGTAGGCAACTAATTGCATTGGAGAGTAGTTCTGGCACATTCTGCGAATAGTTAGTCTTTGCTGTTTAGAATAAGGCATGTGCGTATCGTGATGCGATTTTAATCGGTTAAACTGGTGCTTAAAAATCGATTCATCAAGATGTGAAATACTTTTTGATTTACCAAAGAGTTTGTTTGCAACAAAGAGAGCAATAAGTTAAAAAAAATACGTTTAGTACGTATTGTTTTTTTTACAAACCGTAGAACATGTTTACGCGTTTAAATCTCTGTTTTTTCTTTATTGTTGACAGGCTAGTTGTTTGACCACAGCTCACCTGATGTTAAGTGACGGTGTGGTCGAAGCTGGTAAACACATCTAGTCTGGAATGTAACTGGCTCTAAAGAGAGGCTGTCAGATTATACTGTTAGTTGTTTGGCGACAGATTTTCAACTTGAGAGTGGTAGCTAGCCAGCCGTGTACTAGAAAGTAGCCTACCACCATGATATGGTTTTCTCACGATATTTTCCAGGCAGCTCAAGCTCATTGTTTGGGTATGAACCCACGCCTTACACATGTTAACCGACCGCGCAAACCACTGAGCTATTATCGCTACAAGAAACAATAAAGAATTCGGTTTACCTACGCGGGATTACTCACGTTTAATTTTATCGGAAACTCCGACTATAGTTTCGGCCACATCCGGTGGCCTTCATCATGGAGACAAAGCTGAGAACAGCGCGCGCGCGGTCGTCTTGCTTCTAACTGACGCAAGACGGTGCGCGGTGCACTGATGCAAGACGGTGCGAATCCCGCATAAGTTAAACAAAAATGTGTCAAAACAACGTCAGTTTCAATAGTAAAACAATAAATAAAATCTGAAACGATATAATGATACAGTATCGATCGACATGATACCATCACTAATCACTCATTGCGAAAGCTCTATCTTGTCTCTATCATGTTCCATAGGATTTAAAGCCCCACTCGTGTGAACGATATTATTTATAGCAATAGCAGTGGAAAGTAAAGAAAGTCTGTGCCAATCCCCGCCTAGGTGATAAGATATTACCTACGATTCATTAACTGGTGATAAAGTGGTTTTAATATAGGAGATTGACGAATAGTCTCGTATCTGAATAGCGGGTAATAAACTTGCATAGTTTGTACCTTGATATTATCTAGCATAACCTATATTCAAGATTGTAGTTTTAATGAGACCTTAGCATGCATTTTCTTAAGGTAGAGTGGGCCATTCATTATCATCCTATGTCTTAAAGTAAAGAGCATCTGTCCTGGACTTTCTTTTAAATAAATAAAATAAATATTGGGGGACATTTTCACACAGCGCCATCTAACCCCAAACTAAGCAAAGCATGTACTATGGGAACTAGACAGCTAACATTATAGTCGAATTCTTTTTTTTTTGTAAACACATACAGAACAAACATCCACGTTAGTCACACAAATGTTAGCCCTGAGTGGGAATTGAACCCGCGCCCTTGAACTCTAAAAGCAGAACTTTACCAAATGAGATAACAGGGCAGTCAACAAGTCTAAGAAATTTACCAATGCCTAACTTCAATTGAAAAATTAAAGGCTTTTTTCCTTCGGAATGCATTTTATAAGCTTAATGACTTTATGAAAATTTATTGGAATATAATAAACAATCGTTTGCATGTGATGTTGAATAATGTAATTTGTAATGTATTTCTAAATTTATGATTTAATTAATTTATTGACCCAATATGACATTCACATGATATTTTATGACATTTTAATATTATTTGTCATTTTTTTTTATTATTACATTATTTATTAACCATAAATAACAACTATTATATTATTACAGGCAAGTCAATATAACAAGTCCAGCAAAATATTATTCTATTTGACTAATAGTTTTTTTTTTTCAAAAAAAAAATCAATTTCAAAAATTCTTTTATTCAGTTTAGACCCTGGTAAGGCACTTATGAACGTTAAGTTACATGTTTGAATCTACCACCGGCTCGTAATTACACTTCAACTGAGAAGACTCCGGCAAGAAACTCAGCAAGGCATTTTTTCGTGGATCTTTCTTTTCATATTAGGTTACAGTTTACAGTTATAAATATTAATACATACATTATGCTTACTACAATTATCACTTAGCCAGGGGGATGCAAGTGCAGAGAGAAGCTACAACAACCATATATTCCTGTCTTCTTCGTAATGAGCCACCTTATAGTAAGCTTTGTCAATATTTTTATAAACTGTATTGAATTGACGTACCTAGTATAACGAAACTCTGTTATAAGGTGAATAAATAATATGAATCTGAATTTTTTATAGCTTGCGATGTTACAGAGCTTTTAAGATTGATGAATGTACGAAGCACCAAAGCACTTAAGGGTGGTAGCTAGCCAGCCAATTAATAGAAAATATTCTACCACCATTGTATAACCACCAGCTCAAGCTCATCATTTACTTACCAGCCACTGAAAATAGCTGAACAAATACTTACTTACAAACACAGGTACTTAGGTCTTAAATGTATACGTTGCAAACAAATAGATTTTATAGCTTTCAGAACGCTCTGCCAATTAATAATTAAATTTAGAACTGAATTAACCTTTGCAAAGCAATAAGTAACTTGCCTACATTATAGAAAACGTGTACTTAGTTATGACGTGTTGGCACACTTCCCCAGCTTTCCTAGACCGCGTATGATTGATAAAAGTTGTTTAAATGTACACGATAGCGTGCAGCGATAAGGCTTTAGTTTATTTTACAGCATTGGCCTAGAAACTAAGCAGGTTTTGCAAAGTTTGTTTGTTTTACTAAGCGCTCTTTAATTGAATTTGGTAGACAAATAATGTGTTTGGGTTCTTTTGGATGTATTTTTATTTTCAAACATTACTATAGTTACTAAACCGAAAGATAGTATATAGTATAGTATCATTGTAAACAACTTTTACTATGGACACAACTCTGAAATCATGACAAAAATCTGCTGTTTCTTAGTCAGCGCATAGACAATTAATGTGTTTAGGTTCTCTTAAATGTCTTTTTTATATATTAAAAAAAATTACACACTTGGGTTATAAAGTTAGGGTACACTAAACCGAGTGATTTCAGAGTTGTGTCCATAGTAAAAGTTGTTTACAATGATACTACATATACATACTATATTTCGGATTAGTGTACTATATTAATTTTTCAAAGTAAATAAAAAAACATCCAAATGAATCCAAACACATTAATTGTCTATGGGTTGACTAAGAAACAGCTGTTTTTTTTTCATGATTTCAGTGTTATATTCAAAGTAAAAGTTGTTTACAATGATCATTATACTATCTTTCAGTTTAGTAAGCTGTAGTAATTTTTGAAAATAAATAAGAACTAGAAGAACCCAAACATATTGGTCTATGCGCTGACTAAGAAACAGCAGATTTTTTTTTCACCATTTCTTAGTTGTCTTCATAGTAAAAGTTGTTTACAATGATTTCTATATTAACTTATTTCGTTGTCTTCTTAAATATATGGTGCAAATGATTCAAAATTGTAAGTAAAAGTTGTTCCTGGTAATATGTACAATGATCCCCATTCGCCCAATTATACCCCATGCTTATAACCTGAATTAAATAATGGATTGGTAGGATTGAGCATTAGAATCGATGTCGCTAGATTTTCATAGATCAATACAAAAGAAATGTGATCAACAGTTGTGATTCAAGGGAATATCTGTGTCGTAGTAACTTATTGAAGTGGCAACTTTGAGTGTCAAAATATCCTTTAAATTTAAATCCATTTTTTTTTCATGTCGTGTATAATTTATTAATTTTACGGGTTTCCTCCACGTCGTGGCTCAAGCTGTAATGTAACCTCATACCCGCTTCCGTGCAGGCCGCACCTTCCATCGTACATCTCAGAATCAAGCTGAGGTCTTGGCAACTAGATACCTTGTTTTATAACTGTGACGATAATTTAAAATTAAGTGACTATAAAAATACTGTTTTTTTGTGGTTGACAGGCTAGGTGTTTGACCACAGCTAACCTGATAATAAGTAACGGTATGTTCGAAGATGGTAATTACACCTAGCTTGGAATGGAACTGGCTCTCAAGTGAGACTCCCGGAACACACCCATTACTTGGCTGCGATTTTCAACTTGAGGGTGGTAGCTAGCCAGTCGAATACTATAAAGTATCCTATTCATATTCACGATATTTCTTTCACCGGCAGCTCAAGCTCATTGTTAAGATTTGAACCCACGCCTCTCGGTGTGCGATCCGATCGAGCTAAGCCATCATCGCTACAAACTTAGGTAAAACTTATATAGAATTTATTATAATCCTGATTATTAACATAGTATCAGCATAGGTATAAACTTTCTTCGCTTCAATGCCTATTTTTACCACAACCTAGTGTTTCGCATAATATTTGCGATAGCGTGCACCACATCAACACTATTAACCCACACAGCGATATTGTACATGCAAATAGGGAGAAAATGTGACCGATAATCTCCAACCTCAGTATATGATTAAGTGTTCACTGGAAGCACTAAAGTGAGTACTGGATACTTCCTACCGAGGCGACCTTTCTGACTATGTCATATAAATATTATTACACAATCATATAACTTAACATCAGATGAGCTGTGGTCAAACACCTAGCTTGTCTACAATAAACAAAAAAATTACCAACACTTTACCAAATCATTTGCTAGGACATATTTATAAAAGTGTTCTTATTAAAACTAAAAGATAAGAAAATTTTATAAATAAGTAGATTTATAAGCGTCTTATACTAGCAACGTCTATAGTTATAGCGTCTTATACTTTCTGTATCGCTGATTAATCGGTGAAAACGCTAATAGGAGAAAAAAATATTTAATAGAATTTATGACGTCGCCTACCGAGCCGTGTGGTGTAAAATCGCATAACTAAAATTACAACCAATCAAAGTTAGAATAGCTCAGAAATTCGATATTTAAAGCTGTCGAAAACCAGAAAACAAAAGAGAAATTAAGTTAGCTTTTTTTTTAACGCTGACAGCCTAGGTGTTTTGACCACAACTCACCTGATGTTAAGTGACGGTGTGGTCGAAGATGGTAGAGCACAACTAGCCTGGAATAGAACTGGCTCTCAAGTGAGGCTGCCTGAACACACCGTTAGATGCTTGGCGGCAGATTTTCAACTTGAGGGTGGTAGCTAGCCAGCCGAGTACTAGAAAGTACCCTACCACCACGCTATGGTTTCCTCACGATGTTTCCTTCACCGGCAGCTCAAGCTCATTGTTGGGGTTTGAACCCACGCCCTTCCGCATGCGAACCGACCGCGCTAACCACTGAGCTATCATCGCTACAAAACAAACTACTGCCAAACAAACCTACACGCAAACATAAATACACACCTTACTCCTATTCAAAATTGGTTAGAGTTTGACCATTCCCTGCTTCATATTAAGCCGTTAATATTACCTCAGATATGCACTCTTAGAACTTGACTCAAGATTTCTTCTGATATGATGTTTTCCCACGACAGATTTTCATTACGCACCGCGACTACTTTTCACTTGTTCCTCTATATTAGTCAGAGCGTCTAGACGCTGTAATCGCGACAACCTACTTCACCAGCGGATGTTTATGACACACTACAGGGCATAACAGTAAAGAAACTTTCAGTTTAGCTGGATCAAAAGATAATTGAAAAAACACTGGCCAAGTGCGAGTCGTACTCGCGCACGAAGGGTTACAACGTTACACGAAGAGTACCAATATCTAAAAAAAAAAAAAAATATATTTTATTCTGTTTTTTAGTATTTGTTTTTATAGCGGCAACAGAAATACATTATCTGTGAAAATTTCAACTGTCTAACTATCACGGTTTATGAGATACAGCGTGGTGACAGACGGACAGACAGACAGACGGACGGACAGTGGAGTCTTAGTAATAGGGTTCCGTTTTACCCTTTGGGTACAGAACCTTAAAAAACATATTTTCTTGGCTAAGAAACACCACTGCCTATTGGTTGCATTATTAGGCAAAATTCGTATCAAGGCAACTTGTATATCTGATCACAATATAGTTCGATACCGTAAGCTCGTAAGCAAGACATGGCTAGCTACTACCCTCAAGTTGAAAATCTGCTGTTAAGCACCTAACGGTGTGTTCCGACAACCCCACGAGAGAACCAGTTCCATCCCAGGTTAGGTGAGTTTACCATTTTCGACCAATCAGTCAACACTTGAGAGCCAATTCCATTCAAGGCTAGGTGTGCTTTACCACCTTCGACCATATCGTCACTTAACTAATGTTGAGGCTGCCGGAACACACCGTTGGGTGCTTGACAACAGATTTTTGATAGATAGACAGTTCAGTACTATAAAGTACACTACCACCAAGCTATGGTTTCCTCACGATATTTTTCTTCACCAGCAGCTCAAGTTCATTGTTGGAGTTTGAACCCACGCCCTTTGGCGTGAGAACCAACCGCGCCAACCACTGAGCTATCGTCGATACGAATGTTGTTATGTATCTTCAAATCCAAAATGAACAATCCCTACTGTAATGAAGAAAGTATGCGATTAACCTTCTTTTAAATCGAAATGGATTCACGTCAGGCTAGAAAAAAAAGAGATGAACATAATTTTAATGCGAAACCCATACTGTTTTTAGTGTTAGTTGATATTTAACAGAAATTACTTATTAACTTATAAATCTGTAGAACCACTTATGTTTTAGTCAGGCTAGAAATAATATATCTGTTGAGTCGAGTGAGACCGTCAACATCGTATGTCCCAATTCAAACTGTAAGCCGTCCAAAGATTCTTTAGTTCCATCGTTGACTCAGTTTCACAGTAAGTTGACCGTAAAAATCGCATGATCTGGTTATTGAAATACGATGAAAAATTTATTGTATTAACTAGTTAATTAGAGCTGTTTTAAGGTTTTATATCAGTAAGGTATTATGATGATCAAGAAATTCTGAATCTTAGGAACACATAACATAAAAAATCGAGGATGTGCGAAGTCTGCAAAACGCACTTAGCCAGTTTGTAGGATTACAGCTCGCTGCCAGCAGTAGGGCAATTTATAAAAACAATAAGACTGATTTTGATGTACCAGTCTTGTGTTTCTGGCTAGCACTATAAATCTTCGAGGTCGTATTAGCAATTTTATTGGTAGTTAGTGATATTTTATTACTTTTCATTTTAAGTAGTGAGTGCTTAATTTACGTTTTGAGTTACAACTTCTTAACTTTGGGGGGTAGACAGTGATGGATGGAAAAGACTTTCATTTGGTGATAATGAAGTAAATTCATTAATATAATTATTTTTGGCAACTTACTGCCGCCGTTGAGTTAACATTACCTTTAGGATAAAGCACTTTAGTTTAATTACTGAGATTAATCACAAAAAAAACGTGACCAACAAAGGAAAATAACAAATGTATAATCAATTCAAGTTTTGGCACAAACTTAAAGCCCGTCACAGACAGAGCCTTAATATATTAAAATATACTGTTCCGTATATTATATTATAGCCATGATAGCTCAGTGATTAGAGCGGTCGGTTCACACGCCGAAGAGCGTAAGTTCAACCCCCAACAATGAGCTTGAGCTGCCGGTGAAGGAAAACATCGTGCGAAAACCATAGCATGGTGGTATAGTATTTTCTAGTACTCGGCTGGCTATATTATTTTTATACTCATAAATGACTTTTTATGAAAAAGTTATGAGACGAACAAAACGCTCTCCTGATGATAAGAGATAATGCCTGTCCATGACCATTGCAGTGAATCGCTACAAAGTTGGTGCTTGGTGGCAGATTTTAAACTTGAGGGTAGTAGCTAGCCAGCCGAGTACTAGAAAGTACCCTACCACCACGCTATGGTTTCCTCACGATGTTTTCCTTCACCGGCAGCTCAAGCTCATTGTTGGGGTTCGAACCCACGCCCTTCGGCATGCGAACCGACCGCGCTAACCACTGAGCTATCATCGCTATCGCTATCGTCATGGTTTCTTTAGACAAGCGTGCTCCACCGTAGACCGCATCTTCGCTTAACATTACGCGAGCTGGCGGGCAAACGCAATTCTATATGTTATATAAAAAACAATTAAAATATATATTTGAGTCTGTGACGGGTTTAAATCTCAAGTAGACCTCCCAGTAGAGGTCGACTTAAATCCATTTCCAAACTTTCATTGTGTACTAAGTATAAAAGCTTATATTAATGGACGGTGAAAAAAGGTTTTGCCCCAGCTATACTATATGTATTACTGGGGCAAATGTTAAAATACTGAAACAATGAAAGTCATTTATTAAAGTAAACATTTTAGTTGACGGGTGGTCTCTATGGTTAAAACTAGATCTATAACAGTAGCCTTGTAGAGTCACATTAGAATTAACTACCGCAGTAAACAAGTTTAAATGCACAGTTGATGCCGCATGGAAAAAGGAAATTGGCACTGGGGCATACTGTAGCTCTAACTTTCCTATTTTTCTATGTCACAGAAGGCAAACATTATAAAGCCTAGAACATCGTCGCAAAGTTGCTAGTTTATCGGATTCATTTGAGAGAGTATGTTTCAGAACTACATGGATTATTCCCCCATGCCCATTTTTCTATCGGACAGCCAGAAGCTCAAAAAAGCGACAACGTTTCATGGTTGACGTTCCAAAAACTCGAACGAAACGATTTGATTCCACGTTCATTGTGCGGACTGCTAGACAGTGGAATGCTCTGCCTGAGTTTCTTCTTGCTTCACACACACAACAAACTTTTTGCAGATACAAAACTTTTCAGATTTTTTGCTTATTACTTACACTCTGACCGGTAAGCTTTTTTTAGCCTGAAATGGATCTGGCTCTCAGTGAGGCTGCCAGAACTCAACGTTAAGTACTTGGTGGCTTTTCGATTTCCTACTTGAGAGTCCACTTGCTGGTCCAGTAGAAAGTACCCTACAACCATTAAATGGTTTCCTCACGATTTTTTCCTTCACCAGAAGTTCAATCGTCCCGAAAGTGTGAACTGGCCGCGTTACCAATTGTGCTATCGTCGCTACAAATACACAGACAAACACAATCACAGCAGTTCTTGAACACAGTTTTAGCAATATGTTATTCAGGAAGTTTATTTACCTAAAGAGGTGTTTGTCGCAATATATACTTAGAAATAAATATCAACAGCTCTCTTCTTGGTATATAGAATCAGTCGTAAAAATTAACTATGCCTCCCATAGTAGTGTAAGTCAACATAGAAATCTAACTAATACGGGCCGTAGCATCCCGTACGTCGGTGACAATCATATAAATCTAGAATAACGAGGTAATTTCCAAGCTAATCTGAGTTAATTGATGAACTACTTACTTAGAGGGAAAGCGCAAGTTTTCTAGTATAGCCCATGTATATTATTATGTTTGGGGATAGAAGTGTGATATAGGGTTAAGCGGAACGGTTCTTAGCCGAAACGATTTCATCGTATAATTATTGAACCATTTCAGAAATCGTGAAATCACCTGTTTAATTTAAAGTAATGAGACGAACGAAATGCTTCCCTGATGGTGAGAGATAACGCCTGTCTATGATCATTGCAATGATAACCAGAACGCTAAGTAGTAAAACAAAGTCCAGGTCGTTCACGTTCAGATCGTTCGTCGTTCGTCGTTCACGTCCAAGCCCAAATCGTTCACATTCGAGTAGTACCATAACTACATATGCTAGAGACGCTAGACATACCTACGCCCATTGTACTCATAATAAATAATAATTTTGTCTCCATGAAGAAGGTCATCGGATGTGGTCTTCTTCATTCAGTCGGAGTACCCAATATAACTTAACTTGAACCACTGCATTTTCCATAGTATAACTTGATTACTTGAAAATATCAAAACACTTGACACTGGCAAAAGCACAATGCGAAGCCAAACTAAGAAGGATTACAATTAATATGTATGAAAATATATTTAAAAGAAAGTTAGAAAGATAGAAACTCTTTATTTCGTACACCTGATACTAAATATAAAAGCTTTATGAACTACTGTCACTAGTGATGGCCTTACGATAGAGATGTCTTTTAGGCAACCTTGGGATAGAATTTAATTCACAGATGTGATTTTGATCAAAAATGTGCCGAGAAATAAAGAAGTGATCTCACTATAGTATTTCAATAGATCTTGTTAATAAATCAGATAGTGGTCATCTACTCCATTTTAGATATCCTGTCCAGTATCACCGGTAGCCCCGTTCCGGAATAGATCTTCAATTAGAGCCTAGCTGGACCCGTCCAGCATCAATCAAGATGTAATCTGGTAACGCGATTTATGGGGAAAAGCTGATTGAGATGGTATGATAGTTTTAAAGTCGGTTCACTATTTGACGACTGTTGATAGCGTTTGGCTGCTTTATGGTTCAGTCAGTTCATAGCAGCTCTAATCTTGTGAGTTGTAGGTGTTGGTTCGATTCCCATCGAGAACAAACTAAATAATGTAGTTAATTATATAATCCGAAAGGGGGTTATTTTAATTATCATTAGGAGCTTGTTTTTTTTTACCTATGTTTTATAAGCTAGGTATTTGACCACAGATTACCTTAAGGTCTTAAGTGACGATGTGGTCGAAGATGGTAAACACACCTAGCCTGGAATGGAACTGGCTCTTAAGTGAGACTCCCGGAACACACCTTATGTATGTCTAGGTGCATTATAATTATATATTTTAAAAGTCAATACAGAATGAATATAAAAGTTAATTAGGTCATTGGTTATTTAGGATTAGAATTATAAATTAAATTAAATAATAATACTATAGTTATACAGCCAAAAAAAATACCTAGTTTCGTCCATTCTACTGCCATGAGCGAATATTTTTCAATAAAAAAATTGTCTATCACACAATGTTCTTAGGAAGTTCAAATTTAGAATTAAGATCCGTTTCAAATTCAAAACAGCAGAATTGTTTATAAACAAAACACCAACCAATTCGAGCGGTTTCTTTACATACCTACCATGTATAGCAAATGTACATTCTGTTCTTTGTCTTTAGAGTACAAAATCACTTAGCAAGCTTCTGATAAAGTTCATAATAAACAGCTGACCTATGATCATTGATGTATTGGGATCGCGATGAAGCCACAGTTTAGGTCAATGTTACTGGGAAGCTAATAGAAATGATGAAGATGAAGTCATAGTTAAGGTAGCAGTTAGTATGGGGTAAGACTACATAGGGTGAATGAACTCCTGTATCAATGGAAGTATGTTTTGACTGATGGTAGCACTTATGATTTTAAAATTGATCGGAGAATTATTAAGCTTTAAAATGACTGAATGTCTGGTGTCGAAATTTGGAGAGAAATGAATGGGCTTAAATTATATGAGCGCATATTAGTGTCAAATAAAATAAAATCTTTTGATATGATTCTGTAGATATACAGGGTTTTATTCTTGGGATATATTAAACCAAAAAAGTGTCAAGAAAAAGTAATATACTTATATAGGTAATTATTATGTTCTGAGCGTAATAACATATGTGTTTTGCTCCAATAATATTGTTAATTAAAACAAAGAGTTTTTTTTAATATCGTTGGACTTTTCATAAAGCGCAAGCAAAGCTTGTTCTATGGGAACCAGATAACTAATAGAACACTTATATACTTTTTTATGTAAATACATACTTATTATGAATACAAACAAACAAACATTATCGTCACATAAATATTTGTTCTGGTGGGAACCAAACCCACGCCCTACGAGCTCTTGAAGCAGATATTCTACCAAATGAACTAATAGGGCAGTCAAGTTAGTTATGCAATGCGAATAGAAAACTAATATCGAATTTAACTACCTACATTTTCCTTTTTAGTCCGTTGGTATAAAAGAGACAGATTACCTGAGATATGCAACTGAAATAAATTACTTAAAAGTACAAATATTATTTCAAAACCAGCTTTTATTTAAACACGTGAACTAAAAAGTTAATAAAAAGAATTGAACACTGGTTTGCAAATTTGAAAACGAGCTTACATAGGTACATAATATCTACGAACGTTGTTAGTTAATTAAAAGCATAACGTACAAGCCAAAAAAATAAAAATTAAAATCTGTCTACGAAAAAAATTACTAGGTGAAGTAAAAATGTAACCTGTCACCCGGAGCATAATAACTAATCGATTGATACCTTATACATCAAAATCGTATGAACAGTTTTGGCAGTATATAGTAGAATACATATTACACATCACATATCATCATCGGCCATAGCTCGTCCACTGCTGGACATAGGCCTCCTCCTGGGGAGGTTTTGCCAATACTCGCCACGCTTGGCAGGCGGGTTGGCGAACGCAGTTAGGTGCGATTGTTCAAGAAAGACGCTGCTGCCCATCTTCCGGATTACATTCCTTAGCCGACATTACGGCAACCACGGGTATAGAGGGTGGGGTACAATTCTTACGCCGGCACCACCACTTACATATTTTACATCTAATGCTAAAGGCATAACCTCTTTGGCTTTGCCATAGTCGGGTAAAAAGCGACATAGATGGATAGGGAATTTGGGATATTTTAAACTAAGACAAAACTACTTCCATGACCATGTACTGAAATAGATCAACGAACTCGAAAAAGGTAAAGCTATTTTATTCTTTGGATGATAAACTATGAAGTACGTTTAGGGCAAAATTGTATGTTTCCTAGAAAGATAGGTTAAGTACATTGTTGTTAAATTTAACTTATAATTAAGAAAAATTAACTCACCTTGATTCCAAGCAGCTGTAATGTTCTCATGATAAAAATACTCCGTCTCTTCTTCGTCAGACCACAGCACCCCCTCGATACTCGACGTGATCCCTTGAGCATCAGGACCTTCCACCAGGGATCTTCTCGAGAGCTGGTCATAGCTTGGAGGCCTTGATAGCGAGTAAGAGCTAATGTCCGCTAAGGAAGACCTAAAATTTTTCACACTACGACTGTCTATAGGACGGTATGACGGTCGAAGTCTAACATCCTCAGATTTAACTGATCGTAAGGACCTACAATCGTAATTAGGGTCACTTGAAAGGTCGCCCAAAGATACTTTGAAGTTATTGGACGATATATCTCCTAAAGGTACTTCGCAAGATCGTCGTTTCATACTAGTTTTCTGTGATGGGGCTTCGCCAGTCGCTTGCATGTGACGACTCACCCCGGCACTATTCAAAAACTCGTTTGAAGTATAAGTCTGCATGATTACTTAATTCTAACTTTAGGAACTTTAAGGTTGACTAAGTTGTGGAATTATTCGTTCGTTGTTCGTAATTATCTGGAACAAAACAAAAAAATATATGTTACAAAATCAATTACAACAACAACAAAAACATTTGGGGAGAGTTTTGGCGGGAACGCGGAAAGAGTCGTGTCATTGTATTTTTTTCTAAAATAATGATTTTTTTCGATTGGTTATGTCTAAAAGTAGTGGTGTTTAATTCATAAAGTGCCGAATTACAAACACGAGTGTGGGAAAGTGATATAATGTGGTGAAAAACATGACTTTTCGTGTTACTTCCAAAACTCTATCGAATGAACGAACGCTACGACTTGCGCCATCTATTCATTAATCTATGAACTAGCAAGTGAATGCTGGAAATTCGTTCCTCTTTACAAAGTTAACACGCTATGGTTCCTTTGATGACGTCGTGTTTTCTAATATGGCCAGTAGATGGCGCTTAATGAAAAATACAGCTAGTGATATTTCTAATATAAGCTATTTTAAGTATTAACGGGATTTTTACTAGATTAAAAAGATTTATATTAAAAAACTACATTAATCATGTCACTGTATGCTGTTTAACCGAGGATCTCTTCCTTTCTCCGTAATACGACGCCAAATTTCGACAGGAAGCGGGCCAAAACCATAAGCAAACAACAATGGGAAAAGACCCGAAGGACGTAGGTTCAAACCCTAACAATAAGCTTTAGCAGCCGATGAAGGAAAACATCATGTGGAAACCATAACTTGGTGGTAAGGTACTTTCTAGTACTCGGCTGGCTAGCTAACACCTGCAAGTTAAAAATCTGCTGCCAAGTATCTAACGGTGTTTTCTGTCAGCCTCATTGAGAGCCAATTTCATTTCAGGCTAGGTGTGTTGACCATCTTCGACCACACCGTCACTTAACATCAGGTGAGCTGTGGCCAAACGTCTAGTCTGTTAGACATGATATCGATGAAACATGTTTTTTCGTGTTGCTTCCAAAACTCCGTTAAAACTTATAGTAAAGCCGTCATTACTTTACTAGGGCAAGTACTTACTTGACTTATTTTGTGGGACTTTGACCATGGGCTGGTTTATTTTACTTGAATTCCAACAAGTTTTTGTTTGAGTGTTCTGTATAATTATGACTGTATTACAAGTATGTATTTACAAAAAAAAAAGAATTTATGTATTCTATCAGCTATTTGACTTGCATAGTAGGTAGGTATAAGTTGTGTTTAGTTTGCGGTCAGATGGCATTATTTATGGCATACGATAATAACATAACTAAATACCGAAATAACATTTACAAAACGCTCAAAATGCGATACTAAAACCAAAGAAAATTAAAAGAAAAATTGCAGTATATATAGGTACCTACTTACTATATTTTTCTGTAACAAAAATCGTATAGTGTTGATGTGGCTGTTATTTGTGATAAAAAAACAACATAGGTATCCATGTTTTTTTTTAGTTTGAGTGTTTTTTTTTTATAACGAATAGGCTTGCGTTTGACCGCCATCTCGCCTGATGATAAGCGAAGATGCGGTCCACGATGGAGCACGCTCGCCTAGAAGAAACCGATTTACTCGCGACTTGAAGGCACCCAGATTGTACCTATCGGGGAACACCCACTCGGGCAGCGAATTCCAATGTTTAACGGTTCGTATGAAGAAGGTGGAACCAAACCGCTTAGTTCGAGTTGTTGGAATATCCACCATGAAGCGGTGCCGCTTCTTAAAGCTTCTGGCTGTCCGATAAAAGAATGGGCAGGGTGGAATTAGGTCATGCAGATCTGAAGCGCACTCTCCAAAGTGTATCCGGTAGAAAACTGACAGACAAGCAACTTTGCGTCGATGTTCCAGGCTTTGGAGCCTTTTCTGAACAAGCGAATCGTTGCTTATGAGTTTCTTTGCACGCTTCTCAATAGACTCCAACGCCTCAAGCTGTTTTTACGCATTTTGTATTTTATCGGCACTATCAGTTGTTGGTGTGTGTAATGTGTATAAGGGTGATTTTGGTTTGCAGGTTAGAGTAAAATAAAAAGACGTGATGACTTATGTTTGCAAATTTTCTCTATTTGTTTGGAAAAAATAATAACAATTCATCATCATCATCATCATCTCAGACGTCCACTGCTGGACGTAGGCCTCCCCCATTGACTTCCAAAAAGACCGGTTGGAAGCGGCTCGCATCCAGTGTGTGCCTGCGGTCTTATGAGGTCGTCTGTCCAGTCCACCTTGTGGGTGGACGTCCTACGCTGTAATATTAGTAGTATTAATAACAATCAATTATTTTTAATTGTTATTATTTACTGCAACTACTTGTCGGTAGCTACAACAGGCTGTTGTCCGACCCCTGCTCTGAAGCCGCCAGGGAGCTTTTCTTTTGTGTGAGTCGCCTCAAGTGACCTACGTTGATTTTTTAGTGTGTATGCAGGGGAGTGAATGTGTGTATGAGAGAGTTAATATGTTAATGTGTATAAGTATGTGTTGTGTTTAGGTATTTTTTTTTTTACTTGTAAAAAACATTATAGAAAATACGATGGGACTGCCATGTGGATATCACAAAAGTCCCATAAATAAATTGGGGAAAAAAATATGTTTTATTTATAACTTTGCTATGTTGTCATCCGGATTCGGAATCGGATACACAGTCGAATTATACAGGGTAGACTGGGTACGGTTGAAGTGGTGGAGGGTTGAAACAAAGCGAATACCTATCTCGCGAACCGTGCATGATGAGGTGAGGGGTACAAGGGAGAACGAAGCGGGCGACAAGTCTAAACACGAATTTTAGTGTTGAGCCGCTCTTCGCGCGCTGTGCTTGTGTATAGGAGGCCCCATTGTATTTTTCGACGGAAAAGTAAGTATTTTTGTTCGTACATTTTTGTAATTATTATGGTTTTAATTAAAGTAAGAGTATTGAGAGTTTTGTATTGTTTTAATTGAAGTTTGTAGAATATGGCAGTATGTTTATTTTTATTCAAATTTATTTTCATTCTTACTGTGAACCGTTTTATACCTAGAAGGGAGGTTGGGGACAGTTGAAACAGTTTATTTATTTAATTTTCTTGCTTTTTAGATGCCAAGGGTCCGTCAAAGGAAGACGACGAGAGGTCAGGCCGACTTGTCAACGTATAAACAAGCATATGAAGACGTAAAAGCGGGATCATCTATAAGATCAGCGGCAGAAAAGAACGGTCTGAACCACTGTTCCTTGTTGAGATATATACGTAAACGAGATGCGAGTGGTGGCGACGAAATGCAAGAAATGGGATATAGGGCTCACAATCGAGTGTTTAACGAAGAACAAGAGCGTGAGCTATCTAAACATTTAATAAGATGTGCAGATATTTATTTTGGTCTAACTAAAAAGGATGTAATGAAATTGGCATACGAATTAACCGTCAAGTACGGCTTATCACGACCTCGGACTTGGGAAGACAACGAAATGGCTGGCGAAGAATGGTTTCGCATGTTCATGCGAAGAAATCCTGAACTGTCAGTACGAGCAGCACAGGCTACAAGTATTTCGACAAGCTTTAATAGAAACAACGTAAATGCTTTCTACGATAATTTGGCTACTGCCATGGACCGCTATAAATTTGAACCACAAAATATATATAATGTTGATGAGACCGGCATTACTACTGTGCAAAAACCCGACAGAATAATAGCTAGACGTGGTGCTCGTCTAGTAGGTTCAGTGACTTCAGCTGAGAGGGGTACTTTAGTCACAGTAGCCTTTGCGGTCAATGCCATCGCAAATGCTATTCCTCCATTCTTCGTCTTTCCGCGAGTGCGATACCAAGATCACTTTATCAGGGATGGACCAATAGGATCAGCTGGAAGTGCAAATCCTTATGGCTGCATGCAGGATGATACATTTATTCATTTCCTGGAACACTTCAAAAAACATACAAATGCTTCTTCTTCACATAAAGTCTTACTTGTGCTTGGTAACCACTCTTCACATATTCACATTAACGCACTAAACTTTTGTAAAACAAATGGCATTGTGCTGCTTTCTTTCCCTCCCCACTGTTCACATAAACTCCAACCGCTTGAACGATCTGTATTCGGTCCGCTAAAGAAAGCTGTAAATTCGTCCTGTGATGGATGGATGCGAAGCCATCCCGGTAAGACAATGTCAATATACGACATCCCTGGGATTTTAGCTACTGCTATGCCGCTTGCTCTTACACAATCCAATATACAAGCTGGCTTTCGCACAACTGGGATTGTTCCATTTAATCGGCATTTGTTTACTGAACTCGATTTTGCACCTGCATTTGTGACAGATAGGCCAAATCCTGCAAATACACTCGAGGCAGTTGATGGCCCTATTAAGAATACTATTACAACTGAGGACAGAACGCCACCACCATCACCTTCTATTTTAACTCTTAAGCCACCAGAAGAGGCGGAGGAGCTTTCTAATGCAGCTATTTTGATACATCAACCGACTGTAAATATGCCACAGTGTTCAGAAGTCCCAGACAGAGAACTGGAAAACATTATTGCAGATCCAGAACCTTTGATTACACTACCCGGACATCAAAGTAGTGGTGGCGTTCTGCAAATTTCACCAAAACCCTCTACAAGTTCTCAATCTATTCCTGTGATGACAAATCAAACGAAAAAGAACACGACTTCAAGAACACCACTTTTGTATTTGCCGGAAGCAATACGACCATTACCAAAAGCTTCTCCAAGGAAAACCAGGAAATCTACAATCTACACAGATGTATCTGTGTAGATAGAAAAAGAAGAGATAAGAGAAAAACATGAAAACAGATTGAAACGAACCAAAGCTAAGCAAGTTAAGAAAAGATTAGATGGAGGAAAAACTAAAAGAAATGCTACAAACAGGAAAAAAACTAACACGCAACATGAATCATCATCATCATCAGAAGAAGAGGAGTGCTACTGCCTTGTTTGTATGTCAGCATATTCAGAAAGCAGACCAGTTGCCCATTAGTAGAAAGATACGGTCTTCTATTTAATATATTTCGGTCATCGCTCGCTTAACTAATCTCGATGCTATGGACTATAAACGCTAAAATGTTTCAACTGTACCCAGTCTTCCCTATTTATAACAGTCGAATATTCTAAAAGTGAATTAGTTATAAATGAATCAATTAATTACCGTAGGATTTGCGAAAAGTCGTAGAATGTTTGGCCTGAAAGCCGTAGAACACGGTAATGACCGTAGCATTGGCAGCACTGGTGGGATATATAAACATTAGTAAGTAGGAACATTATTTTGGGGGTGGGAGCGTTTCCCATACACCATATATACTTTGTGGTATACTTTATACTGATTTTGTGGTAAAAACTGAGAACTGATCCATATCCCCCCCACTTCTTTACTTAAACAAACTCACCCATAGAATAAGCAAGTTTTGGCACCGATCCCCACATTATCGCGGCAGCGGTAGGTGGCGCTCTAATCGATCGGCAAAGTTCGAGGGGCGAACAAGTGGTCTCGATCGACAAGCGTTTCATTAGAGCCTACCGCACACTACTGTATAATTAATCAGTGTGCTTTCTAGAGACGAGAATCATTGGTTGGTTATTTTTATCGATATCGGTAGCGGTAAGCAAACGCAGCGTTGCATGTGAGGTGGATAACATTTTATCCAGTTTTTAAAACAAAACAACACGGATTTATTTCCATCGTTTGCAAGTCCCGCTGGAAAAGAAAGAAATCATCAGTATAGCAGATTTTTCGCTTGCAATTATTAAATAAGTGCTGAAATTTTGATTTGTAAGGCAATTAGTATCTGCTGAAGTTTTTGTTATGTTATCCATCTTAACCCGCATCCTGCTTAACATCAGGTGGGGCGTGCTCAAACGCAAAACTATTTTGAATAAATAATAAATAAAAAGTAAAAAAATATTTTTACATACAACCTTTTATCTGGGAAAAGGAACTAAAAATTGAAAAAAATAAATTCTAGTATTTGGCATGTAGGTACTAAGCTAACATACATACATACATAAATTGCAAGTTAAATAAAAGCTTGTAATAATAAAATAGCTGAATGAAGTTATAAATAGTATGCAGGCCATCTCATCTAGTCATCAAATAAAATTAAACAAGTTTATGTGTTTGCGATGCAACAAACGTACTTCCAACAATCATCTAGATACATAGTTAAGAAAATTTTGAATGTGTCTTGTTTTAATAAACCAAATTTGATATTATACTACCAACGCTGCTTCGGATAATCGTTTCAGCAAAGAACTTATATATGTTCATCGCAGGCCGAGGTCTTTTAGTGGTATGCATTTGTAAGGTCATATATGTGCTCGTTTTATCGTGTGTTTTTAAAAGTGCTACACGTTTGAAAATTGACAATTTATACAAAACTCAAATAGGATTTGATAACATTTATCGATAAAAATAAAATAAATAGCAGTCAGTTAAAGACAGAAATTATCGATAAGTAACAGTATCTCCAAAACAAAATTCCCATTTCTATTCTAACACACGCGGCTTCGGTATGTGTTAACAAGGAATAAAAGATTGAGATGAGATAACGTTAAACTATTTATACGTAGCTATAGGGATATACGAGAAGTGACGAGGATTAGCATTGTTATCGCAAGTTAAACCAAGCGTGATCCGCAGAAAGATCCTTGATAAGTTTGGTCGATACCTACCTACTCGTACGTACATTTGTGTAGTTTCTATTTGTAACCAAGGCAACGAGGTTTCTCTTCATCTTTTCTTTTGTTTTCGTAGACTTCTTATTCCGTTCCGTGGCATCAATTCTTTTACTCTTGTTGTCCATCTGGTATTCTTGCCTACAGATGTGGCCATACTATTTCTAAAATAAATTAGCTGTCCTATTTTCTCTTGTTATTTGGTATTTTATTTAGTCACGGCTATCTTTCTATCTGATATTCCTTTTGGTTTGATTCATCATCATCATCATCAGCCATAAGTCGGCCACTGCTGGACATAGGCCTCCTCCTGGGGGGGTTTTGCCAATACTCGCCACGCTTGGCAGGCGGGTTGGCGAGCGCAGATAGGTGTGATTGTTCAAGGAAGACGCTGCTGCCCATCTTCCGGATTACATCCCTTAGCCGACTCTTACGGCAACCACGGGTAGATAGGGTGGGGTACTATTCTTACGCTGGCACCACCACGGTTTTGTTTTGTTTATACCTAGGTATCTATTTTTAAGAATTTTTCATTTTTTTTTTTAATAAAGTGTGTAGTGCAAATGCCTTTTTTTTTTGATAATACCAAAGTTAAAGGTAATTTTTCCATTCATAACACATCGTTAGATGTTTGGCGGCAGATTTTCAACTTGAGGATAGCTAGCCAGCCGAGTATTACAAAGTACTAACCATGCTATGGTTTCCTCACGATGTTTTCCTTCACCGGTAGCTTAAGCTCATTGTTGGGTTTTGAATCAACGCCCCTCGACATGCGAACCAAACGCGCTAACCACTGAACTATCATCGCTTCAAATAGCTTATTGCATCGTTACCTATATTTGGTCTAAAAATTAAAGTAGATGATCATTTAGTATTAAAGCTTCCAAATCGATTACACCATAGATTCATAGGTCAGTGTTAATAATAATTGTTGATTTTGTCCTAAAATCCTGTTTAATGTAACAACACTTCCTCAAAAGTGCCGTTTACTTAATCAAACCACTCAGAAGGGTAATTCGTTGCAACTAAGGGGCTTCAACTGGCTTTATAGTCTCAACTTTACAGTCCACGGTTTTACAGACTAGTGATGGGACGGCTAATTATAGTTTACCGAAACCGAATATTTTCACTTTAGAATTTTGTAGAAGAATATTATTTAACGTTTTTTGCGCATGAATTAGATACATAAATGAAAGGTCTTTGTTGAATCGCAAAATTTTCTGATGAAGAGCGAAACAATGAAACAATGAAGATACCCATTCATCTATCTGACAGGCAGAAGCTCGAAAAAGCGACATCGTTTCATGGTCGACGTACCAAAAACTCGAACCAAACGATTTGATTCCACGTTTTATTTTGCAGACCGCTAAACAGTGGAATCCGCTGCCCGAGTGGGTGTTCTCTTATGGTTAAAATCTGGGTCTTCAAGTCAAGAGTAAATTGGTATCTTCTAGGCATGCGTGCTTTACCTTTGACCGCATCAACACTTAACATCAGGTGAGATGGCGGCCAAACGCAAGTCAACCTATTATTAAAAAAAAACTTGAACGACGTGATTTCTATTTTCAAAGTAGGTATTAGCCATATCTAAAAACATATCTGTACTGTGTTAGTAAAAATCTACGTAGTACTAAGCTTAAATACAATTATTATACTCATCATTGTAAACAACTTTTACTACGAGCACAATTATGAATCGTGAAAAAACAACTGTTCCAGAGAAAAAGTTATAAGACCCATGGGCATATGAATAGAGCAGCTGTCTTTTTCATGATTTTAGAGTTGTGACCACACTAAAAGTTGTCTACAGTGATGTGTGCAATAACCCACAAAACCAAGAGGGAAAAGAGGGGGTTTCCCTGTATAACCAAAAAGTATTTTTTTTTATTCGTAGTAAGTTCGCGTTTGACCACACCCTGTCTGATGTTAAGCAGTACTGCGGTCTAAGAAAGAGCACGCTTCTCTTTTATGTTTGACAGGCTAGTCGTTTGACCACAGCTCACCTGATGTGAAGTGACGGTGTGATCGAAGATGGTAAAGCACACCTAGCCTGGAATGGTACTGGCTCTCAAGTGAGGCTGCCGGAACACATTGTTAGATGCTTGACGGCAGATTTTCAACTTGAGGGTGGTAGCTAGCCAGACGAGTACTAGAAAGTACCCTACCCCCATGCTATGATTTCCTCGCGATGTGTTCCTTCACCGGCAGCTCAAGCTCATTGTTGGAACCCACGCCCTTCGGCATGCGAACCGACCGCGCTAACCACTGAGCTATCATCACTACAAACCTAGAATGAACCTATTTACTCTAAATTTAAAGAGTATACCCATATTGTACCTAACAGGGACACAGACTTCGGCAGAGATTTCCACAACCTCGCTGTGCGAATAAAAAATATGGAATCAAAACGCTTATTGCATACATGGGGAATATCCACCAAAACGAAGTAGGTACATATTTATAAAACCGAAACCAAAAACCGGAATTTTCGCTCTTGATGACCAAAAGTTCCCATCCCTAACAAATACGAGTTATATTGCGCGTAGAATGTCCATCATTCACTGCAAGTGTAATTAAAGTCTAGTTGAGGAAGGTCCTGATTTATGCAGCTTATTGCAGCTAGATTGTCTGCCTCGGTTTTATGCTCCATCTGTTGAAATAAGTTTTGCCTTAATGCTGGAGCAAAAGTACGTGTCATGGTCCAATCTTACAAATTGGCCATTTCAAAAATATAAAGGAGTATCATTTTAATACTAGGTAATCTAAGAATTTTGATATGAGTCACAGCAATATACTCGTATACGTATTTTGCATGTGATTTTTAGTTTGAAAAAAATTTAAAAATGTCATTTGCGAAGCAAGACGAGGACGGACGCTCGTTGGACTCCATGAAGAAGGCCACCGGATGTGGCCATCACTATAGTCAGAAACGTGAGTAATACCGCATAAATAAAACAAAAATGTGTCAAGACCACGTCAGTTTCCATAATAAAATACTACCATTCCACGTAACCCTGAAAGATAGGACGACTTTTTTCCTCGGCCATAATAATAATTATTTTATTTTATTATTTATAATTGTCTTAGTCCTACGCGTAGGACGCCCTGAGACTCGATGGAGTGACGATATAGGTAGGACAGCAGTTGGTGGTGGATGAAGCGAAAAGACTAAGATCGGGCTGAGTGGCGTGACTTGGGAGTTAACTATGTGCAACAGTGGACTTCGATAGGCTAATTATAATGATGATGATGATGATTGTCTTGGTTAAATTATAAATACCTGCCTAATAAAGCATTTAAAATTTTAATAAAAAAGAGGTGTTGCGTTAATATAATATTTGAAAATAGAGTCTAAAATAAACTTAGCATAAAGTACCTACTTCAAGATTGAAAATTTGACGCTGTTTAGTATCGGGGGCACATCTTGGGTCGATAGTTAGAAAAAAAAAATTGCCGCCAGCAAAAATAGTTAGAAAAAAAATATGTTATGGAACATCCTCTAGATTTTTTCTTCTAAATTTAACGACATGAAACAATAGTATTATCATGTATTCAGTAAACACAAAAGCGTCTTAGCATGTCTTAAGTCAAATATGAAATCCAATTTCGAGACAAAAAATAATGGCAGCATTGTCGCGCCGGAAATTAAATGCCAATAGCCTGAAAGGCCGTATCATGTTTCTGCGAAAAATCAGATGCTATAGTTTAGGAGATACAGTTTAGTTTGGTTATATATGAACACCATTAGGCAGCAGAAACATTTAAATTTTAAGAAATTGACTTAATTTTTTGAATAATTACTACCAAACTCATTGAAAAGTTCCTATATTACCTCGGGAATCCATCATCAGACCTTTCTCATCATGTGAAATATATAAAGGGATTTGTTTAAAAATGGAATGATTCTAAACTCGAATAAAATATTCACTATATCCATCCTAGACAACACCAAGCATTAGACTGAGCTGAAAAATACAGACCTACTGATTAATTGTACAAATAGATTTGCATTTTTGTTTTACATATGAGGGATTACTCACGTTTTATTATATCGGATACTCCGACTATAGTTTGCAGTGGCCTTCATCAACTCTTTTCACATCACACATCATCAGCCATAGGACGTCCACTGCTGGACACAGGTCTCCTCCTGGGGGGGTTTTGCCAATACTCGCCATGCTTGGCAGGCAGGTTGGCGAGCGCAGTTAGGTGTGATTGTTTAAGGAAGACGCTGCTGCCCATCTTCCGGATTACATCCTTTAGCCGACTCTTACGGCAACCACAGGTAGAGGGGGTGGGGTGCAATTCTTACGCCGGCACCACCACGGCAAAACATCAACTCTTTTATTTGTCAACAATTAGAACTTCTTTGTTTCTAGATTAATCCATTTTTGTTTATGACGTGCATGTAGTGATTTTCTTGTTCGGCAGAGGGTGCTATTATGCTATAACATAGGTTCATTCCCAGCATGTGTAATGCTTTTCTATGAATGTTACCTTCGAACAACACTTATGTATAACTTTTGATAGACGATGTGTGTAATTGCCAAAATGTGTCAAAACCACGTCAGTTTCCATACTAAAATAGGCTTGTATTTGATCTTCTTGATGTTAAGTGATGATGCGGTCTCAGATGGAGCACGCCTAAAAAAATACCGATTGACTATCAACTTGAAGTTAAACAGATTGTATCAGTTCGCACCATGAAATTGGTATCGAATCGTTTCATTCGAGTCCCTCTTGATATAGTTTGGGAACAGCTAGATAGTTCAAAATTATTTTAAACTTCGTTAATATAGTTGCAATAAAATGATTGCTAGAAATTGACGTTGAATTTAATTTTCAAGATTTGTTGGAAAAGTTCATGTGAAGGTAATAAAAGCGTATTAAAATAAGCACTATCTCTTATTCTACAGTGAAAAAATTCAGATGTGAGTTGGGTGGGACGGAAATGAGTCGGCCGCCGGCGACCCACGTCCTAGCGCCCATGCAAACATGGGACAACCGAGTCAATAGCCACTGAAAAGAGAGGGGTCCTTAGAAAACATTGTTTCATTGGTTTTGACACTTTGGTCCATGTGCTAATCGAGCTGTTTTGGCGGGAACGTGAAATAATATTTATCTAATCTAATACATTTAAGGGAGCAATTCTTGTACATATATATGTCTATAGTATCTGGATGACCAAGCTATGCTCGGTATTTTTTTTCGTTTTCTAAAAATGAAACCTAGCTAGATCGATTTATCGTCCCCAAAACCCCCTGCATACTAAATTTCTTGAAAATCGTTGGAGCCGAGATTCAGAAAAGGCTTCAACGTCGTTTTATCCGTGTTTTCAGGCAATGAAAAACCGAGCTATGCTCGGTCATCCAGGTACTGAATAAATATATATAAAATAAGATGCGTCATATCTTGGTGGTTCCTTTCAATCAATAAACTACAAGGTTTCTCAGCAAAAATTTAAAATAGGAAACTTCCAATAAATTGCTCGTTTAAAAAAAATTCACCAAATGTTTTACACGTATTGTTATCGTAGTATGTATTTCACAACGTGCGCATTTTCCTCGTGACTTATATTTTTGGGCACATTTTGCACGAAATTCTGTACGCCTGGCTTTTCTGAAACCGGATTATAACCACTTCCGATAAAATGAGCTGTCACTGACCTAAATGTTAAGGGTGCAGCTTAGTTTACAAGCGGTTCGATTAGACTTCACCTATCATGGATTTATTTTTCACAACATAATGTAAAAATGTAGACGAACATCTCGATACTGCATCACTGTAATATTATAAAGGTGAAAGCTTGAGAGTGTGCAAGTGTGTTTGTTACTTCTTCACGCTCAGACAGCTGGACCAATTTTGATGAAATTTGGTATGGATTAACAAAGGAGCGCGTAAATTATTGTCAAAAAAAAAAAATTAAGTTTTAAGTATTTTATTCTGTTTTTAAGTGCTTATCTACAAAATGTTCATGTGGTTCGTTCCTGGAACACAATACTTGAGTAGCTTTTCTTTTTGTTTGGATTAATAGTTAGTACCTGGATGACCGAGCTTTGCTCGGCTGAAAACATGAATAAAATGACGTTTTCTAAAAATGAAACCTAGCTAGATCGATTTATATAAATATCGTTGGAGCCGTCTTCGAGATTCAGATTATATAGTATACATTTAAAAAAAAGTATGTTGTGGACTTGTATAGTTCGGCACATTACTCCTTCTTATGCGAAAATGTACACAATGTTGGTGTAAAATAAATAAACAAATCAAACCGGGTTATTTTTTTTTAATTGCCGCTTATCCACTTGTCCAATGTGCAAAGTGAATTAGATCACACAGATCTCAAACACATTTTTTTAAATATATCCAATAAAAATTCATAGAAAATATTGTACGACGGTGTCCGCTTAAAATCAGCTTTCTCGCTCCGCGTGTCACCACATTTCACCCCAATCTAATCCTCGTTGACGATGCCGGGACAAAGTTACTGCGCGGCTGATTAACTGCCACTAACTGTCAAATGAGATCTCTCCACCAGCTTTATGCTATCAGATCTTGGCAACGCTGGCGTTTTCTGAGGAAGTTTGTTTAGGTAAAATAACGAATGTGGAACAGTGTGGAAAGAATTCCACACTGTGAATCCTTCGATTTCCATCCAATTCTTACTTGTGAGATTTTTGCACATATCCATGTCGAGCTGTGGAGTATTATGGTGATGATGGTGATAGCGATGATGATGACGATAAAGTAAAATTTGTAACACATTAATTGTACTGCTGACACATTACACATTATTGTTGTACTTGGTAGTAGATCTCCTTAGCACGACGTCGTCTAGGTACTTAGGTATCACCGCAGTACCAGATATTCTGCCGTCGAGCAGTAGTGTGTAAACATTACTGTATTGCGGTTTAAAGGGTACTGCAAATAGCGATATTACTGGGCTGTTGTGACTAACCATCGAAAGTCTCAAAGTAACGAGTCCTGCAGCGAGTAAGCAGTGATGTCCTGGACTTTGTTTTGGTACTCAAAGTTCTGTGTATCGCTGCAATGGTCACGAACAGGCCCTATCTCTTACCATCAGGTCTCGTTCATCTCATTACTTTTTACATAAAATAAAATAAAAATATTCTTATTGTCGTTCATATCGTCTAACAAAGAGTTTGTTCTATGTTGATTACGTATCATCTATGCCAAAATAGAGCTATACATGGTAAGTAATGATATTAAGACAATTATGTGACTGAACATGACATTAAACATCGGTAGCGTTCTCCCATCCAGAATTGCCCAAATATGTTTTGGCGGGAACGCGGTGAAATTATGTCGCCACATTGTAATATTTTCCAAAACATGTCATCATCATCATCTCAGCCGTAGGACGTTCACTGCTAGACATAGACCTCCCCCATTACATGTATTTATTTCGAATTTTCTTCACGAATGCCGATTTACATAAGGCCGCCAATTGTTACTCTAGTTTATATGATTATATTTTTTCATAGTACCTATATGATATTTATCTTTGGCGTGA
Organism: Biston stratarius; assembly: GCA_950106695.1. Classification (NCBI taxonomy): domain Eukaryota; kingdom Metazoa; phylum Arthropoda; class Insecta; order Lepidoptera; family Geometridae; genus Biston; species Biston stratarius. Next base: position 41,239,005 of record OX467106.1, on the reverse strand, counting down.
ACAGTAAAGAGTTTATCTATCTATGTATTAAATGCGTAAGTGTGGGGAAGTGATCTGATGCCGTGAAACATGACTTTCAGTGTTCTTTCCAAAACTCCATTGAAGCCTGTAGTAAAGTCGCCACTACTTTACTAGGGTATCTCTGGACACGACCATGACTCACATTGTGTGCTAAGACAACTTTTGTTATCATAATATACTTGAGAATATCCAAATACTTACTCTTCACTTGACAAACACTGTAACGGCAAAAAAAAAAACAATCAAAAAAACTTTAAAAGACCACCCTGACTAATCTAGATCGTGAGACAATTTTCTACCCCTACATCTCATATTCATGATAAATATCAAAATATCTTTTTTGACACTTTTTGACAGGTTGGGCGTTTGACCACATCTCACCCGATGTATGTTTGTTGGCGGCAGGTTTTTAACATGAGGTAGCTGCTATCCGAGTACTAGAAAGTAATCCTCTATGCTTGCCTCACGATGTTAGAATACGGGTATCTCAAGCTTACTTACTGTATTTGAAAACCCTCTCCGGCGTGTGAATCGCTCACGCTTACCACTTAGCGAATAATCAATTATGGCTGTATTTTTTTATTGGATCTGAAAGTGACATTCAGTACCTTTGCAAGTATAAAACTGACACTAAGGCTTATTTTACTTTAATTTATTTTTGTATGCTTCATGTGACAACACACCGTCGCTTACCAACAAGCGACTTGATGATCAAAAACGGACTTATCTGCACTTTTACACACTTAAAAATAAACTGGCAGAATGCAAAAAGTGCCAAGCCACAAATATAGAAGAAGAAAGTGGTGGTCATCATATTTTTTATCATACTTTATGATATGGTGGTGTGCTGTGTGATGGTGTTGGTGGTCGCACTCCTCCGAAACGGCTCGACCGATTTTTATGTTTTTTTTTTATATATAGATATGTATATTAGGTAGGTATGAGAATAGGTAGTATATTATGCCATACCGCTAGGTGATTAGCTACTTTTAATCTCAAAAAAATTTAGCGGGTAACACCGCGGGACGCAGCTAGTTTCATTATAACGCTTAGTAATCTACTTTTATACAAACTGCTATATAGAAATTCTAAAACTTCAATACTGTCTGAATAAGTAACATAGATTACTATCCTGCTGCTAATAGAAACACGTGTTACGGTAAAACGGAGAGAACCTTTCTATGCCGTATCTACCTTTCTATCTTTCTAGGAAAGCAGTCAACTGAGACATTTGAAAATTATGTATTTCACCAAGCTATTTCTGTCGCGCCGCACGCAGCACCCGCGTACATACTGAGCGAAAGGGACAACTGCACCTCGGGCTCATTAACCCGAAATAAAATGAGCAAAATCGAGGTTTCGTATTCCTCTGTTTCCTCCTCCAAATTTAGACCGATTTTAGTATTTCTTTTAACAAGCAAATAAGAAGGATCTGTTCTTTGCCTGTGCGTTTTATTTTTTTAGATTATGTCTATGAGATTGGGAATTTGGACGTTGAAACACAGCGTTGAAACTAGGTAAATTTTAAGATTTTTGAAGATTCATAGCTCTTATAAAAAAACATATATCAAAAAATCAAAACAGAGGGGCATGAAACTAGCAAGTATCTACTTCCTATTTAAAAATTATTGCTCTAGTATTAAAATCCTGGAAGGAAAATGGGGAAAGCGTTTGTATGAAGAAAATGACGACTTGTTTCCTCTTAAGGAAACGTAAAAGGCTGAACGCGTTTCTAAAACTTTGAAATCAAATTGTGGAAGCGCAAATACTTCTCTAAGGAAAATCTCAGCTGCAACGGCAAAATACGAAAAAGAGACGAGAAAACGGTTGAATAACATTCATGATTTTAACAAACACATCAAGGGTTTTTAAGCTTCACCGTTGCAGGATGTGGTCAAAAGCCAACCTAATCTGTATTAAAAAAAACAGTTATAATATCTACGTATTTGCATAAACAAGTTTTCTACCAGCTATCATAGTACAAGGTTTGCATAGTTTGATAGTTTGAGACTAGATGGCGCTGTGCAAAAAAGAAGCATTTATATCGTATATAGGTAATATAAAAACCCCTTCCTGGGTCCGTTTCCAGGTGTCAAGAGTAAAACTCGAAGCCCCATTCGATCCAAGATCGAGTCGAGAACGATTTATCGTCAAAACTTATTGTAATTTATGTTAGCCTATAAGTCAGGGGAGCGCAACTTTCGGGTCTACTTCATTATTTGGTCTGCTTGCTTTTAATTTATAGAAGTTTACAATTTAAACGGGCTACGTTCCTAACATACCTGGGGCTGATTTATTCGAAAACTGGCACAGTTATTTACGGTGTTTGTTCAGTTTTTGATTTAGAGGAAAGGCGTTGATAGAAGTGAACAATTGTTGGCTTGAAAGGGTTTGATAAATTATCCGTTAGGCTGAATTAAAACTTTCGACGACTGTATAATACGGAAATCGATTGAACCAGCCTAATTAACGATACTTCGATAGTCTGTGACTTAACAACTACAGTGTACTATTGAATTTATGCTCCAGAGATATGCAGTTTCTGATCACTATATTTTTCGATTTTTAAAATCGTTCATAAAATTCAAAGTTTTTTTTAAAATGTAAAAGTATTGAGACGAACGAATCACTCTCATAATGGTAAGAGATAACGCTTGCCCACGACCATTGCATTGGTATCCAGAGCTTTGGGTAGCAAAACAAACTCCAAGGCATCACTGCTTTGACGGAAATTCAATGATTAGTCTCAACAGCCTTGTAATTTTGCTAGCTATACACTACTACTCCTTGACGGCAGAGATAGTACTAACTTCGACGATCTGCACGTATGAAGTTTTTTTTTTTGTGTTGGGCACGTTAGATATTTTACCACTGGTCATCTGATGTTAAGTGACGGTGTGGTCGAAAACGGTAAACACACCTACCCTGCAATGGAACTGGCACTCAAACGAGGCTCCCGGAACACATCATTTGGTGCGTGGCGGCAGATTGTCAACTTGAGGGTGGTAGCTAGCTAGTCGAGAGCTAGATTTCCTCACGATTTTTTTCTTTAACAGCAGCTTAAGCAGCTAAGCTTGTTGGGATTTAAAACCACGCCCTTTGGCGTGTGAACCGACCATGCTAACCACTGAGCTACCATCGCTACATTAAAAAATTGGTACGGGCTTAAGAACGCACCCACGCATCTTTTTACATGATGTGATCATTGATTGTGATCAATGCATTATTCTGTTCGACAAACAAAACACCTTTTTTCTAAAATAAAAAGGGCAACATGGGGCAAAACTAACAAGAACTTATAGACGCTTTACTCTTAAACGATATTATCGAGCTAGATGGAAGCCATGTGAGACCGTATTAAAGCGAACCCGGCTAAATTAGATCCTAGCTGCTACTTTATAAGCTGGTAAAATGCAGCGGGGATTTTTAATTTATTAAAAACTGTTTCCCTTTTCGTGTAGCAAAAGGGACGTGTTGACCTCATGTTTTTTGATCATTTTTAAGCGCGTTAATAACAAAATGCGAACGTGGGGTAGCTTTAGAAGATTATCTTTTAGTCGAATACTTGATTTCTTACTTTTACTTTTCTACGACGTGTGTATACCCAAAACTAAAACCAGAAACCAATTTAAAAAAAAATAATGAAGTTACTCAAAAAATCAGTTATTTGTAAACCAGCGCTGTATGAATTATATTCTTACAGCATTAAACTGATTTTATCCTTAATGGAAAACTTTCCTTATTTTATTTATATTTATAAAGCTTTATTTATATTGATAAATGAATATCAAAAAAGGCAGTTTTTTTTTACCACAGCTCATCTGATGTTAAGTGAAATGTGTGGTCGAAGATGGTAAACACACCGAGCCTGGAACAGAACTGGCTTTCAAGTGAGGCTGCCGGAACAAACCGTTAAATGCTTGGGGGCAGATTTTCAACTTGAGAGTGGTAGCTAGCCAGCTGAGTACTAAAAAGTACCTTATCACCATGGTATGGTTTCCTCACGATGTTTTCCTTTACCGGCAGCTCAAGCTCATTGCTGGGGATTGAACCCACGCCCTTCGGCGTGTGACCCGACCGCGCTAATCACTGAACTGTCATCGCTACAAAATCGCAATTTTTGTATTTCGCGGTAAAATCACCTGAATCGAAACTTATCTGCGGTAAGCTGACAAAATTTATTAAATTTATTAAAAAAAATATATAAAAGTCCTTCGGTAGTTCAGTAGTAAAAATAAATAGGCTGCTATAATAAAGTAACGCGCCTAATACGTCATCCATAGGTACATGGTTGAAATGTCTCACGTGAGCACAAAGTGTTTCAATTCCACATTTTTATAAAGCAAGGTTTTTTATTCCCCTGACGACAAATGTTTGTTCTGCGTCTTGGTGTTCTGTATGTATTGTATGTATAAAAAAAAGAATATAATTATGCTATCTTTTATCTGGTTCCCATAGATCAAGCTTTGCTTAGTTTGGGGCTAGATGGCGCTATGTGACATTCGTTTTTTTTTTGTTTTTTCTTTTTCAAATGTGTATCGAAGTCTTTTCCCTGAAAGGTACTATATGGGTGTCTTCAAATCAAGAATAAATAAGTTCCTTCTAGGTAATCGTGCTCTGTCTTTGATCGCATTACTGCTTAATATCAGGTAGGGTGTGGTCAAACGCGAACTTATTTTAGAGCTGTACGGTGTGGGTTCGATTCCCATCTAGGACAACCATTTTGTGTTAAACAAATGTGTCTTTTATATCTGGGTGTTCTGTATATATTATAAGTATGCATTTACGTTAATAAATATTTAAGTATTCTATATCGCTTTTTGATCTGTAGGGTAAAAATATTGGTTTACAATATTGGATACATTCTAAACATTATATGATGTAAAGCTTAACTTAGTTTACTGTGCGTATTGGCGCTAAGACAACTCTCGGTCGAACCTAATATTACATTAGTCCATTAAGTCATTATTCATGTAAGCTATGAATTACAATATAGAGATACAACTAGTAGAACATGAGCTAACTAAATACATCCTACTAAAAGTATAAACTAGCGATCCACCCCGGCTTTGCACGGGTGCAATGGAATTTGCTACCCGATTGGGTGTTCCCTGATAGATACAATCTGAGTGCCTTCAAGTCGCGAGTGAATCGATTTCTTCTAGGCGAGCGTGCTCCACCGTAGACCGCATCTTCGCTAACATCAGACGAGATGGCGGTCAAATGCTAGCCTATATACAGTTAAAAGAAGTAGATATTAATGTGGTTCATGTGCATGAATTATACATGTAAACCTTCCTCTTGAATGACTCTGTGTATTGATGGAAGCCGCATTTAAATCTGTTGCGTAGTTTGAAAGATCTAAGCGTATAGACAGCGGAAAGCGATTTTGTTTTATATACTACTAGCTGCGCCCCGCGGTTTTACCCGCGTGGTTATGGATGATGATGATGATGAAAGTATCCTATAATTTATTACAAAGCCTAAAGAATCTACATTCAAAATTTCATCCAGATCCGTTCAGCCGTTCTAGCGTGATTGAGTAACAAACATCCATCCAGCCATCCATTCAAACTTTCACATTTATAATATTAGTGGGATGTGGAGATAGAGTTGCGAAAGTTTGTATGTTTGGATGTTTGTTACTCAATCACGCAAAAACGGCAAAACGATTTGTGATGAAATTTGGCACACATATATATAGTTTATTACCTGGATTAATATATAGTATACTTTTTATGTCAGAAAAATATTAGGTTCTTGTGGGATGACCAAAAACGTTTTAAGGCACTAACACTACTCACCACCAGATGTCGTCAAGTTAAGTTGTCTCTAGCTGGTGGTGGTGACATTGTTTGTTAAATTCCACACGGACGAAGTCACGGGTATCAGCTAGTTGATAATATCCACATAATTGTGCCTTGCGTCCGATAATTATTCCTATTACAAATAGCTTTGTAATCTTGATTTGGTAACGATGATTGTGTGATGATTAGTTATGCTAGGTTATAAGCTTTGGGTACACCAAGCTAAGGATGATGACCTCATCATTACAATAAACTTATATTAAAGTAGGGATGTCGGAAATGCAATAAAGTATCGATACATATCGATATCGATATTTTGACGGCACGATATGAAAAAAAAATGATCTAATCTACTTCAGTCATCTTAGGTACATTACTAGATAAATACTAATCAATAGACATATTAATTATTAGATTTTTAATAAATCAAGAAATTATTTATTAACTATAGAATATTAATTATTTATTAACTAAACCAATATTTATCTGATACAGACATAAGAAAAACTCTTTGATTTATGTGCTCGGCTGTAAGTCGACTTCTGTTATTGGGTACTGTATATATTATTTTATATTAAATTTAAAATAATTATTTATTAAAACAACTCCAATAATCTCTATAGTGAGTAAAAGAGGTGGATTGAACATAAACGCAAGATTTTCTTGAAACAAATATTTAGAAAAATATAAATGTGCATTACTATAATATTGACAAATTCTTAAATGATAAACTTATTCCTAATTAAATTTAAACATATTATTATAATTAAAATGATAATTTAAAATTTAAATAAATATTTAATCACATCACACATCATCAGCCATAAGACGTCCACTGCTGGACATAGGCCTCCTCCTAGGGGGTTTTGCCAATACTCGCCTTGCTTGGCGGGCGGGTTAGCGAGCGCAGTTAGGTGTGATTGTTCAAGGAAGACGCTGCTGCCCATCTTCCGGATTACATCCCTTAGCCGACTCTTACGACAACCACGGGTAGAGAGGGTGGGGTACTATTCTTACGCCGGCACCACCACGGCACTTATACCACGGCAAATATTTAATAAATAAATTTAATTAAATTTTATACCAAATAAAAACAAAAAGAAATATCGTTTTTGATACAATTTCGATATTGGATATTTGATATCGATATATCGAATTGAAAATATCGATATATTGATGTATCGATATTTATTCGACAAGCCTATATTAAACTGAGCTCAAAATGACATAAATAGATGGGAAATGTAAATAAGTTACAAATATTATAAATAAATACATATTGTATTTGAAAATTGTGAATATTATAATTAACTTGACTTGTAATTTTTATAATTATGAATAAATGAATATGAATATATATGAATATAAGGGTGCTACTAACAAAAATAGCTGCTCCATACATTTGTTTCGAGGTCAACGCTCTTTTTCCATGTAACATGTCAAAACACAAACACACGTGTAAACACGTCAAAATAATCTAAAGACTACAGAATTTAAATTTTATACCTATGTAGCAAGGTATAGTATAACTACTAAAATCTATAAGCATCGTAGCTTTTTATTTCAATTTGCGCGACACATTTTTCATATGTGGGCTTTTAGCGTGTCAGCTTTTAGTTCAAAGGTGAAATGTTACAGGTTGTGCACTGTTTGGCAAATGGAGCGATGAGACGGACCGGTCTGACATCAGCCATTTAGTGTACCTCACTAAAATGCGTCGTGGTTATTTTCCATTGTAAAAAGTTTTCGGACTGGGTGTGAATTTGGGATGAAAATTGGAAATTAGAACAAAAATACGTAACATAAATATAAACATATCAAAACAAGTTAATATTTTTTGCTAGAGTAGACATGTTCTAGCGTGGAGACTACAAATAGTCAAACGTAGTGTAGGTTGCTCTGAGACTAGATGAAGTGACGATATACGTAAAACAGTGGCTGGAAATCTAAAGATTGGGCTGAGCGGCGTGTTCTGAGAGACCTATGTCCAGCAGTAGGCTATGCTTTGGGGTTTTTTTTATATCTGACAGGCTTGGTGTTTGACCACAACTCACCTGATGTTAAGTGACGGTGTGGTCGCAGATGGTAAAGCACACCTAGCCTGGAATGGAACTGGCTTGCAAGTGAGGCTGCCGGAACACACAGTTAGATGCTTGGTGGCAGATTTTCAACTTGAGGGTGGTAGCTAGCCAGCCGAGTACTAAAAAGTACCCTACCACCACGCTATGGTTTCCTTCACCGGCAGCTCAAGCTCATTGTTGGGGTTTGAACCCACGCCCTTCGGCGTACGAACCGACCGCGCTAACCACTGAGCCATCATCGCTACAAGTTAGGATTTAATGTGATTCAATTTATAATTCTCATTTAAAAACTTACATAATTTTGATTGACAACTAAAATATAGACCAATATAAAACGATATAAAATAAAAAAATATACAAATTTCCTTTGTCCGAACAGGATCACAGTAAAGGTAAAAGTAAAAGTCTTTGCCAATATTCTATTTTAGTGGACCCATGTCAAAAGCTACGTTGACCGAACCTAAGGTTTCTCGGCAGTTTTATACAGAATCTAAACAGTAAGGAATGTAGCGGAACACTTTTACTTTTTACTACACGACTGGTCAAAAAAAGGTGTATAATGTTTCCAGGGTTGATGTATTATGTGTTTAGCGACGATGGCTCAGTGGTTAGCGCTAAAATGACGCGCATGAATGACTAAAAATACTCTTATATATAAAATTAATCTAAATATATATAACTCAAAGGTGACTGACTGACTGACTGACATAGTGATCTATCAACGCACAGCCCAAACCACTGGACGGATCGGGCTGAAATTTGGCATGCAGGTAGATGTTATGACGTACATCCGCTAAAAAAGGATTTTGATTAATTCTACACACAAGGGGATAAAATAGGGGATGAAAGTTTGTATGAAACTTTGTCGATTTTAAACCGATCGGGCTGAGACTTTGCATGCATAAAGTTACTATGACGTAGGCATCTAGCGCGGGTGAAACCGTGGGGCTCAGCTAGTATTTTATAAATCCCTATCCCTACTAATATTATAAATGTGAATGTAAGTTTTTTTGTTACGCTTTCACGCGAATACTGCTAAACCGATCATCATGAAACTTTGTACTCATATTCTTGGAGGTATTAGAAGTAACATAGGATAAACATTTTATTGAAGATTTTTTTTTACGAAAGTTAAGTAAATTGTATGGTAAGATATTTCAAGATGTCAGATTGACAGATATCAGATTGACAGTTGACAGACGTTAGATTGACAGTTGTCAGATTGACAGATGTCAGATTGTCAGATGTCAAATGTCAGATTGACGGATGATAAAATAGTGATTGATAATAAAATAGCGCAAGTTTCATGAATGTTCCTTATTTGTTATCTACAAGTTTAATTTCTCTCTGAACCTAATTCTAAAACTAAGGCGGACGAAGTCGCGGGCGTAAGCTAGTATAATATAAATATTAGTGATTCCGAGTAGGTAATATTAGATATAAATGAAAAAAAAAAGTATTCTTAATTAAGCTTATATCTATATTTATTTTGATCATAGCTCACATCTTTCGCTTCTTCAATTTAAATTATCGTAATCATATAGAATATTAATTGATAGTCCCACAGTAACTAAATAACTCTTTATTGACATCAAATAGATTAAGTACATTAAAATAGGCTCAAAAGGCGGTATTTTCGGTAAGAGCTTTGATCTCTATTAGACAACCCTCGGATAAGCATAAGGATAAAGATTTAAACGAAATACAGAGAAATGTGAAAAAAGAAACACAAAGCAAGGAATGTCAAAAGAGAAGAAAAAAAAGATTTTTTATATATCAAAAAGTTTTTCTTAGTTATATCACAATTATGCCACATCAATCTATCACGCACAATTACAGATCTTTATAGATCTCCCTCTCTCTTTTTCCCGATTTTTTAGAAATAGGGAGTTGTAATCTTAAAATATTTTAAAGGCAAAAGTTTGTAAATGTCTATGTGTGTTTGTTACTTCTTCACGCTCAAACAGTAGGATTAATTTTGATATGGAGATACTGACCGGAGATATTTATGATTTATTGAATGATGATGAAAAGTGTCCTATGTCTTAGTACCTACATGCAAAATTTAACCCAGAATCGTTGAGTACTTTACGTATAAAGGCGTAACAAACAAACTTATATTCGCATTTATAATATTAGTTTCGAGTTATTCAGAATGTCAAAAAGTTGTACTTCAAGTTGGATATTTGTTAAAGAAATATTTGCCTTATTAACTTCTATGTTTCGTCATTATTTTGTTGTTGATTCGCATTCTATTTTATTTTAGGAAATATTCAACAGACGAAAACCATGATAAGTAACATTGGAGCATAACAACATTATAACATCGCTAAACGTCACTTCAATTATAACATTTATTACCGAGTACATAAGATCTTATCTTATAACAGCATTAGATTACGAGAAGACGGCGAGAGGCTTAAGTGTCTCATCATTATTCAGTGAAGCTTTTACACGTTAACTCGATGTCGCCGCGACACCTTGATGTGTTATATTGCTGGATGTAGTGTTGTGTTTCCGCCTAAAATGTTTCCACTACCAACGTTTCAGTTCTGGGCGGAAACTTTGTCCGTCCAAAACTGAAACAAGTCTAGTGCTTAAAATTTATATTATAAATATATTAACTTTTCGATACTCATACATGTTTATATTACTCTCAGGAGTCAATCCTAAAGTCAAAACGGATGAAGTCGTAGGCAGAAGGTAGTTGAGAGATATAGTCACATTGTTTGTCGGTAATCATATCATTGAATATCATGCTTCACAAACTTTGTAATATCTTACCTATTATCTGGTAATCGTCCAATATTAGGTTTTCCACGTATATCGTTTTAAACGTCATTAAGGGGCTCGCTCATATCTGTTACCTTATGTCAATACGTTGCTGTAAACAAATGTGATTCTACTATTTTACTAATATTGAATCATATTATGTTACTGCGAATTTCGAAGACTTAATATGATTTATAATGATACACCCTTATTATAATATTTGTACCTATTATGAATATCAGTTCTCTACTCTGAAAAGTGTTTTATTCTCATATCGAATCTCATACAGCTATTGCACATCCTAACACCACGAATCGAAATCGACAAAATTTTACAAAATCATAGTACTCGTAAAGTATCGACATTTACTTTACTGTTACCGATTGACGGTGCATTTAACAATATTATTACGAATAATATGTATATTACCGGTACAAATTCGCACTCACTGCGTAACGTAGCTAGTTTTTTTATGGTCAGCATTTAGAACTAATTTATCGATGATGGCAGCACTATAGAGTTTTTATTTAAAAATGAAGTAGGTGCGTATGAGTATAGCATTGACATAATTTTATCCGTCAATATTGAAATACTTTTCCGAAAATTCCCGGACAAAATTGCGCATGTCTCAGCACTAATATTAAGTGCTTACTGAAACGCTTATGGATGGTAATTGGAAATGACTTGGGCCAAAGAGAGGAAGGCATGTTATATGATGGGAAATTATTTTATAGCGATGTCTGACGCTGATAAGTAGGTAGAAAAGTGATTTTTCGTTTCAAGGCAAGTGGATTGTTCACGAAACTTCTAAAAACACACAAAGTTAAATATGAAAAATGTACTCTTGATTATTATTTGAACTTTTTTGCGTAGTGGTATCGCCGTGTGGGCACCGAAGCAACCGCGTTCCAGGGGCATGAACCCATACAGTGTTTAGGACTTGTGACGTAGTGTGACGTTATATAAGGGACCTCTTTACATATGTATCAACACTCGCTTTACAGTCCGTGTTTTTTTACCCGCCGAACCTAAATTTGATAATTATGGTGCTACCAACGCTACTTTGAGCACACTTTCTAGTAATAAAAAAATTATTTGGCATAAACTTTGGACACATTAAAATCAACCCATTCGTTTTGAACTAGTGATAATTGTATTTCGGAAACCAATTGCTTCTCCCGATATCTTATACACGTATAAAATGCCGCAATCAGACTCAAATGAAGCAAGCAGAAAAAAAAAATTATAGACATACATAATATATACCTACCCTTAGATATACATACATATGACACTATACATAAACATTAAACATATACGGAGAGATTGCGAATTGCAAGGTTATTTTAAGAAGTGCAGCTTAATACTTTTCTCTATTATAAAGCTTTTCTCATGGAAGAATTCATGACTATGTAACTAAGGTCAAATATTGCAATTGTAAGGTGCATCGCCCAAATAGCTGACAAAACTTTTTGCATCAAACCGCCAGATGCCGAGGAAATTGCTCTCTAAATAAATCTATGCCTCCCATTTTGTGAAGAATGCACACGATTTTAGGGGATAAAAACACTTTAACGACTATTTATGGGGACCCACACTCCCTTTATCTTAACTTCCTACGCTTTTTCCACATAAGCTCAATGTATAGATAGAATACAGTATCCAAACCAAACCTCACCGCACCATTCCGTTTTTTTAATGCTGAGAAGCATTACGACGAACGAGACGCTTTTCTGATTGTAATAGATATAAAAAAAAACCGGCCAAGTGTGAGTCGGACTCGCGCACGAACGGTTCCGTACTATTATCTATAAAAACGGCAAAAAAAATCATGTCTGTTGTATGCCCCCTTAATTATATGTTTTATTTTAATTTAACTATTTATTTTTAAGGTGAATATATAACTAAATATTCTGTGAATATTTCAAGCGTTTACCTGTTGCCGTTATCAACATCGAGCAAAAACGAGCAAAAAATCACGCTTGTTGTATGGAAGCCCCCTTAAATATTTATTTTATTCTGTTTTTTTTTTTAGTGTTTGTTGTAGTAGTTTTAGTATAGCGGCAACAGAAATACAACATCTGTGAAAATTTCAACTGTCTAACTATCATGGTTCCTGAGATACAGCCTGGTGACAGACGGACAGACAGACAGACGGACGGACAGCGGAGTCTTAGTAATAGGGTCCCGTTTTACCCTTTTTTTGTGTTGCGATTTTACTACTAATATTATAAATGTGAGTTTGTATGTTTGGGTGTTTGTTGCTTAATCACGCGAAAACGGCTGAACAGATTTAGATGAAATTTGGCACACAAATAGTTTATTACTTTGATTAGCATAAATACTTTTTATCGCGGAAATAACAAACGAACAACAAGAAAAAACGAACTAAAAGACATATCCACTTGAAATTTGGTGGTACTATAGATTTGTCTTATGGAACAATTTTATTCCAAGTTACAGGGCATTCTTTATCCTAATCTAGGTAATGAAATAGCAGAAGTTTTATAACGGATAAAACTATTGCTGATTTATACAAGTAACAATTAAGATATGTAACAATCTTGTTTAGTTACATTTCTTGTTACCTTGGAACGTAGCGTACGTTCCATGGTAACGGTAATGATTGTCGCAAAAACTTTTGTTAGGAAAATCGCGCAAACGGTATAATACATATCTAGTTATTATTTTAAATTCATGTACTGTCGTTTACTACATTGTCGTATAAGCTCTTGCGCTATGTATTACCGTATTTACATTATGGTAAACATTATTTTATAATAACGAAAATTTCTCGCGAAACAATCCTGTTTAGTTACATTTCTTGTTACCATGGAACGTACATATGTTATGATTGTCGCAAAAACTTTTGTTAGGAAAATAGCGCAAACGGTAAATACATATCTAATTATTATTTTAAATTCATGTACTGTCGTTTACTACATTGTCGTATAAGCTCTTGCTCCGTGTATTACCGTATTTACATTATGGTAAACATTATTTTATAATAACGAAAATTTCTCGCGAAAAGCTCTTAGTGCTGTAGGATAAATCACGCGGTATTACTAAAGTGGCTGTAGCGCCCACAAAACTCTAGTGCACACATTTTTCATAATAATCATATTTTCTGGATATTTGTTTTGGATGTGAGTGCTATTAAGGACTTACTAAGTATAAGAGACGGGGGCAGTATTTTCTCCCATACATACTTTGTAGTGATGATAGTTTAGTGGTTAGTGCTGTCGGTTCACATGCCGAAAGGCGTAGGTTCAAACCCCAACAATGAGCTTGAGCTGCCGGTGGCTGACTCGGCTGGCTAGCTACCACCCTTAATTTGAAAATTTGTCGCCAAGCACTTAACAGTGTGTTCCGGTAGCTTCACTTGAGAGCCAGTTCCATTCCAGGCTAGGTGTGTTTACTTACTTTACTTACCTTCAACCACACCAAAATCAGGTGAGCTGTGGTGAAACACCTAGCCTGTCAGACCATAAAAAACTGTTATATTTGTTAATTGGGTGTTGTTGTGGTAGTGTTAGTGATCATTAGTGATCGTTTAGAAAAGTAACTTTTTTTTTGCCCAGGGGAAAAAAATTACTTAATGGACACAGCCGGCTCCCGGAGAAACGCGGTAGTTATGTGGGATTCTCCGCCAAAGTGGCGGCCTATCCACTAAAAACCCTGGGATGTTTCTGCTTGACGCCTACATGCCATGGCTTACGCAGTCGTCCATGGCCCCGCCGGCACTGGCCCCTTGGGACTCCATATCTTCATCCCTCTTTCCTTGAGGGGTATGCGGAAAAACCACGCGCGCCAACTCAGGAGCTAATCTTGTCGGGTAGCAGATTCCCCCGAGTCCACCATCATGGTATATATGGGTATCGACTGTTATGGAGGTTGGAAGAGAGAACGAGTTGGAACGTGGATCCTCCTCCGATGCCCGGCTCTCCAGGCGTTATATCTTTCTATCAGGAAGGCGTCTTGTTAGGTCCAATATGTTTTCCATAAAAAAAATATGAGACGAAAATTTATTCATATTCAATGGTATCATCTTGCGGATGTCTATCACAATGCAGGGACAGAAACCCTTACACCATTATCGTACCAGCTGATTTGTGATGTCTTTATCTTCCGAAATCTTGTTCTTAGTTTTTGAATTGTGAGGAAGGAACTTTAAAAAGAAAGCTTAACAATGATCCCAAAGATACAAATCCTACCTAGTTTTCTTTTTATGCTGACGAGATGCTCACCTGATGGTAGGAGTAAACGCCTGTCCATGACCAATTGATCATTGCTGTGATACGCAGAACTTTGAGTAGCAAAACAAAGCCCAGGGCGTCGCTGCTTTGGTACTCATTACTTTGAGACTTTCGATGGTTAGCCCAGTAATTTAGTTAGCTGCAGTATTCTTTAAACCGGAATACAGTCATGTTTACACACTACTGCTTGGCGGTAGAATATCTGGTACGGTGGTACCAACCAAGACGACCCTCCTTCTAAGGAGGTCTACCACCAAGTAAAGTAAGTAGGTTCATGGTTCGACTCATTTGCACTCCATCAATTTGAGTATTTACTTCGTAGATAATTTTCGAATCCCATATCAGAAAATTATTCCACAAGAAAATATACCCAAAATTTAATTTATATGCCCGAAATAGGTCTGCCAATTTATTTGTACAGCTTAGTTCAAGAGTCACTTACCACTTATTATAATTACAGCATAAAATCTTAAAATGCTATTCAACTATGTTTTTAATGTTTTGGCGACTGCCCATAGGTGGAATGTGTCCGGAACGAATTTCTAGTAGACAATCATTTTATAGAGGAAAAATGTTGGCAGGCGGATTATTATATATCCTATCGGCGAGCCTAGAATTCGCGAAGGCGAAAAAGCTTTATAATATGTTGGCGGAAACTGGCCTAAAAGAATAATGTTTAGTTTAATAATATATTGTTTATTGCTTATATTTATTACCCGACTGCCAAGGAAAGGTTATGGTTTTCGCGCATATCCTGTGTGTATGTACAATGTACATAATGTATGTAAATTTATTTATTACCTCGTATCTTCAAAACGGCCGAATGGATCACGACAATTAAGGTATCGTTAGATTCGTCTCAATAACCCAAAGTATCCTTAGAGGATTTGTATTTAAAAAAAAACAATATGGTGGACTTTAGGCGCGCAATAGTAATACGATAATTTAAAAAAAACCTAACCTAATCTAAGTAGGGTATCTACATAAAGACAATTAAAAGAGAATTACAAAAATATATTGAAGTTATATGTTTAAATTTAATTAGGAACATTAAACTTGTTTAAAAAAAACTAAAAAACTGCGATTTAAATTTAAATTGCAGTCGGATCATTGATTTTTTAAACTTTTCAGCTTGTATATAGATTTTTTTATATGGTTACAAGCTAGGTGTTTGACTACAGCTCACCTGATGTTAAGTGACGGCGAAGTAAAACATCGTAATGAAACCATAACATAGTGGTGGGGTAAAATAATTGAATCGTTCAATAAAATTGAAGCCAACAGAAGGAACAGTAACAGTAGTAATAATTTTGTTGGTAGTCTCCCAGTCTAATATGATTTTCGCACTCCAACGACCGAAACGGAAATGAAATGTAAATTTATGTAGGGTTATTTGGTGTTTATTTAATTTCTGTTTGCAAATAAGCAATCTATCTAAAAATGTAATTTCGACGTCGAATTTCATTCTATGTATTTGATCAAACGATTACTGTGGTATATATTCTCTGTGACTTTTTTCGTCGTAAAGAGTTTTTTTTTTTGCAAAATTGAGACTAATTCTTAGAAAAAAATATTGGGAAATTCCAATCAGATATTGTGTGTGTTTTGCAGTTTTGATATCCTTGATAGTGATATCACACTAATATTACAATGGTGCCGTGGTGGTGCCGGCGTAAGAATTGTACCCCACCTTCTCTACCCGTAGTTGCCGTAAGAGTCGGCTAAGGGATGTAATCCGGAAGATGGGCAGCAGCGTCTTCCTTGAACAATCACACCTAACTGCGTTTGCTAACCCACCTGCCAAGCGTGGCGAGTATTGGCAAAACCCCTCTCCAGAAGGAGGCCTATGTCCAGCAGTGGACGTCCTATGGCTGATGATGTAATTACAATGGTGAAAGTTTGTATGTATGTTTAAGTTTGTTAACAAACAAACACACACAGTTTCAAACTGTAACGGCTGAACTGATTTAGATGAAATTGGGAGCGGATATCTATTTTTTAAATGTGCTTTCATTTAGCCGCCATTTCGCCTTACGTTAAACGAAGATGCATCTACTGACGACGTTAAATGTTTGTTCTGTTTCTTAGTATTCTGTTCTTGAATGTGTTATAGAATGTTTACAAAAAAAATTATATTTATAAATAAAAAAATGCGGTTCCCTAAAAAGTTTCCCATGCGGAAACTTTCTTTCATTGCATTTCATCAAAATCCGTCTAGATGTTACAGTGTTAAGAAGTAACAAACATATATACACACAAGCTTTCGGTTTTATTGTGTTAGTATAATTATGATAGCACTTATATTAATGTTGATAGGAAAACCAATTGATTTATACACAAAATACGGAACATAATAAATGAATTATAGTAAAAAAAATACGCTTTGCATTAACAGCGGTACTGCAGTCACTGGACCACGAAAGCCAAAGGCCGGGCAGTCTGGGAGGAGGAAAGAGAGGCTTTTACCCAACAGTGGGACACTAGAGGCTGAAAATAAATAAATACTATTATCATCAGTCCTTGACACGTTTGCAATTTGTTTTTCAATTCAATTAAACGTCTTGATGTGTTTTTAAATTAAGGTGAAAGATTCCGTCACAAATATTCATGTCAAACTAATAAAAGTGCGTTAAAAAACTATAAAACTCGTTTTGATATGTTATTAAAATCTGTGGAAGACAAATAAATATAAACATGAGATTAGTCAACTACCTCACTAAAACATAAGTAATCTAAGCCGTGCGTACCTCACTAAAACATAATCTAAGCCGCGCGTACCTCACTAAAACATAATCTAACAAGCCATAAGTCTAGATGTCATATAATAAACAGATATTAATAACATTATTATCCCGTCTAAACAAGGTAAGGTTAGGAAATGAAAGTCATATTTGAACTATTAGATCTCAAGACATGAAACGCGCGAGGAATGTAAGAAAAGTTACTTCAGACAAAATTTAGTTAGGAGGACGTGAATATAGATAGTGTTTAAATCAAACTCAGTGAAGCCTAGCTAGATATATGTGTATGACACCGCACACATACATATATACGCTGCGCTGCATACGCAGTAGGAACTCGTTGCGTCTGTGAGAGTTATGATGCCGGCCGATAGTGTTTAGGTTTTGTGTTCCGAGTGGTAAATTCTAAATTGAAAATTACATATAAAAATATATTCCATAGTGGCTCTTTTGTTTTTGAGCAATTTTTTGCAATCTAGACACAGTATGACATAATTACTATTCAGTGGACTAAGGTAAAAGAAATTCCACAGAATGTGTACAACTGACTCGTTGCGTACAGGCGCGAAAACATATTAATCGTGTATTTAGTATTACCAAACTGGCAATCATTCTCATGTTTGGAGCGCGGCGTCCTCGCATTAGTTTGAAATATGGTGAAATGAGCTCATTCCAGAAATCATTTTACATAGCCTGTTAGGTGGAATATTAAGAGACAAAGTAGCATCAAATTTTCATATTATTCCATATAATTTATATGTAGAAGCAAAATACACACGATATTTTCTAGCACTGCTTTAAATAATTTCGGTAAGTAAATTCGACCAGACCTGAGCTTCCCGAAGAACTTTTATATGGCTTGACAGTTGATATTACAAATACACAACAATCAACCGGCATGTTGTGTGAAGTACCAACTCCTTGTGGGTAACCACGTAGATATTCAATCTGGATCCTAATCTAGATTTGTGGCGTCAATCCATCATTCCATTTCTTAGATCATCAAAATGAATTACGACCATTCATCATAAGAGTGCATCGTGACGCAGATTGACTGTCTACGAGTTTTGTTACTCTATGTTAGCCATGTTAAAAGGTGAAAAGAAAAAACGAGACAAGTCCTTGTGATTTAATTGTCCGAGGTTACAAAGCGGGGTCCCGAATTCAACGGTTAGAAGATTTAAGATTATCCCGACAGCTATTTCCGGATTTCGGAGGTCTCTTTCCGGCATTGTTTCGGATGTAAACAGGGCTTGTTAGTTTAGTTATATAACTTTATTGACACAGGACTTTAAATAAAGGATGCCTGTTTACAGAACCCCGTTTATAGGATGCCGGATATGATCTTGTCGGGTCTTGTCTTGTTTGGCGTGTTGCGGCGAAAATTCGAATTGATACGGCTTAAACTAGATGCAGGTTATAGAAAATTGCTTTAGGACGTCAAACGCAGAGAGTAAATTCTAACTTTCTTCGTATATGAGATAATGTTATAAATGTTTATAACCACATTTTTTACTTTTAATTTTAATTACGTATTATTCAAATATTTGGATAACATTGGGATTTTAATTGGGATTGGTATTCTTGGTTGCCTGGAAGAGATCGCTCTAAGCGATAACGTCACCACTTGCTCATGAGGTTTTTTGTTTCTTTACTTTTTTTTCTATTATTGGTGCGCACAATTAAGAATTTCTATTTATCTACCTATCTATTTTCTATACTACATACACGCTCAAGCTCAAGATAGAGAAAGTCATGATTATTTTGAGTTGTTTTATGGTATATATTATTAAGTAATTATTAATTACTGATTACTTGTTAATGCTGAAGTTTTGGTTCCATAGTTGGAAGAGCGTCTGGCTTCCAATCTGGAAGTCCTAGGTTCGAATCCCACGGTACGGTAGGTACCTCCGCAGTACAGTTACACCGTCAAGCAGTAGTATATAAACATTACTATGTTCCGATTTACTACAGCTAGCAAAATTACAGGGCTGTTGAGACTAATCTAATATCTCAAAGTAAAAAGCACCAAGGCAGCGACGCCCTAAAATTTGTTTTATTATTTAAAGTTCCATGTGTCGCTACAATGGTCATGGACATGCGTTATCTCTTGCCACCAGGAGAACGTTCGTCTCATTCCCATACATAAAAATAAGAGCAAGTAGTAATCAATGAAATCCATGTTTTTTTTATATTGAACAGTGTTCGTTAAACTATGACCCATTTGGTTGTGGTCATCATCATCATCCATAGTTTTTTTTATCCCACTGCTGGGTATAGAATAGGCCTCTCTCTTGTTATGCCATCTATCTCGGTCCTGTGCCAATCTGGTACAGGTTGGTAGTGGTTTACGTGGTAAATTCAATCTCTATGTTTACTTGGATGTTTTAAATAAAATCTCGGTCTTCAAGTTACCAGATTTGCTTACAAAGTCTGAGAGATTCAGCCGAGTGGCTGTTTATTTTAGAAAATTGAAAAAGGGGCTTAGTGTGTGCTTGTAATAGGAAATTATTTGTGTTGATAAGTCGCGAGTTTCCGATGTGACCCCTACTAATGGAAAAAAGAAACGTTCGTTTAAATTTTCCATCAATAGTATTACCTATACTCTAATTGTTCAAATTGTAAACGTTTTTACCCAATCCCTTGTACTTCTGAAAAAGCTGGTGGAACATGAAACTATTGCCAGACTAATAGTAAAGTAGTATTTATGGATCGCTATACCATAATTTTTTACAGTAAATTTCACGAAACAAAATACAGCGTTGAAAGAAATTATTTACATCCAAAGGTCCAAACCCCTATTTAAGAACAAAAAAAAGATGTTTTCTGCATTAAAAGTATACTTTTGTCAACCTCACCAGAAAATATGCATAATTATGTATGCATATCGCGACCACATATTACACTCCATAAATGTAACACTTTTCTATTTGCTAGGATAATACATTTTATGGCTGAATGTTGGTACTATGTACGTACATATTTCTCTAATCTCGTTCTCGTTCTTTGATATCGGAATTTATTACATGTTGTGACTTGAACTGTGCAAGTACATAAATATTTTTCTAATACAATTTGAATCGTGATTTCTATAGTAGGGGAGTTCGAATTGATTTGCTATACTAATACCCGCGACAGTGGCTTCATCACGCCTCTCTTCATACGTTTCAGACTCAAAATAAATAACGTTAAAATCAACTTTACTCCATCAAAATAAGGCTCAAAGAAAAATCACTTAACACGGTCTTATGTAATATAAGCTTGATCGTCTGATTTTTTTTTTGTGTGGAGTGCGCCAGTGTTTTGCTAAACTGATGACTGGCTGATGTTTTAGAATTTCATTGCTTGTACTGTGGATTAAATGATATTTTTTTATATTGACATACTTTATTTTATTTTTTATTTTTATTATTTGTTGCCGTGGTGGTGCCGGCGTAAGAATAGTACCCCACCCTCTACCCGTGGTTACCGTAAGAGTCGGCTAAGGGGTGTAATCCGGAAGATGGGCAGCAGCGTCTTCCTTGAACAATCACACCTAACTGCGCTCGCCAACCCGCCTGCCAAGCATGGCGAGTATTGGCAAAACCCCCCCAGGAGGAGGCCTATGTCCAGCAGTGGACGACTTATGGCTGATGATGTATGTACTTTATTTTAACATTTTGTTTTTTTATTCATTGACATATAATCAGCTTTTATTAAAAATTTATTTGACTTGTAACATTGGTGTTATCAATAAAATATTTGTATTTGAATGGTTACATACTTTTTTTTTGTAAATACATATTTATAATGTATATATTTAGAGCACTCACACATTTGTCCTGAATGGGAATCGTACTCACGCCCTCTCTACGCCTCTTACTACTTAGTTTGACTTGGAGGTTAGCAGTTGTCTAAATATTCTGCCACCAAGCAGTAGTGTGTAAATAATTTTATGTTCCAATTTGAAGGATGCTACAGCGATATTACAGGGCTAATGAGGCTGACTATCGATTGCCCCAAAGTAATGCTTACCAAAGAAGCAATCATACATTTACATACAACATTCTGGGTACAATCATAACTCTACCTTTTACGTAGTTAAGTGATAAATGAGAAAAGCTAAAACCACGGTGCTTAAGCACTTATGCTTCAAGCGTATTATTACTAAAAAAGTTAAAAACTGTCAAACGCCACCTTTCCAACTCGTTACGTCGAATTTCGCCATCTTTCCGATATTTTCCCGATACATTTTTTACGACTAAAATATCGCTTTTTTAACTTCAAACCTGAGTGAAAAGTTCCGAGGTAGGTATAGATGTGAGAATAAAGCGGATTTTTTAAATCCCACCGTAAAAGTTGAGTTTGCAGCCTTAGAAAGTTCCCGGTAAAGTTTTTTGATTTGTAATTTCCGACGAAGTAAATTCAATTGTTTCGGTTTTTTGCCGAAAATTACTTTTGGAAAAGTTGTGGAACATTTAATGGAGAACAAAAAATGTCGGTCTTTTGGTTATAAACGGATAGGGACTGAGAAGAACATAAATCATTGCATAATAAACATAACTTCTTCGTACACAATGGATTCATTCAACGTGTCGCCTAATCTTCTTATTATATATTTATATTCGTGTTAATTTTAAGAATGTTTTATATATCTATATACAATATATGTAGAAAAAATATCATGGGAAAAGCATAGTGTGATGGTATTTTCTAGTTCTCGGCTGGCTAGCTACACTCATATATATAACTGGCTAAACCAAATACTGGCTAAATGCATTAGATGCGTAGGGCAGAATAAAAAAAAAACACAAGGCAGGCCGATGGCCGCGGACCCCCTGCAAACGCGCGTGCCTTTCATGGGCGTTCGTAAATAGACTTTAGGTATTATGTGCACGTAGAGAATGAGAGAATGCAATTGCGAACACGTTTAGTCATTTCAACTATTTGAGATAAATCTGGCATCAAGCATTTGTGGCAGCACTTTGTTTTTATTAAAAAAAAAATTGTTGAGAGTGTTTACTACTCCACCATCTTTATTATAGTGTGAGGAATGTTGATAACAAGAATATCGGTTATGAAAAATGTCATCCCTGTTCTTTTAAAGTGGCCCACTGCTGGGATTCTATTTATGGTGAGTAGGATAAGGCCATATTTTGTATGTAACTGTTAGTCTTTTGTTTGTTTGTTTTATGTTTTTCGGTGTGTTATGTACAAAATAAAATTATTTTCTTTCTTTCTTTTGTTCTTTCATATTCCACCACGCTGGCCCAGTGCGAGTTGGCAAACTTCAAATCTTCAATGTTTTCCTTCATAGTTTGAAATTATCGGCAATACGCACATAACCTAGAAAACATAGAGGCGCATGCCATGGGATTCGAACCAAGAACCTCCGGATTGGAAGACAGATAGTCTCCCAACTAGGCCGTCGAAAAATGTCATTTGTTTATTATAAAATGGATGGACTACAAGGGTCTTTTCAATTTCATAGAAATATTTAGGTATTACATAAGAACTTCAGACTATTTGAGGCATGGTATAAAAAAAGTAAGAAACAAAGAAAGAAAGAAAACATTTATTTTGTCACAAACAACACGCTCCATATAAATAATAAAAAGACATCATGAATAATAACAATAAATGAAAAGTTGTCTCTGTAGTCCAGTGTGTGTGTGATTAACTTGATTGTGACTTAATTAAAGTTGAACCTTATTGCGACTTCTTGGAGTATTTCATTACCTTAAGCTCGACTCTGGCTGAATACATTAAGTGTAGGGCCAAAACAATAAAAATAAATGGCAGGCCAATGTCCGCAGACCCCCTGCAAACGGGCGTGCATTTCCCGTCCTTAAATAGACGCGGTATAATTAGACGCGCGGTTATTACGAAGGGCTCCTAATACGGCACGTGACGGATGGACGCGCCTGTGTGCTATGTTTGAGTATTGTCACTGACTTTGATGATTTTAGTAGGCTTGGAAAATAAGTGCCCGTGGTTGTGTTAGATTGTTTTGCGATGATATCTCAGTGGTTAGCGCGGTCGGTTCACATGACGAAGGGCGTGGGTTAAACTCCGATAATGAGCTCGAGCTGCCGTTGGAGGAAAACCTCATGAGGAAAGTAGGGAATTTTCTAGTAATTGTTTGGCTAGCAACCCCCTCTAAGTTGCAAATCTTCCGCCGAGCATCTAACGGTGTGTTCTGGTAGCTTCACTTGAAAGCCTTCCAGGCTTAAGTGTGATTTATAATTTTCAGCCACATCGTTAACATCAGGTGAGCTGTGGTCAAACACCTAACTTGTTTGAGCTGTTTTGCCTCATCACTGCACAAGATACACGTCTATTTTGTAACATGTGACCATGTTAATGGGTATACAAAATAAAATTCTAATAAGTATCTTCCCTGCATACTGTTCAAATTCAAATGAATAAATAAAAAGATATATTCGGTCCGTGTCCGAGTCTTCTGTATTTTTGATAAAAAAGGAGAAACGTTTTTTAAGTTTTTGATTCCTATACCTTTGCATATTTTGGGTTAGATGGCGTTGCGATAAATTATAATAAATGTTCCCCGACATTTGTTTATTTATCGTCTGTAGTACTACATAATTTAGTACAAAGATAAAGTTTTCAATTCGGCGTGTCGAATTAAAAACTTTATCTTTGTTAAAATCAACAAAAACAAATTCAAAACGTCAGACTTGAACCGTCTTAAGATTTCCGTAAACAATGCGCAAGTAAGCACGATTTAAAAATAAAAAGCGTTGCCGACACGCTGACAGTTGAGCGCCATTGCAGAGGAATTCCAATTTTGAAAGCCGTGATCAAGTTTGCGCTCGGCGGCGGCGGCCGGAAACACAGCCCGCTTCCGCCGCGCGCTTCCCGTGACGTCAGCCCGTCTGTCTGACCCACGTCCGCGTTCACACCGAATGAAAAATGGTGGTTGAATCCGGTAATTAACTTCAACGTAACAGTCGTTTACGTTTTAAAGTCGTCGTTTAAGCAATTTTTTTTTTAAATGAAATTTAAGTTAAGTATTTACGCGATATAGTTATATAATAAAACGAAATTATAAAAATAATATAAATAGGTAAGTAATAATAATCAATAAATAATAATATTACGCAGAAAAAAAAATATGATTAAATTCTCCTCATAACAGTAAAAATTGTTACATCATTTTGTAAATACTTACTTTTAATAAATATAGAACACGCAAACACAGAACAAACATTTTTGATTATACCACAAAATACTTGTCCTGAGTGGGAATCGAACCCACGCCCTGCGGTTCTTGAAACAGACATACTACCAATGAGCCAAGAGGGCAGTCAAATGAATTGAAATGATTATTAAATGGAATTAAAAAAAACACTGCATTGAAATAATGGAACCAAACTTAAAATTAACATTTTTACTCGTATAACTTAAAAAATACTATTTTAAAGTCACATAACGGTGTGAAAGAATGACTTTTCAATATCCCGTAAATATTTTTATGCCAGTTTGAAAATTTGCATGCAAGCAAATTCACACTTTGTTGCATAGATTCGAAATCTTAAAATTGAAATCAAATACCGTGAAGACAGTTTAGAAATGTAGCTGTAGAGAATTATTAGGAGAAAAATAGGGGTTGGAGAAAAATCAGGTTTGGAATTTATTTTTGAACGCGCCCTCCTCGCTGATATGTATAGGTACTACATGTACTTATTTAAATGTGAAAAAGTTAGTAGTTAGTTTAATTAAAAAAAAAAGAATGAGACAAACAAGACGCTCTCCTGTTAGTAAGAGGCAATGCATTGTCATGACCATTGTAGCGATACACAGAACTTTGAGTAGCAAACCAAAGTCCAGGGCATCGCTGTTTTGGGGCTCAAAAGAGATGCTAAGGAGATCTACTACCAAGTACTGTATAGTTGTGACTCAGAAATCTGAGTACTGCTAGAATGGTGAGGTATTATCTCTTACCTTCAGGAGAGTGTCTATAGATATTGACATATTTATGGTAATATGTCAATATTGGAACTAAGTAATAGACAATAGACAACACTTTGAGACATAAAAGAAATTTCATAAAATTCAACAATACATACAACAAGATATAACAAACATAAATAAACATAAAGAACAACAATAATTTATAAATAATTAAGTAAATATTAAGTAATGTTTTCGGGACTATGCTAGACTCCCAAAGGGTGAATGATAATTATTATATGATTAGTGTACAATTAATATCAGTCAATATTGTAATTTTACAATTAAATCAGATTATAAATTTAAATAAACTCGATATATATTATGGTTGACAGGCCAGGTGTTTGACCACACCTCACCTGATGTGGTCAAAGATGGTAAGCATACCCAGTCTGGAATGGAACTGGCTCTCAAATAAGGTTACAGGAAAACACCATCATCGGGTGCTTGGCGGAACATTTTCAACTTGAGGAAGGTAGCTAACCAGCCGAGTATTAGAAAGTACACCCTACCGCCATACTAAAGTTTCCTCGCGTTATTTTACTTCACCAGCAGTTCATGCTCATTGTTAGGATTTGAACTTACGCCCTGCAGCGTGTGAAGTGACCACGACAATCACTAAGCCGTCACCGTTACAAAAAAAATACACACTCGCATCTCACCTACATCTTTCATCGTTTATTATAATTATTTATTATAAAAGGCAAGTAAAATATATAAATTTTTCTGCCTACCAATATAAGAAAAAAGTGTGATTGTATATATTATATAAGTAAACTTTTAGTTACAATTATTATTCTTCTTTTTTTGAAAGATGTCGGGTAAAATCACAAGCTTAGATTAGTAAAATATAATCACACATGAATTATACTACCGAACCTACACCCTTAACACTGAAAATCATTCCAAAACGAGGTGCGAAAGAAGAATGAATTCATAACAAAAGATCTCATTTAAATGAGAAACGCATTCCAAATTTAGGGCACATTACATACAGATAGTAAGGACTACTTATTATTATTATTGTTGCCGATACTGTCCTACTACAGTACTACATTTATAGTATCGCTATACACACATCACATCATCAGCCATAGGTCGTCCACTGTTGGACATAGGCCTCCTCCTGGGGGTGTTTTGCCAATACTCGCCACGCTTGGCAGGCGGGTTGGCGAGCGCAGTTAGGTGTGATTGTTCAAGGAAGACGTTGCTGCCCATCTTTCGGATTAAACCGTTTACCGATTAACCGTTTCGCTATAACCTCACATAAACTAATAAGGCAGTTGTTGTAACGCATAGAAACTCAGTGCAGGTCAGCTAGTTGAGTTTAGATTTATTAGTCGTAAACTTTTTTTAAGAGCACTACTTAATATCAATAATAATCACATTCATAGATATCAAATGTATACCAACATTTATTTTAAAGAAACTTACTATTCGGACACGAACATTACCCTATTACGTTGAACAAATATTGTTAGATATACATAATAATATGTATTTACACTTATACTACTTTAAGGAAACTACTCGAAAATAAAAACTATTACGTTGAACTATATAATTAGACCTATTTGACAGCCCTGTTGGCCCATTGGTAGTAGGTATGTCTGCTTTAAGAGCTGTATGGCGTTGGTTCGATTCCCAACTAGGACAAACATTTTGCGTTAAAAATAAATGTTTATTCTGTGTCTGGGTGTTCTGTATGAATTATAATTATGTGTTTACAAAAAAAGTATGTAAGTATTCTTTTTTTTTTTTTTTTATGTAACAGTGATGAGACGTACGAGACGTTCTCCTGATGTTAAGAGATAACGCCTGTCCATGACCATTGCAGCGATACACAGAACTTTGAGTAGTAAAACAAAGTCCAGAGCATCGCTGTCTTGGCGCTCATTACTTTGAGACTAGATGGTTAGTCTCTACAGCCCAGTAATTTCGCTAGCTGCAGTACCCTTCAAACCGGAACACAGTAATGTTTACACACTACTGCTTAGCGGCAGAATATCTGGTACTGCGGCGGTACCTACCTAGACGACCTCCTGCTAAGGAAATCTACCACCATAAAGTAAATTTCAAAAAATTCTATCAGTTATCTGACATCCATAGTACAAGCTTTGCTTAGTTTTGAGTCAGATGGCGCTGTGTGTAATATATTACGATACTTTTTATATGTATAACTAGCGACCCGCCCCGGATTCGCATGGGTAGTAAGAATGGGTATAGTAAGCTCTCCTTAAAAGGTAGATATATGCCACCGCGGCATTTTTGTAGCTCTACAACAAAGGAATATCCCAACATGCATTGTTTTGTTAAATCTCAAAGGAATCAGGCAGCGTTCAAGCTCCCAGGTGGCTTGACTTTTTCCAACACTTCCAACAATTATCATCATATTACAACCAATTTACACAAAACCTTGACAAATTATATACCTAAACCTTCCTGATGAATTACTCTATCTATTGGTAAAACTAGCATGATAATCTGTTTAGTAGTTTTTAAGTTTATCGCGAACAGACAGGCAGACACACGCTGCGGACGACTTTGTTCTATAATATGTATGTAGTGATTGATGATTAAATGTATACCAACAAAATTCTGAAAAAAAACATGTTATACATTACCTGATAAATAATATAATTAATGACCTAAAAATGTCATTTGTAAACCTTATTTTTTCTATTTATTAACCGACTATGTAAAATGTATACATCCATACTGACACTTCAGGTATTGTTAAGAGGCCACCATTAACACGACAAAGAATTCAAATTACGTTGTTGATGGATTTTAATTTTATATTCGGTATTACGGTTCTACTCTTTTCTTTTGTAAATGGACTAACAGCCTTTTGAAACGTAAGCCCGTACACAATAATTTTATTAAAAGCTCCATACGAATTATTTGTACGCCAAGCGCAATAAGAATAAGAATTATTTGTATTGCTTGTATCTCAAAACTTCGCTTACTCTCACAAAACTTTTGACGAACTCGGTTGAGAATTTTCTCGGAACAGAGATTGCTTTGTATGCCAAGACCACAGATTGTAAAAAATTTAGATAAATAGAAAAACTCTTCAACGTTCACATTAGACGTTGTATATTTATTTGTTACTAGCTACGCCCTACAGTTTTAACCGCGTGGTGAAGGATGATGATGATGAAAGTATCCTATGTGTTATTCCAGGGCCTAAAGTACCTACATGCAACATTTCGCCCAGGTCCATAAAGTAGTTTACGCGTAAGGGTGTAAACAAACTCACATTCACATTTATAATATTAGTTAGGATTTAGACTGCCCTGTTGGCTCATTGGTAGTATATCTGTTTTAAAAGCTGTAGGGCGTGAGTTCGATTCCCACCCAGGACAAACATTTTTGCAGTATAAACAAATGTTTATTATGTGTCTGGGTGTTCTGTATGTATTATAAGTATATAATTATTATTTTTTTAAATCCTAATCACTGTTGTAACTAATTGACTTTTAAGCGTAAATATACCATGAGCACTCAAAAAGAACTTCCGCAAAGTCACGCCTGAATCAATCAATTATACTACATATATTTTTTTTCAATTTGTCAATATTGGTGTGAACCATACCGTCACTCGAACCCACACGAACCAGCTCAGGAAGCTGCCCTAATACCACATGAGTCAACAGGAAGTCAATATGGTATAGGTAGACATTGGATATTAACCTAAAGATTGAATATATCTAATTACTTCCGAAGTGAAATTGTGAAATCTGCCAACTCGCACTTGACCAACGCGGTGACCTTACTCTTGTCACAATGAGAAGAGGACCATCGGGGATAATTTATTTAAAAAACAGGGCTAACCCGAATTTGAAAACTTACCTAACACTAACATCTCTCATGTCTTCAATGAGTATCTGAAAAAGAAATTAGTAATAAGTAAATAGTTATTACGCCCGCGGAATTCCTATGTATCTATTTTTCATACAGAATACAAATACAAATTCTCATACTAGATGTAGATAATCCTAGTTAATTAAATAGTTATTACGCCCGCGGAATTCCTATGTATCTATTTTTCATACAGAATACAAATACAAATTCTCATACTAGATGTAGATAATCCTTGTTAATTAAATCTTCTTGTAAACGTTTTCATAAAAAGAATTAACGGGAAAACATTATCTAGCCCGAGATTTACGTACACAAAAATACATTATTATCTAGCATGAGAATTAGCAAAAAAATATTTTGTCAAATTTTCAAAATAGGTTATTAAATTAAAAATTTAAAACCCCCCCTACGCAATTAACCAAACATAGCAAAGAAACTGGCTTTCAAATGGAAAAAAAACCGCATCGAAATCGGTCCATCCGTTTGAGAGCTACGATGCCACAGACAGACAGATAGACAGACATCGACGTCAAACTTATAACACCCCTCTTTTTGCGTCGGGGGTTAAATATAGATAGGCAACCCCGGCGGGCGTGCACGGCATCTAACTAACGTAAAGTGCTGTCATTTATATAAAAAAAATACAAATGTTGTCCGTCAGTAAGCACGTACCTTGAAAACAGCTAAATCGGTTTAACTGATACTTTTTTTTATGTTCGTGATACTTCCACTGATCTTCATAGAGATACAAAGTCAAAAGCCTATCGCAACCGTACCAGACACAAAGTACAGGGTGTTCATACAGTTTTTTTTTTGTTTTATATCTGACAGGCTAGGTGTTTGACCACAACTCACCTGATGTTAAGTGACGGTGTGGTCGAAGATGGTAAATCACAGCTAGCCTGGAATGGAACTGGCTCTCAAGTGAGGCTGCCGGAACACACCGTTAGATGCTTGGCGGCGGATTTTCAACTTGAGGGTGGTAGCTAGCCAGCCGAGTACTAGAAAGTACTTTACCACCACGCTATGGTTTCCTCACGATGTTTTCCTTCACCGACAGCTCAAGCTCATTGTTGGGATTTGAACCCACGCCCTTCGGCATGCGAACCTACCGCGCTAACCACTGAGCCTTCATCGCTATTAAAATTATTAATTCTAATCATCGCTATTATTAATATATTTCGATATAAAAAAAATTTAGAGGTGTTTTATGGACACCCGGTTGGAATAAAGTTCCTTAAAAGGCTTTATTTTTATAAATTATATTTTTTGCTTATTCTCAAAATTTAATTTAACGGCAAGCTGAATCGATTGAAAATGGTTTTAGTTTCCTAGGTGATAGGGAAGTAGCTCAAAAATCAAAATACAAAAAGATGATGGTTTTTGGTGTCGTTTTACATTTTTTGGTCTAGCCACTCAGCCTGCAAACAAATCAGAACGATAACGTGCGATTAGGAACTCCGTTCCAAAAAAAAAATAACCAGAGTTTTTTTGCAATGTTAGATCCGTAGAAAAAAAAGCAAGTTATGGAAATAGGCCGTATAAGCAGCTAGCTTATACATTATTTGACCAACATAACATTAAAATCGTGTTTATGTTTGAAAACATACCTAAACATAATTTTCATTCCATCGTGGTTAAAAGTACGAAAAGCGTAGCCAATAAGTGTCGGAACAAAATGAAACTTGGACACACAGTTCACCATTTTATATCTCTTGTTTTTTAATATAAAATCGCTTGGTTTGTATTGAATACAGCCGCGGAATTTTAAAAAGGAAAGTTCAAAAGCGAAAACAACTGAAATACGATAAAATTCCGACTTCAGATGAAACGAGGGTTACAAGCTTGGACGAATAAACAATAGACCAACGATATCAAGTATACATCACATTTTCACCTCGTTTTAATCTTTCTCGCATAAAAAGAGAGTTACCTATTTCCTTTTTGTCGTGTATACGTCTTTCAATTTACTTTCATAGTAGAAGGCAATTTGGAAACAGACCGCACAGGTCAGAGACAAATGGGCATCTTTGGAGGAGGCCTTCACCCAATATGGGGTTCCTGCAGATATTGCCATATCAAACTAAACTATGTTAGACTTATTGTAACTTTAAATAAGTTAATAAGTAAAGCAGAAATGTAAACAAACTAGTTAAGCTAGTTAGTATTATAAATTAGTAATAAGTAAAACAATCAAAGAAAACTAGTTATGTGAAGTTAATTAGATTAGATAAATAACTAAAAACAATGTAAAGTAGGTAATTAGTAGGAAATAAAAGGCTTATTATTTTATTTATTTATTTATTTTAGTAGAAGGCAATTCAGAAAACTGATAATAACAAAATCGGGGGATACAATTTGGTGTACTGCTACATATCTAAATAAATAAATACATTCAAATATTGTAAGACTTCACATACAGCGCCATCTTAAACTAAACAAAACTTGTACTATGGAAACCAGATAGCTGATACAATACTTATATACTCTTTTTTGTCAATACATACTTATGATACATATATGATAGATAATTTTTAAGACAGTTGTTATTTTACAACCTGATTCTAGTGCTGTCATCTAGTATTAAGTAGATTAACTACGATGTATTTGAGTATTGAGTTTAGTTCTGATGCAGCGTGATTAACTCTTTGGTTTTCTAACAGATGGTGTTAGTAGTACAATAACATTCTATGCAATGAATACAAAATTGTTAATGTTATTTTTTTATGGTTATAAAATTACAATTTTTTTGACAGATAACACATCTAGATATGAAATTAACCACAAAAATGCTCAGGTTGTGGTATAGTGTAAGGACGAGCGAAGTCTTAATCAATAAATATTTATTAACACTGTTTTTCTATGATTAGTATTATATTGCAGACTCTATTATATAATTGTAATCCATCACAATTGATCATTGTTTATTAATTGGTTATATATTTGTCGAGATATTTAGAGGCATTTAGTAGAAAAGGTTGTAATTTTACATATACAATAAAAGATTGGCAGAAACTGCTGGGTTACATGTCCAGTGATTTATTCGTCCATAGTTATGAGGCAGAATATTTGTTGTTCCTGGGAATTTCTAATCTTATTTTGCTACATTTACCTTTTGTAATTAAAAACGAAAATTCTATTTGTTTTTTGTTTACTTATCTTTTTGTAACATTTTGTACTCGTTGAAGTTATTTTGCAATTGAACGCGATCTATTCTCCAATACCGTTTGCAATTTAAAATAAAAATATAAGTAGTTATAGAGGACTATAAAAAATATAAGTATTTATAGAGTTTATAGAGGACTTTTTACTTATTCGATTCTGCACTTACATACGACCAACATTTTGAAAATGATTGCGATTTTTAGTAAGAAAATTGAATACCTATAAAATATACTATACTTTTATTTTAACATTAAAATCATAATAACACAATTTAAAACTGTGAGACCAATTACAGAGTGACTGTGATGTGGTTATTTTTAAGTTCTTTAGTTCTATAGAGCGTGGGTTCGAATTCCCACCAGGACAAACATTTGTGTGACGAGCATAAATGTTTCTGCTGTGTCTTGGTATTCTGTATGTGTTATTAGTATATACTAGCTGTTACCCACGAATTTGTACGCGTGGAATTTAACCAAATATCTCAAAGGGATTAGGCAGCGTATTCGATTAAAGCTCCCAGATGGCTTCACTATTTCCGACACTTCAAACAATTATCATCATATTTCAACCGATTTACACAAAACCTTGACAAATTATATATGTAAACCTTCCTCATGAATCACTCTATCTATTGGTGAACCTCGCATGATAATCTGTTCAACCGTTTTTAAGTTTGTCGCGAACAGACAGACGCGGTAGACGATTTTGTTTTATAATATGTAGTAATATATAAGTATCAGTTATCTGGCACCCATAGTACAAACTTTGCTGAGTTTGGGACTAGATGGCGCTATACGAAATGTCCTAAGATATTAACTATTATTTATGAACAATTTAACCTATTAAATGTGTCCTAAATACACAATACAATATGGATGCTGGCTGGTCAACCCGGTCCAACCAAACCAGCGAACTTGAGAACCAGTTTACATTCAAGAGCAGATGCTTGATGGTGGATGGGGCACGTTGATCTAAAAGAATATTCACATATTCACTCTCTATAAAATAACCAGATTTCGGTATATTAAAAACAAACAATGTTTTTTTTTTTAACAAATTTTGTAGCGATGATAGCTCAGTGGTTAGCGCGGTCGGTTCGCATGCCGAAGGGCGTAGGTTCAAACCCCAACAATGAGCTTGAGCTGCCGGTGAAGGAAAACATTGTGAGGAAGATGGAAAAGCACGCTTAGCCTGGAATGTAACTGGCTCTCAAGTGAGGCTACCGGAACACACCGTTGGGTGCTTGGCGACAGATTTTCAACTTGAGCTAGCTAGCCGAGTACTAGATAATACCCTACCACCATCTTATTGTTTCCTCACGATGTTATCCATGGTATAATTTTGACTTTTTTACAAGCTTTTATTTAACTTGCAATGATTTAACCCACTCCCAGATGTCCGATTGCACTCACATATAGTGTACTTATGTATCTTCCGTGACAATACAATTATATGGTACCATGGAGCTGGTCTGATGATGGAGACGGAAGCTGACCATAAGGCATTTCCCCCACCTAAAAAAGGTAATTCTATACCCCTGTGCCTCAAGCTTTTAAGAATATAGGTAACCTACACGCCAAATACTACAATTTATTTTTGAATTTTTAGTTTCTTGCCCCAGGTAAAAGCATGTTTTTAATTACATTTTTTAAATTTTAATTTATTAACTTTATTTTTAAATATGAATGGAAAATTGAACTTTGATATCAATAAACTATTTGTATTTGAAGATCATTGAAAAACATTGACATTGACATTTGGTCGGCGCATTTGAAAGGCAACTTTATGCCGATGTGTTAACTGAAAATGCTTTATCGACCAGATGTCGATGGGGAGGAAAGTCATAAGCATCCACAGCTGTAATCGGCCTTTCAGATCTTTACCCCAACGGCTTAAACGCAGGCCTATTAAGTTAACCCGACTGAAGTTAACTTGAGTTTACTTTCGACTTATCTCGGCGAAACGTAAACAAGTCATCGCTTAACTAAAAGCCTAGTCGAGTTAAATTTAGGACTAATCTGTTAGGGGACGCACGTGCGGTATAGAGTTACTGTAGCCGGCGTCAAATAGATATTAGTGTTGGGTAGTGAAGGAAAAAATACGACAGATTTATTTATATTTTTTTATTTACATCGATACTTCGGAGAAGAAAGATTG
Source organism: Biston stratarius (assembly GCA_950106695.1). Lineage (NCBI taxonomy): Eukaryota > Metazoa > Arthropoda > Insecta > Lepidoptera > Geometridae > Biston > Biston stratarius. The sequence continues at coordinate 41,204,185 of OX467106.1, read as the reverse complement.
TAAAGGCCAAAATATGAACTTAAGAGGAGAAGCAAAAACGTGAGCCAAAAAAAAAACATATTTTTTTATTCATGACTTAATTGATTATGACATATACTTTTACGGCCAAACGTTTTTGATTACAGTAGCGATAAACCTAACTTATTAAATAGCTACGATGAGATTAGGATTTACGTTTTTTCTTGTGATTTAGAAGTTTTTTTTTATAGCTGACCTGCTTGGTGTCTGACCACAACTCACCTGATGTTAAGTGACGGTGTGGTCAAAGATGGTAAAGCACACCTAGCCTAGAATGGAACTAGCTCTCAAGTGAGGCAGCCGGAACACACTGTTAGATGCTTGACGGCAGATTTTCAATTTGAGAATGGTACCCAGTCGAGTACTAGAAAGTACCCTACCACAATGTATAATTCGATCGATCGTACATCGTGTTCCCACAAGATGTTTTCCTTCTCCGATAGCCAAAGCTCATTTATTTCAAGTAACTACAACCCATAAAATTTAAAATAATTACGAAATCATACTTGAAAAATAAATTCACTCGAAAACATTTTTTCAATTAAAACATCATTTTTTTTTTTTTATAAAGCAATAAACACGTATTTTTTACTATGCAGCAAAAATATTTATGTAATCAACCCAAATCCAATATCCATCCCTAATTTCATTTAGTCCATTTGCTAAGCCAAATTCATTCTTGCAATCACAAACAAAGCCTATGAGTAAATTATTCATTTGGTTCTTCCGAGTTACGATCAATCCAGATATGGAATCATATTCTTCAATTTCACACACAAAAGGAATCCATCAAGCGAATACGTAGGTGATTTTCTTCCTATATTCCTGATTAGATTTTTGGACTCGGACGTAGAAGTCCATATCATTCTTATGAATGTAATATTTTATGTACTAACTCACGATGTGTTTGGAGTAATATGTATTGTTGTAAGTTTTGGTTCCTTTATGTAGGACCATAATTTAGTAGAATAGTACCGTAAATATTTTTTGTATTTTAAATCAAATCATTTATTTTGGCATAAACATAAAACACGTATTCTAATTAATTAATCAATTGTTCTACAATTAAGTGTTTTTCGATGCAAATGATTGAGCTTCAGATTTTCGAACTAAGCTAAAAGTAGCTTCTATTTCGAAAATCCGTTATATACATATACAATCCGTATTTAGATGGATAGTTTCTTTATTGTTATATCAAAGTAATGAGCGCCAAAGCAGCGATGCCCTACACGTTGTGTTGACGCTTAAAGTTCTGTGTATCGCTGCAATGGTCATGGACAGACGTTATCTCTTATCATTAGGAAAGCGTCTCGTTCATCTCATTACATTTACATAAAAAAAAAAAAAAAGATATATATCTAATAGATACAATAAGAAAGAAAACTTAGTTTTCGATTAATATTTTTTTTTAAATGTAGTAGGTGGTATGTAGTAATGTGACGAACGAGGCACTCTCCTCATGGTAAGAGATAACTGACTATTGCAGCGATACACTGAAGTTTTCGTAGCAAAACAAAGCTGCTTTGGTAGGGCATAGTTGCTTTGGCGCTATTACATCATCATCAGTCCCATTCTCCATCTCCCCCATTGATTTCCATAAAGACCGGTTGGAAGTGGCTCGCATCCAGCGCGTTCCTGCAGTTTTTATTAGGTCATCTGTCCACCTTGTGGGTGGACGTCTTACGCTGCGCTTGCCTGTCCGTGGTCTCCACTCCAGAACTTTGCAGCCCCATCGGCCATCAGTTCTGCGTGCTATATGCCCTGCCCACTGCCACTTCAACTTGCTAATCCGCTGGGCTATGTCGGCTACTTTAGTTCGTCTATGGATCTCTTCATCTGATTCGATCTCGTAGGGAAACTCCGAGCATAGCCCTCTCCATAGCTCGTTGTGCTACTTTAAGCTTACTGACTATGTGCCTTAGTCAGATATGTTACATTAGTTACATATATTAGGTATAGTACTAGCGCTTTAAACTAGTGTCTCAAATTTGCAACTTCATTGCCCGTGTCATATAATGTACTATCAAAGGTTAAACACCCACATTATCAATCCCTGGTATAATAACGGTTAATGATAGAAACCATTACGGTCGAATAATCAAAGGATCTTCATCTTCAGATAGATTCTCTGCCTTTGATGTGTAGTTAGATGACTCGAGATATACTCCCAGTCTAGCGAAAGTTTAGCGAGTATTCAAGAATACAAGATTGTTCCGTTCCTGAAAAGTGTCTAACGCAGACGGTGTTTTACAAATACTAAACCTACCTTAACTTACAACGGAGTTTTGAGGTAATAAACATAAGAAAAATAGAACCGAATTGAGAACCTCTTCCTTTTGAGCAAAAAAGGAAGAATGAATAAGCTTATGAACGACGGAGTTTTGAGGTAATAAACATAATAAAAATAGAACCGAATTGAGTACCTCTTCCTTTTAGCAAAAAAGGAAGAGAGAATAAGCTTTTAAACGACGGAGTTTTGAGGTAATAAACATAACCTTACCTTAGAATTGAATTGAGAACCTCTTCCTTTTAGCAAAAAAGAACAGAATTGAGAACTAAAACGCAAAAAAGAAAGAAGTTCTCAATACGGTTCTATTTTTCTTATGTTTACAAAATTCCGTCGTTTATTAGTTATTATTTATTATTAATTTTTAGCTTGCCGTGCTGGAACACACCGTCACTTAACATCAGGTGAGCTGTGGTCAAACACCTAGCCTTGGCCAGCCTTTCCCATATAAATTATTAAAATCGGTTAATTATTAAAAACATTTAAGTAGTTATTTAAAATAAAAAATAGCAAAAAATGTCATCCAAGTAAACAAAATTGCATAGGTATTTTGTTTTCCTGTTACTTTTAAGTGGTGGTTAGGGGCATTCGAATTGTTCCAGTGAGCTACCTACCCTCCAACCGGATCATTCGAAGACAAAGTCGAGTTCAATGCGCGCATGGGGTTGTCTTGCTTTGCATTATAACCGGAGGAACTATAACTATATTCGGAATATCCGATATAATTAAACGTGAGTAATCCCGGATAAGTCAAACAAAAAATATGACATTTCTTTGTTAAAAAAAACCGTGAATATAAAAACCAGAGTGTAAACTTTTCCTGTGGCAACTGGCGTAGCTTTGGCACATTTTTGTTTTACTTATGTGGTATTACTCACGTTTAATTTTATCGGAAACTCCGACTATAGTTTCGGCCACGTCCGATGGTCTTCGGTGTTATATCGGAGTATAAACTGTTTTATAACAAGTGAAAAGAATGATTTAGGGACAGTTTTTGTTTAATTTATAAAGGCCACCTACAGCAAAAGGTTATTTGTAAGACAAAATTTCAGATATTTTAGAATATTCCTCCATTACTTAAAGCAGTTGAAGCAGCCCTCCACATTAGGAAGATAAACAAAGGGTTGCTTATTATTAACTTGAATAATTAACATTACAGAGGTGAGGTAAACGGTAACAGTATGGGTGGTATTTGTTTTGGAAAGTGCCTTTGTCAATTTGCGGCCAAGCTCGGGTTTTCGGTTAAAATAGGCTTTTATGCTGAAGCTTTGACGTGAAAAGAAAATGAATTCTTGCTAAGGTGCCGTTCTCCGTCACTATATTTCACAATATTTTTGAAGGTAAAATATGTATATCAGTACATAACAATATAATTATATTTGTTGTTACGATTGTAGGTAGCTCGGTTGGTTCACTTGCCAAAAGGCGTAACAACCCCAACAAAGTAAAATGTAACAAAGTTTGGGATTTTCAGAATATACTTATTAGGTTTTTTTTTATATTTGTAAGGCTTGGTATTTGTGCAGCTCACCTGAGTGGTGGTATTATCACCTCACGGTATGATCGAAGATGGTAAACACAATGACCCCCAAATGAAGTTACCGAAACACATCATTAGGTGCTTGTTGGCAGATTTTCTACTAGAATGGTAACTAGCCAGCTGAGTACTATAAAGTACCCTACCAGCATGCTTTGGTTTTCTCACAATGTTTTCCTTCACCGGCAGCTCAAGCTCGTTGTTGGGATTTGAACCCACGCCCTTTGGCGTGTGAGCCGACCGCACTAACCACTGAGTTATCATGGCTGGCCTGGCCGCAGGGTGTCCTACACAACGCTTACCACCACGTGGTCTCCTCTCTAGAACTCTACTACCCCACCAGTTCTCTGTTCTTAATGGTTTCTTCTAGGTAAGCGTGCTCCATCGTGGACCGCATCTTCGCTTATCATCAGGCGTGATCGCGGTCAAACACAAGCTTAAACGTTATAAAAAAAAATACTTTCAATGTTTCAAATTAATACCATATTATTTTCACTTCACACTCACTTCACATTTGTTAATCAAAATTTAATTTTGTCTGTACCATTAAAATGTTCTAAAATGCAATTTTTGCATGCATTTAATTATACTTTGAAATGCTGGTAGGAAGGAATGAAATTCATTGTTTCAAAACTTGCTGTGGGAAGTATTTAATTATTCCATGCAAAGTGTCGTCCAACTATGACGTGCAGGTTTTAGTCAAATTAAATAGTAATAGGATTTAAAGTAACTACTTTCATTATTGTTTTATTTAATACGTATTAAGTTTTGGCGAGTTGTATTGTACTATGGAAACTGACGTGGCTTTGACACATTTTTGTTTTACTTATGCGGGATAACTCGCGTTTAATTATGTATATCGGATACACCGAATATAGTTTCGGCCACATTGGGTGACCATCACGATGAATGAATAACTCTTTATTGTACACACTTAAAATTACATAATACAGAAGAAATAAACTAGTTAATAGGTGTAACAACTGGCGACTTTATCGCTAAAAGCGATCTCTTCCAGGCAACCTTAGGATGGAAAGGATTAGAGGAAGAAAAAAACGGGGTGTGTCAATAACGAGGATATGCATATAGGAGAATACAAAACTATGACATATATCTACATTCTAATAATTATATATCCTAATACATAGATTAATTAGAATAACTAAAAATACACTAATATATATAAAATAAATATTTGTATAAAGAGGATATATATACAAATAAGCGACAGATAGTTATAATTATAACTGCGATGACATGATAGGGACAAAGCTGAGTACAACGCGCGTAAAAAGTATGCCAGATTTTAAAAAAGAAAATTTTTAGAATACAGTACTATGTGGCGACACAATTTCCTTATTCTCGACAAAACTTTTCATGAGTTTTATTCTAGACACAAGTTACATTGTTTTGAATGTCTTGTATCAATAAAAATCCCGATACACACGATCCCTCAATATTTTACGACCTAATAACAACTCAAGACACGCGTCAACCTCTCATAAAACTCGGCTGAGTGATTCGTAATGGAATACAGCTCAAGCGATCTGTACTGATTAATATTTCACGTTAGAGCTTAGGAAAGTGGTGTATTTTTACCGACTACAAAAAAAGGGTTCTGAAAACTAGTCTATGATGACTTTTCCGCATTCTTGTCAAATATTACACAAAGTTACTTTTTAATTTATGAATGTTTCAGGTTATATTCTTTAGTGATACTGTTTTATGTTTTCTATACGAATGTCCGAGAAGGTGTGTTTGTGTTTTCAAGGTTCTTGTATGCATGTATGTTGGTATGTATGCATGTGAGTTTCTTTATTGTTCCATAAATTTTAAATGTCCGAACAGATTTGAATGAATGAATAACTCTTTATTGTACACACTTAAAATTACATAATACAGAAGAAATTAACTAGTTAATAGGTGTAACAACTGGCGACCTTATCGCTAAAAGCGATCTCTTCCAGGCAACCTTAGGATGGATTTGGATGTATGATAGTAGATAGATGTAGGATGGATGTATATATCGTTAAAATCCTGACACGGGCTATAAAAATAATAAAAATGATTGAAAAAATTCAGCATTCGTGTTATTTTAATTTTCTTAATTAAGCTTGATATATGTATATGTAGTTACAATTCATGTAAGTGATCTGATTTCATAAAAATCTGTGTATTTTTTGCTATATTAAATACTTTATCAAGATAAAACGAAATTGTTTAATACACAACGGTATTATCGTGCAGGTTCCGAGTCCATCACGTTGCAAGGATGGGACCCTGTACGGTGTCTAGGATGTATAACCTAAGTGGAGGTTTAAGTAACCTGTTTTGATACGCATCAACGTTCACCTTCGGTGTTTCTATCCAGCTTATCTAAATTTGATATACTTATCCTACCAATACTGCTTGGGATACTATTTTAATGGAGTTAGGCTTATTTTGGTAGGTCTGTCTGTCCAATAAATCGTTTATGACAAAAGTGTGGAATGTCGCAAAGGTACTCACGGTAAACTAAGTCTAATTTTAATATGATTAGAGCCTCTTTAAAGCGTCTGTTACAGCTTTCAAACATGAGTAAAAGCTTTCAAAAATATGTCAGAGCTTTTAAAAATGGTTTAATTAGAATTATCAAAAGTGCATCAGAGATTTCAAAAATGCGACAAAGCTATTTAAAAAGACGTCAGTACTTTTTTTTTTTTTTATCAAAGCTTCCAAATTTCATCTGAGCTTTCAAAAATACGCCATAGCTTTCATAAATGCGCCAGTTTGCGCTTACAAAAATACGTCAACTAAAAATAAAAAAGTACTTCCTACATTGTTAAAAATAAAAATTGTGTAATTCAAAGTTGACAAAGGTCCCGGACCCCAGTGTCTGAGCGCTATTTAAAAAAAAAGTCAAATTATAAAGTCTTCAAAAGCTTAGCTCAGAATTTTTGTCCAAATAAACCCATAAGCAATTATCTAGTCTACAGAGTTACATCAGACACGTTCAGAATAAGCACCGCATAAATCGTTTTTTATCGGTTCCCTCACACGTCATTACCTTGTCCATGTCCACTCGTCTATCGCTCTAGCTCGCTTGTTCTGCCGATTTGATTCCGGTTCCGGGCTTTGATTAATAAAAAATAGATTGTTTCCTTACATAAAACTGTGAAATTTAGTTATTGTTTTGTTGCACTAATAATAGTAAAAGGCTGATTATTTGATTAAAGAATTCTAACCACGTCAAATCTAAATACAAACATTTTATCTATAACACCAAAATTACAAGTCTAATTACGTAATATCATTTCACATATTATGTAATTAAATATGTCAAAAACATTGACTACACGTCAATAAATAAAGTAACAAAAATGTCAAAATAAAGTATGCCGCTATTAAAACAGTATGTCAAAATAATAATATTTTCAATGTAAAAAAACGTAAGTACTTTAGTAATTTAATAATCTTTTAGAATAAAATACTTTATTATTTATTCATCACGTCATTTATTTTGTATCATACCAGGTTATAAAGCTTAGGATCTAAGCTACAAGGAGATTTGTACTCGTCAATATTAGCAACTTTGAGTACAACTTTGGAATCTCAAAAAAGGTTTGCTGCCATATACAAAATAGATATAGTATATACAAGGTTAAAGCTTGTGGTACACTCAACCGAAACTGTAAAAAAATCGTTATTCTATAGAAAAACCATACATTTGGTCACAGATGTAGGTTTGAGATGATAAGAGATCACGCATGTTCATGACTATTTGCATCGCAAAAGCAGCGATTTACAGAACTTTGAGAGAGTGGTAAAACAAAGTTCAAAGCATCGCTGCTTTGATGCTGACTTGACTTTCGATGATTAGTATCATAAGCCCTGTTACTTCGCTAGTTACAGTTCAAAGTGGAACACAGTAAGGTTTGCTCACTAATGCTTGGTGACAGAATAGCTAGTCCTGCGGGTGTTATCTACCTAGATGACATCTTGCTAAGAAGATCTATCACCTACTTTTTCGCTACTTTTTCTATAGAATAACTGCATTGAAAATCTGCTACCTAACCTAACGGTGTGTTTAGGAAGTCTCACTCAAGAGTCAGTTCCATTCCAGGCTAAGTGAAATCTTCAATCAAACCGTTACTTAACATCAGATGAACTGAGGTCAACACAAAGTGTTAAAAATAAAAAAATGTCACGCCACTACTTTTGCGTCATATTTGGTTAAGGCTAGTTACGTTAGTGAATAGCACATCTTCCATTTTGATTAATCATCGAAATAATGTAACTGTATTGGATGGAGACGCAATAAAAGGTATTATCGTTTTCGCAAAGGTTTTATGGATTGAGGATGTTAGGTCGTAATGGAACCTGATAATAACTTCCGCTCATTTTATCTGGCCCTTATTGCGCTTAGATTTTTGTACTAAACGAATCTTATGCTGAATTTATTAAACTAGTTATTCCCTTGAAATGTCACACTAATATTATAAGCACACACAGTCACACTAATATTATATGTAATTGCGAAAGTTTATCTATATGTATGTTTTTTAATTTTTCACGCTGAAACGGATTTGATGTTTTGAATTAAAGCGTTCCAAATTTTACAATGGTTGCTTTTTTAGCGACTAGTACTTTAGCGACCGACCTTGGGTTTTTTAAGTGTCGGTGTGGTCGAAGATGGTGAAGCACACCTATCCTGGAATGGAACTGGCTCTTAAGTGAAGCTGCCGGAACACACCTTTAAGTGCTTGGCGGCAGATTTTCAACTTGAGGGTGGTAGCGAGCCAGCCGAGTACTAGAAAATACCCTACAACCTTACTATGATTTCCTCACGATGTTTTCCTTCACCGACAGCTCAAGCTTATTGTTGGGGTTTGAACCCACGCCTTTCGGTGTGTGAACCGACCGCGCTAACCACTGAGCTAACATCGTTGTGTATGCAAAATTTATTGTCGAATAAAAACTCAGAAATATGCGTATTCTAAATAACTTTTCGCCCCGAAAACCCCTAGTATAGCATATTTCATCGAAATCGTTAGAGCTGTTTTCGAGTTCTCAAAATATTTATATACAAATATTGTTCGTTTAATAGGATTTGATAAGCCCGCTTTGGATTATCAACTCATCCTGATGGTAAGCGACGATAAGGTCGAAGGTGGAGCACGTAGAGAGAGAACACACTGACATTGAAAAGACCCAGATTATATCTCTCAGGAAATAAGGAAGCCAGCAGTTTGTATATACCAGTTTTTGCTGTATTTTTGCGAGTTTTATATCATTACTCGTACAACAGTGTTTACTGCTCCAATAAAGACGGTATGGTGAAATATGTACTCGTACAAATTCTTAGAAATGAAAACTAGATAACAAAAATTATATCGCCGCAATACACCGTACACCACAGTACACTAAGAACAGTAAGTCATCGTACCGGGCGCCGTGTTCGTACACATTGCCACGCACACATTAGCATAATCTCGGGGAGACTCGGGTGCTGGCAGTCTGGGCCTTGCCGTGAGTTTGGTCGTGTGCGTTCCAATACGCTGCACGCCCGCTCGCATTGGCTTGCTCTCACCGGCCACTTTATTATTTACACTTTACCGGTCATTTTAATAAATAAATAAAAACTTAGTGCTGCTCATAATACGCAAATAATATTTAACTAAAAATAAATGTGACAACCTTAAGCGTCAACGCAAGAATACTATAGGCTCTATTACCTCGCCGACCGGCATAAGATGAACTACTTTTCTCAGTGTACTTTGGTTACACGCTCCGAAAATTTTTGGTCTTGAATTTGGCTGTACCACAGTGTGGCTAGAGTTTTAAGAAAAGTCCTTGTATACCGTGAATATTTCAAAAGCCGCTCAGTAGCCGTGCCTAGGTTCTCAAGTTGCTACTAAGTATGATTGGATTTCTCAAACATCGAGCTGTGGTAGCGAAACTTCCTCTTGGGTAGAGATTTTGTTTTCCATCAAAGCTTAATAATCTGATTATTACAAGTTGCGGAGGTGCTTAAGTTAACTTTTGATTTTAGTTAAATTAATAAATATTTTACTTACTTTCATATTTTAGTTTAGTTTTATCGGAAACTCCGACTATAGTTTCGGCCACATCCGGTGGTCTTTATCATGGTGACAAAGCTGAGAACAACGCGCGCGTGGTGTACTTAGCATGTAGTTTAAATATATCTTAGGACATTAAACACGTCCATCTGATCCCAAACTAAGCAAAGCTTGTATGATGGGAATCAAATAACTGATAAAATACATTTTTTTTTGTAAATACACAGTTATGTATAATATAATAGAATATTACACATAATAATTTGTTTATACCACAAAATATTTATCCTGGGCGGGAATCAAACCCACGCCCTACAGCTCTTAAAGCAGCTATGCTACCAATAAGCAAACAGGGCTGTCAAATATTCAGCTGGTAGGTATTTCTTTCGCCCTCACTGCAACTACGTAGAAACTAACCACTTAGCAAATTATTGTCAATTAGCAGCGCCCGCGGTGTTATCCGCTGTTCCCACGTGAACTAAAAAAAACGATTTTTTTTTCGGGATAAAAAGTAGCCTGTGTTAATCAAGGGTGCCAGTTAGCTCCATACCAAATTTCATTAAAATTGGTCCAGCCGTTTAAGCGTGAAGAAGTAACAAACACACTTAAACACTCACAAACTTTCGCCTCTATAATCGTGTGATAACATAATGATATGTATATTATAGTTTTATCGTGTCGTCTTTAGAGATATTTGCAAAAAAACAAGTAAAATACAGCGAAAGCATAATTTCAAGTTAGAAGCACGTTACACTGTTAGCTTTCAACCGAACATTCAAAACCATACAGCATTACGATTTCCCGAATCCATACGTAACTCAACGTTTAGCTTTATCAGTATTTCTTACTCATTGGTCGCGAAAAGGAAATTCACGCACGATTTGCAGCCAACGGCGTCTAGTATGAGCTCTCGTGTAGAGGATTGCGATATTAAAATTTGTGGACCTTGAAATGACGGCGCCGTCCGTAATTGATTCAAATAAGACCTTAGAAAGGTTATGTTCGTATGTAATTCTACAACAAGGTACCTATCCAACAAAAAACAAATAATATTTAATGTTTTTTTCACTTCATGAATATTTTTTTAGTATGGAAACTGTCGTGGCTTTGACACATTTTTGTTTTACTTGGGATTACTCACGTTTAATTATATTGGAAATATTATCCGCTATCTTCTCGTAGGAAGCGCTCAGGGGGCCACAGTGTGAAGGAAGACGAGGCCGCGCACGCGTTGTACTCAGCTTTGTCTCCATGATGAAGGCCACCGGATGTGGCCGAAACTATAGTCGAAGTATCTGATATAATTAAACGTGAGTAATCCCGCTAATTACTCGCGTTTTATTGCGTTAGATATTCCGACTATAGTTTTGAATACATAAACATAGTTATGACTTTAAGTGCGAGGCAAACAGAGGCCGCACGCTCGCTAGCCTCTGCTTTGACTCCTTGAAGAAGGCCACCATCAGTGGCTGAAACTCTTGTTGGAGTATCCGACATAATTAACCGCCAAAGTAAAACAAAATGTATCAAAACTTCGTTTCCTACCAAAAAAATATATATGGTTAATGTTGTCAAAGGTCTTTTTTGTCATAATGTATTTTACGAGACGCCATGTTGCTGATTTGTGGAGGATAGAGCCTAGGTGACAATATCATCAACAGAACTATCACGCAGATAGGCGGGCTGTTTTGAACGCACTTCTTTGTTCTGAATTTTTCTTCTTAGTACATAGAACTGGTTGTTTAAGTGATTTGAAATTATGAGTACAACGACAATTCCGGAGCTACACCTCCGAGGCCTTATAGCATTCAGTTTATTTCCCCTCTGCGTTCAAATGAAAGGGAGAATTATTTATGCGTGGACGGTGTGCTGTTCGAGTTTAATTTCCACTCAACGACATGATACTCTATAGACTCTATACTCTATGGCAGGGGTTCCCAAACTTATTTTGTCTACTGCCCACTTTGAGAATAAATTATTTTTTAGCGCCCCCATTTTTTACCCACTTAAAGCTATATTTGAGCAATCTCTTAACTAATATTAGTTGATGTTCACAAGTTGTAGTTGAGAGTCCAGAGCTCATGCAGTCGGTGTCTAAGAGGCCTCCTAGCTAAATGAAATTACAAATCACCCCCCAAGCCTCTACACAACGCCCCCATTTTTTTCTGGGTCTCTTACCGCCCCCCTTTAGACCTGCAGCGCCACAAGGGGGCGTTATCGCCTACTTTGGGAAAGGCTGCTCTATGGTTATATTAAAATCATGAGTTGATATTGCAACTGTCTACAGCAAGGTAGCATTATTGATTTATTAGCGTTATAAAATTACAAAAGTCATTGCTTGTGATTTTATCGTGTAGTTAGCGCTGCAACTAGCGGCGCCCTGGAGTTTCTCCTATGTTTTCCGTAATATATAGTAGTAGAAGTATCAAGCTGGGGTATGATCTATTTGCATTCCGAGTTTCATCCACATCTGTCTAGTCGTTTCAATGTGGAGAAGTACCAAACAAACTACCAAAAAAACTGTCGCTTTTACAACATTATCTTATTTAAACATTTTTGAGTTGGTGTTAGTGTAACGTAAGTTTCGGTATTCTAATTGGGATACCGACTCGCTTCCAATCTGGAGATCCTGGATTTGAATCCCACCGCACGCACCTCTGTTTTTAAATTTTTTTTTAAAAGTACTCGAATATTGTTTGAAGTAACTAGTTTGTAGCGATGATAGCTCAGTGGTTAGCGCGATCGGTTCGCAGGCCTAAGGGCGTGGGTTCAAACCCCCAACTATGAACTTAAGCTGCGCGTGAAGGAAAACATCACGAAGAAACCATAGCATGGTCGCAGGGTGCTTTTTAGTATTTGACTGGTTACCTACCACCCACAAGTTGAAAATCTACCTAAACAAATGGTCTGTTCTGGCTGCCTCACTTGAGAGCCAGTTCTATTCCAGGCTAGGTGTGCTTTACCAACTACGACCACACCGTCACTTGTACCGGTTACACTTTGGGGAGTGTGCTTCAGATCTGCATGACCTAATTCCACCCTGCCCATTCTACTATAGAAAAGCCAGGAGCTCTAAAAAGTGACACCGTGGTTGATTTTCCAAAAACTTGAGTTAAGTGGTTTGGTTCCACCTTCTTCGTACGAACCGTTAGACATCTCTCAATCAGAACAAACCCACGCCCAGTAGAACAGTTATACAGGAGGCTGATTCGGTTAGTGCAAAATTTTTATTGGTACAACTTGCGCTAATATGATGACTGAAATTCAATCTAGTCTTGGATATCTACGGAATAAAGGACATTGCTGTACCCCAACGCACCTGCGGCTTTGTTTATTCGCAAATTTATACTTACTGACTCATAATGTTTGGTGAAATTTGTTTGCGAGTTGTGAAGGAATGCATGAAAGCTTATTAGAAAAGCTGGATGCTTTATTTTGTTTGGTGGCTTCGAGGTATAATGTTTATTCAAGAAAGCGTGCTTGTGTGCAATATTCATGTCATACTTTTAAATATTTTTTTTATGTTTATGTAACGAGACGAACCAGACGCTCTCCTGATGGTAAGATATAACACCTGTCCATAAGTTGAGTTTGAGTTTGAGTTTATAACAAAGTCCAGGGCATCGCTACTTTGGCGTTTATTACTTTGATACTTTCGATGGTTAGTCTCAACAGCCCTGTAATTTCGCTAGTTGCAGTACCCTTCAAATAGGAACATAGTAATGTTTACATTACGCTTGGCGGTAGAATATCTGGTACTGCGGTGGTACCTACATAGACGACCTTATGCGAAGGAGATCTACCACCAAGCAATAGTTAGTAATAAAATTAGATTATTCTACTTCCTACTTCTCTACATAGTATAAAACAAAGTCACTTTCCGCCGTCTGTACGCTTAGATCTTTTAAACTACGCAACGGATTTTAATGCGGTTGCCATCAAAAGATAGAGTAATTCAAGAGGAAGGTTTATTCGTATAATATATGCATATTATGCTTCAGTGAGGGAAGACACCATAAGGAAACTTACATGTCCAAGAGTTCTTAATACTCTCGAAAATGTGTGAGAAGTCTGCCTACCTCCACTTCTAGATCAACGTGCCGCAGCCGCACCGACACTTTCCATCAGGCGATTTGATGGCCAAAACTAGATTTTTTTTCTAGATTTGTGATTGGCACGACTACCCTGCACTATGGCTTAATTCTTCTCACAATGAGAAGCACACGCCTAGTTGTGAGGCGGGTTAATAAACCGGACCTATTTTTCAATTTTGATAATGATTGACAAGCTAGGTGGTTGACCACAGCTCACCTGATGTTAAGTGACGGTGTGGTCGAAGATGGTAAAGCCTTGCGTGGAACGGAACTCAAGTGTGGCTGCCGGAACACACCGTTAAGTGCTTGGCTGCAGTTTTGCAACTTCAGGGTAATATAATATACCCTAGCATCATGCTATGGTTTCTTAATGATGTTTTCCTTCGCCGGTAGCTCAAACTTATTGTTGGGATTTGAACCCACGTCCTCTAGCATGTGAACTGGCCACGATAACCACTGAGCTATCATTGCTACAAAGTCGCCGATTCTGAGTGATAAGTGATTGCTTAAGATGACGTAGCTTGCCCATAAAACTGTCTTTGTTAATGCATAATATTAATGAAAAATCAACGGAACGCTCACAGCAGGTGTGTGAATTAAGACGAACAATAGGGCGGGCCTACAATGGGCCTCGGAGTGAAAAGCGTGAAGATAGGCCCCTTTCACTGAGTAATGAAATTCGCCCGCTGCCACTGTGGCCACGCCATTGTTTCTGTACTGTCGCATTATTCGAAGTTTTGTTCGTTTAGCCTTGTATGTAGAAGATTAGGCGGTCTAGTTAGGAGACCGTCTGGTTTCCAATCTAGAGGTCCAAGGTTCGAATCTCACGGCACGCACCTTTGTCTTTTCGAAGTTATGTGCGTATTCTCGCTGACATCAAACGGTGAAGGAATACATCGTGAGCAAACCTATATATCAGATAGTTCATGAAAAAAAAATCGAAGATGAGGATGGATGAGGGAAAGAGGGAAAGAGGCCCGCGTCCAACAGTGGGACAGCTCATATAAAGAGGCCTGATTCAGATTCGGAACCGTGTATCTAAAGCTACTTTTTTCATAATAATTTTTACTGTCCTATTAGCACATTTGGTATATTTGATTCATGAACTATGGCGTGGACTTATGGACGCGCTCGACCAAACATTTGTGTATTTTTTAAGTAATGAGTCGAACGAGACGCTTTCATGATAAAAGATTAGGCCTGTCCATGACCATTGCAGCGATGCATATAACTTTAAGTAGCAAATCGAAGTCGGTGCTTTAGCGCTCATTACTTTGATTTTGATTGATGTTTGTTCTGTACCTAGGTTGATCAAAGTTCCGGGTACCGCCATAATAGTCATGAACAGGTGTTATATATTACCGTCAGGAAAGTGTTTCATTCACCACATTACACACTAAATATTATAAAACGCTACATATTATAAAACAAAGTCGTTCGCCGCGTCTGTCTGTCTGTCTGATCGCGATAAACATAAAAACTACGGAGAGGATTACTATGCGAGTTTTCACCAATACATAGAGTGATTCATATGGAAGGTTTAAATGTATAAAATTTGTCAAGGTTTTGTGTAAATTGGTAGAAATATGATGATAATTGTTGGTGTCGGAAAAAGTCAAACCACCTGGGAGCTTTCATCGAACACGCTGCCTAATCCCTTTGAGATATAACAAAACGATACATGGTGGGATATTCCTTTTTTATAGATCTACAGAAAAGTCCGCGGTGACATACATATATTTACCTTTTAAAGATAGCTTACTATACCAATTCTTACTACTCGTGCTAAGCCGAGGCGGGTCGCTAGTTTTACATGAAAATATATACCACAAGCAATGTGTAAGATATTTAATAAAACCCATGGCGTCAGTTATTTGACGTCATTTCGTCATCGTTAGTAAAGGCGCTATAATGAAGTGACTGCGGAAAGCCCAGCGTCGCGTCGGGTAAAGGGCCCTTGAGTTTGCGCTTCCACTTTGCTACCCTGCAACGAAACGCAGATTCCACACTGCAAAGAACGAGGACAGCAACGTTCCCCCCCTATATTACATTACTCTTTGGTTATGGCCCTTTTCTGAACATAGTTGATCTCAAGGCAAGAGGGTGACCTGTTCATGCGCATAATATTAATTGTCATAAAATTATTCTGAATATTTTTGTTGTATTTATTTACCGGTTTACTCATGTTTAATTTTATCGGAAACTCCGAGTATAGTTTCAGCCACGTCTGGTGGCCTTCATCATGGAGACGAAGCTAAGTACGAATACGCGGCCTCGTCTTGCTTTGCACTGAAGAAATTTAATTTTAAAAGAAATTTAGACGTGAGTAATCCAGCATAAGTAAAACAAAAACGTGACAAAACCATAGTTTCCATAGTAAAATTATTGTGCATACATACTTTGTCATAACACATTGTTGTCATAATGGACGATATTTTTTTCAAAGTCATATTTATATGATTACGAAAAATAATATACTTATTTTTGTGTCTCTCATAAATGGAATTCATACGTAATTAATTGTTTGCATAATAATTTGGCGTCATTTATTTATCGTGTAATTTTATAAATATTTTTTTTGTAACGAGTAACTTGCTTGTAATTATTAGATTAATATAGTTTATTACAGAATACTATTTTGCCGTTTTGCTTGATTTTGATGAAACTTTTATTATTAATTTTTATTGGGATAATCTGAAAAACCCACTCAAATAAAAAAGGTTTTTTGTTTTAATTGGTTTATAAATGACGGAGTTCCTAAGTAACAAACATTAAAAAAATACAACAGAATTGAGTACCTCCTTTTTTGAAGTCCGTTAAAAGAGAAATAATAATAATATTTTAAATTTAAAATTCTTGCAATTTTTTTTTGAGTCTTACATATATTTACTTCGTAGCATCAAAATAGTGTACCTACTCGAAAATGTTACCCAAAGTCCTTTATCTTGACAATACGTGTAATGAAATGTAGATTAGATGTGAGAGCAAACAAATGACTGCAATGCAGTGTAATCCTGCAAACATGTGCCAAATTTTCACAATACTGTGTGGAAATTACGAGAAGCTAGCTAATTAGAAACTTGATTGATGTCAAGATGAAATTACACCATGTAATGCTTGTGTCATATCGTATAAAGCCAAACACATTGACGCGGTCTGTGATGATGGCTTCCTCCTTGAGTGTTACTAAAGCCGCTTCCGCAAGCCGCGTTTGTGTTGGGCAAGCTTCAAATGTAAAAACAGCGTGAGCGTAAGGGGGACACGAAAAAATCATGTCATCGCCATGAGACGCTATACTAATGGTGTAGATTAGATTTTGTAGCGATGATGGCTCAGTGGTTAGTGCGGTAGGTTCGCAAGCCGAATGGGTTCAAACCCCAACAATGAGCTTGAGCTGCCAGTGAAGGAAAACATCGTGAGGAAATCATAGCGTGGTGGTAGGGTACTCTCTAGTACTCGGCTGGCTAGCTACCACCCTCAAGTTGAAAATCTGCCGCCAAGCATCTAACGGTGTGTTCCGTCAGCCTCACTTGAGAGTCAGTTCCATTCCAGACTAGGTTTGCTTTACCATTTTCGACCACACCGTCACTTAACATCAGGTGAGCGGTGGTCAAACACCTAGACTGTCAGCCATAAAAAAAAATATTACGCATTTTTATGATCATTGCAGCGATACACATAAATTTGAGTAACAAAATAAATTCCAGGGCACCACTGCTTTGGCGCTTATTACTTTGAGACTTTTGATGGTAAGTCTCAACAGCCCTGTAATTAGCTCGCCGTGGTACCCTTCAAAATAGAACACAGTAATGTTTACACACTACTGCTTGGTGACAGAATTTCTGGTACCGCGGTGGTACCTATATATACGACTTCTTGCTCAGGAGATTTACCACAAATGAAAGCCAACGGACGCTTCAGCCAGTAACATAATCACTATTCATTTGAGTCCAATAGATTGGAAATATGTTTCTACCAGTATTTGAAAAGTCTTTGAGACAGAGAATTGGTCCGCTTTTAAAGGTCTCTCTGAAAGAAACATTACTCGTATGTTTTCAAATTACGTAAACGAATGAGTATGTAATTTATGAAAAATATTACTTATGTACACAAATATTTAAAGAACAACAAAAGAAGCTTTTAGAAACTAATACAGTATTGTCTAAGCCTCCACGTAATTGAATACAAAATGGGATGACAGAAAACGTTTCAGTAAAGTCTATGCCAAACTAATTTACCGCTCTTATCGTTAAGAAATTATTTTTAATTGCGTTATTAATACACGTGTAAGATGAAAAATGTGCCAATAATAGGTAAACAACGTATAGTAGTGGGTGTTTAGTTCTTGTTATTCAATAATTTCTTCCTGTTTCTTTAATTTCTGACAAGTGGGAAAAGTATGCTAAACTGTAGTGTAGGAAAATATATAACAAATATACAATATCATTTTTAATTTAAATAAGTTCGCGCTTGACAACACTTCTCCTGATGTTAAACAATAGTGCGGTCTAGGACGGAACATGCTTACCTAAAAAAACCTATTTACTCTGGATTTCAAGACACCCATATCGTACCTTTCAGAAAACCTTCTCTCCTCCTCCAATCCTCGTACTTATGTTTAAAATTTGTTGTGTCTGTATTTATGTTACTTTATATCTTTTTATTTTTTGTGTGTTGTCTGTAGTTTTTTTGTTGTTGTTGTATCTATTGTCTTATAAAAAATTCATTTTTTTTTTTTTTTTTACTTCTGAATAGATTTCCCATCGATGCCATTGATCCCATCCCAACATCGTTGTGAGAATAAAATAAATGATAGTAGAACGCTTTGCGCATACGTGGGGAATATCTACCACGTACGGATGTCTGTGTGGCCATCCTGTAGTAAAAAGGTACAAGTGGAATCAAATTGTGCAGTTATAGGGCACACTCTCCGAAATGTGTCGGGTAAAAAACCGATACGCTAGCAATTTACTACGATACTCAAGGTTTTGAAGCTGTCATTTAAGTAGATGTTTTCTTGCCACATTGTCATCTTGTACAGAGAAAATTCGTACCAATTTAATTTACAAAAAAAAGTTTTTTTTTTTACTGAATTCATGATTATTTAATACGTTAATAAATATTTCAATAGTAAAATTAAGTATAAATTAATTCTAAAATTAAAATTTCAAATACCATATAATTTGGCATGGACTATAGCAATACAAAGAGCAGAGAGCTAAATGGCGTAGACGGGACAAACGCGTTCATGTCACGCCAATGACACACGCAAATTAAAATAACACGAAAGGTCGAATGTACACACACGTATCGGAAAATACAGTTTTGGTTAAACGATTTACGAAGTTAGACTGATAATGTTAATGTTGCCAGGACTATAATTTGATACAGCAATATTTTTAAATAATACACCACAAATTATATAATAGTTATTTTTATTTGCTTGTACCGTTTGGGGTTGAAAATTTAGGTCCGTGGAGACCTCTGCTTATGCTATAGAGATACCTGACAAAACCTTTAGAGGAGGCGTTGGGAATGCTAGCATCTACTTCGGCCAAAAATAGCATTGCTACCTAGCTTGGCATTGTTGCCAGAATCCTCGCCAGATTTTATTCCTATTGTGGACTTTTAGATAAGGTTATATATTTGTTATTTAATCTTGGGCTTTTATATTATTTTAAGTTTAAGATTTTTTGTTGACATTTTGTTTTGTTTTTCATTGTAATGAAACGGAGTAATAATATTACTTTTTATTTTTTACGTGCATAAGTATCAAACTAACTATCTGTTTGCTTCTCGATATATGTATTATATCTCTACGACTTCTACAACTAAACACCTAAGTAACCAATGTTGATGTATGACTCATGTAATTTGGAAATCAAAATAAAGTGAATCACAGAAACTTATAATTTTTTTCTTGATAAATCAGCTAGTTCTGAAGATAAAGTAAATTACGAAGTGAAGTTGTGAAGCTTGTGTCTTTATTTTCAATTAAATACGAAATACGTATTTTTTTTATAAATACATACTTATAATACTTATATATAGAACACCCAGACACAGAACAAACATTTTTGATTATACCAGAAAATGATTGTCCTGAGTGGGAATGGAACCCATGCCCTACGGCTCTTGAAGCAAACAAAGTACCAATGAGCCACCAGGGCAGTCAGAGGTACTATAGGCACTTTCTGGGTAAGCGTGCTCTATCTTCGGCCACATCGTCACTCCCCATCAGGTGAGATCATGGTCAAACGCATGCCTAAACTGTTGTCAAAAAAAGTTAATAAATCAGAATAGAATTAACTTAAAATCATTTTCTCACTTATAAAACTAATGTTCAAAGCTAACGCAATTAAATTTCTAACATCTTCGTAAAAATCTAAATAAATTATATTAAAATGGTTCTAAACTATTTAGAACCGCGAAAACGCAAACTACCCTCACAAAAAGGAAAACCACACAACCTCGCAACACTCGAAGTAAAGCAAAAGGGCGCTACCGAAACTTGCTAACGAGTTTAAAACGGCTAACTTCGGATTCCACTTCAAAGTTACGGAGGCATACATCGGATAGGTTTTCACTTACACAGTCGAATAAATGACAGATACACAACTCTGAAGACAGAAAAGCAAAGCTAGGTTAATCATTTGTTTTTTATCAATTAATCGACCATAGAAAAAAGAGGGTTATGAAGAGCAGCCTATCCGTATCAGCCCTGTTTAATAAGCTGTCCCACTGCTGGACGCGGGCTTACTCTCATTGTGATATGGGTAATTTTATTTCTTCTGTATTGTATAATTTTTGGTATGTACAATAAAGAGTTAATCAATCAATCAGCTTCGAGACCTTTTTTTAAGAGCTCTTGGACATGTAAGTTTTTTGACAAAGTCTTCCTTCTTTTTTTTTTTAATTAAGAAAGCAAACGAAACTCTTCTGATGGCAACCTATTCATGGCCATTGCAGTGGAATTTAGAACTTACAACAAAACAATGTTCACGGCATTGCTGGTTTGGCGTTTAGTACTTTAAGACATTTGCTGGTAAATCTCAATAGCCCTGTAATTTTGTCAGCTGCAGTACTGCTTGGCAGTAAAACATTTGTTAATGCGGCGGTATCTACAAAAACGATCTCCTGCTTAGGAGATCTCCCACCAAGTCCTTAATAGCATGTTTTTTGACACTAATTCCAGTGAATTTAAAGTCTTCTAATTTTCTTAATCT
Source organism: Biston stratarius (assembly GCA_950106695.1). Lineage (NCBI taxonomy): Eukaryota > Metazoa > Arthropoda > Insecta > Lepidoptera > Geometridae > Biston > Biston stratarius. The sequence goes on along the minus strand of OX467106.1, from coordinate 41,182,964 downwards.
AGGAAAAAGACGTAATGTCATTATATGTATTATTATATATATATATATATATATATATATATATATATATATACAATATTTTTAGTAGGACTGTACATATATCATACATTCCTTTTTCGCTATATCCGCATAAGTAAAGTTGTCTCTCTGTAGATAAGTATTCTGTGTTTATGCTTTTATCTCGGAATTTTTTAGCATGGAAATTGACGCAACTTCAAACTTTTAATAAACAAGTCATTTATCACAGATGAGCGATCACATGGTGTATTCGGATTTCTTTTGCACAAAAGCTAAGATTACATATTGAATATAATAGTACTTTATGTGTTTAACGAAAACAAATCGGATACTTTTACTGTATTAATATTAAGGTACTTACTATGTAAAATCCATGTCTTACAAATTGGTAATTTTCGCATTTGTTTAGTTTTTAAAAGACAAAAATGTAGGCGGCATTAGCCTGTCTTTGTCATTACATCAAATTGTTGCGTGTCTAGTATGTATACATATTTTTTGTGATAAATAAATAACTATGTAAGAACAAACAAAACAAGTTACATGCCAGGCTAGTTTATCATCTTCGATCACACCGTCATTTAATATAAAGAGAGCTCCGGTCAAAGCCTATCAACCATAAAAAAAGTTATTCGGTGGTAATTCTTCTTAGCCGAGTAATTTCGCTAGCTAAACATACATTGAGAACTGAACACAGTACCTAACGCTTCCACACAACTGTTAGACAAATTAAATTATGTTGAAATAGTTAAATATCAATCATGTTATACCACTTTCCTTATCATTCAACTGCTCGCTATCAAAACGTCATCATTATCGTCACCAATTTTCATTAGCGCTGAATTTCGTGCATAAAATTTAAAGTTGTTCGCAAACGAATGCGGAAAGAGGACATGGTTGTCACAGACGCGAATTTGGATCTCTCATTAGATGATATTAGTAAAATATACGTAATTGTCAGTATACAAGTTTTTTAAAATCTTTATGGAGAGCTCTGTAAAATCATTCTTTTTTTTAATGGCTGACAGGCTAGTTGTTTGACCACAACTCACCTGATGTTAAGTGACGGTGTGGTCGAAGATGGTAAACCACTCCTAGCCTGGAATGAAATCATAAACCATCTAAACATTTATTTCCGAGTTTTTAACTATGCGTGAAAACGATTAAGAATATGTTAATTCGAGAATAATTAGGTTCCTTTTTGGCAAGCGTGCTTTGTTCGTTGCTGCACATCAGGCAAGATGAGGTCAAACGCGAACTTATTAAGAATAAAATTATTAGTGGTTCTGGTAGTTGTCTCTTCGATTTCTATGATTTATGTGACGAATTTAAATACGTATGTATTTACAAAAAAGTAAATAATCTATTAGCTATTTGTTTCCTGCTCATAGTATAAATTTTTATTAACTTAAAACTAGATGGCGCTGTTTGAAATGTCCTTCAATAATGATATATTTCTTTAACTAACTAATTCATGAAATGCTGCGGATGTTTTTTGTTACGATTTTCTAAACAGTCTGTGGATACTGTCTGTGTAATGATAGTTTTATGTTTGAAATAAACTCAAAATGAGGGTAGAAAATTGCAACACCGTTATTTTTCTCCGAAGAAACTCGATGTTTTCAGTCAACTTATCACCACAGCTATTGTAACATGTCGAGGTAAATAAACAAAAATAGCGTATAGTATTTTGTGCGTGATTAAATTCTGGTGATAAACGTAATTAATTATATACCTATATATAGATAGATTAAAACTCTTTATTGTGCACAAAAGCAATAGAAAAAAATACAGAAAGCAAAAGGTATGAACTAGTAACTTTGTGTGCCTAATGAGTTTATGATTATATTATTTATATTTTTAAAAGCTACTCATACTGTACTATGTTAAGGTACTGTTTATCAAAGTCCATATTGCGTTACATTTGCTAATGGCCAAGTCCATTAGACACTCCTCGTACCACCTACTTACAGCAAACTCCGTTTATGAGTACTGACGAACTACATAAAAAAAAATAGTGTGGTTCATTAAGCTTCTTCTTTTTCTTTGTTTTTGGCGTCGCACTGCATTTAAAATCGCGTATTTTCGTTTCTTAACAATTTTAGATGATACGAACACCAGGTCATCTATTTTGTAATAAGAAGAACCCCCATTCCCGCCATTACCTGGATCAAAACAGTTATTGTGTGCAATTAGTCCGAATAACAATTGGGACCAACAGTAGATTCAACTTCGGAATAATAAATTTTAATAAAATACTTACTGTAAATCCAGAAGGATTCTGCTTTGAAGTAGATTTACATTTATAGAGCTGCTTAAGTTAGGCCCTTCGGTACATGAATATAGAAATATCTTTATTGTACATTTATCTTGTTGAAGTGATCTTGATTTAGTTTTAGACAAGTCAAAAGTTCTTACGATGGCTCGTGTAAGAGTAACAACACGCGTTGAAAGCTGAGATCGCCCTATATTCAAAATTACCCGAATAATTTCGGGACTCTTGAACTTTAAATACTTCTAACGTACTTGGAATTAATTCAATTCAATTATCATTTATTCACATAAATAGGGTAACATACAGATCTTTTACAAATTAAGTCCTTGCTATTTTGCCATAACTCGACATGTGAACATACTTTTCAAAGATAAATAATAGTACTAGTTAGTTACATAATTATGTTTCAACAACTTTGTTTTTTTTTTCACTAAACACTATTTTTTAAATGTTTTTCCATTCCATTTACATGTTTTCTCATTAATTTTGTAATGAGATGAACCGGACGCTCTCTTGATGGTAAGGGATACACAGGGAGGGCAGTAAAACACATAACTTTGTGTAGTATACAAAGTCCAGGGCATCGCTACTTTGAGACATTCGATGGTTAGTCTCAACAGCCCTGTCATTTCGCTAGCTGCAGTACCCTTCAAACCGGTACACAGTAATGTTTACACATTAAACGCATGTTCATGACCATTGCAGCGATACACAGAACTTGGAGCAAAACAAAAAAAAAACTTCATGAATCCTTACGTAAAAATCTAATAATCCACAGCTGAATTCACCAAAGCAAATCCGCTTAGACTGCCGCCCGCCGTAACACAGTTTTGTTTGCCCGCCCACGCCCGACCACGTATTCTACATTGAAACCATGTCAATTGCCCGGCAAAAAAACGTCTGTCTGTTGCCAAGAACGAGTTCGTGCGAATATAAAACGTTTCTGTAGTATACTTCACACTGATAGTGTTTTTATGTAATGTTTGGGTAGAATTGTTGTTTATTGTTTTATTGATTCATTGTAACAAGATTGGCGAACTTTTCTTTTTGGAATTTCATTGGCTAAATCTTTATTTTACTATGAATGTGGCCGGTAGTTTTATATGGGATTAATCATGTAATGGCCGTAACAACTTGGTGGTAGATCACCTTAGCAAAAGGTCGTCTAGGTAGGTATCACCGCAGTACCAGATATTCTACCGTCAAGGTGTTGTGTAAACATTACTGTTTTCCGCTTTGAAGGATACTGCAGCTAGCGAAATTACAGGGCTGTTGAGACTAACCATCGAATGTCTCAAAGTAATGAGCGCCAAAGCAGCGATGCCCTTTTGCTACTTAAAGTTCTGTGTATCGCGGCAATGGTCATGAACAAGCGTTGTCTCTTACCAATTCAGATTTCAGATTCAGGCGGCAGATTATCAATTTGTGGGTGATAGCTAGCTAGCCTAGTACTAGAATATGTAATACCTTACCATACCACCATGCTATGGCATAGACGTACATAGATAATTATCATACATAGGAATAAGATCCAACTCTCAAGTGATGCTACCGGAATACATCGTTAATTGCTTAAATAATATTTTGAATTTATTCAATTAAATTCAATAATTCAGTTGAGTACTAGTAAGTATTCTTTTCTAAGGTTCCAAAAGTTTCATTGCGATATTTGCCTGCAGCAGCAGCTCAAGTTGGGTTTCGAACCCACGCTTTTTGATGTGGAATCCGACTGCGCTAACCAATGAGTTATATGCGCTACAAAGGCTGTTGTTTGACTTATAACGCCAATAACATTTTGAGACAGATTTAGAGGTCTAAATTTGTAGTTAAAAAATTAACTGCTATTGTTTTAGATTACCTCAGTCATCCTAGTTACTAACTGTCTACGTCAACCAATTTGTAAAAAAGTCCTTCCATTTTGCTTATTCGACCGAATTTCCAAGATAAAAGCTTAAACGTGCTACAAGTGAATTCCGAAAGTGTACGAACATCGAATAGAGCACAGTGCTCGGAAAAAGGTTTTGCTTGCTCCAGCTTAACTTTGGACACGTACAAGTAACTTGATCCAGTACTAGACACCTACGTGAAATATACATTCGAAAATTGTACTCGTGCTTCGGAAAGGGGATGGTAAAAGGTGAGGTAAGTTGTAATGTAGGTTGATTTACCTATGTCTTTGTTTCTTCACGTCTCGATTATTTTTACCAACCCTAAAATAATAACCTAATTTCGAAAGGTTCTGGAAATGATGAGGCAACCCTTGTGATTCTTGTTCTACTCGATGAGTGCTATCGAATTTACTTTATCTATACTTTGTGCTCGTTGAGGTAGGGTTGCCGAGACGCCGTTCCCCGATTAATAACATTAATAAAATTGTTACTGAATTCGATTATCTGTCTAATGGTGTGTCAAATAAAGACACATTTAGCGGAGCAAAAACATGTCGGTTACGTAAGTTCGTGAGAATAAAACTTAAATTTTGTAAGTTTTTTTCCATAGGTATTCTTTATTTATTATAAGTATTTACAACTTTTAATTTTTATTCGGTGCTAGATTTCCTTAGCAAGAGGTCGTCTAGTTAATCACCGCAGTTCGAGTATCTGCCGCCAAGCAGTAATGTGTAAACACTACAGTGTTCTTGTTTGAAGGGTACTGCAGCTCACTAATGTGTTCTTGTTTCAAGGGTACCGCAGCTAACGATGTTGCAGGGCTGTTGAGACTAATTATCAAAAGTCTCAAAGTAATGTGCGAAGGCACATGTGTTGTTTGCTTTGGCTTTTGTTTTGTTACTCAAAGTTCTGTGTATCGTTGTAATGGTCATGGATATACGTTAGTCTCATTACTTTTACATTAAAAAAAAACTATTAATTATCTGATTGCTATTGTACATACAATACATTTTACTTGGTGGTAGATTTCCTTAGCAGGAGGTCGTCTAGGTAGGTACTACCGCAGTACCAGATATTCTGCCGCTAAGCAATAGTGTGTAAGCATTACTGTGTTTACCGGTTTGAAGGATACTGCAGCTAGCGAAATTCCAGGGCTGTTGAGACTAACCATCTAGTCTCAATGTAATGAGCGCCAGGGCAGCGATGCTCTGGACTTTGTTTTAGTACTCAAAGTTCTGTGTATCGCTGCAATGGTCATGGACAGGCGTTATCTCTTAATATCAGGAGAGCGTTTCGTTCGTCTCATTACAGTTACATAAAATAAAATAAAAAAATACAAGCTTTTCTTAGTTTATAGCTAGATGGCGCTGGATCCTACGATGTTAAAAAAAGGCTTGAGTAAGAAATTGTAAAAAATAAAAAATGATCTATCGCTATTAACATTGGCTTGTTTTTAGAATAAACTTTTTAATAATTTTTAATGTTACGTTTTTAACGAAAATGTAAAAACGCAAACTAAAGACTCAAAAAGAGGGAAAAGATAGAAAAAAGTTGACACGAAGAAAGAGTCGGCGAATGTCGACTAATTTAAGATGACAAAGTAAAGCTCTGGATAAATTTATTGTCATAAAAATTGAATTCTAATAAAATTTTATTTTTGATTAGGTACTCACCCTTATTATGAAGTCAGAAGCTATGGTTCAAATCTGAAAATAAAAAAAAACAGAAGTTATGATACCGTCATTTCAAGACTTTGCTAAAGTAAGTTTTATCTTACGATTAAAAAGCTACACATATTATAAAACCAGCCTCAGGTAGAAGTAGGTTACAAAGTCAACTTTCTTTCCCGAGTGGTTTCCGCGAATCAACTAAAGGAACGTTACATCATAATCTAAATATGAAAACCCCGGGGAAGGGCTGGCTCTCCATAAATTAACCGTAATTAATAACCCGTTACCGGATACCGTAACCGGTATTTGTGTGACAATACATGCAGTACCACTACAATACAATGGTTGCAGACTGACAAAAGGGGTTGTAATTAATTCGTAGCGTTTTCCTAAACATGTCATTGGTAGTACACTATTCCGTTGTTTTTTGTTTTACTTATGCGGTTATGTACTACTTATGTATTTTTTGTTTTAATTTTATGGGAAACTCCGACTATAGTCCCGCACGTGAGTAATCCCGCATAAGATAACAAAAATGTGTCAAACCACGTCAGGTTCAATGTTTTTTTTAGTAGGTAATTTTTTTTATTTCTTTCGTACACAATATAGAGTTTCCATCTATTTATCTTTTTAATTCAAGAGAATGGATGTCTTATTTGAAGTCAAAACAGAAATTAATTCTGTCTTGTTATTAAAAAAAGCTTTATAGGTACAAATAAAAGGTTTATTTTAGTTAAATATTAGTTTGCTTTTAGCGATAAGGCCGCCACTAGTGGCGCTTGCTCATAAGTTGTTTTGTTTTACTTATGCGGGATTACTCATGTTAAATTATATCGGAAACTCCAACTATAGTTTCGGCCACATCCGGTGGCCTTTATTATGGGTAAAGCTGAGTACGCGCGCCCGGCCTCGTCTTACTTCGGCCACTCGATGCGGCCGAAACTATAGTCGCAATTCCGCATAAGTAAAAAAATTTTTCTTATAAGTAAGTGGCACTAGTGGCTATTTTATCTCTAAAAGTAAACTATTGAATATTTAGCTAAAATAAACCTGTAATTTTTAATAATGGAAAATGACAAAACTCTTTGTAATTGGATTTACCTAACTGAGATACTGTTTATTCTGTTACCCGGTGATTGTAAGAGAGAATGATAAATTGTGAAAGATGGCGGTATTTTTTTCCTACAATTGCATCTGAAGGGCTAATGGGAAGTATACACGCGATGAGATAGTTTCGTAATAAACTAGAGGTAATAAAGTGGCGGTCGCAGTTAAATTGTTCTCTTGAGATCACTGGTAATCTAAAACTTAATTCCTGAGGAAAACTAACTTAACCTGGCTATTCTAAATAAGAGAAGTTGAACAATGTTTGTTCTGGTTTTTAAATTTAAAGAAGAAGAAGAGACATCTATAATTCAATATCATCATCATTAGCTCACTGTAGTCCACAGCTGGACATTGGCCTCTCTTAGTGTACACCACCTAGCTTGATTTATGGTTTTTGGTTCCAGTCACTTGCCGATGAGAATTTATAAAAAGTGTTTTAGACATCTCCCGTCGTCATTTTTGTTTTGTTCCATCCTATGGTTGCCTGGAAGAGATTGCTTTTAGCAATATGACTGCCACTTGTGGCACTAGTTCTTGAGACTATAGTCTGTATTTTGTTTTAATTTTTTTCACACATATTTTACTTGGTGATATATTCCCTTTTGATTGATCCCCTTGATTTGCCAGAAGTCGTCTAGGTAGGTACCACCGCAGCAACAGGTATTCTGCCGTCAAGCAATAGTGTGTTAACATTATTGTGTTCCGGTTTGAAGGGTACTGCAGCTAGCGAAACTACCGGGCTGTTGAGACTAATCATATATTATTACTCAAACGTGCTTTAATGGTCATGGACAGGAGAGCGTACCGTTCGTCACATCACGTTTACATTTAAAAAAAATCTACGTCAAATTTTGAAGGAATCACTGGTCTATGAAACCAGCGTCAGAATACTTTCTGCGAGTTGGGTCTTGTCGATTAAGGGTACAACGTGCCTCAACACACTAAGTTCTTTCAAGGGATACATTACTGAATGAGCGCACAGTGCGGTTAGAAACATTTACTGTGCAATCTCGAGTGCGGCTTCCAACTGGGAAACTTAGAAATTCCTCGGGAACATTAACAAGAAGTTTTAATTACGAACTAAACTACCCGTATAAACAATCATTAGACCGTTGATCGTTTGAGAACCTCGGGATGCTGGCTAAGAAAGGGACATACGGATTTGGTACTTCACATCACACTCACATCATCAGCCATAGGACGTCCACTGCTGGTCATAGGCCTCCTCGGGGGGATTACCAATACTCGCCACGCTTGGCAGGCGGGTTAGCGAGCGCAGTTAAGTGTGATTGTTCAAGGAAGACGCCGCTGCCCATCTTCCGGATTACATCCCTTAGCCAACTCTTACGGCAACCACGGGTAGAGAGGGTGGGGTGCTATTCTTACACCGGCACCACCACGGCACTTGGTACTTATCATTATCATAATAAGCCTACCCGCTGGAGAAAGGCTTTTTCCAAGACACCAATATTTTTTTTTTGCAAGCTGTAATGCATTCTAATATCACACTTAGGTAAAAATCACAGAAATATTAAAACGAAAGTTTATGAATGTGTAAGTGTGTTTGTATGTTTGTTACTTCTTTACGCAGGGCTAGACCAATTTTGATGAAATTTGGTATGAAGGTAGCTGATACCCTGGATTAACACATAGGCTACTTTTCATCCCGAAAATGTAGTTTTCACGTGGGCACAGCAGGTAACACCGTAGGGCGTAGCTTGTATAAAATATATACATAATGTAAACAGTTTACTACTAGGTAGAAGGAACATATTTACTCCGGATTTGAAGACATCCTTATTGTGCTATTCAGGGAACACAAACTCTGCCAGAGAGTTCGCAACCTCGCTGTGAAAAATGTGAAATCGATTTGCCGATTCTTGGTCTTCTCTCAAGAACACTTCTACCAAACGGTTATCGGTTTTATAAAAGTTATGGCTCGCCAACTGCCACTTTAGTTTTTATTTTGTTAAAAAGTTAGACCAACGAAATTATCCTGATGTTAAGAGATAACGCCTCTTTCGTAATCATTGCAGCGGTTCCCAGAACTTTGAGAAAATAAACAAAGTCCAGGGCATCGTTGCTTTGGTGTTCAATACGTAGAGATATTCGATGTTTTGGCTCAAAAGACCTGTTATTTTAATAGCTGCAATATACAGTACTATTCAAATCTTTCTACAGCGGTTTATACTGCAGCGTCTTCCTAGACGACTTTTACCACCCAGTAAATTTTTACTACGCTGAGCTCTGTCGGTGAGTTAAGTTCGCGAACTCCTACGATCCGTTAAGTAAACACCGAGCATAGTTCTTTCCGCAACTCGTCTTTACTGATCCAACTGTAACTCCACGACATAGCAGGCAGAACGCAGTGACTAAAAACTTTCGTCTTAAGACTGCGGGAAATGCAATGAGAAGACTGAATCAAATCGACTTGAATATTTTTAAGGGTTTATGTTTTAGCTTTAATAGTTGTTTTTAATTAAGCAACAGGTTTGCCGTGGTGGTGCCGGCGTAAGAATAGCACCCCACCCTCTCTACCCGTGGTTGCCATAAGAGTCGGCTATGGGATGTAATCCGGAAGATGGGCAGCAGCGTCTTCCTTGAACAATCACACTTCACTGCGCTCGCCAACCCGCCTGCCAAGCGTGGCGAGTATTAGCAAAACCCCCAAGGAGGAGGCCTATGTCCAGCAGTGGACGATCTATGGCTGATGATGATGATGATGATTTGAATTGTTTGATACTATTTGTGGCACGAATAGCATTTACAACTAAAAGTTTTCGTAAGTGTACTTATTGACATGTGTTTTAAATGGGGACCAATAGTGACAATTACAACAGAGGTGTAATATTAGAATTGACCACACATCCTATACGATATAACAGCACAAAAGAAAGTTCCAGAACAACTCATTTACATTCCGGTCTCAATTCGGACGCTAACGGTGGCAAGGAATCCGGGGGCTAAAGTAGCTATGAATATTTATTTAAGTTTTTCTCACCACACTAGTAAAGATTCGAACTGCGAGGGTCTTGGTAAAGCAAATACATGAGAGTGACTCCGTCCTCCGTCCGTCCTTATTAACTTTCTTACTCATTATAATGTAACATAAAAAACGTCCAATAGTGAATCAGATCATTTAACCCCGAACAAAACTTATAGGAAGAATCGTCCATATAAATAATATACCGTTATTACTTGTAATAAACTTTAACGACTTGAATACATAATTATGCTTATCACTGGGTCTTAAGCGCGCACAACTATAGGTATGGAGTCAACTCATGACTATGGTATTTGCAACATGTCATAGACGAGATTAATAAAAAAAAACATAGTATTTTGTACGCGATAAAGACCCGGCGATAAACATAATTATACCGTTACTAGTAGATTTTCTAACTGAACCAGAAGATTTTCTTCCATTACAGCATCAGATGCTACTATAGCTAAGTAGTAGTATTTAAGCATTACTATATTTCGGTTTAAAGGGTAGTCCAGCTAGAAAAAGGCTGTTGAGACAAATCCATAATATGATAATGAATACCAAAGCAGCGATGATCTGAACTTTTGTAGCGATGATAGCTCAGTGGTTAGCGCGGTTGGTTCGCATGCCGAAGGACGTAAGTTCAAACCCCAACAATGAGCTTGAGCTGCCGGTGAAGGAAAACATCGTGAGGAAACCATAGCGTGGTGGTAGGGTACTTTTTAGTACTCGGCTGGCTAGCTACCACCCTCAAGTTGAAAATCTGCCGCCAAGCATCTAACGGTGTGTTCTGGCAGCCTCATTTGAGAGCCAGTTCTATTCCAGGATAGGTGTGCTTTACTATCTTCGACCACACCGTCGCTTAACATCAGGTGAGCTGTGGTCAAAACACCTCGACTGTCATAGATATAAAAAAAAAAAAAAAAACTTCGTACTCAAAGTTCTAGATACCACTGAAGTAACATGTTTTTTTAAATAGTTTTAATAGTGGTAATAGCCAATGAAAATAATAATAGATAAATTAATATACGGCCCTCAATTTCATCAAGTCAACGAACCTATAGTATGCCTGTTTGATAAGCCAAGTTCTCAATTTTCGTTTATACGATTGTCTCGGGGGAGCATTTCGATTCACGTGTTGGCAATGTGGACCGGTGCTATCTCTTACCACCATAAGAGAGTTTCGTTTGACTTATTATGTAAGTAATAAAATAGGATTGTAATAAGTATTGCGTGTATATAGCATAGCAATCACGCTCACTTAAAACGGTATAAACGCTAAATTAATAATATAAACGCTAAATTAATAGTATAGTATATAATAATACAGTAAAAACAAATAAGAGCTTGTTAAAAATATGTAAAAAGTTAACAAAGGGTTCAAAACGCCACAGTTCGTGGAATTTTATATTTACAAGTTTTTTTTTAGTTTTTTTAAAAGTAATGATACGAGCTAGATCTTTTCCTGATGGTAAGAGATAACGCATATCCATTATCATTACAGCGATACACAGAACTTTGAGTAGCAAAACAAAATCCAGAGCGTCGTTGTTGCGTTCATTACTTTGAGTTTGAGGATATTCTCAACAGCCCTGTAATTTCGCTACCTGCAAGTACCCGTCACAACGAAACACAGTAATGCTTATACACTAGTGTTTGGCGGCAGAATTTCTGATGCTGCGGTGGTATCTACCTAGACGACCTACTGTCCCCTAGGATAATTATGTTAAGGCACAGATAATTACAATTCTAGAACAGATATATAATGTTTACGCATTTTATCGCGTAGTAAGAACAAAGCTATCACCTTGCAAGCACATTCACAAATTAACTTTGTTAATTTTCCTCTCTTGTCAACTAGCGTCCTGCGTTACATCCTCATTTCCCCCGAGGGTCCATAAAAAATATGCTCAGCATCTTTATCCAATTATACGCAACGTCTAATCTGGTGTTTAGTTATATTTCTCACGATGTCCCGGTTTCCTTTCCAAGAAAAATGTTTCGAATTTGGACGGAAAACGTTGATATCTGATTCCATATTTCGTGATAAAAAAAATAATTGAATAAGTATAACTTTTTTCGTTGCTTTTCTTAAGTTTCTTTTTTATAATAAATTTGTTAACTTCTTTCTATATTATGTTACTTGTTTTATCTTTATCGTTTTTTTACGTAAATGTTTCAAGACACCCCAGAAGCTCTCCTGATAGTGAGCTAATTTTGATTTAATATTCATAACTCTGTGTAGCTCTGTAATGGTCATGGACAGGCGTTATCTCTTACCATCATTTATCGGTCGCATCAATTCTATTACATTACTTGGAGCGATGATAGCTCAGTGGTTAGCGCAGTCAGTCCGCATGCCGAAGGGCCTAGGTTCAAACCCCAACAATGAGCTTGAGCTGCCGGTGAAGGAAAACATCGTGAGAAAACCATAGCGTGGTGATAGGGTACTTTCTAGTACTCGGCTGGCTAGCTACCACCCTCAAGTTGAAAATCTGCCGCCAAGCATCTAACGGTATGTTCTGGCAGCCTCACTTGAGAGCCAGTTCCATTTCAGGCTAGGTGTGTTTACCATCTGCGACCACACCGTCAGTTATCATCAGGTGAGCTGTGGTCAAACACCTAGCCTGTCAGCCATAAAAAACACATAAAAATATTCCTAACATTTATTAAAAAACTCACATCTTTATTAAAAAACACACAACTTTATGAAAAAACACACAACTTTATAAAAAACACAACTTTATTTAAACTTCCCGGTATTCCGTTGTGATGAAACGTAATTTTGTTTTTCTTTTTTTCTTGCTCCTGCTAATAATAATTTGTTCTCGCTTCTCGTATTTGATCATATTTGCTTTAAGAAGTCGGAAGTTGCAGATACGCGGAAATAACTCCACCAAAACTTGACTGACGCGCAATTTCTCTTTACATGTTACCCTTTATGATGTGTTTTATACGTAGCTGGTTGCATCGCACAGTTTTTCGTGTTATTTTTCTGTAATGTCGCATTTTTTCAAAGGGGAGAATGTATTCTGTATCCTTTTTCGTGATATATGCAACCAAACCCGTATTTTTGACAAGCTAGATTTTTGACAACAGCTTGCCAGATGTTAAGTGACTGTGTAGTCGAAAATGGTAAAGCATACTTAGTCTAGAATGGAACTGGCTCTCAAATGGGGCTACCGGAACACACTGTTAAGTGTTTGGCGGCAGATTTTCAAGTTGAAAGTGGTTAGCCAGCCAAGTACTAGCAAATACTTAACCACCATGCTATGGTTTCCTTCACCGGCAGCTTAAGCTCATTGATGGAGTTTGAATCCACGCCCTTCGGCGTGTCAATTGACCGCACTAACCACTGAGCTAGCATCATTTTAGGATAAACTAGTTTTTCCTACTTTATCCAATTCATTCTATAGGCCAATATCTCCAATTCAAATGAAATGTTGCTAATAAGTGCATACAAAATTGTATTCTCTTCTCTATAATAGTGTAGAAGAATGATTATTTATTATAGAATAAAAACAAAAAATACGGCAGCTTAAAAATTGAACCATAAACATGTCATATAGAATTTAAAAAGAAATTGTGTCACTCGTGATGATGTAAGGATTCTAACAATACGGGTTTCTCTATCATTTAGATATTTAAAAATGTAAGGTTTGCTTACTAAATACTCGTACATCCCAATAATTAAATATTTTGTAAAAATATTGCTAAAATAAATTGTAGGTTACAAACATATAATTTTTTGTTTATTTTTCTTATGCGAGATTACTAACGTTTAATTTAATCGGAAACTCGACTATAGTTTCGGCCACATTCGGTGGCCTTCATTATGGTGACAAAGCTAACAGTGCGAAACAAGACGAGGCCGTGCGCGCGTTGTACTCAGCTTTGTCTCCATGATGACGGCTACCGGATGTGGCCGAAACTATAGTCGGAGTTTCCGATAAAATTAAACGTGAGTAATCCCGCATAAGTAAAACAAAACCACATCAGTTTCCATAGTATATAGTCAGCGATTTTTAGTATTCCTACCTAATTATAGCTTGTTTTACAATATACATAGAGGTAGAAAAAAAAGTTAGTGATATTATTGTTGGGAAGAAAAGTGAGTTTTATTTTATATTTTGATGAATAAAAGCAAAACTGATATTATCGTGAAGCGTTCTAGGATTTCTCAAAATATCTTATCGAGAAATTCTCAGAAGTGAAAGCAAATAATATTTTGCTTGTATTATAAAGTAGGTACGGGATATTTTAGACGTCTAGTTTACAAAGGCTTCAACGGATGGGACTATGTAAAAACACTTGTTTTCTCTTTACTAGACTTTTTTTCTTCTACCATGCTTTTGCTAGGAAGATTCTGTTTCAATGATTTTTCAGAAACTTTTGTGAATAAAGTATAAGTTTCTAGTTTAAAGAACATTTTTACCATATTAAAATATATTCTTTGTGGTTTATAAATAAAAAGTAGTAAAACTAAATACCAAAATAATAAAATTACATGATTGTACATAAAAAAATAATCATTTAACATTTTGTAACAAATGGCTCAGTAGTTAGTGCGACCGGTACACACGCTAAAGGGCATGGGTTTAAATCTAAACAAAAAGCTTGATCTGCCGGTGAAGGAAACCATAGCATAGTGGTAAGGTGTGGTGAAACTTGTCTAGCATAAAAGCTTAATGAATGTGCATAAATCAAAACTGTCAAACGCCCAAACAAAGAATTTCAATTCCGGTGAAAATAAATGCTATCCCATAAACTAGCAGCAACTTCCAACTCGTGAAAACATCCAAGAGCAGGTGAGACGAACAATACACTTTAGTCACAGCACAGTGACTGCCAGTAGACAAACTTTTGTTGGTGTGTATTTAACACTAATATAAAAGTAAACCAATATACTTCGTAGTTTTTTTTTATGTAAAGGCAATGGATCGAACGAGACGCCCTCTAAAACAAAGTCCAGGGCGTCGCTGTTTTGGCGCTCATTACTTTGAGACTTTTGATGGTTGGTCTCAATAGCCCTGTAATTTCAAACCCTCAAGTTAAAAATCTGTCGCCAAGAACTTACTGGTGTGTTCCGGCAGCCTCACTTGAGAGCCACTACCATCATAGGCCAGGTGTGTATACCATCTTCGGCCACACCGTCACTTAACATAAAGTAAACTGTAGTCAAACACTTAGCCTGCTAACCATTGAAATAGGAAACCTTCGTAATCTTAAAATGTTTCTTGTGATACGTAAACTACACGCCCATGGATATGTCAAGTTTTTTTTTCATCGTTATTTATTTTGACATCGCACTTTGTGTATTTTACAAGTTTTGAGTATTTCATAAAACAAAACTAAATCTTTGTCGAAGTCACAAGAAACAAGTCACGGTCAAGTCCAGTCTATGTTAGTAAAGTGGTGTTGGTTTTATTAAGTTTTTACGAAGTTTCGAAAACAACATGAAAAGGCACATTGTAGGACCATGGAAACGTTATATTATTACTTTGGTTCTCTGTCGATAATTACTTGGATATTCTGTTTACTTTAATTATTTAAAAAAAGAGTTTTAATTCTAATAATTTTATCATACTAAAGTACAGTAACTTTATTAATGTTGCCTAAATGATACCTCTTTAAGTGATAAGGTTGACAGTTGTCGTACTATTGTTAACCTGTTTCTGTTGTCTATCTATATCTAATACCTTTAAACGAGCAATTCTTGTATATATATATATTCTGAATCTCGGAAACTTCTCCAACGATTTTCAAGAAATTTTGCATGCAGGGGGATTCGGATTCGGATTTTTAGAAAACGTCATGTTATCTGTGTCTTTTGCCGAGCAAAGCTCGGTTCAGGGTACCTACTTATATATTATTTCTGGTATAAATAGGTACTGTATAATAGAGTTATCTTACCTTACCTACTGTTTTTCGTAGTCTATGGCTTTAGTGTTGTTTTTATCGGTGCCACAACTTGCCGCGTTATTCACGTAGTTCCAGGCGTTAATAGTACTCGCAGTTTGTAAGCGGACATCAAACCCTGATTTATGCTCCTATTGTTTTAATCACTTTTAGAGCTGGTTTGTTTGGAAAATATTTTAGTAATATTGATAAAATATTGCTGAAAACGGTGATTGAAATGAAAACGTGTCAAAACTATGCAGTAAAACGGTGATTTATAAAGGTTTGGCGAAATAGAAATATATTAAAAAGAAAAAAAAGAAAAACAAGTGAAATAGCCTTTTTTAAACGACTGCCCAAAAAAGTACATAAAATACCTATAATGTCATGTTTTCTGAGAAATCAGAAAACATTGCACTCCTTTTTTAGGGCACGTGTATTTAGACAACCTTCGTTTATTATAAAAATAATATCCATTCGTCGAATATTATTTCAATTATATCAGCATTGCTCTGGTTTATCTTTGAGAGCTCTCTTACTGTTTTAGATACTAAGAAAGATTTATTATTGTCTGTATGTGTAATGAAAAAATCCATATAGGTGTCACATTACATTCTATTTCGTGTACTTAAAACGCCCAAATTTTTTCCTCTTGGTAAAAAAAATCGTCCTGTAAGCACCGTGAAATTTGAACATCAGCAATATTGATACAGGAGGTTCAGTACTTGATTGTCGTTCCAAATAATTTAAAAAATAGGTGGTTAATATTTGACCTAATCAAATCCTGAGCAAACACAAAAATACGGACACTCAAATCACGCGACCACGCAGTCCCAGATTAGATAACAGTTACTACGCTAACCGCTGAGCTATCATCGATACATATGGTGGTAGATCTTAACAAGGGGTCGTCTAGGTAGGTACCACCACAGTACCAAATATTTCAACATCAAGCAGTAGTGTCTAAACATCACTGTTATACTCAATATCACTGTTGAAACAAATGATCCAAAGTAATGAGCGCCAAGGCAGCGATGCCCTGGACTTTGTTTTACTACTCAAAGTTCTGTGTATCGCTGCAATGGTCATGGACTGGCGTTATCTTTTAACATCAGGAGAGCGTCTCGATTGTCTCATTAAATTTATACAAAAAAAAAAACAAATTGGTAAGATTTAAATAACGAGTTTTCACAAATCTAGTTCTTATTAACAACATTAAAAAGCACCAAATGCTAAAACAATCTCTGACACGACAGCAAGAGGATTATAAATTCATCCTTTAGTTACGATTTTCATTTAAAATCGGACAATCCGCTTACTTTCTCTGTTGTGGCTTTTAAATCTAAAGTCCACGTGACGTGTGTCACCACAACACGTTTCATGTTTCAGGCTGTAACGTACAGGGCAACCTTGAGCCTTTGAATAATTTCTGGTGAAATTCCTTTACGTGATGAGATTTCAAATAGGTATCTAATTTTTTACTGGCCAAGGTTTTCGTTGGTGAAAGTAATGAGATGAAAGACACTTTCTCCTGATGATATTCTAAATAGTTATGAAACAAAGTCCAGGGTATCGCTAATTTGGATCATAATATTTGGATTTTCATAATAAACGACAAGTGTTTTAATAAACTAAAACCTGACCAAAAAACTAAGGTTGCTTAAATGGTATTGCTTTTAGCGATAACACCGCCACACATATGGTTTTAATTTTATGATTCTGCCTAAATCGGAACGTTATTAAAAATTAACAAGTTACTTGACAGTCCAACCAACATGGCGTTTATTTAAATAAAATAAGTAAATCCATCTACATCCTTAAATGAATAACAAATGGGATCAAACCCTTTTAGCGTTACTAGTTGGTATTTCTTTTTATTACTGCGACTATCTCTTCAGTTTAAGGTCACAAAACAACGTCTTATAAAAAATCATGGCGTTTTGAAAATGACCCTTCCGATTCGGCAACGGAGCGAATTCATACATGCTAGTTACAACACAGTCCCCATGCTCAGCTAGTTCTAGAGCCTTGAAACGTATTTGAGTAGAATTCCCCCATGGAGTCCTCGGGAACACCCTTGACCAATTTTCATCACACTGTGCCAAAATGCATGTCGACGTTTTCACTACAACACTTCGTAAGTCAGCAACCAATACTAAAGCTCTCAATTTTCAACTTTATTCCGTTGCTATAAAGTTCGACATAGCTAGAGGTTCTGTTTAACAATGTAACTGGAGGGCAGTGATTAAACTTCATGGAATGGTCAGTTATAGTTTACTAGGATACTAGGCTACAATGGTTATGACGGAGTTTTGGCGTGAACGCGGAATGAGTCGTGTCGCTTCATTGTATTTTTTTCCAAAACTAGTGTTTTTTCGAGTGTTTATCTACAAAAATAGTGGTGTTTTATTCATAAAGTGCCGAATTACAAGCGTGAGTGTGGGAAAGTGATATAATGTGGTGAAACATAACTTTTCGTGTTGCTTCCAAAACTCCATCGAAGCTTATAGTAAAGTCGCCACTATTTTACTAAAGCATGGCTAGATATGACTGACGCGGACTGGACTTGACCAAGACTGGACTTTGACTATAAAGATAAAGCACCTGAAAACTGAAAACTGCACAACAATACAGAAACATTGAAGCTGGCAGAATGCACAGATTGCGATGCTAAGAAGGAATGTTGCTTAACAATTCTATTGATTATATATGATTTTAGTCGTAAATACGATGAGCAAAATTTGAATTAGGCTGCTATATTTTATACTATATTATTTTTTACTATATTTTATTATTTGTTCAAGTCCGTGATTTTACGAAAAACAATAGATAGGAACAAACTCAACTACTGTCTATTAACGTTTGTATCTCATAGTTCCAACACCACCGTGGACATATTTACGTTATTGGTTTTCGCTGGCGGAGCTGAAATGTGCCACAGGAGAGACATCTCATGCCTAGTGGTAGATTTATGTCCACTACTGTTTATTAAACGACTATTTAATAGTACCCTTGAAGATGCCTTGTTGGAGTGAGAACTGGTCCTCAACTAAACGTAGCATAGATTCAATATTAGATTTTTATTTTAAAGCCATGCATTTAAGAAAGTATAGAGTGTAGTGTACAGAGAACAAGACCTAGATATTGTTATAAAACAAGCATAATTTTTATTTAAAAAAAAATACTTTCTTCCACTAAGCTAAAATACGACTAGGCTACATTGTTTTACTACGGAGTTCCGACGCCTACCTATCGTGACCATCAGATGATGATGATGATGGTGGTGATGATGATGATGATGACGACGATGATGATGATGATGATGAAAATACTATTCTAGTGACCGTGAACACTACTGAAAAGTCACAGGAAAGCAAAATACGCAAATTATTTTACTTGGATGATATAATTTTTATCTAGTTATTTTGGTTTAAAAACTAAACTACATAATCGATTTTGATGAAATTTCTATAGAACCAATCTCATAGTATATACTTTTAAATTATTAATTTTATTATTTTTTTATGGTGTCTACAACATACCTAACAGTTTAAGTAGAGTGGTACTGCGACCACCTAACGATTGTAATTTAATTAGATGAGATGGCGGTCAAACGCAAGCCTATCTATTAAAAAAACACGTTTTATACCTACATAGTATATATACATATACATGTATTACATATATCATCCCAACAAAGTCCTATGAACGATTATTCCGTCTGTAGTAAATGGTCTGATAAATGAAATTTCATAGCGAACTGACGGTCATACGATAAATGAAATAACATTGTACAGTTTGCGAGAAATTTCTGAAATACAGTCCGGCAGCTTGGTGAACTTTACTACGAGGTCTTTGTTATAAGACTGCGGTTAGAAGCTTCGATTTGATACAAATGGTATTTCTGTGATCAATATTTATTATTAAGAACATTTCTAATACCATTGCGGTCTTGTTGCTGAGGAATATTTTTCTTTTATTATTGAATAGGCTTGCGTTTGACCGCCAACTCGCCTGATGTTAAGCGAAGATGCGGTTTACGATGGAGTACGCTTGTTAAGAAGAAATCGATTAACTCGCGACTGGAAGGCACAAAGATTGTAACTATCAGGGCACACCCACTTTGGCAGAAAATTCCACTGTCTAGCGGTTCGTATGATGAAAGTGGAATCAAACCTTTTTGATCGAGTTTTTAGAACAATTACAATGAAACGGTGACGATTATATAATAAAGTAGTTCATCATCATCATCATCGACAGCATTATTTATCGCACAGCTGGGTATAGAATAGACTACTCTCTTGTTATGCCAATCCTATGCCAATCTGGTCGAGGTTCGACCCGCGACGGTGACGATATTGTCGACCCATCTTGTGGCTAGACGACCAACGCTCCGTTTACCTTGCCTAGATTACCACTCTGTTAAAACTGTTATGGTTTTTTTAACGTAATAGTTAGAGAACATTTTCACACAGCGCCATCTAGCCCCAAACTAAGCAAAGCTTGTACTATGGGAACCAAACAGCTGATAGAATACTTTTTTTTTTTGTAAATATATACAGAACACCCAGACATAGAAAAAACATACATATTAGTTACACACATCCATGTTAGTCCTGAGTGGGAATTGAACCCACGCCCTCTAACTCTCGATGCAGGACTTTTACCGAATGAGCTAACAGGGCTGTCGAAAGTTGAATTGAACGCTCTAAATCAAATCAAGCTGTTGCTTTGGCCCCGATCCCCACGGTCTCAAAGTTTCAACCCCAAAAGGCTCAAAGATGTACCCACTGTCTGACAGGGCACTAAACTTGCGCCTATATTATACTATTATGAAGTAGACAGTAATGTTATACGACAGAATACATAAAGGAGTACGTTAGTAGTTTTTTTTGTAAAAGTAATGAGACGCTTTCCTAGTGGTAAGTGATAACGCCTTGACTGGGGTCGTGGTTGTGGTCAAACATGTCAAAACATAATTTTTACATGTCAAAAATTTATCGTGTCGTCTAAGACATTGTCGCTCCTCTATAGCGTAATTCCTGAATGGTAGAAGTTTCCGTTGACAAACGAGAGTGTTGGAACTTCCGACGCAGGTGGCTTGTCCTCTACAGTCGCTCTACCACAAAAAGCATCAGATATTAGTAGTTCAAAAGCATCTATTTTTTATTAGATGGCCGAGTAAACTTTAAATACATTATAAATAACAATCAAAATGTGGTGTAATTTTGGCTAAAAATAAGTTATGGGTTATTTTTTTAAAGTTCACAGTTCTCAGTTATTTCTTACCATCAGGAGAGCGTCTCGTTCGTCTCATTAAAATAATCTCATTTCTAATAAAAAATACATATTCCTGTTGTTTAATATCATTACAATAATAACAACAACAAAACTGTCGATCCAATCGCTTCCAAACTTCACAAGATCACTTGCTGGGAACACATCCCTGGCTGCTTCAATCAAGATTGCCTGACAATGTCATTGAAATCCATCACGCCGTTTTGGAGTCTATAGGGAAGGCACATACACACAACGATTTTTATGAGTATAGACTGTGCATATTTCTTTCGTCTTCATGTATGCGGTGGCTGAACTGGTTCAATCATTCCTCGATGAAAAGTAGTCCAAGACAATCTATCTGCATTCTAAATTTTGCCCAAATCCGTTAAACTATTACAGCGTGAAGAAGTAACAAACATACACACATAAATACGAATCACTTTCGCTTTTATAATGTTAGCGTAAAGGTATACCTAGTAGGTACTTAGCACTCTAAGTAGGTAAAACACACTAGATACACTTTTTAAATACGCACAACGCCGGAAAATAAACATTTTCTTTAGGGTTATGGGCGTGACCATGTACTTTTTATTATTAAAGTGATTTAGATACAAGCACGCTTATTTTTACTTTTGTATTTAATACAATTTATACATTAGAAATGGTAAAAAATCCAAAAATTCGGGGGTATATGTTTGAATCATACGTCTTGATTTTTGTTTGCGAAAACTTATTCGCAAGATTCAAAAATAGGGCATTGGTTATCACAATACATCAAATTACAGTTTGATAAATAATTTAGGCATAATTTTATTGTGTGTATTCCGTTGAATCAACAATACTGGCTTATCGATGGCATTCGTAACTTTGAGTAAATCCACGGGGTTTGCAGCAAAATTAACACAGCGAAATATATGACTAGCACAACAAGTTATAAGATTAAAATTAAAAAAAAAACTGAAAACTAGGATGTTATGGATAAACATGTTGACTGTAGGAAGAAAAAAGTTGGTACGGTGACTCATGACGTAGAATCTGGGAATAGACTTTTTATAGACGGCGATCACGTTGAGTAGGTCAAGGGGAATCATTCAGAAACGCGTAGGCAAAACTAGTTCCGCAACATCTGGAGACGACATTAAAGTCTGTGTTTTGCGACCGATATCAGACTCAAAAGATTTGAATCTGGCTTGGAGATTCAATTTACTGCCTTGGCAAGGAATATAATAGTTCTTGTGGGTATGTTATAACTTTTGATGTTCTGAATATGTCTTTAAATTTGCTTCTATAGTGGGACGCAATTCAGAAAGCTGATGATAACAAAATCGGGGGATACAATTTGATGTAGTAGCTACTTTCAAATATTTTGAATCTGTCATTAAATGTTTGTTTTTTTTTACATTTGTAGTTTTATTACAATATTACAAAGAAATTTATTAATTTTTTTAGTAATTTTCATATACAAATGAGTGACTGCTGCTGAGCTAGAATTAATTCCTGTATTACGGCAAACAGCTTACATAACAAAAAGCTTTAATAGAAAATGGACGTCATTTATAGCAAAAGTATTGTGTATTATTATTAGTACCTGGATGACCGAGTTTTGCTCGTTTATTTTCGTTTTCTAAAAATTAAACCTAGCTAGATCGATTTATCGCCCCCGAAACCCCCTGCATACTAAATTTCATGAAAATCGTTGGAGCCATTTCCGAGATTCAGGTTATATACATATATACAAGAATTGCTCGTTTTAACGTATTAGATTAGATTAGATATTACAGTATTTTGTTTTGAAAGAATGAGTGTTCAAAAATTGAGAATTAAAAAAAAACTTGACAATAATTTAAATAACTTATCCGAAACTTTACTTAAAATCTAAAACTAAAATTTGACATTAAACCTTGATGACCTAAACCTTTATGACTACAAATAAACAGAACACTAATTTAAGCAATATTTTTTTTAGTATTACAATATAGATAAGTTATATGTTTAAATTTAGTTAGGAATAATAAATTTGTTAAAAAAGTTTTTTTTTTAACTATAGCTATTTTAATCGCCTTCAGGTTATAGATTTTTTAATGTCTTTAGCTTGTTAACAAATACATTTCGTTATTAGTTGCAGATCAAAATTGTATAAATATACAAAGGTGGATTAAAAAACTAAAAACTCCAATTTAGTATGCTTTAACTTTAGATTTTAGCTAAATATCGTTTTTATTTAAATCCAAATAGAATTAATTCACGTAACCTGTAATATTGTTTTCATCTGTTTCGTAAACAAATTGAGACGAATAACTTGTGAATAACTCGGACCATTGCGTACTTAATACTAAATTCATAGACAAGCTTTCAGTCAGATTGCAATAACCCTTCACAGAACCCACATCAAGACCCAAAGCTACCCAAGGATTTCACTACAAAAATCGTGATTAAAAAAGTTTCAACACATTTTTTTTTGTTTAATATATCACGGCTGTCAGTAGTGCGCTCACCTTTGGTCGAGTTTTAGAAGATAAATGACGACCACTCACTCCGAACAGATTGAGGTAACAAACTAACAAGCTTTTTTTATGTAAATGCTATGAGATCAAAACGCTGTCCTGATGGTAAGAGATAGCGTTTTGTGCGCGATTAAGACCCGGTAATAAACATAATTAGGTACATATTTATAATGGCATCGCACGCTTCAAATAAAGTAGACGTTTGTTGTTTCGTAATTGTGTTCTGTTTATAAATAAATAAATATTCTAGAACATTATACACAGCGCTATCCGACCCGAAACTAAGCAAAAGTTGCACTATGGAATTCAGATAATTGATAGTACCTGGTTGACCGAGCATTGCTCGGCTGAAAACATGGATAAAACGACGTTTTCTGAAAATGAAACCTAGCTAGATCGATTTTTTGCCCCCAAAACCCCCTGGATACAAAATTTCATGAAAATCGTTGGAGCCGTTTCCGAGATTCAGAATATATATATATATATATACAAGAATTGCTCGTTTAAAGATATAGATAGATAGATAATACATAGATACTTTTTGTAAATATTTACTTATAACAGATACAGAACACCCTGACAAAGAACAAACACTTTAAACTACAAATAAGTACCTACTAACTTACAAGTTATAGTTAAGTTTTACGCTGCCCGGAAGCACTGCAGAGGTACCCAGAATTTCGTGTAACAGTCTTGGTGTAATCACCATTATTAACATCACCTCAACTTGGCATCACCGTTTTACAAATACACGTCCTGATAGTCGAGTAAAAGACAAGTTAATTCCTAAAAAAAAATTCAGGGCATTGCTGATTTGTCGCTCATTAACAATTAGGAACATTCAATGATTAGTCTCAACAGCCCTGTCATTTAGCTACCCTTTAAATTGAAACACAGTAATGTTTTTTCGTAGGGGGTTTTCTCGGCAATGTGAGAGTACCTTGTCACCGGTTTGTATTATTATTTTAAACCTTTTTTTTCGTGATTTTGTGAATAAAAATTAAGGTGTTTTGTTAAAAAGTCCAGAAATACACGAGTGAGTGTCGAAAAAATATATTATCAGCATCTGGTTTAATTAGATTTTTCATAAAGTAGCTATTTGTTTTTTTTTTTTTTTGGTAGGCTTACCGCCTTTTCACCTGATGTTAAGTGATGATGCGGTCTAAGATGGAGCACGCTTGCCTAGAAGATACCGATTCACTCTCGACTTGAAGACACCCAGATTATATCCATCGGGGAACACCCACTCGGGCAGCGCATTCCACTGTCTAGCAGTCCGCACAATGAACGTCGAATCAAATCGTTTCGTTCGAGTTTTTGGAACATCTACCATGAAACGATGTCGCTTTTTTTAGCTTCTGGCTGTCCGATGGAAATTAGTCTTGCGTTTGACCTCCAACTCGCTTGATGATAAGCGAAGATGTGGTCTACGGTGGAGCACGCTCGCCCAGAAGAGACCGATTCACAGGCACCCAGATTGTATCTATCAGGGAACACCCACTCGGGCAGTAAATTCCATTGTGTAGCGGTTCGTACAATGAAGATAGATTCGAACCGTTTAGTTCGAGTTTTTGTAATATCGAAGCGGAAAATATTGCAACACTTTACTCTGACAAATGAATAAAATGCGACGCCAAAAACAAAGATTAAAAAATAAGCGTTTACACGCTTTTGGGAGCGGAATACCGAATGCTACCGTAGTATCTACGAAGACCTGCTAAGGCGATCTATCACCTCGTGAGAGATCTACGACCTTTCCAATTCTGTGATAGTAACAGCTAGGTCAGTTAAGCGGAAATCGAATCCAGACCCATGGCAGTCAATAAAAAGAAAATGGTAAATATACTCGTATACTTAAGATGGCTTCATTGTAGTATATTTATCCCAATGTAAACAGGTTTCTTTTAGGTAAGCGTAATCCATATTAAGCCGCATCCTTCTTGACATAGTCAAACGCAAACCTATTTTGAATGTATAAGTTAAATCTTATCTTTAAATGTTATTATGATTGTAATTTTTAGTCCCCATTCACTCACTGCTGAATATAAAACTCTAATTTTGTAAACCACTCAAGACTAAAGTCAAACTTTATGCTAATAAAATTTGCATAGTGGACGGTCAGGCAAGAGACAAAAACCTGTTATCATACCGAACTCTCGAGTGCGAGGGTTCATGAAAAACTACTGAAATAATCCGCTTTTAACGACTCGGTTGCCAGTTCCCTCTGAAATACAGCTCGGGTTTTTTAAATTACGATGTTGAACTGAGGAATAATTTCAGGTGAGGGTTTTTGGTCGAGTATCGGAAAGTGTGAGGTGTTTTTGTTTCGATTCCGTTGGGATTGCGGGGAATGTTTTTGTGAACTCTTGTAATTCTAGCACATAAACATTCCAAAACTAAGAAGTACGGCTTAATGTGATGCTATTTCATATTTATTTTTATGTAACACTAGTTGACCCGATGAACTCCGTATCGCCTTAAATTCATTTGAAAACGAAGTAATTTTAGAGAGTATTTCCACTACACGCCGCCAGATGTCGTCAAAGTAGTAATGTTTTGTGACACTTGACGACATCTTGTGCATAGCACGTCAGTTAGGCGATTTTCCATACAAAATTACTAGTATTATTTTACTTTATTTTATAGCTTTTCTTTTGGATTTTCTCTGTTATTTTTTCTTTTACCTTCCCTGAATTATTGTGAAGAAAACAAAAAACAATTTATTCAAATCAGTCAAGCCGTCTTTGAGTTTTAGCTAAACTAACGTACGGCGATTCATTTTTATATATAAGAAGATTTATATTATATGAAAGAAAAGAAGAGAAAATTCTTCTCTTTCATATGTTTTAAAGGCATAGAAATCTTATACAAATACAAATATTTTACTGATAACACCAAAGTTACAGGTAATTTTCCCATTCATATTTAAAAATAACGCATCAAAATCATAACATATGTCAATGTAATGAAAATGTCAATATAACAATATGTCAAATATAAAATACGTCGACATGATTAAATGTCAATAAAATAAATATAATTACTTACTAGCAATTCAATAATCTCTTATTTTTAAACAATCGTCAAAGTCATAAAACATGGTCTCTTGAAGCCAAGATCTTAACTTGCTTCTGAAACGCGATGGAAGGTATATGTTATATGTTGTATATTTTTCAAATTCAACAAAGAGGATAAAATTTGTCATAACTAGGAATCAGCTCTTTGGTCTAGTCTCGGCTGCAAAGCCTTAAGCATCGACGTAAAGTCTCCTGTCTATCGGGTTTCTACTTACTACTTAAAAAAGTTACTATCAGGATTAAAATTTGTGTACAAAATATACTAACACTTAGGTCCATGATTAATGAATCACGAAGAAAGACTGAGTAAAATAAATGAGTCATGTGGATTTGGTATAGATTATATATTTTATAGTATCAATATAAGTCAGAGTGAGATTCGCAAGAGATGAAGAAAAGACAGTAATATTTTTTATTTTTTTCCGAATCGGAAATGTGATGTTTTGCACATGTGTAACCGCTTTCTACCCAGTAACGATAAATGGTGCGTTCTCCTTACATTATTTTTGTTCGCGATTTATCGAAGCCATATATTTTCGAGAGCATTGATTATCCTTTCATTTGCCGAACGTGTCTTTGATATATTTTATTCTGCTACTGAAATGTGAGAACTTTATCAATATCATGATTTGAACAGTACCTAACTGTAAGTATCTTTACCTTGACTTGGTGGTAGATATTGTTCGCTGGAAATTGGTCCGCAGTACCAGCCGCCAAACAGTATTATGTAAACATTACTGTGTTCCAGTTTAAAGGGTGTACTGAAGCTTGCGAAATTAGACTAAACACCTAATGGCATGCCCTAGTCTTTGTTTTTTTTTTTTTGCTCAGGTTTCTGTGTACCACTGCAATGATAAGGCACATTAGTTGTCTCTTGTCATCAGGAGAGCATCTCGTCCATTGTCTTTATATATATAATACTTAAAAAAATCTGAACAAAAATAAAAATAAATAAATAATATTTAATGTACAGACACTTTTGTATGTATGGTAGTTGAGTTTTGGGTTGTTTGTCTAAGTTATTTATTTATAAGTAAAATATAAAATTACGAAGAGCAAACAGGTAGCCTGGACTTTACACTAGGAAAACCTGTGTCGCAAAATCCAGTCTTCCGTATTAAATTAGGCTAGTATATTTTTGTTGTCGTGGTAAGGATACCATAAGTTAAGGTATAAAATATTAGAACTAACGATGTGTGTTTGTTTGCGTACGCGCGCGCGCAAATTAATGTATGAGCAAGTGTATGTATGTGTATGCGTGTACGTGTGTGTGTGTGTGTGTACTCGTATATGCGCGTGCGCGAATATGAGTAATAATAATTAAACAAGCAGTTACTCATTTGAAATGAGTTTCTTAAATACCAATGTACCACGATGTACGTAGGTACCTGATTACTTTTCAAACGTTACGAGTCTTACAGAAGTGTCACATTTTTTTGTAAGACAATTAACTTCCATTTTCTCGAGACAATTACGGCTAAAAGACATTAGCACAAAAATTTTCTTCCTAATTACAAACACCTCGCCCTAATGGCAAAGGTAACGATCGTAAAAGTAGAGAGAAGGTAAATATAATATTTTAACGTTGGAACGTTACAATGTGGCAAAAATAAGACAATGTTCTCATTAAATTCATCTCAAGCAGTCATTTACCTTCGTAGGTAGCTAAAATGCTCGTCTTTACCTAACCGCAATTTATACGTTAGTAACAAGAGAAAGGAATTCCCCAAATTTCAAACAGAATAGAGTGGCCGCGTTAATGTTGGCGCTTATATCGATAATATTACAAATAACTAAACTAAACTACGTACTAGAACTAAAGTCATCGACATAGCATTAAAGAACTTTTATTAATAACACCAATGTTACAAGCCAATGTCGGAATTCACTTGTAGGAATTACACAATTCCTACTGGAATGAAATCATTTACTTACGCCATTTATAATTTTCAATTTTATAATTTCGCATTCCAGTAGGAATTACACGATTCCTAATGGAATGAAATCATTTACTTACGCCATTTATAATTTTCAATATAATAATTTCGCTTTCCAGTAGGAATTACACGATCCCTAATGAATGAAATCATTTACTTACGCCATTTTTATTTCTAACAAAACATCAATTAAGCTGTGTACAAACACCTAGCCAGTTAACCATTCAAAAAAAGCATACATTTTGAAATTGTATAATAGACGTTAGACCAAATATATTCAGTTGTCTCTTATGTTTCAATCAACAAACCTAAAATTTAAAGACAATACGTGATATAGCAGTGTCGTGACAGTAGTTGGAAGCGAAAATTTAAAGATAAGGCTATCGTGATTTAGAAGATGCTCAGCAGTGAACTACGATAAGTTTATTGCAATGATGATGAAGATTTAAGAATAATATAAAAGTAAAGCAAAATTTTAATCGATACAATTAATCCGGAACAGACATCCCTAATACAAAGGGATAAGGTAAATGTATTGCTACATTTATTGCGCCTCTGTATTGCGTAGTAATATTTTATTATATCTCGGATAAAGGTTGTAGCAATTAAAGAGAGTAGGTTAGGTTCATTAATATTAAAAATTATATTTGTATCGACAAACTGGATAACGTCATTAATAAAATTTTGTGATGAGACACAAATATATTTTCACAAAATTTTGCAAACTAGTGTCCTTTTTTGAAACTAGCGACACGCCTCGGCTTCGTACGGACGTAATTTATCTTGACGAATTGACCACAAAACATAGGATTTTCCTACTTAAAAATATAATGAACTATTAATCTACATAATATGTCTGAATAATTTTTCAATATGAAATATGTCTAGTCAATTTATTCTTTTCATCTATTATTTTTTACACTTGGTGTTGAGAGTATCTAATATCTCAAAGTAATGAGCGCCAAATCAGCGAAGCCCTGGACTTTGTCTTGTTATTCAAAGTTCTGTGTATCGCTGCAATAGTCATGAATAGGCGTTATATCTTACGATAAGGAGAGCGTCTAGTTCGTCTTAAATGTGACCAAGCGTGGTATTTTGAAGACCCCCTCCCTAAACAGGTCACATAGTATGGGTAATGGTACGTTCCCTAGCTTAGTTTATCTCTAAAGAGTTGTGCTACGTTTGCTTAACAATTGTTATTATTGATGTTTGCGTGTTCAAGCGTCAATTCATGAAACCTATAACTTATCTCTATTGATACTCCAATTTAAGGATACCCACAATTTGTAGGCGATATTTGTCTCAATCTATCTCAACTACAACCACGACCATGACGAATGTTCTCTTAAGTTATATTATAATACCAGATACGAGAGACATGACTCATTACATGCAATTAGGTTAGAACTTTACATAATTATAGACAGGGTTGTAAGCTTAGGGTATACTCAGCCGAAAGAAGAATAATCATTATGAACAACTTTTACTATAAGCACAAAACTAAGAGTGTTTCAAAAGAGATGATAGATCAGTGGTTCGCGCGGTCGGTTCACACGCCAAACACGAACAATGAGCTTGAGCTGCCGGTGAAGGAAAACATCGTGAGGAAACCATAGCGTGTTAGGGTGTTTTCTAGTACTCGGCTGGCTAGCTACCACGCTCAAGTAAAAAATCTGTCGCCAAGCAACTAACGGTGTGTTCCGGCAGCCGCATTGAGAGCTAGTTCGATTCCAAGTTAGGTATGCTTACCATCTTCAACCACACCGTCACTTAACATCAGGTGTGCTGTAGTCCAACACTTAATCTGTTAAGAAAAAAAACTAAAACGACTTTTAAAAAATCGTGAAAATTGTCTCAGGACCAAATGTAAAAAACAATAGTTTTTTTTGCACGATCTCAGAGTTATGCCCATAGTAAAATTTATTCACTGTAATGAGCATATTGACCTCCTTGCAACGTAGTACACTCAACACTTATAACCCAATAGATATGTATAACATCTGGATAAAGTTTAGTTACATCCGCAAATCTTACGAACTTTCGACCATCTAGATCATTTATTCATAGTCTCGTTGCTCTGACTGGCCTGTTTATTACCTGACACTTAT
Organism: Biston stratarius; assembly: GCA_950106695.1. Taxonomy (NCBI): domain Eukaryota; kingdom Metazoa; phylum Arthropoda; class Insecta; order Lepidoptera; family Geometridae; genus Biston; species Biston stratarius. The sequence goes on along the minus strand of OX467106.1, from coordinate 41,152,218 downwards.
TTTGTAGTGTATCGGCTTCAAGAGCTGTAGGGCGTGGGTTTGATTCTCACTCAGGACAAACATTTTGTGTGTGTAGCATAAATGTTTGTGATTGCTCTGTATATATGTTATAAGTATGTATTTACACCAAAAAAAGTATAAAATTGTTCCATCTGGTTATCTGGTTCCTAGAGTACCAGCTTTACTTAGTTTGGGGCTAGAGGGCGTTGTGTAACTAGTCCAGGATATTAATTTATTTGACTATGAATACTAAGTATGTATAATATCATAAGTCATTTCGCACAGTGCCATCAATCCCCAAACTCAGCAAAACTTGTACTATAAAGCCATATAGGTAGCAGACAGAATACTTAATATTTTTTTGTAAAACATACTTATAATACATACGGTATATGTGTAGGTATATGTAACTTTGCTCTCCTTTTCTTCACACTGTCATAAAATTAAAGCCAACAATACACGGTATGGTGTACCGGATGCATTAGTAGAATATACTATAGCTACACATCCTAAGACAGTTCTATTGAGACATATCCGGACCCTAGCCATTATGCTGGCACAATGTGGACAAGGCTTTATGTCTAGATGACTTTATGTGTAAATATCTGGAGTTGCTAAAGGACTAGATAATATATTTGTTGATATCTGTTTGTGTTACGAGTATTTTACTATGGTAAGTGACGTGGTTTCGATGATGGCTCAGTGGTTAGCGCGGTAGGTTCGCATGCCGAAGGGCGTGGGTTCAAACCCCATGAGCTTGAGCTGCCGGTGAAGGAAAACATCGTGAGGAAACCATAGCGTGGCGTTAGGGTACTTTCTAGTACTCGGCTGGCTAGCTACCACCCTCAAGTTGAAAATCTACCGCCAAGCATCTAACGGTGTGTTCCGGCAGCCTCACTTGAGAGCCAGTTCCATTCCGGGCTAGGTGTGCTTTACCATCTTCGACCACACCGTCACTTAACATCAGGACTGTGGAAAAAAAACTAGCCTGACAGCCATAAAAAAAAAAACACATTTTTATTTTAATACTCTGATTATTAGCTTTGGTATCCGGTGGCCTTCTTCATGGAGATAAAGCTGAGTACAACGCGCGCGTGGCCTCATCTTGTTTCGCAGTGCGGGCCGCTGCGCGCCTCACACGTGAAGACCTCGGTTGGTGCGTCGGTGCGAGGGTGGGAGCGGGTAAAACAAAAATATTACAATCTTAACAAATTAACCAAATCCGAAAAAAAAAAATATAGTGAACAAAACGCTATGAACAATGTTGCATCTATTATTTTCAGAAAGTGTGAACATTTGCTTTCATTCATTCATTTGATTCAATGATTGCTAATAACTTCTATGTCTGAAGCCATAGAGTTGTAAATAGCTCAGTTAGTAGTAACGTAGGTAATTATGTGGTATCCTAATTTCGCAGACTGCGTCGGATCCGGCCTAGTATAATGTTTTACTAAAAATACCAATGTTGGAATGTTTGTTGGTCATTTAATTACGCTGTAATGGCTGAATCGGAATTAGGTTTCAGATAGAGATAAATTGATTTTTGGTAACAATCGATGAAGCGATGGATGCTTTAATGATTGTAAGATATACCCCAGAACTCTGAATAGCAAAACAAAGTTCAGCGTATTTTTGCCTAGTTAGTCTATTTGTTCAGTTTTTATTCTGTGTCTTGGTGTTTTGTTAAAATAAAGTATTTAAGTATTCTGTCAGGTATATTTATAGCGATGATAGCTCAGTGGTTAGCGTGGTCGGTTCGCATGCCGAAGGGCGTGGGTTCAAACCCCGACAATGAGCTTGAGCTGTCGGTGAAGGAAAACATCGTTAGAAACCATAGCGTGGCGGTAGACTACTTTCTAGTACTCGGCTGGCTAGCTGAAAATCAAGTTGAAAATCTACCGCCAAGCATCTAGCGGTGTGTTCCGGCAGCCTCACTTGAGAGCCAGTTCCATTCCAGGCTAGGTGTGCTTTACCATCTTCGACCACACCGTCACTTAACATCAGGTGAGTTGCGGTCAAACACCAAGCCTGTCAGCTATAAAAAAAAAGGTATGTTTGTAAATTACTCCCTTTAATGGGCTTTTACTCGTATCGTAAGGAAATAATACCATAATAATAATACGGTATCAAATAGTAGCTGCCACCTTTAAATAAATAAGTACTAAGTACTCCGTAACTCCTAACGGTGTGCTCCGGTAGCTTCTAAGAGCCAGATACAATTCTAAGTCAACCCCTGTACTGCACTGCGAAGTTTTTAGCGCGAAACAAAAATCGCAATAAGAAGTTCACAGTACACCAGCTGGGTTACGATTCTATAATTTGGAGGAGATACTTTGTCAAATAATTACATTCTTATAAAGTTTATTTTGAAATTTTTCACGATTTTAAATTTAAAACATATTTTCCATAAACTTTTCCGCGTTATCTAGGTGGTCGTGGCGTGGTCATATGGAAATAAGAACAATTTGTTTACCGTCAACTGAGCGCCAAAGTAGCGATGCCCTGGACTTTATTTTGTTACTCAAAGTTCTGTGTATCGCTGCAATGGTCATGGACATGCGTTATTCTTACCATCTTTTATCTCATTACTTGCACATATAAAAAAATTAAAACTAGAGAGCTGTGGTCAACCTGCCAACCGTGAGAAAAGATTCAGCGATATTTGTATGATTCAATCAAATCAGCGTTGAAAAAATGTTGTAACTTTTTATGGTTGACAGGCAAGGTGTTTGACCACAGCTTATCTGATATTAAGTGACGGTGAAATCGAAGATAACACACACCTAACCTGGAATGCAACTAGCTCTCAAGTGAAGCTGTCAGAATACACTAGATAGATAGATAGATAGAAACTCTTTATTGTGCACACTGAAAAAGAAAAAGAGTAAAGAAAGCAAAAGAATCTTATGAGCTAGTGCCACATGTGGTACACTGTTAGGCGCTTGGCGACAGATTTCCAGCTTAAGGGTTGTAGCTAGCCAGCCGAGTACTATAAAGTACCCTACGATGGTTTCCTTCACCGGCAGCTCGAGCTCATGCTTGGAGTTTGAATCCACGCCCGTCGTCATGTGAAATAACCGCGCTAACCGCTGAGCTATCATCGCTACGCATTCGTATTAAAAAAGGAAAACCATAACACGTGCTAAAAATATTTGCAAACCAGGTCGGATGCTGGCCGTTCCACATTAAACTCCCAGCTAAATGCCCGACGCAATTACGTTTCATAACTTCGTGTAATATTCAAATTGACGTATCTGATAAGAGAACAAATATCGCACAAAATTATTCAATTATTTGTTGCTCAATCACGCAAAAACGTTCCACCGTTTTTGCGTGATTGAGCAACAAACATCCAAACATACAAAATTTTACATTTATAATATTAAGTAGGATGTAAAGATTAATATGCATGAAGGTTGAATCTGTTACTGATATCTTTGCTTAAGATAATTGGCTAGGTGTTTGACTACAGCTCATCTGATGTTAAGTGACCGTGTGGTCGAGGATGGTAAACACATTTAGCCTAAAAGGTGGCTAAATTACGTTCGACAGCAGTTTTCAATTTCAGTTACCTAGCTAGTTTTTTTTAAAATATGGAATAAGTTCGTGTTTGACCACATCCTGTCTGATGTTGAGCAACGATCCGGTCTAGGATGGAACACGCTTACCTAGAAAGAACCTGTTTACTCTTGATTTGAAGACAATCATATTGTACTTTTCTGGAAACACAGACTCCGGCAAAGAGTTCCACATCCTCGCTGTGTCAATAAAGAATGTGAATTTGAATCGCTTAGTGCGCACATGGGGATCGTCCATCATTTACGTTTGTGATGCTTTAGTCGCGCCAGTTGAGTACTCGAAATGTATTCCTTAACCTTCCTTACATTTTTTTCCGTCACCGGCCACTCAAGTTCATTTTCGAGTTTGAACCTACGACCTACGGAGTGTGATCCGACCGCAAGCCCCTGATCTATCACCGCTACAAAATATAATTCTGAGTTTTACTAGTTTCGCGTACGCTATAACTTCGCAGTAGATCACTGGCACACATTCACGGGCCCCGGAGATTCAGAATGAAACTAACCCGTGCATTGGTTTCTGATTTCACTAACGAGGGTTGACTTAGCATATCTAAGGCAGTTTGATAGGAAATTGGAAATGAGATATTTATTATATGGGATCTTCAGAAGGGATTATGAATATTTACGTACCAAATATTTTGTGTAGGTAAATACTTATATATAACTACGAAGATCCTAAAGAGATGTTTGTAATACTTCACAATTATAAAAAGGTATCTTTCACGAATTTCCCCTCTTCCATTTTCGCTCTTAATTACCACTTAGGAACTAAAAATAAACCTATTTGATACAATAGTTACATACCAAAACTGGAATTTCCAAAAACAAAAATCTAATCACTGAAATTATCACTCTCACATCCGCCAAAGAAATACTAAAGAATAATGGCGACACAACACTTCAGAGAAAACAAATCTATTTGAAAACGGAATTCGAATTTCAAACTGGTCACTTCCGCCGTGGAAGAGACGCACGCGCCGGAGCGCCGTCCGCTACTGACTCACGCATCCCGAAGCACCCTTCGGCCGCTTTCGGTTCTATTTTTTGAATTTCAAAATAGGAACAAAAGAAGGGGGGAGCCGGCCGCCCTCCGTCGGTATCTCGGTTTAAATTTAGAACGGCGCATGCTACGACATGTCTCGATCTTTAGGTTCGTTCACTTTGGAAGTACGGGTGACGTTTGTTGCCCTTAGAATTCACTAGGGTTCGGGGTTCATTCACCTGTGGTATTCTATTTATACGGTTCAATGGATTCAATGAACTACGTCAAACTTTTTGCGGCCTTCTTCATAAAATATTTTTTATTTAAAAGGTCAACCTTCAAACGGTGTTATATAAACTCAGAAAGATGTTTAAGTATATAAGAAAATTTGAATAAATTCCTAAATCAAACAAATTTTTACTTGACGACAAGATATCATACAATACCTCTTAGTCATGCCTGTTTTAGCTAAAGAAAAATAGTCTTTTATAGATTGTTGTAATATGTATATTCGAAAGAGTTCATCAACGTTACTTTTGTTTATGGTAAACTAATCACTTTCAGCGGATTATTTTCTGTGACTTGGAAAATGAATTGGATATATTTCACTTGATTAAAAAAAAGTTATAAAATCATTGAAAATATCAAAATAGTTGACACTGACAAAAGCAGACACCAAAATCAAGAAGAATTAGTTATTAGAATACTAAGTATTGTAAAATTTATGTAAATCTTATATTAATCAATATTGCATGTTCGTTTCAATTCAATTTATTGCATAAAATATAACATTACAAAGTAGTACCATATTTATTTAAAAAAAAAAAAACTATTTCTCCTTAGTAAAAACGAAAAAAAAAATGGGTTCTCGTTGGCAGATATGTATACTAGGTAACCCTGTATGACAGCTGCTACGATTTAACCAGCTACTGTTCTATTGATGTGGTCTAAGATGGAGCACGCTTGCTTAGAAGATACCAATTTACTCTCGAGGCACCTAGATTATATCCATGACCCACTCAGACAGCGCGTTTCCATAGTACAAGCTTTGTTTAATTCCTAGTATATTTATTTATTTTATTTAAGTAAATATAGACTCACATCATCACATCATCAGCCATAGGACGTCCACTGCTGGACATAGACCTCCTCCTGGGAGGGTTTCGCCAATACTCGCCACGCTTGGCAGGTGGGTTGGCGAGCGCAGTTAGGTGTGATTGTTCAATGAAGACGCTGCTGTCTATCTTCCGGATTACATCTCTTAGCCGACTCTTACGGCAACCACGGGTAGAGAGGATGGGGTACTATTTTTACGCCGGCACCACCACGGTAAAGACAGTCTATCTGTGATTTATTCTACAAAACCTAAGAAGATTAAGTTTATTTTAATCTTAATAGATTTGCGGACGTTTTTGATAAATCCGACACCTACGAAACGAATTAGAAATAAGGACAAGCACAAAACAAAATCCCTGAAACAAACATCTCTCAAAAGTACAAAGACAAATCCGGAAACAAACGAAATCTCTTTAGCCATAAAAAAGATTACACTAATATACAGATTACAATTTTAAAACGTGTTTGTTTGTACTTTCTCTCAAAAATGAAAATGTCGAAAATTTGTGTATATTTTTCTATTATGTTTATCATTCAGTATGTGTGTTACCGTTGGGATAAATGCCGCATTCAACTGTCCATTGTGTGGAGATCACGAATCGACCAACGTAGTATAGGACGCCCTGAGACAAGGTGGAGTGACGATGTACACCAGACAGTGGCTTGAAGCAAAAAAAAAACAGAGAATCAGAACGAGTGACTTGTCATTCAAGAAGCCTATGTCTATGACAGGTTAATGGCGTTTTTATGTATGGTTTAATAATTTTTGATATTTTTAAAGAGCAAAACACGATTTAAAATGTTAAAAAAGAAAAAGATATTGTATTACACATAATTATGTTTCAGCTATATATCTATCACCTTCATTCAACATTTAATTACACTATTCGATAGCCAAACGATAAAAAAATTCGTTACGTTAAGTGAGGATTTTAAATATGGAAATAACTTCGCATATTGTAGAAAATATATATATATATATATATATATTGTATAAATCCAAGTTAATAAAGGTCACGGGCCCCGGTGTCGGTAGAGTGTAATTTTCTAAATAAAAAAAAAATAAAAATAAATGGATATGACTTATACTTGGTGGTAGATCTCCTGAGCACGAGGTAATCTAGATAAGTCTAGACAAGTGCCACCGCAGTACCAGATATTCTTCCACCAAGCAGTAGCGTGTATCAATTTCTGTATTCCAATTTGACAATACAGGGATGTAGGGACTAACCATCGAAAGTGTAAAATAATGAGCGCCAAGGCAGCGATGCCCTGGACTTTGATTTACTATTCAAAGTTCTGTACTGAAATATGTCATTACCATCAGGAGAGCATCTTTGTTCGTCTCGTAACTTATACATTTAAAAAAAACTCAAAGACTAGTATTCAAAAATGTACACGCGGCTTGTCCTTTGCACGGCCAAACTCCGTTTTTTTCGACTAAGGCGCGAGCTATCTATTTCATCTGCATATTATACCAGCGCCAGTGAAGTAGCTTGCCTTAGACGGGCTCTGTATCAAAATTTGTGGGGGGCCCCTCTACCCGACTTTCATTTAATAGCTCCATTATGGTCATATCTATTATTCTTTCACATACTTGTTAACGAACATATAAAAGTCTAACCCTGAACGTCTATTGTTTACGGCCTAAGAGGCTTATGAATTTTTACTTACACATGTTGGGCCTGTGCAGCCCGGTGGCCCCGCATCATTGAAACGGCTGATACGGCAGTAGCTACACCACTGACCAGCGCTATTCTTTTCTCACAGTAACTTCATAAGAAAGTCAACAGCCATCAATTGTTCTTTCAATTGCATTATACCAGACGAATCCACAGGGTGTCGCTAGCCGCAGCCAAATTATAAAAAGATGTAAAAATAGCTCGTTCCTTCCTCAGTCCTAACCGCTGACTGACTGTTCCTACTCGTTTTAATGACTTTCATGTCTACTGCCGGTCGTAAAACTGTATCGTAAAGGACAATGTCTAAGGAGAATCCGTTTGAATAAGAACTAAGGATCAATACTGCCGGTAGAATTATAAAAAAATCGAGAGGAAGGGAACGGAAGAAAACTCTGAGACAATTTCCGCTAAGATTACAATCCGTGTGTTAGATCTAAGTATTGCTTATACAAGCTGTGTACTAAGTCGGTTAACACGTTCGATTGTCGTTTTACTTGTTTATCATGATATTGATATCGTCTCCTTGTGTGACAGTGTGACATCGCGAATTATGAAATTTTTCGTTTTACTGATATTATGAAACGCAATCTCGCGTTTGATTATCTCCAAAAAGGGATTTTTTTTTTCTACAATAAACAAAGAAAAGAGAACACAAAATATTACGATATAGCGCTTTCTCGTTTTAGTGATCTAGTTGACTTCGACATAGTGACAGTTCAGTTGTCACTTAAGCCTCAAAGTGTGAAGTACTCTCGGTTTTCATGAAAAACACGACGTAACGAGGATAACACCTATTAATTAATGTCAATTTCCACATCATCTTCAACGTGACAGCTATACTTACCTCGTAACTTACTTTTTTTTTGGAACGACTTGATAAGTTTTCCTCTTCCCATCTCTATAAAGTATTTTTTTTTTACTTCTAAATGTGTTTTTTCTTTTTTAATATTTAATTTCAATATTAGTTATACTCTAGTCACTTCATACATAGTAATTCTATCTTGACAACAATATTTCTAAGCTCATTTAAAAGTTTAAAAGCCGTTTTCTGTAAAACTATAGTTTTTGAGATGTCACACTGTCGTCGCAAGTGCACGATATAAATAAAAGCTTGTTTAGTAACACATAGAGGTAAATTTAGCAGAACAATTTAGCAGGACCAACAGATTTTTTCCGTTTTTCTTAAGTGCACTCGTGCAAATCCGGGGAAATAAAAATCCATTGCCACATGTATGACGGAGTATTACTTGAGAATGGCTCGTCGGATTTGGATGATTTCTTTTTCGTTGTGTTCCTAAAACCAGTACAAGGTTTGTAGAAAGAACATTTTTGGTAAATTCACAGGAATAGTTGAAATTTTGAATGGCATTTTTATATAAAGAAAATCAGCAACGCGGATAAAACCGCGAAGCGCAGTTTGTCAATTATAAAACAAAAACAAAAGACATACTTCAGTTTTATTTTTATATGTGACTTAAAGATTTTTTTCTATCGAGAAAATGAATAAGATCGTTCGAAAATAATGTTCCCCTCAGAAATATAATCAAAAGCAATTTACAATTTAATACGAGGCTAAACTTCTTAGCGTACAGGAGTTACGGACTAAAGAACCTAGACAAAGCAACATTCGATTAGCGTCAACGCTTATAAAAAGGAAAAAAAAAACTGGGTCGACATAAGCTATCGATATGTCACATGTGGGCAGCTTATTTGAATCCCACAGACCCAGGTCTATGGTGAATCCCGTACATTTTTGGATTTTTCTATTAGCGCTAACGAATATCGAATGTAACTTTGTCTAATCCCTCAGGCGTAGTTTTAAGTATAAGTATTAACGCTTACATTCATTGCCTATATTGCCACACATGAGTAATCTTATTAAGTTCTTAGCAGAAAAAAACATAATTAAATACAATATAATATAATAGAACAAATTCCGTAAGCAAATGTTTAGCTATTTAATCTCCGATCTGTGGTGTGTACACGTGTAACAAAAAGTTTTGCGACAAGAAATGTATTACGAATCTATTTTGACTACCAACAGCGTCTTTAAATACCTACGAAAATTACTTTCTTCATTACATTATAGATAAGAGGAGAGAGAGAGAAGTTCCTTGACTATCGAGTCCTGACTAAGTATAGTGCATTACGGGCATATATAGCTAAACTCGAACAAAACTATTTGATCCCACGTTCATTGAGCGCAACGCTAGACAGTGAAACGCGCTATCTGAGTCGGTGTTCTCCGACGGATATAATCTGGGTGTATCGGTATCTTCTAGGCAAGCGTGCTCCATCTTAGACCGCATCATCACTTAACCTCGGGTGAGATAGCGGTCAATGGCTGGAAAATTGGAAATCAGTTATCCAAAAATTAATCTAAATTTTAGTCAAATTATTCTGCACAATTCTCAATCTGAAATGCAATACGTATAACCTAAATTAGTTATAAGTGTTCAGAGACACACAGACAGAAATGACTAAAACATCAGATTCAAATAAGCTCGCTACTCAGAGACATTCTTCGTCGCGCAGCTGATGCCGTGGTTCATGTCTGGCAGGAATACTCAACCGATGGGTCGCTGAACAAATTTATGATTTCTTATTTGTAGATTTTTCTTTCTGTAAAACTGTCATGATATGTTCTGATTTATTTCTTACAAAAACTTAAGCCGGATAAATTTGTTTTGAGATAAGATTCGTATGTATATAATATTTGATGAGAAGAAAATGTTATCAAATTTATGAAGTCCCAAGCTAATCATTTGCCTTTAAAACAACACACTGACAACTGTCTTAATTTCACATAATCTTTCCTTCTTTGAGTTTTTATGACAAGTTAGCTTCTTCTGGCCGATTCTTATTAACAATGACCTTTTTTTATAATGAACCTTAGTTGTGGTACGTATTTAGGTTTATAATAATAACTGTTATACCAGATTATAAGCCTAGGGTATACTATACCAAAAAGGGATCATTTTACTTATCATTACGAACAATTTTATTAATACTATAACAAATTATAGCTCAACGAATAGAAAAAAACTTCACTGAATGTATGCAACAACTGATTACATTATTGCGCTTTCCGAGATTTTATAGCAAAAGTAAGGTACACAGCCTAAGCTTATAACCCTGTTTTGACATTGTATTTAATTTTAACCAATATATAACTAATTTTTTTTTCTTGCGGCCCGTTCTATGTAAAGCTTGATGGTAAATAGTCTAGACATCGTCTAAATTTGAACGGTATGTCTATTTGACTAACACCATTCTAGGAACAGAGCTGTTACGCGAAATGGGATTGGATTACCAACTGCGAACTTTATGTTACTACCTAGTAATTTGTAATATGTTTCAGAATTTTGGTTTGTTTCAGGTGGATGTTCGTGGGTATAGGTGTGTTTCTAAGTACTTGACTTAATACTATAGCACTGGTATTTTATTGAGCTACTATTCATTTCAATACTCTGGGAATTCCGTACCGTACTGTTTAGTAATTACAAGATATGGAATGTTCTCCTGCGAAGGTCTTTCCGTGAAATTATAACATAAACCGTTTTAAAAATGATAACTGAAAACATCACTGGTTTGGCAACGCATTGACAACATCAGTAATGTTGCAGGTAACTATAGGTGAGCTTACCATCAGACGAATCGTCTGCTTGTTTGCTGCTCTTTGCAAAGTTTCAGACGAGTTACATGATAGTAAGCATGAAATTAAATGGAGGTTGTTTAAAGTATTTATAGGCAAACAATGCCTATAGATAGTTCGAAACAAACACAAGAACAACTTTTTGGGCTCATGTAGATTCTTCGCCTAGTATGTCTGCCTGAGCTGTAGGGCGTGAGTTCGATTCCCGCCCAGAACAAACATTTTATTGTATAAACAAATGTTTGTTATGCGTCTGGGTGTTCTGTATAGATTATATTTATTTACAAAAAAAAAGTATTTATTTTTTCTATCAGTTATCTGACTTCCATCACACAAGCTATCATCGTTCCATTGTCTTCCCTAAAATGAGGTCCGATACCTTTACTTTTTGATTACACTTCGAATGTCTACGACATTTTATTAAAAGCTTGAAGATGAATGAAAAAATAACTTAACTAAAAATCTCAACAAAACTCTAAGAATACACGCTTAATTAGTGCCAAGCTGCACTTCATTCCTTATTCAATTACTAAAAGAAAGTTTAATTCTCGAAAGGAAGAAAACAGACTTAAACAGAAATCCAAAATTACTAATCAAAGGTTCGAGATGTCAGAGGGGGACGGATTTAGATTCCCCCGATGGATTCCCCAGGATGTAAGGAGTCACTTTTTGCCGAAGCTATGAATCTCGTCACGGATGTTACTTAAAATTTCATTGTTTTTTTAGTTCGTTTCAACTAGAAGTGACAGACTGTTTTTTAAATGTTTGATGCACCAGTCTAATCTTCTAATTCTGCGTATTTTATCTTTGAACACGCTATCGCTTACCAAGAGGTGAGTTTGCAGCCAAACGCGTAAAAAAACAAGGACAAATGCGAGTCAGACATGCCCATCGAAGGTCTTGTACAAACAAGTAGGTATGATAGAAATAGTTCGGGAATCGAGTGTTAATTTCTTTTATGATTAAATTAAAAATGTAGTTTTCGGATTTTTTCCCTTTAGTGTACTACTAGCTGTGCTCCGCGGTTTCACCCGCGCTAGATGCCTACGTCATAGTAGCTTCATGCATGCAAAGTCTCAGCCCAATCGGTTTAAAATTGACAAAGTTTCATACAAACTTTCATCCCCTATTTTATCCCCTTGGGGGTAGAATTAATCAAAATCCTTTTTTAGCGGATGCCTACATCATAACATCTACCTGCATGCCAAATTTCAGCGCGATCCGTCCAGTGGTTTGGGCTGTGCGTTGATAGATCACTATGTCAGTCAGTCAGTCAGTCACCTTTGAGTTATATATATTTAGAAGATAAGACAATGCTTCTTGCCAAATTTCATAGTTCTATGTCAACGGGAAGTACCCTATAGATTTTGATTCCTTTGTGAGTGTCAAAATCTGCATTTTTTTTAGACATGACCGGCTGTAACTTTGTTACAATATCTGAGAAGTTTCATTTTTTCACAAATGTAAGGGACTTCAGATGCGTATTTGGTTTTTTATTTTGAACTCGATACCTCTTTGCGTTCTCGAGATAGAAGGCCTTAACAAACAGACAACAAATTAATTATATAAGGGTTCCGTTTTTTCCTTTTGAGGTACGGAACCCTAAAAAAGAAACGTATACCTTACCTTAAATCTTAAATATCAAACTCCAATATATAGAAATGAAGTCGCAGTTATGTATTTATTATACTGTTCACTATATTTATATATCGATAAACATGTCACATAGTCAGCCAAAACTTATAGTTCTTTGAAGGTATATGTAGATATATATAATAATACGGTATTCATACATTTCTCCACGCATCAGTGTGGGCACGGGGCATTTCAATTTAATCTAGTTATTACAAGTGAAAAATATATTGGCATTTGTGTTACCACTTATTGATAAAAAAAAATGAAATGTCATATCTAGTAAATTTTATCCTATCGGCACACGACAACCCTCTTCCCTTTTTTAACTACGCCTCGTGTATTAAAGTATTTAATTTGTCCCCTACTGCACAGACTCAAGATAAATGATCCATCTTGAACTGTTGATACATCCTTGTTTCCATTGATGGATCGTTTTTGAGTGACGCGAACGAGTGATAGATTTAAAATAGATTGGGTTTTTTGTGATTTGTTTTTCAACCGGCTTTGAAAAATAGACGTATATTATAATTATAGAGCCAGTATGTAAATATTATAAGGTGTATTATTTTTGGAGGCAGTAGTGTGCTCCGCTGGCATTCAGTCGTGTCCACTTGTCCAGCCCAATTACACAGCTGCCATCCTAAAGTGGGATAGGGAACAAATTTCAATTATTTATATATTTTTTTTAAATATTAAATAGTTCTACGTTTAGCCACCAACACGCCTGATGGAAAGCGACAGTGTGGCCGAGGATGGAGCACGCAGATCTAGAAGAAATCTATTCACTCTATAGCCTTAAAAACGTCCAAATTGTAGTGTCGGCAATGAGCTCCATTCATGGGCCAAATAAAAAAAAAATAAAAAAATTATTCTGGCCATTAAGTCTAAATTTAGATGTACACATACACAATTACCTATAACCCTGTGAACATTGGTGATTTGTCTGGCGTCAGATGTGGAAGTTTCGTTGTGTCACCATATTTTCTCTTTGTTTAGGATGGGACAATGATTGATTGCAACGCGGTGTGAAAAATGTGAAAAGACTAGCCATGCTACATGGTTTTACCTGTGATCTTTTTTTGGATTTTTGTTCTATAGTTGACAAACTACAGCTCATCTGATGTTAAATTGACGATGTGGTGCATGCTAACTAACCTAACCTCCAATGGAACTGGCTGTCAAGTGAGGCAGCCGGGACTTGATTTATTTTTATATCGCTAGGTGCTTGACGGCAGATTTTTAAACTAAGGTTCGGCACCTAACGGTATGTCCAGCAGCCTCACTTGAGAGCCAGTTCCATTCCAGCTTAGGTGTGCTTTCAATCTTCAACCACACCATCACTTAACATCGGGTGAGCTGAGGTCAACACCTAGCCTGTCAAAATATAAAATAATAATGTACATGAACATAAAATAAAACCAAATTTTAAAAAATAATGATTAAGTATCAGTCATCATCATTCAACCTGTTTTGTCTCACTGCTGGGCAAAGGCCTCTCTTCCTTCTTTTCATGCCTGTCTCTTTGGTGCTATTGAGGTTTGGTGCTTTGCCACCGTCTTCTAGGCCGGCCTGGTGGCGTTTTAACCTCCGGGACCCAGTCGGTGGTGAGTATAAGTAAATAGATAAATGACAGAATACAGAAATTAAATTGTTTTAATTTTTTAAATTCATAAAAAAAACAACTAGACAGAGAACTATCTACATACACATTTGTCACGTTAATAGAAGGTTGCTGTAATATAATATGTATATAGTCGTTTACCAATGAGTGAGTTGGTGGTAAAACACGGACTATCCCACTCGTGAACACTGACCCCAAACCCACCCCAAAAACTGACCGGATTGTACGGTACTTCGATGTTGGGAAGAAAATTAAAGCAACACGATACAGTTCACGACACATAGACACCGACAGATCAAACAAAAAAAAGAAAGATGTTTTGCTTAATGGTCAGCATTATAGATAATTGACAATCTTTTTACATTCCATGTTATAATGACGAGTAATTTGAGACTCTAGGATAATAATTGGCGAGACTTATACACTACGTTATTCTTAGAAAAAAAAAGAATAACGCCAGCGCTCTTGGCGGAATTTAATGGAGGATGGAGATAAAGGAATTGAAATCGTGAAAATTAAAATTCCAATGAAATAAGGACCTTTTTGGATTTATCAAGCTTAAAAAAAAATACCTTTATATCGTGTCGTCTCTTAAAAACAGCCTTAACATACATTTCAGCGCTTTTTTGTAACACCTGTATCGTACGTCCAACTTTGATAGATAGGCATAAAGCGCTTTGTATTTATGACAGCACATTAGCGCTACAGTGCCTTGTTTTAATGTGTCTACCTGTTATGTTTTTGTACAAATTTTGCGAGAAATAGAATTTGAAAGTTAGAAGGGAGGATACGTATGAAACGTTGAATACGTATTTATCACTTTATATGACACTATTAATTAAGAATTAAATTTATTTATCATTTTCTATTGAAGATCGCAGCTTCTCTTTATACCAAGCGAGATGATTATTAAACGTGAGCCCTTTGGGAGAAATTCGTTTTGTTTTATTTTATTTATAATTTTTGTTTTTATTATATGTATGTATTGTACTTGTTTTACTTATGCGGGATTACTCACGTTTAATTTTATCGGAAACTCCGACTATAGTTTCGGCCACCGGCCGGATGTGGCCGAAACTATAGTCGGAGTTTCCGATAAAATTAAACGTGAGTAATCCCGCATAAGTAAAACAAAAATATGTCAAAACCACGTCAGTTTCGATAGTAAAATATATGTATTGTGTTGTTGGTAAATTGTTTATATTTTTGTTTTGCTTTGCCTTCAAGGTCTCACCGGAAAACCAGCGCTACTACTACGCTATACTAGGGTATGCCCAGCATTATGCTAAGGTGAGCTTCTATTTCGTTACTGTCCCTCATTTGTTTCTGTTTGTATCAATAAAAAATAAAAACAAAATCAAAATCAAAAGTCATTTATTCAGTTTAGGCCCTGGTAAGGCACTTATGAACGTTAAGTTACATGTTTTTGCAACTCTTGCAAAAACTTGCTTTCTTTCTTTCTTTATTACAAAACTGAATTAGTATGTCTGTTTTTTATTCTGCGAAACCACGGTAAAACATTGCGAAAGCCCTGTACGAGTGCAGAATTTCTCAATTATGACCCCACGCACCTCAGGGATTCTCACATCAAAGACAACCTGTTTGTTTTGGAACTCTTGGACCGCTACCCATGCGCGGTATATATATAATTACATGTATTCATAAATAATCATATACATACGTTCTCATAGAATGTTTATACAGAACTAGCGAACCGTCGCTTCGCACGAGTACAATATAGATACTAATGTGGTGCATATATACATGTATTGTATATATAAACCTTCCTCTTGAATCACTCTCAACGTGGAAAAAACATGGCGCCGGGGTGTATACTATATTATTTATTTCCTTTTTTATTACAAATAGGTTTGCGTTTGACTACAGCTCACCTGGTGTTAAGCGATGCCGACGGTGTGGTGGAAGATGGTAAAGCACACCTAGCCTGGAATGGAATTGGCTCTCAAGTGAGGCTGCCGGAACACACCGTTAGATGCTTCAGCAGTAGACGTCATATGACTGATGATGTGATGTACCTTCGGTGACAATACAATGATATAGTAGCTTGTTCTTAATTTTTTTTTTTACTGTTAATTTATTACTCGGTTTACTCCATTCAAATCTGCGTCCAAATTGAATACTCATGCTATATTGAGACCGGTATCTTTCGTTATCTCTTTTATCATGGCCCCATCGAACGGGGCACCTCAACAACTCGAGCCAGATTTCAATTTAGTATGTACATGTAACAAAATTTGGCCCTAATTTTCCGCTAGATTGAACGCAATATTAAATGTAGCGATACACCGTGTAATGATATTCTAATGCTAGGATTTAAAAAGGGTTTCAAGGGTCAGGAGTCGAGTGTGTTTGGACAGTGGGTAGACGAAAAAAACTTGAAAAAAAAATTTTACGTAAAAATGTTACGCTTCAATTTTTTTGTGTGTTGTACTAGGTTATGGACGATTAAATGTGCAGATGAAGCTTATTCAAATTTTTCGTTTTTTTTTTGTCATCAACATGGCCGTATGACATCCACCGCTGGAAATAGCCCGAAGGACTTTCATAAAAACCGGTTGAAAGTGGTATTAGGTATGGACGATTAAATGTGGGTTCAGTGGTTCACACGCCTAGTAGTGTGGTGGTTCAAACGTCAACAGTGAGATTCGGCTGCCAGTGAAGGAAAACATTGTGAGCAAAACAGTACACGACTAGCTAGCTACCACGGTACCACCCTCAAGTTGAAATCTGTCGGCAAGTATCTAACAAGCTAGTTGTGTTTACTATCTTCAAGGACACCGTCACTTAACATCAGATAAGCTGTGGTCAAAACATCTAGCCTATCAACGATAAAAAGGTATAAAATATAGAGAAAAAAGATAATATCTCGATAAAAATATTTCCAAGTAACTTAAATTATTTTTTTTTTATTTTGCACTGGTAACTTTTGTCGCATCGTGTTTTGACTTAAACAGATTTCCAAGCAGGTTATACTTGGATATGTAGCATTGTAGGAATTAGGAGATACCTAGAACATCGTCGCAAATTTGCTAGTTTATCGCTCTTTTATTGGATTCATTTTGGAGATTGTGCTTCAGAACTACATGGTCTAATTCACCCATGTCCATTTTTCTATCGGACAGTCAGAAGCTCATAAACTCGAACGAAACGACACCACGTTCATTGTGCGCACTGCTAGACAGTGGAATGCGCTGCCGGAGTGTGTGTTCCGCGATGGATATAATCTGTGTGTCTTCAATTCACGAGTGCATCGCTGTCTTCTAGGCAAACGTGCTCCATCTTAGACTGCATCATCACTTAACATCAGATTAGATAGCGGTCAAACGTAAACCTAACTATTTATTATAAAAAAAAAACATTTTATAAAAGTTTCTGCAATGTATAAAGTATCTGTAGAATCTTCACATCATCACAAGAGACACCAAAAATTTCAATATGGTGACAGGTTCCATTTTCAAATGTGAAAAAGAACGCAATTTTTACCGCAATCATATTTTTTGTTTGTTCAATAAAATCATTCTTGTTAAATTACAAACTTTCCTTAACATTATACAAACTAATCGTAATGTAGACTTGTGAACGATAAGATTAGTAGATCAGTGTAATTGCTAGCTTGTTAGACTTCAGTAGTATAATTAATGTAATTTAAGTTTCACAATAACATTAAAATGTAAATCAGAACACTTTGTCAACAACAAATTTCCATTAAAGATAATTGCTGTAGTGAGTGCTAATAAGTCTTTCAGATGCTTGCTTATTTAAGAGGCTGTATGTAGTACAAATATAACAAACTTGATGAACGAGAGAAAATAATTCAATAAATCGTGATAACTAAACAATATTATTAGGGTAGACTACAATCAAAAAACAATTACAGTTTTTTTTTTGTAAAATAATAAGGAAAACGAGA
Source organism: Biston stratarius (assembly GCA_950106695.1). Lineage (NCBI taxonomy): Eukaryota > Metazoa > Arthropoda > Insecta > Lepidoptera > Geometridae > Biston > Biston stratarius. The sequence goes on along the minus strand of OX467106.1, from coordinate 41,134,015 downwards.
CACTCTCCTGGTGGTAAGAGATAACGCCAGTCCATGACCATTGCAGCGATAGACAAACAAAAAAAACAGGCCATCTCTGCTTTGGCGTTCATTACTTTGAGACATTCGATGGTTAGTCTCAACAGCCCTGTAATTTCGTTAGCTGCAGTCCCGTTCATACCGGAACAGTAATATTTACACACTACTGCTTGGTGGCAGAATATATAGCACTGCGGTTGTAACTACCTAGACAACCTCTTGCTAAGAAGACTGGTTCGTACACCAAACCAGATACCTATTATTTTCCCATTTGTTCTATTTACAAATTTGAATTCCCGCGTTCAATGCATGTCTATTGTCATGTGACCACACATAGATAAACATTCATTCTCGAGTTTGGTGTTGGTGAAAACCCCGCCACGGGGTGAGTGTGAGACAAGCTTCCGGTCACGACGCACGTGTCCCGGAGCTGAGTGTGCATCCTCGATACTCGAGGTGCGCGAGCGCAGACATTGTCTTCCTTTCGATTCTGCCACCGTATTTGTGAGTGACCGCCGCGGTACCGAGTGTGAGACCAGTGTCGTCGGGTGGTCTTTGAGTTCTGTGCCTATGGACTGAGCATTGAGGAGGGAATGAACCGTAACCACACCACGAGCGCTGCTACGGACTTCAAGGTCGGTAGCACTCCCCTCACCAGAGACCTTCCACCAAATAAAAAGAAGTTGTTCTTAGTAATTTGTTACCAATCACTCTGTGGGCACTTTCTATCTATCTAATACCTTTAAAGGAGCAATTCTTGTATATACTCGTATATATTTTCTGAATCTCGGAAACGGCTCCAACGATTTTCATAAAATTTAGTTTCGGGGGCGATAAATCGATCTAGCTAGGTTTCATTTTTAGAAAACGTCGTTTATCCGTGTTTTCAGCCGAGCAAGGCTTGGTCATCCAGGTACTATTATTTATCCGCTCTCCGGATGGTAAGAGATAACGGAATGGTAACGGACAGATTACCATTGCAGAGGTACCCAGGCTTTTCAGAAACAAAACAAAGTATAGGGTGTCATTGCTTTGGTGCTCACTACTTCGCGGTTGATATTGATTTGTTTTGTTATTGTCTTTTTCTTTATTTATTTTTTTAAGTTTATTATGTTATAATTTAGCGAACCGCCCCGGCTTTTCACGGATGCAATGTAGATAGTAATCTGGTGCATATGCTTGTTTTATACATGTAAACCTTCCTCTTGAATCACTTTGTCTATTGAAATCGTTAAAATTCGTTGAGTAGTTTAAAAGATCTAAAGATACAGACGGTAAACCTAAAAAGATATATGCTAACGCGGACTTTTTTGTAGATCTATAAAAGAGGAATATCCCACCATGCATTGTTTTGTTATATATCTCAAAGGGATTAGGCAGCGTTTTCGATGAAAGCTCCCAGGTGTCTTGACTTTTTCGGGCACTTCCAACAATTATTATCATATTTGAACTAAGTTACACAATACCAATAAATTATATACCTAAACCTTCCTCATGAATCACTCTATCTATTGGTGAAATTCACATGGTAATCTATTCAGTACTTTTTAAGTTTATCGCGAACAGACAGACGCGGCGGACGACTATGTTTTATAATATGTAGTGATGATGTATGTTTGGTGTACAATAAAGATATAATATTATATTAATATTTATTTTATAATATTATTATAATATTATATTTATATTCTATTCTATTTTGAGGCATTTGAATAATACACATTTGACAAGGTTTTTATTTATGTATCATGTTATCGACTTATCACACCGACGTAAATCATTATATTGATATGTTGATATTAGTATTTCGACAGTATCGATTTCATTTTTAATGCTTATTGGAATATGACTTGTCATTTTGGTGTTATAAAAAAAAAATTGTTTGGTATTATGTACCACTTTCTAGTACCTAGTTCTTATATAACTTCCCAACCATAAGAAATACACCGCCATCTAAACTTACAAAAAAATACCTATTTTAACAATGAACGTCATATATCATGACCGCTAAAGCCTACCTGGTTTGCCAGGGCCGTACTCACGCCGCAGGACGACAAAAGCAAAATCGAAATCTCTACATAGTATAAAAGTCTGTACGTACCAAAAGTAAGTTTATTTTTCGCTCTTGACGGCTCTTGAAGCAGACATACTACCAATGAGCCAACAGGGCATGTAAGGCTTAGTGTGTTTTACCATACTCGATCACGGCCACCTAATATTAGGTGAGCTGTGGTCAAACACCTAACATGTCAAGAGTAATAAAAATAAAAAAAACAATTATAGGCTACTTTTTATCCTAAAGAAAGGTTTTTCATGTGATAAAATGTCAAACCGCTTGTGTAAAACTTGGTGGATGGAAAGGGGATCATCTAGGCAGGTACCACCGCAGTACCAGATATTATGTCTCCAAGCAGTAGTGTGTAACATTATAGTGACCCCGTTTGAAGGGTACTGCAGCTAGCGAAATTACAGAGCTCTTGAGACTAACCATCGAAAGTCTCAAAGTAATGAGCGCTAAAGCAGCGATACCCTGGAAAATGTTTTGTATATCGCTGCAAAGGCCATGAACAGGCGTCATCTCTCACCATCAGGAGATAATCTCGTTCACCACATTACGAAATTTTTTATTAGTCCTACATAAAATAAATATCCCTTGCTTACAGGTCTGTGTCCGACCTCCCATAAAAAGTATCAGGTGTACAGTTATAAATCAAAGGTGGACTGAATGGGAATCCGATAGTGGATCTCTAGCCTTTTCAGGCTCTCTGAATAATGAAACTGGATCTCGAAAAGTTTTGTCACGTTTGTCACATTACGTGTTGTAATAGGGACTAGTTGTAGAGTCTATCGCTATGAGAATTATTGCTTTTGAAATTTTGATTTTTATACTGGGTATAAGGAAAGGTGCTTGAAAATAAAATAAATGAATTAAATACTGTAGGTCTTTTTACACAACGCCATCTAGCCCTAAACTAAACAAAACTAGTATTATAGGAACCTGATAAATTACTTATATTTAGAGCAAAAAAACAAACACAGAATAAGCATCTATGCAAAGATAAGGTAAGATAAAAAGATAAGATTAATCTTTATTGTTCACACCAAACATAATGTAAAATAACAGAAACAGCTGAACAATAGTGCAACAACTGGCAACCTTATCGCTTAAAACAATATCTTCTAGACAATCTTAGTATGGAAAGGATCTGTGAAAGATGTAACAGAGTAAATAGGTCCATTCTGATGCTAACCGAAGATGAGAAAGCTAGGAGAAATCAATTCAATTGCAACACCTTCCACCTGAGGTCCAGTTCCATTTCAGACTAGATGTGTTTACGGTTTTCGACCACACCATCACTTAGCATCAGGTAAGCTGTGGTAAAACGTCTAAACTGTCACCCATAAAAAAGGATTATATCGACCCGCCCCGGCTTCGCACGGGTAGTAAGAATGGGTATAGTAAGCTATCCTTTAAAGGTAGATATATGCCACCGCGGACTATTTTGTATACCTATCTATAAAAGAGGAATATCCCAACATGCATTGTTTTGTTGGCAGCGTTTTTGATGAAAGCTCCTAGATGGCTTGACTTTTTTCGATACTTCCAAAACACAAAACCTTGACAAATCATCCTAAACCTTCCTCATAAATCATTCTATCTATTGGTGAAACTCACATGAAATTCTGATCTGTAGTTTTTATGTTTATCGCGAACAGACAGCCAGACAGATGCGGCGGACGACTCTGTTTTATAATATGTAGTGATTTATTAAGCACTTGGACGAGTACATTATAATATAAACTAAATAGAAATATTTTAATTTCTTATCACGACCACACGTAATAAGTCTAGGACTTCACACAAAAGAACTTATTTCAACGGCCGATACAAAATATTATTGTGAACCAATGTCAATAATTCACAAAACCATTTTCTGTCAACCTTTTTCACTTGCTGGCTTTTCTTTACTTTGACACTTCAGAGGACTTTAGCTAGAAATGAAAATTAAAATCGATGTTTTTTTATTCTTATTTACATTACAAATATTTTTATATTTATTTTTAAATAACATAGTGATTTGACAAAATATCAGTGTATTGTTAAAAACTAGCTGTTATCCACAGCTTTGCTTATGTGGGTATATCTTCTTCTTCTTCTTAGTCGGACACTCTTTAGAGTGGTTTTGGCTGTAGAGTGTAGATGGACAGTGTCGTGTCCTGTCGTCACCGCCGATTCCCAGGGCTGCTCGTCGCGCGATGTATCTCCACTTCTGGCGATTTTTCGCATTGCGAGCACACTGTACTACTGTGGACTGCGTAGTGTTTGTAATAAGGTCAATCCAGCAAATCGGTGATCGACTACGATGTCTCCTGCCTTATATGCGGCCTTGAACTTCAAGTCTCGCGATCGAGTCCTTATTTCTGAAGATATGCCCAAAGGCTTCAGTATTCGCAATTGCATATCGACGAAAGCCTGTCCTGTATAAATATATGTATAGGTATTTAAAAAGACTTGATGATAGGCAGAAATAGTGCACAACGTCATCTATCGACATAAAATGTAAACTTTTAGAAGATGAGAAGTTTTAATAATGAATAAAAAACATCAAAGCCTAGAACATCGTCGCAAAGTTGTTAGTTTGTCGATTTTTTATCGGATTCTTTTCGGAAAGTGTGCTTCAGAACTACATGGTCTGATTCTCTCATGTCCATTTTTATATCGGACAGCCAGAAGCTCAAAAAAGCGACATCGTTTCATGGTCGATGTTCCAAAAACTCGAACGAAACGATTTGATTCCACGTTCATTGTGCGGACTGCTAGACAGTGGAATGCGCTGCCTGAGTGGGTGTTCCCCGTTGGATATAATCTGGGTGTCTTCAAGTTGACAATGAAGCGGTATCTTCTAGGCAAGCGTGCTCGATCTTAGACCGCACCATCACTTAACATCAGGTGAGATGGCGGTCAAACGTAAGCCTAAAGATTGTAAAAAAAAAACACGCGTCTTTTTTCAAAAGTGACGAATTTCCCGTCTAAACTTGCAACCCCTAATTCACCCTTTTATTTTAGGGGAAATTTTTTGAAAGACGCCTCTATACGTGTAGAAATAAAACTTTAAAAATCCTATGTTAGTGGATGCTTACAACATAAAAAGCATCAACTGCTAAAATTTCAAGTTCGTAGCCCCAGTGGTTTATTCTGCTTTGATAAATATAATCAGCCAGTCAGAACAAGTGATTATTATATATAATTATGTATAGATAGAATAGTTATTACTTTTGTCGTTTTAGTTAGGGCACAAAAATATATAAGCTACAAAATTATGAAAAAATTTGTGGGTTACGCAGAAATGTTTACTTTTTCTTCATTTTACATTATACTCGTAGCTTTATTAAAAAACCAGTAGACCGAGATCGTGAAAGGAAATGATCAATTTTCTAAGTCGGCGGTCAAAGTTAGCAACGTCATGTTCACAAAGTCTTAGAATAAGTTTCAAAAACAAAGCAGGTTATTTTTTTAAGGTAAAAATAATAAGATGAACGAGACGCTCTCCTGATGGTAAGAGCTAACGCATACGGCACACAAAACTTTGAGTAAAGTCTAGTGCATTGCTGCTTTAGCGCGCATGCAGACTTTCGATGGTTAGTCTCAACAGCCGTTTAATTTTACTAGCTGCAGTGCCAAAAAACCGGAATACAGTAATGTTTACACACTATTGCTTGGTGGTAGAATATCAGGTACGACGTGGTGGTATCTACCTCGATGACCACCTGCCAAGGACATCTACTACCAAGTGTAACAATAGTACATAAATTAATATTAAGTATATTCTTCCACTTTTCTCGATCACAACCTTACAGCTAAGAATCTACCGAAGGAATGAATATAGCTAGCCGTCTTTCGACTAGCTCCTATTCCTCCTGCCGTCAGAGGGGAGGCCGTCTCTTTTGCGAACATCCAGTGGACGCACACCGAAGTAGTTATACAAATCAACTGACTGAACATAAGTCAAACTAAGAGTAAAAATTAAATCGCGCATCAAAATGTAACCAAATAAGACGTCCCTAAAGTCATTTTTGCGTATTTGTCCAAAGATCATAATGATTGCGACCTCGAAAGAAATTTTGGCATGGTTATACCAAGTACTAGATTGAGGCTTTGGATTCCATTGAATGGAGGGTTAAGAGGCTTATAAATGCCGATTCGATGGTAAATTTGAAGCTTCAGAGCCTAGCAAATCGACGTGCAGTGGCTAGTCTGTCGGTTTTTTAACGTATACTCTACGGTGAGTGTGCCCAAGAACTACATGACCTAATCTTGCCATCACCGCTTTACAACAAAACGACCAGACGCTCGACCAAAAGACGCCCTCTTACAGTGGAAATTCCCTACAAACTGCTGATGTGTGAAACTCGTTGCCAGCGTCTGTGTTTCCAACTAAGTACAATCCGGGGTTGTTCAAGAAAAACGTGAATAGGTATTTCCTAGGCAAGCGTGCTCCATCTTCGGTCACATCGTCGCTTTCCATCAGGTGAGAACGAGGCAAAACGCATGTCCGTTATAAAAAAAAAAAGAACTAAGCCTTATCGTGTTGACTTCTGTTCATAATGATTTTGTTCCACAGACTATATTTTTGTGCTCGTTAGTATATTTTCCATAACCAAATACGCTTTGAAAATTATAATAGGTTTAAGTCCTTAATAGTATTGTTTCAAGTAAAGTCCTATTCAAGTATTTGAAGATTCGATCGTTATAACAACTAGCTAAATACTCCGAGAGCTCAATTGAATTATTGAGTCAACCGTTGAATGTTTATTTGGCGCGGTGTGAAGGTCAGAACGCAATAAATGACACACGAAAAACACAATTCAATTCAAAACTTCAAAATTATTTATTTGATGTATTTATTTGAATAGTTTACATAACTATAACAAATAAAACGTTGCTACCCACTAAAGTTTAAAACTACTGTGTCGTGGGCAACAACGCCCGTCACCGGCAGATATTCATCATCTCAGCCGTAGGACGTCCACAGCTGGACATAGGCCTCCCCCATTGACTTCCATAAAGACCGGTTGGAAGCGGCTCGCATCCAGCGCGTTCCTGCGGTCTTTATGAGGTCGTCTGTCCACCTTATGGGTGGACGTCCTACGCTGCGCTTGCCGGTCCGTGGTCTCCACTCCAGAACTTTGCAGCCCCATCGGCCATCAGTTCTGCGTGCCACGTGCCCTGCCCACTGCCACTTCAACTTGCTAATCCGCTGGTTAAATTTAAAGATTTAAAGTTTTTTCTAAAAATAATGAATTTATATATGTATAAACTTATGTATTTCTACTTCACCGATAACAAAAACAATAGTGTGTGTGTGTGTGAGAGAGAGCGAGAGAGAGAGAGAGAAAGAGAGAAGAGAGAGAGTATGTGTGAGAGAGTGTGTGAGAGTGTGTGTGAAAGTGATATGTATCACCGTATTTAAAGCGGTGCATAATAAATACAGACACATCTTTAGAAAATATGTATTAACTATGCATAAACTTTTATTAAATCTTCAGTATCTTGATAGACAAAGATTGAAGCCATTTTGCACATTTTAATTTGCATTTATATGACGGGTCGGTCCCGTCATATAAATATTCATACATATAGATAAAAATGAATTTAGTTTATTGTATAAGATGGAAATAATTATTCGACAATGTTTAGCCGCAGTAGCCGACAACTATGTACTATAAACTTTGTCAGATTTACGTTTATATCATATTATTTACTAGCTGTGCCCCGCGGTTATGCCCGCTCCATTTTTTAGGGATAAAAAGTAGCTAATCACCCAGAGGTATGAAATATACTTTACGATCAATTCTCATATCTACCAAATCTACATAAAAATTGGTCGAGCCGTTTCGGAGGAGTGCGACCACAAACACCGCGACATGATTTTTTTTATATTTAATTATATAGATAACAGATAGTTGCTAGTATTCAACAAAACGCTAATAGCAGCAAAGTCAAAGTTGATCGACCGCGAAAAATAGTATCAGCAAAGTGCGTTTATACCCTAAACAGTTAATTGGTCTAGTTTGAATCGCGTAGACAGTAAAGATCGGGTGACATTGTGTTTTGAATTGTAGTAATTCGGAGGCAATTTAGTTGAAATGGTATTGCAGTTGAGTTACAGAGTTTAAGTTGCATTTATGCCCTTAGAAATAGCTATAATAAAAATTATATTATTTAGCAACAACATGTTTTATTAGTGGCTAATCTTTACGTGTTTTTTTATTTTAAAGGATATAAGAAACAGAGATATGGAAATTAAATATTTTAGTTTTTTTATTAGGATTGTTAATTTTATTTATTTATTTCAAGTTACTTAAGACTCATATTTGTTGTGTTGTGTAATGTTAAAAATAATAAGTGTCAAAAAAAGAAAAATAAAAATGACATTTTTTTTATGGCACACTTGCTGCTGGCTACCTGATGGTAAGTGGTCATCGACGCCTATGAACACCAACAATACCCGCATTATCAGTGCGTTGCATGCCTTTAAGGACCCTATTCACTGCGAACTGCATTTTTTATTAGTTTTTTTAAATTTATTCCATATAAATAAATATAAAGCAGGTTTAATTAAATCCTCGTTCTTGTTGTAACCAATACGACTTATAAGCGGAAATATACTAAAGATATAACTCCAGAATACCATCATAATTATTATTTGACAGTAACACTTTTCAGCTTAGTTTATTATGAACCATTATAATAAACTTTCGACTTTACACTTACAAGTGTTTCAATTCGATAATCAACTGTCGTTGGTTCGCCGTAGGTTTAAAATTATTTCATTAAGCGCGAATAGAAACACGGTAGGATCAAATTTGGGAGATAATGTTCGAAGGCAATTCGTCAATCTACCTTAAATCGTGGATTTAGAGATCGCAACGTTTAATTTGACGGTAAATAGTTTGATAGATTACTTGACTAATCAAACTCAGTTTAGCTTGATTGCACGACCAATTAACAGGCAATGGCGATGACAGATAAAGTCGCAAGCAACTTCAAGTTATAAGTACGTAACTATCTTCGAATTTAGCGATGATAGTTAGGTACTTATAACGCGGTTGATTTACACTTCGAATAGCGTGAAGGTTCAAACCCCAACAAATGGGCTTGAGCTGCCGGTGAAGTAAAATATCGTGAGGGTACCATAGTATAGTGGTAGGGTACTATCTAGTACTCGGCTGGCTAGCTACCCCCTCAAGTTGACCACATATATATGGAATTGTGTCTATTGTAAAAGAAGTTTATAATGAAAAGACGGTCAGAACCCATCGAAACAAAACAAGAACAAAACGATTTGATTCCACTTTCATTATGCGAACCGTTAAAAACTGGTCTTTACATAAGTAGGTGTTTTTGGAAATTGTCTATCGATTCAACTTGTATATTTTAGTCCCAAGTGCATCGGTATCTTTTAGGCAAGCGTACTCCATCGTAGACCGCATATCAGGTGAGATAGGGGTCATACGCAAGCCTATTTATTATAAAAAAAGACATCCTTTATACCCGAAATATATCCCAAGCTTATAAACCAGTATGTAGATGTAGGTTAAACTCAAATTCTAAAATTTTATTTTATGGCCACTATTTATTATAAAAAAGACACCCTTTGTACCCTTTGTAGCGATGATAGCTCAGTGGTTAGCGCGGTCGGTTCGCATACCGAAGGGCGGGGGTTCAAACCCCAATAATGAGCTTGAGCTGCCGGTGAAGGAAAACATCGTGAGGAAACCATAGCGTGGTAGTAGGGTACTTTCTAGTACTCGGCTGGCTAGCTACCACCCTCAAGTTGAGAATCAGCCGCCAAGCATCTAACGGGGCGTTCCGGCAGCCTCATTTGACAGTCAGTTCCATTCCAGGCTAGGTGTGCTTTACCATCTTCGACCACACCGTCACTTAATATCAGGTGAGTTGTGGTCAAACACCTAGGATGTCAGTGTTAAAAAAAAAAAACCGAATTACATATATAAACTCAACTCAAAACTCAAAACTCAAAGTGCTTTATTTCCTTTAGACCTTACAGGACTCTTGGACACGTCACACGTCACAAATTATAAACATACTTAAAACTAGGAAATAAAGTGATCACTTTGATCTTTCGTTCACTTCAATCTTTATACCAAGCTTATATACCAGTATGTAGGTGTAGGTTAAAGTCAACTTTAAAAATGTTATAACATAGCCACTATTTGTTATAAAAAGATATCTTTATACCCGAAATATATCCTTAGTTTATAAATATACATACTGGTATGGATGAGTAGGTTAAAATCAACTTCTAAAATTTTATTTTTTACTAAATTTTGTTATCCAATGGCAACAGTGCCAGTAAATCTATTTACTAGCTTTGATATACTTTGGATTACTTTTAGGATTTCCACAACTTCTTAGAAAAACCTGAAGATTCTTGTCATGAAATATAACTGGACTCGGAAAAATATTTTCGCATGAAATGTGATTGAAATGTTTCCTAGAAATATTCTTTAGTTGGAAGTTATTAAGGAATTCGTTGAAAAAATTCTGTTATATTCTCTGCCTATTGATACCTTTCTACGTAGTAATAGAATTTGTAAGAAAATTACAAGGTTACATGTGAATAAGTTTGAAAAAAAATATCTAATACTTTTAGCCACCATAACACGAGCCGACAAAGCTAAAAAGTAAATACGTCTGTCTCGTTTTCGCATGTAGAGAGACTCTTAACACGACTTGCGTAGGTACTATATGTAGGTATAGTTGTTGAAGTTAGTAACGATGATAGCTTAGTGGTTAGCGCGGGCAGTAAATTTCACACGCCGAAGGGCGTGGGTTCATACCCCAACATTGAGCTTGAACTGACGATGAAGTAAAACATCGTGAGGAACCATAGCATGATGGTAGGGTATTTACTAGTACTCGAATGACTAACTGTCACCCTCAAGTTGAAAATCTGGCGACAAACACCTAACGGTGTGTTCCGGTAGCCTCACTTGGGAGCCAGTTCCATTCCAGGCTAGGTGTGCTTTACTATTTTCGACCACACCGTCACTGAACAGCAGATGAGTTGTCCTCAAACAATAATACAACGATAAAAAAACAACGATAAAAAAATATTTTCAGTGTTTTTTGATATTTTTTTATTTTGGTGTATTCCGTATCAAAAAACTAAGAACAAGACGGAATTACTTTGGCACAGACATGTCTTATAGAACATTATTTTAGGATAAAAGGTATCCTTTATCTTAATCTTGGTAATAAAACAGCGCAAGTGTCACGACGGAAAAAAGTTTGGCGTTTTTACTACTCACACATGTTTCATTTCTCTCTGAACCCATTTCTAAAGTCAACGCGGATGAATTCGCGGGCGCAAGTAGTTTATATATAATAGCTATTCAAGATAGTGATGATCCTACATTTAAAAATCTCCGGAGATGATTTTCTTTGAATTTTGGATCACATAGAACGTCCACTGCTGGATATAGGCCTCGTCCTGGGGGGCTTTTGCCAATACTCGCTACGCTTGGCAGGCGGGTTGGCGAGCGTAGTTAGGTGTGATTGTTCAAGGAAGACGCTGCTGCCCATCTTCCCGATTACTTCCCTTAGCCAACACTTATGGCAACCACGGGGAGAGAGGGCGGGGTACAATTCTTACGCCGGCGCCACCACGGCAAATTTTGGATTGCAAAATTGATTTTGGATGATTCAGTCAAATTACGAAAAAAGAACCTCCTCTTTTTGTACTTGGTTCAAAAGTGCATCAAGACATAAACTCCCGGTTCGCCAAGGCTCACGTACAAACTTTATACACATCATGTGCGGGTAGACTTAAAATTGTGCACCCTCGGGTGAAATAGAAAACGTGTGTTGGTTTGTAAATGGGGTTCACACGGCTCTGTGGGGATGCCTTGTCAGCTTGATGACGTTTTATTTGTTTACTAACAAACATCTTGTTGAATTTTTATTACTGCCTGTTAGCTAATTTGGTAGTGTATCTGTTTTAAGAGCTGAGCGTGGGTTCGATTCCCACTCAAGACAGACATTTGTATGACGAGCATAAATGTTTGTTCTGTGTCTAGGTGTTCTTTATGTATCATGACTTTTCAAAAAACACAATTATTTTGATTTCAACTAATAAAAAACAAGGTTAATTATTAAAATTAGAAAAACACGAATTCCTACTGAATAATGTTATTTTTTTTTCGAAATACATTGCTTAGGTATTATGTAATGATTCTAACGATACATCCAAATCTGCTTAGGCATTTAAAAGTTATGATAGAATAAAGAAGCTCACATACATAAAGCTTGAAAACTATTCCCTTATTTTTGGACTGTCGTGTAATAGAACTTTTGCGAAGAGAAAATTTAAATAGTATACAGATATTATGTTTATTGTCATTGAATAACACTTTATCATTTAGAAAGTTCAATTTAAAAAATTTTTTTGTATGTAAGTAAATATCTCTTAGCGTGGGAAGAAAACATCGTGAGGCAACCATAGCATTGTGGTAGAGTATTTATCTAGTAATCGACTGGTTAGCTACTTCCCATAAAAATCTACTAATCTATGTTTGCCTTCACCGGCAGCTCAAGCTCAATGTAAGTTTAACCCACATCTCTAGGCGTGTAAATCGACCATTATAATATAGATTACTATTTAGAATGCTTAGTTTTAGTATATTATTAAAATCCTTCATTTAAAGTTGTTCCTTACGATAAATGTACTTACAGAAAAGCTAATCGAATAATAATTGATGGATTTCTTTATTGTAAGCCCGAATTAGCTATGTCCAACATAATGTCTTGTTAATTTGTAAGAAAACATAATAAAATATAAAATCCAATTTAAAAAACAAACGGAACCACATTCTACGATTTACGTTCCTAAATTAATTTGCATAGTAATGGAATAGCGCCAAGACGGAAATCTTTGTCTTCTCTCGGACACTACGGTTTCCCACACGGAACTATGGTGTGAGTTATTACCTACTTTTGTAGCTGGTTTATATAAGATTATTGTATAAACCACTAGACTAGGTGACAGAACTCTTTAGTAGAATTCTGTCGCCAAACAATAGCGTATAAATATTACTGTGTTCTTATTTGAAGGATACTGCAACTATCTTATCTTGAAATTAGAAATGTCATCATTGACAGATATAAACATTAGGTGCCGTATTCAAGTTGTGTATGTTTACTATAGATGTCGTGCTGTTCTATAAATCAAAGCTGTCAAACAATACAGTTGCTTTCAATAATTTATTAGGCCCTGGTCAAAATGGCCTCTGCGGACCGTTCATAGTTTACGAGATTCAGTGGTCAAGCAAAATTGATGGAGGTAGTTGGTAGTTGGACATTTGATTAGATAATTTTGTTCAGACCAATACTAGGTTAAGCGTAATTTTATTACTATACCTACAGGATAATAAATAATCGTACTTATTGTTCAAATGTGTTCAATTTCATTGACAACTTTCACTGCAAAACAAAATGACACTCCAAAAAATTCAACAATTGCTCAATACAAAAATGTCAATTGAGTTGCCAAAATTTGCGAAAAAGCTAATTTCGATATTTTTCCAAACATAAAAAAGTATTAATATTATTGTTTTAATTATTTTTAATGGTCACAGTGTCAGTGTGGTCGAAGATTGTAAACACACGTAGTCCACAAAGGTATACAATTAATTATTATTTCAGCCTCTAATGTCCCACTGGTGCCGTGCCATGCTATGCCGTGGTGGCGCCGGCGTAAGAATTGTACCCCACCCTCTCTACTCGTGGTTGCCGTAAGAGTCGGCTTAGGAATGTAATCCGGAAGATGGGCAGCAGCGTCTTCCTCTAACAATCACACCTAACTGGGCTCGCCAACCCACCTTCCAAGCGTGGCGAGTATTGGCAAAACCCTCTCAGGAGGAGGCCTATGTCTAGCAGTAGATAACCTATGGCTGATGATGAATGTCCCACTGGTGGGGCAATTTTCTTCCAGGAAGCCCGATTTTCGGCTTTCCAGTGACTATTGTGACGGTTTATTTCGTCTCACCACCTTCATCTGGATCGACCCTAAGGTTGCTTAAGTACATTGGAAAAGATAATTAAGATCTATTAGGAAATATTAGGACAACAGCCAGCCAGCCAGTGCCAACAGCGGACCAGCGCTGCTGAGAAATCTACAGCATTGTTGCTGAGAACTAACCTTTTTAGTCACATTAGACACTACATCGACAAATTTTATTTTTTATTATTCTTTTATATAAATATTTGCTAGTGTTATTGTGAAAAAAAAAGTGTTTATTTCCTCTTTTTACCTATGTCTTTCATTACTTTGTAAATGCCATACACTTCTACCTCCACAACGATACACACCAAGGTTTTGTGACCGCGCGCGGCTACCATGTAATTTTCGGTGCGCGTGATTTGAGTGTCCGTATTTTTGTGTTTTCTCAGGATAATTAGGTCAAATATTAACAAACTATTTTTTAATTATTATTTGGAACGACAATTGAGTACTGAACTGTATCAATACTGCTGATGTTCAAACTATCACGGTGTATTTTTTTTTTCCTGTATGACTTACCAAGGTTTATCCTCTGAGGTAGAATGCCGGGACGTCCCAGACGGAAGTGGCTAGACGACATCAAGGAGTGGACTGGGCTTAGCTATCAGCATCTAAAAGTCAGAGCGCCCTTGACAGACGTAAATGTAAACTATTACGTGAATCTTTCTATATATTACTTACTACGTAATTCTCGCGAATTCGCTAGAGTTTCAGCTTGTCGGCTAACTGTTAAAATATTAACAAGAGTTAGGTACAATAAAAGTATTCTCGTGTTATTCGCCTACGACTAAGGTAGGTAATGTATTTAATCATTAGGAGAAACGAAATATTTATTCTACGTAGAAATACGTACGCAAGACTTAATTTGAAACAGCTAGAAATGGGAAACGAAATAATAAAATAATTCCGAAGTTGTGTAAGAAATCACTTTAGCTATAACTTCTTTTGTCGTATCTATAAATAACTAGTAATGTTACGCATTTTTTTTTACTGTTGACATGTTTAATGCTTGACCACAGCTCACCTGATGTTAAGTGACGGTGTGGCCGAAGAAGATAAATTACACTTAGCTTGGAATGGAACTGTCTAAGCATTTATTTAAACTTATGTCAAAAAAAGGAGGAAGTGCTGAATTCTGTTTTTTTTTTCTCTTTTGTTTGTTACCACAGAACTCGGTCATTCGTTAACCTATTTAGAAAACTGTTATTTTATTTAAAAGGACATATCTTAAGATTGGTTTCAAAAATGTCATCAAAATCGGTTCAGTAGTTTGATTTTGAAACAAAATAAATGTATTTTTTTAAATGAGCAAGTGGCAAATGGTTCAAGTGATGGTAAACGGTCACCGCTGCCTATGGACACCTATAATACCCGGGGCATTGTCACCGTGTTGGCTATTTTTAAAGACCCTATACTAAAAAAAAATTAAAATGTGTCATTCGAGTAAATCAATTTGCTTATTTTGCTTATCTGTGACTTTTCAGTGGTGAAAGACTTTTACTAGAATAATGCCACTGATCTACCTACCTTCTTGCTTCATCAGCAGATGATAATCACCAGAATTACGTAATAAAATAATGTAATCTAGCCGTGTTTGGGCTTTGTCACTAAGCCCAAGTAACCGACTACGTACCACTAAGCATCAGACTATTCCACCAACCAGACCAGCGCCGTCATTTTTTTTTTTTTAATTATTCACAACTGCTTATGGCTAATAAAATTTTGGTAAAAATCGACAATAATCTTTGATTACGATTCAAAAATCAAGAACATATAAAATTGTAAACAGAATCATTTGAAAAGCTAATATAATTATTAGATATTAATTTTCCCAATAAATTAATTATCTAAATTAAATAGAGTCTCTGCTATTTCTGATATTAGTAGTTGTTATTTTAATAACAGTTTAATTTACCTGCTAATATCAAAGGCTCGCTTTATATTGCTTAATTATAATAACGTCAAACAGATTTAATAAATTTAATTTTAGCAATTAAGAGGATTTTACGACGATATTAATTTTGCTGTCATTATTTTTTGTAATTATCGAACGTCAATGTTTAATAAAATGTAGGTAGGTATTGATTGAAAAAAAAAAATACGTATTCTAATTAACACA
Organism: Biston stratarius; assembly: GCA_950106695.1. Classification (NCBI taxonomy): domain Eukaryota; kingdom Metazoa; phylum Arthropoda; class Insecta; order Lepidoptera; family Geometridae; genus Biston; species Biston stratarius. The sequence continues at coordinate 41,117,791 of OX467106.1, read as the reverse complement.
CTACAATGAACAGTTTTTAAGTTACAAACTTCACAGATGCGGGTGATCCTGTAAAGTTTGGGCTATTCCGAATATTGTCCGAAAATTTTATCGAAATCAGTCATGCCGTTTTGGAGTTTATATGGGACATCGATATTTAGTTTTTTTTTTTTTTTTATGATAAAATAGGCTTGTGTTTGATCGCCATCTCACCTGATATTGAGTGAAGATACGATTTACGATCGAGCACGCTTGCCTAGAAGATACCGATTCACTTTAGACTTGAATATACCGATTTAAATTTAAATTAAAACCGGCCAAGTGCGAGTCGGACTCGCGCACCGAGGGTTTCGTACAAACCTGTAGGTATATAAGTAAAAAATATGGTACCTATTTTTTTAATGGTAATTTATGCTTTTCTCAATTTTTCCTTTATCTGTGCTATAAGACGTTGCTTCGTACCAAATTTCAAGATTCTGAGTTCATAGGAAGTACCCTGTTGGTTTTGATTCTTTTGATTGCTTTGGCTTAGAAGTTTGATTTTTTCACAGCTCCAAGGGACAGTAGACCTGAGTATTTGATATGAATTTCAGCTTAATACCTCTACGCGTTCCTGAGAAAAAGGGTCTTGACAGACAGAGTCTGAGACGTCTGGACAACAAAGTGATTCTGTAAGGGTTCCGTTTTTTCCTTTTGAGGTACGGAATCCTAAAAAGTTTCTTTTAGCCCAATTTGTCCCAATTCTGAGCTATTACTTTTCCTCTTTTCAATGTCTTTCAGCTGTTGACCTAGTGAGGGCTCATTCTTGTACGTGTTCTGGTAGCCACATTTGAGAGCCAATTCCATTTCAGGCCACGCGTGTTCACCATTTTTGACCACATCGGGCGAACTGTGATCAAATACATAGCTTGTTAAATAAAAAACACTCACAATTTCAAAGGACTTTGTACCAGTCTCGTTGTCGGTAAATTCGTCTCGCTGAGAGTAATTCTTTTTTGCCCCACTTCTAACTAAAACGGCCAAATTCCAGCGGGCGTAAATCCGAGCAATAATTAGTTCTTTGTTATAAAAGTCTCGAAGTTTTAAGGGTGAAACTCTTATACTGTTGGAACACGGGCGCGTGTCACGGGAGAGAAGTTATTAGAAACTTGAACTGTTTTTACTTTTCTCATATTAATAAAATATTTCACAAGTATAAATTAACAGCAGGAGGTCGTTAAGGTACCACCGCAGTACCAAATATTCTGCCGCCAATCAGTAGTGTGCACCTAGTGAAATTACTGGGCTGTTCAGACTTACCATAGAAAGTCTCAAAGTAATGAGCACCAAAGTAGCGATGGCCTAGACTTTGTTTTGGTACTCAACGTTCTGTGTATCACTTTAATGGTCATGGACAGGCGTTATCTCTTACCATCAGAAGTGCGTCTCGTTCGTCCAATAAAAAACCGACGCCTCTAAGCCCTAGTATTTTGGTTTAAAAATCAAACTACTGATATATTCATGATATTTCTGATATATACATTGTATAGGACTAATCTGAAAGTATACTCAAACGAATTTAAAAAAAAATCGTTTTATAAATGACTGAGTTCTGACGTAACAAACATTTTTAAAAATACAAACGAATTGAGAACCTCACTCTTTTTTAAGTTGGTTGAAAATATATTTGCCGGTCATAATGTTTTTTAGTAGGTGTACAATATACATTTGTACTCTATCTTGTCTTCACCAGATTTAATAAACAGGGGAGGACACAAAAATAATGATGGATAATGTAAGCATTTTGCTAACCTAGAAGCACATTTTGATGTTTTTGTTATGCTCACGTTTAATTATGTCAGATACTCGGACTATATTTTCGGCCACATTTGGTGGCCTTCTTTAAGGAGTCAATGCAGAGTAAAACGCGCGCGCGGCTTCGTTTTGTTTCTCACGTGCGAAATGTATTAAAAACCCAGTTTCATTGGTTCAACCCGTTTTTGGTTTAATACAACCTAAGCTCTATAAATAATATGTATATAATATATATATATATATATATATATATATATATATATATATATATATATATGATATTAAAGTTAATTAATTAAGTAGCTTAACATTATTTTAAAACATACCTAAATTTTTAAATGATTGAAGTAAAGTATGTAAGTATGTACCTACCGAACAATAAAAAGCGAAATGTTACCAATAAATACTAATATATTTTTTTATAATCAAATAAAATACTGAAGCTTTTTTTGTGAAAAATAACAAACAAGATTTTAATTAATAGAAAGGAGCGAAACAAATATTTTCCTGATAAAATTTTATTGCCCGGTTTGATCAGCCTAAAATATCTACTATAAAAATGTGCATAAACAAATACAAATTTAATTACCATTTTTTTTTTATATGACTCAGATGTGTATAAACTTATGAATTGCGCCAAATACAAATTAAGAAATCCGTCAAAAAGTTAAGTTTTAGGCGCGGACAGAGGGCGCGCGCTTTAATTACCTAACTCTTGATTAAATGATTAATTTTCATTAATTCGTCTCAGAAAAGGGAGGATGTCAACGTCTATATTAGAGTGTCCATTATTACGAAAGTTGGATTGAGAAATATTTTCGAAGTAGTCTAAGTCTCAACTATAAGAGCTCTGCCTCATTAAGACGCCATGGCGACGTCGCTGGCTACGTATCCAAACACTTAATATTGAAATGTACGGTACCTAACTCACATGGCGACGGTTTGGCAACGTCGCCAAGCTGGAAGCGTGGCCACGAGCTACAGCTCCCTGCGTGGCTTCTGGATACTCTGGCGGCCTGGCGACGTTGCTACTATAATGTACACGGCAAACTGCACCTCGCTCACTCAGTCGCCAGTCAGTATAGTTTCATATAACAAACAGGTTTTCTTCCGGACCTATTGATTTTCTAAATATCGTGTTTAGTTAACTCATTTCTACATAAGTTCAATAATGTCAAAAGATGCTATTGACATCTCGTGTAATTGCAAAATTGTTCAGGATATTTTCGTATATCTCCATTCTCCATACAGTTTAAAAAAATACCACTTCGGCTTTGATCTGATATAAAAGGATGAACCCATAGTTTCTTTGTTTTTGATGTGAAATATCTATTGGTGTGTTTTTTTTAATACGGATAAGACCGCGTTTGACCGCCAACTCATCTGATAGTAAGCGATGATGTGGTCGAAGATGAAGCACGCAGACTCAGAAGATACCTATTCACTCTGGGCTTGTAAAGATCTAGATTATATCTCTCAGGAAACAAGGAAGCCGGTAGCTTGTTCCATTTATTGACCGTACGGATGAGAAACGTAGAGTCAAAACGTTTGCTACGTATCCAAGGACATTTCACTATGTATTTTGCGTGGTGGTAGGGTACTTTCTAGTACTCGGCTGGCTAGCTACCACCCTCAAGTTGAAAATCTGCCGCCAAGCATCTAACGGTGTGTTCCGGCAGCCTCACTTGAGAGCCAGTTCTATTCCAGGCTAGGTGTGCTTTACCATCTTTGACCACACCGTCACTTAACATCAGGTGAGTTGTGGCCAAACAACTAGTCTGACAGCCTTAAAAAAAAAATGTATGGGTAGTTGGGTAGTGGGCCGTCTTTCTTTGGAAGTAAAACCGACTCGCATGCCGTGATAGTAAACAGCGTGACGCTCTCTTATCCCGTGATGACGTTTATGGACCAATAGCTCTTCCAGATGGTTTCGGTGCGTCTAGCAACTACTTTTTCATGTCTCGCCTGGAAACACACTTTTTTATGTAAAAGTAGTTAATGAGACGAATGAGACACTCTCCTGATGGTAAGAAATAACGCATGTTAATGATCATTGCAGCGATACAAAGAACTTTGAGTAACAAAACAAAGTCGAAGGAATCGCTGCTTACTTTAAGTAACAAAACAAAGTCGAAGGAGCGCTACTTCGACGTCCATTACATTGAGAGCATTGAGCAAGTAATGAGCGTCAAAACAGCGATGCCTTGAATTTTGTTTTGCTATTCAAAGTTCTGTGTATTGGTGCAATGATCATGGACATGCGTTGTCTCTCACCATCAGGAGAGCTTCTTTTTTGTCTAATTACTTTTACATAAAAAAGACAATCGATGGTTTCCAATAGTCCTATAATTACGCTTGCTTCAATATCTTTCCAACTGGAACACTAATGTTAACACATTACTGCTTGGCGGCAGAATATCTGGTACTGCAGTAATACTTACCTCGAAGATATCCTGCTAATGAAATCTACCATCAAGTACGTTTCTTTGGCCCAATAAACGTACCTACACTTAGACATATTGTATTTCTGCATCCTCGACACAACAACTTTATTTTAGTAGACTTAAAAACAAATTAACAAACCAGTTACCATTCTATCTCTGTTTCTCTTTCAAAAAAAAAATTTACCTTAGATACTTGGGCGTGAACTGTTATGAATTAATAAAACACAGATTATTCAAGATTATTTAACAGACGAAGGTTTTGTGATGAACTAAAACATCACGATAATCACTGGACCACCAAAGCTGAAAACCGAGCAGTCTGGAAGAAGGAAAGGGAGATCTTTGCCCAGCAGTGGGAATATAGAGACTGAAAAAATAAAAGATTATTTATTTATCAATTTATTATTTTGCATTTTATGCTCGTCTATCCGAATTGTAATTAAAATAGTTTTCCATCTATTTTGTTTATCTAGTACAAAGTTTGTTTTTAACAAGATTCTGTAAAGGAGTACTAGATTACTGAAGTTTCCCCTCCTATAGTGGAACTATAAAAAGTTTTAGCAAGGATTGACGTTATCAGATTTAAATGGAAATCACTTCTGTAAGTTTTTAGAAGTTTCGACAGCCTAGCTGGGAGACCGTTTGAAGTTTTGACAGTCCGGTTGGGAGACCATCTAGCTTCTAATCTAGAGGTCCTGAGTTCGGATCTCACGGCACGAACCTCTGTCTTTTCTAAGTTTCATGATAAATTCAAACGGTGAAGGAAAACATCGTGCGAAAACCTACATGTTCAACCTCAGTTCTAGAAAAAACAAAGTTCTTGATGATTTGTGAAGTCTGTCAAACAGCACTCGGTCAGCGTGGTAGGCTATATGACCTTACCCTTCTCACAATGAAAAGTCCCCCGTGCCCAGCTGTGGGACATTTAGAAAAACAGGACTGATTCGGAAGTTCTCACTATTTTTCCATTTCATACATAAAATAGTACAATCAATTCTTTGTTCTACATTGGGTTGTATGTATACATGCGAAAACTTATCATACTTAAACTTACTTTCAAAAGAAGAACGCTGATACCTTGACACTGGCAAATGTAAAAGAAGTGCGACGCCAAACTAAGAAGAAAAAGACACGAATTAAAATTTGTAAAAAACCGGCCAAGTGCGAGTCGGACTCGCGCACCGAGGGTTCCATACAAACCTGTAGGTATATAAATAAAAGTTATGGGAATTTCTTGTATGGTCATTTATGCTTTTCGCAATTTTTCCATTATCTGTGCTATAAGACGTTGCTTCGTACCAAATTTTAAGATTCTGAATTCACGGGAAGTACCCTGTAGGTTTTGATTCCCTTGCGAGTGTCGAAAATCTGCAGCATAAACGGCTGTATATTTTGATTGCTTTGGCTTAGAAGTTTGATTTTTTCACAGCTCCAAGGGACCTGAGTATTTGATATGGATTTCAGCTTGATAACTTCACGCGTTCCTGAGAAAAATGGTCTTGACAGGCAGACAGATAGATGGACAACAAAGTAATCCTATAAGGGTTTCGTTTTTTCCTTTTGAGGTACGGAACCCGAATAAAAACAAAAAAAATTGAAGTATATTTCGACTAGACTGACAAATGCCGTATTCGTTCCTAATTGCACCTACAAAATAATTTCACAAACATGTTGATGGCATGAAATTCGTTTTATCCTTAAATTACTCAACGTTAACGACGTGCTAAATAAAACACGTTGCACGCTTCGATATCATCAAAAATATTCGTTCTCATAAACAGATGTGCGGACCCCTCATTTATCCTAATTTTTCATCATAACGAATTTGCAGCCATTATTTTTACGCTTCTTTAAATCCAAACAAATATCTTCACATGCCCGTATTATATGTACAAACAATGTTTTTAGTGATGGGAAAGATTAAAATGAAATCGTACTTCCTAAAAAAACTTCATCGCTTACTTATAGATGACCTGTTGAGTCATTAGAAAAGGGTAGGGCTGGCTCTAATTGTGGTTAAAAATGAATATTCATTTACTTCATTAAAATGATTTATTACTAAATTCGTACATGCATCGTTCATATTTCGTTTACTTGGCGGTAAATCTTTAGCGAAAGTTGACTAGGTAGATAGTACCGTAGTACTAGATATTATGCCATCAAGCAGTAGTGTGTAAACATTCTTGTGTTCTGGTTTGAAGGGTAGCGAAATTACAGGGCTATTAAGACTAACCATCGAAAGTCTCAAAGTAATGAGCGCCAAAGCAGCGATGTTTCTTACTCAAAGTTTTGTGTATCGGTGCAATGGTCATGCTGTATCTTTTAACACCAGGAGAGTATCTCATTCATCATTACTTTTACATTAAAAATAAATAGCTTTACCTCAATCACCACATTTGCCGTTAACATTTTGGCAAGTGTGTGCAAGTACTCCATGATCTTATTTCATCCTCTCCGTTCCACTACAGAACGAAGTGAAGAAGTAGTGAAACGGGGTTAGATGTTTGACCATAGCTCATCTGATGCTAAGTGATGGTGTGGTCGAAGATGGTAAACACACCTAACCTATAATAGAACTAGCTCTCAAGTTGGTTTATTTGTACCTGGGTGTAATTTGACCCAAATACTTTTGAGTTATTTATTTCGTGGTAGACAGGTTAGGTGTTTGACCACAGTTCACCTGATGTTAAGTGACGGTGTGGTCGAAGATGGTAAATACATCTCATTGTTGGGGTTTGAACCCACGCCCTTCGGCGTGGGAATCGACCGCGCTAATCATTGAGCTACACAAACCTGCAACTAGCTTAATTAACAAAAATAAAAGACGAATGAAAGACTAATAGGTAAATGTTTTTTTATTTTATTATAATCAGTGACACTCGAGATATTGTAGAGATTCTAATGATACCTCATACATCCAAATCTGTCCAGGCGAAAGTAATGATGGCATAAAATAATACATGAAACCTAAAAACGTAATACTCCTTTTTGGGCAGACTTGTAAAAAGAGCTGCAACTCGCTGACTCTAAATAGAGTTTCCACCCTAGTAAAAATAAAAACACCCGCCGTCGGCATATTTCCCAATGGGAAAATATATTTTCCTTACGCTACACGGATTTTGTAATTTAATTTAATGCATCACAGCAATCAAAGGGGCGAAAAATACAAAAGCGCCTCAAGCGGGGTTTGTATTTGATCCTAATTTGATTGGATCGAATGAGAAAGTGACGAATTGGTCCGGGTCCAAGCGGATGATTTCATTTGGACCCGAAAAGGATTATGCTCTTACGGTGATGAAAAGGGAATCGCCTTTAAAACCCGAGTGTTTAGCGCAATCTATCAAAAGCGCTGGTATTTAAATTGGCTGAAATTATGAAAGGTTCTACTCGATTAATCATGATATGACACAGATTAGAAAAAAGTACAGATAGAATGTGTGGGAATTAAGAGAAGACTTCTTGGCTCTTTAATTTATGTTTCAAATACAGAAGCCTTCAAAAACTCGAGATTTTTAAGAGTAGAGATACATTTTTAAATTAAATAATTAATTTAAATCTTTCTAATGATATAAATTCTGCAATTTGCCAATCGCTATGTCTTCTTATATGTTTGATGTTTATATGTATAGTAACATATGTAAATGAACATATCTACATAGTATATATTCTATAAGTTATATTTAAGCATTGATATTTTATAATATAGGTAGGAATATATGTATGTCTTTTATATATTATGTTTCTTCTGTCCGGTGTTAGGAATATTTCAACACACAACACTCACCGCGACGTCTTCAGAATCATACATACATGAAACGATTATTAATAATAAAATTATTAAATGATGATTCATTTCATTAAACGTGAGTAATCCCGCTTAAGCAAATCAAAAATAAAATAAAGGAATACATCCGGACTTTGCAGTAAAAAAATCCTTCTTGTTAGCAACACGGTAGTTCACGGCTCAGAAACCAAATTGACCCGACGTATTTCGACATCGCCAGTACGCTTGTAAAAATCACATTTCACGAAGAGCGTTTGAGAGCGAAGTGCATTTTGTTCCTCAGTTTCACTGCATTTTACGATCCGACGGGCTTTCCGTTTGATTTCAGACGATGCAGTGATGCAGGACTCATAACTTGTTTGTGCTTTGTTTATTTTGTGTGCACAGAAAATCAGGAGCTTATATAGAATACATATTATTTGAGTTTTCATGAAAAGAAAGAAAGAACACACACACATACACATTGGACAATACTTACCTCTACAAACTGGCGAACGGAATACCCCCCGGATTTAATTTTGGAATTATCTCTGACTAATCCTCGTACGTTACCCAGAATGCCGCGATTCTGGCTGACAGGCTAGGTGTTTGACCACAGCTCACCTGATGTTAAGTGACGGTGTGGTCGAAGATGGTAAAGCACACCTAGCCTGGAATGGAACTGACTCTCAAGTGAGGCTGCCGGAATACATCGTTAGATGCTTGGCGGCAGATTTTCAACTTGAGGGTGGTAGCTAGCTAGTACTAGAAAGTACCCTACCACCACGTATGGTTTCCTCACGATGTTTTCCTTCACAGGCAGCTCAAGCTCATTGTTGGGCTTTGAACCCACGCTCTTCGGCATAGCCTACCGCGCTAACCACTGAGCCATCATCGCTAAAGGTAATCGTGTTCATAATATTAAATAAATAAATTAAAGAAAACATATTTTTTTCTAAATGGCACTATATATATATATTACAACGAATAAAACTATAAGCAACACAAAAAAGCAAAAAAAAAAAATAATTAAACCACATATTTTGACACTACATATTTCAAATAGGTAACAGTAAGTAGATAAAAGGATTAGCGGTGCAGCGTCTAGTACATAAAAAAAGGCCAGTGCTCAGCAATTGTGCTGGGGATTTCTCCGCAGCGCAAAGAGTAAGATTTCAGTTCTTTGTTACAAATAAGCAATTATAGTAGAATATGACTTTATTGTTCACCAAACATACATACATACATAATAACACTCGAAGTTTTATAAAGTGATAAAGAAAAAACTTAGTATAAAAATAAAAACAAGATAGACTAATATGTACATATATACGTACGTACGTACGTATGTACGTATATTGTCGTACAGTGGCAGAGCAATAAAGCAATTTCTTCCAGACAACCTTTGGATGCATAGTAATAATGGCACAGCTATTAAAACACTATTTTACTAGGTATATATTTTTAATTTAAAAATTACTCTCCTCAGACACTGGGGTCCGTGACCTTTGTCAACTTTGAATTACATTTTTTTTTACAATATGGGAAGAAGAATGTTAGTCAAATTAATCTTAATCTAAGGTTTAATGTAGGGATAAAATACTAGATTGTGTGTATACCGCGAGCAGACCAGCGACCTGCAAGTAGCACCCGATCACGAGTATACTATTACTATTAAAACAGTCTAGTATCTGTACTATTTTACTATTAAAACAGGCCAGGTTTTGCTTTTACTTAACCGACACAAACGTGAGTAATCGCAAAAAAAAAAAAATAATAACCAACGGCCACATTACACTAATATCATAAAAGCGTAAATATTCAAATTTGAAACGTGAAACTTCTTGACGATGTAATAGCTTGACGGATTTAGATGAAATTTAGATAGCATAGGACAACTAAAAAAAGCGCTGATAATTTTCAAATGGTTGAACAGATTTGAATCATTGCTAGGAATGGTGTCAACTTTCAAACAAAAAAGTTTCCACCGTTTGAGAGAAATGATTTTATAGACAAACACAAAAACACACGTCGTCAAACTTGTTTTTCTTGGCTAAAAGTCAAACAAAAGACACACTCTCAACTTGATTTGTGAATTTTCGTTTTAACTTTACCACTAACACCTAGGTTTTAATACTTAAATAGTTCTACGTATTAAAATTCCGTACGCAAATAGAGTTCCATTGAAGCGTACTTCCGTGCTTTAGTTCCAACGTGGAAAACTTCGACGTTCTTCAGCACACTTCGACGTTCTTCGACGTACTTTGGCATTCTTCGGAAAGTCATTTGTGGAGTTCTTTCATTACCGACTGTAGACGTTGAAAATGTATACTGTTATGTTAATGAAAAATGTTCAATATTGACTAAATTTGTTGAAGCCACAGATCTCTAAAGACAACGATTATTTGTTGCATAAGAAATAAGTAAAATCTCCTTGGTTCTACAACTTTTCTTGCTAAACGCTTACACAAAACAAATACGTTAGGTTAACTGCCATAAAACAAGTTACTGCTTTTTTTTTCCTTCTTTGGCAACGCACTCAGTGTACTCTGCCAGTTCCTATGGATATTTATGTGCGTTTAGTTTGCGTATGACAGCTTAATTGTTATACAGAGGAGTCTTCACCCATTTTCTATGCAAAAACCAATCTGTACCTATATTTTCAAATCCGTAGATAGAGCCAGATCAAAGTCTAAGCTTTTTGTAATGCAAAAGATCTCGTAAATTATCTACTAATAGGTATTAAACAAGCGAAACTGCAATAAGTAGAAATCCAATGAAACTGGGCTAAAATATTCTCTATCGGGTAGAACAGTCCAATATGCATAATAATGACAACGGAATCAGTGACGTAAGCCCCGAGATGGTGAAGACTGCATCATTCTGTTTTAAAATATGTAAATCTCAATATTTATGCTCCGCGAAGTGGGAAGAAATATTTTATTCACATTGAGTGCTGAGCGTCTTTGAATAGTTGGTGTTTCAAAAACGTAAATTGTTTTACCGGCACTCTTTTATATTTATAAAAACATAAGATACTCTACTCTACTGATGGTGTCTGCTGATGGTATCTGCTGATGTGGTGATATCGTGCTATTATTTCCTCCAGTACGGAGGAAAAAAAAAAAAAAATGGTAAAAAGGTAAACACTAAGTAATTCCTGTGTGACACTAGGGTAGGTTTTCAAACCGGAGCATTGATCAAACCCGAATTCAATAATGCTCACACACTACTGCTTGGCGGCAGAGTATCTGGTACTGCGGTGGTACCTACCTAGACAGCTTCCTTCTAAGAAGATCTACCACCAAGTAAAATGAAATTGATATCATTCCGTGTCTGAGGTAACAACTTAATAAGTAAGAACAAACCTCCCTTATCTGCAATTTTCCCTGCAAACGTTTGATCCACTTTAGCATCATCACGTCAGTAAACAGCTTCTAAATTCAACATCAAAAATAAATTACAATACCGAGATTAAATTGAATCTCCTGGCTTATTCCTACCTTCTTTCTTGCCAATGAATAAATTAGCATTTTATCTAAATGGCGTATCTCCTTAAAAAGTGCTTTCGGGACATAAAGGAAATTGTACGCGACGAAGCCTTTTCAATATTACGTCCGAGGAATATTTCGGACAATAAATCAGGGTTTTTCGTAACAAAAAGACCACTGAAAACGGCGAAATGTTTCTATTCATTACATCGAATTTAATCTTCGACGGGATCAAAGAGAATTGTTTTGAAGCAAATAACAAATTAAATGGGGGTTGTTCTGGTTTGTTAAAGGTGTTGTGTTTTTTGGATGTCATGCTTAATGTATAATATTCATATCTACGCGTTATTGTTTGCCTGAAATAGATCGCTCTTAGCGATAAGGCCGCCACTTGTGGCACTAGCTCATGAGATTCTTTTGTTTTCTGTACTCTTTTTTCTTTTTTGGTGTGCACAATAAATAGTTTCTATCTTTCTATCTATCTATCTATCTATCTATCTAGGTACGAGTAATCTACGACAAAACAAAAAACACTGTTTATTATAAAGTTTCAGTGCTTATCTTCTGGTTTCATCATCAGATGATGATGGCCATTAGGTAGTTCATCTATTCTAGTGACCAGTTCCAAGTCACTCAACGAGTTATGGAAAGGGCTATGCTCGGTGTTTCTCTAAGGGATCGTATACGGAACGAAGTAATTCACTAGAGAACAATGCTGACATAGCTCAGCGTATTAGCAAGTTGAAGTGGCAGTGAGCTGGTCATATTTGCCGCAGAACTGAAAACCGTTGGGGTAGACGTGTTTTAAAGTGGAGACCGCGAATTGGCAAACCTAGTGTAGGACGCCCTGAGACTATATGGAGTGAGGTTATACGTAAGACAGCTGGCAGTGGCTGGAAGCGAAACGACGAAGATCAGGTGGACTGGCGTGTCTTAGGAGAGATCTATGTCCAGCACCACTGCTGCTCGAGCACAACTATGCAAGGTTGTTAATGATAATGACGATTCTAGTGACCATAAACACAACTGAAAAATTATTGTAAAGCAAACTATGCAATTTTGTGTACTTAGATGAGATAGCTTTTGTAGTTATGTTGGTTTAAATGTTAATCTACAAAAACGATTTTGAAAAAAAAAAAACTATAAGAATAATTTAAAAGTGTAATTTTAATAAAAGTATTGTAATCGGTCTAGCCGTCTTTGAGTAATCAAATAACATACATCATTTTTATTTTGAGAACCTTCTCATTTTTGTAGTCGGTTAATAAGATTACGTATTGGACATACCTATCCCGTGCATCTATATTCTCGGGAAAGAAGTAAATTTATACTAAATTTTAGTCGTAACCACTTAGGTGATTACCTACTTCTAAATGTTGCTTAAAATCGGCAAAAAATTAGCACATTTCACTGACGTGAAATATCTCGCGTGAAACTGACACAAGTTACTTAAAACATAGGTGAACTTAAAGCAGAGTTTATAATTAACCCCCCTGTGGGTTCCCGCCTTGTCATGACGGGGGGGGCTGAGTAACCGTGACCACGGTGAAACCAAGCAGAACCCAAGGTGGGGCTGCTTCTCCGGGCGATCCCCGGACCTGGTAGAAACGGCCAATGTAGGTTGCGGTATTGTATGGGCGGTACCGCAACTGAGGCAGGCTGCGGTGTCGTATGGGAGATACTGCAGATGAGGGCTGGAGGCTGTGGCGGGAGAGGACTGTCGGTGTGACGTTGCCGCTTTCCCACCTTCCGCGGCCTCGACGGGGCCGCTACCGTTAGACGGCGGACGCGGTGGGGCTGCAGGAGAAGAGGAGTGCCGGTATGTCCGTGCTGGCAGGCGGCGGGGCCATTTACCTGACCCGTCGCATGGGCATAGTGTAAATATTAAGACAATTTTATCCATGTCTGATAACGGGGAGCACTATCCTACTTAATAATATTAGGTATACATGTGGAAGTTTGTATGTTTGGATGTTTAGATGTTTTTGGATGTTTGTTACTCAATCACGCCAAAAGAAATTATGACTACACCATCTTCGACCACACCGTCACTTAACACCAGGTGTGTTGTGGTCAAACACACAGCCTGTCAGCCATTTAAAAAAAAAAAAAAAAAAATTTGCACACATATAGTTTATTGCTTGGATTAACACTTTTTATATCAGAAAAATGTTCTTGTGACTTGTAGGGTTAACAAAAAACTAACTACTGGAAATTTTCGGTATGTGTCTTATGGAACATTTTTCCGGGATCAAAGGTATCTTAATCTAATAACGAAATAACACAAGTTCCATGACTAATTTGCTACTTACATTCATGTTTCATTTCTCTCTGACACTTAGAATTAGGTATTATAAAGTTAATATGGACGAAGTCGCGGGCGTAAGCTAGTCAATATATATACAAGACATATTAATCCAAATCCTCGTCGAAATAAATCCAAATCACCAAAATATCTTGAAGATAATAATCTATCACTCGCAGACGACCTTACTTGAAACAAGTGCACTCGCGACGCGCTTGACATTCGTAAGGACGATAAAAATCAACATACATGCTCCTGATAGACAGAGAGCTATAAACATTCAGATATGACACAGTAAGTTCGGTAAGTTTTATTCACGTAAAATTAAACATTGCGGATTTATAACAATACACCTAAGAAAATCTCAAAATTAACACTAATATCTACATATTTAATTTACTTTATTGAAACAAAACGAATCTAAAAGGCCAATAAATGTAGCCAAAATACTGTGAGCATTGCCACACTAGATAACAATGTTAAGTTTTTGACCGAAGTAGATGACAGTAAAATGGTCATCCGACGCCTGCTTTAAAATTATTCATATATATTTTTTTTAATTTATGTGACATATCTTTTTGTATGTATTGTTAATATAATGAAAATTTGTTTTATATCATAAATAAAGTGTTGTCTGTTGTCATTATTAAGGTTATCGTAAAAACCAGGGTTTTGAGATTTGGACTTATTTCACTGGATAATACGATGCAGATCTCCTACTCGACTGATAGAAGCGGCGACGTGGACGAAGATGCAACACGCAAACTTAAAAGATACCCATTTACTTTGACCTTGATAAGATTTAGGTTATATCCCACAGGAAACAAAGTAGCCGGCATCTTGTTTCTTGACAATTGACAATTTCGATTATTTTCGAGATTTGCTAAAATATTTGCCAGTCATCGCAATTTTTTTTTGTTTGACAGCCCTGTTGGCTCTTTGGTAGTATATCTGCTTTTAGAGCTGTATGGCATGGGTTCCATTCCCACCAAGGACAAACTTTATGAGGTATAAACAAATGTTTGTTCTGTGTCTGGGTGTTCTGTATGTATTATAAGTATGTACTTACAAAAAAAAAAAGTATTCTATCAGTTATCTGATTTCCATAGTATAAGCTTTGCTTAGTTTGGGGTCAGATGACGCTGTGTGTAATTTCCTACTTTTTTTTGAAATTTATTTCTTATAAGCTTACATCGCGCCTGATGTTAAGGGAAGATGCGGTCTGCGATGGAGCACGCTTGCCTAAAAAATCCGAGGCAATCGCGCCTTGAAGGCATCCAGATTGTTTCTATAAGGAAACATTAAATTTGTGATACAATTATTATTTTAGTGGTATTTTGGTTCTTAACACATCTTTAATTTCAAATTTTTAAGATAGAACAAGTATTATATAACAAAATCGCATCTAAATAACTTCATTTACCCCCACAGATTGACTTGAAAGTGAGTTTTCCAATCAGTAACTCCTCATCTATAATCGCGATCCAATCTCTGTTCGATTTACGTATCGTTACGAGCCGCATTCGATTCTGGAGGTATTCGAAAGAGGCGTCACCTAAACGTCTCGGTGGCGAATGATCGAGCCTTAACAGATTCCCGATCCAGCCAGATTGCGGGACCTAATGTGTATGTCTGTGCTGTGTCTGGTGTACAGAGACTTAGAGTTTAAAGAACAATCTAGAAAAAGAGCGGCTATATCACCATTTTTGGATATTTACTACATTAGTGATACTTCTAGAACATGCCAAAATAACCAGTTTTTTTTCTGGCATTGCCTTTTTTTTTAATGGAAAAGTTTTTTTTTATGGCTGACAGGCTTGGTGTTTAACCACAGCTCACCTGATGTTAAGTGACGATGTGGTCGAAGATGGTAAAGCACACCTAGACTGGAATGGAACTGGCTCTCAAGTGTGGCTGCCGGAACACATCGTTAGTTGCTTGGCGGCAGATTTTCAATTTGAGGGTAGTAGCTAGCCAGCCGAGTACTAGAAAGTACCCTAGCACCACGCTATGGTTTCCTCACGATGTTTTCCTTAACCGGCAGCTCAAGCTCATTGTTGAGGTTCGAACCCACGCCCTTCTGGATGCGAACCGACCGCGCTAACCTCTGAGCTATCATCGCTACAAAAGTAATGAGACGAACGACATGTTCACCTAATGGAAAGAATAACAAGATAAGATGTATAAGATATAACGTCTGTCCATGACCATTGCAGCGATACACAGAACTTTGAGTAGCTAAATAAAGTCCAGGCGATTGCTGCTTTGGCGCTCATTACTTTAAGACTTTCGATGGTTAGTCTTAACAGCCCTGTAATTTCGCTAGCTGCAGTACCCTCAAACCGGAAATTTTACAGTTATTTATACACTACTTCTTAGCGACAGAATATCTGGTACTGGGGTGGCTCCTACCTAGTCGACCTCATGCTAAGGAAATCTACCACCAAGTAAATGTGTCTCGTGTATTTTGCCAATTTGAAATATTACAATATTGCGAGGTGTCCGAAGCTAACCAAGTTATAAATCTATCTCCGTCACACAAATTAAGTCATGTCAAGTCCGGTCTTGTCCAGGATAGAGAAAACTTTATAAGCTTTGTTGTAGTTTTGGAAGTAATACGAAAAAAAATATGTGACATTATATAGGTAATTTGCCTATATTCATGCACGTAATTTAGAACATTATTAATAAAACATAACTATTTTTAGATGGTGGTAGATCTGTTTAGCAGCGGTCACCTACATAGGTGCCACCAGACATTTTGCCGTCAAGAAGTAGGTACACTGAGATCAAGTTTGAAAGGTCGTGTATCTAGCAAAATTACAGAAGGAGAACCCGATACCATCGAATGTCGCAAAGCAATTAGCGCCAAAGCAGTGATGCCCTGGACTTTGTTTTGGTACTCAAAGTTCTGGATACCGCAACGGTCAATAGTTAGACAAGCATTATCCCTTACAAACAGGAAAGCGTTTCTATCATCTCATTAACTTTTATATTAAAAACATATGTAGGTATTATCAGTCTATCGTTTTTATTGTCATTGGCAATTACAACAACGATACTGGCGTAACATTGGTTGTCAAAGCATTTCGCGCGCACAATTTCGCCAATATGTTGACTGAAAAGGCATGGAAACGTTGTTGCTTAACTATTTGAACCGTAAATCACGCGAAGGTCTAACGTAAATATTTGAATACCGCGGAAGGCGAGGCGTGTCGGCAACCGGAATATACGACATGAGGATTTGTAAAAAGGTTTTTAAATCGAGCATAAATCGAAATGGAAAATGTGATATTCAATTTAAGGGGTTTATGAAGCTAGTTTCAATAATAAATGTCTTTTCTGTTTAAAATAGTGTCATCATCATCATCATCATCAGCCGTTTGACTTCCATTGCTGGACATAGGCATAAAGACCGGTTGGTAGCGGCTCGCATCCAACGCGTTCCTGCGGTTAAAATTGTGTAAATTCTTATTAATTTTATTCAATTTATTGTATCACATCACATCATCAGCCATAAGACGTCCACTGCTGGACATAGGCCTCCTTCTGGGAGGATGCCCATTTTCCGGATGACATCCCTTAGCCGACTCTTACGGCAACCACGGGTAGAGAGGGTGGGGTACCTATTCTTACGCCGGCACCACCACGGCACAATTTATTGCATAATATGTAACATTAACTTTTTTTTACTTGGTGGTAAATCTTCTTAGCAGGAAGTTGTCTAGGTAGGTACCACTGCAGTACCAGATATTCTGCCGCTAAGCAGTAGTGTGTAAACATTACTGTGTTCCGGTTTCAAGGGTACTGCAATTATCGAAACTAGTCGTTGGGCTAACAACTAGTTAACAACAACTGGGCTGTTGAGACTAACCATGGAAAGTCTAAAAGTAATGAACGCCAAAGCAGCGATCCCCCCGACTTTGGTTTGCTACTCAAAGTTCTGTGTATCGCTGCAATGGTCATGGTTATGCGTTATCTCTTACGATCAGGACAGCGTATCGTTTGTCTCATGACTATTATACTTTTAAAAAAAACAATAGTACCAAATTTATTTTAATCAATTTGACCTTAGTAAAAACCAAAAACGAGAAACCAGTTTAATATATAAATACAATTAATTTGGATTCTCGCTGGCAGCCATACTAACCCTGCGTTACAGCTTCCACGATTCAATCGCTGGCTTCTGTTCTATTCTCATTAATTTATGTGTGGTTAGAGCGAAATCATAAGAGAGTGTTAAAATGTTAAAATATATTCGAGCGTCGTTTATTTAGGCTCAGCGCACAGTATTGATGAGAGATGTGAGGTCTACGGATAGGTCTATGTAAAATCACTAAACTTTTTTTTCTCGTAGCGTTAGGATATTGTTCATCATTTTTACGTCAATCCTCTTTCTTCCTTCCTATAACCCTATCTGCTCATTAGTAGAGTGATCGACTGACACGCCGAAGTATGTGGTGTCAAACCCCACCAACGACCTTGAGCTGCTGCAAAAATATCTTGAAGAAACCATAACATGGCGTCAAAGTTTGTAGTAAAGGACTACAAACTACTTTACAAGACCGGACTGGACTCTGACTTACTTTTTGTGACTTTAACTGTTACTTATTTTCTTTTGTGTGTTCTGTATGTATTTACAGAAAAAAAGTATTCTATCAGTTAACAGGTTCAGTACAAGCTTTGCTTTTTTTGGGGCTAGATGGCGCCGTGTGAAACGTCCTATACAATATTTTATTTATTTTAACTTTCATTAAATAGTTAAAAATATCGTTTTTTATAATAAATAGATCTACGTTTGGTCACCAACTCGCCTGATGGAAAGCGACGGTGCGACCGAGGATGGAGCACGCCGATCTAAAAGAAATCTATTCACTCTAGCCTTAAAAACGTCCAAATTATAGTTTATAGGAAGCAGATCAGCCGGCAATGAGTTCCATTCATGGGCTGTACGTATCAAGAAAGTAGAGCGGAATCGCTGTGTAAATACTAGGAACGCCCACGAGGAACGGATGATAGTGTACCGTTCTTCTGCTTGTCCTTTGGTGGAACGGAGAGGGTGGGAAAAGTTAAAAAAATTAATGTAATCGAAATGTATCCGGCAAAAAATAGACAGACATGCCACTGCGACGAACGCACAAATAGCGATACCAAAAAGAAAAAAAAGAAAGTTTATAATGAATTTAATCGAAAAAAACCTAATTAACTGAAGTTAGACACACTTCTTTATAACTGTATTAGGCAGTAACTACAAACAATTTCGAGTACTTTACTTTAGTTGCAAGTATTTTTGTATGTACCCATGAAATTATATTACAACATTTGTCGACTAGGTAGCCGATATTAAAATAAATTGGTGACTTGTAAAGACAATTCCTATAAATCATTCCTCAACTGTTCATATCTGAAGTAACACTCTTCAAGTAGATATCTTTAGCAGAAGTTGGACGCTTTTTGGCACCGTTTCTGCTCACTTAGCGATCCAGCATGGTCCATAAATTATGCAATCATGGTGTCAATAAGATGAATTCGCCGCTAAAAGGTTCGATAAAATGTTCTTAATGGAACCGACGGCTACTGAGATTTTCGATTCGAAAACTAAAGCCTTTTCTTGGAACTGCGGCATTGCCATATTTTATTTTGTCTTTGTTTTAAAATGTTTATAATCATATAAGCGTTTTAAATGCTCATAAATTTATTTAAATTTATATTTTATTTTTATATTTTATATAAAAGTAATAAGACAAACGAGACACTCTCCTTATGGTAAGAGATAATATTTGTACATGAACATAGCAGAGGTACATATCACATTGAGTTTATTTTATTAAAATATACGAAACAATAAAACTAGATAATAACATTAGTAACCTACCAAATAACTATAGCTTCCGCAGCTATACTGGTACTGTATACTATATAACTATAGCTGGGAGACTGCCTAACTTCCAATCTGGAGGACCTTGGTTCGAATCCCACGGCACGCACCTCTGCCTTTTCCAAGTTATATGCATATTGCTAATGACTTCAAACGGCGGAGGAAAGCATAGTGAGATAATACATGTCTATCTTAAAAAATCCAACATATGTAAAGTCTTCTAACCCGCACTTGGCCAGTGTTGTGGACTATGGCGTTATCCTTCTCACAATGAGAAGAGACCCGAACTCAGAAGTGGGACAGTTTTTTTTTTTTAAAACGGCTGATTCGGATTCGGATTTAGAACCTACTAAAATGATACCATGATGACAAAATATTAATAAAAAATCTTGTAAGTATAAATACAGTCGGATTATCCTCAAAGCAACAAAAGAACTCAATCCATCATACTACAGGATGTATCTTTTCCACATTGAGGGGAAGCTGAGGCAAAGTTGTCTTTGCCACGAAATCTCATATCTCAATGAATGATAGTTACAAATTGCTCTGGGAGTGTCATCTTTGTGTGGCTGATATATTTTGTACTACGACATTTCGAAAGTCAAACTGTAAGTAATTGATTCTTAAAAGATACCAAATGTTAGGGTGCTTAAAATATAAATTAGCATTAGTACCAGATAGCCCATACCCACCCACCCATACGCTCCGACATAGCCCAGCGGATTAGCAAGTTGAAGTGGCAGTGGGCAGGGCACATAGCACGCAGAACCGATGGCTGATGGGGCTGCAAAGTTCTGGAGTGGAAATCACGGACTGGTAAGCGCAGAGTAGGACGTCCACCCACAAGGTGTACAGACGACCTCATAAAGACCGCAGGAACGCGCTGGATGCGAGCCGAACTTCCATCTTCCTCATCATTTCATTTCATTTAATTTTTTTCGGACTTCTGGTTGGATCCTACCAATCTTTATGGAAGTCAATGGAGGAGGCCTATGTCCAGCAGTGGACGTCCTACGGCTGAGATGATGATGATGATGATGACCAGATAACTTAAAAATTGAAATCTCAATATTCGAACAGTGACTAATAAATTCACAAAAGCAACTAAAACATTTTATGACATGAATAAGTCTTTAAATTTGCTTCCATAGAACTGGTGTTATCAAAATCGGGGAATACAGTTTAGTGTTGCTACATATCTTTCACTTCGGGGATTGTGCCTTAGACTTGCACGACTTGGTTCCCCCGCCCCTTTTTACTACCAGACGGCCAGACAAACGTGACCAAAGCGTCACCCGTACTTGGTGGACGTTCCCCATGTGCGCATTAAGCGGTTCTTCAATCAATCAACATTCTTTATTCGCACAGCAATGATGTGAAACTTTTTGCCGGAGTTTGAGTTTCCCGAAAAGTACAATATGAGTGTTTTCCAAAAATTAACAAGTTTCCTTCTAGGTAAGCGTGTTCCATCCTAGACCACATCGTTGCTTTACATCAGGTAGGATAAGGTCAACACGAACCTACTTCGTATAAAAAAAAAAAAACATCTACATCCAAAATTGAATTACACCACTTGATAGCTAAATGATCAAAGAATTCATTACTTTGAGTGAGGACTTCTTACAATGATACCTGAAGGGTTTCTTAGTGTTTAAACACATAGATGTATTCACATAAACACAGCCACGACAAAGCCACACACCGATTTTTTTTTTAGAAAATACTCTAAGGAGCCTTTTGACCAAAGACTTATCCCACATTTCGGAAAGCTAAAAGTTTTATAAAATGTTCGGTTTTATACTGTTTTCTCCTAAGACAACCAAATTACAACAATGAACAAAATCGGTAAGTACTTGTCTACCGGTTACGATTAATATGACCTCGCTAGTTCTGACGAATAATAAAATAATAGCTAGTAATAAAATAATTTTTAAGAACAACACCTACTTTATTGTTATTTAATCCTTTCACAATTGAAAAACCTACAAACTATGTAAGAACAAAAAAATACAATTTTTTTTTTTAAATGTAAATGAGACAAACGAGACGCTCTCTTGATGGTTAGAGATGACGAACGTCCGTGACCATTGCAGCAGTACACAGAATATTGAGTAGCAAAACAAAGTTCATAGTATAGTGCCGTTTTGGCCCTCATTACTTTGAGACTTTCTATGGTTAGTCGCAAAAGCCATGTAATTTCGCTAACAGTACCCTAAAAACCGGAACACAGTAATATTTACACGAGACTGCTTGGCGGCTGAATATTTGGTACTGCGTTAGTACCTACCTAGACGACCTAGTACTAAAAAGATTTACCACCAAGCAAATACAATACATATTATACGAATTAACGAGTATTTGAATGACAAATTTGATAATTAATATTAAATTTAGACAAACACATTTTATTTTCTTTTACTGTTTCACATTTTTATTTTATAACTTTATTGACATTTAATCAATTGACATTGACATATTGTATATGTTAGCCTTTTTTATTTCTTTTAATTTTTACAATAAATTGTAAAGACTTGCGTCTAACATTTATGCAAAGCTACCATATCGCTATTTTAATGTGAGTTACATTGAGCCAGTTACATAGCCGTCCTTGACCCAACCCTATTTAAATTGCAAACCGGGCATTATAATGGCAAGTGCTCAAGATGCCAACCCTTTGTAAGTATCATTTCACAAAGATTGAGGTGGATATTCCGAAAATATATGGACACGTCAACCGAAACCGCGGACTGACAGCTGAAATAGCTGAATAGTTTCGTTCATTTTGTGGTACTTGGGAAAGATATCCAAGTCATGAAATAGGAGCGACGTGAGTTTACTTTTTTATGTAAAAAGTAATGAGTCAAACGAGACGCTCTCCTGATGGTACGAGATAACGCCTGTCCATGACCATTGCAACGATACACAGAACTTTGAGTAGCAAAACAAAGTCCAGGGCATCGTTGCCTTGGCGCTCATTACTTTGAGACTTTCGATGGTTAGTCATAACAACCCTGTAATTACGCTAGCTGCAGTAACCTTCAAACCAGAATACAGTAATGCTTACACACAACTTCTTAGCGGCAGAATATTTGGTACTGCGGTGGTATCTAGCTAGATGACCCCCTGCTAAGGAGATCTACCACCAAGTGAAACGTAAAAGTGAGTTTACTCTACGGCCATTTTGTTGATTTTTTTAGTAATGAGATGTAAAGTAATGAGACAAAGAAGACGCGAGATGGTAAGAGCTATCCATCCATAAGCTTGTCCATCACTTTTGCAGAATCCAGAAAAAAAATTGGGTATTTATTTAACACTTCTTTACTTGGTGGTAGATCTCCTTAGCAGGAGGTCATCTAGGTAGCTACCACCGCAGTACCAGATATTCTGCCGCCAAGAAGTTGTGTGTAAACATTACTGTGTTCTGGTTTGAAGGGTACAGCTTAGGAAATTACTAACCATCAAAAGTTTCAAAGTAATGAGCGCGAAGGCAGCGATGCCCTGGACTTTGTTTTACTACTCAAAGTTCTGTGTATCGCTGCAATGGCCATAGACAGGCGTTATCTCTTACCATCAGGAGCGTCTCGTTAGTCTAATTTTTAACATAAAAAAAACTTGGGTTGTAACTCTTGAGTGTTCTGGTGGAATACCCACCCAGATAATTAAGTAAAACTGCTTTGGATATCTACTAACGTTGCTTTGGACATTCTTTCCAGAAATTAATTTATAGATTTTCTTTGACAGGCCGAAGTCTTTTAGTTGATTACAAATAAAAATTGCGGGTATCCGTCTCGCTTCCACTTTTACTGCATATAAATTAACCATGAAAAATTTATGGTCAATTCATTTGTAAGTTTATCTACTTAGCTTTATTATGTGGTCTTTAGGAGTATTTGTTTCCCATGGTATAGTAAGTTTCACACATACTACTCGTCTGAGGTTTCTTGAGAAAAGTAATTAGTCTGACATGAATAACGTAAAAATTTATAAAAATAAAATTTTATAACGTTTTCCAGACGCGTCCATCATAAGAGTCTAGTCTAAAGCAGTACGTACTTAGAATCGAGTAAGGTTCGGTTTTAGGATTTGTAATTGAGTTCTCATTTATTTAAAAAAAACATGATATTCCTAAAAGTGTTAATACATATATGAATACTTTACTTTTTACACGACTGCTCAAAAAAAATGATATGTAGATAAAAAATCTTTATCGTGCACACCAGAAATAGAAAAACGTACAAAAACTTATTACTAATCACTATGGACTTGTTCTGAAATAAAATTATATTATTATTATTATTTTTATTAAAAAACAAAAGGATTTTATAATGCCTTAAGTGATGGCTTTATCGTTTGTATCGATTTCTTCCAGGCAATTTGCCTGGCAACAGGGTGTATAGTATTTTCAGGGTTCATGTGTGTTTGTATGTGAGTTTTTTTATTTCACCATAACTTTTAAATTCCTGTACAGATTTTGATGTATGTGGTATCGTTAGTATCCTTACAGTATTACGAGTGACATTTATGTTACTGATTTAAAAAAAAAACATTTATTTGTGAGAATTCGTGTTTTTAGCAAGCAAATTAGCAAGTTGAAGGTAGTGCACGGTAGGGCACATAGCACGCAGACCTGCAAAGTTCTGGAGTGGAGACCCCGGACCGGAAAGCGCTGCGTAGGACGTCCACCCACAAGGTGGACAGACGCCCTAATAAAGACCGTAAGATCGCGCTGGATGCGAGGATTGGATCTATGAGATTATGATGATGATGATTCGTGTTTTTTTCTTAATTAACCTTTTTTTAACGTGGCACATGTTGTAAATTATATACGGCTTACATTTTTCAAATTCTCCATTAAAATAACAAATTCAAATGTATTTGCTACAAAAACAGACGTTTCGCTTTATCTCACCCCACAGAGCAATACCTAAAACGATATCTCGTGTACACATCCAGTGATATACAGCTGTTATACCCTAGAGAACAGTAAAGCACTCTAGCAATGTAATGATACAATTTTCTCTATAATATCCTTAGTCTCTAGGTACTTACTTACTAGAAAATCTACAATAAAACCCAAACAATTAGACAAATGAATTAACGAACTAACTAAACTAACTTTGCTGGCACAGCAACTCAAAATGTGTATTGGCCTTCGATACTATCTTGAATTACTTCATGCTAAGTATTGACGTCCAACTCATGAAGATCTTTAGTGACTTCATCTTTACAGCTATACTTAGGGTGGTCTCTGTGTAGTCCGAGATACGCTCTTTTAATTGCACTGTCTTTTTCCACCCTTTCAAGATGCCCAAGCCAACGGAGCTGATGGGATTTTGGGAGCTGAAATTATCGAGTTGGCATTAAATAGTGAAAAGCATTTGCATGTTTTTACTAGACAGTTGATCTCTTTAGCAGGAGAAGAAAGAAGATTTTTAGACTCACGGGAAGTCTGACTGAGATTAATATCTGACCACAATTTACTTAAGCCAAAAATAAACTAAATATTACATCTGGTTTCAAGTTTTACAAGCGGCGCTTTGTGAAGGTTTGATTTTTTTTCACTGGTGATTGGCTAGGTGTTTGACCACAGCTCACATGATGTTGTGATCGAAGACGATAGGTATACCTAGCCTGGAAAACTGGCTTTCAAGTGTAGCTACCAGAACACATTGTTAGGTGCTTGATATTGATTATTTACTTAATTACAATCCCAATACTCAAGCCCAGTACAATTCTTAGATATAAAATTTTTGATTCAAAGTGGGCCAGGCAGATCTAGTTTTCCCAAATATCCGAAATAAAGCGAAGATGGTAGAGGCGCCTGTCTTGTTACTGCAAGTGTTAGTCGCTGTCATGGAATTGCACTTTGAAATGATAAATGGAAATACATTAAAATTCTGCTCGGTTACTGAAATTTTACAGCTTTGGATGTTTTTACAAGCGCTCCACCGTAGACCGCATCTTTGCTTAACATCAGGTGGTCAAACGCAAGCCAATTAGTTATTATAAAAAAAGACTACTTTTTTTAAATGTCATACAGGCTTGGTGTTTGACCACAGCTCACCTGATGTTAAGTGATGGTGTGGTCGAAGATGGTAAAGCACACCTAGCCTGGAATGGAACTGGCTCTCAAGTGAAGCTGCCGGAACACACCGTTAGATGCTTGGCGGTAGATTTTTAACTTGAGGGTGGTAGCTAGCCAGCCGAGTTCTAGAAAGTACCCTACCACCATGCTATGGTTTTCTCACGATGTTTTCCTTCACCGGCAGCTCAAGCTCATTATTGGGGTTTGAACCCACGCTCTTCGGCATGCGAACCGACCGCGCTAACCACTGAGCTATCATCGCTACGAAAAACTACTAATAACGAAGAACTACTAATGTAATGGACGATGCAGACAACTCCTGTACCAGTAATGACACAATTTTCTCTGCAATATGTCTGCACCGTGGCCCATTACGCTCAAGTGCGAGACGTTGTCGCCCCGAGTCTAAGATACTGCTTGAAAAATGTTTCAGGAACTAGAAACGTACATTCGAGGATGATAAAGCTACTATATCAGTAACTGTTTCTTCTCATTAGATATGTCATGCGATAGAATATGATATACTATTTGCTGTACCCGTGCAGGACAGACTTTGATGGATGTATTTACGTTTATAAAATGTTGACTTTAATGTTTATAAAATAGTAATTACCAAACTTAAAACACTACATAAACTCATTATAAACAACTTTTTCTGTAGGTATATAATTACGAACAACTATTAAAAAGTTGTTCATAATTATGAGTATAATGACTGCCCTGATCGCTCATTAGGTAGAAGCACTGCTTCCTGAGCTGTGGGGCGAATATTTTTTATTTATATCTCGACGCTATATATACTGGACGCTAAAAACCAAAATTAATTAAGAGAAACAGCTCAGCACATAAAAACAATATCGGGGCCATGTCAACACAGATTATAAAAATTGCAAAACATGCACCAGGGTGATATCTTTTTTAATTAATCCTGTTAAAATTGTGAATACATCCAAAATACGTCGAAATTTGTCCTTAATGATAGCCATGGGGGAAATTCTATAAGCAAAATGGCTTCTAAGCTTTAAAGCACCCTATAAAATTAATGATGTGCAATTATAAAATTAATTAGATTAAAAGCCATGATTAATAAGTTTGCGTTTGTTTCGTTTGGGTGAACGTTTTTAACGATTGAATTGGATTCAGTATTCGTTTGATAAATAGTGCCATAATATGTTTTTTTTTTAATGCAAATGTAATGAGACAAACGTGATGCTCTCCTGATGGTAAGAGACAACGCCTGTCCATGACCATTGCATCGATACACAGAATTATGAGGAGCAAAACAAAGTCCAAGGCATCGCTGCTATGGCGCTCATTACTTTGAGACAATAGATGGTTAGTGTCAACAGCCCTAATTTCGCTAGCTGCATTACCCTTCAAACCGGAACTTTTTTCATTGCAGGCTAGGTGTGCTTTACCATCTTCGACCACACCGTCACTTAACATCAGGTGAACTGTGGTCAAACACCTAGCCTGTCAACCATAAAAAAGCCACAGTAATGTTTATACACTACTGCTTAGCGGCAGAATATCTAGACAGGTAGGTAGTCAAATACAAATTAAATTTCAAATGATTTGTTTGCCATTGCAATTCGATTGGAAGCTCACTAAAATATTTTTTAGGGGATTGGGTTCAAATACCAACAATGAGTTTGAGAGAAGGAAATCATAGCATGGTGTTAGAGCATTTTTTAGTAATCGGCTGACTAGCTACCACCCTCAAGTTAAAGTCTGCCACCAAGCACTTAAGGTGTGTTCCAATAGCTGGTAGTGAAGGAAAACATTGTGAGAAAACCATACCGTGGTGGTAAGACATTTTCTAATACGCGAAAATCAGCCGCCAAGCACTTAACTGTGTGTTCCAGTCGCCTCATTTGAGAGCCAGTTTTATTTCAGGCTAGGTATGCTAACCATTCACGACCACACCGACACTTAACATCAAGTGAGCTGTAGTCAAACTCCAAAACTATCAAAAATAAATATAATAATAATATTGAACAAACTTTACTTACAGACAATCTGCATTTTGTATTCACTGCTGATAATATTAAGATTTTGCCGTGGTGGTGCCGGCGTAAGAATAGTACCCCACCCTTTCTACCCGTGGTCGCCGTAAGAGTCTGCTAAGGGATGTAATCCGGTAGATGGGCAGCAGCGTCTTCCTTGAACAATCACTCCTAACTGCGCTCGCCAACCCGCCTGCCAAGCGTGGCGAGTATTGGCAAAACCCCCCAGGAGGAGGCCTATGTCCAGCAGTGGACGTCTTAAGGCTGATGATGATGAATATTAAGATAAGCCATAATTACTGTCAAATGGTCATAATAATATTTGGTATGGTCCGTGGCAATACGTAGTAAAAATTAAGTTTTCTCTTAACAAAACTCTCTACCAAATTTTAGTACGATTTCAGACGCCAAAACTGGTATTCCTAGCAAAGTCAGACATTCTCCCTATATAAAACACGTCGTGAGTGAGGCAAAGCATCTTTATATGACGTCACGTCTTTGACACATTTCTGAGGTTTATCATCCAAATAGCAGCTTATCTTCAAAGACGTCTTTCCTCAGAAATTATGTATGAAACAGGCACAGATTAGGGATTAGTGTCTTTGTGGGGAAGCAGAAAATACGGTGGAAAAGCTTTATGGATTTTAACCGTTACTAAGCATTTTTAATGTTATTTTAATGTGTTAAGAGTTTAGTTTTATGTGTAAAATGAGATAGATGAAAAATGTATTCATTATACCTAATCAGATAGAATATTAATAATTTAATTTAGCGTGGTGGTGCCGGCGTAAGAATAGTACCCCACCCTCTCTACCCGTGGTTGCCGTAAGAGTCGGCTAAGCGATGTAATCCGGAGGGTGGGGTACTATTCTTACGCTGGCACCATCACGGCACAAAAATGTTTACTTACCAATAATTCTTTAACATGTAG
The DNA here is from genome assembly GCA_950106695.1 of Biston stratarius. Taxonomy (NCBI): domain Eukaryota; kingdom Metazoa; phylum Arthropoda; class Insecta; order Lepidoptera; family Geometridae; genus Biston; species Biston stratarius. Next base: position 41,089,115 of record OX467106.1, on the reverse strand, counting down.
TCCAATTTCAATTACATTCTTGTGTCGTTAAATAGGCAGTACTCTAAGAATTCACCCTCGAATAAAATAAAAATAAAAAACAATATATTTTCAATGCATAGAATTTGACCTCCACCAGTTTTATTACAAGTATAGATATACCTATATATATGAAGTCTAAAGTTAGTCTAAAGTATGAAGGGAGCAAGGCCCACTCACTACGCGCAGCTTACTTACCATCAGGTGGCCCGTCGCGGCGTTTGCGACGTTTTCACATAAAAAAAAGTGCAGAGTTCGTATACTGCTAGGACTAGATTTCGTCTAGATATTCCGTCCTAGGTTCGAACATTAATAAACCTAAAGACGTCGTCGGTACTTGAATATTTTTGCATACATCATTCAAAACACGGTCGTCCATTCTGAGAGGTTTTTCTCCGTACTTGCATTTTCATAAGCACAATTTGATGACCTATTTACATTCTGCTTGGTAAGTCTTAATTTACATGTTTCTTTTTGAAATGCATTGTGGAGAAGATGGTTATTATAATTCTTTCAAGTATGCGTAATTGGAGCTGGGATTTATGATACTTTTGTTAGTGTTACTTTTGTAGATGTAACTGAGGTTGACATTTTCATTATGAATCGGCATTTTTTATTTGTTCTTGAAATAAAATTGCTATCTACATTAATCTAGGGTTATGCCAAAGTACACTGAATAAAAGTAGTTCATCTTAGGCCGGTCGGCGAGTTAATAGCCTACTATTGCGATGACGTTTAACATTTTAATTTTTAATTAAATAAAAGAAAATAAATAGTAATTATTTGCGTATTACGAGCAGCACTATAAAACTGCGCTAAATAAAATGGCCGGTAAAGTGTAATTAATAAAGTGGCTGGTGAGAGCAGGCGAATGCGAGCGGGTTTGCAGCGTACTGGAACGTGCGCGACCAAACTCACGGCAAGGCCCGGACTGCCGGCACCCGAGTCTCCCCGAGATTATGCTAATGTGTGCGTGCAGTGTGTACGTACACAGCGCCCGGTACGCAGCGGCCAATTTATATGAAGATGACTTACTGTTATTAATGTATTGTGGTTATACTCTATTGGCGCGCAAAAAAAAAAAATCTGAATTCAAGTCGTTTTGTGTAACAGCTTTTTATACGCGGTTATAAGTTACAATACAATAATACTTTATTAACAGAAAACACTCACGGAATACGTACATAACATCTCAAAAAAACTATACAACTGGCGGTCTTATAGCTAAAAGCGATTTATTTGAAACACCACCACTCTACATAGTGGAAATAACGTAAGGCCAAGGAATGGAACAAGCTGCCGGCTTCCTTGTTTCTTGAGGGATATAATCTAGATCTTTTCAAGGCCAGAGTGAATAGGTATCTTCTAAGTCTGCGTGTTTCATCTTCGATCACATCATCGCTTATCACCAGGCGAGTTGATGGTCAAACGCAGACTTTTGCGTATTTAAAAAAAAACATCCCTTAGATCGATTAATAAGTGACGTAATACTACTTTTACATCGTCGATGAATATTAGCTATACGATGTTTAATGATATATATTAATAATTATTATTATATTAAATACTTATGCCTAGAAGAATATATAAACAATATTCTGTTATTTTATGCTGTACCGTTTGAGGCTTAGCTAAAAAGGGGCTATTATACTTTTCATTATAAACAAGTTTGAAATTGCGAAAAAAATATTAAGCAAAGATTTGGTCTATGCTAGAGCATGTTTACCTAGCCTACCTACCCATTCACTCACGACTTGAAGACACAGATTTTATCTATAGGAAAACACCCACTCGGGCGAGGCATTCCACTGTTTGGTGTGTTCGCAAAATGAAAATGGTACGAAATTTCATATCATCATTTATACCACAAACGTTGTCAACCGAAGCTTTGTCCTTGCATCAAATGGCAATTAGCAAGCGAATTAATCATTCAGCAAACAAAACCAGTGAAAATTAAAACAAATATCGGTATAGTGACAAATAACGGTATATTTGGTTCGGAGACAAATCGGTGGTTCTCACAAGCGCTGGTCATCCCGCGGCGCTTTGTTTTCTGGTGACATTTATTATTTGCTCTTGAGCTGGTATTCTTTGCTGGGGATATTAATACAGCGGACACACTTACGTTGTTTACGATGAACATTCTTTTTACAATCTTTTATTTCATTTGCAATGTATCTAAGTTTGTTAGTTGGTATAGGTCAATTAGAACCAATTATATAGCTCAATGGCTTGTACAAAGTTTGTACTTTCTAAGTCTGCGTGCTTTATCTTCGACTACAACATCGCTTACCATCAGACGAGTTGGTAGTCAAACGCGGACTTATCCGTTTTTCTGATTATCCGATTTAGATCATATCTTCTTTTGTCAGCTGTTTAAGGATGGACAAACATACATCCATATGCACAGGTCAAAAGCTATTCATCCCTCCTTTTTTGGTTTCGCCACAGTTGAGAAAAAAGATATCAGAATAATACTTTACTTGGTGGTAGATCTCCTTAGCAGGAGGGCGTCTAGGTAAGTGCCACCGCAGTACCAGATATTCTGCCACCAAGCAGTAGTGTGAAAACATTACTGTGTTCCGGTTTCCTAGTGAAACAGAAATACATTTATTTATCATATGAAAGTTTTTAACCATCCACCCATAGAACTAAAAAAAAGTGGTGTTCAAGGTATAAATTTCGTTTATTTCTGCTTAAGCGGACACTCAAAATGAACTTCCGCTAAGTAACGCCTGAATCAATCAAATTAAGTGGTAAAAAATTCAAACGCAGCTTGAAAGACTGGCTAATTTGTAAAACATTTTATGATAAAAAAGAATATTTTGATGTTAATTTTCAATTCAATTCAATTCAATTCTTAATAAATGGCCATGTTAATTTTTAAGTTTAGAATTTTATTGTTTATGCATGTGCCATTTAATTTAAGACTTTGTATGGTATACAGAAAATTAGTATAGGGTAGGGTAGGATAGATAATAAATTATTTATTGAGTGTAGTGTCATAAAAATAATTAATAGTATAATATTGTATATCCGTGATGGATAACACTGTTGATACCTATATTTCTATAACATGCTTATATTTCTTGACTGTTAAGCGGAATTTAACTAAATACATACCTTGAACACTCAAAATGAACTTCCGCAAATCAATAAATTTTCTATAACATCTTTGTACACAGTGACACAATAAAGAATATTCTGATTCTGATTCTAAAATTACAGGGCTATTGAGACTAACTATCCAAAGTCTCAAAGTATTGAACTCGAAAGTAGCGATGCCCTGACTTTGTTTTGCTTCTCAAAGTTCTGTGTATCGCTGCAATGGTCATGGACAGGCGTTATATATAGGCCATCAGGAGAGCGTACCGTTCGTCACATTACTTTTAGACAAAAAAAAAAACAAAGAGTAATGTTTCCCAAACTTTCTGCCAGTCTGTCACTTGAAAGCGTAACGCTGTTTGTGTTCCTTTATTATTATTTTCTATTGTGAGCGGAATTGACGTCGATTATAACAAAATATTATCCATCCTACCGTTAATTACACGTCAGTGTATACAATTTGTTCCGTATAATAGCTTGAATTCGCCGCGTTTTGTTAAATTTCATTTCATTCTTTGTAATGATTATGAATGCGAAAGTCTGTTTGTCTCTTTCATGCAGCATCAGGTTTTGTTGTTTTCATGCTGATATGATGTGAATTTTTCAATAGAATATATGTAGAAAAGCAGATGACTTTATATTTTTTGACAGATAATATAATATGTCGAGACATGAGATTTTTCTTTTAGTTTCAGTGTTTATTTATTGCAGTGAATTTGTGGTTACAATTGTGGTGGTTTTATATATTTTAACACGACTGCCTAAAAATGGTGTGTAGTGTTGTCAGAAAGAAAGAAAGAAGAAACACAAAACACAGAAACAAATAAGAGACAGTTACAAAATAAGGGCTCACCTCAGCATAAGGATGTATAGGTATTTGTCATTATACCGTTATACATATAATATGTCATTATACGTATAATGTCATTATACTTTAGTGCTTCGTTCTCGAGATGAGTAACCTGTAAGAATATTCTGTTATTTATTCGATCAACTTGTAGTAGTAGGTCCAGTTATCATCACTCCACTGTACTTGAGGGTAGTTGTGATTTAATTTTTTATTTTTAACTCACTCGATAGCCTCTCTCCGCCCTGTTCGTCATTCGTATTTTCAGTGTAAATCACTCCGCACGCGCTCGAATTTAAAAATATATTTTCCAAATCGGTTACATTAAAGTCGAAATGCCTAAAAGGAAACATGACGTAGAAGATAATGTTGGAAGGAAGCTACGTAAAATAGAAAGGATGTTGAAAAAGTGTAAAAATCAACGTAAAATGCCGAAGAAAAAAGTGATTTCGTCATCATCGGATGATTCTTCGGAACTCCCTGCAAACCAAAACGGTATGTACCTAGTGTGAATGTGTTCTAATATCTCATTGCAAGGGTAAACGCACATGGACGTCTGCGGGACTATCCGAGCGTAACCTATCATGAGATCATTAAGCCTTTTTTAAAAATAGATCAACTTTTGAAGGTCTATTCGACATAATGGTCATCGCACAAGGACGTCTGTGGGACTATCCGCGCGTATACCAAATGTCGCTCATACTCTTTGGGGATCGTCATAGACCTCAAAAGAGAGTTTACGCACAAGGACGTCCGTGGGACTATCCGAGCGTACAAATTTTTACCTACTGTAACAAATAGGTATGTCAGTATGAGAACCAGTATAAAATAATATTATAATTCCATTGTCAAAATATAAAACTTTTATCTTTATATGTGTGGGTACCCACATTAATAATGTGTTCGATAACACGACTCATTAGTCTTTTTATACTACTTACAGGCGGGGTAATTCAGAATCCCCCGAGAGATAGCGCGGACATAGATTCCATTCTTCTTTCATACGACTATCAACAAATAACGCCGCCGCCTCTAACACAATTACCGTCGCCGCAACCAGCGCCGTCGTTAGCACCGTCTACTCTGCAGGAAGAACAGTCACTACTAGAGGACGACCCGGTGCCCCCTCCAGACTGTTCTCCGGGACTAGACAGGGAAATTTTGGAAATTTTGGGCGATGATCCGACGTCTACGATCGAATATGGGAAAGAAATCCGCCCTGAATTAGCGGCGCGGTTTAATTACATTGCCACCAACGGTTTAAATAAAGATACCCGCAAGGAGCTTTGTGATAGGTACTTTATCCCAGGGAATTGTACGTTGATTGGCGCTCCGACACTGAATGCGGAAGTTAAAGTCGCCTTAAACGAAAACACCCTGAAGCGTGATAAACTTATCGAATCACGACAAAAACGATTAGCTGCAGCAATATCTTGTGTAGGAGAAGCGTTATCTCATGCTTTGGAAGCGAAAGAAAAAGACAACGCACAAATAAAATGCCTCATGGATACAGCTCGCCTCATATGCGACGCCCAATATAACGAGTCCGTATCACGAAGAAACCTCGCTACTTACTCGCTCAAAAAGGAAATGAAAGAACCTTTGTTGAACACGAAAATAGACAAATGCTTATTTGGAGAACAGTTAGCAGATTCTTTGAAGGCAGCTAAAGCTGTAACTAAATCTGGTACAGACCTAAAAGCTAATTTCAAACCGCCGACAAAAAACTGGAGAATCCCTGTCGCGGGTCGCAGGCAACCAGCGACGGGCCGACGGAATACGCCTGCAGCTCCGACGACGCCAGCGCCTCCTGCGCCGCCACCGCCGGAGCTGCGCGCCGCACGCGCGAACTTGTCGCGCAAGCCGCCACCGCCGCCGCCGAAGTACGCTCGCAGGCGTTACTAGACCAGGTAAAATACGCAGGACGACTGTGTTATTTTTACAAATCCTGGTCTATAATCACTGACGACTACACGATACTCTCGTGGATCGACACGGGGTATAAAATTGTTTTTACGAAGCCTGTGACGCAAATACGTCCACCCCCGGTTCATAAGTACTCTAACCCGGAAAAGGTACTCATAATTGATGCCATTCACAAATTAGAGTCTTATGGGGCAATATCTCCCTGTTTGCCGTGTAAAAATCAATTCATATCGAATGTATTCTTACGTCCCAAACCAAATGGCAAAATGAGGTTTATACTTAACCTAAAGGAACTAAATAAATTCATTGACACCTTACATTTTAAAATAGAGGACTTTCGTACAACTTTAAAATTAATGTCTCAAGATTGCTTTATGGCCACCTTAGACATTAAGGACGCTTACCATCTTGTTAAAATTCATCCGGACAGCAAGAAATATCTAAGATTTATATGGAATGATATTTTATATGAGTTTAACGTTTTGCCATTTGGTCTGAGCACGGCCCCGTATGTATTTACAAAAATAACTAAACCAATTGTCAAACTCTTAAGATCTGGCGGATTTGTGTCTACAATATATTTAGATGATATAAATTTAATAGGTTATCGTTATGATGAATGCGCCAATAATATCCTAATAACTAAAGAATTACTTTGTTCTTTAGGTTTTATAATTAACGAGGATAAAAGTAACCTTAATCCATCAAACAAATGCAAATATTTAGGTTACATCCTTGATTCACATAAGTTAGAGGTTTCATTACCACAAGAAAAAAGAAAACGCTTAAAAGAAGCATTATTAAAATTTAGACAATTTAAAGTATGTACAATTAGGCAGTTTGCACAAATCATTGGATTACTGGTCTCAGCTTGTCCAGCTATTGAGTACGGATGGCTTTACACCAAAGATTTAGAAAGATGTAAATATTTAAATTTAATTCATAATGAGGATTATGAAAAATTAATGAATATTCCAAGTTATTTGCAAAGTGACTTTTCATGGTGGCTTAATGCAATAGATAATTCAGTACACAGAATTCTAATGGACAAATATGAAATTGAAATATTTTCTGACGCCTCAACGACTGGGTGGGGCGCAGCATGTGGCGGGGAGACAGCCAGTGGCCAGTGGTCCAAGGAGGAACGCAAAAAACATATCAACTACCTAGAACTGCTTGCCGTTTTTTTTTCGCTGTTAAGGTTTTTGCCAAAAAATACGCGAATTGCCAGATACTTCTCAGAATTGACAACTGTACAGCGGTATCATATGTAAACAGAATGGGAGGTGTGCAGTTCCCACATCTCACAAAAATTACCAAAAATATCTGGCAGTGGTGTGAATCGCGAAAAATTTTCATTTACGCTTCATATATTCGTTCCGAGGATAACTCGATAACAGATGCCGAATCAAGACGTAACCATCCTGACATAGAGTGGGAGCTGTCAAATTCTGCGTTTAACAAATTAGTAGTCACTTTTGGTCAACCACAGATTGATCTGTTTGCAAGCCGTATAAATAAAAAATGTCATAAATACGTCTCGTGGCATAAAGATCCAGACGCCTTCGCAATTAACGCTTTCACACTGGATTGGTCTAAGTTCTTTTTTTTACTCTTTTCCGCCAGTCTCTGTAGTATTAAAAACTTTACGGAAAATTATATTAGATAAAGCAACAGGAATAGTCGTTGTTCCTTTATGGGAAACTCAAATATGGTTTCCAGTTTTTCTGCGCTTGCTCATAAGTGATACTATAACACTAAGACCCTGTGACAACACCATCGTCCCTCATTCCAGCCGAGACAACATCAAGTCGAGTCTTACCCTGGTTGCCGGGGTGCTTTGCGGGCGGCGCTCCTGCGACGGGACGTTCCGGCAGACGCTATAGACGTTATGCTGGCCTCTTTATCCACCAACTCCATCAAACAATACGATGTCTGTCTTAAGCGGTGGTTTAACTATGCTCAAGAAAATTTCATAAACTTTTACGAAGCGTCGATTCATTCAATTCTATCATTTCTTACATATCTGTTTAATTCAGGATCTCAATATGGGTCCCTCAATACACATAGATCTGCTTTAGCAATGTTGATTGGGTCCCATGTGTCCAACGATGATAACATTAAAAGATTTTTCAAAGGAGTGTTTCGGCTGAAGCCTCCTACCCCGAAATATGATGTTACCTGGGACACGTCTCTTGTCCTAGATGCGCTTGCAAACAGGTACCCGAATGAAAATTTATCATTGGAACAATTGTCAAAAAAATGTGCAATGCTGCTGGCCTTAACAACAGCTCACCGGGTACAAACACTCTCGAAAATAGATATTCAAAATATAGAAGAATCTGATTCACAAATAACTATCAAAATTCCTGATCTTATCAAAACCTCTCGTGTTGGGGCTAATCAGCCAATCTTGTACTTGCCATTTTTTAGACAAAAGCCAGGAATTTGTCCTGCAACTACTCTAATTTCTTATCTAAATAAGACAAGAGAACTAAGAGGTAACTGTCACCACCTCTTTATTAGCCATAGGAAACCTCATGCGATCGTTAGTTCGCAATCGATTAGTCGTTGGATAAAGTCGACACTAGAAGAATGTGGAGTCGATGTATCGATGTTCAGCGCGCACAGCACGCGGCACGCAAGCACGTCGCGCGCGCGCCGCCTCGGCCTCAGCGTCGACACGATCCGTAGAACTGCGGGCTGGACCGATACATCTTCCACATTCGCTAAGTTCTATGATAGGACTATAATCAGTAATCAAACCGATTCCCTCGCCAGGTTAATTATAGATGGATAGTAAAAATAATTATTGTATCCTTAATTGTTTAGAATCGTTAATAACAATACATAATTAATAAATAAAATTTGGATTTCATTGATATTTCCTCAAAGTTTACTCTCAAAGTCTACAAGTTGATCGAATAAATAACAGAATATTCTTACAGGTTACTCATCTCGAGAACGAAGCACTAAAGTATAATTTATGATTAAACGAACTTACCTGTACGTGAAGTTCTATCATAATTATACGAAGTGCTTCGTTCGAAGAGATGAGTAACCAACGCCCACCCTACCCCAGCGTACTCAAGCAGGTACGCAACCCGCGTTTTCGGAAATATCGTTTTAAGAGTGATTGCTGACTCCAAACGAAATGACGAACAGGGCGGAGAGAGGCTATCGAGTGAGTTAAAAATAAAAAATTAAATCACAACTACCCTCAAGTACAGTGGAGTGATGATAACTGGACCTACTACTACAAGTTGATCGAATAAATAACAGAATATTCTTACAGGTTACTCATCTCTTCGAACGAAGCACTTCGTATAATTATGATAGAACTTCACGTACAGGTAAGTTCGTTTAATCATAAATTATACATTATACGTATTACTGGTTTTACGTAGGTATATGTATACTTTTAAATATAGTTAATTAACATTAGACATTCGTGTTTTTTAATTTTCTTAACTAAGCTTGTTTATTCGATTGAGTTTGGTTAAGGAATGGTCACAATTCATTTTATTTTGATTTTTTGTTTGTATTTAAATGGTGGTGATATTTGATTATTTTTATTCAATATTTAGCCGTATTATTCCGTGCTTGCTATGGGTGTAGTCTATACTGACTTCGTAATTGTATATGATAGCTAATTAATAACGTTCGATAATTACTTTTATAAGCCGTGGCTTCGAAACCTAACTAAGATAAAGAATATACAATATACGTAGATGTTAGAATAAAACAAAATGAAACAGAACGGAGCGGAGCGGAGCAGAGCACAGAAGAGCAAAACAAAACAAATTTGCATTTTCGGAAAAATACAAACAAATTTTTTGCCCATTTTCTCAGCATAAGACGTCACGTAAAAACAAAGGACAAATGTTTTAATTAAGCAAGAAAACCACGTTCACGTTTCACATTATGCTTATCATCGCACATTAATAGCAAGAGATAAATGAAAATAAGATGAATAATCTAAATAAAAACAGTGTAATTACAAATGAAGGCAGAGTCATGGAGCATAGTTCAACATGACGTTTGACGACATAATTCTACAACCCACAGCTAAAACCATCTAAAACTCCATAATTAATTACCCACATCCCTTCTTACCACAGACATGGATACTGTAGATTACGCTAGATTGCCCATATTTAAGACAAAACAATTAAGACTTAAGTGTCATCATCATCATCATCATCATCATCGTCATCATCATTATCATCATCATCATCATCATCATCATCATCATCAGTTTGTAATCACCCACTGCAGAGCATAGGCCTCTCTTCTTGTACGCCACTCGTCCCGGTCCTGTGCCAATCTTGTCCAGGTTCGACGCGCGATTTTTATTACATCGTCTACCCAACGAGTTGGTGGACGGTCAACGGTCCGTTTACCAGTTCGCGCCTATCAATTCGTCAACGCCTTAGTCTCAAAGTCAAAGAAATAATTTATTATTGGCCGTAACTATAACATTTTTTATAGTAGAATTTTACCTGATTACGGCAAAGCCAAAAAAGGGTTTTGTTTTTAGCAGGCTATCTATGGTCCAGCGTGAGATGTTAATCGATTCGTTAATATGGTATTGACATAGGTTACGTTTTTTTTATTTGAATAAAATTATCATTGTTTATTTCCAGAAGTAGGGTGTTTTGTTTCTTTTTTTAAATCTTTATGTTTCACTTAATGTTAAGTAGTCTTCAGCCAAGTACCTAACGGAATGTTTTGGCAGTCTTACTTAAAAACTAATTATTATTATTATTTTTTTCTCAAAAAAAAAACTTAGGAACTATTTCCATTCCAAGCTAGGTGTTTACCATCTTCAAACCTTACCATCACCTATAACTTATTAACTGGCTTGGTTGCTCACCTACATCAGGTGAGCAACCAAGCCAGTTAACTTAAAAAAAATGTTGTACAGTACAGTGCAGTATTATACAGTACCGCAACTTACATTGGCCATTTCTGCCAAGCCCGGAGAGAAACCTGGAGAAGCACCTCGGAACCTCCGCTTAATTTCGTCTCACGGCTTTTATACCCCACCGCCACGACAAGACAACCCGCGTTGGTGACATATACCAGCATTTACCCGAGCCAACCCAACACCTTGCAGACTTTTGCAAACTAGCGTATTCTACATCTCCTTCGTCTATGTTTTTAACCCTTGCTAATCAACATAACAATTTACATACATTGCAACATTTGTTACGGTCTTAAACGATCTCATTTACATCGGAACTGCTAATAATAAACCACTTTGAGGATGACAATGTAACGTTACTGTTTTACGATGCAAGTTTGGTATAGTACAGGTGTGTAATTAATAAATAGTTAACACTAAACTTTACATATTAGAGTCGTATTTCGCGTGTTTTTGTGTTCGCTTTAGGTTTTTTTTTTTATAATTTAAATTAATTGATTTCGGAAAGGCTTATGAATATATTCGTGCGAAGGCATGTCGCTAAAGTTAAATAAATAAATACATCACATCACACATCACATCATCAGCCATACGTCGTCCACTGCTGTCGCCAGCGCATCTCGGTACACTACTACATATAATACGGCAAATTAGTGAAATCACACGAACAAAAGAAAACAATAATTTACATGTATTTTTAAGTGGGCGATTCGTTAAATATTGTCCTAAACGTTGTACAAATACCTAAAACAAAACGCTCCGTCGCTAAATCTCTGAATAAAAGATTTTTGGCCGGGGACTTCCTACAATATGTTTGGACTGTTTGCTATTCAAAAACGAAATTAAGCTTTAGCTATTATGTTGTCTCTTTTGTTCATCGTGTGGGTTGGCAAGAAACAATGTGGACTTATAAGTGTAATTGTTATTTAAAATATATATATATAATACGACAAGTCTGTGTTTTCTTTCCTAAATATGACAAATTTAAAGTGTAGATACGGCAACACAGATATTTTTAATAATAACACTGCGAGGCGCGCTGTGGCCCGCAGTGCGTAGCAAGACGAGGCCACGCGTGTGTTGTACTTAGCTTTGTCTCCATGATGAAGGCCACCGGATGTAGCGGAAACTATAGTCGGAATGTCCGATATATGTAACTAAAAGTGAGTAATACCGCATTAAAAATAAATCTAGTAAGACTAGTGTAATATCGGGGGCATCTAGATTGTTTTAATTCATAATTTATTTTTAATTCAGTTGAGCATATAGACACTCAAACGCTCTTTGGTAGCATTGTGTCCGAGTAATAAAAAACGTCAGGCAATTATGCAAAATTTTTGATTTAATTTACTAAAAAATTACAATTATGCTTAAAGTCCATCCAGTCTCTCCGTGACGATGATAAAGTAAGATAAAAAAAGTTATGTCGGGAAAAGTTAAAGGTAGAAAAGAAGAAAAGGATATAGATTGCAGCTGCTACGCGAAACAGAGGACCGGTGAAGAATGCCCACCGATCAAGAACGTGACGCACCCGCTGCGCTACTACGAGTTACACGCAAAAGGAGATGAAGGCGTTGGAGGAGTGAGACAAGGAGAGCTTCTACCAGCGCTGCTTGTCGCTCAGCACGCTGTTCGCTACGATTTGAATGAGGACGAATTAAGCCAGGCGGGGCCGCCGCCTGAGGATGTATTTTTTACACCGGAGGAAGACACAAGGCAGCTGTCGCCTCCGCCGTCCCGAGAAGACCGGCGTTGTAGGCGACAGCTGGTACTCCAGCACAATGATGACGACGACATACCTAGCCAGACTAAGCTCTCAAATTCACAACAAGATTTACGGATATCGGCTGCTCGGATTGATAGTCAAAATTCCAAAATAAGTGCTAATGTATCATTAGAAGGCCTCGTGCAGTGCTCCCAGTGCTCACAGCCACGGTTTTTTAAAGGAAATCGTGGACTCAAAATTCATATGAGTAAATCTCACCGTTCGCTTCAAATCTCAGATGAGGCACAAATTCAAAACGAAAATAATGAAAGCTTCGGTAAATTTTTGGGCATTTTAAAATCAAAATTTCCAGTTTTAAAAAGAATTCCTCGAGGGGCACGCGTCAGTGTTGCTAAGTGTTTAGTTGAGGATATTAAAAAAGTTAACAAAAATAATACTCGTGAAGCCTGGGAGCACTTGTTGACTTTTCCATACAGAATTCTACACGTTTCGAAAAATCCTTTAGATAGAAATTCCCTCACATATAAAATCAAACAAAATTGTATTCAAAATTCAAATAGCTATCCTGATATCTTCGTTAACACATCCGCACAAAATTCATTTCAGCCCACTTGTTCTTCACCATGCTACCGCCTGGTGGAAGAAAAACTAGGTGACGGAGATATCAGAGGTTCTGCCAGGCTTTTATTTTCTAATGATTCATTGGCACCAAACAATCAAGAAACTTTGCTGGCATTAAAGAATAAGCATCCACCAGCAGCAGCAAACCCAACTCTTCCTTTACCTGTTAACATTATTGAAGAAGATTCCCTGACAGTCACTTTGGAAGATGTAACTTATGCACTAGCGTCCTTCCCTAGTGGCTCAGCAGGTGGCCTCGATTCTCTTACACCGCAGCATTTAAAAGACCTCACAAGTGCTAGTTGCGGTGAGATCGGGGACTGCCTGCTTAAAGAGCTAATTTTACTTGTAAATTTAATGTTGACAGGTAAAGTGAATGAGCACATAATAAATATTTTATACGGAGCTAACTTATGCGCCCTCTTAAAAAAAGATGGTGGCATAAGACCAATTGCTGTCGGTACGGTGTACCGCCGCCTCACGGCCAAAATATGTGTAAAACACATCAAACACTCTCTAGCCCAGGAGTTCCAACCTTTACAGTTGGGCTTTGGAACTCATGGTGGCTGTGAGGCAGCGGTACATGCTTTAAGAACTTTTTTAAATCACCAGGGAGGCGAAGTGCTGCTTAAGGTGGATGTTAAAAACGCTTTCAACACCATTGACAGAAAAACGTTTTTGAATGAAATTAAAGACAAAATTCCCTTTATTTATAATTTTATTTGGCAATGTTACGGCACACCTTCAAAATTAATGTATAAAAGTAATGAGTTATGGTCAGAAATTGGATGTCAGCAAGGAGACCCGCTTGGACCTGCTATTTTTAGTTTAGCAATCCACCCAATCATTAAAAAATTAGAATCAAAATTTAACGTGTGGTATTTGGACGACGGGACCTTAGGAGGCGATGTTTCCACTGTTTTGAAAGACTTACAAAATTTAACAACAGAGTTTCACTCCATAGGCCTTTCACTGAATTTTTCAAAATGCGAACTTTATATCTCAAACTCTAGCACAACTCCAAAAATTGAAATAGCAAACCTTTTTGAACAAATTTCCCCGGGTATTAAATTTCTAGAAAATCGTACACTTCGTCTCTTAGGGGCCCCGATTTTGGATGAATCAATTCAAGATTTCGTAGATGAGAAAATTCAAAATTTTAAGACGGTTTCAGATCGTCTTCAAAAAATAAACATACATATGGCTTATTTTATTATTAGATATTGCCTTTTTGTGCCAAAATTTATGTATTCTCTCCGATGTTGTCAGCTTTGGAATAATCCTTTAGCTTTACAACAGCTTGATAACATTCAGAGAGATACACTCACCACCATTTTTAATACAGTTTTTGATGATCGTACTTGGCGCCAGGTCTCTCTACCTGTGAGATTTGGAGGTCTCGGTGTACGTAAAATTTCGAGTGTGTCTTTACCAGCTTTCCTGTCCTCAGTTTTTAGTACTCAAGATTTGGTTAAAGATATTCTTACTCCGTCACTTCAAAATTTTAAAATAAGTGGTCTGACTGAGGCCTTAGAAGGCTGGAAAGCAGCATGTCCAAGCCAGTCCATACCCAAAGCTCCGAATTCTCAAAGGCAGTGGGATGAGCCGCTGTGTAAGTTAGAATGTCAATACTTAGTAGATTCATCAACTTCTTCTACAGAGCGTGCTCGCCTTCTTGCCGTCTCTCGTTGGGAGTCTGGGCTTTGGTTACATGCACTTCCTTCAAAAAACATTGGTAATCTTTTAGATGATAACACTTTCCGAGTGGCCATATCATTAAGGATAGGAGCGCTATGCCAGGTCCCTCATCGCTGTTCGTGCGGTGAAACAGCGGATCGCCTCGGTCACCACGCGCTTTCATGTAGTAAAAGTGCCGGGCGTATATCTCGGCACGCCAGCTTGAACGACATCATCCGTCGGGCTTTTGTCAGTGCCGGCGTCCCAGCAGTTTTAGAACCGAACGGACTGATGCGGGACGACGGCAAGAGACCTGACGGTATGACCCTTATCCCATGGAAGATGGGACGGCCTCTGGTGTGGGATGCCACATGTGTCGACACCTTGGCGCCGTCACATCTTTCTGTGACTTCGGGACAAGCTGGTGCTGCCGCATCTAAAGCCGAAAACCTCAAAGGGCACAAATATAGCTATTTAGATAGAATGTACTTGTTTGTGCCGTTTGGGGTTGAAACTTTAGGGCCGTGGGGGCCGGCCGCTCACGATCTGTATCGGGACCTGGCCAAACGTTTAAAGGAGGCTTCAGGTGACCAGAATGCTGGCATCTACTTTGGTCAAAAGCTTAGCATTGCCATCCAACGTGGCAATGCTGCCAGCATTCTGGCCACATATCCCTCATCTGACGGCCTTTTTATTTAATTTTAAGTTAGTTTAGTTTTCTCTAGATGTTTTAAAATAAAGTCTTTTCTTAATAAAACAAAATTATTTTAATTTTGCCGTAGTCGGGTAAAATCTATAAGTTTGTATATTAAAAATAGTAACATTAAATGATTCCAATGTCATAAAAATAATAGACGCATTGACAAATAGTTAAAATCAACTAATTTATCAGTTCAAATAATGCAAGGCATTAATCCATTCTCGAAGACATAATTTTCTGCAATTACTTTACTATTTAGGCCAACCAAATACCTTTCTGATAAAAATAATGAATATAAAGTGAATTACTAGCATATAGTAGAATGAATATATAATTTTTAAAATATTCTAAATCTTTACATTTATAAAGAAACCAAAAGTAAACACTCCATCTATTATCTATATAAACTAATTTATAAGTAAGCCAAAAACCATTTATGTATATCTAACAAGATATTGCATAGTAGACACTAATGTATAGCTTTTCCTTTCACAAACTCCTTTGACGAGATATCTTTTCTGCTCATCTATGTGACGAGCTTTAGATGCCATGTAGGATTCAAGCTGACCTTTTTTCATCAAAAGGTCGTCATTAATACTATCCACAATTTACCCTACAAGTAACGCTAACAGAAGCTTTTGAAAAACTATCTATGCACTGCGGTTTCGACTATATTTTCTGACATAAAAAGTAACTTATATTAATCCACGATTAATTTCGTATTCCTTGTTTGTTGCTTTCCTCCTTGTTTTCATGTTTTTCACCTCGAATTTTACTTTTAAAATTTATCATCTCCATCAAATCGACCCAAAGACTATCACACCAAATAAAACATCCGCATTATCAATCGTTAACCCTTCACCGGAGCATTATTTGACGTTCCTATTCATGAGCTATATTGTAAATAGAGATGGGACAGCAATTGAATAAACACTTCGAATATTTCCTCAATTGACTTCCTAGTCGTATAAACGACAATTTTTCTCTAATTTTATTGTAACCTTCTTTCTTTTGTCTTTTAATACGGATAAGTCGTCTGATGGTAAACGATGATGTGGTCGAAGATGAAGCACACAGGCTTAGAAGATTCCTGAAAGAGAGATTCACTGTGACCTTGAAAATATCAAGATTATATATCTCAGGAAACAAGGCAACTTATTCCACTCTGTTATTAATTTGATACATAAACATTACAGTATTTGAGTATTCACATTTTTAATGCTAAATCACAATTTTTAAAAAGTAGGGTTTGTTATTTTTTTTAAATATTAATTTTAGAGAGACGCGCTGTCTTAAATCGCTATAAATAACTTTTACTCGTATAATTAACTTTTACTTAAACTTTTACTCGTATATTTATATCGAATTACCAGTTCGTCCTATAGGCGATAGGACTAACTAGTTAAGCCTAGAAAAAACTAGTTAAGTCTAGGCCAAACTAGTTCATCTTGAGCTCGATAGTACAAACTATTTTTGCCTTGTCTGAACGGGTTGGTCTTACTATACTCTAGGACAAACTGGAGCCTAGTGTAATCTAATTTTGCCTAGTCTTTAGTAACCTTTTTCAGGTATTGGAAGGCAAACTAAATATAATATTATAAATAGTAAAAAAAGCATTCTACTGACGAACATATTTAATATTAAACACTACAAATCTCTAAATTTTTCACTGAGTGTTGTAGGCCCAATTCGTTCAACCTAAGCGTAAATAGTTTGTCCTAACGAGCTTAGGATGCAATAATTTGGCCTAGCCTTAACTAGTTTGTCCTATCGCTTATAAAAAGAACTGGTTAAGTCTATGAACACTAGTTTGTCCTAAAATCTGGTCTGGTCGGTAACATATACAATAAAGTCATTGTCTAATATTCATACTCAATTATTATTATCATCAATCAAATTTTCATTCGAACATGACTATTCGAATAATTTGTTCAATGTCTTATCATCCCTTCAGCTAACGTCCCGGTCACGTAGCGCCATTCATGCCCCCCTGTTACGCGATCCGACTGCAGATATTTCTCGCTGATATATTGGAGAATCGCGATGATAGTCTAGATTGATGATTAAGATGAAGACGGGACAAATATGGCCCGTCGTTAAATGGAGGTTATAAATGGATTCAAAGCAAGTTGGGATCGAATTAGCGCTGGAGATTGTGATACGTTTTGTAAATCGTAATGGAACTTATTTAGTTAGCTATTATTATAAAAGAGTTTTATGTTAGTTATAAAACTATGAATAAAACAGAATACATATAGTATATAATATATTATCTTAGTAGTATATAATACATTGCGTATTTTTCTATTGTAAAAAAAGAGTTAATGTTTTCAAGATTTTTTTCCTTTTTTTTTATGGCTGACAGGCTAGTTGTTTGACCACAGCTCACCTGATGTTAAGTGACGGTGTGATAGGTTCATTTATGTATGTTATTCATTCCACCATAACTTTTAAATTGCCTGAACAGGTTTGGATGTATGGGATATCATTCATTATATCATACTGCGAGAATATTTAAGTAATAAAATATTTTTTATAACAAGTACATAAAAAATATGTACAGTAAAGTAAAAAAAAAATTAAATAATCTTGTAAGTATATGGTTACAGGTTACAGGTTAGGGTACTTACTATAACGGTGTGGTCGAAGGTGGTGGTGGTTGGAATGGAACTGGCTCTCAGGTAAGCACACCGGAACACACCGTTAGGTGTTTGGCGACAGATTTTCAACTCGAGGGTGGTAGCTAGCCAACCGAGTACTAGAAAATACCCTACCGGTGAAGGAAAACATCGTGAGGAAACCGTAGCGTGGTGGTAGGGTACTTTCTAGTACCCGGCTGGCTAGCTACCACTCTCAAGTTGAAAATCTGCCGCCAAGCATCTAACGGTGTGTTCCGGCAGCCTCACTTAAGAGCTAGTTCCATTCCAGGCTAGGTGTGCTTTACCATCTTCGACCACACCGTCACTTAACATCAGGTGAGTTGTGGTCAAACACCTAGCCAGACAAATATAAAAAAAAAAGTCAAACAATATATGTATCTATATTAAACCTTTGTAAGAGTACGGTAATATGTTTGAAATATTAGCTGTCAAATTGGCTCCAACAAAACAAAAGTCTTTGGATCAAACAAAATATAGGTCAGCATCCTGCCATTGTAAAAACATTGCATGTTACGGCACACATCAGTCACAGATGGCATGGGTCGCAATATACCTTTATCATTGCAGAATGCTCGTGTAACTTTACCGCTCAATGTGGTCTGTATCACAAAGAACTCGGGTTTTATTTATTTTGATATCTGTTTGACTATTGTTCAGTAAGTAGAGCTCTTAGCGTAGCGTGAATAAGTGTTATCAAACGATCACCAATATTAAGCAACGGACGATTCGGTCAATCTTCCGATGGGTGACCATGAGTAGCAATATTTTTTTGTTGTTTTTTCTATATATAAAAACAACCGTCAAGGCATGTCGGAGGCATTCGGGTGGCATATTAACTCTGACAGGGCTGGACACTAAGCTTTTTTTATGGTTGACAGGCTAGGTGTATGACCAAAGCTCACCAGATGTTAAGTGACGGTCACAGATGGTAAATACAACTAGCCTGGAATGGAATTAAAAGTATATAAGTATTATATCAGGTATCTGATTCTAATAGTATTAGCTTTCGTTAGTTTGGAACTAGATGGCGCTGTGTAAATTATCCTGCAAAACTTATTTATTTAATGAAATGCAATAGAAAACAGTGTGCCATGCCGGTCGGAATAAGACTCTGTTTTCATTAAAGAGAATAGTTTCAGTTTTATGTGCATAAGTTATTTTTTTATATTTGAAAGATTAGGTTCTTGATAATCACCAGATGTTAGGTTAGCACACCTAGACTAGAATGAAACTGGCTCTCAAGCGCGGCTGCCGGAATACACCGTTAGGTGTTTTGAGGCAGATTTCAACTTAGAGGTGGTAGCCGAGTACTAGAAAGCACCCTACCACCACGCTATGGTTTGCTCACGATGTTGTTTCTGCACCGACAGCTCAAGCTTATTGTTGGGATTTGAACCCACGCCCTTCAACGTGTGAGCCGACCGTCCTAACCACTGAGTTATCATCGCTACATAAATATTTTTTTTTTATTCTCATCTAAAAGTAATGAGACGTTCCAAATGCTTTGCTGATGGTAAGATGTAACGCATATCCAGGAAACAAAAATGTACAAGTGCGCTACTGGCTACTCACCACCAGATGTCGTCAAATTGTCAATACACAATGCATTATTATTGTGTTATTGAATTGGTATTTCGTTGCGAATACTGAATTATTAACTTTTTCTAAATTGTACAAAAAACACAAACATTTTTGTTAAAATTCACGCGGACAAAATCGCGTTAAACATTTAAATAAGCATCTGACAAAATGAACAAATACACTTACTTTTCCATTTAAATTATTAAGACAAAATCCCCTAACCTTTCAAAATAACAAAGGACGCCGACCAATCGTTTCCTTTAAATTTGAATTTCACTTTGTAGTTAGAGACACCACAATCGAGGGTCCCGAAATATCAACAGCTTATTTTTAATACCGTAACGTGCACCTTTTTGAGCCAAAGGATCGCATGGGATGGCGTGGGATCGCAAGGGATCGCTCTTTTAATTGAGGATCACTATCAATGTTTCCTTACTTCGAGTTCTCTGATGAGTTTTTAAGCCTACCTTTGTTGTGCTGAAATGAGGGTATTTTCGCAAATATCTGGTCAGAAAATCACTAGCGATTCTTTTCATAGCAGTTTTTCTGTTTACGAACTAATTTTTTCAATAAAGGAACCTTTTTTTAACCGCCATCTCGCCTGTAGTAAAGTATAGTGAGTGGTCTACGATGGAGCACGGTTGTCTACCGACTCACGCTCCACTTGAAGATTGTATATGTTGGAGAACACTTATTCAGTTAGCGCATTCCACTCCTACTTTTTCTTACTTTTCTGCTTAATATTAACAATTGTTCTAACGTTTTATTTCTATAGTAAAGATTGCAAAATTAATTTTAATCACTAATCTTTGACAATCTTGTCAATTTGGTTCTATCTGCCCCTTTTTATTACCGGACGGCTAGGCAGACACGGCTAAAGTGCCATTTGTACATGGTGAATATTCCCCATGTACTTACTAAACGCTTCGATTTCATATTTTTCATACGTACAGCGAGGATGTGGAACTCTTTGCTTGCGTCTGTATTTCTAGCGAAGTACAATTTAGGTGTTTTTAAATCAAACTAAAAAAATGTAAACAGGTTTCTTCTAGGTAAGCGTGTTTCATCTTAGACGACATCATGCTTAACATCAAGAAATGCAAACGCAAACCTATTTTGAAAAAAAAAAAACTTTTAAAACCATTTTCTTTTAAGGAGTCAAGTTTCTTTCAAGGCGCCAAGCAGTAGTATATAAACATTGCTTTGTTTCGGTTTAAAGAGAACTACAGTTAGCAAATTTACACTGCTATTTAGAAAGAAAGAAATAAAGAAAGAAAGAAAGAGAGAGAGAGAGAAAGGAAGAAAGAAAGAAACATTTTTTGTTCATTGAATGTTATTATGAAAATTAAATTAATGAGCGCGAAAGCAGGGATGCCTAGAACTTTTCTCTGTTTATTAAAACTGTGTACTGCAACGGTCATGGACAAGCAGTATCTCTAACCATCAAGAGAACATTTCATTCGTATTAATTTTTGCATAGAAAACAGAAAAGTTAAAAATATCTATACATTACAAAACAAAGAAATTCATATTTTAAAACAAGTTTCATACGACAAATGACAATGAAAGAATTTTTCATTACCGAAATGAAAAAAAGTATTCCGGACTGTTCGAAATAAATTGTCAACTCGAAGTTGGTTGGTTATTTGAATCATTTTATTTTTCGGACGACCGATAAACGAGCTGGCTTGGAAAACATTTTAACTTTTTGTTTGAAGGACAGGCCCAATACGATTTATTGACATTCTATGGAAAAAGCGATTAGTTTCATTAGCAATTTAATCATCTCTACATATTATTAAACAAAGATCTTCCGCTTGGATTTCTTACGAGTAGGACGTGTCTGTGTTACTCTAAATTTAATTTGAAATAGAATTTATTGGTCGAAATTTAGCGTTAAAATCGATACAATGATTAGAACGACATAAACCGCGAAGTGTGACTTGCTGCATACTAGAAGACATCCTTTGGATCTGGTTGGTGTCCTGGTAGTTCACCTCTCCAACAAAACATTGTGAGTTCCTTTTAATTAGCGGGCTACAAAACCGATAAATTTTAAAATCGGCTGAGTGCGGTCACTATCTAAAACAGCTGCTATTGGAGTCTTACTAACGACTTAAGGCTACAGCGTCATTCACACATCTATATAAACCAGTTTTGGTCACGCCTTTTTACGCACACATTGATATATCTGCGGCACGGAAGCACGTCTTGTTTGCTCCGCTACAACAATTGCCGCTAGAAAGTAGGCCTACTTGGGTCGGAATTTTTCTATAGCTATGGCAAATTTCCTGCGTTCCACACCAACTAAGGGTAATAATAGGCCAAAGGCAAGAAATAACTCTGACTCATCTGTGATGGACCAAGTAAAGCCTGGCCAAGATCTACAAAAGACCAGAATGTCACGAAAAACAAATCGGTCTGATTGCGAAGATTCCGAAGACTCCACCCGGAAAAGAATACGATCGCAAGGAGAAGATTTCAGCACCTTCAAATTTGAAATAAAAGACATGCTTTCCAATATGTTTCTAACGTTCACGAATAAACAAAACGAAAGAATGACCACAATAGAAAAACAATTAACCGAAGTCAGGGACCACACGTCCGTAATTGCCGATATGGGAAAATCACTAAGCCATGTGTCAGACCAACTAACTGATATGCAAAATAAGGTTGATAATCTGGAGGGAGACAGAATGGAGATTAAGAACCAAATAGCAGTATTGGAGGACAGAATTGATGGAATGGACAGATTGGCTCGAAAAACCTGCATCGAAATAAGAGGCGTCCCTAAAAAGCTAGGAGAAAGAAAAGATGAGCAATTTTCCATGATCGAGAACCTACTGACTGCTCTTAAGGTCGAGTATTCACCTTCTGACCTGCGTGACGTCTATAGAGTGCCTAATAAAAAAAACAACAGCTTCTCGACGCTGATAGCTGAGTTCTCCAGTACTTTACTAAAAGCAACCATTCTTAGCAGTGCCAAACGAAACAACTTGTCAAAGGACTCCATTAAATTGAACACCAAGGACCTTGGTCTTGACGGACCTGTCCACCCGTTGTTTTTGTCAGAACATCTAACACCCAAGTCCAGACGTCTCCACTACTTAGCGAGAGATTTAGCAAAGACACAAGACTATGCCTACTGCTGGACGTCAAATGGAACGGTTTTTTTGCGAAAACGGGAAGGAATGTCTCATATTTTAGTCAAAAACGAAGCTCAATTGGATGCTATGAAGAAGTCTGCGTGACTTGTTTACTTCTAATTATTATCTACTGTTTCTTAATTACTCGTTATGTTCTTAATGCTGTGCTTGCTAAATATTTTATCATAAAAAACCCAAAACTAAAGGAAACAAATGATAATATACAATTCTGGCCATACACGTATTATAAGTTTTTATGCGCGCTCCGAATTATAACTAACAAATTGCCAAATATTGTTTACTGTGTACCTAGAAATAATGATAGTATTATAATGTTTGTAACAAACTGTAGCAAGAAATTAATTATGTTTATTGATACCTTCCATAATAGTTTGTTGACATTTGCTGAATGTCGTCTGACCACAAACGTAATCGATCTTTTTTCTACATTGAAAGTAAACTGTAATAACCGTAGTAAATTCTCGCCAACCATAAATCACAAACAAAACAATATGATTCTGAATATGTTTATAATAACCTATCTATATTATCGTGCAAATAATAAATGTACATACCTATTCACAATCAATATACTCAGTACAGTTTTTCCCACGAATAAGCACACATTACCGATTCACCGGAACAAATCACAAAATACATCAACTCAAACAAAGGACGCATCTCTAAAACCTCTCACTAATCACAACTGTAAGCACTGTTCACATACACATATTCATAAATTTTTCTTAACTGAGCAGGTGCCGTTCTATCACAGGCCACGAAATCGTACTTACTCAACTGCATGTGCAAAATACTATAAGGTTACCTTTGTTTCTATCTGTAAAGCATTTTTAATAATTATAATCTGGTTAAATAATCATAACTACCGCACGTCGTCATCTTGTCGGATCCCACGCGAACTAGCCGATTATAACTTATGCATTTCTTATCGCATGATGTACCTGCTCATTCTAATTATAGTTTTATATTGTTTATATTCTATGGCAAACTTCACAAACAATAGTGCAGATATTGAACGCTGCATTTACTATGAAAATGTGCACACTGATTTCTCATATAATATATTACTACGCATAATAGATTCCCAATACAATAATTCTCCCGCTGGACGTTTTTTCTCATCTTTATCTACAACTAAAAAAGACCAACACCAAACAATAACGCACATACTTGTAATCTTACCTAACACGTTGAAACATACATATCTCTGGTACCTAGTATATAAAATTGCTAGTAATTCTGTATTTATCTCCACGGGTACAATTCAATCCAAAATATCTCTGGAAAATTTTTCTACACACTACTTTAACAAGAGTCAAATATATTTAGAAAAACAAATACGTACACTGCGTGGCACAATATTACTCGCTCGCTTGAGGTTTAAGCTGATTAAAAATGCTATCACTACAGCTAGTGTACTCAAAACAATAGATACTGCGATCGACACTCCAGGAACATTTGACAAACAGTGCCATAATAGTGCCTTACCCAATCATCCTTGTCTCTGCATCAGCTTTTGGATACAAAAAAAGTTAATGAAAATAGCTATTATAACCTTGTATAAATCACATAAGCTTTCACATGCAAATGGCCGTATAGGTCATTGTAAGCAGCCACAATGCTTTGTCATTCAATTACACACTACTTCACAAAATGCATGACAACTTAAAGCTACAAGAAGAAATTGACGATACTAAAATAGCTTATAACTATCACACTTTCGTACCGGAACTTTGTGAATCATTTATAGGGCTACGAGAAAATAATAATCAGTTCCTGATTGTATCACAAAATATCCGCAGTATACGTAGCAATAACTTTGACAAATTCACAGTATTTTTATCAAGGCTCAAATTTCTTCCCCACATAATCATCTTTACTGAATGCTGGCTAGATGCGTCCTTCTCTGGCATACACTTGGACAACTACTGCTGTTCTTACACGAAACGAAATCTAAACCAAAATGATGGTGTAGTTGTAATGTCTAAAGTCGGTGTACAAGCGAGCATAACAGAACCACAGTTTCTAGAAGCTACTGGTCTATTGATCAAGATAGCCAATGAGTATTCTATCCTAGCAATATACAGATCTCCTTCTTTTGTCAGTATAACAAATTTCCTTACATCATTGGAAAAGATACTGGTTGAAATGAAGGGACACACAAATGTAATCGCAGGTGACATTAATATTGACATAACACCTTTTCAAAAAAACACGACAAAGGAGAATAAAGCAGAGCAGTACCTGGGGCACTTGGCATGCCGAGGTTTTTTCCCTGGGCATCAATACCCTACACGTGACACCACCTGTTTAGACCACGCATTCATAAAGAGCTCGTACCGGCCTTCAGTGGTAGTGTGTACTAATGATGTTACTGATCATGATGCAATCCTTATTGCCATACCTGAAAAGCCTTACACTACAAACTCAATTGATAGACAATTCGTAGATATAGATTACGCAGGAATTACGCGCAACCTTGAAATGTTTGATTGGTCTGAATTCTACATCCACACGGATCCTAATGTAGCAGCTAGTGATCTTGTGAATATTTTAGGCAAAGCTCTGGAATCTAATAAAACTAATAAATTTATCCGTAACTCAAAACGCATAAGAAAAGACTGGATTACACCAGGTTTAATTAAAAGCATGCGCAAAAGAGAAGAGCTGCATTTTAAAGCAAAAAAAAGGCCGGATGATTTAGTACTGCTAGAAAAATATAAAAAATATAGAAACTATTGCAACAATATTCTACAAAATTTAAAAAACGAATATGAGTGTAATAAAATTAAATCAAACATTGGCAACAGCAAAGAGCTATGGAGCTCCATTAAGAAAATCTGCAATATAAGTTCCACAGTTACAAATAGCGATGAATTACTAAATTCAGCCCCTACACCAGCACAAGCTCTCAACACCGTTAATCACTATTTTGCGACAGTAGGTGAAACACTGGCGACAGAGATTCTTCAGCGAATGAACACCACAGAGTTGACACTAGCTCAATCTGTTGGTGTCATCATTTCTCCAGTGAACTCCCTGTATCTAGTACCTACAGATCCTACTCAAATCTGCAAAATAATTACTGCACTAAAATCTAAGTCTGCTCCTGGTGGTGACCAAATAACAAATCGACTACTCAAGTGCGCCAGACACGTGCTCTCGACTCCAATTGCCTTCCTCTGTAATTTAAGTTTGGGATGCGGCATCTTCCCAGATATATTCAAAGAAGCTAATGTCTTTCCTATTCATAAGGCGGGAGACACGGACCAACCATCAAACTATCGCCCAATTTCACTTTTACCCTCCATATCTAAGATCCTGGAGAGGGTGGCAAACAAAAGTTTGATGAGTTTCTTAGAAAATGAATCCATTCTCTCACCAAATCAATTCGGGTTCCGCTCGAAGAGGTCAACGGAGGATGCCGTCACATCACTAGTGGATTTTGTTGCTGATAAATTGGATGCTGGCCAGAGATGCATCGGCGTCTTCCTTGACCTCGCTAAGGCATTCGATACGGTATCACGACCTATACTGCTTAGAAAGCTGGAACGTGTCGGAGTGCGTGGTACAGCACTTGCCTGGTTTCAATCCTATCTATCGAATCGCAGGCAACGTGTTAAAGTCAATGAGCACCATAGCGAGTCCAGAGAGGTGTGCTTTGGAGTCCCGCAGGGCAGTGTACTCGGCCCGACCTTGTTCTTAACTTATATCAATGACCTCTGTCAGCTTGCAGTCCCACACGCTAAGCTCTTTGCTTTCGCTGATGATACAGCCATTATCTTTCACGAGAGGAATTGGGCCGCGGTGACAAAAGCCACTAATGAGGGTCTGCGGGTCATTGCGAGTTGGCTCCAGCTTAACCTACTAACGTTGAACACCGATAAAACAAAATTTGTGGCCTTTCGTGTATCTAGTAGATCAGCCCCCAAAGTTCCACTACATATTAAACTTCATGTATGTACCCAATACGGTCCCAATCAAGCTGCTTGTGAATGTTCAACTTTAGGTCAAGTCAAGGACATTAAATATTTGGGTATATATATTGACGAGTTACTATCATGGACCAAACAGATAGAAACGATAAGGAATCGCCTAAGAAAATTACTTTTTGTCTTCAAAAAGCTAAGATCGGTGGCAGACACTAAGACGATATCAATGGTCTACGCTGCTCTATGTAAATCATTACTAATTTATTGCATTACATCATGGGGGTCGGCTTGCAGTACACACCTTATGAAAGCTGAAAGAGCTCAGAGACTAATTCTGAAAATTGCTCACAAAAAGCCCTTCCGGTACCCTACAGATGACCTCTATACGGACACTAAGGAACTTAGGGTTCGGCAACTTTTTATTAAGTACTGTACCCTAAGATTTCACAAATCGGCTCCCTTACTTATCAAACGTCAACGGCCTGATAGCATCTCGCGCACGCAAAGATGGGAACTACCTCTAAGAAAAACGAGACTTGGCCAGAGATGCTATAGTTATCTTGGAGCCTTTCTTTATAATAAGCTACATAAATTACTTAACCTATTAGACAAAAACAGACATGATTGTAAAAATAAACTAAAAGAATACCTTCTGACATTAAATTACCACGACACCGAGAACCAGATCAGACCAATATTATAATCATGATATAAGAAGCAAACGCTCATCAATATAGACACAAACATCCGCATCCCCTTTCTAACAACATTCGCACACACACACACACACACTTAAACATATACTCACACTCGCACGCGCACACACATTCACGCACTACAACACACTCACTCTCACACATAAACACACACTCACACACACACATTCACACACACACACACACACATTACACACACACACACACATTACACACACCCACACATACACGCTCTTACTCACTCACTCAGAAGCACCACAGAAGAGACCTAGCTCCTACAAACTCAGGGTATCCTATTGCGGGAGCTAGGGCCTCCAATGTGCTACTAAATTATTATATATTATACTAACTTATATTTAAGTAATACATAGATGTATAAATACAGCAAACAAATAAATATAGTACTACATAACATTAATAAATAAAAAATTATGTTGCAAATGTACAATTTAAAAATGTTCTAATTTTATGTTATTTAACTTTAGATTGCATAATTTAGTAGTTAAGTTCCTATGTTTTTTGCGCATAAATAAATATTATTATTATTATTATATTATTATTATTATTATTAGTAGCTTCCCGCCGCCTGTACGCTTAGATCTTTTGAACTACACAACGGATTTTAATGCGAGAGATAGACAAAGTGATTCAAGAGGAAGATTAAAATGTATAATACATGCATATTATAGTAGATAATATATGAGAATTAAAAAAAAATGTGATGTAAAAAACATGTTCTTGTGCGCTTCCATTGCAAACGCTGGCTAAGCCTTACGAGATAGATCAAAATAATGTACTGCGTTAGTACATATCTACATTACACCCGTGTGAAACCGCGGCGGGTCGCTAGTGTTTTATATAGCACTAGTGACCCGCCCTGGCTTGTAGTTTGTACATATGCGTGTATTATACATAGTACCTGGAGCATTGCTCGGTTTTTTGAAAATGAAACCTAGCTAGATCGATTTATCACCCCCGAAACCCCCTGCATACAAAATTTTATGAAAATATATTTTATTTTTGTATATATATATATATATATATATACAAAAATTGCACGTTTCAAGGTATTAGATATACACCTTACGCTTGAATCATTCTGTCTATTGATGGAAACCGCATTAAAATCCGTTGCGTAGTTTAAAAGATCTAAGCGTACAGACGGCGGGAAGCGACTTTGTTTTATACTATGTAGAGTAGGTAACCTATCTTAAATCTATGAGCAATTCACATGAATAATGTATGCTGTTGGTATTCAGTTGACCTAATTATACCTACATAACACACGGAGACAATGTTTAACCACAAAATCGCAGTGTCAATACGCAAATCACTATGTTTGCGCCAGTATCAAAACTTGTCTTTTCCCGAATACCAAACGAAGTTTAACAGGGCGAAAATAATACGCAATTGACGCGTAGAAAATACGGAAGATAAGGAAATTTTCGCGTATAACTCCGTCTCTAGGCACATTTTTTTTTTTTTTTTTTTATGGTTGACGGGCTAGGTTTTCGACCACAACTCACCTGATGTTAAGTGACAGTGTGGTCGAAGATGGTAAAGCACACCTAGCCAGGAAAGGAACTGGCTCTCAAGTGAGGCTGCGGGAACACACCGTTAGATGCTTGGCGGCAGATTTTCAACTTGAGGGTGGTAGCTAGCCAGCCGAGTATTAGAAAATACCCTACCACCACGCTATGGTTTCCTCACGATGTTTTCCTTCACCGGCAGCTCAAGCTTATTGTTGGGGTTTGAACCCACGCCCTTCGGCATGCGAACCGACCGCGCTAACCACTGAGCTATCATCGCTACAAAAATATAATAAAAATATATCACAACTTACGTACTTGGAGTAAGAATTAGAAAGTTTTTAATTTATCCCAGGGTTAAACGTTTTGGTTAACAGTTGGAAGAGACGCAACTGTCCAGGCTGCTTAGTTTTTATATAAATGATTTGAAGTTAATTTCTGAAGGTTGTTTTTTTTCTGATGGTATACACTCTGGCCTTGAAAATATTTAGATTATATCTTTCAGGAAATAAAGAAGCAGCCAGTTTGTTCTATTCCTTGGCCGTACGGATAAGAAACGTAGAGTCAAAACGTTTAGTATGTACCTAAAGAAATTCCACTATGTATGTATGGGTGATAGTGGGCTACCTTTCTACCATCAAGTAAATACCACCACCAGTATTTAGGTACTGTCTCTAATATAAACTGTTCACACATACTAGAAGCACGCACAGCAAGCGATATTTGCATATTTGATTGGATACATTCCAAATATTGCAATACGTTCATTCCCCAAATCATAATTCGTGTTCTAGTAATTAGTTAATCTGTGGTCCTGTATCAAGTGGTACTGTTTATTTATTTAGAGGTACATACATTATTCAGATTCGAGTAAACAAGGTGTATTGAACAGTTTGTTTGAGCTATTGGATACTCATCGAATGCAGGTTTCATTAAAGCTATTATAATTTCAAAGTTTACTATTGCTAGCCACCACCCGCTGTTTTACTTGCATAGTTAAGTAATTTACTGTCCAAGATAATAACTAAATATCTAATCGTAATGACTATGATGACAATGAACTGTTTAGCTACAGTATTATTACAGGGATGATAAGACTATCAAAAGTCTTAAAGTAATGAGCGCTAAAGCAGCGATGTCCTGGAATTTGTTTTGTTACTCAACATTCTGTGTATCGCTTTGCAGCGATGCGATATCTCTATCTCTTACCATCAGGAGCGTCTCGTTCGTCTCATTACTTTTACATAATATATGTATAGTATGCATTTTCGTTGACCGTTTTCCATCCACTTCTTCTTCATTGATTCCAGTACAGATTTTATAAACAATAAGCTTAATTAGGTACAACAAAAAAAAAGAATGCTTGATTTTTTTTATTTTACATATAGTATCACTCTGGGTAATGTTAAGATTTCTAACTATACCATATACATTCAATTTAGTTATAAAATTATTAATTAGGGGTCTAGGCTCCGAATATGATTTTGTCCCATTCGGTGTCGAGACCCTTGGTCCGTGGGGTCCTAGCGCTATAAGGCTTTTTAAAGAAATAGCAAAAAGGTTAGTCGACATCACAGGAGACCGAAGAGCTGGCAGCTACCTCGGACAAAGAATTAGTCTAGCTATTCAAAGGGGGAACGCTGCCAGTATCTTCGGAACCTTGCCTAAAGGGACTCCTTTTAATAATATATTTTAGTTATTTTATATTTACCATTTTAATTATAATAATATGTTTAAATTTAATTAGGAATAAATTTTTCTTGTAATTTCCTTCATGTAAGTAAATATTTAGTTATATACATGAACCTTAAAAACGTCACACTTCTTTTCTTGGACAGTCGTGTAAAAATAGGAGTCAATTCCAGTATAAATTTTAGCGATACGCTTCCTAACGCTACTAACTTTATTCGTTTGGTTTTAGTTAATCAAACTCTATACCGTCTTCGCAAATGTGAGTCCATAACGGAAAGTTCCTAACATTAATAAATCAACCAGCTCAGCAGTTCATTAGTAAGAAACAGTAATAAAATCTACAGTTACAACTTGCGCCCTTATATTTCATCTCTACGACTTCATTAAAAATAGTAGGTCAAACTGGAAAATAAAGTCATCTAAAGGGCAAAGGCGTAGTTCCTGCCCATTAATCTTTTCTCCAACTTTATTAAGTTCAAGTCTATTGACCCCAACCTTCGTCGGCAACTTTTAGAGGGGTCCTTTTAAAAAAATGACTCCGTCTTAGTAATTGACGATAGATATCGCCAATATTGAATTAATGGTGAGAGAAATCGCCGACTCGCCATTCGATTTATCTTCCATCGATAAAGTTAACGAAGTCTCGGGAAAATTGATTTTAAATGTCTATCGGATTACTTTGAGTATCGTAGTAAATATATGCAGATTTCGAAGGCGCTTACGACGTTTCTTATATTTTTATGGAAGATATATATATTAACTTAGATGACTTATGACTCAGTAAATCTTTCTGGTTATCGATTGCGGCAACGGGCTAGTGTTTTTAGGAGACGTAGGAGACGTTTGGTCTCCTAGAAACGCTAGCCCCGCTTTTCGTCGCTTTTTAGCCGCTCCTTTTGTCGGAAAGACCTCAACTATACATGTAATCCTACCTATCCTACTAAATTAGCATACAATATGTTTTTTTCATTTTTTTTATAAAACATATTCATTTTATTTCATCACAAATCTTTTTTATCTTGTTAGTAACAAATTAAAATCGTTTAAAATATCCGTAAGCAAAAAAAAAAATAGTTTTATTATATATGTAATATGCATACATCTAAAACTAATATTTACAAACTTACCATACATAATAAAAAAGGAAATTAATAAATGTACAATTTTTTTTTAATATTTGACTGGCTAGGTCTTTTGACCCCAGCTCACCTGATTTTAAGTGACGATGTGATCGAAGATGGTGAATATGCGTTCAAGTTAAAATGGTGAAGACGCGGTCAAGTGAGGCTATTAGCAAAGTAAGTAAAACGTGCGGTCCAAGTACTTTGTTACCGGAGTGCTTGGCGGAAGATTTTAAACTTAATGATGGTAGCTAGCCAAACAGAGGGCTGTTGAGACTAATTATCGAAAGTTTCAAAGTAATGACCACGAAAGCACCGATGCTGGACTTTATTTTACTACTCAAAGTTCTGTATATAGCTGTAATGGTCATGGACAATATGTTACACTTAATACACACTTAATTACAATAAGAAGAGCGTCTCGTTCGTCTCATTACTTACATTCTACATTCGAGTACATTCGTCTCGTCTAAAACTTGTTACTTGTTTCCTTTTTCCTGTGTGTTTTTTGTCTTTTTCTCTTTGCCTATCTTTACGGGAAAAGGCAATAATAAATTTAATAACTGTGTACATAGATTTATTTTCGTTTATGTAACATATTATACCATTAATAATGAAAATGACTCACATAACTTGATGCAGCCCTTGAGATGGAATGGCATTAGAGAATTCATAGCTATTATTAAATTCTGGACTAGGTAATGGTATTTAATTCACCTAGATATGAGTTCATAATTTATTAGCGAAAAGTTCTATGAAATTTTGGTTTCATTTTTTTCATGATTTACAGGCTATTGCCACCGCACCACACCACCGCATTACCACAGCTCACCTGATATTAAGTGACAGTGTGGTTGAAGATGGTAAATTGGTGATGGTAAGATGGTAAGATGGTAGCCTGGAATGGAATTGACTCTTAAGAGTCACACCGGTAGATGCTGATTTGAGGCAGCCAAATACTAGATATATAAATAAAAAAACAATTCAAGCGATACCACCATGCAAAGTTAATGATTTAACTAACATAGAAACGTATAAGATTTAACGAAACCTTATAAGTTATCTTCAGTAAAAAAAGCTATCAATTTGAATTTAATTTAGTTTTCTATTCAAATGAAAATATTCTAACTTCGATACCAATCTAAATTTGATTCACGCGAACAAAGTCTCAGTTTTTTTGCGCTAAAAGCCAATCAATATTCTGTGTCTGGAATTAAGGCTGTTCAGTTTTTAGTTAATTGTCGACCGAAGCTATATAAATAAAGCGTTTTTAGGGTTCCGTACCTCAAAAGGAAAAAAAAGTTAACAAAAATCATATCTTTCCTCTAATTATAATTAGTGTAGATCTTTTTTTTTTTTAACTTTGACAGGCTAGGTGTTTGGCCCCAACTCACCTGATGTTAAGTGACGGTGTGGTCGAAGATGGTAAAGCACACCTAGCCTGGATAGAACTGGCTCTCAAGTGAGGCTGCCGGAATACACCGCTAGATGCTTGGCGGCAGATTTTCAACTTGAGGGTGGTAGCTAGCCAGCCGAGTACTAGAAAGTACCCTACCACCACGCTATGGTTTCCTCACGATGTTTTCCTCGGCAGCTCAAGCTCATTGTTGGGGTTTGAACCCACGCCCTTCGGCATGCGAACCGACCGCGCTAACCACTGAGCTATCATCGCTACAAGATATACATTCAACTATCACTATCAAGATATACATTCTTCGATGTGAGTAATAAATGTTTTATCTACCTATCATCACTACATACAAAACTTATATCATATACTTCTCTAAGTACGGCTTATAATAAGTTATAATATAAGTACAGCTTACACGTGTTGCCTCTCACACTTTCTTCTTCCGAGTAACTTAGTTAATACTTTATTGTGACTCTTATTTTTTACGAGTAGGTCCACGAGTAACTAACTATCATGGAGTCCCTTTTTCCTGTTAGAGGAAGTAAGTCATCTGTGTTTTCCCGGGCCACCTATTTTTTTTCTTTGATTAAATTATAGAAATGTAAGACGGCGTAGCTTTCCTTTTGGGATAAGAAAAATTGCTCAACATCTTTTTTAGTATGATGAATTTGGTTTGAAAAATGTTTTAGTGTCAAGTTATTTTATTTATTTATGGTGTTGTTTGTAACTTGGTAATTAGTGTATGTTGTTGTACAGTGTGGTTTTAGCACATAACAAGGTCAGAAGGTCACAAGGTTGGCAGTGGAGCGACTGGGAAAGATTTGGAAAGACAGGCGAATAATCAAGAGTAGTAAGGTTCGTCTTTCCAATCTTCCTCTATGGGCCCGAAACTTGGTCTCTTAATCTATAAGATCGCCGTAAAATAGATGCACTGGAGATGTGGTGTTGGAGAAGCATGCTGAAAATTCCCTCGACAACGTTCCACACCAACAAGTCCATCTTCAAAGAGCTTCACATACGGGACAGACTTTCGTCGATTTTGCAGTTGCAAATACTGCAGTTTTTTGGGCATATCTCCAGAAATGACGAAACAATCGAGAGACTTGTTCTACAAGGCCGTATTGAAGGTAGGAGACATCGTAGTCGGTCTCCGAATCGCTGGATTAACCTTATTATAAAAACTACACAGTCCGCCGCTGTACAGTGTGCTCGCAATGCGGAAAATCGCCACAAGTGGAGAGACATCGCGCGACGTGTAGCAACCCTGAGGACAGGCGGTGACGACGGGAAGTAACCCTGTTGTTCATCTACAGCCACGACAACTCTACCAAGAGTGTCTGACTAAGAACGCAACACACAGTGCATGTTGCGTAGCTTATCATTTGGTAGCAAAAGCTTATCGCGTAGCATTGAGCTCGTAGCGTAGCTATTTTTTAAAGTATGGCTTAAGTACCGTAGTAGGTGTGGCGTAGATGTATTGTTTTGTAGCAAGGCATGTATCTGTTTTATTTTGTAATGTGTTAGCTGTAGTATATATAGCGTAGCATTTGTCACAATTGAGCTCTATTAGTGGCATGCTAGCCGCGTTTATCGCGTATTGCAGCGTAGGTACATAAATTTAAAGTTTAATTTGAGCATATAGCGTAACTGCAACGTCTGTAGCAATATGGCATATGCGTAGCATAATTGTAGCGTTTATTGCTCAGTATAAGTATAGCACATTTTTGTTGACAAGAAAAAAAAATATTTTCTAAAATCTTCATATTCAGTATATACTTTGATGTATGAATATAAACTTTGTTTAAATGGAAACATTCACAGGTAAACAAATTATCGGTTCGCTGCTTCAACCGCAGCTAGACAGACAGACGGACATCCAAAGCTCGCTAATTGAGTTTTCCTTTTAGAGGGCGAACGGTAAAAACCTCTTACTGAAGTTGATTGGAGCTTAAACGGGACGGGACAGGACAGATACGACAGCGATGTTTGTGAATGAATATTCTATTTGCATTAACATTTCTACTCGGGAACAAGGAAAAAGTTTTTTCTGCTTTTGTTCGCGGTTTTTGGGGTACTCGACTAGAATGATACCTTGACAAGAGTTTACCATAATCACATAGGATACAATATATTTTTAAAAGGGTCATTAAAATTTCAGAAGGGAACCTCGATTTGATATTCTTTTTATCAGTTTGTTGAATGTGAATTACGTTTTCTCGTATCGATCATGTTGTCTTTTATTATTTTACCATTTAGTGTAAAGATAGAACTGAACTTATTTTGTAATAGGTGCTTTTTCCAAAGATAAATGGCCGATACGAGACAGACTAACGGACTACAGGTTTTGTACGAACACAAAAAAAAAAAGATTTAATTAGCAAGTCCGGTAAACAGAATGGGCAGCAATCTCTGCCAGTGTAATGATCGGTCCTTTTTCTTTGAAAATGCGCGGGGGCAAATAGTCTTAACAGTGACTTTTTGCCCCCTTTTTACCGAACGTTATGTTGTGATGTTGGAAGGTATTTTGGCTCCAGAACTAAAAAAATCAAGAATAGTGAATTTTAGAAACTACAGCTATATCACAGGGCTGTTAAACTAACCATCGAATATATCAAAGTAATAAGCGCCAAAGTAGCGGTGCCTTGGACTTTGTTTTGCTACTCGAAGCTATGAGTATTGCTGTAATACCCACCAGAACAGACGTTATCTCGTACCACCAGGAGAGCGACTCGTTCATCTCATTACTTTAACATAAAAAAGCTACTAACAAAATCTCACTAACTCTTTTACGAAGCCTTCCGACGGAACAAAACAAACTTAACTTTACAATCCCAGAAGACCCGAAGACAAATACAAAACTACTTATTTCGAAGATAAAACAAAGGGTAAGAGCGGGATTAACGAACGGAATCGGAAAATTTTCCCATTCCGATACTTATCCGAGGAATAGTTCTAAGGAAATCGGCTTGAGACTGCGATGTTAAAAGATGGCCGTTTGTTCTAGAATAAGAAACAAATCTTTTTGTTTTAAAGGAAACTTTTAAGAAAGTGTAGGAAGGAAGGCATTTATTGCGCTAAAAGCCCGCCCGGACCTAACTTTAAAATGGATTCAACTTTGTCCGTTGCATTTAGTCTGGCCTTCTATTACACTAT
This sequence comes from Biston stratarius, assembly GCA_950106695.1. Lineage (NCBI taxonomy): Eukaryota > Metazoa > Arthropoda > Insecta > Lepidoptera > Geometridae > Biston > Biston stratarius. Next base: position 41,052,606 of record OX467106.1, on the reverse strand, counting down.
ACTGTAAGGTAAAACCTCTTTTTTCATTTAATTTTTTATTTTTTTATTTTTACTTAAGGTAGAAAATAAAAAATTACAAAGAGCAAACATGTCCCGCTTTTTGCACTAGGGAAACCTGTGTCGCAATACCCAGTGTCTTCCATATTAAATTTTGACATTTAAGTAAGCTAGTATATACATATTTGTAGTCATGACAAGTATATAGTATGTAAAAAGTATAAGTACTAACAACATGTATTTGCTTGCGTGAGTGTGTGGGTGTAAATGTGTGTGTGTGTGTGAGTGTGTGTGTGTGTGTGTGTGTGTGTATGTTTGAGTGTGTTTGATGTAAAAGTAATGAGTCGAACAAATTTATTGCTAGGCACCCAGATTGTCTCCATAGGTTTGTAACAATGACAGCTCAGTGGTTAGCGCTGTTGATTCACATGCCGAAAGGTTTGGATTCAAACCTCAGCAATGCGCTTGAGCTGCCGGTGAAGGAAAAACATCGTGAGGAAACTATAGCGTGGCTACGCTGGCTAGTTACCGCCCCCAAGTTGAAAATCTACCGCGAAGCACCTAACGGTGTGTTCCAGCAGACTCACTTGATAGCGATCTCCATTCCAGGATGGTATGCTTTACCATCTTTGACCACACAATCATCAGGTGAGCTGTGGTCAAACAATTTACGTGTTAACAGTTTAATAAAACGTTTTTCAAAAACTTAAAGCATAGTACAATGCGCTCATGGCCTCGTCTTGCTTCATCATAATTTTGTTTACTTTTTTCACTGTTTCGCACACAACCGCTCATTAATAAAGCCCGGTGTATAATGACGATGGCGCATCACTCTCCGGTAGCGAATTTAACGAGAGCCATCCGTCGTTTGGCGTGTTTGTGGCTGAATACAACGAAGGGGAGGAAAGGGGTTCGATCAACGGTCACTGATGAATTGCCCTTAAAATGTTTTGATTGAACGAGCGTGAAATTTTTACGCGTGAATAAACTTTTACGTCTTTATTTACATACTGTTCGGACCAAGCAGTTGGTCGAACTACCGCGATACGCGGCGCTCAAAGAAAGACTTACGGGCTAATAATTGATTTGAGGGTTACCTTGTCGAGGGTCGCATTGACATGCGACACCGAGTCCCAAGCCTGGCGTAGGTGTCTAGGTGGTGTTTGTGTGTGTGGTATTGTGTTTTGTGGTGAACTCAGGATTCAAGAGTGACGGGCGACAGACTTGCCACTGGGCGGTGACGGCGGAAGCCGGCAATGCGTGTGCGCAACAAGCGGGTGCCTCAGGACAGTTTATGTCCTGTTTTCCTTTCACTTTTAGTTTCCGTGCACTTCAAATCAACCAATTCGCACGGAAACAAATTACAATAGTTATAATAGAACTCAACAACAAAATGCAATTCGCCACGTCTTCTCGTTAACCAAGCGAGCGAACGAGCGGCACAAGAGACAATGACAGATAAAAACGTTTTTTTCTTTTGCCAATTGTATTGACTTGTGACTCGCGGCATTTGTCCACGCGTTTACGGTTGCAAACACATACTATTTGCCCCATGTAACTACACTCGAGTTTTTCGAGATTTTTCTCTTTTTTGAGTTTCTGACTGTCCGATAGAATGGGCATGAGAGAATAAGACCATGTAGATTTAAAGCACATTAAGAGACTACTGAAATAATATTTTTTCTTATTGCGAATTCGGGTAAAAATACATTTGTGTAACTGTGCATTTACAGAACGGTGTAAAGCAGAGGTATTACTAACAAAAGAAGATTTTACGCAGTCCTTTGAAAGCAAACACTCTTAATCTTATTCTTTAGAAGTCATTATTTCAGCCACACCTTTTGTTATATCGTTGCTCTTTCTTTGTGATTTAAATGTGCGGTTTCTTCACTTCCTTCTTGTTCTGACTGACTAAGCGCTTGACCATAGTTTTTAATAGGATAACACAAGCATTTTTTGGAATAAAATAGCAATATTTGTTTTGAAATAAATACAAGAAATTAAAAAATGGCATAAAGTTACAGCAGTTTTTAAAAAAAAACAGCAATATTAGCTCTGTGGTTAGCGTGATCGGTTCACAAGCCGATGAAGGTGGCTTCAAACCCCAACAATGAGCTTGAGCTGCCGGTGAAGGAAAACATCGTGAGGAAACCATAGCGTGGTGGTAGGGTACTTTCTAGTACACGGCTGGCTAGCTACCACCCTCAAGTTGAAAATCTGCCGCCAAGCATCTAACGGTGTGTTCCGGCAGCCTCACTTGAGAGCCAGTTCCATTCCAGGCTAGGTGTTCTTTACCATCTTCGACCACATCGTCACTTAACATCAGGTGATCTGTGGTCAAACACCTAACCTGTAAGCCATAAAAAAAAGTGGCGGTGTGGTTAAAGATGGTAGAGCATACCTAGCTTGGAATGGAACGGCTTTCCGGTTAATTCCGGAACACATCGTTAGGTTTTTAGCGGCATATTTTCAATTTTTTTTAATGAAACATAATGAGACGTTTGTGATGCTCTGATAGTAAAACATAAGGCATGTCCATGACCTTAGCAGCGATACACAGAACTTAAAGTAGCAAAACATAGAGACATTCTTTGAGAAATGCAATGGTTAGTCTCAACAGCTCCGTACTTTCGGTAGCTGCAGTACCTTTCAAACCGGAACACAGTAATATTTACACACTACTGCTTCGCAGCAGAATATCTGGTAACTTGTGTAACTTGGTAACACATTAAAAGGCTTATAAATGACGATTCAATGATGAATTTGAAGCTTCCGAGCCTAACACATCGGCGTGAAGTGGCTAGTCTGTCGGTTTTTTATCGTATACACTGCGTGATACTACAAAATCCAAGAACTACATGACCTTATCTTGCCGTCGCCGTTTTACAACAATAAAACCAGGCAATCGACCAAAACCCTCTTACAACGGAAATACCCTACAAACGTACTAAACGTTTCCAGACCACGTTCCTTGTAAGAACTGCTGAGGTGTGGAACTCGTTGCTGGCGTTTGTGTTTACAAATAAGTATATCCCGGGGTTGTTAAAGAATAACGTGAATAGGTATTTCCTAAGCAAGCGTGCTCCATCTTCGGCTACATGGTCGCTTTCCATCAGGTTAGATCGTGGCCAAACGCATGCCTAGTCCGTTGTAAAAAAAGTGAATTTGAGGGTAGCTTACCAGCCGAGCACTAAACAAGTTTTCTAGATGTATACGCCGTTGTAGACCACATCTTTGATTAACACCAGATGCGTTAGCGGTATAACACAAGCCTATCTAACAAATAAAAATTATTTTAAATCAAAGTCAAAATCAAAAATCAAAAAGTCATTTATTCAGTTTAGGCCCTGGTAAGGAAGGCACTTATGAACGTTAAGTTACATTTTTGAATCTACCACCGGCTCGTAATTACACTTCAACTGACTCCGGCAAGAAACTCAGCAAGGCATTTTTTTTGTGGATCTTTCTTTTCATATTAGGTTACAGTTTACAAATATTAATACATTATGCTTACTACAATTGTCACTTAGCCAGGGGGATGCGAGTGCAGAGAGAAGCTACAACAACCATATATTCCTGTCTTCCACGTAATGAGCCACCTTATAGTAGGCTTTGTCAATTAACCTCTGCTTTATAAAATCTTTGAATTTATTATAGGACATTTTAGTTACCTCAAGTAGGATTTTATTATAAAACGCAATTCCCGAGAAAAGACTTATTAGCTTTAGATAACCTGAATCTAGGTGTCACAATTTTATCTTTATTTCTTGTATTTAAGTTATGGCGGCTACTATTAATTTCATTTAAATTTTTCCAGACAAACATAATGTTTTCGTAAATGTACTGTGACGGTAACGTTTAATATCTTAAAATCTTTAAATCGATTTCGTAGTGATTCGCGAGGACCCAAACAATAGATTGCGCGAATTGCACTTTTTTGCAGAATAAAAATTGTTTCAAAGTCCGCAGCTGAGCCCCACAGCATTTCAAGTTCACAGCAATTTCGCGACTTTCTTGTCCTGAATAAAAAAATCTTGTAGTTTTACTTATAGACTCTTAACCATATTTTCCTGCTTAGGTATAATAAAATTATGTTGAACTGGGAAGGGCCATACAATATGAGGCACCATCTGGCATGACGCACTTCGTTAGTAGTTCTTTATGTTGGGCTTGGCTTGATACACACGGACGTTATGTTTGGAAAGCATTCTAGTAACATATACGTTGTATAATTTTAATTTCACTCAGTTTAAAACCTACTCCAGATAGAAGTAGCCCGTGATTGAAGTTAAAATATATGTAGCTAGCTAAAACCGCGGCTAAGCATGCTCACACTACCACAGTTTATGGTGGTAGATGCAGCAGCATACAGTGAAGTGTTTTTTGTTTCATTAAGACAAAATTAAGTCGAAAATTCAGTATTTCGATTTAATAATTATTTTTTTTATTTATCAGTCGAGCATGACCAATGGTATCAATTGAATTCGTAGTCTTCTGTTTATCGAGTAACTTTGGTACTTATAACACACACACACACACACGCACGCAAAAGATATTGTGTAACACATTACATGGAATACCAGCGCTGGCTGTGTACAGTTGGCATTATGCTGAGTTGAAGTCGGTTTATGAAGATTTCAAAATTGATAAAGCTTTTTATCCATGTTTATTGTTTTTTTAAGTTTGTATATTGTTTTTCTGTCGCAAATACAGTGTTGTCAATTATTTTTAGTTTATTTAATTTAGTTACAAATAACTAACATCACTTAATAACATGAATACAATAACTTATAATCTTAACTTAGGTCGATTACGGATTTATATTGTTCTAGACAAATACCCTCTACTTCGTCTCCAGTGCAGTGGCACATGGCCTTCGCTATTGCATGTATATAAATCTCATTCGAAATATCACGAATTAAAAAGAAATCGGCTTTGCCCATCTCATGCGCTTACCAACAAACTTCATTTGTTTTTATTTATATACAAAATAAATTAGTTAAAAGGGTTCAATAAATATTATTTTCTTTCTTCCTTTACATTTAAGAATGTGTGTGGGCGAGAGCGCGAACTTTTGTGCATGTGTGTATTAGTGGAAATTTAGCTCGTCGTTCGCCACAGCAGTGTGTATCCAATTTTCGCCTTCACACTTTGTGCGTACCCAGTTGAGATATTTGGCTCGTATTCATTATATCTCTTGAACTGTGACATTTTTTATACGAAAATTCCCAAGTGTCATATTTCTTTCACGCTAGGGAAGATCTTTTGGCTCTTGTTACGGTTTGGATAGCTTTATTGCGGGTTTAAAGAAATATCTTTATGTTTCTTGTAGAGCTTACGTCCAGTTAAAGATATTTCCTAGCTATTTGAAACATATTTTTTTTTGTTTTCCTTATACGGGATTATGATTAAACGTGAATAGTTTAGTTATACCGGAAACTCCGCCAAAGCCAAAGCCAGGTTTGAAAAACAGTAAGTAAACTCCAATGAACCTGTTGCTATGGACTCGGAATCGATCTCAAAACCTTACATGAAGGAAACGCTATTTTATTTTTTGTAAAATTTTTGAGATGTTCTACTCATAAAGTCATTTTGTAACCCTTTGATACGTAAGTGAAAGCTGTCACAACAGATTTATAAGGTAACCCTATTCGGAAATAGATCACAGATGGGGTAACAGTTACTTAGGAAATAGGACAAGGGAAGGAAAATTGCTGACGTAAAGTAATTTCATTTGGAGGATGAAGATGTGCCTGTTTTATGACGAAGGTTTCCCTAAACAGATGCGTATAAAAATGTATCATAAAAATAGTGTAATAAATTACATATTTCCTTGAGTTTTAAATTAATTTAATAACAATATAACTCTTTATTGTTTACACCAATTATAACAGTATAAACTCAGTAAAACTAGAGAAACTATTGGCGGCCTTATTGCTAAGAGCAATCTCTTCCAGTCCAGCTATTTGACGTAATTTTTTTTATTTACTTGTCTAAGTATTGTGTCGAATAAATGTTTTTCTTTCTTTAGATATTTCTTTCAAATGCATTGACCATAATTGGTTTTGTAGTTCATTTATAAGCAGTATAAGAGAAAGAGAGAATAACACCGCAGTGTCAAAAAAAAAAAACATTTTACACAGCGCCATCTAGCCCCAAACTAAGAAAATATTGTACTATGAAAACCAGATAACTGATAGAACACTTACATTTTTTTTTTTTTGTAAAAACATACATACAGAACACTCAGGCACACAGCAAACACTCAAGCTCGTCACAAAAATATTTGCCCTGAGAGGGAATCGAACCCATACCCGATACGCACTGCTCTTAAAGATACACTACTAAATGACCTACAGGGCAGTCGAAAAATATGTTTATCTATAATCTAACAAAGTCTCACAACAGAGCCAGTTCCATTCGAGGCTAGGTGTGCTTTACCATCTTCGACCACATCGTAACTTAACGTTAGGTGAGCTGTAGTAAAACACCTAGCTTACCAATCACAAAAAAAATTCGCGATATAACTGTTTTTTACGGGTTGAACCGGTATAACGGATTACGTCTTTGACATTTCATTGACATGCTTGACACGTTTTTTATATCTGACAGGCTAGAGTTTGACCAAAGCTACTGATGATATGATGTAGCGTGAATTTGAAGTGACAGTCAACTTAAAATTTATAAAAAATCTTGGGCAAACTCATTGAATATTAGTTACATAACAAAATATCTGCAGTCTAAATTATTTTTCTCGACGGTCGCAAAGTAAACAAGACAGGATGACAAACATTTTACCGTCAAATTTTCATCTTCATAAAAAATTTAAGCTTTTTGTTACGGTCAATACCCCTGATTACTAACCATCACTGAACGTTTCACACGTGAGTAGAAAATATACAAAAAAACACAGATGAAAATGGACGCGGTACTTAGTTCAACAAGAGGAACTATATCTCGTTCTTCTCAGATTCGTATTTCATATCAGGAGATACGGAACATTTTTTTTAAATTTACTTTACAAAAGATTAATAGATTTATTTGTTTTTAATTATTTTTTGTTTATGATATACAGAACTAACATATATACAGATATACATATGTTAGTTTAATTAATCTTAATCTAAGGTTAAAGTACTCGTACTTAGTTTGTGTGTGTACCCCTCCTCAACCATATCTGAGGGAAGAGAGCGACCCGACACACGACACCACCGTAAGAAGAAGCATTTGATGGTGAGCATGAATGCTTGAGACATTTTTGTTATTTATGTTTATTGAAACGTAAGTTGTGAGTTCTAAGCCGTGGTGGTGCCGGCGTAAGAAAAGTACCCCACCCTCTCTACCCGTGGTTGCCGTAAGAGTCGGCTAAGGGATGTAATCCAGAAGATGGGCAGCAGCGTCTTCCTTGAACAATCACACCTAACTGCGCTCGCCAACCCGCCTACCAAGCGTGGCGAGTATTGGCAAAACCCCCCCAGGAGGAGGCCTATGTCCAGCAGTGGACGTCCTATGGCTGATGATGTGATCTGATTTATTTACGACGTTACCATTTAGTTTTTTTCGTATTTCTGTAAAAAAACTTACTCTGCAGTTTTACGGACCACAGGCCTTGGTGGCAAGTATTTCCACGAAATGTCAATAAAGTTATTTCATTTTCTGTTACGCCCAATCTTTCATTTACGATTCGGGGAACTAACAATTTGTCGATATTTGTGCACAGTTGATTTTGGCTTTCGGGATAATAGTTTGTTTACGGCGATCTAGTGAAGCTACCAGTCATTATCATTCAAACAAATCAATTCAATGAAACGTAGTGCTAATTTAATTTATTTAGTTTTGAGAGACAACGACTATTACTGCAATCGACGCATTAAAACCTAATTTAAGTAGTAGAAGCGGAAGATGTTGTACCAGTGCCATGTTCAGTGGAAAGACATAGTGTTAGCCTACCCCTTCGAGAAAGGAGTGTTTGTATGTACATATATATATATGTATGCAAAAAATTACAAGTCATTTTTCTATACATATTAAAATATTTAAATTAAAGTATCAGAGTCATAACATATGTTAATAACAATATGTCAATGTAATTAAATGTTAATATAAACGTATAATATTACTGAATAATAATTTAATAACCTATTATTTTAAATAATCGTCAAAAAGTGGCTAAAAGCCTAGATTAAGCAAATTAAATGCGCTCACTAAAGTATAAATTTAAGTTTTACGAAAATTTATATTGTCCGACATATTAGTACTTTTAACTTAGTAAAACATGAAACTTAGATTTATTTTATTGAAATAGTAAAAAAGTTATTTTCTTTTTATTAAATGCATGTTTTTATACGATCTCGACCTTACAAATATTATATATCACTTGATATAGGTATATTTGGTATATCTAATAAACTAGATAGGCTAGACTAGCCACTTGATCATTCAAGTAGCGTTTATTAGATATTGTGCATGTTTTGCTCATACAGTTCTTCTAACAACGAATTCGGGAAATTAAAAATAAGCTTGACAGCAACCGATCAGCCAGGAAGTGTGACAAAACACTTCTTCATAAAAGTTAAGTACCTTCTATTCTGTTGTATAAAAAACTACTAGAATAAACACTCAACCAATCTGAAGCAACTTTAATACCTATTGTTTCGTCGGTACTAAGTCATCTGTCAAAGCGTCGAGCACACACGGACCCACGTTATGTGGTTGTCAATAACACAGAGCTTAATCAGGGTATTGTCTTGCTTTTGTCAAAATTACACTACCTGCCTTGATGATAAGGAAAATTACATTATTTTATTAACATCTTGTTGGAACCGCTTGTCTAGTCTAAACGCGCTTACCAAACTGCGTAAGTTTATATGTATAGACTAGAGACTTGACCGGAGTTTTTTAAATGTTTAATTTTGTCATCTGAATTCATGTTGATTTTGGCGGCCTCGTCTTGCTACGCGCTGGTAAAGCAAGTGCAGGCAAATAAGACGAGGCCGCACGTGTGTTGTTCTCAGCTTTGTCTCCATGATGAAGGCCAGCGGATGTGGCCGAAACTATAGTCGGAGCATCCGATATAATTAAACGTGAGTATTGAAGCATAAGTAAAATAAAAGTATTAAAACCACGTCAGTTTTAATAGTCTTATAAGCGTTATTCTTTTATTTTTGTTTATTTCGTGTTTCTCAATACATTTACATTTAAAAAAAAGTAATCCACATAGAGCCAACGACGCGGAATATGGCTCAATTTTGTCAAATGTTATTATATATATGTGGCCGAAACTATAGTCAGAGTATCTGATATAATTAAACGTAAATAATGAGGCATAAGTATAACAAAAGTATTGTTAAAACCACGTCAGTTTTTGTAGTCTTAAACGTTATTCTATTTTATTTATCGTTTATTTTATTTTTATTTGTTTCGTGTGCAATACTTTTATTAAAAAAAGTATAACCCACATCGAGTCAGCGACGCGGAATATGGCTCAGTTACGCTTAAATAATGTTATACCTAGGCTGTCATAATATTATTGCCTACGCTGTGAGGGCACTGGTTTTGTCATAGTGCTCCTGCCAAGTTAACTTATTAGAAAGGAGCTACGTAATGTACTTGGGACCTGGACTTTGTCATGTAACTTAATGTTGATTTAGTTACATTTCGTTCCTTGTAGAGTTGTCTGGCAGAAAACACCGCCTTTCAACTAACGCTATTATTTTAGCATGCATCTGTGCGTGTGTATGTGTGCTTGTGTGTGTATGTTAGTATGGTTATTTAAGTATTCGAGAATTATATATATTCGACCTGGTTATAACGTTTATTCAAGCTCCATATCTATGATTGGCGTGCAAAACTATCAATATTTGCGAGGTGTTGTTACTCTTGAATGTTAAATGGACTGCACGGAGCTTATGTTAGACGTGAGTTGGGTATATGTAACTATCGGTCAACAAATATTAATAGTGTGAAATAATATAATGTGGGGAAACACTTTTTGTGTTGCTTCTAAAAAACCATCGTTTTTTATAAAGTCACCACGACTGTACATGACTGGACTCGAATATGACTTCCTTGTGTGACTTTAACGGTGAATTAAACTTGACTTGACTTTTCATATAATACTTGAAAAATTCATAACACTTGACACTGGAAAATGCACAATAAGCCACGCTAAAAATAAAGAAGAAGAAATTTTGCACTATATAATTAAAATAAAAAAAGGCAAATCTGGGCTTGTAGTAAAGTTACTACGACTTTACTGGAACATGACCGGGCTCAAATATGACTTACTTTGTGACTTTGACTGTGACTTAACCTTAATATTTTTTTATAAATAACTTTATAATTGAAAATTTCATAACACACGACAAAGTGTGATCAGGATGTTTTGTATGTATTATAAGTAAGTATTTACAAAAAAAAAAAAGTTTTTTGTTAGCTGTCTGGTTCTTAGCTAAGCTTTACTTAATTTGAGGTTAGATGGCACTGTGTAAAAATGTCTTTCAATATTTATTTATTTAGGAACAAAAAATGAAGAAAAAGTAGCTACCTCATTATTTCAATAAAATTAAAAACAAATGCTAATATATTTTTTTAACTAATCTACTTCGTAAGATGTATTACCGTTTATATTTATTAATTAACCTACTGGATAACTTAGGTATACTTAGGTATTCCTCTTATAAATATATCAGAGTCACTGAGCGTATATAGAATATTGGCAGTAATTTCGCTTCCAATTAGTTCCCTCTTTTTGAACACTAGACAGGCGAAAAAAGGCCGTTTCCGCGAATAAAATATATATTCCAAAAACGAGACAAAACGTGAAGTACTTATTGCTTTAAAACGATTTTATCATAAAACCTGATACAATTAAAAACGACACTCACAGAAACTCAATGGTCATAACAGAAATACTTTACTTTCTAGAAGCGTAATATTGGACATTCATTCGTATTTATTTTGTTCTCTATTTGTCTCTCGAGTAGTTCAAATACTTCAAGTTTGTAGCAATATCCAGTCACTGATTCCGAAATCGAATTTGTTTGATCATCGACAACCTTGCATAGTCCACTGCTGTACATAGGTCTCTCACAGGACACGTCACTCAGCGCGATTTTCAGCTTTTTGGTTCCAGCCACTGCTAGCTGTCTTACGTATATCGTCACTCCATCTAGTCTCAAGGCGTCCTACACGTCTACCCCAGGTTGTCGGTTCTGCGGAAGAAATGACCAGCCCACTGCCACGTCAACTCTTCTCTTCTTTCTTCTTTTTTTCTTTTGTTTGAGAAAACATTGCTTATATTCATTAATTCACTTGTGTTTAAAGAAATAAAACAAGAGTATTTAAAATTAAATTTGTGCTAGACATACACGGTTTGGGGTAGCAGTCTGAAATGTGGCCTGTTGCAGGCGTCCATGGCCCAGGGTGAACTTTCTTCTTCTTCTTCTCATTTGTATCACTCTTGGCAGAGTGGTCGTGGTCAACATGTTGTTTGATTCCGAATGGAAGGTATAGTTCGCCGTACGATGTCCCGCCATCTCTCTTTGCTAGTCATTCTAGTGCACTCGTGTATGGGTCCGCCTACCAGAACTTTACTTGGTCAGCCCACCGCATTGGAGACCTTCCGCGTGGCCTAGTGCCTTCCACCTTGCCTTGGACAACTTAACTTACTTCAGTGAACTTACTATCAGGCAAATCGAAGGATAGATTGCCGTTGTTAAGCCTAAAAAAAAATCAGAAGTGTGTTTGTGCACGATGGCTGCGCTAAAAAAGTCTTTTAGCAGGAAAAAACAGACAGGAAAAATACGCTAATGGTTTTAATTTACTCGTTGTTTTTAGGATAACCATTGCTTAAATATAAATATTTTACAACCAAGACGTTTGCCATATAAATTACAGTAAAACACGGTGACCAATTAAACAAAAGCTCTGAAAAATCCGGTAGTTGGTTTTTATGGGTACTTCGGAGAAAAACAAAGAGATCGTGGAGCTCTAAATGCAATGGTACAAGGGACATTGCGACGCAGCGTGAAAATACGTAAAAATATTGTATCATGCAGAAATATTTGTAGCGATGTATTTTGTAGCGATGATAGCTCAGTGGTTAGCGCGGTAGGCCAATTGGCAAATGTTTGCCAATACTCGCCACGCTTGGCAGGCGGGTTGGCGAGCGCAGTTAGGTGTGATTGTTCAAGGAAGACGCTGCTGCCCTTCTTCCGGATTACATTCCGACTCTTACGGCAACCACGGGTAGACAGGGTGGGATACTATTCTTACGCCGGCACCACCACGGCACAAGCGTATGTAATAAAAAATAAATAAATGGAAAGGTCCATCTGAAAACAGCCACTATTGTCATTGACATACAAGACAGTCAATCATTGCCACCACTGAAAGGAATTGAGTTACATTAAAATAGCCATTTTTTAGGGTTCCGTACCCAAAGGGTAAAAACGGGACCCTATTACTATTCGCTGTCTGTCTGTCCGTCCCTCTGTCTGTCACCAGGCTGTATCTCAAGAACCGCGATAGCTAGACAGTTGAAATTTTCACAAATTATGTATTTCTGTTGCCGCTATAACAACAAATACTAAAAACAAAATAAAATAAATATTTAAGGGGATACATACAACAAACGCGATTTTTTTGCCTTTTTCATAGATAATGGCGTGGAACCCTTCGTGCGCTAGTCCGACTCGCACTTGACGGTTTTTTTTATCTGTCTATTTGACTTGTGTTGTTTTATTTTCTTTTTGTACCTTTAGTTCCACCGTCTACTTTCCATTGAAATCCATTTTACTTGTTAATATGACACCATTGAAGGGAGAATTTCGGCAGGAACGCGAAACTTAAAAAAAACATTTTTTTTTTAACTATTTTTTTAAAGTTGTCATTTCAGTGATATAAAGTGAATCAAGTGGTTTCCTGTTATTTTCAAAACAACATATAAGCTGACTGAATGTGACTTTTTTTAATTTATTGACAAGCTAGTTGTTTGCCCACAGCTCACCTCATGTTAAGCGACGATATGGTCGAAGATGGTAAAACACACCTAGCCTGGAATGGTTCAGGCTCTCAAGTGTGGCTATCGAAACACAGTGGTTAGGTATTTGGCGGCAGATTTTCGTCTTGTTGGTAGCTAGCCTGCCGAATACTAGAAAATAATTTACGACCATACTATGGTTCCCTCACGATGTTTTCCTTCACCGCCAGCTCAAGCTCATTATTGTGGTTTGAATTCACGCCCTCCGGCGTGTGAACAGACCTCGCTAACCACTGAGCTGAAATCGCTTCTGTCTACTGACTGTGCCTTGACTGTGACTAAGACTTATTTTTAAGCGATTTTGTCACCATTCAAAACAAATGACAATCGTAGAATGTACAAAATGAGATATTAACCACTTGAGTACCTACATGACATTAAAATCATATTTGCGGATGTGATTTACTATTAGCACAACTTCCACCCGTATGTACACGCAATCCCATAAATGTTAGTTTTAATCGTATACCTCCAGGCGCGTACAATTATACCTTTACCATATGGAAACTGGTCTCCGTCTAAACAGTTCCTGCGGCGAAGCATTTTTTTTTTGGCTAAACAGTCGCTCTAGAATTACCTTTGTTTGAAGGTACCATTTTATTCTGTGCGTTTAATTTACAGCTGAGTGCAGTGGTGGGTGAAAATTATGTTTTTGTGGAGAGACTTTGAGGGTTATTAAGTTTGTATAGCACTCGTTTTGCGTAAGTAAAAAAGGTCTTCGCTCTAAAAGCGTCAAGAATATAGATATAGATAAAAACATAGAAATATCTTCGACATTACTTTGACAAAATGAATTTCGTGTAATATAATTTTCGTTGAAATTAATTTGAAATTGAAATATTTGAGTGTTCTAGGTATATATTTAGTTTATTTCCGCTTAACAGTCGTTCCAGCTACAACAGAAATTAGGATATAAATTTAAAAAAATTGACAAATATTTAAAACACTTGAAAATAATTTTTAAGAACTTTTACGATAATATTATTAAGCGGAAATAAACTAAATATATACTTAGACCACTCAAAATGGACTTTCGCAAAATAGCGCCTGATTCAATCCATTATCTGAAATAATTGATATATATAAGCTAGATAACATTATTGATTTTTTTTTCTTCTCTTTCTTCTTGGCATCGCACTCTGTGTACTCTGCCAGTTTCAATGTTTCTGTATTTTAAGTCTTCAGTTTTCAGCTTCTTCATCTTTATAGTCAAAATCCAGTCTTGATCAAGTCCAGTCCGTGCCAGTCATATCCAGTCATGCTTTTGTAAAGTAGTAGCGACTTTACTATAGGCTTCGATGGAGTTTTGGAAGCAACACGAAAAGTCATGTTTCACTACACTATATCACTTTCCCACACTTGCGCTTGCAATTCGGCACTTTATAAATAAAGCACCACTATTTTTATACATAAACAATCGAAAAAACGCTAGTTTTGGAAAAAATACAATGGGGCGACATGACTCGTACCGCGTTCCCACCAAAAGAGGTGTTAATTATGAGGAATTTAGAATCAGCCCTGTTTTTTTATAAGCTGTCCCACTGCTGGGCACAGGCCTCGTCTTCTTTGAGAAGGATAAATCCATAGTCCACCACGTTGGCCAAGTGGGAGTTGGCAGACTTCACATATCTTAGACAACTTTTTCTTTTATGAACTCTCGTATATGTAGGTTTCCTCACGATGTTTTCCTTCGCCGTTATGCGGGATACTCACGTCAATTATATTGGAAACTACGACTACAGTGCGCGTTGTACTCATCTTTTTCTCCAAGATGAAGGGCACCGGATGTGGCCGAAATTATAGTTAGAGTTTCCGATATAATTAAACGTGAGTGATTACCCTTAAGTTTAACAAAAATATGTCAAAACTACGTCAGATTCCATAGTAAAAAAGATCACATTAGAATTTACATTAAACAAACAAAATATAAAAGAAACAAAAACAATTTTTTCATAAAATTTTTCGTTTATTTATTCAAATTCATGTCAAAAATACATAATATTAATTATGTACATATCAATATAATGAAATACTATAGTTGATATTATATACTAACAAGTAATTAAATTAAAAATTTAAAAAACACCCTACGCAATTAACTAAGCTTAGCTAAGAACCACCGCAAGGAAACTGGCTTTCAAATGAATAAAAACCGCATCGAAATCGGTCCATCCGTTTGAGAGCCACTACACACACACAGACAGACATCGATGTTAAACTTATAACACTCCTCTTTTTGCGTCGGGGGTTAAAAATACACATTGGAAAAACTAAACTAAACACAAAATCACTCGCGCTCCGCATCCACACGCCCAAACGTTCCTGTAAAGCTGGCTGAGTCACTTCGTTGGATGGCCGCGAGATGTGTTGTCAAATAAAGGACCGAAATAAATATACTAGCAAAAAGCTGAGCTTTGAGAGGGCTCGCGTAATTTTTCTAACGGGTAATGATTTTTAAGACAGTTGTTATTTTACAACCTGATTCTAGTGGTGTCATCTAGTATTAAGTAGATTAACTACGATTTATTTGAGTATTGAGTTTAATTCTGTTGCAGCGATGCTAACTCTTTGGTTTTCTAACAGATGGCGTTAGTAATTCAATAACATTCTATCCAATGAATACAAAATTGTTAATATTCATTTTTTTTATGGTTATAATATTTTTTTTACTAGATAACACATTTCGATAAGAAGTTAAATTACTATGTTAAAGTACAAATCTATAGGCATGATAGTTTTTCAAGAAAGTGTACCACAAAAATGCTCAGGTTGTGGAATAGTGTTAAGCTTCCTTTGCTCGCCCTGACTAAATAAATAAAAAATATGGAGAAGTTTAAAATGATATTTCCTAATTACATATGGCCATAATGCTGAAGGCGTTTGTTTGCAACGCAAGGCTAGCCAGCATTTTGGTCACGTGTAGTCACTTTGACAGTATCTTTCGTCTTTTCAAGATACTTAAAGACATTTATTTTTTTAAATCAGCTTCTAGTGTCCGACTACCTTCAAAGGCCTCCTCTTTCCACAATACTGCCCGGTATTTGGCTTTGGTGGTCTAGTGACTATCGAGACGATATAATAGTTCGTCACACCACCTTCGTCTGGATCGCTCAAATTTTGCATCCAATGTACGGTGGAATTTGCCCAGCAGCTGTTTGACATACAACATACGTGGCCCGCCCAGCAATTTCCCAAAATTATCATAATTTAAATTAATTAAAAACAGAAACTTTAAATATCTGTTATACTTATAGTTGCACTTTCTATTTCTAATCTGATAGGAATCAGATTCAAAAAGTGTTGGTGAACATTTCACCTCAAACTAAGCAAAGCTTAGAAACTGGGAACCAAATAATTGACAGTTTTTTTTTGTTGTAAATACATATTTATAGTATAAGAATTCAGATTAACTAAAGAATAAAACAAAGGACATAGTTAATGAAGTTTTCAAATATCCCAAAGGGTTAAAAAAGTAGGGGAAAACATACAATTGTTATTTTTTAATTGTGTATATATGTAACTAAAGATATATATTTTTTTGTAAATGGCCTAGAGAAGCTAAGGCTGTCTACTGTCTCTTCTTTTTGTTATGGCATATTGAACCTTACCGGAGATCGGTCTAGTAGCTGCCAGATTGCAGCCGGCAATCTTCGAGAGAAATCGCTAAAATTTTCACTAGAAAGCTCCAAACAGCAATAAAACCTCGCACCTAATCCCGCCTCTGCACTTATTGCTTCACGACATCTTACAAGACATGACAAAAACAATATTAAAGTAATGAAAATTTTAAAATAAACTTTTTTATTATTGGATGGTTGGACAACAGTTTAACTGAAAAGCATAGTAGTTTGCAAGAATTATCTAGTACAAAAAAATATTGGTAGTAGGTATTTAATAGCAATCCAGGTTCGATTCCCACTTAGGATAGCATTTGTGTGACGAGCATAAATTTCCTCTACATATGTATATCTGCGTGATCTGTATCTAGACTAATAATATTATAAAAAACGTTTGTAACTCTGTCTGTTTGTAATCTTTTTTTGCCTAAACGTCTGATCAGATCTTACTATAATTTAACAATTAAATTTTATACTATGATGGTTAACTTGTAATTTTATATACATATGTCCACGCTAATGAAGTCGCGGGCAAAAGCTAGTGTATTATAAGTATATATTTACAAAATAAAAAAGTATTCTATCAGTTACTTAGTCACGAGCTAGATGGCGCTGTGTGAAATGTGTCCTACGATATTTATTTATATAAAAAAATTGTACGTTTGACTTCGAATCTGGAGGTCTAGATTCTAATTTTACGGCACACTCTTATGCTTTTTTTTAAGTTATATGCGTGTTGATAATCCTCCACTTGGGAAGCATAATGACCTTAACCTTACCGGAATAAGAATGGACGCTGGCAAGCCCAGTGGTCCCAAAAAAGCGTCCTTACTGACTTGACGAGCCAGTGCAACAGCGTTACTAATTGATATTTCAGTGTATTGCTTCGAATAAGTGTGCAGAAGACACCATCTCGTTGAAATTTGTCTAGTTTTGTTTGAATATATGTCCTAAATTTTAGATATTTCTAGTTGAAAATTTCCACCATATACCTAACGAAAAGCTTTTCATTTCATTTAACATTTTCAGTTAAACGTCACTTGGAGCAGCGAGCAAACACCTATAAAGAAAAACGTAAATAAACAACATTTCTTTTAATGTATGTGTTTTTGCTTGGACAAAACCATTTCATTCTACTGAAAGCTTTTCTGAAATAATTTCTATTAATTCTGAGAAATGTGCCATTTCTATCGGCGACAACTGTACCTCAATTCTAGTTTGACGACAGTATTTCTCTCAAATGGCCAACTTTCTTTATAGCAGTTTTATACACGATCTTACAGATTTCATAGTGCAGTTCCTTATTATATCGCTGTATTTATAAAATTTATTAATAAATAATGACGTAACAGATATATTATGATTTTTTTAAATCGAAGTAATAATTTTTCGAATAAAGATAGAATCACAGTAATCTATCCAAAAGTATTCTTCTATATTTATTTAAACTTAACAAATATTCATTAAAAATTTAAAAACCCCAACACGAGTAACAGAATACTCAATTTCAATTATTTTTTAGAATCACAGATAATACACGATCGAGAAAGACGTATTTTAATTTAATTATTTGTGTTTAAAGTTAATAATATAACTCAATATTCTGTGAATATTTAAAGCGTCTATTTGTTGCCGTTATCAATATCTAGCAAAAAAGAGAAAAAAAAAATCACGTTTGTTGTATGGGAGCCCCCTTAAATATTTTTTTTTTTTTTTTTTTTTTTAGTATTTATTGTTTTAGCGGCAACAGAAATACATCATCTGTGAAAATTGCAACTGTCTAATTATCACGATTCATGAGATACAGCCTGGTGACAGACGGACGGACAGACAGACAGCGGAGTTTTAGTAACAGGGTCCCGTTTTACCCTTTGGGTATGGAACCTTAAAAAAGGGTAAGCATGGGGATTTTCGATAGAAGTGAAAACTTAAAACACGTCACATCATCAGTATGTCTATGACCCATAAGTTTTGCTTCTACCAAAAAATTGCTCAAAGCGGCAAAAGAAGCTATCACGAAACACCCAAACGAAGGAGTGTAACATTTTACAATGTTTTTTTTTTTAAATTTTATTGTAAAAAACGTTCGCGACGTTCTCCTAATGACTATTGTATCGATACACAGAACTTTGAGATGAAAAACAAAGTCCAAGATATCGCTCATTATTTTAATGATAAAATTCCAAAGACGGGTTTGTCGTCTTAACCAATGACCAGCGTATTCTTCGTTGTAGCCAGAAGCTCAAAAAAGCGACATCGTTTCATGGTCGACGTTCCAAAAACTCGAACGAAACGATTTGATTCCACGTTCATTGTGCGGACTGCTAGACAGTGGAATGCGCTGCCAGAGTGGGTGTTCCCCGTTGGATATAATCTGGGTGTCTTCAAGTCGAGAGTGAATATACCGATCTTCTAGGCAAGCGTCCATCTGAGACCCCATCACTTAACATCAGATACGATGGCGGTCAAACGTAAGCCTATTTTTTGTTAAAAAAAATGTACCTGCGGCTGCTTATCGAGATAAGTGATCAGTGAACCACAAATATGGTGCGATTGAGTGATACTACTATTTTGTCAAACATAATAAAATATCCTCAAGGCAAATAACTACGTAGAAAGGTGACGTCCTAATCACGTATTTCAAGAGCTTCCCGTTTCGTCAAAGGGATTTCACGAGCCGTACCGTAGCAACATTTTGTACACATTTTCGTTGATTTCACTCAAGTTCACGCTTGTTGGGTATGCAGTACGACCAATTTATCTATTGAGTCGATTGAGGGAGTCTTAATCGTATTTTCTAGAGAATTCTTGTGAATATATTTAGTTATTTAAATTGACCAACTGTATACATAAGTTGGTTGTTGTAAATATAACGCCAGAGCTCTTTAGCGTAGTGTCTCTTGACCCAAGAGTGAGGTTTATCATACGACAGGATTTAACAAAGCACTTTCACCCAACCTTAAAAACAGTTGCGGATTTCTCAAAAATAATATGAGGTATATTTCGAAAAAGATACCAACTTTTGACACCTGTCACATATTATGGAAAACTTCTACAAAAAAAAAAAAACCACAGTAGAACAATTATTTATGAATTCCTCATTTAAAATAAACTAGCAGACTGCAAAATTCCATTTAAAAAAATTCTATATGGTCTAGGGTGAATGTCATTTTCATAATGAAAGTTCAACGATAAAAATATGAAACTTTCGGATTTTGGACAGTTGAATGAATGAATGAACAAACAAACGATATGATACCAATTATTTAATGTATATACTACGATAAAATTAACTACCTTATCTAAAAGGTCAATAACAATTGAATAGTTCCCAAAACGCTATTGCCACATTGTACGGCAATACTTTTTTTGTAACTTATACCTACTTACTGTACTGTACTTTTTTGTCTGATATTAATTGAAGATGCACTTTACGATAGAGCACGCTTGCCTAGCATTAGGCAAGCAAGAAATTAATCTAGTTTTTTTATCTTAATCTTTGTACAAAATAGAGGCCAGTGTTTTGGACACACGTGGCTTCTTTAGATAAAATGACAGATCTTGGACTATTTAGCTAACAACCCGAAAAACATTCACTCTATTACGCTAAGATTCCTTCCTTTCCACGTCTTATTACGCCATTAAAATTCTCATTCCCTTCCCAATCCTTTAAATTATGATTGATTAAAAGTAAAGCTGTTCCAATGATTGATCACCCGACCTAACAAATTGATGTGCAGATTTATTAGTTGAGGGGCCGCTGGAAGGGTCTTGCAACGACTTATGACGTTGCCTAATAATCGGGTTGAAATATTATTATACTGCCCCATTATATTTGTTATATGAAACTGAAATCAGTATGTCGACAACACTACCTTATTTTAATACGTTGTAATTTAAAATGAGACATTTATTTGTCATATAAATAAATACCGAAAGCCAAAGGACATAAAAACATTACTGCAATAAATTTGTTCCCAATATTAAACGAGTGATTTACTATTGTTTCACATCACATCATCAGACATAGAATGTCCACTGCTGGACATAGGCCTCCTCCAGGGGGGGCTTTGTCAATACTCGCCACGCTTGGCAGGTGGGTTGGCGAGCGCAGTTAAGTGATTGTTCAAGGAAGACGCTGCTGCCCTTCCGGATTACCTACATCCCTTAGCCGACTCTTATGGCAACCACGGGTAGAGAGGGTGGGGTACAATTCTTACGCCGGCACTACCACGGCTATTACTACTATTGTTTATCACTTTTAATTGATATTTACTCTAGCTGAAGCAGCTTGAGGTTCTTTTTAGGTCTACACACGTTGAGCTGACTCGGCGTCTGATGGGTGCGTTTTCATTTAGTATCTGAGAGCCTAGTCAAAGTATCATTCTATATATTCGATAACCCTAATAGAAATATCCAAAAATGTACGGATTTGACATAAGCTGCCCACGTGACTTATCTTATGTCAATAAAAATATTAAAAGTAGAAAATGTTTGTTAAAATGTTTTTACTTTTAGACAACAGACAACACTTTATTTGTGACATAAAAACAATAAACAAACTTAAATAACAATAATAAGGAAATACCAAAAAAATATGACAAGCATCTAACGGTGTGTTCCGGCAGCCTCACTTGAGAGCCAGTCCCATTGCAGGCTAGGTGTGCTTTACCATCTTCGACCAAACCGTTACTTAACACCAGGTAAGCTGTGGTCAAAATCCTAACCTGTCAGCCATAAAAAAAAAAGATTGTCAAAAACCGGTCAACTCAGCTAAATTCCGACTGCACGCAGCTGGCGTGGCGCTGGTCTTCCGTCGAAGCTGGCAGGTGACGACACGCACGCGTGTCCCGGACTGTAAATAATATAATGTAAGTTGCATATATACCAAATCAAATGATGCTTGTTAGTATATACACATAACTTAAGAACAACTAAACCAATTTAGCAGATTTTTATAAAAAAAGGTTTTTCTTTTACGTAGCGACCAACCACCACCAATCCACCAAACGAATGTTACTTTGTATAGGCCCTCTGGCTCGCAAGCTAACACTAGTTCTAGTAATAATATATGAGTATCGTCAATACTAATAAAACAAGCGCAAACTCAAGAATTAGGCGCTTCTAGAAGCGTCTATTAAGGAGTTCCATTATAACCTTTTTTGACACGCATGTCTTGTTATTGGTTCTGCTACAGATATATCCAGCTTATTGCCACTTGCTAAAACGTTGAGCTATGTCTGTGACTTTAGGACGCTCTGTGACTCGATGGAGTGACGATATACGTAGGACAACTGGTGGTGGATGGTAGCGATAAGCCAAAAATAGGGCTGGGAGACGTGTCTGAGCGTTCAGAGCGTAAGTGTGCGAAAAATATTGTAGCCAGTTTCTAAACAGATGTGTTTTTTACAGTAGGTAAAAATTAACTTACTAAATAAGATAAGTAAATAAATTTTCGACCTTAACCATAAAGAAACGAGAGATCTTTAAAAATAAGCTTTGTTGACGAAATAAGCGCCGACACTAAGATCGGATAAGACAGGTATTATAAGAGTTGCCTTACGCTCACAAAAAGGCTTTGCGTACACAAGGCGATACAGTTCGGCGAGAATTCTATATCGCTCAACACAATTTGCTGTCAGTGCATCGCCGATATGAAGGCTCTTTGCCGCTTCTACATTTGTTCCATCACATAATTTTGACTCTTCTGAAAAAACACAGGGAATAAAATAGTTTGGATATATATTTTAGTATGATGGAAGTGAACTAAACTTTGGATAAAATTCTATACAATAATTGCTCAAATAAATAAATAAATAGCTTAATCAAAAAAAAAAAACAATCACCGATATTAAGCTACAAATAAAACAGGTTTAGTTAAGAAAAAATAATAATAAATGAATGAAAGAAGTAAATATTTTTTTAGCCAGTATCATCTGAGATGAGTAGGGATTCTAATGTTACCCCATACATCCAAAACTGTTCAGGCATAGGCCTCCTCCTGGGGGGGCTTCGCCAATACTCGCCACGCTTGGCAGGCGGGTTGGCGAGCGCAGTTAGGTGTGATTGTTCAAGGAAGACGCTGCTGCCGATCTTCCGGATTACATCCCTTAGCCGACTCTTACGGCGACCACGGGTAGAGAGGGTGGGGTACTATTCTTACGCCGGCCAACATATACTACTTTGTATTTATATCATCTTGTACTGTATGGAAGCAATAAATATCTTAAATCTTGAATCTTGTATTTTTGTAAACAAAAATGTGTTCAATCAGTTTCCATAGACTATATTAACTTTTAAATGTCAACGCTGACCGTGTTTAGAATTCCGTTCAAATATTCTTCATCATATCGTCGAATACCGCCGATACTTGAGCACAGAATACGTAATAATACTGACATACCCTCATGTACGAACGGTCTAAGCGTTAACGTAGATTAAACTTGAGAGGTGAGGTACTAACTTCAGCTGATTTCTGCTGTAGATTACAAACATTGTAAGAGGACCAACTTGAGCAATAGAACAGATAATGCTTACATACTCAATCTCGAACTTGCTTACTGCTTCAAAGAAAATGTAAGGAGCAGACATTTTTTAAAGCGACGTCTACTGATTCTAGTTAGAAATCCCGCAGAAATGATTTGAGTAGTATTTTAACTAGACGATTGAAACGACATGAAAAAGGTTTGCGTTTGACCAACATCCTAATCGAATCTGCGCTTTACCTGATGTAAAGCAAAGATCTACGATGGAAGTCGCTTGCCTAAAATACTTACTTTAATCCCTATTACTATTTCATTACTAAGAGGCCTATGTCTAGCAGTGGACTATGGAGGGATGTGCCTGATGATTATGATGTAAATAACAAAAAATACTAGAAAATAATCTAATTAAACCTTAAACAATTATTATTTAATAACCTGTAGTGGTTTATAATATTAGCTTAGCTTTAGCTTTTAGCGATAAGGTCGCTAGCTATTACACCAGTTAACTTAGTTTATTTCTTCTGTATTGTATTTTTTTACTGTGTACAATAAAGAGTTATCAATCAATCAATCAATCATTCATTCAATCAATCAATCAATCAATAATTCATTAAATCAGGTGTTTTACTTCACCTGTAGGTCAAGCTCATTGTTGGTATTCGAACCCACGCCTTTCGCCATGTGACTACTGGGCTATGATCACAATTTAATTTAATTCTATTAGTTACCTGACTTTCATAGTAGAAGCTTTACTTAGTTTGGGGTCAGATGGCGCTGTGTGTAATGTCCTAAGATATTTATTTAAGTGATTACAGTTCATTGAAACTAAAGTCACTTATAAGCGGAAATGCACAAGAGATGAGATACCACAAAGTAACGCCTAAAAAAATTGTCGCCTCACAACAAAAGTCTCATTAGTAAAAAAAAATATAAATTCATGATTAATATATACAAAAAATTTTCAATCTGTAATCTGATTGGAAATAATAGATATACTCGTAGATATATTTAAGTAACAGTCAAAGAAAAGCTTAATCAAAGTCAACAGGGCTCTCAAGTAGGTATCTCTTCAAAGAATCACATCAAAGAAGCGATGACGTCAGATCGGATATAGCAGGTAATGCAGGGGTAGTGACACAGTGCAGCATAGACTTAGTGGCCGATTAGACAAAGCAAGTTTAAAAAGATCTCAAAAAGGTGTGATTGAACATGGTCTTGTAAATTTTACATTTGTTGAACATTTGTAGCGATGATAGCTCAGTCGTTAGCGCGGTCGGTTCGCATGCCGAAGGGCGTGGGTTCAAACCCCAACAATAAGCTTGAGCTGCCGGTGAAGGAAAACATCGTGAGTAAACCATAGCGTGGTGGTAGGGTACTTTCTAGTACTCGGCTGGCTAGCTACCACCCTCAAGTTGAAAATCTGCCGACAAGCATCTAACGATGTGTTCCGGCAGCCTCACTTGAGAGCCAGTTCTATTCCAGGCTAGGTGTTCTTTACCATCTTCGACCACACCGTCACTTAACATCAGATGAGTTGTGGTCAAAAACCTAGACAGTCTGCGTTAAAAAAAAAAAAACATTAAGTAGTCCTTCGGATTTTTATGTTACAAGATCAGTCAATGTAACGATTTTTTAGATCTTTTAGCTATCAATCACTGTGATGGGTTTTTATAAGTTTGACGTGTCTGTGTGTGTGTCTGTGGCATCGTAGCTCCCGAACGGATGAACAGATTTTTTTTTGTTTGAAAAGTTAATTAGTCGGATGTGATCTTAGCTAGGTATGTTTTATTTTTATTTTTTATTATTTTTCACAGAACTTTAAGTAACAAAACAAAGTCCAGAGCATCGTTGCTTCGGCGCTCATTACTTTGAGATTTTCGATGATAAGTGAACTAAGATAAAAGTAATTACACAGGAGACGTACTACTAACTCATCGCTAAGCTGTGACGCTAAGCCGTACTTGTATTGAATTAAACGTAAGTCCAATAATATTAATACTTTTAATAAATTTTCATGCACATATATATTTTGCGTAAAGATATATATAGCTACAATGTGAAGTGTGTTTTTTATTTTCCTCATCTATGCTCTAAGTCTGTGTCATCGCACGTCGTCGCTTGTGGCATTAACGCGGATTACGCCGTCATCCTATCCGGGCGGGAAGATTCGACAGTATTAATACAGCCTTATGCTAAGATTATACTCCACGTTAACATTTATATTTGTCCAATCAATTAGCCGGGCTAGTGTAGTTGGTTGCATAAGTTTTACTTCGTGGTACAGCTCTTATGCAGGAGTTCGTCTAGGTATATTCTACCGCCAAGCAGTAGTGTGTAAGCGTTACTATGTTCCGGTTTCAAGGGTACTGTTGAGACTAACCATCGAACGTCTTAAAGTACCTAATAAGTGCCAAAACAGCGATGCAATGGACTTTGGTTTGTTAGTCAAATTTCTGTGTATAGCTGCATAGGTCATGGATATTTCTTCCCATCAGTAGAGTAAGTGGTCAAATGCAGACTTATACGTGTTAAAAAATGATATTTTATTAAATACTAGCTGCGCCCCGCGGTTTTACCCGCATGGTGATTGGTGTTGATGATGATGAAAGTATCCTATGTTTTATTCCAGGGCCTAAGGTATCTACGCGCAAAATTTCATCCAGATCCGTTCAGCCGTTCTGGCGTGATTGAGTAACAAACATCCATCCAACCATCTATCCATCCATCCATCCAAACTTTCACATAATATTAGTGGGATTAGTGGGATGGGATTTACTAAAACAATCAATTTTTTCAGCCATCTTTGCTTAAATAAAATTACGTCTCGTAAATTAAGAATACCAATTCAATTTGTAATAGATCAAAAAACACATTATTAAGTACAAATTAATACAAATCGTCAAAAAGAATTATATAAATAAAAAATAAATCACTTTAGAAGTAGAAATATTAATACCTAGAGAAACAACGATTTCTCCATAACATTTACTTAGTAATAAAACGTGAATAAATATAGCCTTTGAAGAAAGTAATTGCTTAACGACTTCCAAATTAATATCTTCCAACATTATGGATGAATATTGGAAAAAATTCTTTGATTAGATAACGTTTGTATTATGTATTCATCAGAGTATTTCACAACAAAAAATAGTCAACTATACATTTTTTACTTTAAAAAAAATTTGCTTCATTAATGTAGAATATAGATTCTAGAATCTAAGATTTAAATAAAGTAGTAGTTACATACCTATACAATGTTCCGTAAAAAATTAGTGAACATTCCCTGGTCCTACAATTTTGCTAGACGTAAAAAAAACTACAAGCACATAAATATCATGATGTATCTAAATCACCTAACCTAAACTAATGTTTCTGTATGTCTGGCCTTAATTCGTTCATGGTTGAATCACACTATTAAAAAAAAAATACTGTTTGTATGTTTTTATATGTGTATGCTTGTTTCTTCTTCATGAAATACCTACTTACTGCATTTGTATGAATTTTGGAATTCAGATAATTTATATTCCGGCTTAATGTATATCACTGGCCTCACTTGAGAGCTAGTTTCCTAGGTGTGCTCTACCATCTTCGACCACATCGTCATTTAACATCAAGTGAGCTGTGGTCAAATACCTAGCATGTCAACGATAAAAAAAGAACAAAAAAAAGAACACTTGTTATTCCGTAAAAACGCTGGTGAAACCACAGGGTACAACTAGAATTATGTATTATGAAGATTATTTATCAAGAATAATAAATAAAAAAATTAAGAAAAAGAATATCTATTGCTATTTATAACTTAAGAGTAATATTTACACACAGACAGTCGATAAATCGCCATAATTTTCTATTAATTAAAAATTTAAATTTAGACCAAACGCAAAGCCGTTTCAAGATTATTTCATAGAAGATCGCTAATTATTAAAAGGAATAAAATGTAGATAGATTTTCATCAGTAGAACTTAAACAATTCAGTAGCCTTCAGCAAATAATTCAAATATTTCACGAGGTAACCTTGACTCGAATATTATTATTCCGTTTCATTTTGACTCGATGCTTTGATTTCTTTTCTGAATATGTATAGCTTGAATTTGCTTTTTCGTTACAGATTATTTTCTATCAGTATCTTGTCATTGAAGGACATCTACATCTGAAGAAAATAGTAAACATGATATTTAAGCTACAGCCACACTTGAATCAAAATGCGGCTGCGATTCATAAGCGCCTACAACGCAAAACTAACTTTTATTAAATTTTTTAATTGTAAAGAGCTATGAGACAAACGATACGCTTTCTTGATAATAAGAGATATATGCTTGCCAATGATCACCGCAGCGCCATCCAAAATGTTTAGTAACAAAACGAAATCCAGCATACTCTGAGCGTCATATTGACAAAGCCTACTATAAGGTGGCTCATTTCGTGGAAGACAGGAATATATGGTTGTAGTAGCTTCTCTCTGCACTCGCATCCCCCTGGCTAAGTGACAATTGTAGTAAGCATAATGCATTAATATTTGTAAACTGTATATACTGTAACCTAATATGGAAAGAAAGATCCACAAAAAAAAATGCCTTGCTGAGTTTCTTGCCGGAGTCAGTTGAAGTGTAATTACGAGCCGGTGATAGATTCAAAAATGTAACTTAACGTTCATAAGTGCCTTACCAGGGCCTAAACTGAATAAATGACTTTTTTTTTTTGATTGAGATTCTTGCTAAGCACAAAAAAGCTACGCGATCACATATCGTAAACCCGCGCAGTAAGATTTGCAGTCCCGCAGCTTTCCCATCAGCATCTAACGGGAATCCCAATAAGATGCCCACAGTACGCAAGGCATCACTGCTTTGGCGCTTATTACTTTGGGACATTCAATGGTGAATCGAAGTAGCCTTGTCATTTTGCTAAACTCCAAACCGAAATAGAGTAATGTTTACACACTACTGCTTAACAGCAAAATATCTGATACTGTGGTGGGACCACTACCAACGTAGACCATTTCCTACCAAATATATGTAGCCTCTAGTACAAAACTTGTGAGGTAATTAGCAATTGCCGCATCGCAGCAAACCATCGTTTCCCGCAATAGCTTTGACCTAAGCTTTATTCTGTTTATCATTTTCTTCTATTTTCCTAAAGTTTAGTTTGAAAAACCATTTTTAAATTAAAACGTGATGTATTGTATACATTATAATGTATGTCACAGTTTCAAAGAGCTTTGCTGACAATTTATGTAGACATTCTATTCAATTCGCAAGAATTATTCCCATATAAGATATTTCAAACAGTAAGCTGACTACTCGCTGATATAATACTAGCTTCCTTAGTTTTACTGCCACAAATGAACTAGATAACTAACTGCAATAAAGGGCTAAGGTTATTGTTCACTCGCGCCTAGTTTCGTGACTTTAGTTGTTGAAGTTGTATGTGAATGTGGTATTCTAGATTTGGATTTTGAACTAAATTATGTTATATGACGTAGTCTACATTAATTCATTCATCATCATTTTCAGCCTGTAATCACTCACTGCTGAGCTTAGGCCTCTCTTCTTGTACACATCACACATCACATCATCAGCCATAGGACTTCTACTGCTGGACATAGGCCTCCTCCTTGGGGGGGTTTGCCAATACTCGCCACGCTTGGCAGGGTTAGCGAGCGCAGTTAGGTGTGATTGTTCAAGGAAGACGCTGCTGCCCATCTTCCGGATTATATCCCTTAGCCGACTCTTACGGCTACCACGGGTAGAGAGAGTGGGGTACTTTCTTACGCCGACACCACCACGGCCACCGGTCTTCTTGTACGCCACTTATTTATTTATTATCTCATTACTTGTTACCATAAAAATAGCATTTTATAGCGATGATAGCTCAGTGGTTAGCGCGGTCGGTTCGCATGCCGAAGGGCGTGGGTTCAAACCCCAACAATGAGCTTGAGCTGTCGGTGAAGGAAAACATCGTAAGGAAACCATAGCGTGGTGGTAGAGTACTTTCCAGTACTCGGCTGGCTAGCTACCACCCTCAAGTTGAAAATCTGCCGCCAAGCATCTAACAGTGTTCCAGCAGCCTCACTTCCATTCCATGCTAGGTGTGCTTTAACATCTTCGACCACACCGTCACTTAACATCAGGTGAGTTGTGGTCAAACACCAAGCCTGTCAGCTATAAAAAAAAAGCATTATTAACATCATTAATAGCGTTAACATAAGCATGATTAATGCAGTCAAACATCAAAATGTAAAATATCTCCCCAAAGTCGTCGCTCAAAAAGCTAATAAAATCTGAATCTCCTGATCTATCTCCGCAGATCTTCATAATTTTGTCCATCTCTCCTATATTAATATCGTCAGATTTATTTCCCAGAGCACAATCTCGTGACCAGCGATAAATCTCGGCGGGCCTCCGAGGACATCGCGTAAACGTGAGTTATAGCTTAGTTATAGTCATTGTTATCCGATATTTGCGGCTGGCGTGAATTTGCGACGCAATTACACGTTTGTTTAGAAAATCGGACCCTTCTGGTCGAGTAGCTAAATAAATAGGAATCACGTAGCGAGAGTCCCGTACATGAAATAAGATAACGTTTTGTTTTACTTATGCGGCATTACTCGTTTAATGTTCCGACTATAGTTTCGGCCACATTCCAGTGGCCTTCATCAAGAGCTTTATAGTGGGGGTTTCCGATAAAATTAAACATGAATAATCCCGCATAGGTAAAACATAAATGTATTAAAACCACGTTAGTACCCATGGTAAAATATGATAACTTTTGTTATGATAAAACTGTGTACATGAAGGTATTATATACTTATATTTTATAGCTGACAGGCTAGATATTTGTCCACAGCTCACTTGATGTTAAGTGACGGTGTGTTCGAAGGTGGTAAAGCACACCCAGCCTGGAATGCTACTGGCTCTGCTTGGCGGCAGATTTTCAACTTGAGGGTGGTAGCTAGCCAGCCGAGTACTAGAAATTATCCACCATGCTATGGTTTCCTCACGATGTTTTCCTTCACCGGCAGTTTAAGCTTATTGTTGGGGTTTGAACCCACGCCTTTCGGCATGCGAAGCCACCGCGCTAATCACTGAGCTATCATCGCTACAAAATATATGCAAGCAGTAGTGTGTAAACATTACTGTGTTCTGATTTGAAGGATACTACAGCTAGCGAAATTACAGGGCTGTTGAGACTAACCACCGAAAGTCTCAAAGTAATTAACTCCAAAGCAACGATGCCTTGGATTTTGTTTTGTTACTCAAAGCTCTATGTATCACTACAATGGTCATGGACATGCGTCATCTCTTACCATCATGAAAGCGGATCGTTCGTATCATCACAACTTTTACTTAAAAAAAAAACATTCCGTATTGATTACCTGTATACGTGCTAGGTGCTTCAAATTCCCATTTTTTATTTGCGCGTCGAGGATGTGGAACTGGAAAGGTAAAATATATGTAGATGTCTTCAAGTTCATAAACAGGTTCCTTCTGGATAAAAGTGTTTCATCCTAAACCACATCGTTGCTAACATCATACAAGATGTGGTCAAATGGTCTATTAAATATTTAAAAAAGTTTACACACTACTGCTTAACACCAGTAAATCTCATGCTGCTGTGGATAGAAAACCTGCCGTCAAGTGAAACCAATCCATCAACTGTAAGTACCGAAAACCACAAAGTACCTGTTTCCAAATTATCTCTACTCGTTCCCAAAAACCTAAACGTGAATCCTAATCACTACCATTATTACACGATCAGGAAAAATGCCGATTTTTAACACTCAAGTACTCTCCTAATAGGCAATTGAATTTAAGGGCAACCTGTTTTACGGCATTCCCGGGCGTTATTCAGTTAATAGCACCATGTTCGTAAATCTCCTTAATACGGCCCTGGATACCATTATCTTGATGGATAATTTTGTTTTCGCGAACATTGATGGAATTAAGTAAATTACGCTCTGGAAAACTTTTAGACTTTTATGAGAGGAATTAACAATTATAATGGGAGATATTCACAGCTATTGCTGAGAATTTGCTTTCGTAGAAATTCTTAATTGAATTTTCTGCTCAAATTACTAACGCCTCTTTCGTATACATTAGTTGGAACTGCTGGGTTGTAAATCACAAATTTAGTTGTAATGATTTTTATCGTTCCGTAGTTCAGTTTCCGTAGGATGTCGTAGGATCTTATAGATTTTCTATTTTTATACCTGACTGGCTAGTTGTTTGTCCGAGTGAAATTTAACAAAAGTTTGTTCAGTTCGCAGTATATTCTATATGTTAATACAGGCCATAAACTCATCATCATCATCATCATCATCATCACCGTTTTTGCGTTGATTAACAAACATCCACCCATCCTCACAAAATTTCACATTATAATATTAGTAGAACATTCTACAGTGTGAACATTTAAACTTAAAACTGTCGTAACAACTTACTTAAAAAGACAATCACGTTTCATAAAGGCTTGCACTCAGTTACTTGGGGCGTGAAATATGACGTCATTTCCGACAGAGGCATTCTCCCAGTGACTTCATCAGCACATTACGGAGCAAGTGTTGGATTGCATTATCTTACAGAGGAAACGGGTAGTAAGAGTTTATTTCTTACTGGAAAAACGGAGATGACTGTTTTTTTTTTTCAATTTTGTGATATTTATTTCGTACGGTGCCTGTGTTTCTCGAAAAATACAATATGGGTGTCTTCGAATCAAGAGTAAATAGGGACCTTCTAGGAAATCGTGTTACATCCTAGACCACATCGTTGATTAATATCGGGCAGGATGTGGTCAAACATGAACATATTCCGTATTAAAAATAAAGTTTTAAGTTGGTTTAGTTTATTTTTAGTTAGTAGCCGGCATGCGTCACAGAGTGCGCGCGCGCCTTTTACATAGAGTAAATTTTGTTAAGACCGGACAAATATAATTTTTTAATATTCTATGGGAAAAAAAATAACGAATTATCAACATAAGGAAAACAAAAGTAATTAGACTTAATGTACTGAACATGCCATTAAAATGATGCTAACTGATTTCAAATGACTGTGTCTATAAAAAAACCTAAAAACGTAAGTAAAACCGCAAGATAGCGTTAGAAATACAATTTCAGTGCATCTCTTTAACCGCCCTCATATTTCTACAGACGTCAGACAGTACGGTTGATGACATGGAAATATTATGAGCTTTGTTTGCGGAGCAGATGTGTGAATATTATGTGGAGGGGGGTGAGACAGGTGTAATAGGGGGAGATGGTAATATATCAAGTGAGCATGTCAGCTGTATTTACTTGTGTTATTACACCACTCTTATTATCATCAGCGTAAATTAGTGTTTAAGGGTAGATAAAATAGCTACCTATTTGAAGTAAAATAAAATGTCTTTATTGAACACGCCTTGCTGACCCAATAGACTTGTCCGAAGTACAATAAATTTGGATTACGTAATTGCTGTGTTCCAGTTCGTAGAGTACTGCAGCTATCAAAATTACAGGCCTATTGAGCGGCCTATTGGCCTATCAAAGTAAAGCGCCAAGGCAGCGATGCCCTAGAGTTTATTTCTCAAAGTTTTGAGTATTGCTGCGAAGATCATGGTCAGGAGTTATCTCTTACCACCTGGAAAGTGTTTCATTTGTATCAATACATTAAAAAAAAGTTATTATGTTGTGTTCATAATTGATTTATCATAAATAAATAAAATGTCTTTTATCTCAAATTTCTAGGTAGCGCTACAATGGTCATGGATAGCCGTTTTCTCTTACTATCAGGAGATTGTTTTGTTCTCCCAAAACTTTTACATAAAAAGAAACTTAAGGTATTTATATATAATCCTTGCAAAAAAGAAGATGAAATTTTTTACCCAATTTTCTAATTTTCCGGTAAAATTTTCTAATATTTAACCCAAAAAACCTTTATAGGACCAATCATTGATCTATAAATGTACCGGTACACTCTGCACTGTTTACTTGGTGGTGATCCCAGAAGCAGTATCATATATTCTGCCGCCAAACAGTAGTGTGCAATTATTATTGTGTTCCGGTTTGAAGGGTACTGTATTTTGTGTATTATTGTGTTAGTAAAATTACAGGGCTATTGAGACTAACCATCGAATATCTCAAAGTTTCGAGCGTTAAAGCAGAAATGCTTTAGGCTGTTCATTTACAAGGCTTTAAGTCTGAAGTGTACTTAGCCAATTAGGGGACATTGCACCTACCTATATTTTTAATCCATATTCGGCTGGCTAGCTACAAGTCAAGTTGAAAATCTGCTGCCAAGCATCTAACAGTATGTTCAGGCAGCCTCACTTGAAAGCCAGTTCCATTCCAAGCTGGGTGTGCTTTAACATCTTCGACCACACCATCACTTAACATCAGGTGAGTTGTGATCAAACACCTAGCCAGTCAGACATAAAAAAATAATATTTATATCTACTTTGTATACCTAGTTGTAACTTTTCCATCAATAAAAGCATAAGCTTTGCTTAGTTTGAGGTCAGATGTGAAAAAAAAGTCAAGCATTGCTTATAAATGCTTAACGTTTGCATTGTTTTAATAAATTCAAAGATTTTATAAAGCAGAGGTTAATTGACAAAGCCTACTATAAGGTGGCTCATTACGTGGAAGACAGGAATATATGGTTGTTGTAGCTTCTCTCTGCACTTGCATCCCCCTGGCTAAGTGACAATTGTAGTAAGCATAATGTATTAATATCTATAACTGTAAACTGTATAAACTGTAACCTAATATGAAAAGAAAGATCCACAAAAAAAATAACTTGCCGAGTTTCTTGCCGGAGTCTACTCAGTTAAGTGTAATTACGAGCCGGTGGCAGATTCAATAATGTAACTTAACGTTCATAAGTGCCTTACCAGGGCCTAAACTGAATAAATTACTTTTTGATTTTTTGTTTTTGAATAACATAGAAGTTCGAAGCATATAATGACAAAGTAACAACATCGTAAATTCAGTGTAGATAGCAAATACCCCCGCGCCAGGACACACGAACATGACTGGCGTACTGCCAGCTACATATTTGCCACAGCTGAGGCAAGTCTAGTTGGCTATGTCATGAAATTGATCATGTATCTATTACATGACATGCTAACTAAATAATATATAAGAATCATCATCAGCCATAGCTTGTCCACTGTTGGACATGGGCCTCCTCCTGGGGGGGTTTTGCCAATACTCGCTACGCTTGGCAGGCGGGTTGGCGAGCACAGTTAGGTGTGATTGTTCAAGGAAGACGCTGCTGCCCATCTTCTGGATTACATTAGCCAACTCTAACGGCAACCACGGGTAGAGAGGGTGGGGTTCTATTCTTACGCCGGCACCACCACGGCAATATATAAGAATATTATATGGAAATAAAAATTTTATGTATGCCTCAAGCATCGCAGGCTCCTTCTTGCGGCGGCGTCGTGTGTCGGGGCGCTCTCTTCCCTCAGATATGGTTGAGGAGGGGATGGCTGGCACATGCGTCATACTCGTGATCGGGTGCTGCTTGCAGGTCGCTGCTCTGCTCGCGGTGTACACACAAACTAGTACCTACTTTTAACCTTAGATTAAGATTATTTGACAAAGAAAATTTGAAAATTTTGTCAGAGGCCACGGACTGTGTGCAGAGATCCACACACCGAAGTCCACACTAATATACAAAAAAAAAAAAAACTAGTCTATCTTGGTTAACCAAGTTAACAATGTTGCCAGTTTTGGTTCCGCGCATCTACATATTAACGGAATAAGATTTGTTTACATATTATAATACAAAAAGGAAATTA
This sequence comes from Biston stratarius, assembly GCA_950106695.1. NCBI lineage: Eukaryota > Metazoa > Arthropoda > Insecta > Lepidoptera > Geometridae > Biston > Biston stratarius. The sequence goes on along the minus strand of OX467106.1, from coordinate 41,017,690 downwards.
TATAAATAAAATATGATTGGTCTCTTTCTCTCTCTCTCTGTGTGTATGTGTTTGTGAGAGAGTGAGCGTGTAAGTTGTGTACGTTAGCGATTTGTACCACGTAACATATCAACCTAAGTAAAGTGTGTATTTTTTTTTTCAATTTAACCTACTGATAAAATTAAAGACACTGTGCAACTGAAAAGTCGCTGTTGACTCCTATATGAAATGATACCAGAATATGGAATTGTCTCATCACGTCGGAAGCCGGTGTAGTTTTGTTTATGAAACTATGTACAAGTAATTTTCAGATTTTAAGCACATTTCCGAAGTTTAGTTACAAGCTAACATGGTAGAAATACGGGAGACATGATTTTCAAGTTTGGAAAAAACTTAACTAAAAAGCGTCAAATGAGTTTCCCATTCAATATGAAAATATATTGCCAAGCACCTAACGGAATATTACGGCAGCCTTACATAAGAGCTAGTTCCTATTCTAGTCTAAGTAAGTTTACTATATTCGATCACATCATTACTTAAAATTATAGCCTATCAAACAAATATACCTAGCACACCTAGCTTGGAATGGAACTGACTGGCTCTCAAATGAGGCTACCGGAACAAACTTTCTAGTTGCTTGGCAGCAAGTTTTTAACGTAAAGGTAACTAACCAGCCGAGTATTAGAAAGCACGCTACCATTTTCCGTTACTTTTCTCACGATGTTATCCTTTACTTAAGCTCCTTGTCGGGGTTTAAACACACGCCCTTCTGAGTCATGCCTTGCTGAGTTTCTTGCCGGAGTCTTCTCAGTTGAAGTGTAATTACGAGCCGGTGGTAGATTCAAAAATGTAACTTAACATTCATACCAGGCCATGCCTTACCAGGGCCTAAACTGAATAAATGACTTTTTGATTTTGATATTAAAGTAATAAAAAAGACAGATTTTCGCGCTAAAATATGTTTTATTTTCTTATTTAATTAAATGTAAATATTGTAGGACACATTACACACAGCGCCATCTGACCCCAAACTAAGCAGAGCTTGTGTGATGGAAGTCAGATAACTGATAGAATACATAAATACTTTTTTTTTGTAAATACATACTTATAATACATACAGAACACCCAGACACAGAACAAACATTTGTTTATAGCAAACAAACATTTATCCTCGGCGGGAATCGAACCCACGCCCTACAGCTCAGGCAGACATACTCCTAATGAGCCAACAGGGCTGTCAATTATAGTTAATTTTCCGTAATCTGGTTATAGATTTTTTAAATGTCATAGCGTAGCTACTTTTTCGAAGAACGGTAACAGTGTAAGTACATTACTGAATAAAATTATCTTATCCGTCACAGCGACAAAAAAAGATTATTTTGCCAAACACAACCCATTCAATCACCACCCAAGTCCCCAAGAAGTCTGAGTTACAAGTTACGTCGGTAAATACGCAAGTTTCTCGCATCACTTGCTTTGAATCTTCATGGTATAATCAGACCAACTTATCTGTTGACGTGGCGGAATGAGAAAACTATATTTTTTCTACGGTTGACTTTTAAATTCGTACTGGAAAATCGACTTTGGCTCCCAGTAAGCAATACTGCGGTTAAGTTGGTTAGACGATAAGCTCAGCTCTTATATCCTTTACACAAAGAACAGACCCAAAACAAGCATCTAAATCAAACAATAAGTGACGCGAGAAACATGTGTCAATTTTCGACACAGGATAGTTGGCGCATAAAATTCTGGCAAGCTTCCATCAGCCACAACCTTTCAAAGAAATGACACGCAGTTTTGGCGCCAACTCAAATTACATTTATTTTCCTAAACTCGTTTTTAGTTATGGTGGAGTTTTGTTTATTAAGTATTGGATTAGATTGGACAAGTAAAGGCAAGTGATACATAGCGTATTTTTTGTTTTTGTGTTGCTACTTTTCTTTGGACTTAGTTATGATCTGTTTCCCTTGACTTTGACTTGGATTTGTTTGAAAATGTGATATATATTTCTCACGCTCACTAAGTTGGATCTCTTCTCATCTCATTCGAAAGTTTGTGTGTGTAAATTTTTACAGTGGAACAACTTAACGGATTTGGATGTAATTTTGAATAGCTTAAGATTAGCCTAGCATAGGAACTATGGTTTGTAGAAATCTTTCCAAACGCGAAACCGAGAAAGACGAATCCACATTAAAGTTTTCCCACGTTTCCGCACGAAAAAAACATTTACATATGTCCAAAGCGAGTGCCAGGGGAGATAATTTAGTTTACACGCTTGAAAACGCGAATGCATCATGCGCACACGCACCAACTGCTACGCCGTCTTCCCGTGCCAAGCGTGTAGCGGCCCGTAGTGCGAGCAAGACGACGCCGCGCGCGCGTCGCTCTCTGCTTTGACTCCTTGATAAAGGCCATCGGATTCCCCAATATTCGACTCAAAAACTTGTCGCTGAATGTTATTGAATAGTAAATCTTTTTTAGCTAAAAATGTTGCCACTCTTCGTGTGAAACCAGCTCTATCTCGAAATTGGCAAAGCTTATTGAGATCATAGTTCAAGTTCGTAACTCCCCAGCTCAGTGCAAAAATATCTACATTTCAGTACATAAACTACGGCAATTTCATTAAATAAACAACAATTTAGATATTTAGGATACATAGCAATAAAATTAAATATCTGGGGGCTATTACGCGTAACTGTATTATTTTTTTATTTGAATGGCATGCGGTTGACCTCCTGTTCAAAGATACGATCTACAGTGAACCTTTTTTTTTTCCTTTCTTCTTGGCATCGCACTACGTGCATTCTGCCAGTTTCTACAGTATACCTTGTGTTTTTGTAATTTTTTCGAACGTGTAAATTTTTATTCAATATGAAGAATTAACAAACGTACTTACATAGATCTACATATAGACAAATTTTCGCTTTGTAATATTAGTAATGTTATGCTAGGGTGTCAATTGAATTATGTTAGTGTCAATTTTTATTCAATATGAAGAATTAACAAACGTACTTACATAGATCTACATATAGACAAATTTTCGCTTTGTAATATTAGTAATGTTATGCTAGGGTGTCAATTGAATTATGTTAGTCATATTTTGCACAATATTTTCAGCTATCATTAGTTCTGTTTTCCACGGTCCGCGTCGGGAGTCCACAACTTCGCCGGTATGAAGCTGTAAATTTTAACACGTGGTCCTGATAAACTGGAGAAAGAACGGATTTATTTGACTTTATTTCATTCAATTTTGGCAGCACTAAATTTATTTTGCTTTGCTTATATTTTTAGTTTTGAATTAAATTTGTGTGTTTTATGTATTTCTTAAGGTAGAGGCAGGGTGCTTGACCACATCTGATGTTAAGGTGATTGATTGCATGATTGCTTGATGATCTTTATTGTCCACACCAAAGATAACTACTAGATCTGTAGGGCATGGGTTCGATTCCCATTAAAACAAACATTTATGTGACGATATATGTGCGCCGGTGCGCTCTGGAGCCTTCTTCACCGGAGTCATCCTCTACGGCGTAGAGGATGACTCTGATGACCGGATGACCAGATGTCCGGATGACCGGATGACCGGATTACCGGAGTATGATAAGTATGCAATATTCCTGATACCGTAGAGTCTACGGTATCAGGTAATATTTAAAACTACATCAGGTTCCATAGTAAAATATTTTAGTATATATAAACGAAAACTAAAATATCTAAAAGTCGCAGACTATCGCTTAAAGTCACAAAACAAAGTTAAAAGCATCGCGGCTTCAGAGCACATTACTTGGAGCTTAAGTTAAACGGTGACGGAACAATGATTTACTAAGCAAAAGTTCTCACCAAACAATGAATACAACTTGAATAGTTAGTAAGTTTTAATGAATCAAGTTAACAACTTCCCACTAAGAAGATTCCACTCGCGGTTCTTATTAAAAATATTTATAATCCCGACAAGTTGGAATTGCTTCTATCTTAATTATGGAAGTTTGGAAGTCATTTGATAACTTTGGAGGCTTAATAATTAACTGTTAATTTGTTTTTGTTTTGATATTGGTTTTACTCTTGTTAGCTGGGATTGGGTGTAAATAATACTATTTATTTAATTTCTTTCTTTCTATTTAAGTTATGGCAGTCTTGCTGGGAGTCTGTCTTACTGCAATTCTGGAGAGTCTAGGTCCAAATCCCACGAAACTGTGAAAAAATAAAATATATATATTTTTTAATGTTTGTGTGCTTGTTTCTTTGGGTCTAATCTTACATGCTTTTGATATATTTAAACATATTTTTAAAATTTACCTATAGCTTTGGTGTTATCAATAAAATATTTGTATTTGTACTCGTAGAAGCAGAATTAGAACCCCTTGTTATTCTACGGAGTTAAAATTTGACATATATCAGTTCCGATGACAAAGCATATGTATGGTAAACGATGATAGCTCAGTGGTTACCGCTGTCCATTCACACGCTGAAGGGCGTGGGTTCAAATTTTAACAATGAGCTTAAGCTGCCGGTGAAGGAAGACATCGTGAGGAAACCATAGCATGGTGGTAGGGTACTTTCTAGTACTCGACTGACTTGGTACTTTCTTAAAGTTGAAAATCTGCCGCTAAGTACATAACGATGTGTTCCAGTAACCACACTAGAGATCCAGTTCCATTCCATGCTGGGTGTTTTAACCACCTTCACTTAACATCAGGTGAGCTGTGGTCAAACACCTAACCTGATTCTACACCCAGGATTGGCTACAATTCCAGCTGAGAACCAGTTCCATTGCAGGCTTGGTGTGTTTACCATCTTCATTTTTCTCCATTCTTCACTTCATCAGGTGAGCTATAGCCAAACATCAAGCCTGTCATCCATAAATAAATTTCAAAATTTATTTTCGATTCATTTTACTTAGTTATTGTTGAAGTCTCAATTAGGTAATTGATTTACGACAAATTGATTTCCAACAGTCATAATAGTTTGTGGTTAACCACATGATCGTCCAATTAGTTTAAGCTTATTGGTAAACAGAGAGCTTCCAAGTAAGGTAAAGATACGGTACAGATTAAAAATACATAGCGTACTCAATTTTACTTAAGAAACGAGTGAAAACTTCTTAGCGCTACAACTTTGCTTGCCTTACGAATACTTAATACTTACGCACATAAATACATTAACATGGTAATAACTCCACGTATTTATACGATAAAATTACGATAAAAATTTATATTATTACGTTATATTTTGTGCCACGAAAAAAAAAAAAAACAATATTCGATGGAGTTTTATAAGAAGCACGCAAAATCGCATTTCACCACATTAAAATGTAATTTGGCACTTTACCTAAAAATACCCCTATTTTCACAAGGTTTGGAAAACAATATAATGCGGCAAAAAGACCGCCACGCGTTCCCGCCAAAAAAAAAACCAACACGTAATTGTAATTGTTGTTTTGTAGCGATGATAGCTCAGTGGTTAGTGCGGTCGGTTCGCATGCAGAAGGGCATGGGATCAAACCCCAACAATGAGCTTGAGCTGCCGGTGATGAAAAACATCGTGAGGAAACCATAGCGTGGTGGTAGGGTACTTTCTAGTACTCGGCTGGCTAGCTACCACCCTCAAGTTGAAAATCTGCCGCCAAGCATTTAACAGTGTTCCAGCAGCCTCACTTGAGAGCCAGTACCATTCCAGGTTGGGTGTGCTTCACCATCTTCGACCACACCGTCACTTAGCATCAGGTGAGGTGTGGTAAAAACAACTAGCCTGACAAACATTTAAAAAAAAACCAAACCCTCCTTATTAAACTAAAACTCACCTTATTCTATACAACAACATCATATTTTTGAGGAATACCCATTTTTTCACTGACATTCCGGATATACTATTTAAATGAATAAAAACTAAAAAATTCCGCTTCAAAAGTTCAACAACTTTGCTTTTATCTCAGTTTGAATAAGACTCAACGAAACTGTTACTTTTTGTTTTTACTTCCATCAAGAGTTTTAAATAAAATCTGATTTGGACAAAGGAGCCCTGCTTTTATTAAACTTGTTGTAGTCCTTTAGATTTATGTTTTTAAATGAATGATTCAAATTTTCTCTAATATACATAAAAATGTTATTAAATATTTCTATGTTGCCGGCAGTGATAAAAGTTTAGTTTAACTTACAACAAATTTCATTTTTAGATTGGCCGGTGTTTTTTTTTTTAAATAATTTATCGGCAAATGGATTATGTCTAACATATTTAGTTATAGTCAAAGTCCAGTCTTAGTCTTGACTAAGACTGGACTGGAGACCCAGTACGTGCCGGTCGAGTCCAATCATGCCTTAAAGTAGTATCTTTATAGTCAAAGTCCAGCTATGGTCAAGTCCAGCCCGTGTCAGTCAAATCCAGTCATGCTTTAGTAAAGTAGTGACGACTTTACTACAACCTTGAAAAAAGTTTTGAAAGCAACACAAAAAGTCACACTTTCCCACACCCGTGCTTGTAATTCGGTCCTTTATGAATAAACCACCATTATTTTAAAACATAAACACTCGAAAAAACATAAGATTATAAAAAATATAATGGGGCGACACGACCTTTTCCACGTTTCCGCCAAAGATCCTTGGCCGGTGGTGCCTACACTGGGTGACCACTTAAAATTTTACTTACCTATCTGCCACAGTCAACTAATCACCAAGAAAGAAGAGTAAAATATCAATAAAAGTTCTTATTTACGTTTGGCACTATGTGTATTTGTCAGTATCAAGTATTTCGATATTTAAAACTGTTTTAAGATCTAGTAAAAGTCCCAGTCAAAATCACACAGTCTAGATCAAGTCTAGTCATGTCCTAGAAAAGTGGCACTTAGTAAGTAGGTGTACTACAAGCTTCGAAGGAGATGCTTATAAATCGGCACTTGATGATTAAAACACCACTAATTTTATACATAAAAACTTGAAAAACACAATATAGAAAGAATATAGTACATGACCTTTCCGCATTCCAGTTAAAACTCTCAACAAATGTTAAACCAACCACTGGATGTTGGAACCTGGCTTTAAAAAGAGGTTTAATATTTGTTTTGATAAATAATTAACATTCTACTTTCATTCACTTTAATACATAATACGAGTACTTTAATACATTCACACTTATTTATAACTTTTCTATATTTATAATATTACTTTTATCATACATAAGTTTAGTTAAAAATATAAAAAATGGGAGACAGGATCTTCAAATGGGAACACCGGGAGACAACAACTAAATTCAGTAGATCTCTCGAGATATCTGACGTTTTACAAGATAATCCTTCTATTTCCTTATTCAGAGTGGGTGTAAATATAGATCAATGACTACATACTAGAGACAGAAATCCGAATTTGACAACTATTCTAGCTTTATGTAACTACTAGAGTTTGCCTTATTATTTATGCAAAATTAAAAGCAAAATAAAATGTATTATACTTGGAAACACACATCATCAGCCATAGGACGTCCACTGCTAAACGTAGGCCTCCTCCTCGCCACGCTTGGCAGGCGGGTTGGCGAGCGCAGTTAGGTGTGATTGTTCAAGGAAGACGCTGCTGCCCATTTTCCGGATTACATCCCTTAGCCGACTCTTAGGGCAACCACTGGCAGAGAGGGTGGGGTACTATTCTTACGCCGGCACCACCACGGTAACTTGGAAACAATAACAACAAAAACAGATAACATACATTGGGTATATTATATTGTTTTTTATATTGTATATTGTAGGACACATTACACACAGCGCCATCTGACCCCAAACTAAGCAGAGCTTGTGTGATGGAAGTCAGATAACTGATAGAATACATGAATACTTTTTTTTGTAAATACATACTTATAATACATACAGAACACCCAGACACAGAACAAACATTTGTTTATACCAAACAAACATTTGTCCTTGGCGGGAATCGAACCCACCCCCTACAGCTCAGGCAGACATACTCCCAATAAGCCAACAGGGCTGTCAAACTAATCAACTAATGCATCTTTGCATCCTCAGATAGTAGAGAACATTTCATATTTTTGTACTGATTGTATCAAAACTTTTATCCAACATATCGTTTTACCACGTGAAGATTTTAACCACGTTCCAAACATTAATACGGCTGAAAATATTTTACAGGCTTTAAGATCGGAATCAAGAAGCTATGAATGAAACTGTTTTCTGAAGTACAAAAAAATCGAAGTAACACGTTTTGTAGGTATTGAATAAAGTATCTGGCTCCTAAGTATAGGAACGTCTGTGATGTTTCCAGTTAGATAGTTGCTGTTAGGTGCTTGACGGCAGATTTTCAACTTGATAGTAGTAGCCAGCTAGCTGATCACTAGCAAGTACTCTACCTCTATGGATATCTCACGATGTTTTAATTCAAGCTTATTAACCCACACTCTCACGTAGGCCTCCTCCTAGGGAGGGGTTTTGCCAATACTCGCCACGCTTGGCAGGCGGGTTGGTGAGCGCAGTTAGACGTAATTGTTCAAGAAAGACGCTGCTGCCCATCTTCCGGATTACATCCCTTAGACGACTCTTACGGCAACCACGGGTAGAGAAGGTGGGGAACAATTCTTACGCCGGCACCACCACGGCACCCAGACAACCGATCTATATTTTTGATGGAGAAACTTCAAAATAAAAGTAAGTAATATTTTATTCAGCAACTACTAAAACACAGTACTTAAAATAACCAAAATGCATCTACGCTACTCTTCAAGTTCCCCACAACATTTTTCACGTCACGTAAACATATTACGCAAATTGAATCCACGTATTCGATTCGAACGAAATCTTCAGTTCTGCGAAAGTGTATTCATTACTTTAAACGGCTCTAGACGCGTGATCTATATGAGGTCTATCTGCTCTCATAAGATGGCAATCTCTTTGAGAATTCCAATTACAAAGATGCGTGATACGAATACGCTGGTGCCTACTTAGCTTTCAAAGGAATAGAGTCGGATGGGATCGACTGGATGTGATGTCACGATTGTGGACATCGTGAGGTGAAACGTCTACAGCGTTTGTGGCGTGACATGACTAGACAACCCTAATGACAATTCATACAAAACTACAGACTGTCCGGTGTGTTTTAACAGGTATTTTTTTTATGTAAACGTAATGAGACGAACGATACTCTCTCCTGGTAGTAAGAGCCTGATAGTAGTTACGTAGCGATGATAATTCTGTGGTTAGCGCGGTCGGTTCGCATGCTGAAGGGCGTGGGTTCAAACCCCAACAATGAGCTTGAGCTGCCGGTGAAGGAAAACATCGTGAGGAAACCATAGCGTGGTGGTAGGGTACTTTCTAGTATTCGGCTGGCTAGCTACCACCCTCAAATTAGAAATCTGCCGCCAAGCATCTAACGGTGTGCTCAGGCAGCCTCACTTGAGAGCCAATTCCATTCCAGTGTTTACCATCTTCGACCACACCGTCACTTAACATCAGATGAGCTGTGGTCAAACACATAACAAAAGTAAGATATAACGCATGTCCATGATCATTGCAGCGATACACATAACTTTGAGTAGTCAGCTAGCTAATAACGGTCCTTCCCACTTCCTTTCAGGTGAGGTGAGCAGTCGTTCTAATGTGGACATCATTGCCGAATCTGGGCTCTGGAGTTACTCTGCCTCCAAGGGTTTGTAGAGGTTGCGTTCCCAGATCCCCAGGCGGAGTTTAGCACCTAGAGCTTTGAGTAACAAAACAAAATTCAGGGCATTTGCTTTGGCGCTCTGCACTTTGAGACTTTAGATGGTTAGTCTCAACAGCCCTGTATTACACTATCCCTTCAAATCGGAACAGAGTAATGTTTTCACACTACTGCTTGGCGCCAGAATATTTGGTACTACGGTGGTACTTACCTAGACGACCTTCTGCTGAGGAAATCTACCACCAAGTAAACTTATTACTTAGTATACTAAACTAACTCGAAATATTTTGTTACGTCCTTGTAGGGACACGGTGTCATTGCTAACAGTGGCGTATTCCATAGCTAGGTCGCTACTCCTCAGTTGTCTCATGGCCGCGCTAGAGTGCACTCGCTTTCAAGCATGTAATCTATATGTAATCAATGTTTACTCACATTACATAGAAATGGTAATCACCAGAAATGAGTTTAATTATCTACCACACTCGACAGTCAGAGGAACACGCAGATAGTGACGATAAATCTCAGATGCCGTCACCAGCATAACATCTTTAACCCCCACAGTCCTCAAGATTTTTTTAATACAGCATATCAAGTTACGCTATAATTCGCCACAGCTTACCAGCAGATATAAATTATGCATTTCAGACACCAGACAGTCGAGTATTAACTCACTCTTTTTGCTAAGGATCAAAAGTGTCTCGCACAAACCAAGCTACATCACAAACAGTATCATAACTTCCAACAAAATGCAATTTTTTTGCTTGCTTTAAGTTCTGTGTATCGCTGTAATGGTCAGGAACAGCTTAATGTATTAAAAGCTGCATTATTACATATTTAAATAATTTGATAAATATTCAGTAATGACAATGGTAAAGAGTGCGAAGATACGTGAAATAACAGGTTGCCGCGTTGTAATATTTTCCGAAACGTGTGTTGTTTTATGTGGTTATGTATTAAATTCGTTGTTAAAGTGTGTTAAGTGGACAGGTGAATGTATTTTTGTGTTACTTTGAAAACTCCATCAAAATGTCTAGTAAAGTTGCCAATGATGTACTAGGACATAACTGGACTTAACTCTGACTTACTTTATACTTTAGTTTTGTAGCGATAGCTCAGTGGTTAGCGCTGTCGGTTCGCATGCCGAAGCGTGGGTTCAAACCCCAACAATGAGCTTGAGCTACTGGTGAAGGAAAACATCGTGAAGAAAACATAGCATGGTGGTTGGATACTTTCTAGTACTCGGCTGGCAAGCTACCACCCTCAAGTTGAAAATCTTCCGCCAAGCATCTAACGGTGTGTTCCGGTCGCCTCACTTGAGAGCCAGTACCATTCCAGGCTAGGTATATTTACCATCTTCGATCACACCAAGCGAGCTTAGGTGAGCTGTGATCAAATACCTAGCTTGCCAACCATAGGAAAATCAAATACTTATAAAAATATTTAAAATATTTAGTATTTGTACTTACGTTGTAAATCACTAGTGTGTGGCATTAGCAAGACCTCTGTAACTGTTAATATTTTGGTTTTAACATCCTGAGCCGTAGCTTTCTAAAACAAAGATGGATGGCGCACATAAAGAATTTATGTCGGCTCAAAACTTTTGCCCCAAACATGGTAATGAGAATTGACGTTTGTATCACAAGTTCCTTCAACTTTTACATAATCGTGCTTAGCATTTGATATTAGCTCTGTAAGAAAATCTTGCGACTCGAAAAAAAGCTTCATGTGAAACTTTATATGATAAACGAATGTATAAAAACTTTTCCCTCAAGTATCTTTCACGAGGATTTTCTGTGTTATGGATTAAGCAAAATAAGGCGGATTAGTAAGACTTTGTGATAAAATTGAGTCAAGTTTAAAATATCGGTGTGGTTTCGAATATATGCCGTGATCAAAACTTATCAGCTTTGAACTTTATTTTAGGTTTTCTCTGGTGGTTTCTCTTTTGTTGTAAAAAGTATCATTCATAGAGAATACACACACATTTAATATGGGCACAACTCTGAAATCGCAAAGCAAGCCCGCTGTTTTTGTTTTACTTTTTTTTAAATGGCTCACATTTAAAACTCGCTTCTACGTCCGCGCACCAACCGTTGTCTTGACGTGCGAGGCGCGCAGTGCGTAGTGCGAAGCAATACGAGACCCCGCGTGCGTTATACTCTGCTTTGACTCCTTGAAAAAGGCCACCGGATGTGGCCAAAAATATAGTCGGAAAATCCGACATAATGAAAGGCGTGCTAAAGCCACGTCAGTTTCCAAAATAAAACCAGTTGTTCCATACATAAATGTTGATCTTGTTTAACCGACTTCAAAAAAGGAGGAGGTTCTCAATTCGACTGTATTTTTTAAATGTTTGTTACCTCGGAACTTTCGTATGGGAAAACCGATTTTGATGATTCTTTTTTTTATTTGAAAGCTGGTGTTTTCCGTATGGTCCAGTTTAATTTGGTCCAGTTCTGACAATGGTATTCATAAGAAAACCATATAAAGTCTTTAATTTTTTTTATGCGTTATTTCAGATTTGTCGCCTTAGTAAAAGTTTTACATTTTGATAAGTACAATGACAATAACAAAAAGGGGATCCATTTTGCTCAATACGCCCATGCTTATATACAATATATATAACCTATACACTTCTTTTTGTTACAAATAAGTCCGCTTGATGCTATGCACAACACAGTCTTAGCGATGTCGTCGATGAATTGCCAACCCGAAAAGATATTCATATCTATATATTTATTTTTTAACTAAGGCTTAAGTCAAATTTTACATAAAACAATTGAAAAATAAATAATAAAACAGCGCATTGGTATAATCTCCTTTATTCAAACAATCAAGTGAAATTTAAAGAACAATTAATTCACTGTAACATCTTACCCAATTTAATTAAAATAAATATATTAAATTTAAATAGAAACATACACTCATTAAAAGGTTTGTTCTAATTTTGTTATTGGGCACCTTATCCTTACACACTTCATTGGTACATTTTAATTTAAACAAGTAACTGAAAATTAATTTAAATTGTCATTGAAATCAACTTTAATTCATAATAAATAAAAAGACAATTAAATGATTATTATAAATCCTTAATTACACCTATTTTACAATAACCAGACTATCAGAGATATTTTATTTACAATTTTAGGCCAACTATATCGTAAGAAAGTCTACAACTATACTATAATATTATATTTTTAAATGAGTTTCTTATATTATGCACGCATTTATAACAATATAAGGTACAAGTAGAGAGTTTTGGCTAGAACGTGGAAAAATCACATCGCCGCATTATATTATTTTCCAAAAATTGTATTTTTCGAGTGTTTATGAATAAAAATATACATAAAGTGCTGAATTACATGCATGACAGTCGGAAAGTGATATCATGCGGAACATGACTTTGTGTTGCATCCATAACTCCGTAAAAGCTTGTAGTAAAGTCACCACTAGCACATGACTGGACTCGACCTTGACTTACTTTGTGTGACTTTGACTGTGACTAGACTTCTTTAACTTGATTTATCTTAACATACTTGAAAATATTAAAATACTTGACAGTGGCAAAAGCACAAAGTGCAACGCCAAAAAACAAAGAAGAAGATACAAGTAACACTACCATGACACAATAATATAGTGCATGACAAAATGTCCATGATTATATGATTAAATCTCATTAAATATACGTACGCACGTATGTATTTGGCCTTAGACAGGATTCCCTCAGCGGATGGTTAAAATGTCGGTTATTGGCTAATTTAGAACTCAACTTTACGACCACCGTATGATAGAAATAGTCAAACCGCCGGCAAGCAATTGTGCGGAGCGCAAACCCCCCAGCGCGGCATGTCAATGGCATGTGTGTCAACCCGCTGGTATGTTTGTTTCAAAATGAACCCGGCGACAAAAACAGGCGGGCTAAGCCACCGGGACCGGCGGATTTCTTGCCCAGATACCTTTTTAATAAAAAACAATGCCGCCGTGAAACTAAACGGAACGCAAACCTCCAGCGCGGCATGTCAATGGCATGTGTGTCGACCCGCTGATATGTTTGTTTCAAAATGAACCCGGCGGCAGAAGCAGGCGGGCTAAACCGCCGGGACGGGCGGCTTTACTGCACAGATACCTTTTTAAAAAATAAAAAAAATAAAAAAAAATGCCGCCGTAAAACTGAACGGAACGCAAATCCCCAGCGCGGCATGTCAGTGGCATGTGTGTCAACCCGCTGGTATGTTTGTTTCAAAATAACCCCGGCGGCACAAACACCGGGACCGGCGGCTTTCTTGCACAGATACCTTTTTAACCGGCGGCTTCATTACACACAGATAAAAAGATACTTTAATTACGAAACACCATTGCTCTTAGTAAACTCTCAGCTGGCTAAAAAATAGTCTTAAACCTTACCTCAGAATTTCACAATAACTATACGTTATAAAGTACACGAATACTTACAAGTAAACATCAGCAAAATAAACACTAATATACTATAAACATTACTTGATTATATTTTTAGCATACAATTTACAGCAGTTGATCCTATTATACAGGCTAATATTAATATTATTGTTCCGTTTTACCTACATCTTATGTTCCGTGATATACTAGATTATGCTTTTTTTTATTATTCTACAAAATTGAACAATTTTTGAAAATAAATACGTAAATATAACGCAATTAGATAATTAAACAGGGTATTTAAAATACTCTTATTAAATAAAAGCATCTATAAGAGTTTTTTGTTTTACTTATGCGGGATCACTGCGAGAAACTCCGACTACAGCTTCGGCCACATCTGGTGGCCTTCATCATGGATACAAAGCTGAGTACAACGCGCGCGCGGCTTCGTCTTGCTTTGCACATAAAAATTAAAACTAAACGTGAGTAGTCCCGCATATATAAAACAAAAGCGTGTCAAAACCACGTCAGTTTCTATAGGAGTTGAAATGAATGCGTAGTGTTTTCCTATAGATGTCACATGAAGTACAGTATTTCGGTATTACCCACAACAAAATATTTATTTCGAAACAACTATACTTAGGTATCGTTTTCAAAATATAATTAATTTTTAAATTCTTGAAGTTTGACGTGAATTTTTACCATGAACTTCTACTAAAATACGGTGAATTTCTGCAGCACTTTTATTCATTTTAAAACGATGAAGTAAAATTTCTCGCATTTTTTAATTTTTTATGTTACCTTATAAGATGAACGAGACGCTTTCCTGATAGTAAGAGATAACGCCTGTCCATGACCATTGCAGCGATACACAGAACTTTGAGTAGCAAAACAAAGTCCGCGGCATCGCTGCTTTGGCGCTCTTTAGTTTTAGATTTTCAATGGTAAGACTCAACAGCCCTGTAATTTCGCAAGCTGCAGTACTCTTCAAACTGGAACACAGTAATGTTTACACACTATTGCTTGGCGGCAGAATATCTGGTACTGCGGTGGTACCTACCTAGACGACCTCCTGCTAAGGAGATCTAACACCAAATACATTATTCAGTGTATACAAATGTTGACGTTTAATAAATTATAACTTTAAAACTAAAGTAGTTATATATTGAATAAGACACCTCAGAATAACTGTTTCCAAATAAATTTTTTGTTGTAGGTAACAACGGAAAATTGTACCTATGACATCTTTAGGAAATCGCTACGAATTGATTCCGCATAGTGTTTTATACAACATTTCTCCCAATTTCAATTATAAGATATCTCTATAGTTGTATGCCTTATGCACAATAAGTACTTAATATCACGTATCTAAAAATGTACGAATTGCTGCTTGAATTGTAAATAAGTGAAGATTTTGTCCTAGAATTTCGCTTATCAACACACGTTTACGAGAATTTTACATACTTTTTCACCTGTAATATACTTCAAATTAATTAATTTATTTGCTTTCAGTTTGCGTTTGACACTGGAAATTATATGTGTATTATGTCCTGTCCAATTTCTAATGCAAGAAGCGGTCCGTACATTTTCAGAATCGTGGTACCATCATATTGTCTGAATGATTAGTGTTTAGGCTGTATTTGATTGAAATTATGATTTTAAGTAACTTTATAGAATCTTAAGATATTTGCAGTTTACCGCCCCAACTTACTCGCAAGCCAACAAAGTTCAGTTATTTACACAAAAATAGTAGTTTTTTGCTTTGAGTATATTCTCATTTCCATGTCACATTCATTTGAACGAATTCTGATAGTTAAAATGGACTCAATCAATATGTTCCAAGTTTTTCACAACATATTTTTGCATTGTATCGTACCGTATTTTTATTAATTTATATTTTGCTGTCACAAGAAAAACAGTCAAGACTTCTGTTTTTTTTTTTTTTTTTAATGAGTTTGCAGTATATTTGAAAATAACATTTATAATATACAATATTACATTTCCGCTGATTTTCTTGTCACTAGCATCTTTGTATATTTGAATTCAGAGTAAAAGTGTTAAGAGACACCTGTCCGTAGTCATTGTAGTGTTATCCATAACTTTGAGTATCGAAACAAAGTCCAGGGCATCGCTGCTTTGACGCTCATTACTTTGACATCTGTAATTTGGCTAGCTGCAATACCCTTCAAACCGGAACACAGAATCGTGTATTTGACGGCAGAATGTCTGATCTAGCAGTGGTTCTTACCTAGACGACCTGCTATGGAGCTTTATCGCCTAGTAACAAAAATTAATTAATTTTCCACATAAGTTTCTATTTATATTAGTTACCTTACAATCAATTATGTTTCAGTAAATTTCGTCTTGCGTTACGTCACATTCATGGTCACAGACGGGTAATAAACTCCGTTAGATTGGCTGGAACACTGCTTTTGCGCTTGACCTGCTTTGGGCACCAACACTAGCTGTTCTAGATCACCCTGTAAACAAAATTCTTATTAACGTAAAGCGTAAAACATAGATTACAAACAAGATAGATTAACAACGTTTTTGTTTTTGCTGCTATCCGTATTGTATCAAAATCACGTCAGTTTCCATAATAAAATAGATTAAAAAAAAATTTTTACTCTACTGCTATTTAAAGGTTACTTTCTATTTTGTTTATAAACAAATAGGTTTGCCTAAGACCGTGATTTTGCCTGATGTTAAGCAAAGTTTACAATGGAGCACGCTTGCTTAGAAGGAACATTTGTAGCGATGATGGCTCAGTGGTTAGCGTGGTAGGTTCGCATACCGAAGAGCGTGGGTTCAAACCCCAACAATGAGCTTGAGCTGCCAGTGAAGGAAAACATCGAGAGGAAACCATAGCGTGGTGGTAGGGTACTTTTTAGTACTCGGCTGGCTAGCTACCACCCTCAAGTTGAAAATCTGTCGCCAAGCATCTAACGGTGTGTTCCGGCAGTCTCACTTGAGAGCCAGTTCCATTCCAGGCTAGGTGTGCTGTACCATCTTCGACCACACCGTCACTTAACATCAGGTGAGCTAAGGTCATCGTTTGGATTTCAATCCACGCCGTTCGGCGTGTAAACTGACCCCTCTAATCAATGAGCTATAATCGCTACAAGTTCAACATTTTTACACGCCCACCAAAAACGAAAATACTTTTTCCAATTAAGGGTTTTAAATATAAACGTCCTTCAACAAAAAATAAACTAAGATTACGCGGAAGTTTAGGAATTCTGAAACTATAAAATATTAAAAAAAAAAACGTTTTTATAAAATCTGTTAAAATGTAAATAATGTATTGACTTGTGCCAAAAGTAATAAAACAAAAGTTTTTATGAGAAATGTCCTGAAGTTCTCTGATGGTTGCTAGTTAATTAACAATGCCCTTATATTTTATTAGGTATCGTATTTCTTCGCTATGCCAATAATCAAGTTACTAATTGGATTAAGCATGCCAGACGATAGATAGTAAGTAATAGCTGTATATTAAATTTCTCAATTCATTAACTTTATTACGTAGCGCCGTCGTGACAAAATTAAAATATTTTAGGATAAAAATAAGTTTAAGTAGCTTCCAATCTCGACATCCTGGCTTCAAATCCCATATCAGGCACTTTTGAATAAGTTATGCCATTATGGCCGCTGACTTCCAACGTCGACGGAATATATCGGGAGATAACTACATGTCCGAGTGTTCTTTAAAAAAAAGTTCTCAAAGATGTGTGAAGTCTGCCAACTTGCACTTGGCCAGTGTGGTGATCTTTCTCGTCTCACAAAGAGAAGAAGCACGCGCCTACCAGAGATACTGTTTATAACAAGCAGAAGACTTTAAAAAATCTGTAAGTCGGGATAAGGATTTTTTACTTACAGATTGTGATTAAAATAGCTATAATTAAAGATAATTTTTAACATATTTATTAATTTCTAATTAAACTTAATAACTTATATATATTTTTCTTTCTTTAATTTTCTTTATTTTGATACCCCACTCGATAGGTTGTTTTTTTTTACATTTCGCGCCAAATATCCGCCATTTTGTTTTTTCAAACACCTACCTAAAAACTCTTGGGTTT
Organism: Biston stratarius; assembly: GCA_950106695.1. NCBI lineage: Eukaryota > Metazoa > Arthropoda > Insecta > Lepidoptera > Geometridae > Biston > Biston stratarius. Next base: position 40,999,587 of record OX467106.1, on the reverse strand, counting down.
TTAAGACGAATATAACGATACCTATCGTGAGGAAACCATAGCATGATGGTATAGTACTTTCTAGTACTCGGCTGACTAGCTACCACCTTAAAAGTTGAAAAATCTGCCGCCAAGCATCTAACGGTGTGTTCCGGCAGCTTCACTTGAGAGCCAGTACAATTCCAGGCTAGGTGTGCTTTACCATCTTCTACCACACCGTCACTTAACATCAAATGAACTGTCGAAATTCATCCAGCCGTTTGAAAGATATGAGGTAGGTAATTAAGAAATTTACATATATACAAGATACACGCGAAAAACATAACCCTTTTTGGCAGTCGGGTAAAAACAGGGCTGATTCGCAGGATAAAAATAGTTTAGTAAAGTGTAATCCATTAAAAACATAAAAACCAACGAGAACAAATTTTGACGTACATAACTTGAATCCTGTGCTAATATTTAACGTGTGCTTTTGTAGGCTGGGATTTATTTATTCTGAGAGGCAACGGTCATTTTGCCTAAGGTATTTAAATAAGACTATATTTTAGGATAATAATTTTATTCTTGCTAAATAATTAACGGTCAAGGTATCCCGAGATTTTCTTTATGTTCTGAGTTTAAAATTACAAATTTGTAAATAGTTAAAAAGATTTTAAAGTAAAATAAATGATGTATACTCTTATACAGGGTTATAAGCTTTGCTACTAAACTAAATGGGGTCATTTTACTCATCATTATGAACAACTTTACTGTGAGCACAACTTTGAAATAAAAAAGAAATCAACTGTTCCATAAAATGTTCGTTGACCCTAGACAAAATGTATGGAGCAGTTGATTTTTACATCGCGTTTTCAGGTTTACGGCCTTAATAACAGTTGTTTAAAATAATAGTTGTTTATATTGCCCCCTATTCAGACTTTCAATTTCCAGTTCAATAACCCTGTATATAATTTAAAAAAATAGGGTTATATATAGGGTTATTCATTGTTTCGGTTTAGCTTGTGTAAAATTTGCGTCCAAAGTCTAGCTTTCACACTAGCAAATACAACGTATTGATCCAATCGGATGATATACAAATGCACAAAAGACATTCCTTGACATTTTCTGTTTAAAAAAACAAGTTAGGTAAAAGAGACAAGAATAGAATAAAGTGTGATCAAGCACGTGTGTTTGAATCAGAAAATAATTTACAAATCGCTTTATGTGTGTATGTATTTAAAGTAGGTATATTATAATTAGGCGTTTATCAGGTTGTGGAATAGTGAGCCCTATCACTATTCCATAACCTGAGCATTTTTGTGGTACACTTTACTGAAAAACTATCATATCTATAACTCAATTTGAAAAAAACTGTCTTAAAAATTATTACCCGTTAGAAAAATTACGCGAGCCCGTACAAAGCTCAGCTTTTGGCTAGTATATTATATATTACGATGGCAATGACTAAAAGTGTTAAGATTAGGCTTATTCAGAAACAAATACTAAGACTTCAACAACAGCATCTTAATCGATACGGCGTAGCATACCGAGAAGAGATATCCAATGATAAGGTCTGCATCTCTCGGCGTATCGAGGGCATCTTTTTCAAGGACGTCAGTGCGAAGCCATCGACAGTCCACGTAGGCTCGCACAGTGTTGTCATCGTGGACACTAGAAGAAAGAGTTTGGTAAGAATAAGGAATTCTTTTGAACCATACCTAATGACGAATCGATTGACACGTCTGCACCAAAATCGATGAGTAGCTTCGGCGCTACTGAACACACACACACACACATACATACATACATACAAATATAGAGCACGCTCGCCTAGAAGAAACCGATTCAATCGCGACTTGAAGGCACACAGATTGTATTGTATCCATTTAAACACATAATTAAGCTACTTCTTGTTCTAAGAAATCACGAGGAATAGCTAGTTTTCTATAAATTAATTTCGTGTCGTCTCTCCGCTTCTCTGATATCATATTTAATTAAGAGGAAAAAAATATATTATAACAAAAAAAATATTACTAAAATCATATGCGGTCTGGATTCTGGTGTACAATTCAAACATTGTAATTAAATACAAAGAACAATGTTTCTGTCCATAAATCGCTTAAAATACACAAAATAATCCATAAAGCAAACAAAACAACTCGTAAAAACAATTATAAATCACTTTTGTTTATCCGAAAATATATTTTAGGCTTTGAAACATACTAATAAACAAAATTAATATCCGATCCTCGATTCACTGAACATAAAGAGCGTTAAGCTGGGTTCACACACAGTGAGCGTTTAGCAGACTAAATATGGGTAAATAACAGTATGCTAATAATTAATAATAGCAGATTAACGTTGGATAACATATCTCTTATACGTTATCCGATATGTCATTTAAGATGAAAGGAAACCAGGTTTAATTGAAAGCATGTTTCAAAATATATCTACAGTGCTAAAGACGCAAACACCGCTAATAAGAACCAATACAATAAGAATGAATTCTTTTATGCTATATGATGGTTTACATTAGCTTTGTTGAAGTCGTTACCACTCTTGTTATATTTTTAATGTGAACTTTGAGCCAATAACGGCACGTAAATGAGCATTTTTTTTTTACTTTGAACCCGTTTTTTATATTTTGTTCTTATTGTTGTTTTGTTCAGTTTTTTTCTATATTATTCTCAATAATTATTTGCTTGTTATATAATTATATACCTACTACAATTTATATTTTACTAGCGAGCCGCCCCGGCTTCGCACAGGTGCAATGTAGATACTAATGTAGTGTCAGTGTGGAGTGATTAATATTATTATGATTAGACTACAGGATATCATTATAAGTATACAATGTTTCAAAAACACGTTTTTACGACATATAATTACAAATCTTTAAATTCTTGGATTTTCTCTACTAAAATATGCATGTATTAATTATAAATATAAACCTTCCTCTTAAATCACTCTGTCTATTGATGGAAGCCGTATTACAATTCGTTGTGTAGTTTATAAGATCTAATCGTAAGGGCACAGACGGCGGGAAATGACTTTTTTTTATACTGTGTAGAGATGCATCAAATATTTAAATGTAAAGGGCAAATGGACACTAGCTTTATTTCTATTGGACCGCGTTCCGAGTTCGAAATAATTAGGATATCTCACGTCCAATTAGAGAGACAATTTTAAATTTCCGTTTCGTTTCCCAGTTTAATTTGTTTGTCTACCCGCAAAATTTTTAACATTTATAAAATGTACCCGCAGTAAAAACTCATTCGTAAATTATATTTTTGTTATTGTTTGTGACTTCCATTTTACGTTTCGTTATACGCATTTAGTGTGTTAAAAAAAACGTGTTCTTAATTAAGTGTCAGGAACAGTTAATTTGGTGCTACGAGTAAGTTTTCATTTCAGGAGAAATTAAATTAAATCGGACCCATGGCGACTTCATAACTTGAAATGAGATTTTGCAAGGACACTATTAATTTGGTCCGTGTTTGTATATTAAAATTTCGGAGAAGGAATTTTGTTTATTTTTATGTTACTGTCTTGTTTTAGAAAAAATCATTTACTTTCATTCAGTTCTTGAAATGAAATTAGGTATTCGTTATTCACTAATTTAATCTTCAAATATACGTTCCTAATTTTAAAAGATGCTTTATTTTATTGCAATGCTAGTAAAAATGATCAAATAGTAGGTATAATAGATGAATCTTAAATCTTACTTGGTTTGTCTCTTAGGTCTCCTCTTTTATAGATCTACAAAAAAAATCCGTGGCGGCATATATTTAAGGATAGTTTACTATACCCATTCGATTCCCGCCCGCGCCGTCTGTACGCTTAGATCTTTTAAACTACGCAACGGATTTTAATGCGGTGTCCATCACTAGACAGAGTGATTTGAGAGGAAAGTTTATATGTATAATACATGCATATGCATCACATTGCACCCGTGCGAAGCCAGGGCGGGTCGCCACTTCATAAATAAATATCGTACGACATTACACACAGTGCCATCTGACCCCAAAATAATCAAAGTTATGGAAGTCGCATAACTGATAAAATATATAAATACTTTTTTTTACTTATATTACATACAAACCATCCAGACACACAACGAAGATTTGTTCATGCCACAAAAGTTTGCCTGAGTGGGAATCAAACGCACGCCCAACTGCTCTTTAAGCAGATATACTACTGTCATCGTTCATTAATTTATTCACTTAATGCTTACCTGATAGCAATATGATGCCAGCGGAAGTCATACAGTGGCACCGCTAGGTATATAGATCTGGAAGAGCCAGCTCCAGCATGGACTAGCCTTGCTGCACCGCGTCCCGCCAGCTCCAGAGACAGGAACGAGCCCGTCCGCCGCCTCGATCGCAAGGAAAACAGAGTTCCTTGCCCGTAGCCTCCACTCTATCAAACAAGAAGTAGTGTAGCGATTATAGCTTAATGGTTAGTGCTAGCTCAGTGGTTAGCTCGGTCGGTTCACGCGCCGCGCCTTCTTGATCTTAAGAGATTACGCCTGTCCATGACCATTGCAGCGATACACAGGACTTTGAGTAGCAAATCAAACTCCAGGGCATCGCTGCTTTGGCGCTCATTACTTTGATACTTTCGATGGTTAGTCTCAACAGCCCTGTAATTTCGCTAGCTGCAGTACCCTTCAAACCGGAATACAGTAATGTTTACACATTAATGCTTGACGGCAAAATATCTGGTACTGCGGTGGTATCTACCTAGAGGACCTTACGCTAAGAAGTTATCACGAAGTTAAATAACTTAAAGAAAATATATATTTAAAGGACTTTGTCGCTTAGCGACCACATCGCCCTGTAAAACAATATACACATGATCACTATAATTATTTAAGTAAATTTTTGTCAGCCTATATAGATTTTCGGCCTTCTCAAATTCTAGGTTAGTCAAAATAGAGCTACAAAAACTTGTTGAATACTTACCTCAGGCCTCAGTCTCAGCGAAATAAATAGTGTAAATTCTCTGGGAAAAGTCTTTCCCGCACCGAACAGCTCTGAGGAAGCTATCCAGATGTAAGAGTTGGGCCTCAAGCTGAAAGCGTGGGGTCGGTCCGCGACGGGACCCCACCGCGCCTGAGACGGGTGGAAGTTTCTTCTGGCACCTGGAGCCAGTGGGTTTATGGCACCTGTAAAAAATATATATTTCACACTGATATCACGAGGTTATTCACGAAGCTATCCAGCTCCTCGACATCACAGACATAGTGAGAAGACTAAAAATGACAAAACCTTTCGAGTTAGTGTTTTAAGTTAGTGCAACAAACATATAAATCATTAGAAAAAATATATACTGATTTTATTTTATTTCATGCGCATTTTCTGACAACTGAATGTATTTTAAAATTAGCCCACTATGAACACCCAAGGTGAAAAATTTACAAACTTTTACACTTATATTAGTACTAGTATTTTTTTATAGTCTACTTTTTATCTCGAAAACACCGGGTAAAACCGCGAGGTGCAGCTAGTTTTTAAATGATTTTTAAAATCATAGAACAAGGTTCTTGAAGCCAAGATCTTAGCTTGCTCCTTAAAATACGCGATGTTAATGATTGTTCAAGGTCGCAAAAATAACAACACTGTTTCACTGAATCAGAAGGTGTCGATTATACTAAACATTGGTGAAACAAAACGTTTGCGAGTTTTAATAATTTTGTGACGCCATCTATAAAGTTCTCGTGGAACTGAATTTACTTGATCGATTTTGCCACACATTGGGTTTGAATAATGATTAAGTAGAGACGAGACTTGTAAATATATAGGTGTCCAAATTATATATCCGACAAATATCTCACAATACAAAACTTATTAAAGGTTCATATCACGTCAGTTAAACCAGGAATCAATGCCACAACGGACCGTAACTTCGTAACTTACCTCTCACAAACAGAACTGGCAACATCGATCCCTAACTAAGCCCTTGAAGTGTCAACAAACTTTACCACAACCGCTGAAAGTTTGACGTCGTCCAAAACTATACTGACGTGATCGAACTCAATAATTCTACGAAATATAAGGAGAACGTGACCGGAACTGGTAATTGGCTTGGGTAGGTAATTCTAGCTTTGTATTAGACTTCAACTTGATTGTAACGGTAGAATGTACCTATCTAAATATAAATATACAATGCACATCTAACCTTTTGGGGCTTCTGCTAGGTTACTAATGGGTTTATATATATATATATATATTTGTAAAAGTAATGAGACAAACAGGACGCTCTCCTGATGGTAAGAGATAACGCATGGCCATGACCATCACAGGGATACACAAAACTTTGAGTAACAATGTCCAATGCACACTACTGGTTAGCCGCAGAATATCTGGTAATGTGTGCAAAACTGCAGCTAGCGAAACTACAGGGCTATTGAGACTAACCATCGAAAGTCTCAAAGTAATGAGCGCCAAAGCAACAATACACTGGACTTTGTTACTCAAAGTTTAGTGTATCGCTGCAATGGTCATGGACATGCGTTATCACTTAGCATCAGGAGAGCGCCTCGTTTGGCTCATTTAACTTTTTTTTTTAATGCGGTAGGTATAGAGGTCAAAAGGTTCAGCTTAAGTCGAACAACTTGTTGAACAACAATTTTCCTTATTAATCTTATACCTTTAAACTAGCAATTCTTGTATGTAGGTATATATATATATATATATAATCTGAATATCTGAAACGGCTCCAACGATTTTCATGAAATTTGGTATGCCGGGGGTTTCGGGGGCGATAAATCGATCTAGCTACGTTTCATTTTTAGATAATGTCGTTTTATCCGTGTTTTCAGACTATGAAAAACCGAGCAAATCTCGGTCATCCAGGTACTATTATAATATTATGGTAACTATATCAGAAATGCTACACCAAGTACATTTAAGACTAGACACGACCTTCATCAATGAAGATCTAAGAAAAAAAGATGGTAACTATATATAATTTTAAATACACTTTGGAAAGAGTACAAAAAGATTTTTAATTATCAACAAATAAAATAAATCAACTACTTACTGTGTAAACATTTAATAATGTAAACATATTATCGTAAATAAAACTCAAATTTAACAAAGCAAAGAATCAACATCGTTAAAAACAACCTTTTTACAAAAAGCGATGAAGTGAAGCAAAAAATTTAGTTTCGAATAAAAAAGAAATATGTAACCAATCAAATGTAATTTTGTTTTGGCTGTAAATCTTTCATTATTGCCCCATGGGGTAGGTAAATCATGAAAATTGAATTCAGGTGAGAAATTGTGCCTATATTTGTACGTCGTGTGAATAAAAGTGCCTATTTACAAAATGAAAGAGAAAAGATTTTACGTTGTTTTTTTTTGCAATTGATAACAAAAATGTTAGACAAAACAAAAGTATCACTACTTTCATATCACTAGGTGGTAGATCTCCTTACCAAGAGGTCATCTAGGTAAGTAACACCGCAGTATTAGATATTTAGTTTGTGGCGATGATAGCTCAGTGGTTAGCGCGTTCGGATCACATGCCGAAGGGGGTGGGTTCAAACCCCCAACAATGAACTTAAATGCCGGTGAAGAAAAATATCGTGAGTAAACCATAGCATGGTGGTAGAGTACTTTCTAGGACTCGGCTGGCTAGCTACCTTCCTCAAGTTGAAAATCTGCCGCCAAGCACGGTGTGTTCCACACCAGTTCCAATTTTTGCTTGTCTGCTTCTCTCCCTTTAATTTCTCTATCCACTAACAATACCTCTCCAACCAGAACACAATAATGTTTACACAGTATTGCTTGGCGGCAGAAATCTTTTTGCTTCACAAAAAAAACTTCGACGTGCAAACCACCGCGCTAACCATTGAGCTATCATCGCCACAAAAACTTAACGTAGCCTATAGAAAAACTTTATAGCTCAAGCAAGCTTTCGTCACTAATAAATAGGCTTGCGTTTGACCTCAAACTCGCTATAATCAAAGCAACTTAAAGGTACCTAGATTATATATATCAGGGAACACTCACTCACGCAGCAAATTCCACTATTTAGCGGTTTGAATGATGAAAGTGGAATCAAACCGGTTTGTTCGAGTTTTAGAAACGACAACGATGAAACAGTGTAGCTTATCCGACGTTTCAATAATAGAATGGGCAGAATATAATTAGATCACCGATTTGAAGTTATATAAAAGAAGCCATTTGATTAATAACATATTGAACAAGGAAGTTCTAAATTTACTAAATATTACTTATAACAAGCAACAATGTTCAATTAACCCAGTCTTAATCGTAGCCAATTATATCAATATAATCAATATCAAAAGGTAACCGTCGTAGCAAGCGATATTACATATCATGTGACGTTGAATTAGCGTTAAATCACAAGGATACAATACCACATACCAATTAATCAAAGATTTCGTGACGTAAGCGTTTTGTTCTGTAATGGCCACAGTAGAGGGGCCAAAAATTTGAGTATACAGACGGGGATCAAAATTGTACGGATTTTTTTAACATGAGTTGGTAGGTAACGAGGGACTTGGCCGTGGTGGTGCCGGCATAAGAATAGTACCCCCGTGGTTGTCGTAAGAGTCGGGTATGGGATGTCATCCGGAAGATGGGCAGCAGCGTCTTCCTTGAACAATCACACCTAACTGCGCTCGCCAACCCGCCTGCCAAGCGTGGCAAGTATTGGCAAAACCCCCCAGAAGGAGGCCTATGTCCAGCAATGGACGTCCTATGGTTGATGATGTGAGGGACTAAATGGTACTAATAAATAAATAAATAAAAAAAAATATTACAGGTCTTTGCGCACAGCACCATCTAGCCCTAAATTAAGCAAAGCTTGTACCATAAGAATCACATAGCTGACAGAATACTACTTTTCTTTTGTAAATATATACAATACACCCAGACAAAACAAACATCGTATGTCAGTCACACATATATTATTGAGTGGGAATCGAATCCACGGTATTTAGCTCTCGAAGCAGAACTTTACCAAATAAGCTAACAGGCCAGTCAGATAGACAAATATAAGTTTATTGTTCTCACCTTTACAGTCGAAAGAGTTGCATACTCTTGCTTGTTCCCCGAAACCTTCACAGGAAGGTCGGGAACAGTATCGCCGTCTGGTTTGCCGACCGCCTCCGCATGTCCTGCTACAAGATCCCCACTCCCCCCACCCTGCCCATCCTGCGAAACGAGAATACAGTTATCTGCGGCGTCATCGTATTAAGTTGGCCGTGGTAGGAATTAAATCAATACAGTATGGGCATTTTTTTTTTTTATGGTCGACTAGATAGAGGTAGATGTTGATCCAACTAGGCTGGGCAGCGTTCGGAAAACTGCGCAGCGTTTTCTCGTCCGAATTACCTCTGTACCTCAAGTCGAAAGTCTTCGACCAGTGTGTGTTACCAGTGATGACTTATGGCGCCGAAACGTGGTCTCTGACTATGTGCCTTCTTAGTAAGCTTAAAGTAGCACAACGAGCCATGGAGAGGGCTATGCTCGGAGTTTCCCTACGAGATCGAATCAGAAATGAGGAGATCCGTAGACGAACGCGGATTAGCAAGTTGAAGTGGCAGTAGGCAGGGCACATAGCACGCAGAACTGATGGCCGATGGGGCCGCAAAGTTCCGGAGTGGAGACCACGGACCGGCAAGTGCAGCGTAGGACGTCCACCCACAAGGAGGACAGACGACCTAATAAAGACCGCAGGAACGCGCTAGATGCGAGCCGGTCTTTATGGAAATCAATAGGGGACGCCTATACCCAGCAGTAGACGTCCTACGGCTGATGATGTTGATGAGATAGATGTTTGACCACAATTCACCTGATGTTCAGTGACGGTATGGTCGAAGATTGTACAGTACACCTAGCCTGAAACGGAACTGGCACTCATGTGATGCTGCCGGAATGCATCGTTAAGTGGTTGGCGGCAGATTTTCAACTTGAGGGTAGCTTGTCAGCCGAGTACTTCAAAATACCTTATGGTTTTCTCGCGATGTTTTCCTTCACCGGTAGCTCAAGTTCATTGTTAGGAAACAACACCATTCGGCGTGTGAACTGACTGCGCTAACCATTGAGCTATTATAGCTACAAAATAGTTTTTTTTATCCCTTGCGTTTGATCGCCATTTCGCCTGATGTTAAGTAAAGATGCGATCTACAATGGAACACGCTCGCCTACTCGCTCGATTCACTCTTGACTTGAAGACACCCAGATTGTATCTATCAGGGAACACCCACTCGGGTAACGTATTCCACGTTTTAGTGCGATTTTCGAATTAAAATATAATATAATATCTAAGTATAGTTAAATTGTAGAAATAGTTTCTTAAAATTACAAATAAAAAGTAAATGATTCTGTATAAGCAATATTTTTAGCTTTAATATGAGAACCTTATTCTGGGAAATGAAAATGTCAACTTCTCGCCACCTACACAGTCAAGCTTTTTCATAACGTGACGATACGAAATATAGGTACAAGGAATATAAACAGAGTAAACTACATTGGCACAGGTGAAAAGCATTGAATATAAAATGTTTATTCCTAACAAATAAGGGAAGCGACAATTCGCTCGTTGTTTGTTCTATTAGCAGTTTCTATTTCACGGAAAACAATTATAGGTTTTATCACAACCATTTGTAGATAAAAATAAAATTTGGTCGAATCTGAGCTTATTAACAAATATCAAAAATAATTAAATAAAATGTATTGTATATAGGCTTGCGTTTGACCGCTATATCGCCTGATGTTAAACGAAGATGCGGTCTATGGTGGAGCATGTTCATCTGTATTATCTGTGCTATGTGCGTATTGCGGCTAGCAATTTCCGTTTGAAGCTTTTTTAAAATATAATTGTTATGAGACGAATGAGATGCTCTCCTGATGGCAAGAGGTAACGCATGTCCATGACCATTGCAGTGACACACAGAACTTTGAGTAACAAAACAAAGTCCAGGGCATCGCTGTTTTGACCCTCATTACTTTGAGATTTCCGCTGATTAGTCTCGATAGCCCTGTAATTTCCCCTACCCTTCAAACCGGAACACAGTAATGTTTACACAATATTGCCTGGCAGCTGAATATATGACACTGCGGTGGCAGTTAACTAGACAAGTTCCAAGAAGATCTACCACCAAGTGAAACAAATAAAACGTACCAACAGCATTCCAAATTGCAATATCGACCCCCAAACTCCACGGGACCGCTGCCGACGTAGCTTCCAGCCAGGGTCCGTCAGGAGGAGTAGTCTCCAGGTCTACTGCTGGATCGCTGATCCTCGCGAAGACCACCAGCTCACTCTGCGATGGGGCCATACTCCAATTGAAGCAAGGGCCTAGTTGTGATGTTGTTTTTAAGTTCACCTGTCTGGAAGGAAACGACCAAATTAGCCATCAAAACTGGAGTAGAAGTTTTTTTATATAAAAGTAATGAAATGAACAAGACGCTCTTCTGATTGTAAGAGATAATTCCTGTCCACGTCCATTGCAGCGATACACAGAACTTTGAGTAGCAAAACAAAGTCCGGGGCATCGCTGCTTTGGCGCTCATTACTTTGAGACTTTCGATGGTTAGTCTCAACAGCCCCGTAATTACGCTGGCTGGCTAGCTAATTAGCACAATACTGCTTTGCGACAGAATAGGTACCTAGATGACCTTCAGCTAAGGAGATCTACCACCAAGTAAAAGTTAAGGTAGCCTATAGAAAAACTTTATAGCTCAAGCAAAGTTTTGCTAGCTTAGTGAGTCGTGATAGCCTAGTCTTGGAGCTTACTAAGTTTGTACATGTGTCTACAAACTACCTTATCAAACTAACCTACTTTAGCTGATATTTATATCTATAAGTACACGAAGCTGTTATATGAGCTCGTTTTTGATGTTGCTTAGGGAAATAACGTCTATTCAAAGTAATAAATATCTTTTACTAAAACTAAATTATCTGCTTCAAATAAGGTTAAAAATCCTTTAGCAAAGTAGTCCAATTAATTCTTAATACAGCCGCAATCGTACTGGAATGTGCTAAATAAGCTGTTTCTAGTGAAACGATACGAGAAATGTTAAAGGAAATGCTGAAAAGCAATCCATTTAGAGCAAACGATTGAATTTATGAGATGATATAGGAAACCCGTGTGTTTTTAGTTTAAAAATAACATTGAGGATATTCATTACATTTTTAGTGGTTTTAGCGATGATAGCTCACTGGCAAGCGCGGTCGGTTCACATGCCGAATGGCGTGGGTTCAAACCACAACAATGAGCTTGAGCTATCGGTAAAGGAAAACATCGTGAGGAAACCATAGCCTGGTGGTAGGGTACTCTCTAGCACTCGGCTGGCTAGCTCCCACTCTCAAGTAGAAAATCTGCCGCCAAGCATCTAACGGTGTGTTCTGGTAGCCTCACTTGAGAGCCAGTACCATTGCAGGCTAGGTGTGCTTTACCATCTTCGACCTCACCGTCACTTAACATCAGGTGAGCTGAGGTCAAACACCTATCGCCATATATTTTATATAATGATAAATACATTTTAATAGATGGAAATCTGTACAATAAATGATTATTATATTTTTTACGTAAATACTTTACAAGGAAATGTCTTGCCTTTTTATCATCATCAAAAGGATATAAATCAGAAACAAATAAATAAAAACTGGATGAAAGGGACCCGTCGCTGTTTAAGGTTTAAAATTAGCTGTATTTGAGCACAGAGAATTTTCTGCATAAAAACAGGGTTGACAAACAAAAAGTTTCTTCAAAGTCCAAATTTAGTTACCAAAGCGGCGAAAACAAAAAGACAAGCCTACAACCTTTACATAGTCATTGTACAACCATACTATTGTATTTCTGTCGTTTATGTGCTTGTTTACATGACAAAGAACAATGCTTTTGAATTTCAGTCCTGTAAAGAATTTTAAGCAAATCGTTCTAATTTGAGATGCCGTACCGCTTCAGATTAAGTTCTTTGTATACCATTCATGTTTGTTTTGTAGCTATGATAGCTCAGTGGTTAGCGTGGTCGGATCACAAGCTGAAGGGCGCTGGTTCAAGTACCAATAATGAGCTTGAACAGGCTACTGTAGGAAAAGATTGCATATGTGGTCGAAGATGGTAAAGCACACCTAGCTTGAAATGGAACGTAAGTATCAGAAACTCTAAAACGAAGAGTTTGTGTTGTTATGTTTGTTTGTCAGAAAAAACGGAAATCATTATTCCGTTTTAGTCTAGTCGGGATAGACATTTAAATAGAAAAAATTAGGGGAAGCGATTTTTTTTAAACTTATGTATATAAATCCGAAAATATTGATCGTGGAGTAAAAAAGTGCAAGAACCAAAGATGAAGGAAATAAAATTCCACCCATTACGATTTTTTTGATAAACATGATAGTATAACTCAGCAAATATTGATCCTAGCGCAAAAATGATCATAACCAACCTTGTGGGAAATAAAATTTCCAACAAATCTAGATACGACCATTTTTGCTCTAGAGTTGCAAATTAACGAGTTATTTCAGAAAAACTAAAAAAATTAACTTCTAATCAAGATGGCGGCGAGTCCATTGGCTTGCCCCGAAAATCGAAATGTAGACTTCCAACAACACCCACCGACGTTTTCAAAAAAAATTGCGTTTTTTTCTATTTAAGCCTATTTTTATGTCTATCCCGACTGGACTATTTTTAAAGTCTACTAAATAGTCGGAAAACCGATACCGGCATTTACGGTAGATATCAAGCTATTCAAGTGTTGCCAGATAAGCTGTAGTTCCATTTACAGTCTACGAGATATCGTAGCAGCGAGCGTGCTACGTTTTGCTACGCTCCGTAGAACCTCGTAGCAACGAGCAACAGAACTTCACAAAGATTTACAGATTTAGCTAGAATTGACTTTAGTGGCCACGTGTATACCGTCTATATTTTAAAATTTTACTATTTTGTCTAGATTTAGAACTGAGAATACCATTCCACAAATAGGTAGGTACAATCGCAGTACCAGATATTCTGTCGTCAAGCAGTAGAGTGTTAACATTACTGTGTTTGAAGGGTACTGCAGCTAGCGAAATGACTGGTCTATTGAGACTAACCATAAACTTTTGTAGCGATGATGGTTCAGTGGTTAGCGCGGTTGGTTCGCATGCCGAAGAGCGTGGGATCAAACCCCAACAATGAGCTTGAGCTGCCGGTGAAGGAAAACATCGTGAGAAAACCATAGCGTGGTGGTAGGGTACTTTCTAGTACTCAGCTGGCTAGCTACCACCCTCAAGTTGAAAATCTGCCGCCAAGCATCTAACGGTGTGTTCCGGCATCCTCACTTGAGAGCCAGTTCCATTCCAGGCTAGGTGTGCTTTACCATCTTCTACCACACCGTCACTTAACATCAGGTGAGCTGTGGTCAAACGCCTAGCCTGACAGCTATAAAAAAAACTATCTAATGTCTAAAAGCAAGGAGCGCCAAATCTGTGGTGATCTGTACTTTGTTTTGCTACTCAAAGTTCTGTGTTTCAGTGCAATGGACAGGCATTATCTTTTACCAACAGGAGAGTGCCCCGTTCGTATCATCGCATTAACATTTTTTTTTTATTGCATATGTAACGCTAAAATATTCGCGTAAATCTCACAGTGTGTTTAGGGAGCTACCGCTCATTTACCTAACCTTGTTCAGCCATATGGACATAAATAAATTTCAACGCAGGAGCATCTACAGCGCCTTAGATTTGTTTTATGGTTGACAGACTAGGAGTTTGACAAGAAACTACAGATACCTCTACGCGATCCCGAGATAAAGGTCTTTACAGACGGACAGACAGACAGAAGGACACTATTACATTCATTCCATTATTATTCCTTTTATATATCAGTACCTGGATGACCAAGCTTTGTTCGGCTGAAAACACGGATAAAACGACGTTTTCTAAGAATGAAACCTAGCTAGATCGATTTATCGCCTCCGAAAGCCCCTGCATACTAAATTTCATGAAAATCGTTGGAGCCGTTTCCGAGATTCCGAAAAAATATATATACAAGAATTGCTCGTTTAAAGGTATTAGAAGATTGCGCTATAGATATCTATATTACTTACTGACTTTCACAATAATAATTTCGAAAGTTACACATAATATTAAACTTCACATAAATCTTTAAAAAAGAAATTCACACTTCTACTCTTGCCATTATAAATTCCCGACTACTCGAACTGGCATCACAAAACGCGTTACGGGCTGCGGTTCCCAAACTTTCGTTATTAAGCTTACGTGACTTTCTTCGGGCTTGGAATAGACCTTAAACTGCGAGCGAACTCAACGATATTGGAAATGAAAGTTTTTGAAACGCAGACAATTGAATAGAAGTGTAGAAGTAGGATCACTTTGAAAGTGAAAAACTTGAGGTAGTGTCATTTGCACACTAATAACATTTAAATTTTTTATAAAACAAGTATCGCTTCAAGTTTGTATAAGATTGAAGCAAGTAGTGACTGAAAGAAAATACTCTCGTGACGATAAGATAGCTCACTCATGACCATAAAGATTTATCAACTCTGAAATAGATCGCTGCTTCAAGCCAAGCTGGTCAATATTTTTTATACGGTCGACAAGCTAGGTGTTTGACCACAGGTGACCTGATGTTAATTGACGGTGTGGTTGAAGATGGTAAACACATCAAGCCTGGAATTAAACTGGCGCATAGTAAAGTTTACACACTACTGCTTGGCGGTATAATATCTGTTAATGAGGTGGTAGGTAAGAAGATCTACCACCAAGTTAAACAATGAAATAAATGAATATAAATATTGCTTTAGTTACTCACACATGTTCCATATCTCTCATGTCGTCGTAGTAGAAGCTAGTCTATCATAAATGTATAGATAACAAAGCGCATTCCGCTCACGCCACACTTTCCTCGCAAAATTTAATTACACGGCTCGCGATCTTTGAAACTTGGCTTTTAATTGAGTTCCACGCTGATCTTTAACTTGCTTCCTCAGGTTGCGGTGTAAGTTACACGCTGGCGGCAAAGATTGCTTCAAAATTACCTACTTTACAAGATTTTTGGACCGCGTTAAACTTCGTTTAGAATGGAACTTTACCTTTTAGTTTTATTCTTCCAGCGCTCCGTGGTTTTACTCGCTTCATTTTTCATTCATGTGTTAATCCAGGGTGTAATCTACCTCCATACCAAATTTTATAAAAATTAGTTGAACCGTATGAGCGTGAAGAAGTAACAAACATACAAACACACTCATAAACTTTCGCCTTTATAATATTAGCGTGATGTTTTTATAGACAATATATGCTTATATAATGTTAAGTACCTGGATGACCGAGCTTTGCTCGGCTGAAAACACGGATAAAACGACGTTTTCTAAAAATGAAACCTAGCTAGATCGATTTATCGCCCTCGGAACTCCCTGCATACTAAATTTCATGAAAATCGTTGGAGCCGTTTCCGAGATTCAGAATATATATAAATATATATATACAAGAATTGCTCGTTTAAAGATATATATAAATATATATGTTTTGCCAATACTCGTCACGCTTGCAGGCGGGTGGCGAGCGTAGTTAGGTGTGATTGTTCAAGGAAGATGCTGCTGCCCATCTTCCGGATTACATACCTTAGCCGACTCTTACGGCAACCACGGGTAGGGAGGGTGGGGGGTGGGGGTACTATTCTTACGCCGGCACCACCACGGCCATACATACATACATGTACCCTTATAATATTATACTCCTTTTTTGGGCAGTCACATCTAAAAATCACGAACATCCTCACAAGATAAATAAAAATAAATGAATGTCGTAGTACATTACACACAGCGCCATCTGACCCCAAACTAAGCAAAGCTTGTACTATGAAAGTCAGGTAACTGATAGCATACATAAATACTTTTTTTTGTTGTAAATACATACTTATAATACACACAGAACAAACATTTTGTTTATACCATAAAATGTTTGTCCTTGGCGGGAATCGAACCCACGCCCTACAGCTCAGGCAGACATACTCCCAATGAGCCAACAGGGCTGTCATGAAAGTCTATGAAACACTATGAAAGTCAGGTAACTGATAGAATACTTAAATCCTTGTTTTGTAAATACAAACTTGTAACATACAGAACACCCAGACAAACGTTTTGTTTATACCACAAAATGTTTATCCTGAGTGGGGATCGATCCCACGCTGTACAACTCTTAAAGCAGATAATATCTGCTTCTTCTCTAATTTCATCCATTACAATACACAGAAAACTTTAAATACCTATTTTAAATCAAAATAAATCGATAGAAACTTCTATAATGTAGATGAACTAATAAAAAGGTGGAAAAAAACGGTATAATTTTAAATTACTAACATTGAAACGTGACAAACAAAACGAAAAGAAAGTGGCGCCACCTGCTAATGTTTGAATCTAACTTAGCGTGTTTTGCAGGAGTAATCCAAACAAGCAAGTTTTGCAACTGTCAACCAGTCGAAATAAACCATTTTTGCAAGGGGTATCAATTTTTGATTTCGATTTTTACAGAAACTATTTACGTTTGGAAGTTCATTTTAATTCTGTCACATAGGAATTCAAATGATCTTTTAACTTCCATTACTAACTTGTATCCGATCAAGAATTGATGTAGACCTGTTTGCAAGTGGACTACTCATATACTACCAATGTGCAGACAGGACTGAGGCCAACAGGATCGAGTTCTAATTCTGGACTGAACGAGTCTTCAACCAAATTAGTAAATGTTCCATAAAACAATTTTTCTTTAACTTAAGCCGGAAAATTTGTGCGTCTTTAAAACACTCGGCAAACTTAGGTAAGTACTGCGATACCAGTTACCACCGCTTTCACTTTGCTTTGTTATACTGTTATATCAATGCGTTTGTCAACCCGCCAACGATAACGTACTGGTCTGAGAGACCGGGTGGCTCGAAATAGTCGAATAATTACTTACTTTACTAGGGAACCTGACGTAGTGTTACTTGTTGATAGATCTTAGCAGAAGGTCGTTTAGGTAAGTACCACCGCAGTACCAGATATTTTGCCACCAAGCAGTAGTGTGTAAACATAACTGTGTTTCGGTTTAAAGGATATTGGAGCTAGCGAAATTACAGGGTTGTTGAGATTAGCTATCTAAAATCTCAAAGTAAAGAGCGCCAAAGCAGCGATGCCGTGGACTTTATTTTGTTACTCAAAATTATGTGTTGATGGTCATGGACAGGTCTGATACCATCGGGAGAGTGTCACGTTCGTTTCATTGTTTTAAAATAATTAAAAAAATTGTTTGTTCGATATTTTTAATAAGTTTTTGGCCACAGCTCACCTGATATTAAGTGACGGTATGGTCGAAGATGGTAAAGCATATCTAGCCTGGAATATAACTGGCTCTCAAATGAGGCTGCCGGAACACGCCGTTAGGTGCTTGGCGGCAGATATTTTGAGGGTGGTAGTTAGCCAGCCGAGTACTAGAAAATACTATACCACCATGCTATGGTTTCTTCAAAACACTTAGCCTGTCGACCATATAAAAAGAACATTACGGGTAGTATGCATGAGAAAAAGGATTGTATTTTTTTGGTTTAAAGGATACTTTTTGTTTATTTTTCTAAAGTTCCAAGTGCCTTTAGAATGATGAGTTAGTTACTTTATTTTACTTTAAACGTTACTCGGGCTCTGATATCGCTGTTATGAGGCTACGATATAAAATTTGTTTACTTCATGTCAATTGTCAAAGTGAATCAAATGTGTCAAAATAGCTATGTATACTTTTTTGTTTGACATGGCAAGGGCATACCCACATATTTAGCCTAATAATGATGTCGTCGCTATAAAACGTTTAAAAAAGTATTATTAATCAACTACTGCATAGAAAGCCAAAATATTCAAATTACTTTCATAAAATAAAGTTTACTGTCAGTAAAAAATATAAAATTTATACAAATAAAATCTTTACATACCGAATTCTGTTCATGACGAGTATCTGGACAATGATCGACGAGTCTTTATTATGGCATTAATATCACGAGTCAAATCAAGCTAACTTGGTTACATTATTACTAGAGTATACATTAACATGCAATGGTTATATGCTTCTTCTTTTCGAAGATTTTTTTACTAACTCACCTATCTGTAGTGTTGTACGGTGAACCGGCATACTGACTGATAGACGCAAGCTCCACGCCTCCCCGATATATTGACACTAGCGCCAAGTCTAATGTCTTGCTCTGAAACAAATTCCTTGGAATTAAAGTACAGAAAATAATTTATGCCCAGCCTGGTAAATTAGTCTTTTTTATGTGCAAGTAATGAGACGAACGAGACGCCTTTTTTATGGCTGACAGGCAAGGTATTTGACCATAGCTCACCTGATGTTAAGTGACGGTGTGGTCGAAGATGGTAAAGCACACTTAGCCTGGAATGGAACTGGCTCTCAAGTGAGGCTGCCGGAACACACCGTTAGATGCTTGGCGGCAGATTTTCAACTTGAGGGTGGCAGCTAGCCAGCCGAGTACTAGAACATACCCTACCACCACGCTATGGTTTCCTCACGATGTTTTCCTTCACCGGCAGCTCAAGCTCATTGTTGGGGCTTGAACGCACGCCCTTCGACATGCGCACCTACCGCGCTAACCACTGAGCCATCATCGCTACAAAATCGCTGCGCTTGCCTTTATGGTAAGTGTTAACGCATGTCCCTGACCATAACAGCAATACACAGAACTTTGAGTAGCAAAACAAAGGCCAGCACATCGCTGCTTTGGCGCTCATTCCTTCAGACTTTTGATGTTTAGTATCAATAGCCCTGTAATTGCGTAAGGTGCAGTACCCTTCAAACCGGAACACAGTAATGTTTACTCACTACTGCTTGGCGGCAGATTATCTGGTACTATAGTGACCTCCTGCTAAGTTAAACTAACACCAACTAAGCTGCAGTACCTGTCTGTCTGCCAATCTAGCTTGAAAATGTTTTTTTTAAGTTATGTACGTACTACCAACCAGTCCCGGCTTCGCACGGGTAGTAGGAATGGATATAGTAAGCTATCCTTAAAAGGTAGATATCTACCACCGCGGACTTTTTTGTAGATCTATAAAAGAGGAATATCCCACTATGTATTGTATTGTTATATCTCAAAGGGATTAGGCAGCGTTTTCCATGAAACGCAGACTTAAAATTTACCTATTCAGGTATACACGCGGACTTATCAGTTTAAAAAAAGTTGTTCTCCCCGTATTGTTACCACACCCCCTTCGTCTGGGTCGATCCTGATGTCATTACTAAAGTATGAATAAATATTCTTTTATTATTATTATTTATTTAGGCATTGCACACATCTAGTCTATACTAAGCAAAACTTATATTATGGCAACCAGATACCTAACTTAAATAATAATTATTATGTAATAACTTTTTTGTAAATACATACATACATTTAATACCTTCTCAAAAATTATGTATTAAAAGTAGGTACACTAAAATATAAAGCATGGAATCAGGTAAAATCAGCCAAAATCCTTAGAAGTGTGGACAAAGAAGCTTAATATTTTGTTCGCGAATTGTTACGGCTAATATCAGGACAGAGTCTCAGAAAGTAATATGATGGAAGTATAAAACCTTACGCAATAGGTTGTTTATGTTGTGGGGATTACGTGATTTATTAGGCATATGGTTAATTGTCTAGATTTTTTTTATTGTTGACTAGCGGCTTCGCACGGGTGCAATGTAGATACTAATGTGGTACATATGCATTTATTATACGTTTTCCTAATTTAACTCGATTAACAATGTAGTCTATGTTACTCAATGATAATGCAGCATTCTATTAGTAAAAGATTTTTTTAAATCGGTCCTGTAGTTTTTGAGTTTATTCCTTACAATTCTGAATCCCTGTTGTAAGTTATAGTTAAGCATTATGTTCGTTACAAGAGTTTAAAAAAAATATATGTAAAAGACTAGATGTCGGGTATAAGTATCGGGTGGGTTTGTATCTAATATTTTTTAGCTTGTCAATGGACAGAATAAGTTTGAAATAGTACATTGTTACCCTAGGGGTAAAAGTAACTTATTTAGCCCCGAGACGGGGTTTGGTGCACAAGCGTGACGAGGGCACCAATAGTTCAAGGGATTTCATTACGAATACAAGGAAAGTAAAAATAAAATCATTATTTTGCATAACATAAAGTAACAACTTCTTTCGAAATAATTTAAATGCAGATTGTGTTTTGTACTCAATGTCGTCTTTAACATAGATGATAGAATACACGCTCCATAATGTAGAAGGTTTGTAAGTCTTTGATAATTCGTTGAAATATATTAACAAAACATTTTCTGATAACGACTTCACTTTTTTCTCAGCGCGCCTTTTCAAAAAAGGTTGTAAAAGGTTGTCCACTACTGCTTTCGCCTCTTCTCTTATGAAATCAGGCGTTAAAATTCATATCTGAATCATTCAACTCATTGTGTTAATGCAAACCTCTGCTATATGGAAGTATAAACAAAACTCTACAACTCGAAAAAACAAATGAAGATTGGATCGCCGCTTCCCCGCCTATTTTTTTCTGTGGCCAGCCAGCTATTCAGCCAGTATTTTTCATTTTCCTCTTTGAAAAAATGGTAAATATTTTGCCCAAATCTATGTTATTTTAAAGAAATAGTTAAAAGTAAATAAACATAAAAAAAAAAAAAAAAAAAAATCATTTAAAAAAAATCTTTAATTAATACTAACTTTATGTTATTTCAATTTTAAATCGCGCTGTAATTGAGTGGCTGTATAGAAAGTTGAAACATGGTTCAATAGAAATAGAAGTTGTTTTTTTAATAATTTGACAGCTGTAAGTTGACAAGGATTCTCCCTAGGACTGAAAAGTATTACTTTCAACCCGCTTCTCAGGCAATTTCAGACCTACTATCCGAGTATGAGTAATGAAAAATAACATGTTTTAGTTATACATCGATCATAATATAGAGGATTATAAAAATATATATAAGTCAATTAATAATTACATACAGAATAAGTCATCATTTAATATATACATGTCAATAAACCTAACTAAAACTAAATCCACCGGTCGAGCCCGCCACCAAACGTACCCATCAAACCAGCGGCATTTCCTCGCTGGATCGCCAGTGAAATTCGCTGGACTATAATAGTCCCCAACATCGGATCGCGACCCCTCTCCTTAAGGCGACGCCCTAACTCGGCCACAAACTTTGCCGCGTCGGACTTCCAAGTACCCGCAGTCTCGACGGCAGACGGGACGAACTCATACGCTGATTCCAAACATGTAAGGTGGCGAAAGTACTCACGCATGTGGCATCTCAAGCAACGGCCTCTCTGTCAGGGAAACAGTGTAAGACCGTCCGGACGTTTGCCGTCGGAACGAGACGTAATTATGATCATTACGTGGAAGACAGGAATATATGGTTGTAATAGCTTCTCTCTGTACTTGCATCCCCCTGGCTAAGTGACAATTGTAGTAAGCATAATGTATTAATATATATAACTGTAAACTGTATAAACTGTAACCTAATATGAAAAGAAAGATCCACAAAAAAAAATGCCTTGCTGTTTCTTGGCGGAGTCTTCTCAGTTGAAGTGTAATTATATAAATGACTTTTTGATTTTGATTTTTACTTACATTAATAAATAATTGAATAAATGACTTTTTGATTTAGATTTTTACTTACATTAAATATCGTAGCAAGAATGATGTTTAATCGCACAACCTCTTCTTAAACAATTATAAGTGTTATTAGTAAAAAAAATGAGTTATTTCGTGTCATGATTTGACGATATAAATTAAACTCTGGACAAAACAACAAAATCCGGATTTACTTCAACTCCTGTTGCGACCCAAATGTGAGAATAATCGTCCATACACGTAGTCACAGCAAAATATATTCTGCAGCTCCAGAATCAACCTTATTACTTGGACATAAGATTAAGTTTCGCGAGATCGAAACTTGATTTGCCACGTAGGTAATGTGTTTTCTTTATAGCTTTCATATGAGATATTATGTTAAGGAAATATTAACGCGTTGTCTGGACTATTCTTGTATTACAGAAGGTAATATTAGGCATTTATAAGTGTGTATTAGATCTCCCATTTTACCCGATTTCAAGAAAAAGAGGTTATTTAATTGACTAGGAAAGCAACAATATATAAAATTACCAGCTAATGCTTTTACAAAGTGGATTATTATAAATTAAAAAAAAGAAACAAAATATACTTCTCTCAGTAAAAGTTTACTTATTAGTTTACTGTAGGTTACGCGGAACAGTAGTTTTAATTCTCAAAGGAGGTCATCGTACTCATAATAATCACTTTAATATAACAACGGCGGAACGGATCATACAACCTGACAGACTATATTTGTAGCGATGATAGCTCAGTTGTTAACGCGGTCGGTTCACTCACCTGAAGACGTGGGTTCAAATCCTAACAAAGAGCTTGAGCTTTTGGTGGTGGAAACCATAGCATAATAGGGTACTTTCAGTAGTTCAAACACCTTCTCGGCTGGTTAGCTACCCTTAAGTTGATAATCTGCCGACTAGAACTAAAAGTTGTATTCCGGCAGCCTCACTTGAGAGCCAGATCCATTCCAGGCTAGGTGTGTTTACCGTCTACAACGACACCGTCATTTAACAGGTAAGCTGTGGTCAAACACCTAGCCTGTAGACTATAAATAAATATATTCGTATTTTTTTTTAAACAATCGACTTGTTGAAGTTGGTTTGATAACCCTGTTGACTCATTGGTAGTAATATCTGCTTTAAGAGCTGTATGGTGTGGGTTTAATCCCACCCAAGAAAAACATTTTGTGGTATAATGAAATGTTTGTTCTTTTTCTGGGTGTACTGTACTGCATTTATGTATTAACAAAAAAAAACAGTTATCTGGTTCCTATAATACAAACTTTGCTTAGTTTGGGACTAGATGGCGCTGTGTGAAATGTCTGACTATATTTATTATTCATCTTTTTAGGTTTTTTTTATTTCAATAAGCTAACAACTATAGTATAACTTTCTCGTAACTTCATTTAATTCATGTACGCTCTCTATTAACATCACTAAGCAAAACATTACGAGTACAATACACTAATCAAGTTACTAAGCCGCCATTAACAAACCTAATAATAATATATCTACAGTTTATTGAAGTTATTATACCAGGAATATAGGACCATATAAAATTATATAAGGTCACAATACTCTAATTCATTCTCAACTATATCACGATCGTAGTAAGGGCGCAAGTGGAGTGGAAAATGGTCGGAAATCATTATGATATTAGAGCCCATTTTGAATACGTATTGGTTAATGATAATGGTACAAGTAGGGGTGGATTCCAAGTATATTATTATGACTACTGAGTTATTGGGGTTACTTTATTGGTGGTAATCAGGATGGTATAAATGGTAGGTCACTGATTAGCGGGTTTGTGCTGTTGAGAGAAAACACAGTGAAATAATTTTCTCTTTTACTTTGTAATATATTTTTTTTAACTAGCTGTGTCCGCGTCTCCCTCTGAGTGGATAACGGATTTGGATTAGTTTTGGATAAGTGGATTTGTCCGGTAACGGCAAAATTGTGTTTCAAATAAATCGATTGAAACGCTTTTCTAAAATAGCGCGTTTTATACCAATTTAATTAGTTAATTTAATTTAGACAGCCCTGTTGGCTCATTGATAGAATATCTGCCTTAAAGGGTGGGGTAGGGCGTGGGTTCGATTCCCACTTAGGACAAACATTTCGTGGTATAAACAAAATGTTTGTTCTGTGTCTGTGTGTTCTGTATGTATTATAAATATGTATTTACAATAAAAAAGTATATATGTATTCTATCAGTTATTTGACTGCCATAGCACAAGCTTGGCTTAGTTTGGGGTCAGATGGCGCTGTGTGTAATGTCCTCCTACGATATTTACTTATTGAATTGAATATATTTGAGCACCGATTTCAATAAAGCAAACACTTAATATTACGGGAAGCTCGCTACAATATATGAGTGAAAACTGCATCCAAATCAGTTAAGCCGTTTCTGAGATAAACGTGCACAGACAAAAAAATTAGAAACTTTTTTGGCTTCGTTAGCGTAAGTACAACGTGTATAAATTGTATCTTTTTTAATATTTAATGTACAGACACCTAGTCTGGAATGGAACTGGCTCTCAAGTAAGGCTACCGGAATACACCGTTAGGTGCTTTGCGACAGATTTTTAACTTAAGTGTGATAGATAGCCAGTCGAGTATTAAAAAATACCCTACCACCACCCAGTAACTTGTATAAGTTGTCCTCAGACAATTATTCTAAAAGCTTTGTCTAAATCAACCAATTTTCCTTCTAAAATACTATAAAAAAGAAAATCTTGATACATTTATTCACTTCCAAATTAGCCGGAAAACCCTTACATTTTAATTCTCTAAGCCAACAAAGCTTTTTTCGGCGGGCAATCTTCACCACATTACCCTTTCTACTTAATACAGGCAAATCTCAGTGTTGCCATTCCAGATATCTCGCATCGCCCAATCTCACAAATTAGTACAATACCGGCTTGCCAAAGAGTAGCCATTTCCGAGGGTACGCGCCCATAAAGTTACCTATCTCGCGTAAATGAAAAACAATAATGAGTCTATTTGTCTCTGAGAGGACGGACAGGGTTGCCACAACATAATTAGGACTAGTTTGTTTAGAAGGGTTAAAGTTGTAAATGGGTTTAGGATTTAATTGAGACGCCGAGCGACCATTTTCCAGTTTCGGACGTTTTGGCTGTGAGCGAAGTTGGATTGATGTAAAATTTTATATATGTCTAAAATAGATGTTGTGGGTGTTTTCCTGTATGAACCCATGCCCTTCGGCGTGTGAATCGTACGTGATAACCACTGAGCTATCTACGCTACAAAATAATTTTTTTATTAAAGGTTCTGTATTAATATTTAGAAAGGCAACCATCATCTCTACCATGTACCTAACATGGTAGAGATAAACAAGGAATGTTACATAAGTAGTTAAAGTGGGTACACACATACATACATCTAATATCAAAGCAATTGAACTCACAAATAGTTACCCAAACTAATTTCCCTAAGTCCATTCTTGCCACAATATCAAACTTACTTTTCCAAAAGGAAATTTAACTTATGGGCAGTCGTATGTGGGCGGAATGTGGGAATTGTGGCCGGCAAAGTCGGATTACCAATCGATAAACTTGTCGTAATAGTGGACAAATGATAAAACTAAAATGTATCTACGAAATGCTATAGATTCCGTAAAGAAGATACGCTAGTGGCGCTGCCCTACAATACACCAGTTTTCTTGGTTTTTCGATACCTCGCAAGTATTGCCATAATTGGGTTCAGATAGTTCAGTAGCTGTTTCTTTTGTGCTATTAATAAGACCGAGAAAAAGGTACAATATTCATGTAACTTGTTAGTAATTACTTTTTCGTATTTGAAAAAGTAACCTTTATTGATTCACTTCATGAAAATCTCTAAAAGTTTTCGTAGATTATTAATATTTGTTTATGCCGAATTTCTACATTAGTAAATTAAATATCAGAAATGGAACAATAAGTTATCCCGCAAAATCACTAATTTCGTGAATCATATTGATTGCAGATCGTATAACTTTTGAGTTTGTTTTATCTTAAAAATTAAATGCAATTACTTACATATTGGTATCAATTTACTTTAGTACTCCGCTAGCTAGCTATCACCTTCAAGTTAAAAATCTGTCGCCAAGCACCAACGGTGTATTCCGGCAGCCTCACTTCAGGTCCATTCCAAGCTAGGTGTGCTTTACCAACTTTGACCACACCGTTATTTAACAGAGCTGTGGTCAAGCTTGCTGCTGTCTAGCTTGTCAACCATAAAAAAAACTACATTACAGCTATATTATACGTCTGTCCAAAAAGGGTGTGAAATTTTTGCATGGTTCATTTTATGTGTTTTTCGTTATTCTACCGTAACTTTTAGAGGCCTGAACACATTTGGATGTATGAGGTATTGTTACCTCAAATCCTTACATCATCCTATATGACAATAACCAATAACAGCGTTAATTTATTTAATTGTTTCGTTAATTTATTTATTAAATATTAGCTGCGCCCCGCGGTTTTACCCGCGTGGTGATTGATGGTGATGATGATGAAAAGTATCCTGTTTTATTCCAGGGCCTAAATCTACATGCAAAATTTCATCCAGATCCGTTCACCCGTTCTGGCGTGATTGAGTAACAAACATTATTTTTATTATTTATAGCGATGATGGCTCAGTGGTTAGCGCGGTCGGTTCGCATGCCGAAGGGTGTGGGTTCAAACCCCAACAATGAGCTTTAGCTGTCGGTGAAGGAAAACATCGTGAGAAAACCATAGCGTGGTGGTAGAGTACTTTCTAGTACTCGGCTGGCTAGCTACCACCCTCAAATTGAAAATCTGCCGCCAAACATCTAACAGTGTGTTCCGACCACGACCACACCGTCACTTAACATCAGGTGAGTTGTGGTCAACATCATCAGCATGCCTGTCAGCTATAAAAAAAATATATAAAAAAAAACATCCATCCAAACTTTCACATTTATAATATTAGTGGGATGATTAAAAATATGACTTGCATAAAAGGTGTGACCAATTGAGAATTTGAATATGACAGAGCTTGTCCTTCTCGATCTTCACGAGATTCTCGTCATGCGGGATGCTGATATCGACGGGCACTGTCCGGCGTTGGACACCACGATATCAGGGGTTATTGACGACAACAGTCCTGTCCGTGATGATAGACCGGTCCCAATAGAGCAATTATTTATTATTAGTAACAACGCAACAACGATCGTAATTAATATGAAACCTTTCGTGACAAAAAGGAGCGTATTTTAATATTATTTCTATTTCCAGCTTTAAAGGTTAGGTAGGTTTCCGCTTGAAAGAGTGTGATTATGGAAATTTTCCGATATTAAAAAATCTTAATGAAAATGATTCCGGGATGGGCGGACGCTGATTACATTTGCATTTAATTATGAAAGACTCGAAATGTTTATTTAATTTCTCGACGTATTGGAAATGTGTTGTCAGTGTTGTGGTAATATTTTTTTATTTTATATTAAATGAACGAACGAATGAATGTATTTGAACGAACGTGCAAAACATCTGTGACTGAAATTAACGGCGTTGATTACAGACGTGCCTTTAATCAATTTCGTGTGAAATTTATTAAATTCGCTTTGTTTTTCAGTAATTTGAGATTGTACGGCATTTTTACACACACACACACTCGCACACACACACACACACGCACACACACACACACTCACACACACACACACACAAATACACGCACTTACCCCCACACACACCAAATAATTTTTTAAACAATAATATTTATGTAACATAATATTATTGTTTAGTTTTTAAGTCTGCCTCTGGAATGTTGTGCTCGGAATGTTGGGGCCAATGTGTTCATTTTAATGTTTTCAAATTTCACAGTTTGTGCCAAATAAATTGATTTTGATTTGATTATTTTGAATTATAAACAAAATAGAAATGGTAGTATCCAAAGCAGCATTGGTAGAATGGGAACACGGGTAGAGAAGGTGAGCGGTTATACGTATCTTATTGGCCCCTGAAACCTAAGCCTGTGTCACAAGTTCTAAGCACTGTACGGGTTCATGCCCTTACAACGCGAACCCGACACCCGCAAAGTGAATTTCATCTCAGACATCACTACATATTATAAAACAAAGTCGACCGCCGCGTCTGTCTGTTGCAATAAACTTAAAAACAACTGAACGGATTATCATGCAATACGGTGTTTCACCAATAGATAGAGTGATTCATGAGGAAGGTTTAGGTACATAATTTGTCAAGGTGTTGTGTAAATTTGTTGAAATATGATGATAATTGTTGGAAGTGTCCGAAAAAGTCAAGCCATTTGGTAGCTTCCATCGTCAACACTGCCTAACCCCTTTCAGATATAACAAAACAATACACTGTGGGATATTCCTCTTTTATAAATCTACAAAAATGTCCGCGGTGGCATAATCAACCTTTTAAAGATAGCTTACTACACCCATTCTTACTACCCGTGCAAAGCCGGGTAGGGTCGCTAGTTAATTTATATTCTAATAGCTTTCTTTACTTACAAATTTTTGTATTACGTTTTACAAATACAATGGGACCAACCCTAAAAAGTGAAACAATTTTTTAAACAAATTACTTAAAAAAAAAAACTTGACTGTCATATTAGCTTATTCCGTAGTCAGGCAAAACACTAAGTGACGATCAAAGATTATAAAGTGTTTGTTGTGTCTGGGTGTTCTGTATTTATTATAAGAATGTATTTACAAAAAGCACATAAATCATCAGCTATCTGAGAGCCATAGCACAAACATTATGTTTATCTTCGTAAGCCGTTTGATAGCAATGTTTCTAAAACATAACTGGATCTAGTTTACGTCGGATCGGATCAGCACTGGTTTTTTAAGCCGTCCCAACGCTGAACACAGCTCAGCACTACCTCTATCATTGTAAAAAGGGTAAGGTATAAAATACCGTCAACTACGTTGGACATTTCTGACACACATCACATTTTCTTTATTATCAATAGTAGCAGTATCAGATATTCTGCCGCCAAGCAGTAGTGTGTATCGCTTTAAAGGGTACTACAGCTAGCGAAATTACAGGGCTATTGGGACTAACCATCGAAAGTCTCGAAGTAATGAGATCCAAAGCAGCGATGCCATGGACTTTGTATTGTTATTAAAACTTGTGTATTATAGCAATGGTCATAGACATGCGTCATCTCTTACCATCAGGAGAGCGTCTTGTTCGTCTTATTACTTTTACATTAAAACCGACTTCATGGTCATGGGACCACACGGGAAGCACCAGCTTTCAAATAAAAAAAGAATAATCAAAATCGGTTCACCCAGTCGAAAGTTCTGAAGAACATAAAAAAATACCTCTTCCTTTTTTGAAGTCGGTTAAAAATAAGGTATGTAAAATCGATCAAAACTCACCTGATAATGTGTCTGCACCACCACCGCCCTAAACACTATCGATGCGTCCTGCACTCGTGTCTCGAGCGGTTTCTCCGCGAACTTCGGACACCGGCTGTCACAAACTATCGTCCTACACAAGAACAGTACAAGTAACAGATCCCTGTTCGCCATCCTCCCCTTGAACACACGCCACGCCATTATAACCCTTAACACTGACACTGTAAATTACATTTTTCCATCCGTCCATCTGACGACAGTCGTTTTCTCCCGTCTTTTCTTTTGCCGCTTTTTAGGTTGCATTTTATCTGGAACAAGAGAGCAGAGTTTATTAAAGTTTTATTTGAGGTATACAAAAACGACTTTAGTTATGATGACAGCCCTGTTGGCTCATCGGTAATATGTCTGCCTGAGCTGTAGGGCGTGGGTTCGATTCCCGCCAAGGACAAACAATTTATGGTATAAACAAATGTTTGTTTTGTGTTTGGGTGTTCTGTATGTATTATAAATATGTATTTACAAAAAAAAAAGTATTTATTCTATCAGTTATCTGATTTCCATCACACAAGCTCTGCTTAGTTTGGGGTCAGATGGCGCTGTGTGTAACGTGTCCGACATTTATTTATTTATTTATTATTATCATTTAGACGTGTTCTAATAAACTTTAAAAAAAATGTTGTACCACAGAGTTATACCACAAATCACAGATAGAATATTGTGTGTACATAAATGAAAACTCCTTACTCCTATAACTTTTGTTCATCTTTTAGAATCTCGCTAAAGCCTTACGTCGTACAAATGTATAAGTGAAATACTGATAGTTTTAATTTATCATAAAACAAATACATTTTCGATAAAAAATTAGAATTGTTTGAAGCAACATTAAATCTTCGTCCTTATTGTAACCAAAACGACTTAAAAACATGGAATCTTAAAATATTTGCTACGCAACTTCTATTCATATAACATTCAAAAATGTTCAACAATTTATTCAGACTAATAAAAAGTAGATTTCCAAAAATGTTAAGAAAACAGAATGCCTTAATACGTACCTGAATATTATAATAGTATGTATTTAATATCTGTTTCGCCAGCCTAGTTGGGAGACCGTCTGACTTCCAATCTGGGGGTCCTAGGTTCTAATCCCATGGCACGCACCTCTCTTTTCTAGGTTATGGGCGTATTGCTGATAACTTCAAATGGTGAAGGAAAACATCGTGAGAAAACCTACATGTCGAAGAGTTCTTAAAGAAAAGTTGGCCAGTTGATGCGAAATGGCCTTATCTTTCTCACAATGAGAAGAGACTCGTGTCCAGCAATGAGCCAGTTTATAAAAATTAAATTAAAAATTTATAAAACTCCCTACGCAATTAAACAACATAGCTAAGAACCACCGCAAAGAAACTGGCTTTCAAATGAAAAAAAAACTGCATCGAAATCCGTCCATCCGTTTGAGAGCTACTATGCCACAGACAGACACACACACACACACACACACACACACACACACACACACAGAGACAGACAGACATCGACGTCAAACTTATAACACTCCTCTTTTTGCGTCGGGGGTTAAACACCGGACTCGGATTTATTTCACTTAATAGATACAAAAACGTATTTCAAATTAAAATAATGAAAATTTGATGCCTCGCCCAACATAAATTAATAAACTAGCTAAGTAAAATCGACTCAAAGGTCATCTTAGAAGTAAAAATATTTCTACAAATAACTTACAGAATGAAAATCAAGATAACAAATAGGTATAAACTTAGTAACAAAGTTATCAAAGTTAACTTTGAATCAGCAAAATACGTAACGTAAATTCAATTTTGTACAAAAAGGGATCTACTTAGAACAGAATAAGATCATTTTCTCTGTGAAATCTTTTTCATATTTTCTATTATTTTAGTAAATTTGTACTGATTCACTCGCTTTACTTAAACAACAGCCAAGTTGATCTGGACACGTGCCTAGCTTTGTTTTGAACGAAACTAAACGTTGCGTTGCATGGACGGGAACCCATTACCATTGAATACAAATTTTCGTGTGTCGAGAACACGGCACGTACGCGCGCGCGCTAACTCACACACACTCACATACACACGAACACACACACACACACACACACACACACGCACACACACTCTCACGCACACACACTCACACACACACTCTCACATGTGTACATTTTTGAACAGTAAAATATCCTTCGGATTTTATCTATGTTTTATGACTGTACACATCAGCAACCTTGCATAGTCCACTGCTGGACATAGGTCTCTCCCAGGACACGCCACTCAACCCGATCTTCGGCTTTTCGCTTCCAGCCACTGCCAGCTCTCTTACATGTGTATATAAGTCTTCACTAAACGTAACGAATGATTTGTTCATTTAGCTATCGAATGGCGTATTAAAGTTTTTAATGTAGATGCTTTTCTGAAAAACTACCCACTATGGAAGACATATTCACGTCAAAAAGTTTCGTTGTGTACATCCCTTGGCCTTGTGACTCAGATGTAGGTTAAAGCAGAGCTGTCCAAACCAGATACAATCCCGGGCCAATATAAATTAGTAAATAAATTGAAGGGCTGCAGAAACTAATACTAATTGTTTTGAACTAAAAATAAAAATACACTTATACGTTACCAGTTGTTCACGCTATAAGTTCCAAGTTATGGACTGCTTTATAAAAACACATGTAAAATGGCGACAGTTAATATTTTATCCATTTACTTTCATTCTGCCTATGCCCCCTCTCCGTGTCCTTGCCAGGCTACCATCTCATTCCAATTACAGAAATACAGATGATTTCAAACGTGGTCTAAAATCTAAGACCCCAAACCGGAGATGCTTCGAACTTTTTACGTTAATTTAAACTATTTTACTATGGAATCTGACTGACTTGCTGCGCACTGAAACAAGACGAAACCGCGCGCGTGTTGTATGCTCAGCTTTGACTCCATGAAGAAGGCCACCGAATGTAGCTAAAACTATAGTTAGAGTATTCGATATAATTAAACGTGAATCTCTCATAAGTAAAACAAAAATATTAAAACTATGCAAGAGTTGCAGCTACTGTAAAGTTGTTCATCATCATCATCATCATCATCATCATCATCATCATCATCATCATCATCATCATCGTCATTTGCTAACCCAATGCGCATTTACCAGTAGTATTTAATTTCAGTAAGTAGTTATTAATTTATTTTTCCTATATGTTTTTATTTACTTCTTTTCCTTCATTTAATAAAACATTAATTCACTAGAGATGCTAAATAATGTCCTACCAAATATTTTTCGTAAAACAATTATTAATATTCAAAATCATAACACATGTCAAAATAATATAATGTAAATCTCATATGTCAAATATAAAATATGTCAATATTAAAATTGTGATAACTGGTAATTTAATAATCTCTTATTTTTATTTAATCGACAAATTCGTAAAACAAGATTACTTGAAGCTAAGAGCACAGCTTGCTTCTGAAGCACGCAATGAAAGGTGTCTCGACCCATATGCGGCTTTAGACAGCCCTGATATAAAATTTACATCAAACCCGTACAAATTACAACAAAAAAATTGACAAGATTTTTTCCTATATAAAAACTGTAGATAACAATACATTTTAAATGTATTTACCATTTAAATAGAATTTCAATAAATATTTAAATTGAAACAGCTCCGAAGCGACACTTACGGAGGAATTGCAAAGTGGGGTTTAAATCGTTACATTTTGCATTCATGTAAATGCAATTTCGATTGAGCAGGTTTACGATTTTTACCCGAGTACACGAAAAGAAGTGTTATGATTTTAATTATCTGTCTATGTTTGTATTTCCCTCTATATCCTCGTATCTCTTAAAACTAAAAACAATGTCAACAAATAAGATCCCACTAATATTATAAATGTGAAAGTTTGAATGGGTGGATGGACGGACGGACGGACGGACGGATGGAGGGACGGACGGACGGATGGACAGACGGACAGACGGACGGACGAAAAATATAGGCAAACTAAGGAAAAAATATAGACAATTAGAGGTATCCAAAATAAATTTATATTATACTAATTGTTGTTAGGCACTAGAATAAAACCACTTTTATTTCTGTCATGTTATTTCACTTTTAAAAACTGTCTACATATTATATCCTAACATTCATACTACAGTGTTTCTAATACTACAGAGTAACTAATAAATAAATTAAAATAAGATAAACTAATATTACTAGTATAAATAATTTTAATATTAAGAATTTATAATTGCTCTTGATGGACAAATAAAATGCCTTTCAGTCCTAGAGTTTTACATCTTTGAGTTGTAGATATTTATTGTAAAGTACCATAACTACATTATTACCAATTAAGACACTCTCTGTCACTGTCCGTCACCGCTCCGTAAAAGTGTGAAATATGTATGTGTGAGTTATTGAGTGTTTATAGGTTCGCGAAGAGAACCAATTACGTCACATTAACGTCGACTTTTTTTAATGTTGACGAACTAGGTGTTTAACACAGCTCACCTGATGTTAAATGATGGTGTGGTCCAAGATGGTAAACACATGTGGCTTGGAATGAAACAGGTTATCAACTTAGGCTACCGGAACATATAACGTCAAATGCCTGGCGGTAGCTAGCCAGCCGAGTACTACTAGAAAGTAAGTGGTAAGGTTACCACCATGTTATGGTCTTCTCACGATGTTTTCCTTCACCGGCAACTCAAGCTCATTGTTGAGATTTGAACCCACATAATTCAGCGTGTGAACCGACTGCGCCAACCACTGTGCTATCATCGCTACAAATCACTTTTTTACATTATTGAAATAATGTATGCAATGTGCCGTGGTGGTGCCGGCGTAAGAATTGTACCCCACCCTCTCTACCCGTGGTTGCCGTTAGAGTCGGCTAAGGGATGCAATCCTGAAGATGGGCAGCAGCGTCTTCCTTGAATAATCACACCTAACTGCGCTCGCCAACCCGCCTGCCAAGCGTGGCGAGTATTGGCAAAAACCCCTCCCGAGGAGGAGGCCTATGTCCAGCAGTGGACTTCCTATGGCTGATGATGTGTGAAATAATGTATACGGTACCCCATCATAGTGCTTATCCAAAACGCTCTTGACTAGGTACCTACTTTAGTTTCAGCTGTTTCATGTATAATATATCTGTGTTATACCATTATTACCTTTGAAATCGTAATTAATCTTTCGGAACAAACATCCCGCATCGTTGATCATTATTCACATGGAAAATTAATTTTTGATCGTTGCATCTGAAAGCTGTGAATCACCAGGCATTAAAACATGTGTAATACAGGATACGCAACCTTAAATCTATCAACATAAGTCTGAAATATGGGAAGCACTCTCAAGCTATAAATTAGCATGTATTGCGATCGCAAACGGATGGATACGAATTTGTTTCCCGCCCGGTGAACAAACACAATATATTTTTATCGGTAATTATGAAAATTATTGTTTTTAACAGCTGATGCATTTGAATGAGAATAAAACCTGTTTTATCGGAATAGCCAATTTCGTCAAAATGCTTAATAAAAGTGCTAAATGCTATTTTAAACAATTAATAGAGATATAATAAGCTATTTTAGCAACCTACTAATAAATTAACCAAAATTATGGCGTGAAATAACACAAACAACGTAATCTACCCTGCAAATTGGTAATAATAATATCTTTACTTGCCTAAACCTACAAAGCATGTATAATCCTTCAAAGGGATCCAACATGATCCTTGTCTACTGTGATGTGAGTCCTTGCTACCATATATACAGTATTTCAACTAACTCGTCTATAAATTAACTAACTCGTCCATAAACTATACAAAATAAACAATCATATCTTTCATAATTAAAAAAAGACTACATTAGTCGGTATTTTATTTTACTTTTTTATGGTTGACAGACTAAGTGATTGACTACAGCTCACGTGGTGTTAAGTGATGGTATGGTCGAAGATGGTAAAGTATCCATAGTCTGGAATGAAACTGGCTCTCAATTGAGGCTGCTGGAACGCAACGTTAGGTGCTTGGCAACTGATTTTCGATTTGAGGGTGGTAGCTAGTCAGCTGAGTACTAGAAAGCACCCTACCTCCATGCTATGGTTGCGTCACGATGTTTTCCTTCATTGGCAGCTCTAGCTCATTGTTGGGGTTTAAGCCCACGCTCTTCGGCGAGTGAACCAACCGCGCTAACCACTTGACTATCGTCGTTACGAGATATTAACAGAAATAACAAGACTATATTGGTATTTTGTTTAACTTATTCGGGACAATGGACGGGACTATGGGATAATGCAAGTAAGACGAGGCCGCGCGCGTGTTGTGCTCTGCATTGCAAGAAGGCCACTGGATGTGGTCGAAACTAACTAATAGTTGGAGTATCCGACATAATAAAACGTGAGTAATTCCGCATAAATAAGTAAAACAATGTGTCAAAACCACGTCAGTTTCTATAGTAAAATACATTAATATTATTTTCGAAAACTTGTTCGAGTGTTTCTGTTATGAAGTAGCGGTGTTTTTATCTTAAAGTGATAAAGATAAACGCTTGAGTAAGAGTGAATTGGGAGAAAAATGTATTTTCGTGCTACTTCCAAAAAGTTTTAATGTCATCAATACTTTACTAGGGCATAGACCTTATTGGACTGTAACTTATTTGGCTGTGGTTGGCGTGGTGGTTGAGTACTTTCTAGTACTCGGCTGGCTAGCTACCACCCTCAAGTTGAAAATCTGCCGCCAAGCATCTAACGGTGTGTTCCGGCAGCCTCACTTGAGAGCCAGTTCGATTCCAGGCTAGGTGTGCATTACCATGTTCGACCACACCGTCACTTAACATCAGGTGAGTTGTGGTCAAACACCAAGCCTGTCAGCTATAAAAAAAATATATTTATTTTAGGACTCTTGAAAACGAAGTACATGTTTTCATATACTTGATACTATGAGACTAAACTATGTGCGGCGCCAAAAATAATGAAAATAATCCCTCTCTCGCTTAATCCCTCTCATTCTCGCAAACACACATAATTATATACACACACTCACATACTCTACACACTATATCGCTACACCTAATAATAAATACTTCTACAAAATGTCGCCGCAAAATTTTAAACAATTTAACCTTTATTTTTACACAGCAAAAGGTTAGGTAAAGTTACTGAAATTATTTTCTGAAGAACTAGATGTTCGTACTTAGTATGCCTATATATGCTTGCGTAGGTCTACGTCTAGCAGTGAACTACGATAGGCTGATGATGATGGCGTACTATGTTAACTTTAGATAAATATTTGAAAAGTAGGACAGCGCCTCTGGTGAATAAATGAAAACTGTTTATTTTATAAATTTGACTATTATGTACTAAGGACGTAACAAAATATCGCGCTATACTCGTGAAGAATATAAGCGTATACTTTTATGCTTTAACTTTTTCATGCCGTAAATTGTACACATTAAGTTTAAAAAAAAAACTTGTGAATTCGTTTTAATTAGCTATAGACTTCTTAATTCCAAGTTAGTACGTAGATATGTAAGAGTTAAGTTACTGCCTCTATTTCCGCATTGTCGGTACGCAACGTGAGTATACGTGAGTGCTCTCATGCCAAGCACTGCCACTCCTCATATTTTGCAAGCCTTGGCTAATGACAACCGGAAGCAATTGTTGTGAACAAACACACTGGAAAGAAAATTGTGAATTGTCCTGAATCATCCTTATCAGTACAAACGTTTGTAATGTAAACTGACGTGGCATTGACACATTTTTGTTTTACTTATGCGGGATTACTCACGTTTAATTATATCGGATAGTCTGACTATAGTTTCGGCCACGTCCGATGGCCTCCTTCTTGTAGACAAAAACAAAAAATGTGAGTAAAACCGTATAAGTAAAACAAAAACCTTTGTAAGTATTTTCATACTTTTCGGGTCATAAAACAAATCAGATTTAAAAAAAATTGGTAGATATTTTTTTTGTGCAATAATTTTGCGATCTGTGCTCATAAAAATACCCCAATCAAGGGATAATTTTGTGTGCGTGTATTATAATTATGTAAAACAAAAACTTGTGGGACCAAGAAGTCTTTATTCTGAAATTGAAATGGTTTTGACACATTTGACATACAAGTTTTTGGTAAGATGGCGCTGTGTAATATCCTATGATATATTTTTTAATTTAAATAAAATTTTATTTAAAATGTCAGGAAAATGATTATCCGTAGTGCAAGCAAGTGAAACCTAGAAACTCTGTAAGTATTTATGAAACGATTTATCGTTTAATTTTCGCACACTTTTATTAATAAACTCTGGTTTATTTATGATCCCAAAGCACTTTAGTTAATATATTAAATTACAAGCATTATGAGAATGGCTTCTCTAGCGATATTATTACACTCTTTTAGGCGAACATTTTAAATAAAGGAGCGCTTAAGTAATATCAGTTCAGTGATATTTCGTTAACAAAAGCCTCGGAGACCTTTCTCACAGAATGCTATTAACAGGACATTATTAGGCCATGAGTTAGCTTGTCGAGTAGCTGTTTTTATTTTTGAGAAAAATACTTATTACGTAGTCTTTTTGCGTATTAATAACCTACTGTCTCATCCCACGAATGACTTTAAACACAATCTGGGTGTCTTCAAGTCGAGTATGAATTTGAATCGATATCTTTTAGGCAAGCGTGTTGCATCGTAGACCACATCTTCGCTTAAAATTAGGTGAGATCGTGGTGAAACGCAAAACTATTTAGGAATTATTAATAAAATAAAATTTTAAGAGTAGTTGCAAAAGTAGCCGGTGATGACTTATGGTGTTGAAACGTGGTCTCTGACTGTGTGCCTTCTTGATAAGCTCAAAGTCGCACAACGAGCTATGGAGAGGGCTGTGCTCGGAGTTTCCCTACGTGATCGAATCAGAAATGAGGAGATCCGTAGATGAACCAAAGTTACCGACATAGCCCAACGGATTAGCAAGTTGAAGTGGCAGTGGGCAGGGCACATAGCACGCAGAACTGATGACCGATGGGGCTATAAAGTTCTGGAGACTACGGACCAGTAAGCGCAGCGTAGGAAGTCCACCCACAAGGTGCCCGGACGACCTCATAAAGACCGCAGGAATGCGCTGGATGCGAGCCGCTTCCCACCGGTCTTTATGGAAGTCAATGAGGGAGGCCTATGTCCGGCAGTGGGCGTCCTGCGGCTGAGATGATGATGATGACACACATACACATACTCTCACACACACATACACACACACACTCATATGTACGTCCACACGTACATACATTCATACGTACATACATACATACATACATACATACATACATATATACATACATACATACATACATACATACATACATAAATACATACATACATACATACATAAATACATACATACATGCATACATCACAATCCTTTTTGCGCAATAGAATAAAAAAAGAAACAGTAGCTTAAAAGATATGTACTTAGTATCTGTAGGTGTAATAAAGCTCGTCACAGAATCTATTTAATCGAGATTATTTGCTTCTAACACTAATTATTCTAAAACTTTAAAATCACTATTCTGACTGCTCTCGAGTTACAGTAAACTAAACTATTAATTACTAATGAGCAGCCTGTAACAGTGATTATTAGGGATATGTATGTATAGTTGTTCGACATTACTGGTACTGTTAAACGAGCAATATTTGTATATATAGGTATAACTTATAGATCATTCCCGCTGTAAGTGCCCACGTTTCGGTGCCGTTTACCCGCGTGGTGATGGATGATAATGATGATGAAAAGTATCCTATGTTTTATTCCAGGACCTAAAGTATCTACATGCAAAATTTCATCTAGATCCATTCAGCCGTTCTGTCGTGATTGAGTAACAAACATCCATACATCCAAACTTTTACATTTATAATATTAGTGGGAAGTGTGATTAAGTAAGATCATTGGAGCAATTGAAAACCTGCGCCAAGTACCTTACAGTGTCGACAGCCTTACTTGAGAGCCAGTTCCATTCCAGGCTAGGTGTATATATCTTCGAAAACACCGTCACTCAACATCAGATGAGCTGAAGACAAACACCTAACCAGTCAACCATAAAAAAAATATTATTGTATTTATTACCAGCCCCACAGTTACAACAATCCAAGCACGTGAGCTCAAATACCGATGAGAAGATCAACAAAATTCTTAATCTGTTGACCTCATTCGACGATCGATTAAAAAAACTTGAAAGCAGCACTAATGCAACTGCTTCTAAGCAAAAATCATGACTTACTCGCTAAAAGTTATGGCATGGAATGCAAATGGACTTCTGCAGCATCAAAATGAACTACAGGCAGTCTTAAATACAAAAAATATTGACGTGTGCCTTATATCTGAGACACATTTTACAAAAGAATCCTACATAAAAATCAAAGGCTATAAAGCTTACCATGCGCTACATCCCGACAACACTGCTAGAGGAGGTAGTGCTGTGATTATTAAAGAAAATATCTATCATCATGAAGAATACAAGCATGAAGAACAGGACATACAAGCTGTGGCTGTAAGTGTAAAAACTAAGCGCCAACCGGTTACTGTTTCATCCATATACTGTCCACCGAGACACTCAATAAAAGAAGATAAGTATAAGAGATTTTTGAAAAATCTTGGTAACAGATTTATACTTGGGGGTGATTTTAATGCTAAAAACACCTTTTGGGGATCTAGATTAACTACAACTAAAGGAAGGGAACTACTCAGTGCCATTAGAGAATTGAAATGTAATGTCACATCAACAGGAAAGCCTACATATTGGCCCACTGATCACAACAAAATACCTGACTTAATAGATTTTTATATATATAAAAACATATCACCCAACTTTCTTCACATTGAGGAATGTTTTGATATGAGTTCAGATCACTCACCTATATTATTGACCTTGAGTGAAACTATTGTACAAAGAGAGAGCAACCTCACCCTTGTTAACAAAAATACTGATTGGGAGAGCTTTAAGCTAGATTTGGACTCCGCTATAGACCTTAAAGTTCCACTTAAGAATTCACAGCAACTAGATCAAGATGTTATTAAATTTATCACGAATATCCAACAATGTGCGTGGAATAATACGCCACAACTCAAAAGACAAACCACAGGAAACTACTATCCAAAAGATATAAGAGAACTCATAGCTAAAAAAAGGAAGCAGAGAAAAAAATGGCAACAAACCAGATGCCCACAAGATAAACAAAGGCTAAACCTTCTCACGAAAAGGTTAAGGAGGACAATTCGGGCCTTTCTTGAAGAAACTATGAATACCTACCTTAGTGAACTAACAAGCGATCGCACAACAGACTACTCTTTATGGAAAACCACAAAAAGCTTAAAGAAACCTGTTATGCAGATACCTCCGATCAAAAAATCGGACGGACTTTGGGCTATAAATAGCAAA
This sequence comes from Biston stratarius, assembly GCA_950106695.1. NCBI lineage: Eukaryota > Metazoa > Arthropoda > Insecta > Lepidoptera > Geometridae > Biston > Biston stratarius. Next base: position 40,958,211 of record OX467106.1, on the reverse strand, counting down.
CAAAAAGCGGATAGATTTGCGGAACATTTAGAAATAATCTTTCAACCGATTGAAGACACTGAAGAATCTAATACGTTGTTAGAGACATCTCAAGATGAGCTAGAAATAAGACTAGTTACACCAAGAGAAGTTTACAAAGAGATCAAACGTCTTAACCAAAAGAAATGTCCTGGATACGATCTAATTACTGGTGAAGTCCTACGAAATCTTCCACGGAAAGCCATAGTAAAACTTACCACTCTCATCAATGCGTCATTTAGACTTAAATACGTACCTGATGCTTGGAAAGTCGCCGAAGTTATAATGCTGCCAAAACCTGGAAAACCACCGCATGTAACAACTTCTTACAGACCAATATCGCTATTGCCAATTGTCTCCAAACTCTTTGAAAAGCTATTTCTGAGTCGATTAAAGCCCATTATAGAGGAGAGAAAGCTAATCCCAGATTATCAATTTGGTTTTAGACAAAAACACTCAACTATAGATCAAGTTCACAGAATAACTAGCCTAATAGAAAAAGCATTGGAAGAAAGGAAAGTCTGCACTACAGTCTTCTTGGATGTAGCACAGGCATTTGATAAAGTTTGGCATAAAGGCCTTATACACAAAATAAGAAATATGCTCCCAAATCAGTTTGCTGATATATTAGAATCTTACCTTACACAAAGAATGTTTCGGGTAAGGCAAGACGACTCATACTCAGAGCTTAAGCCAATCAAAGCTGGCGTGCCACAGGGAAGTGTTTTAGGTCCGGTCCTGTATTTACTTTACACTTGTGATATCCCAGATCTAGAAAATAACACCATTGCTACTTTTGCCGATGACACAGCTATTATGGCCACGGGAGTCACTCAAGAGAAAGCAGTGGAAAAGGTTCAAACAGCCATTAACACCATATTTGATTGGACAAGGAAATGGCGAATAAAACTGAATGAGTCAAAATCCATTCACGTAGACTTTACAAACAAAAGATCGAATTACCATCCGGTGTATATTAATAACAATCCAATACCATACGAAAATACAGCCAAATATTTAGGTATGACACTAGACGCAAAGCTTCGCTGGAAGGCTCATGTCAAAAAGAAACGCGACGAGTTAGAGCTTCGCTACAAGAAGATGTACTGGTTACTTGGAAAACATTCTTCGTTATCAGTGCACAACAAACTACTTTTGTACAAACAAGTCCTCATGCCAATATGGACTTATGGTATTCAGCTATGGGGCTGTACCAAACAGAGCAATACACAGATGATACAAAGATTTCAGAACAAAGTACTTAGGGGCATAGTAAACGCACCTTGGTACATAAGAAACGACGACCTTCATCGGGACCTCAAAGTGGACATGGTCGCAACCATCATTAAAAAATACGCTGAAGCTCATGAAAATAGACTTCATCAACATGTAAACGTCGAGGCTATCCAGCTCCTCGACAACACGGACATAGTGAGAAGACTAAAAAGGACAAAACCTTTTGAGTTAGTGTATTAAGTTAGTTAGTGTCAGTGCAGTGAGTACTACATATTATAGAACACATGAACAAAGTGTCTTCCCCTTAATAGAGACAGTAAGAAAAGTGTTGATGGACACATTCTTAGATTTACTCAACTTAGCAATTTAAGTTATAATAATATTACTTATTAGTCTCAACTTGGCTAGATTGTAATAACAATGAGGTATCTAAAAACAAACAGATACATCATTAAAAGAAAAAAAAAAAAAAAAAAAAAAAAAAAATGTATTTATTTATTTAATTAAAGGAAAATGCCTATATGCTTAAGCATCAGATGAGCTGTGGTCAAACACCTAGCCAGTAAACCAAAATGTCATAACAGTTTTCTTGAAACGAGGACGTTAATAAGGCAAACATTTCCCGGGTTTCCCCAAAGACATGTTGATTAGCATTCTTCCAGTACCCCCTGAGGACAAAGTAAAGCTTTATGAGGATCACGTCGCAAGATGGAAAGGTTCCCATAACAATTCCACCGAAATGACTTCATTATTCATTTTATTTTCCGTGGTGGATGTCACATTTCCTTGGATTTGCTCAGGTATGAAATATTACGTTTTCTGCTCTTGTGATGTTATATTTGGTAGTAAAACGATTTAAAGCGATATGCATGCTTATGCGCTGTTTGTTCAGTTAAATTGAAAAACTCTTAAATATTTCTTTGAAATAATTCATTTTACAAATTAAATAAGTATTTTAGAACATTTCACATAGCGCCATCTACCCTAAGCAAAATTTGTACTATGAAAACCACATAAATGATAGAATACACATATACTTTTTTAGGGTTCCGTACCTCAAAAGGAAAAAACGGAACCTTTGTAGGATCACTTTGTTGTCCGTCTGTCTGTCAAAACCTTTTTTCTCAGGATACGTGGAGATATCAAGCTGAAATTCATATCAAATACTCAGGTCTACTGTCCCTTGGAGCTGTGATGAAATCAAATTTCTGAGCCAACGCAATCAAAAGATACAGCCGTTTATGCTTGAATTTTTTTTCTTTTCTGCGACGAAGCCAAAAAAGGAATGTTATATGTTTTTGAAGATAGTCATAATACTCGACGATTAACGCCGCAATAATTAATATCACTTTGTTAATTTGTAATAATATTCACTGTTCTTTCGAATCCTCTCCCTTTTGTTTATTACTTACCTACAGATCGTTGAAGATATAAAGACAATATTCAAAAGCTCAACTCCATTACCATTTAAAAGGGCTGAATCTAAAACTTTAAGTAACAGATATTACCTCTGATTTCACGGCAAGTCAATTCCTATCTGAGATAATATTATATCATCGCTCAGCATATTTTCCGCCGCGTTACGCGCGTGAGTTATCGCCATATAAATGGTCTGTCTTTGCCATGGAAGAATTAAACATACATTTTTCATTATGACGAAGTGATTTTGAGGAAACAATCAACTGTACGAGTAATTTTGTTTCATGGTGTATAAAACTCGAAGAAAAAGCGACCATACCTACGAGTAATTTAGTTTTGGTGTAATGAAAAATTATTATTATGTAAGGAAATAAATGCCTAATTGCCTATACGAGTAGTTTTGTTTCATGTAGTGTAAAATTCGAAGTGTATTTTGGGGAAACAATTATTATTGACTATATGTGTAATTTTGTTTCGTGTAGTGTAAAACTATTGACTATAAGAGTAATTTTGTTTGATGTCTCAACTCAAAACGTCTATTTCTAGAGTAATTGGTTCTGCAAGATAATTATATGACAAGAAGTTTCAGCTTTGCTAACACGCTAAGCAAAGTAAGTAACTTTGGCTTTATTCCGTTTCGAAAACGTTTCCTTAAAGTGACAAAGCTTCAGTGTCTCGCTGAGCAACTATCAAGTTATCGACAATTATGTTCACGTTTCGATACAGTATGAAAGAACAAACATGGAAGGTTGTCTGGAAGAAAACGCTTTTAGCGATAAGGCAACCAATTGTTATATAACTTTTTAAGATATTTTTTTATCTATCTATCACATCACATAGGTCAACAGCCATAGGTCGTCCACTGCTGGACATAGGCCTCCTCCTGGGAGGGTTTTGCCAATACTCGCCACGCTTGGCAGGCGGGTTTGCGAGCGCAGTTAGGTGTGATTGTTCAAGGAAGACGCTGCTGCCTATCTTCCGGATTACATCCCTTAGCCGACTCTTACGGCAACCAAAGGTAGAGAGGGCGGGGTACTATTCTTACGCCGACACCACCACTGTTATCACGCGCGGTTATCTATCTATGCTGATTGCAAAATAACTTTGTATTGATTGATTTTGTGATATGGGTGACGAGAACAACTTAGTTGCCTTGGAATTTGATGGTCGATATACGTAAATCAGAAACTGAACCTAGAGATTACCGTGGCTTGTTGTTCATAAATTCTCTATTATTTAGAATAATAATCTGTTAACTAATTCATAAAAAGATTAACGGAATAAAACCTTGACCTTTTCCGAATAAGTAGTGTTTTCAAAAGAAATTAGGTCAACATAAGAATTAGAAAAATAAACCTTTTCGTGATTAATTTGGCCAGCGGTATCAAGACTAATGATTACACCCCCGACCCTTTAAGGGTGACGACGGGAAAAATAGGTCGTCGGGCAGTTCGGTTTATGCTCGGAAATGTGTAATCAGTTGAAAACGTGATCTTTTAATCGGATGTTTTAACCGGGCATCCCCTTTATGTCTCTTTTTCGTACGGGCGTAATAATACCGTATCTATTATGTTTTATTAATGTAAGCAATTCAACTGTTTATCTTTTGCTTGTATATGTGCGCTGTTTTTAGGGTTCCGTACCTCAAAAAGAAAAAACGGAACCCTTATAGGATCACTTTGTTGTCCGTCTGTCTGTCTGTCAAGACTCTTTTTCTCAAGAACGCGTGGAGATATCAAGCTGAAATTCATATCAAATACTCAGGTCTACTGTCCCTTGGTCTTGTCCTTGTCCCTTGTTGTTTATTTTTTATTTGATTTAATTTAATTTAATGTAATTTTAATTTAAGTTAATTTAATCTGATTTAATTTAATTGTTGACATGTAAATTCCACTTTATGAAATAAATGAATATGAATATGAATATGAATATGAATATGAATATGAATATGAATATGAATATGAATATGAATATGAATATGAATATGAATATAAATATGAGCTGTGAAAACATCAAACTTCTAAGCCAACGCAATCATAAGATACAGCCGTTTATGCTGCAAATTTTCGACACTTACAATGGAATCAAAATCTACAGGGTAATTCCCGTGAACTCAGAATCTTGAAATTTGGTACGAAGCAACATCTTATAGCAGAGATAAAACAAAAATTGCGAAAAGCATAAATTATCATTTAAAAAAAACATCCGTCGGTGCGCGAGTCCGACTCGCACTTGGCCGCTTTCTTTAATTGTATAGAAAAAGCACTTAACCTCTAATCCAGTTCCATTCAAGGTAATGTGCTTATCATTTTTGGCCACACCGTCACTTAACATCATTATGTGAAAATCTGTCTGATATCTATATCTATACTAATCTATACTAATATTATAAAGATAAAATATATGTATTTGTATTTTTATATCTTTTGCATGTTTGTAATGAATAAACTCAAAAACTACTAGACCGATTTAAAAAAATCTTTCACTAATAGAATGCCACATTATCACTGAGTAACATAGGCTATATTCTTAATCGAGTTAAATTATGGATCCCTACGAAAAGTATAATACATGCATATGCACTACATTAGTATCTACATAGCACCCGTGAGAAGCCGGGGCGGGTCGCTAGTCACTTATAAAAGATACATAAAATGAATTAGCTGTTAAAAACACTATCTGACATCATTGTAAAAGTGTGAACACAGTAATTTAAAAAACAATAAATTGAACTGTAATTTCACACAACAAAATTATTAATTAAAATTCAGCCATGTTAACATAAACCTGACATCAAACGTCGTAAATTCGAAGCTCTTCGCAGTAGAAAAGTAAACAAAGAAGAATTCGATGTAAATCTGAAGTAGGAAGCAATCCGACACTCGTGTTAAACAAATATCGTAGGACGGATTGGGGCGGATATGTTAATACTTTTTGACGTTGTTTCTGATACGTGAAGGTTTCGTTGTATCAACTTCTGATATTTCTTTTTTGTTTTTATTGTTTTTTTTTAAACTTTAAATTTGTACATGTTAAGTAGGAATCATTAAACTTTAGTATTAACAACACAAATATGGATATGCTAAATAGGCAATCTTTTTTCATTTAAGTATTAATTTCACAAATATGTATATGCTAAATAAGCAAACTTTTTTAATTTTATTATTAACATACCAAATATGGATATGATAAATAGGCAATAATATAACTTTAGTATTTAACATAACAAATATGGATATGCCAAATAGGCACTCTTTTTTAATTTTAGTGTTAATATCACAAATATGGATATGCTTAATAAGAAATATTTTTTAATTATTGCATTAACATCACAAATATGAATATGCTATATAGGCAATCATTCAACTTTAGTGTTAACGATACAAATATGGATATGCTGTATAGGCAATCGTTTACCTTTCTTATTAACTCATTTAGCATCCTAGCATTCATCCTACTCATTTAGCATCAGTAACGCATATGTTTCCAGTATTTTTATATATATGTTTCCAACTAAGTACAACCCGGGTTTGTTCAAGAAAAACGTGAATAGGTATTTTCTAGGCAAGCGTGCTCCACATCGTCGCTTTCCATCAGGTGAGATCGTGGCCAAACGCATGCCTAGTCCGATGTAAAAAGGGGGGAAAATCCAAATCCGTTCAGCCGTTTTTCCGTGATTGAGTAACAAACATTCAAACTTTCATATTTAGTAAGATATAGATTGTGAATATCTACCGCGTATACAAAATATACAAGTATGTATTTACAAAAAAAAAGTATTTATGTATCCTATCAGTTATCTGACTTCCATCACACAAGCTCTGCTTAGTTTGGAGTCAGATAGAGCAGTGTGTAATGTGTCCAAAAAAAAAAAAGTTCAATTTGAGCGTTCAAGCTTTCAGAGCTATATCTGTAATCTATATTATATCTTGGCTTTTTAATGGTTGACAAGCTAGGTGTTTGACAGCTCACAGCTTATGATGTTAAGTGACGGTGTGGTCGAAAATGGTAAACCACACCTAGCCTGGAATGGAACTGGCTCTTAAGTGAGGCTGCCGGAACTCACCGTTAGTTAACCAGCCGAGTACTGGAAGGTATTGCCACCATGCTGTTTCCTCACAATGTATTCCTTCATTAATCTCAAGCTCATTGTTGGGGCTTGAACCCACGACCTTCAGAGTGTAAACCGACCGCGCTAACCACTGAGCTACCATCGCTACAAAACTTAGTAACTAAGCCACAATTACGTTAAAAATCTTTACCAAATTTTACATTTCAGATAAACAATTTAAACTAAATAATTACCGAATACTACAACAGCGGCCAATTTTATTGTGAACGCAATAAGGATTAGGTGGGGTCGTATTTTCTCTTTTGAAATAATAATTCATTCGATACGATCTTAATTGGATTTATTAAATTTGTGAGGATTCTTTGATTCGGGTTTAGTTTTCGTCGGAGTTTTGTAAGGTTTGAGATTTAGCAAATAATTAAGTTACCGTTACTTTTGATTCGGATTTACGTGATTTATGTAGTTCTGTAACAGAATTAGAAGAGTGATCCTTAATTTGTTTGAGTCGTAACCCAATTAAGTTTATTTTCTTTTTCTTCTATATTGTTTAATTTTTAATTTTAAGTTTTAATTTTTCACGCCGGCGTGATAGACTTTGAAGCTTGAAATTCACTATCGAAACGTCATTGATAAGCATCTTAACCCTATAGAAGTTTCGCCAATCGAAAGCGGTTTAACCAAAAACGTAAGTTACGTTACTCTCCAAACACAGAATTAATATTACGAATTGTTTCTAGAGCGTCCCATCAGAATGCTTATTTGAAAATTACTTCGATTCTCTGTATCTACATTCATTTTAAAAGCTGAATATAAAAACAATTGAAACAACAAGTAAATGTCATTTTTTTTTTTATTTTGAATGTTAAAAGTTTCAACAAAATTTTTTAACTTGTGACTATGCAAATTTAATATTTATTCAAAGTGACCAGTACCAACGTTAAAACAACAATTTTCTGTATCTGCAAGTAACAGATAGCTCACATTTCAGTCCTTAGATACTATACTTATAGATACTATAATTGTATTTTATTGCCAATTAGCTCCCGCTCCAGCTTTTTCTTTGTAATTCGTTCTTTACAAAGAAAATATATACAGCTTAAATACTAGGTATTCTAGAAACTAATATTTTCTTTACTTTCAATGAAGACTCGCAGCAATCTACTGAGCTAGAAGGGTTTTATTTCTCTTTTATAGCGGCACCTTTTCCATCGAAGTTTTTATAACTCAAATAAAACCGATCTAGAGAATTTTCAAAGTGTAATATCGCTAATATTTCGAGCGGTGAGGGTCGAGGTGTAAGCACTTTATGAATTATGTCTAAGTTGGTTTGGCACCATTTTGAGTCCAGTTTCGTTTCAGAATATTTCGTGATTGATATTTTATAAAACAAATCAAACGAGATATTTTATTACCAAAGATTTAATAAACGCGCTTCATCATCACGTTAAACGAAGTAATTTGATAATCAAAAATGCTAATTTTTTACCAATAGTTAAAAAAAGTTAAAAAAATCAAGCCAAATGTACAAATTCTATCGATAATTAAAATTAAGTTATTCTAATGTTCAATGTCGTAATTATGAAACTATACACACAAAAACTCAGGGACTAGAGCATTAAATTAATAAAACGATTATTATTATATGTCTATTTATAAAATGTCACAAATTAAACTATTAACAAAATTTAAAAAAAATAAACAATATAAATGTCAAATATAAAAGTTAACAATAAATGAAAAGTCTTATAATAAAATATATTATAAAAAAATAATGAATTATTTTTACTTCAGAATTTATTTCATTACATTTCAATTGGATATTGTATTATTGATATAATTAAAGATAAAAAAAATTACAATATAGTAAATTGTGTCAAGTAATTTACTATTATCAATCAATTGTACTCAATTGCTAATTGTTGTACAGGCCACCGATTGTCGCATTTCATTTAAATGTTAAATGTTTGTATTATTTCTGTTCTTTAATCTTGGTGTGAACGTAAAGATCTGCCTATCTATCTGTAAATGAAAATAAAGTTATATGTAGGTACGGGTTGAATTGTCTGTTGTTTAACGATGGAACAAAGGTCTACTCTAACTTTAGATTTGGAAAGACTGACTGTATCTCCCAGAACAAACTTTTCATATTAGGAATCATATCCAGCAATATAATTTTATAAAACTTAGGTAGATATTCTGTGCAGGCCTTAACAGCTATTCAGTTTTATGGTCGTCTCGTTCATTGTGTAACTTGGCAAAGTTTCATTGATAATAATTGAAAAACTTATTGAATGCGGTGAGAGGCCTTTATTCGTAATATTTATTCATGAATTCACGAGAACGGATTACTGGTGTAGTTTCATTTGACTTCTACAATTTATGAATATACTGCCTAAGCGAATTCATTTTGTTCCGCAAATACCTAGCTAGTTCAAATATATATATCATGAAAATGGTAGGTTCATGTGGGATTAGCAAAAATATAAAAGGGCGCTACCGCCTACTTACCACAAGTTGTCGTCAAGTTTCACAGCGCATTGTAATTACTTTGTAACTTTTATATTTGTCTTTGTTTGTTTGTTTTCGAGTTCGGTATTGTGTTACAAAATAAAAATTAATTTCTTACTTTCTTTTTTTTATTGTGCATTGGCTTGAATAATTATTATTCTACTACTGACTTGGTTTCATTAAAAAAGACTTATGTTAATGGGTGGTGGTAGTTACTCTTTATCTTAAATCGCTAACAGGTGGCGTTGGTAGTATTAAAAATCCGTGAATAACATCGTTATAAAAAATCTGGCTATTGTATTTCACTCACTTCGAGACGGCACTAATAGGAGTTAAAAAAATATATTATCAAAATTATTTATTAAAAATTTTAATGTCTGTTAGTAATGACCAAATAACTTTTTACTAATGCAAATATGTAAGTATCAATCAAAATCAAAATTCAAAAGTCATTTATTCAGTTAAGGCCCTGGTAAGGCACTTATGAACGTTAAGTTACGTGTTTGAATCTACCACCGGCTCGTAATTACACTTCATAAGACTCCGGCAAGAAACTCAGCAAGGATTTTTTTTGTGGATCTTTCTTTTCGTATTAATTTTTTTCATTGTCGACTTGTTGGTAGAGTTCCTTAGCAGGAAGTCGTCTGGAAAGATACCACCGTTTTGCAACGTTCCAGTTTGAAGGGTACTGCAGCTAGTGAAATTACAGGGTTGCTGAGACTTACCATCGAAAGTCTCAAAGTAATGGGCACCAAAGCAATGTCCTGGACTTTGATATTGCTACTCAAAGTTCTGTGTATCGCTGCGAAGGTTAAAAAAGCGTATCGTTTCTCTTTAGATTAACATTTTAAAAAACCGAGTGTTTCCGCAACAGGTACGAAGTACTAGGCATTTAGCTAGTTTTAAATAGATACGTAGATAGATAGATATTTTTGTTATTATGTCACTTGAGATATTTATTTTAAAAATTAGTAAGTTCATACAAGTCTGCTCCAGCTCGTGAACTCTTGATGTTGGGTACAATCCTGTTTTCTAATTATAAACAAGCAGTAATCTAACTTCTGTTTCAGAGGACTTGTTTAAATTCGAAATCGAGTAATCTAGTTAACTTGATAAAGTTTTGTATGATGATTAGAAATTAATGAATAACAAATTAAGTGCTTAGTTTCTAATCAAAATATAACTTTTTTTATTGTCAACAGGACCACAGCTCATCTGATGATAAGTGATAGTGTGGTCGAAAATGGTAGCATACCTAGCCTGGAATGTAACTGGCTTTCAAGTAAGACTGCCGGAACACACTATTATGTAGATTTTTAACTTGTGGGTGGTTAGCTAGCCAGCTGAGTACTAAAAATTACCCTAGCACCATGCAAAATATTATGCACCATGCACTTATATGTTTTAAGAAAACATAAAAAAACATGACTCCTTTTTTCCGGTTTCCTCACGATGTTTTCCTTCACCGTTTGAAGTCGACAATACGCGCATAACCTAGAAAAGACAGAGGTGCCATGGGATTAGAACTCAGGACCTCCAGATTACAAGTCAGACGGTCTCCCAACTAGGCTGACGAAACTTCTAATACCTATAACCTAGTATACTCTGTAGGTACTACAGTTTTTTCATTACGCTACAGTATAAAGTTAACGAACTAGACGGTCCATATCATATGTCGTTCTGTGTGTCATGTCTAGAAATAGATGAACAGAAAAGTAAAATTTTCCTTTTTCAATTTTTTTTTTACATGTTCAGTTGTCAGTTCGTTGCTGTTGTTATATTTACTATAAAAGTAATACCGCAACAGTAAATGAAATTACGTCTCTATATGTATCGCTACATATTATAAAACAAAGTCGTCCGTCGCGTCTGTCTGTCTGTCTATTCACGATAAACTTAAAAACTACTGAACGGATTATCATGCCAGTTTCACCAATAGCTAGAATGATTCATGAGGAAGATTTAGGTATATAATTTGTCAAAGTTTTGTGTAAATTGGTTGAAATGTGATGACAATTGTTGGAAGTGTCGGAAAAAGTCAAGCCACTTTTTCCGACACTTCTCTTCGGGAGCTTTCATCGAAAACGCTGCCTGATTCCTTTGAGATATTACAAAACAATGCATGGTGGGATATTCCTCTTTTATAGATCTACAAAAAAGTCCGCGGTAGCATATACTTTTAAAGGATAGCTGTACCCATTCTTCCTACCCGTGCGAAGCCAGGGCGGGTCGGTAGTGAAATATAAGAAATAATACACATAATCACAATTATCTATCTACAATACAGTAAATACCTACTATTACACAATTTGTATTGTACAAAATATAAATGGCGGGACAGAGAAAGAGAAAGAGGAAGAGAGGGAGTGAAGAAGAAAAAAGAATGGAGGCAGTTTTTAACTCTTGCTATGTATCTTTTTTTGGTCGCTTTCTAGTAGTTTTTAAAAGCTCCGCGCAGATTCAGAGATATTTTGTCATTTTCAAGATGCAATATTTTATAGACAGAGCGAAGTGAATATTTTGCAATTTTTTTTTGGGTATTTTCCTTCGCGTTACTTTATTCTATCTTATACTTTTAAACGAGCAATTCTTATATATATATATATATATATATAGGTATAATCTGAATCTCGGAAACGGCTCCAACGATTTTCATGAAATTTAGTATGCAGGGGGTTTCGGGGGCGAAAAATCAATCTAGCTAGGTTTCATTTTTAGAAACCGTCATTTTATCCGTGTTTTTAGCCGATCAAAGCTCGGTCAACCAGGTACTTATTATTAAGGCAAGCAATTTATTCATTAATCTGTTTATGAGCAAAATCGATCCATGATATATAAATCGAAAATATTTTGATGTAAAGAGTTATTTAGTATAGTTTACTGTTAGTGGTAAAGTATAAAGTAAATGTAAATCAAAGTTGCCGGATACTTCGGATATACGTCCGGCATATACTCAATCGCCCCATCACTAGTCTAATCGGCCCTGTCACATTGTTTATGCTTTCAGAACCAAACTGTCTGTTGCATAATATTCCATGCCAAACCGTCACCACTCGTATGGCCTGTTGTTCCGGAACTGAGCCGATGAAATAGGTGTTGGCAACTTCACAAGGCCCCAACATGTTTGGGATATTGGATAATATAATCACACTACTGTAAATAGAACCTGCACTATTATAGTAACGAGCGCCAAAGCTGCGCTGGACTTTGTTTTGCTAATCAAAGTTCTGTGTATTGCTGCAATGGTCATGGATATTTATTATCTCTTACCATCAGGAGAGCGTTCACTCATAACATTACATTTAAAAAAATCTGTATTCTGAATTTTGAAGCGGGTCAATTCGCTCAGGGCATAAAAAATCTTGTGGTGTTTTTTACAAATTATAGTAGGTACAATTGTTTGTGAAAAATTTCGTGGCAACAAAAAAGTTGTACAAACAAATTTTAAAGCAGTCTGTGTAGATTTGTAACTAAATCAAATACCGAAAAGAAAATCTACCTTTGAACATTTGTAGCAAATTTATTAAAATAATTGTAGTATTTTGACTTTTAGTTGTTTATACAGCATATTTACCACGGCAAAGTCTGTTTTTATAAACCTAAGATAAGTAATTGAAACGACAAGAAATTTAAAATTTAGTGCTCTAAGCAAATCGAACTACCTTAATTACCTTAATTTTTAGTACAAAATAATGATGCTGTGGTGCACGCTTTCCTTGGAGAAGCCGGTTCATTCGCAGCTTGAAAGCACCCTGGTCCTATTCTAGGAACACACTAACTCGGGTAGCAAATTCCATTGTTTAGCATTTTCAATTTAAACAAAAACCAACCCAATTGATATTCATCACAGCTCACCTGATGATAAATAACGGTGTGGTCGATGATGGTAAAGTACACATAGCCTGGAATGGTACTGGCTCTCAAGTAAGGCTGCTGGAACACATCGTTAGATGCTTTGCGGCAGACTTTCAACTTGACCAACGAACCGAGTACTAGAAAGTACTCTACCACCATGCTATGGTTTCCTCACGATGTTTTCCTTCACCTGCAGCTCAAGCTCAGAAAATATAAACACCGCAGGTAAATCCAAAGAAAACTTTTTAGCAAAAATATATATATTTACATAAACTAAATAAGCTTCTCATTTCTATATAAAAAGATCTACTCTTGATTCTAAAACAAGTTTAAGTCACATTTTTGTCACAAATTACTATATCTTTTTAAGAGGTACTGCTAAGAAAGTCTCAGATTATTTATCAAAGTGTGACTGGCTTAGTTCTACCAAGAACTGTGGATGTTTCCGGGAAACGTAACAAGGTAATAGCTCTGGAGCAATTATGCTGAAAGGGAATACAGATGGCCCCAGGCTTGAGGAATTGGGTAAGGAATAACATTAAACAGAAATAGTAGAATAAATGTTGTCCTTTTAAATTAGTTTTGTGTTTCTTATACTTTGTGTGTGTTTTTTTTTCTGTTAAATTTGGTTCAGAGAAGATATTTTATTATATTTTTATTAGGTAGAGAATAATTAGTGTCAACCAACGAGTATTGTAAATTGATGTTTTTTTAAAATAATAATACATAATAATTATAATATTAAAAAAAAAACAGAAATATGTATAAAAAATAAAATAAAAATACAGAGTGGGGAACCTCCTAACAATGCGCGCCGTGTCAAGGATTACTGTCTCTTGATTCTCTTTCTTGGTTTATGAGTCTCTTTAGATGTTGGTCGAGACTCTTCGCTATAAGACCATTCGCTGTGACAACTATCGAAACGGTGATCATCGAATCAACTTCTCACATGGCGGTTATCTCGTGAGCCAAGTCAGATACTAGCTGAGCTTGTCCTTCTCGGCTTTCACGAAATTCTCGTCATGTGGGATGGTGATGTCGACGAGCACTGCCCAGCGTTGGGCTCGGTCGACCCCACAATATCAGGCTTAATGGCGACAATAGTCCTATCCGTGATGATAGACCAGTCCCAATAGAGTAAATTATTATCACACGACCATTATTATTGTTTATTGATTAAACAGCACAATACGCCAATTACAATAGTCATTAAAAATATTGTATAAGCAAAGTCAAAAGAATTATTTAAACGAAGTCAATGTCCTATTTAAAAATAACAATGAAAAGTATAATTAAAAATAGAGACTCGTTGGTCAAATTAAGTTATTCTACAAATGCTTGAATATTCTTATCCGATTCAGACGTTAAACGTCGGTACTACGGATTTCTGAAACATACTGTTCACTAAAATGTAAATAGAGGTAATCATAAAATAATTGCGTAACTTCATGATGAATGAATTATATGCCAAATAATTACTCATAATTATCATAGTTTTCAGCCATTAATCCGCCACTGCTTAGCTGTCTTTTTGTTCGATATTCGGACATTTATCCCGGTCAATTTTATCCAGGTCTGACTCTCAATTAAAAAAAAACCTTCGAGTGAATAATCTCGTGTCCAATTCTTCTTTTACTTATTCACGGTCATTTTAATATGCCAGCCATCACTGGCAACATAATTTAAGACAAATCTTATATACCTATAACACGCTATATAAAAGCAGCTATATTTTATCTTCTCCCAATGCTAAATATTCTAAAAAAATCAAATAGCTATTATTCCATGTTGTAACTTCATCATTCCTTAGCTTAAAATTCACCAAAGCCTTTTCAAGTATCTACCTAAAGTTAATTATAATTAAAAACAAGCCTCAAGTGTTTATCAAAATATACTCACATAAATTCCAATAAAGATATCAGTTACACACACAGAAAAACCACTGAAACTGGTTTAATGTTCCACTTGGTCCGGTACAAACGGTTTAAGTTTCAAATAGGGAATGTAGGGCGGTTTTTTTGTGACCACAGACGTGCACCCGCTTCGGCGTCCAGGGGTAAACTGAGTGTCGTGTATACAGTAAGCTGTGTTGTACAGGGTGCAAAGTGCCGACAATCCAGGGTTACTCTGACTGTATAAAATTGGATAATTACCTTCGTGTTAATGATTCGACTACGAACGAATACAATAGGTATTGATTTAGGTATTTTGAGCAACAATTTGTTTGAAGCATTGAGCTCTATGCTTCGGCGGGCTTATTTGATTTGTATGTTGATTTATTAGGCTTTTGATAATTTTATAGTATTAAATGAAATCCTACTAATTATCGTAATATTATTCATGTTGTTTGTACGTATGCTTTTAGTGTAGTTATATACTGTATTTGAATAAAACTGTGTTTAGTGTTTTTACGAAAAACAGCGCTTAGAAATAAAATTTGTAGGTATAAGTATTTTTACGTAAATGCAATGAGATGAATGAGACGTTCTCCCGATGATAAGAAATAATGCCCGTCCATGACCATTGCAGCGATACACATAACTTTAAGTAGTAAAATAAAGTCCAAAAAACATTGCAATAAATGATTGAGTGAAAAAATTAATTGACTAACTCTTTATTCTATACACTAAAAAAATTATACAATACAGAAAAAGTAAACTTAGTTAACAGATGAAACAACTGGCGACCTTAACGTTTAAAGCGACCTCTTGATGATGCCGCCTCATTTTTAGGGTTCCGTACCAAAATTTACCTTAATTTTCAACTTTTTTTAATTTTCGGAATTTTCCCTTTACTTGTGTGAAGACCTTGCTTTTAACGAAAAAGATGACCGAGAATTGTCAATTTTCGTTAAAAACAAGGTCAACCATTACAGCACACACACACACACATACACACACACACCCACTTAAAACTTAGCCACCAATAAAAATTATGTCAATTTTATTATGGCGGTATAATGGATAGGTACGGGACCCTCGACACACGAGTTCGACTCGCACTTGAGCAGTTTTTTTTAATGATTAGTTTCATAAATGTAGATACAAGACCGAATTCCTAGTGCCTGCACCGGAAAAAAAGTACCTGGCATTTACCTAGTGTATTGATAAATGTCGCAAAATTGTTTTTTTAAGCATAAAATAGCTTAAAACCATAATTGTGAAAATATTGTCACGCAAAATTCGTTTGTACAAATTTCGAAACAAAGTTACTGAAGTGAAGAAAGAAAACGACACTTGAATTCATTTTTGCGAACCGCTTGCGTTTTAACGGAAAAACGATACCTGGAACGAACGTAAAATAAAACTTTACGTTGCTATGGATACTTTGAAAATAAAGCGAGAAATATCGAGTAACAGAAATAATTCTTCTTACTGATTTATTGGAAGTGTGCAGTACTGTGACGTATCTGTTATTTTATATAATCGACGACAGCAAATACGAACATTTTATTGCTAACAACAAAATGATTTAGTCTGTAATATCATTTTAAATATATTATTATTATCAAAATATTTGTGACTTGCCAAAAAAATTTACAATATAAAATATGTCAATATCACATCATCACATCGATAGCCATAGTATGTCCACTGCTAGACATAGGGTTTTGCTAATACTC
Organism: Biston stratarius; assembly: GCA_950106695.1. NCBI lineage: Eukaryota > Metazoa > Arthropoda > Insecta > Lepidoptera > Geometridae > Biston > Biston stratarius. The sequence continues at coordinate 40,941,481 of OX467106.1, read as the reverse complement.
GCCACGCTTGGCAGGCGGGTTGGCGAGCGCAGTAAGGTGTGATTGTTCAAGGAAGACGCTGCTGCCCATCTTCCGGATTACATCCCTTAGCCGACTCTTACGGCAACTACGGGTAGAGAGGGTGGGGTACAAATAATTTTATTATAATAATTAATAAACAAAAACTAAAACTAATGCCATATTTTCCCCATTTGATATGATTATTATTATTATTATTATTTTTTATATGGTTGACAGGCTAGGTCATTGACCACAACTCACCTGATGTTAAGTGACGGTGTGGTCGAAGATGGTAAAGCACACCTAGCCTGGAATAGAACTGCCGGAGGCTGCCGGAACACACCGTTAGATGCTTGGCGGCAGATTTTCAACTTGAGGGCGGTAGCTAGCCAGCCAAGTACTAGAAAGTACCATTCCACAACGCTAAGGTTTCCTCACGATGTTTTCCTTCACCGGCAGCTCAAGCTCATTGTTGGGGTTTGAACCTACGCCCTTCGGCATGCGAACCGACCGCGCTAACCACTGAACTATCATCGTTACATATAGAGCTTTAGTATTGTCATTTTAGTTCAGACCAAACAAAATCTAATAAAAATAATGTTACTTTAACAGTAATTAACCTGACGCTGACTTCAAAGTTCATTCTGATTGATTCCACATCGAAACCTTCTGTGTCACAAAAACTACGCAACGACCATTTTCTGCAAATTTTGGGGTTCCTTCGTACCGTCATTATGCCGTAATCAGGGTTCTATCTCACGCGACTTGTTGGTGATTGATCGAATCCGACGTATTGTTGAGTGCGTTACAATTGAGTCTTTTAGTCGTATGGAAGTAATAACTTTTTCTCATGATATAAAGTTGGTAAGGCCAACTTACTTTTTTTTAATGGTTTGACTACAGCTCAGTTGAGTTTGAGTGACAGTGTGGTCGGAGATGGTAAACACACTGGGTTAAACTGGCTCTCAAGTGAGGCTGCCGAAACCGTTAAGATGCTTGGCGGCAGATTTTGAACTTGGTAGCTAGCCAGCCGAGTACTAGAAAGTACTCTACCACAATGCTATGGTTTCCTCAAGATATTTTCCTTGACTAAATGAAGTCATTGGCAATACGCACTAGATACCGTGGGATTCGAACCCAGGACCTCATCATCATTCATCTAGCTTCATTTATTACCTTTATTACTATAATAAGTATTACCTTTAGCATGAATTATTTCATAAATTTGGGGTGAGTACTGACACGATAGCCTGCTTTTTTTATGAATTGCTGAAAAAGTTTTTACTAGCAAAGGAAAAAGTTTTCGTACCAAACGCAACACTCCAGCGAAGAATGATGGCGTAAAGCAATCTATCTTAACTCCCTGATTGGTGCTTACCGAGCCGTTCTCGGAATTTATATTGAGTGACAGTTTAAAGGACCACACACTTGATCACCGTGTGAAGGAGTCAGATAGTGAGGGGACTCAGGAATTATGGTTAGTGATGCGAAAGTTTTACGGCCGGTCCCAATATCAAATCTGCAATAGGGAGGTTGGACCAGTTCAGAATAGGATGCAATCTCCCGATCAATCTCTTATCTGCATCTTAACAACAGCGAATATCGAACATAAATAGATTTTTCTTAGATAATAACAACATACGTTATCAAACAGAACGCGGTCCAAAAAGTGGTCTAAACTGAATTGGCGCCTCGTGACGGATGGATTGCATTTTTGGATTGATACTTTTTTGATAGCATATGATTGATTTATCGCTTGTTGTTAAATTTAGATTGAAATTTGAATCGAAGATCTACAAAAATAGATAGAAGTCGCTTATTGGAATCTGCAGTTAAAGTATGATTGAAATAGAATTCGTGGAAATAAATTTATTATATTATGGGCACCAATTGGGAGTTACTTATGTTTACGGTACCTTAGTTACCTTATGAACTGTTAATATGGGTGCAATTCTCTCTCTATACAAACAATTATGTGATGAAAATATTTTTTTATGAATTTTTAACGCGTATATGTTTACTTTAGATCACAATCTCGTCTGATGGTAAGCGACGATGTAAGACCTATTCAGAGTGAGTAGGTATCCTTTAATGAAACCTTAAAAGATCCAGATTATATTCCTCAGGAAACAGGGAAGCCGGCAGCTTATTCCTTTCGGATGAGAAACGTAGATTGGGCAGAGGTCTGTTTTCCCTAAAAAGTACAATATACCCATATTGTACTTTTAAATCCAGAGTAAATAAGTTCCTTCTAAATAAGCACGCTTCATCTAAAACAGCACTACTGCTTAACATCAGGCAGGTAGTAGTCAAACGTGAACCTATTGAAAATTAAAAATAAACATGATTGTATCTAGAGTCTGCATAGAAAATGAAAGTAAAATAAAATATATTAAAAAAAGGATTGTAACAAATCCCTTTAAAAAAATTGTCCACTATATATAAATTAATGAGAATCAGTCCTGAAAAAATAATTAATAAATTTACAATTAAAAAATATAACCTACTCCATGACCCCTTAGGCTAACTAAACGTACTGCTCCAATGAAACAGCGAGGTTTCGGAGTAAAGGATAAATCAAATTCGATAAAATTTATATGGGACTACCTCTGAAGTATGATCTACTAAACAAAAAAAGAATCATCAAAATCGATTCGTAATTGGCGGAATGATCGCGTAACATACATACAAAAAGACATACAGTCAAATTGAGAACCTTCTCCTTTTTTGAAGTCGGTTAAAAATACAACTGAATTGCTAACCTTCAGTTTCTCCTTTTTTGGAATCTCTGAAGAAAACTAATAACAAGGATGAGTTCAATAAACATGTTATATGATAAAATTTAATAAGATGAATACAACATAGCTCAGTTGAACGAGTAAGTATTTGTAAAGTATATTCCTATAAACTTACATGAAAAGTTTTTGGCAGGAACGCGGAAAGCCCGATTTTCCAAAACTTGTGTTTCTTTCGAGTGTATATATAAAAATAGGGTGTATAACATAAAGTGCCGAATTACAAGCGCAATTGTGGGAAAGTGATTTAATATGGTAAGACGTGACTTTTCGTGTTGCTTCCAAAACTCCTTTAAAGCTTGTAGTAATGTTACCACTACTTATTAAGGCATGACTAACTTTGTGTGACTTTGACAGCGACTTACTTTACTAGACTTGTAGCGATGATAGTTCAGTGGTTAGCGAGGTCGGTTCGCACGCCGTATGGTGTGGGTTCAATCCCCAATAATGAGCTTGAGCTGTCGATTGAGGAAAACATCGTAAGGAAATCATAGCATGGTAGTAGGGTACTTTCTAGTACTCGGCTGGCTAGTTACCACCCTCAAGATAAAAATCTGCCGCCAAGCACCTAGTGAGCTGAGGTCTAATACCTAGCCGGTCAAAATATTAAAAAAAAAATATGTTAAAATACTTAAAAATATTGTAATACTTGAAACTGACAGATGCACAAAGTTCGATGCGAAAAACAAATTAAAAAAAAACTTACATAACATTTTTCATTACCAAGTCACGTTCATGAATACCACTTCCTTAATTTTCTCTTTATCTAAAGTGAAAATTGTTTCTGCGAAACCAACCACCTTTAATTATTAACGAACTTAGTCGTGTGTCTGCTCCACCTTTTTTATTATTAACTTGTTAATTATCTCAAATCTCGGATAATCTCTCTTACTCCATTCCATAAAATACAGAGAAATGTTCTACTAACATTTTAATCCTAAAACAGTGTGTTTTAAGGTGAACAGGGCCCAATAGTTTTCAACTTTTGTGCCTTTTGATCTTCAAAGTCTAGAAATTTACAAAGAAAGTTGAAAATAATGTTTGGTGAGTAATTTTTCGTAACCTATGAATTTTTTGCTTTGGTTTATCGACAAGTGTTTTGTGAAAAATAAATAAGTACGCAAATCAAATTTTTAAATTTAGTTTTAGGCACTTTGTGTAGATTTTATCTGGAAAATACTACGCCCTTCTCAATAACTTCTATCAAACAGTGTTGTGCGAGCATTAAAATGAAAATATTCTGTTTAATTTTCAAATACGACTATACGACAATCGTTGCTAACAAAACAGCAATAACCGGTAACATTCGACAAAGGAGAAAAAAAAAAGGTAATTGATTGATTCAGGCGCTACTTTGCGGAAGTTCATTTTGAGTGTTCAAGGTATAAATTTAGTTTATTTCGCTTAATATGTTAAGCGAAATAAACAAAATTTTACTACTTATTTACTTAATATCTAAAACTAAAATTTGACATAAAGCTAAATCAAAATTTAACACAACACTACTTAAAATAAAAATAACCACAAATCTTTATATCCTCGTGTCGCTGCAACCACTTGCCGACACGTGTTTCGATGCCTACACGATGCCTCGTGTAGAGGACACGAGGCATCCTCAAGACGTGTTGACTCTTCGAGCGCTTGGTCGAGAATGAGTAAACTGACAGACTGAGTGACTTATGATGTCACGTTTTTCATGAAAACCAAGCACTTCACACCTCGAAACTTAGTGACAACTGAACTGTCATAGTGTCGGAGCCAACTAGATCACCAAACGAGACAGCGCTATATCGTGATATGTTGTCTTTTCTCTTTTCTTTGTTGTTTATTGTAGAAAAAACATCCCGTTTATGGAGATAATAGAACGCGAGATTGCGATTCAGAATATCAATAAAAAGAAAAATCGTATAATTTGAGATGTCACACTGTCATCGCAAGTGGACGAAATGTACATTTCAATAATGCTTTGTTCTATCACTTTTTAGGTAAGTGTAGGTTTGCATGAATACAAAAGAATATTTTTTTGTAAAAATAAAATAAGAATCTCTGCAATTGTAAACAGTTCTCGACCAAGTCAAAGGTTCCGATATCTCAGCGAATTCTTTCCTCCCTTGATTGTAATGCTTCTATAGAGTACCTTCGAAGTCAATTTTCCGTAACGCGATAACTGGGATATTTTCTTGTAAAGCTTACGTCGCATTTCTTTTGAGATTTATTTTCGAGCCAACAATTTCTTTATTCTCAAATCGACCGGAAGAATTTGGTTTTCTGCAAGAGATGGGTGGAATCTGATATCTAAGGGGCTATTTTACTGATGATGAGTTAAAAAAAATCTTACTGCTTATATAAAAATCTAAATAAATATAGTAATGTTTACATATTACTACTTAGCGGCAGAATATCTGGTACCTACTTAGACGAACTCCTGCTAAGCGGATCTACCACCAAGTAAAATTAGATTTGTATTTGTATAACGTTCTGCAATAAAACTTTTATCCAGGTTTACAACCTATTTTACCTTCAAAGTCTTTTAGATTTAAGACTTAGATAAGCAAAGGTATTACTGAAACATTTATAGTCTAAGTTATCCGCTTGTAACGTTGCTTTTACGGTACCACACAAGACACATACCTATTCTGGAACTAATTTCATTAAGTAACCAAATTGGGTGTTATTGAGGAAAACAAAGGAAAACTTCGTTGTTTTCGCCAAACATCCTAGAAGGAACATGCAATAAACGCAATAGCTAAAGTAAGATAACCGTATCAATAAACTACGATCTCGTTCCAATCCTGGTACATTTTGGATGTCTTTAGGGGTGTCATACAAAAGTTTGAGTAAAATTAAAAGTTGTTACGTCTCTCATCACAGAATGCCATGCTTTCTAACGCTTGTATTTCTATCGAGCCCTGCATGAGGAGAAATGTTAACAGATGATAAAACTTTATGCATTACCGCAAGACACTGCATTAGAGAGAATAGGCATATCTAAGTATAACGCAATTGTTGTTATATTTTTTCTTAAAGTTAGCAACGCTCTTTTTCATTCTGCCAGTGTCAATTACTCAATTTAGAAAAGTAATATAACGAAAATCTCAAAAAAGCTAAATAAATAATTACTAAAAATTAAAGTATTATTTCTTAGCTTATATAATTTTTTTCTAAATACATTCTATAATCCAAACAAAACAACCAGACATAGAAAAAATATTTAGTGTCACATTAATGTTTGTCCTGGTGGAAATCGAACCCACGCCCTACAGCTTTTGAAGCAGATATTCTACCAAATGAGCAGGGCAGTCAGATAGTATGAAACTGTTGCAGATTCTCTGTTCCACAAATCTCAGTGCGGCATCCCTATCTTAAATCTCTGTACGTCCACCATTGTTCCTTATTGGACGTGCAAATCGTCTAACATATTTTGTGAATGCGATACAAATGCACTCAAGTATGCTGTTGGGACTAGATTGGAAAAACTTTCGAGTCTATGCCAAGTCGTGTTTGTAGCGATGATAGTTCAGTGGTTAGCGTGGTCGATTCACACGCCGAACGGAAAAATCCCAACAATGAGCTTGAGCTGCCGGTGAAGGAAAACGTCGCGAGGAAACTATAGCATGGTGATAGGGTACTTTATAGTACTCGGCTGGCTAGCTACCAAGTTGAAAATCTGCCGCCAAACTCCTAACAGTGTGTTCCGGCAGCCCCACTTGAAAGCCAGTTCTATTCCAGGCCAGGCGTGCTATACCATCTTCGACCACACCGTCACTTAACATCTGAGTCATCATCTTAACACTTGAGCTGTGGTCAAGCTTTTGTCAACATATAAAAATATTATTTAGGAAAATAGAGCTAATTTACAATAGCATATAGCAGCAATAGCAGTCACGCCTATTTCACCGTAGTATGGCATGTGAACATGCTTTACAGCAAAATAAATAAGTGTTACATGTCAATATGAAAAAAAAAGGAATAGAATAACAAGTCAAATAAACGAATACTTAGCAACTAGGTAATAAACAGTAAAATTTGCCGTGGTGGTGCCGGCGTAAGAATAGTACCCCACCCTCTCTACCCGTCGTTGCCGTAAGAGTCGGTTAAGGGATGTCATCCGGAAGATGGGCAGCAGCGTCTTCCTTGAACAATCACACCTAACTGCGCTCGCCAACCCGCCTGCCAAGCGTGGCGAGTATTGGCAAAACCCTCGTAGCAGGAGGCCTATGTCCAGTAGTGGACGTCCTATGGCTGATGATGATGATGAATAAACAGCTGATGTCAAAAAGTGTTTAGAAAAGATTTCGTTACTTTAAATTTTGTCAAAATATTTTCATAGTCCGCGTTCCAAAATCTCGAACAAAACGATTTGATTCAAAGTTCATTGTGCGGACCGCTAGACAATAGAATGCCTGAGTGGGTGTTCTCTGATGAACACAAACTAGGTGTCAAGTCGAGCATGAATAGGCATCTTCTAGACAAGCGTGCTCCATCTTAGACCGCATCAACACTTAAGATCAGGTGAGATGGCGGTCAAAGGCCTATCTATAATACAAAAGAAAAAAAAATGCTTTTCCCATAAAAACTATAATCCTACTCAACTTGTACCAATACATGTATCAATCAACGGTGATGGGCACGTTCCGAAGATGGATAGTATAATTTATAGGGATTGCTAATTGTTTTCTTGTAAGAGCCTGATCAATCACGCCGAAGAGGGATTTCTGAGGTTTAGGGGTTGTATACACTGTCATGCCCTTTGACCGTCCGATCATTCACTATTTTGTCTTCCACATCTAACAAGATGGCGAATTGGGGGAATATAATATTCTGCTGACAGATTTCTGTTTGAGAGACTTTTATTTGACAGCCCTGTTGGCTCATTAGGAGTATGTCTGCCTGAGCTGTAGGGCGTGGGTTCGATTCTCGCCACGAACAAATGTTTGTTTGGTATAAACAAATGTTTGTTCTGTGTCTGGGTGTTCTGTATGTATTTACAAAAAAAAATAGTATTTATGTATTCTATCAGTTATCTGACTTCCATCACACAAGCTCTCCTTAGTTTGGGGTCAGATGGCGCTGTGTGTAATGTGTCCTAAAATATACAATATATAAAACAATATACTATGGGTAATTTTATTCTTCTTATTCCCTACTGCGAAGCCAACAAAGGATGGTCGTGTGTTTAAACCGGATGTACGTACATTACTTCTAAACGGCTGAACCAATTTTGATTATTGATATGTCGTTAGATTCGCCTTTATTGCGCGAATATCACTGGGTATATTAATTTCGTAGTCAGTTTATAGTTATTTCTATTGTTATCAAATATTTTCGCAATAATATATACTCCCGAACGTAATAAAAAATAAACAAAAAATTGGTAAAGCTTAAGCAGATCATGTTTGAGCTTTACCTGTGTTTGACACCTATTAACCATTAAAAAAAACTTTTACATAAAAAAGTCTACGATAAAGTACGTTTTTCTAAAACATATATACACTTTTAATAAGACATCTAAACATCAACGGAACACAACATTTATTCTACAAAGTTCACTACTTATTGTATTACAGCACGATACAATATAAGCAGGAATTCGTCTAAGCGAAGCCATCATTCCGTAAACATCCCGGCACCTGGACGTTTGCCATTTGTAGTCAGGTGGCGATACACCTAAAGCCAGGCAGCAGGCGCGTTTAATAAAACCTAATATTTATATCCTTACCTAAATATTTCCCGTCGAAAACGTGGAAGCCAGTGACAGTGATAAGACAAAAATTCACAGCGTTAAACGTGTGGTAATTCTTAATTAGGTATACTTAAAAAGCGGCTTTACCTGACAACATGGCGTATTATGTATTCGTACAGACAATAGAATAGAATACAACTTTATTGTACACCAACAATCGACATATTATAACATAAAAAAACTTAAAAAGAGGAAAAATAAAATAAGTAAAAAAGTCATTTTTACGGTGTTCTTGAAAACAAAGATAATAGTAATGTAGATAATGTACCTACTAAACGCTAAAAAATATGTAATCCGCCATTTATGTGGCGGCGGCCATCTTGGATTTACAATGATACTGAATTCATATATTAAATTGTATTGTCATCAAACTAAAGGTGTGTACCAACAGGAAGGGGACAATTTCAATAACTAAATTTGACCCAACAACAACAACAACAACAGATAGGGCAAGCTAAATACAACCGTTTATAAATAACAAAACAACATCGGGACTAATTCGTGGTAGCACAACGGCGGCCTTATCGCCTCATTGATTTCTTCTAGACAATCTTTGGCCAGACAGAAGAGATGGCACAGCTATTATTATAATAGTTAGCCCTAACGTTAGCATAAGATACGGTCAATGCATATAGTGAGGGTCATTTTTTTTTTCCGGAAATTAAAACAATAAATATTGTATTAGAAATATTGGGCATTTTTACACAGCGCCATCTAGCCACAAACTAAGCAAAGCTTGTACTATGGGAACCAGACAGCTGACAGAATAGATAAATGCTTTTTTTTGTAAATACATGCAGAACACCTAGACACAGAGCGAACATCTATATTAGTTACACAAATGTTACTCCTTAGCGGGAATCGAACCCACGTCCTTCAGCTCTCGAAGCAGAACTGTACGAAATGAGCTTACAGAGCAGGGACAGTATCAGGAGACAATGCCTTATATGTTACTCTTGCTACATTTTCTTATATTCCCATTGCTTCAGGAGTTCATGTGTCAAAACTTAATCTCTGTTTACATTCGTATACAGTACCGCAGGCCTAATAAAAAAGTAAAGGTGAGAGCACCATTTTAGCGAGTGTCAAAAGGCACAATTTATGCTGGCGTTCCTACTTTCTATGCATTGTGCCGCCATACCGCGTGTGACTTATGGTCCCTAGTGAGTTATCTTCCCAGATAATGGGATTCGAAACTGTTAGTTTGATTGGAAAACTAGTTTTGGGTACTAGGTTTTGTTTTTTAGGTGAAAAGGTCTCAGGTGTGGACGGGTTGCTATGAATAGTAAATGTAGCGTGAAAAGGTGTTCTTTTGATAATATGGGTCGTGTTTTTTGACATATAGACAAATCATGTTTCGACTGATGCTATCTGAAAGTCAGCTCTGAAATTCCTTGTAACTAACTTTGAGTGGAAACCGATTTTTATCTGTGTTTTTATTTTAGTTACGATCATAAAAAAATGCTTTTAGTAAAATGTAAAATATGCGTGGCAACGTGCTGCCATTGTTTTTTCTTTCTATAATTTTTGCTAGTTTTATAGCATTGAATCATAGTCTAAAACATTTTTAAATGAAATAATTTTTTCCGAATACGAATTTAAAGAACTTTTTCACTGAATATTTTTTATAATAAATCGCTGGTATGTGACGCACTATAAAACTGAAAAACATAAAGTAACGGTACACAGTGGTGGAACTCTTTAGCAAGAGTTTATTTAGGTTAGCAAAATTTGATATTCTGCCATCAAGCAGTACGTAAACATCATTTTGTTCCGATTTGCTAGTTATATATTATTGACCTTATAACAAAATCCGTTACATTAGGCAAGTCATAAAAAAAACATGTCAATATAATAGATAATAATAATAACAATACATTTCTAATAATAATATTTCTAAATAATAATTATGTCAGCTTAAATTTCAATACACACAAATCACTAATTACAATACACTAACATCAAGTAACTTCATGCTAGAAAGAAGATTCTGCAAGCTCATAAATTCTTTCAGTTACTACAGCCGAATTACAGGGTTATTGAAACTAACTATCAAATGTATTAAAGCAATGAGCGCCAAAGCAGTAATGCCCTGGATTTTATTTTCTCACTTCTTGGTACCGCTGCAATGGATGTGTACAAGCATTCTTATTCGGAATGGGGGCGATAAGTTCTGAACTGACGTCCCGCTTGGGGTGTATTGTGCATTTCCCTCTACCAGCGTCCACCCGAGCTAAGCTAGCTCCTTAAAGTATTGGCGAAGCTCTGGGTCACTGCCATAATAGCTCCAGTGAGTGAGATGAAGTTGTGCATGATAGCGATAAAAAGTCTGCCTGTTGCGGTAACTTAGAAGTGAAGAAGTTGCTTCATGCAATGTAGTGAACATCTTTCACTTCTGTGGCTTCGCAATGCCACAGCACATGCTTTATAGTTTCGTTTTCCACCAAACTGTCACGGCTAAACGGAATATCTATGGCTCCTAGCTTGTACAGCTGACTATTCAGATTGCAATGACAAGGCCTACTATAAGACGAAGGAAAATAGGTGTTATTTCTTACAGTTACGAGATCGCTTCGTTGGTCTCATTATTTTTTCGTAAAAAGTATTCAAAGTATTTTTTTCAAGCACGACATAGAGATTAAGACATGTATGACCGACATTTAGGTACTGTCAGTCACACAGATATGTATATTAAATTTCGTGTCTATTCTCAACACTAGTCGGCAGCATGGCCGACAGACTTCCGCAACGCGTATTCGCTGTAATTCAATAATAATTATAAACAAATAGTAACGTAAAGCACCCTTCATGGTTTATGACAGCTCGTAAATATCACCTTCCATTAATACTCAGCGGATAAAAGCTTGTATTATGAATATTTTATTAGATAATAAAATAAATTTTGCGTTTCGTCGCGATCCGTGTTTTATTTCTGTGATAAGGTCCCTAATGATGGGGCCTAAAAGTATTTTCCCGAAGATTTAGTTTATGATGTGCCGACCTTAATAAATAGCTGAATTTTACGATCATTGTTCTAAGGGGTGGTGAGAAGGAAAACGTCAATGACTTTATATCCAATAGACATTCCAGCAGACTTTATATTTACAATTCATGCAGGATAGTTATCCACTAATGAATTTAGCTTTTTTATGAAAGCGACGGGCCGCCTGATGGTAAGTGTTTACTGTCGCCTATGATCACCTATAAAATATCCAAAGCATTGTCACTGCTATAAAATAAAATTAAAAGTTCTACCAAGTTGTTAAAAGTTAGACGAAAAAGGTAATTAAAAAAATCGTGGATTAAACCTAGATATGATTGGCACAGAACCAGGTTGAGTAGGATAAGCTAAAAAGTCTAAACTCTTAGATAGCAGTGACAAAATTTAATGGACAAAATATAATGTAGAATATATCGAAAAATTATTTGCGATTGACATAATAAGTCGTATAAAAAGACATAATACATCTATTTGGTTATTATGTATTATATATATATATATATATATATATAGTATATTTAGCATATATTATAAGTATGTATTTAAAAAAGTAAGTAATCTATCTGCTAACTGACTTCCATAGTACAAGCTTTGCTAGTTTGGGGTCAGATGGCGCTGTGTGTTATGTCCTACGATATTTATTTATTTATTATGTAAGAAATAAGAACAAGACATTTTAGAATTGCATGCGTGATAATAATATTTAAAGCATACTGGTAAACAAAGGTACGACTTCCTTACTGGCGTTCTAATTATGTAAAACTGGTTTATATGCACATTTTATGCTAATGTACTGGAATAAAATTGTTCGAACTTAACCAGGCGTCCATAAAGTAGAAAGTCGTTGAATGGCGAGAGAGAAAATGGCTAAGCTGTTTTTGCGCTAAGGATATTGTCCCTTGTCAAAATACTTGGTGTAATAATTTCCGATAAGAGCTCTGTGATAAAACTATGATTTTATTTTACAGCTTTTTTCGTAAACAAAATAAAACTAGAGATACATTTCTGTTCGTTTTAGCATCTCTCATTTATTTGTTTAATACAATTAGGTTCAATTTATGTATTTGTTAGAAGGCTTTTAGAGATCACAAAATATATTTTGCCAAGCTCATAGGATTTGCAACGAGCCATAAACAATTTAAGCCCTCTATATTATAATTTTAACACTTATACTATTAACCTAGTTGCAGATTGAATAATAGTTACTACATAGTCTGTCAAACACCATGATTGTACAAACAGAATTTCTAAAACAGAAATATCCTATTTGTAGTTTTGGTGGTTGGATTTAGATGGTTGTTTATTATTGTTTTATAATGGACATTTATTTTTATTGACATTATTTTTTTTAAATATATTGAATAATAGTAATGTTCAAAATCTCAGTTAAATAAAAATAAAAGTAATTAGAACTCATATAAATAAATAAATTAAAATATATCATAGGACACATTACACACAGCGCCATCTGCCCCCAAACTAAGCAGAGCTGTGGGTGTTTGACCACAACTCACCTGATGTTAAGTGACGGTATGGTCGAAGATGGTAAAGCACACCTAGCCTGAAATGGAACTGGCTTTTAAGTGAGGTGGTCGGAACACACTGTTAGGTGTTGGCGGCAGATTGTTAACTTGTGGGTGCTAGCGGCTAGCCAGCCGAGTACTAGAAAGTACCCACCAGCTTGCTATGGTTTCCTCACAATACTTTCTGTCACTGGTAGCTCAAGCTCATTGTTAGGGTTTGAGCCCACGCCCTTCGGCGTGTAAACCAGCCACGCTAACCTCTGAACTATCATCGCTACAAACACATGGTATATCATAACTATAAAAGTAAGTATGCCACTGTAGTCTGTCGGTATACCTTTGTTTTGAAGTTTCTTGTTCCTAAATATCTTAGACCCCAGTCCTCAGTTTTTAAGTATCTAGGACAGCTTTGATGAAAAGACCAGGGTGACGCTTTGTCTCCTTCCATCAGTGGAAGACTTTTAATCTCAGAGTTGTTTTGTGGTACAACACTAGTCAACGTGATTGTAACAGCAGTATAAGCATTTTGACCTTCGTATTTTTAATCTTGCTAAATTTATTATCTTTCTGGAACTGTATCATAAAGAGCAGTGTCTGTTTAAAGTCCACATTTGTGTGGCCTATGTTCTTTTTATGTCTATCAAATTGTTCATTAATTCATATGTATATTTACATACAAGCATTTCGATATTGTTTTGCTTTTGTAGCCTATAGATTTACTCGCCTTGTTAAAAATCATGTCTTGCGTATTTCGAATGTATCAACTTTATGGTGGCTACTTCGTAGTAGTGTTATTAAATGTAGTTGTCGAACCTTTTTGTCAAAAAAATATAATATTTAAAATCTTTTGTATGTTGGTGTCATCAATTGGGAATTCGTATCGGGAAAGCGTGGTGGAATATATACATTTTAAGATTTTTAAGCATCCTTTAAGAGACAAGAGAATCCTGATTGTAAGACTAAACTAAACATAGAAAAATGGAAGGAGGGAAGGGCTTTTGTCCTTCAGTGGAATAATACAGGTTGTTACAAAACCATTCTTCGAATGTACCTATTACATGCGTAGGAATTGTTCTTACTGTAAATATTGTAACGGAGCAAACTACAGAATAATTTGTAGGATGCAAAGTTTGAAGTTTGCGGGAGCACTAACTGTGATGGCACTATAATCAGAACGGGGCCAGATGAAATCTGCCAGAGAGTTTTTGTAGCGAACAGTGTAATGTTTTTCTTATCTGGTTTTTTAAGATAGACGTTATTTTTCCTGATAATTATATGCATTCTCCAACAACTTGATCCGATAAACTGATTCACACATTTTTTTTAATAAGTATACTTTTTTTAAAATGATTGGCTAGGTGTCTGACCATAGCTCACCTGATGAGTGATGGTGTGGTCAAAAACACACCTACCCTAAATAGAACTGACTATTACCCATATTCTTATTTATCTAATCATTTGCTCAAGAATGTTTTACAGATTATAAATCTTTCATTTGCCCGAATATACCATATCCATATTTTTTAAAGTCAGATTTTAAAGTTAAATTTTTAAGTTTAAAGTTAAAGTACAGTTCAATTTTTTCAAAATAAACAAATTCTTCAAACAAATTATGATATAAATTTTTCTAGAAACTGTTTTAAAGCAACTAAAATTCAAACAATGAATATTCGACAAAATAATTTAAAAGTATGGTAGGTTAGCATTAAACTCGACTCTCCCAAGCCACGTCTCAGTACAAGCTTTAGCATTTGCCTTGTCTTGATTTTTACTTTTTGACTGTAAAACTAATAAGACAAACAAGACAATCTTCTGATGGTAAAAGAAAACGCCTGTTCATGACAATTGCAAAAGTACCCAGAACTTTAAATAATAAAACAAAGTCCAGGGCATCGCTTATTACCTTTTTTGTCATTTTTTGTAGCGATGATAGCTCAGTGGTTAGCGCGGTCGGTTCATACTCCGAAGGGCGTGGGTTCAAACCCCAACAATGAGCTTGAGCTCCTGGCGAAGAAAATTATCGTGAGGAAACCATAGCATGGTGGAAGGGTACTCTCTAGTACTCGGCTGGCTGGCTACTAATCTAGCTAACTGTCAAGATGAAAATCTGCCGCCAAGCATCTAACGGTGTATTCCGGTAGCCTCACGTGAGAGTCAGTTCCATTCCAGGTTAGATGTGTTCACCATCTTCGACTACACCGTCACTTAACATCAAAGTGAGCTGTTGTCAAAAAACAAGCATGTTAACTATAAAAAAAACATTCGATGGTTGCTTGCTCAGGAGTTCTAGTAAATAATAGGCTTTGTATTTGACGGCCGCGAGTGGTATTTACGTACGTATAAGTGATTAAGTTTTAGTATAAGCGCTTCAAACGGGAATGAATACGTAAGTCTCTTAACTCGTATAAACAAGAACAATAAATTTTACAATGTACTTGTATCATAATTCTCGATAAATAATTCAAGCATAAGCAATTTCAAAGTATCTAACTTCAACCGCGAAGTTATACGTGTAATTGCATACGCGTCCGTTCTAAAGCATACGGCAAGAAAATCGCTGTTACGGAGGCCTTTAATTAATCCTGCGAAGTAAGCATTCAAACTCCGCCTGAACTAAGCGTGGACGTACTTAGGAAGGCGGGGAGGGTTAAGTATGAAGACCAACCAATATCAAATTCGGACTTTTTTCGGGAACGTGGTACAATCATGTCACCGCAATATGAAAGCGATGATTTTTGTAGCGATGATAGCTACTGAGCTAACCTGAGCTGAACTGAGCTTCGGTATGCGAACCGACCGCGCTAACCACTGGGTTAGCGCGGTCGGTTCGCATACCGAAGGGCGTGGGTTCAAACCCCAACAATGAGCTTGAGCTGCCGGTGAAGGAAAACATCGTGAGGAAACCATAGCGTGGTGGTAGGGTACTTTCTAGTACTCGGCTGGCTAGCTACCTCATCAAGTTGAAAATCTGCCGCCAAGCATCTAAAGGTGTGTTCCGGCAGCCTCACTTGAGAGCCAGTTCCATTCTATGCTAAGTGTGCTTTACCATCTTCGACCATCTTTTTCATTTATATCACATCATCAGCAATAGGACGTCCTCTGCTGGACATAGGCCTCCTCCTGGGGGGGTTTTGCCAATACTCGCCACGCCTGGCAGGCGGGTTGGCGAGCGCAGTTAGGTGCGATTGTTCAAGGAAGACGCTGCTGCCCATCTTCCACATTACATCACTTAGCCGACTCTTACGACAACCACGGGTAGAGAGGGTGGGGTACTATTCTTATGCCGGCACCACCACGTTCACGTATCGTTTCGTATAACCACGAATAGTCAGCAATACTTATTTTTATATTTCATGATGAAAGCGTTTCATGAAGACACACACTTGCCTATTATAATTTTAAGCCATCGACCCCTTTAAAACAATTTCCTCGCTCCGCACACTAAACTTAGTACAACTTAGTCTAATAACTTTGTTACGAAGTTATAAGTTTCCACTTGAGGGCAGAGTGTGATTTACAATCTTAACAGAATCAAGATACCTACCTGAGGCTGTGAGAAGCTGTTACCAAGTTGAGCAGATTTTGTTGCGAAATTGATACCTTTGTTGTGAAGCTGAGATTAACTGGCATTTAGAGTGATACTGTGGAGGCGCTGTTTCAAAACTGATGATGTCATTTTGTGGCACTGGCTTTTTACCCGACTGTCAAGGAAGGGTTATGTTTTTCGCGCGTATCTTTTATTTAGGTATGTAGGTATGTAAATTTCTTTATTACCTCGTTTCTTCCAAACGGATTACGACAATGAAGGTTTTACTTGGTAGTAGATTTCCTTAGCAGGAGATCGTCTAGGTAGGTACCACCGCAGTACCAGAATTCTACCGCCAAGCAGTAGTGTGTAAACATTACTGTGTTCCGGTTTGAAGGGTACTGCAGCTAACAAAATTACAGGGCTATTGAGACTAAAATAAACGTAAGGCTACGCGCTGTACATAAATTCTGATGTCTTGAGAAAAACTTTACCCAAAGTTTTCTTAGTTTTTTTTTTTGTATTTGTTTCGATTATATTTCTTTATACGTTTCATATGACCACTAACTAATATATCTTTGAATATTGCTAATGTTCAAACTCTCAGCCCGTATATAAACAGATGTGTTGGTGATTTGTGTGTATGTGCATGAATCCTACATATATATATTTTTTATTGAGAATTTCCTCCTAATCACTTGGATATACATGCTATTACTACCTATCATAAAAAACAGTATTATATTATAGAGATGACTAACATTATCAACGCTGCTTACGTCGAACTTCCCGTCTCGCCTTGCACCCACCTAACCTCGGAAGCTATCCTTGACATTTCCCTATAAAGCCAACCCCATTGGATTTAATATTCTAAATCTCATCTGTGCGTGTCGTAAAACAAAAATAAAGATAACTGGAAGTGGAAATTCAAGAAAACAGTGATGAAAATTCAACTCGTAAAATGAATAGAGTGGAGGCTTTATGATGCTGTAAAGCTTGAGGGACTCGTGACCACTTCACATTATTTTAAACAGTACACCACTTCTCAGTCCGACCCTGTGAGGAAAACGAAAAACTTACACAATAACAATATTGGCTGATAAAACGTTTCACATACACGATGACATTTTAGATAGATGTTTCAGGAGATAAACATCATAGTACGAGATCTGGCTGCAGAATTAGTACACTCATCGAGTATTTGCTAAAATCCAAATTTTTACGCATATTTATGATTAGGAGAATATATATCTACCAGGTTGCCTATCAAAATATTGCCACTAATATTTTTAATTAAATTATTGATAATTGAATTTTAGGAAAAAAACTCATTCACTTTTTTAAATAAAATATCGTCCACTTTACGACAATATACATAAAGCCTGAAAAATCACGGTCACCTCTTCGCAGCCAGGTGTAAGGTATGATTTTGATACATTTATACGTTCATAACGTACATTTAACAGCAATTTATTTCGTTGGTCCCTGGCTCAAATCCCATAAATAGGCATTATCTCTAATCATCAGGAAAACATCTTGTTCGTCTTATTAGTTGTTACCATAAAACAAGATTAGAATAAAAACTCCTTGGTGAAACATTTAAAGAAACTAGTATTTTCATTTCTTAAATCAAATTAGCACAAGAGCAAGAAAAATAAATAAAGCAAAAGAAGCCTTCAGCAAAGGGAATTAGGAAAAACTTTATCCTGCAGTGGGAGAGAATAAAGAAGACTGTAGATAGTAATGATGACGAGCATTTTGAAAAAAAAAAAACTTATTGTTATAAGAATACATCTAAATGGAGTAATAATTTGCATCCATATTGCTCACACAATACGGGCTGTATTAGATAAATGTAGAGTAGTAAAAAGTAAAAAAAAAAAAACATAGATTGTTATACTTATGGTGCTAAAATATCTTAAAATCGAATTGACGAACTACTAACGGAAAAAATTGACGGTAATTCAATGGCAAACTTCATTATTCTGTTCACACCCGAAATAGCATTTTGGACCTGATATTATCATATTTTGGAAGATAAGTTAAAGGAATGTAACAATTAAATTAATCGTTTGATTCATTGAATAACTATTTCTACTAATTTATTTGAAAAAAAAAATTACGAATACCAACATAGCTATAATAATCAAATTTCATATAAATTTGTTGCCAGTATGAAGTTAAAAGCCACTTCAAACCCTACGTAAACATTTTACTTTTAGGATTTAATTCATTAGTCTGTGGTGGGAAAGCCTCGAGCAGCTAAAACCGTACGAATAAAATATATTTTTTGTTTTGCATTGCTCCTATATACACGAAAATACCCAAATGCATAAGAGATGCAAATGACAAAGTTTTTAAAAGTAACCTTAAAATTTTATTGACACAAAAATGCTATTCAATTACAGAGTTTTAAGCAAAGATATTTTACATTTCTACTTGACATAATTAATGGAATTATGCGTGCACATTTAGAATTTATTTCTGACATAATATGTATTTTTATGATGTGTTGACGTTTTTGAAATTATTTTGTCATTTTTGTACAGAGATAGAAACTCTTTATTGTGCACACCAAAAATAGAAAGAGAGTACAGAAAACAAAATAATCTTATGAGCTAGTGCAACAAGTGGCGGCCTTATCTCTAAGAGCGATCGCTTTTAGATAACCAAGAATGGAAAACGATACAGATTAAGAACGGGAGAGGTGTAACACTAATAAGTTAAAAAATTATTAAACTAATGTACTAATGTATGTGTTCTATTACTTTTAATTGCAATTTTATCCTATCTATTAATTTATATTCGATATTTCCTTGATATTATTTTGACATTTGTATTTTAATTTTATTTTGATATTTATTCAATAGTATTGTAACATTTTTTTAAATTAATGTCACATACTTTATTAATTATAATTATCTAACTTTAGGTGGCAGAAAGGACCCATGGTGGTGCCGGCGTAAGAATGGCACCCCACCCTCTCTACCCGTGGTTGCCGTAAGGGTCGGCTAAGGGATGTAATCGGGAAGATGGGCAGCAGCGTCTTCCTTGAACAATCACACCTAACTGTGCTCGCCAACCCGCCTGCCAAGCGTAGCGAGTATTGGCAAAACCCCCTAGGAGGAGGCCTATGTCCAGCAGTAGACGTACTATGGCTGATGATTAACTTTAGGTGAATTTCCAATATAATATGTGTACGGCTCATCAAGCAAGAATATGCGTACTACCTTATGCCAAAATGTTACTTCGTTCGTTGTATACCTAGCATGTTCTGTCAAAGTAAACATTATGAATGTGACGTATCTAGGTATACAACCATTTTCATATCTAATAGCCATTACAGACTACAGTAGTACTAGAAATTAGTTCAGATAATTGAATTTTGAGCTCGGTATTTTATGTTTAGCTATTGATTTTGTCTGGAGCACTGATTTAGGGCTTATCTTATTACCCACTAGAATTCAAAGGTACAAGAGAAGTAATTTGGTTAATAAAGTAATTGGGAGTCTATTCGATGTAGCCTTTGAATTTGTAGATGTAATATCTGTAATAATTTATTAATTGGAGTAATATATATAGTATTTGAAAATATTTATAGTATTTGAAATAATACTTACGGTATTAGGTTATTTATGCGGGATTACTCACGTTTAATTTTATCGGAAACTCCGAGTATAGTTTCATCCACATCTTCACGTGCGAGGCGCGCGATGGCCCACATTGTGAGGCAAGACGAGGCCGCGCGCGCGTTGTGCTCAGCTTTGTCCCCATGATGAAGGCCACCGGATGTGCCCGAAACTATAGTCGGAGTTTCCGATAAAATTTATCGTGAGTAATCCCGCATAAATAAAACAAAAATGTGTCAAAACCACGTCGGTTTCCATAGTAATTTATAGTATTAGGTTATATGATATTTAAGTTTTAGCGTCATTTTCAAATCAACGATAACATCATTGATTTTATTTACCAATTAAATATTTAATAAACATTGAAAATATTTTATAAGAGTTAGTTTTCAGGATTATTATGCCATAATGGCTGGTTTAATTTTTCTATTCAGACTTGTTTGCCTGAAAAAGTAGTTTGTCGAGCTGTTGTTTGAGAGTGTTAATTATTGCGCATTTTCATTTATAAAACTTTTTATTCAATTAGTTGTTTTTTGTTGAAAAACTAAGTATTTGACTACATGTCAGAAGTTTAGAGACGGTATGGCACAAGTTATTAAAATCTCTTAGTAACTACAAAATTAAATGTTAAACTTGTTTAGACGTTCTTTTTAACCCCCGACGCAAAAACGACAGGGTATTATAAGTTTGACGTGTTTGTTTGTGTGTGTGTGTCTGTATGTGGCATCGTAGCTCACGGTCTCACGGATGAACCGATTTTGATTTTGTTTTTTTTTTGTTTGAAAGGTGAATTAGTCGGGCGTGTTCTTAGCTATGTTTGATTATGTATTGGGATTTTTTTATTTTTTTTATTATTGACAGGTTACGTATTTGTCCGCAGCTTGTCTAATGTTAAGTAATGGTGTGGTCAAAACCATATCCTGAAATAGAACTGGTTCTCAAATGAGACTGTCTAAACACCGTTAGATGCCAGGAGGCAGATTTTGAACTTGAGGGTGGTAGCTAGCTGACCGAATACTATAAAGTACCCTACCACCACGCTACGGTTTCCTCATGATGTTTTCCTTCACAAGTAGGATTTAAGCCCACGCCCTTCGGCGTGTGAACCGATAGCGCTAACCACTGAGCATCGCAACAAAAATTTAAATCTATCACAAACAAACTGTAAAAATTTCAACCGGCCAACTAAAAATAGGACTTCCTTTGATAAATATCTTAACTTTCTTTACTAAGTAAGACTGCGCAAGCTTCGTAATACAATACCAATTTCAAGTGTAGAAATCTAAAAAAGTAATATAAGAAACAGAAATGTAAACAAAATATACGAGACAACAACGCCAAATATTAAAGGAAACAAGCAAAACGAATACGAAGGTAATATTGCAAGTATCGAAGGCAAACATCGCCGAATCTGTTTAAACAAAGGCTCGGAACTCAATAATATGTAGATCGTAGGAACGAATTTAAATAGAGAAGTATGTACTATTCCTATTTTGGCGAACGTAAACAAATTCAATATGCATTTATTCGAAACTCGCTTCGGTCCATTTGAATAACTTTAGGGATTTTGTGACTGGTCTGGTACCTTTTCCTGGAATTCGACCTATGTCGCATTAACTGTCTAGATGTTCTAGATGCTAAGGCTTTTGCTGTCAAGGCGAGTTAAACAGGGTTATAAGCAGAAAGAAGAACGTGGTAATCATCAAAATCTGCTGCTGCTATAGGTACATTTGATCAAGGGTACCATGATAGCTTAGTGGCTAGCGCGGTCGGATCACACGCTAAAGGAAGTGGGTTGGGTTCATTAAAATAAATAAATTTATGGAAGAAACTGATCTAGAATGTAGGAGACATTTTTTCCATGAAATATGCTTATGTTTGACTTCAACTAAGCTAATTATAAGTAATGATGTGGTCTAAAATGGAGCACGCTTGCCTTGCTTGGCTGTTGCCTGCCGTGCCTCAGCCATAAAAAAAAAGACATTTATTCTTATACTATGGAAACTAACGTGGTTTTGACACATTTTTGTTTTACTTATGCGGCATTACTCACATTTATTAATTTATTCTTGTCTTGAAGAGTCTCAAATTCCACAGGAAGTGCGAGGTTACTGTGCCATAAAAAAAAAACTAGTAAATTCCTGACTAACGGCATGCCACTAATTGCTGCACCACTAATGCCCGCTGAAAATATCGGAAGATTAAACCGAGACGTCCGCTGATTGCTTCCGAGATTGCTGATTGGAAAGAAGGTCGGGGATTTATTTGTTTAGTTCTTGCTTTTGTTTTGCTTCCGAACCCTGAAGAGAGAAAGTCCGGAACTATAAAATCTCTTTGCCATCGTCACGTACGAGATGTTTCTTTACGGTGGACTTATTGATTTCCGTTCTACAAATAAATTCTCGAAGCATTAATACACAGGAACTATTAATATGAAATACTAAAATAGGAGTTTTGAGACGAAACTTCTTAGCTTTAAAAGGTAAAACCGTGCAGGTGCCGAATCCACCACGTTGCAGGGACAGAAACTTATACAGTGCATATAAATTATGACTTTTTGGTAACGGGGGATATCTAAAGATACCCGTATCCAGGTATTATGTAAGATTATACCAACTAAAATCCCCTCAGTGGCCTGGCTTTGCGCCAACGGAGGGCACCGAGATCTCCAAAATAACGCACCGGCACCTCCCTTACATTCTGTTTTTGCTATTGCTCCGGGAAATGTTTTTGTCCCCTCTCTCTACAAAGTGGCGCAGTCTTTCTTAGGGTCAATTTAAAATAAATGAAGGTCAGATCCTCAAACTCGACCTCCCGAGAGCCCAAAGGTCCCCTTTAAATCAGCTCTAACGATAAGTAGGGGATACCGAAGCCGTATTCTAGGTCCCCTGATTCAGGGCTAAGAAATTGCGACCTAGGCGTAGGTTTGAGGTGCCCCTTTAAACACGTATCATCACGATCACCCTCACAGTCCGTTTCCCCGTCTTTGTCAAACCAAATGCTTCATGTGGACAGAAGACGAAGCTTATACCTGCAAGGACGAAAACGCTGGCATTAATTAACAATTTATTATAAATGTAAGCAACATTATCTAACAAATAATCTATTTTTTTTTTAAGTTAAGGTACTAAAAGTCCAATGCTTTATCGAACATTTTGCGGTGAAATAATGCATCTGTTATTTGAGTTTTGACTTTGAACTTCATATAGCCTCCATCAGATATGGTTGAGAAGGGCGATGGCTGCCACATGCTTTATACTGATCGGGTACTACTTGCGGGTTGCTGCTCTGCTGGCGGTATACACACAAACTAATAATAAGACTAACATCAAACAACAACTTCAAACAACTTCATTAACCTCTCTACCAGCTTTTTATTGAAAAGTAATGAGAAGAACAAGACGCTCTCCTGATGATAAAAAACACGTCTATGTCCATTGCGGCGTTACACAGAACTACGAATAGTAAACCAAAGTTCAGGGCATCGCTGCTTTAACGCTTATTACTTTGAGACTTTTGATGGTTAGTCTGAACAGCCCCGTAATTTCCCTTTAAACCTTTCGACCTCTTGCTACAGAGATTTACCACCAAGTAAGCTTGAACTGCATTTAGCTTATATAAAAAAAAAAATATAGTTGACAAAGGTCATGGTTCCCAGAGTCTGTGGAGTAACAATTAAAAAAAACCTCATATATTGAAAAAATACATATGTATTGATTGGATTGCATGCCGCAAAGCGTTGGATCAAATCTCAACAATAAGCTTTAGCAGACGATGAACGAAAAAATCGTGAGGAAACCATAACGTAGTGGTAAGGTATAACACAGTAGTAGTAGTTACCGTGGTGGTGCCGGCGTAAGAATAGTACTCCACCCTCTCTACTCATGGTTGCCGTCGACTAAGGGATGTAATCCGGAAGATGGGCAGCAGCGTCTTCCTAGAACAATCACACCTAACTGCGCTCGCCAACCCGCCTGCCAAGCGTGGCGAGTATTGGCAAACCTCCCCAGGAGGAGGCCTATGTCTGCAGAACATCTCCTCGTGTATTTCTACACTCAGTGGTCAGTTCAACAAGTTTTATCAACCGTGATCAACTCCGCAAGCGAAATTGCAGTTTGTTTCTAGAGTTTCGTTCGGCTTTGTGTAATCAGCACTATTGTTAAGCAGACGGAACTAAACTAGCTAATAAAGGATGCTTTTGGTACTAAAAAGTGAACTTTATTATTTTTATAGGTGATAAACAATATAGCTAGTCAACCGAGTACTAGAAAGTATCCTACCACCACGCTATGGTTTCCTTACGATGTTTTCCTTCACCGGCAGCTCAAGCTCATTGTTGGGGTTTGAACCCACGCCCTTCGGCATGCGAACCGACCGCGCTAACCACTGAGCTATCATCGCTAGGCTAGCAACGTAAATAAATAAATAATAAATATCGTAGTACATTACACACAGCGCCATCTGACCCCAAACTAAGCAAAGCTTGAACTATGGCAATCAAATAACTGATAGAATACATATATTCATATATAATATATTTTGCTATTGAGACTAACCACCTAGTCCCAAATAAATGAGCGCCAAGGCAGCGATGTCCTGGACTTTGTTTTACTACTCAAAATTCTGTGTATCGCTGCAATGGTCATTGACAGGCGTTAGCTCTTAACATCAGGAGAGCGTCTCGTTCGTCTCATAACTGTTACATAAAAAAAAAACTTTTTTTCTAAATACATACTTATAATACGTACAGAACACCCAGAGACAGAACAAACATTTTGTTTACACCACAAAATGCTTGTCCTAAGTAAGAATCGAACCCACGCCTTACAGCTCTTAAGGCAGATATTCTACCAATAAGCCAACAGGGCTGTCGAGTAACGTGCAAGTATCCCAGGAAAAAAAAGTAGGTTCGACTACGACAAGTTAGGAAACAGGTTATTAAAACATAAAAATATCGAGCACCAACTTCGAAAGAGCTAATCTCGGAAATGTTCTTTTTCTCCCAGTCCAAGGCGAACTTCCTGTACCTAATTGTGCCAACATTTGCCGCCGTAATCACGTGCTACAATGGACGGAAGGCTATAAATAAGAGAGGATTTCGCTAATCCTATAGATTATTTAATACTTGCTAAGTAAGAACTTGTATCTAATTACGTAGTGAATTTCTGGCTATACGTAGGTTTGCTTTAAATATCTCTTTATTAAGGGACGGTTGTGGGAACCAGGAATTAATCTTATTAACCGACTTCAAAAAAGAATAAGGTTTTATGTTCGACTGTATTTTTTTATTTTGAACTATCGGTGAATGTGAAATTTATTTTATTTATAAATTTTTTTAGTACTCGGTTGGCTAGCTACCACCCTCAAGTTGAAAATGTCGCCAACAGTGTGTTTCAGCAGCCTCACTTGAGAGCCTGCTCCATTCCAGTCTAGGTGGCTGCGCCACATACCTACTCATACATACATCTCACTCACCTATTCATTTTATATAATTATTTTTAATTACCCTCTTATTTTCTACAAAAATACACTTTCCTACCCTCACCTTCCTCACAATACCTGCCACACAAGTTAGTCGTGAATTGGTGGTTAACACGTACGCAATACGCTTCCCTTACCTCGTCATCGATATCAAACAAAACTCTAAAATTCTAACCGCGAGTGTGATAAAACCATAGAACATTGCGTCAATTGTGTGGTGAGCAATATTTAGTGTGAAATTAAAAACGCACTATATACTTGTGAAGGAACCGGGACGTTCCGACCAGCACCAGCTATCGAAGAAAACTACAACAGGTATTTCCCGGCCTCTCCACTAGGTATTTACTATCCTTGACCACACTATCACTTAACAATAAGTGTGCTGTGGTCAAACACCTAGCCTGTCAAACATAAAAAGAAATTTTAGTACCTATGATAAAAATATTTGTCAGTAACTGGGTACATTTTGTTATTTTATGCAAATGCAATTTTTATGTTTGAATAGCTAACTCTAATAGCACGTCTTGTTAAAATTTACGTGATTTTATTTAGCGCGGGCTGCGTGATTTTATTCAAAAGCTTTTTAGCCTGTTGTCAAAAATAATGTTAATGACTTTATTTTGTCTATAAACACGTAAGGTACATATGTCTAGGTATACTTATAATAATATTATAAACGCACATCTTAACTAAAATTAAGAAAAAAGTGAGAATTTTTTTAATAATATGTCATAAATAAAATAGTCTAAATCACGACTAATAAATGTTAACTTAGCCAATATGATTTCATAATAATACAAAAGTCAAAATTTAAAAATGTGTAGGTATGTGAAAGTTTGGATGGATGTTTGTTACTTAATCACGCCAAAACGGCTGAACGAATTTGGATAAAATTTTGCATGTAGATACTTTAGGCTCTGGAATAAAAGATAGGATACTTTCATCATCATCGTCATCCATCACCACACGGGTAAAACCGCGGGGCGCAGCTAGTAAGATATAACTGTAACCATTAGTAAATCCGTAGCATAATTATTACAGGCCCAATATATTATATAAGACTTATTATTTCCACTATTAGTGGCCTGAAAAGGATGAATAGCTCACCAAATTGCCTTAGTAAATATTATAGAGAAAACGTATGGAAGAACATTATTTATATTTTTTTTGTTATAGCCAAAATAATCATCCAACATTATTTACTAGAATAATGTTATTAGTTACTCAGGTCTTTCGACGTAGCTTCAGTTGTTTATCTTACAAATATATTTTAGATAAATAGAAACCCTTTATTGTTTAGTTGTTATAGTAGTTACTAAAGTCAGTGTTTTTTTTTTGTATTGGTTTCATATTAATATCATAGACATAGACATTTTTTATTGGTTATTACAAAATTACAAGTCATATTAATTGCAATAAGTAACCACCGGACTCCGACTATAGTTTCGGATGTGGCCGAAACTATAGTCGGAGCTTCCGATAAAATTAAACCTTAGTAATCCCTTATAAGTAAAACTAAAATGCAATAAGTAAGTTAGTTTAAGAAATTATTTCAAATAAGTATGTTTAAATTAAAATGTATTTGTATTTTTTTTAATTCTTCAACAACATCGTCAGTCGTTGTAGCGTTGATAGCGCAGTGGTTAACGCGGTTGATTCACACGCAGAAGGGCGTGGCTTCAAACCCCAACAATGAGCTTAAGCTGTCGGTGAAGGAAAACATCGTGGGGAACACATAGCATGGTGGTAGGGTATTTTCTAGTACTCGGCTAGCAACCACCCTCAAGTTAATAATCTACCGCCAAGAATATAATGGCTAAACAATAACATATTTTATGTGTTCAGGCAGCCTCACTTGACAGCCAGTTCCATTGCAGGCTAGGTGTGCTATACCATCTTCGGCCACAATGTCACTTAACATTAGATGAGCTGGACAAACACCTAGCCTGCCAAACATATACATATAAAAAAATTGCCTAGGGAAGTCATCGAGTCTCGTCTTTTGTCTTTTCTCCTATCTCTCCCCTGCCCTCAGCGGGGAGGCGCCTTGCGAACATCCAGTGAGCGCACACCGAAGTAGTTATACAAATCAACTGACGAATTATTAAAACTACTAACGATACACAATTATACATACTGACGCGATTCACAGCAATAGTGTGTTGTCACATATTGTTTTATCAATTATTAAAAATTACTGAAAAACAGAAACAAAGCTTTCGTGGTGTCAAAAAAGTAGTTTTCACGTGAAGGTAAACTAGAAATGCGGAAACTTTTGATGATTTATTTATACAGGTTAGTTCGACCCCGACACGCAAAAAAGGTTCGTTCTCTTCGCGGAAGTGCAAAGTTTTTTTTTATGTCTAGGGATGTTTACGACAAGTCCCATTTGAATAACATTGAATAAATGTTTAGTTTACACCAAGGAACCTAGTTTTATTTTTACTCAGAGAAATAAAATTGAACCTTACATCTTTGTAATTTTATGTTGCGGTGCTTATCGCGGTTTCTTCTGACGTATTCTTGTGGATTCCCCAAACAAAAAGAACAGTTTTTTTTTGTTTGTTACGCCTTCACGTGCGTGTTGGTACTCAAAGCATCTGAGTGAAATTTTGCATGTTTGCATAGATACTTGAGGCCCTGGAATAGGACTTTAAAATATTTTCATCATTATCCATAACCACGCGGGTTAAACCGTGGGGCGCAACTAGTTATATTATAAATGTGAATGTTTGTGAGGATGGATGAATGTTTGTTACTCTTTCACGCAAAAACTACTGAACCGATTTGGATTAATTTTGGCACACAGTTTATGGCCTGGATAACATCTAGGATACTTTTTATACTGCAAAGTGAACAAACTTTTTGTTAAATTCCACGCGGACGAAGTATCAGGAAGAAGGTAACAGCTAGTTATTTATAAAACAAGAATCAATTATGCTTCTATATATGTATATACATATATATATATATATAATTATATACAAGAATTGCTCGTTTAAAGGTATTAGATATGAGTGTCTTCAATGTTAGTTTCTTGCATGGTTCATCTTAGACCGCATTACTGCTTAACATCAGGCAGAGTGTGGTCAAACGCGAACCTATATTGAATTTAAAAAAAACATCACAGTAACAGTGACTAGTGTTTTAAGACCATTTTCGTAACTTCTCATACAACACATTCATCATCATCATCATCATTTCAGCCGTAGAACGTCCATTGCTGGACATAGGCCTCCCCCACTGACTTTCATAAAAACCGGTTGGAAGCGGCTCGCATCCAGCCTGCATTCTTATTAACAACACATAATTTTTCCCTAAAATTAATAACGCTCCTGATAAAAATATATTATTCCCATTTTGGTGATCAAGATAATAAGTAAAATATGGACGTTAGGTATCTTAATTAAGATCTGTTGGCTTATGTTAGCTTTATTTCAGCATTTAAATTCCGGCTAAAACATTAATAGAGAATACCAGAGCAGAGAGAATAAATAAATTCCAATAAATTAATTAATTACAATAAATATATTTACTTGGTGGTAGATCTCCATAGCAGGAGGTAGTCTAGGTAGGTACCGCCGCAGTACCAGATATTCTGCCGCCAAGTAGTAGTGTGTAAACATTATTGTACAGGTAGCGCAATTACAGGGCTATTGAGACTAACCATCGAATGTCTCAAAGTATTGAGCCCTGGACTTTGTTTTGTTACTTAACATTCTGTGTATCGCTACAATGTTCATGGATACGCATTATTTATCTCTTGCCATAAGGAGAGTCTCGTTTGTCACATTACTTTTACATTTTTGTTTTATTTATGCGGGATTACTCACGCTTAATTTTATCGGAAACTCCGACTATAGTTTCGGCCACACCGGTGGCCTTCATCATGGGGATAAAGCTAAGACAACGCGCGCGCGTACTCGTCTTGCTTCGCACTCGTGTCTTGAAGGCCACCGAATGTGGCCGAAACTATAGTCGGAGTGTCCGATAAAATTAAGCGTGAGTAATCCCGTATAAATAAAACAAAAATGTGTCAAGACCACGTCAGTTTCCATAGTAAAATACTTTTACATAAAAAAAAAATATAATAAGTAATTAATACATTCCAATAGATCGTAACCAGTTACTTTTGTGTACAAAATAAAACAATAAAACATTATACGCAACACAAACAGCAACGATTGCGAATGTTAAACAATCAACTAATAGCTTCAAAAATAATACGCTACAAACTTATAACAACTGCAACCTCAGCCATAATGTAAGCAGTTTAGTCGTTTCGTATTCGACAGCATAATACGGTAGTTGTCTAGTCATTTTGTTATGTTTCTGTCCGAGCCGTTTATCCAGACTTTCTATGCAACTGTACTTTCCAATGAATAATTCTAACAAATACCGGTTTATGTTAATAATTTGGATCGGAGCCCAGTAGTGGATACCGAGCGTACCGCAGACTTAAAATTCGGTATGTAAAGTATTTTTTGTATTTGTTTTATATTTTTTAAAGATAGACTTAATTTTATAAAACTTATTTGAATATTTTGGTTTTCTATGCGGTAACTGATTTTTAATACTTTTTCAAACTTTTTTAACTTTTAGCGATGACATCGTCAAGTAGGCTGAATATCTATGCCCTTGCCATGTAAAACAAAAAAGCATACATAGCTATTTTGACACATTTGATTAACTTTGATTATGGACTTGAAGTAAACAAATCTTATATCATAGCCTCATAAAAGCAATATCAGAGTGTGAGTAACGTTGAAAGTAAAATAATCCAGATATTTACATATATCAAAAAAGCGAAAAGCAACTCGACGTACGTGTACGGAAAAGGTTATTATGGCTGCCGTTGACTTGACATTGACAGATTTTGTTTTGGTTTGCCACTGTTTTTTTAGGCACCGAAAGTAGCC
This sequence comes from Biston stratarius, assembly GCA_950106695.1. Lineage (NCBI taxonomy): Eukaryota > Metazoa > Arthropoda > Insecta > Lepidoptera > Geometridae > Biston > Biston stratarius. Next base: position 40,910,864 of record OX467106.1, on the reverse strand, counting down.
ATATATAGCCTACTATGTGACGTTATTAGAGATTAAAAGAAAGTTAAGCATATTATATGTATTTTATTACAATAAAACCCATCTCACAGTTCAAAGAGTTTTAAATATAAAAATAATGTATATGAATTAATATTTCGAAATGTTTTTGGAATCAGTAAAGACTAAATCGTCCGCCGCGTCTGTCTGTCAGTCTATCTGTCTGTCTTTTCGCGATAAACTTAAAAACTACTGAACAAATTATCATGCTTGTTTCACCAATAGATAGAGTGATTTATGAGGAAGGCTTAGGTATATAATTTGCCAAGGTTTTGTGTAAATTGGTTGAAATATGAACAGCCCTATGACAGACAAAACATGTAGGCGTAATATGCTCTACTACCCGTGCGAAGCCGGGGCGGGTCGCTAGTAAATATATAAACAATAAAGAGCTATGTATCTTTCTATTTATCTATATCTATGTTTAAAATAAAACAATGCAGGAAGTTAGAAACATATAGCAATGATCTAGTGTAATAGGTGCGATATAAAAACGGAAAGTCGTATCACGTGGAAGGAAATCTTTTTCAAAACTATTCCTAAACACGAACTTAATTTTGTTCTGTTCCCGTTAAGATTTTGTGGCTTTTTAATGTCTTTTCTGAAGGTTTAAAACTGTTTTAAGAGTTTGGGAAGTTTTATGTCTTATTTAAAGGATTTCTAACCGTTTCCGAAAGTTTTCAACGGGACCATATTACTAAGCTTACCGTGTCTGTCTAATTAACAATAACTAGTATATTTCAAACCATAATTGGTTACTAGTTTATTTTTGTGGGTACAGACTAGGACTTTTGACTACATCTTATGTAACATTTTTATTTTATTTATGCGGGATTACTCATGTTTAATTTTATCGGTAAATCCGACTATAGTTTCGGCCACATTCGGTGGCCTTCATCATGGAGACAAAGCTGGAACGCGCGCGCGGCCTCGTCTTGCTTCGCACAAAAAAGTAAAACAAAAATGTGTCAAAACCACGTCAGTTTCCATATCTGATGTAACCTTTACTTACTGGCATTTCTTTGAAACTGATGTTGTGATGGTGTGGTCCAAGATGGTATACACACCTAGCCTAAAATGGAATTGGCTCTCAAATAAGGCTGCCATAAAACACACTATTAGTACTAGGTGGTAGATTTACAACTTTTTTTTCAACTGTCCAGCCGAGTACTACGATCCTACCACGATGCTATGGTTTCCTCACGAAGTTTTCCTACACCGCCAGCTCAAGCTCATTGTTGGGATTCAAATCCACGCTCTTCGGCGCGTGAACCAACGGTGCTACCGCTGAGCTATTAAAGTTACAAAATGTTCACTAAAATGCGTTACTATATAATTTATTATTAAATATGCTTGGACAACAGAGGGAATTCCAATTCACCTCCGTTGTCCATCCAGAGGTGTCACAAATTAGGCCGGCCACACATTCACCCTAACAAGGCAGGACGTGACGGCAACCGCAAACCGCGGCCACGTGTGCAAGGATCCTACACACGTAACGTATGCCGATTAGGGCAGCCATTGTGAATTTACAGTATTGAGTAACTGCTAATGTAATGCTACTAAGTAAAGAATAACTTCGTATAACCTAAGTGACCAATCCCAGTAATATAGAAGCTTCTCTACATAGTATAAAACAAAGTCGCTTCCCGCCGTCTGTACGCTTAGATCTTTTAAACTACTGAACGGATTTTAATGCGGTTTCCATCAATAGACAGAATGATTCAAGAGGAAGGCTTATATTATGTATAATACATGCATATGCACTACATTGGTATCTACATTGCACTCATGCGAAGCCGGGGCATTTGGCTTCGTACTTGTTTGATACAAATTTACTTTTTGGTAATTATAAATTATAATTAACATTTGGTACGAGCATCATTTCGCTGAATATACAATTCGTGATGTCGCTTAACCGTTTACAATTAACCACAATTCGCACAACAATAAATTCGCATAAACTTCTACGCACAAAAAGAATTGGCCAAACTCGTCAATAGATAAGCCACCAATATGTATAAACATATTGGGGGCTTATGGGTGGCCAAAGGGCAACCCCACCACAACCTAAATCTAAATATAAGCTATCATTTATGCTAAAACATGTAGTTCGGAATAAAAATCTGACAAAATATATTTTATTCAAACTATGCCAAATACAAAAATATACAAAAATTGTGCCAAAAAAAGACCAACTAAGTCTAGATCAAATAATTAACAAAGCAATCAATACACTATGCTAATTACTCATTGTGCTTTAGCATATTCAAAACATCAACAATGCAGAAACATCTCCACCAAATAACATCGGGTAAAAAAAATTAGGCGTTAATTAAAATAAATTACTGGGTCCGATTTTTTATGTGAATAGGCCTCTACCATTGATTTCCATAACGACTGGTTGGAAGTGGTTTACATCCAGGTATTTATTATGTCGTCTGTCCATCTTGTGCACACAAGTTCATCCTACGCTGTGCTTGCCGGTCCGTGGTCTTAAATCCAGAACTTTACAGCCCCATCGACCGTCAGTTCGGCGTGCTATGTGCCCTGCCCACTGCCACTTCAACTTACTAATACGCTGGGCTATGTTGGTAACTTTAGTTCGTATACGGATCTCCTCATTCCCAATTCGATCTCGTGGAAAAACTAAGAGCATAGCCCTCCCTACAGCTGTAGCTTACCGATAAGGCTCACAGCCTGAGACCACGTTTCAGGGCCAGTCATTACTGGGAAGACACACTGATCGAATACTTTCTTATTACGAATTTAGTTTTGGTTCGAAATGTCACTTACGGGGACCCATCCAAAGACTGACCAAATCATCCGTTAGGTACTCGATATCGGTGATCTTTTCGATATGCCTTGACAAGCCACGCCACGAGTACTACGCGGTACTTACTAAACTAGTTTTAAGTTAATAGGTTTGCGTTTGACCGCAATCACGATTCATGTCAAACCGAAATAGAATAGTTCAATTGCAAAACAAAAAATAAACTAAAAATCTTTAATAATAGTTGAAATTATGTTATTGTTTTGGAAAAAAGAAAATAATATATTAGAGATCAATCTAATGATCTTTCTTCATCTTACAATAATTAACCTTGCGATAAAAAATCTTATCCCGAATTTGTTCGTAATTTTCTCACTAAATACTTTCGCTGAGTTCGCTCGAGTCCCGACTAAGATAAATGGGAAAGAGGTTTTGCATCGAGATAGTGTAATAAACTTCTGTTCATGATGCTACCTGAACTTTGAACTGTTTCTCGGAGTTTGAGTGAAACTCTTTGAATTCTCTTTCACAGTTTTTTTGTTGTTTTTGTTCTTCCTGCATTATTTCGTAAAATAAATTTTAGTTGTACCATTTGGGTAATGCATAAAATAGCAATCATTTTCAGTGTGAAAAATCGTCAAGAGCCGTTTTATATATGACTAGCTGCGCCCCGCGGTTTTACCCGCGTGGTGATGGATAATGATGATGAAAAGTTACTAATCATATATAGCCTGCATCTCAAAATCCTTTCTTAGGGGATGCCTACGTCATAGTAGCTTTATGCATGCAAAGTCTCAGCTCGATCGGTTTAAAATTGACAAACTTTCATCCCTTATTTTATCCCCTTGGGGGTAGAATTAATCAAAATTTTTCTAAGCGGATTCCTACGTCATAACATCTACCTGCATGCCAAATTTCAGCCTGATCCGTCCAGTGGTTTGGGCTGTGCGTTGATAGATCACTATGTCAGTCAGTCAGTCACCTTTGAGTTATATATATTTAGAATTTAATGTTAGGGGTGTAGTAAGCTGAAATGGGGTTATTATTCTTACTATTATAAACAACTTTTCCTAAAAGCACAACTCTAAATCCACGAAAAATCTGTTCCATACATTTCGTGAAATAAAACAGCTAATTTATTTGCACTCTTTTGTCACATAATCAACAATTGTCTTCCCGCACGAGGCACGACCCGTAGTACAAGCAAGACGGTGCCGCGCGTGCAGCTATACACAGAACTTTGACCAACAAAACATAGTCCAGGGCATCGCTGCTCATTTGAGACATTTGATGGTTAGTCTCAACAGCCCTGTGAAACATGAAAATAAGTCGAACAAGACGCTCTCGTGATGACAAAGATAACGCATGTCCATGACCATTGCAGCGGTACAAAGAAGTAACAAAATAAAATCCAGGGCATCTCTGCTTTGGTTATTATTACTTTGAGAATTTCACTCACTTTCACTTAGGACTTGTTTAAATCAAATTCTTATTGCACTTTCGTTGAATTAAACACAGTTTGAGCCAAAATTAATTCACCTCAAACAACTCCAAAAGTCATAAATTAAGCGTTAGAATACTTAGAGCGTATGTTTAAGAACAACAAGCGCAGTGAGATACGAATTTAATCTAACACTACAATCTCACAATATTGCTCTTCCAGTCTACCAACTTGTAAAACAAACTTACAAAGACATGGTCTAATTACACAAAACTTGTATCCACAAACACGGTATATAAATTACCAGTAGACATGTACAAAAAACTCGTTAAGTGCGAAACAAACTCGTATCAAGGGTTCTGTATCGCCACAGAATCAATATACATAGCAATCATATAACTACTTTTTGCTTTGGAAACAATAATAAGAGACACAAAATGTAACCTCTTTGGTAATCTATGTATCATATTATCTAAAGTTGTCGTTATTCGTATTTTAGTTGCTCGAATTCGATTCGCAGATATATCCATTTATAGATGGTCTATGATACATATTTTTCGTAAACACATTGTACTCTTTTCATTCAGTGCAGGATTAAATTAGTACGTTTAATCTGAGTCAGAATTCATCTTAACTATGTCATTATTATAAGTGTGTTGTTTCATTAAAAAGTAAATTATTTTAAGTTATTTAACTGAGGGCGGACTTGTGCGGGAGGACGGCAAGAAATACAACAGGTGACTCTCATTCCATGCATGGTGTGAGACGCCATGTGCATCACCCTTCACTTATTTATATTGATACTTTTTAACATATTAAAAAAAATCTGATTTTTCAACCGGCTACCTTTTATAGTACATTTTATAGACAGATGGCATAATCGATCTCACCTGATGCGAAATGACGACTTGGTCGAAGATGGAGCACGTTTGTCTAGGAAGTTCTGATTCACGATTCACTTCGAGTAATTTAATATTTTTTTAACACAATAAAATAAAGGGTCTCGCAAGACACTCTTGAGCTCGGAACCCAAAAACGTGTAGTTGGATAATTGCCATCTCGCTTTCAGATATTTGTTATAGCTGAAACAGTTACGCTTTGTTTTCGGTTAGATCACATTAGTTATAGAAATTACTTCTCATAGAATGTAAAGTTTACTAGCGATGGCACGTCTTTTTTTTAAACTGCACGATATTTTTTGGGAGTCTTATTTAGAATAGAGAGTTAACGAGAAAGCCTTTGCCGTTTATTTTCCGTGGTAGTGCCGGCGTAAGAACCTACCCTCTCTACCCGTGGTTGCCGTAAGAGTCGGCTAAGGGATGTAATACGGAAGAAAGGCAGCAGAGTCTTCCTTGAACAATCACACCTAACTGCGCTCGCCAACCCGCCTGCCAAGCGTGGCAAGTATTGGCAATGTCATAGACATTAACATTATTTAAATGTGTTTTATTTCATTTTGAACTTAACCTCTAAAAAAACACCCTTTATAAAAGAAAAGTCTATATTGTAGTTCACAGGAAACAGATGCCGGCTGTCGGTAAGAAAAGTACCCTACTCAATCATTCGAGTAAGGGTTAACAAACTTTTTTTACAGACGGAACCCGTACAGTACCTAGAACTAGCTATCCAGGTGTAGGTTTAAAAACCCTTAGACATACGTATTAACGTCCATTTTCACTAGCCGAGTTCTCGTCCTTTCATAATCATAGTCATAGTCATAGTGCTTTATTGTTAACATTAGTTACAAGTCAAATTAATAATAAAAAATAAATTAAATTAAAATAAATAAATTAAATTTTAATAAATGAATTAAGTTACACAAAAAAGGACAATGTCAATTAAATATTGAATAATAAATTAAATTACAGTATAAAATTAAAAGTCAACCAAATTCAATATAGTCCTATTTAGACTATTTTGGCTACTATTTCCAGCAATGAATTTATAGATATTCTTCGCAGGTTTTAGTAGAGTATATAAAGATTTTGCTGGAGATCCTCCACTTCTACTGATCTACTGATACAAATCATTTATGATCTAGTCATCTATTTCCCTAAACCTTCTTATGATATCCCAAAATACTTCAATATTATGCCACTGTCAGTCTTCTTTTGCCGCAATAGCAGCCATCACCTGAAAGTTCATCCACATATGTAATTAAACTCAAGTTCTAAATCATTCTCGCGTTCTTTTCTGTCATATAACTGAAGTATGTGCTATGTTGCCCTTTATTCCTGTAAAGTTTTTATTATAGGTTCAACGTAAGGCATGTTAACAGAATCTCAAAAGGTCAACAATGTATTTATGGTATGGTATTATATAAGTCCATAAAGGATGACTTGTAAGATATGTTAAAATAAAAATATTAAATGTAATAGCTAGAAAAAATCAAAAAAATCTACTACTTTGAATACTGTTTCACCACATTTTAGTACTTTGATAAATTTCTGAACTTTCTTTACAACTTGTAAAGCTTTTTGTTTGAAACGAAAGCGTAGCAATTATCATTTGTTAGGTTATAAATTGCAAAGCTAAGTGCCTGGCCATTAGTAATAGAAGGCTGTTATAGGCAAACTTTTGTAACTTCGACTGAGTTTTTACAAAGGTCATGCGCAACACAGATTAAAAATAAAATAATTAAAAAAATATTTATGTTAAACGGTTTTATTGAAAATAAATACAATAATGGTGTAGGTGATGCACTAAACGCTAAAAAATAATTTGGGAGGTCTTAGGTACCAGACATCACACCACTCTCCTTATCAATCTAGGACAGCGGTCGGCAACACGAGGCCCGCAGGCCACATGCGGCCCGCGGAAGTCCTACTTGCGGCTCGTGATTGTTTTCTAAATTTGTCATAAATATGTAAAATATAATAGATGCTAGTTAGAAAATGTAATAATTATAATTATATATTATATATATTGCCTTTATTTTAATAGCATTTTTGTTTTTTTTTCATCTATTCTGTGGGATATGACCAATAATACGTATATTAAGCTTCTAGGGTTATTATTAGAACCTTTACTTTATTTTGTCATCTTATGGCCCCTGCCTGTCAAAAGGTTGCCGGCCCCTGATCTAGGGCATTTATCAAACAAAACAATAAAATCGTGCGGCGTATCGTAACCTGAGTAAATATGACTGTTGATAAAAATTTCACGGCGGCCATATTAGATTTGCATTTTTTAAAGTGTACTCTCTTCTACTAGTCAAACCCTTTCATTTGATACCCATATCGATGGAGTAGTAAAAAAAAAGTAATACGCCATTTTATGGCGGCAGCCATCTTGTATTTACAATGATACTGAATATATTAAATTGTATTGTCTTCATAACTAACCAAATATCAGATCAATCTGTCAACAGAAAGGGGATTTCAATTATTAAATTTAATTCAAAAAACAACAACAACAACCAGGGCTAGTTTTTTTAAATCATTTAATCGCTATAATTTCTTACATAATGTCTTATGGCTATGTTATACCTAAGTGTAACACAATTTTAGCTTTAATAAGCATGCGAATTTATTTAAGTTGTTTAAATACAATACTTAGCAATAAGACTAATAAAAAACAAATAATAATAATTAAGACTAATATAAAATAGGTTACATTGGTTTGGCACAAAACTTATATCAAATACAACAATAAATTACACAATTTAAGCTTGACATAAAATAAAATTAAAAAAAAAAACATATTTAAAATTTATAAGCAAAATTAAAATTATAACATAAATATTTCTGGATTACTTTAAGGTTGGACTGTATCTATTTTCTATAAATTCAAATAAATCTTAAATTGTATTAAAATTGCGATCATTCAACCATCTAACGAGTTGAGAATTACGCTATAAGATATTTATGATGTCACAATAATCCCTGACGTGTGACGTCACACCGGTGGCGTGAAACAGATAACCAAGCGATTGCGAAGAGTTAAACAAGTTTTCTACGAGTGAGACTATTTGTACATACGGCGAAGCAGGGTTCTCCAAGAAATCGCTTTTAGAGATAAGGCCGCCAATTGAAACACTTGTTTATATTTTTCTGTCGTATTTCTATTATACTATGGAAACTTATGCGGAATTTTTGTTTTACTTATGCGGAATTACTCACGTTTAATTTAATCGGAAACTCCGACTACAGTTTTGGCCACATCCGGTGGTCTTCATCATGGTGACGAGATAGACTAGATTATAGTCGGAGTTTCCGATAAAATTAAACGTAAGTAATCCCGCATAAGTAAAACAAAAATATTTATATTATAATATAATTATGTCTTTGGTGTGAACAATAAAGGGTTTATCTAACTTTTAAATGACTGAACAAATTTGGAGGTATCCTTAAAATCCTAACATTAACCTAAATAGCACAGGCTATTATTTAATGTAGTCGTGCATTTTCTTTTATTTAATAATAATTCTTGTTGTTACTTGTACACAGCTTTAATTTCTCTCTAAACCCAATTCTAAAGTCAATGTGAAAGAAGTAGCAGTCGCAATCTAGTCTAAAATAATCCATTATGCCAACAGCATTACAAATTTCATCCAAATCCGTTAAGCCATTCGTCATCATCATCATCAGCCATAAGACGTCCACTGCTGGACATAGGCCTCCTCCTGGGACGACGACGCTGCTGCCCATCCTTCGGATTACATCCCTTAGCCGACTCTTACGGCAACCACGGGTGGGGGGGCACCACCACGGCAAATTGAAAATGTAACACAAATGTTCACGCACTCTCACGAAAGCTTTCACATACTTTGAAAATTGTGCAACAAGCATTTCTTGTTCGATGTTCGATAGAGATTTTTGGCATATATTTTTGGTGCGTTCCCGTTTTATAAAACATCAATTAACCTATTTTTGGAATTTACCTTAAGACCTTCAAAATGTGTCTAGATCGTAATCGCAAAATATGAAAAATGTCTTTGAACTACCAATTAGCAAATGCAATTATATATTCGCCTTGTGTACGAACAACCTTACGAGTTATCTGCTTGTAAACTGTCACAATAGCTAAAGATCCCATTAAACTTTGGCAATTTCTAACTTTTCCTATTAGGCTCACTATACACATTTCGTCTGGGACTTACGAACTCACAAACCGTTCAGATGTCGATGTGTTGTTTTATTGTTATCTATTAGCGGCTATAAAACTGTCATAATAGGTTTATTTTTCTATTGAAATCGCTATTACCAGTGTTGAGAGTTAAGTTGTTCTTTTTGTTTGTTTAAGTTGTTTACGGATTTGATCGAGAAATGTTACCAGAACATTTATGATGATTAGCTGTTACAAGAATTTTTGATAGTATTGACCAATTTAGCTAACTATTCTTACTTTGTAAATTTTAACATGTTTTTTTCTCTCTCTCTTCTTGGCATCGCACTCTGCTCATTCTTCCACTTTCAATGTTTCTGTATTTTGTGTGCAGTCTTCAGTCTTCAGCTTCTTTATCTGTATTGTCTCGTCTTCAATTTCTGCAATGTATGTCTAACATCTTTAGTTACAGTCAAAGTCCAGTCTTAGTCATCCAGTTCGTGCCAGTCAAATCCAGTCATTAGTTAAGTAGTGGCGACTTTACTATAAGCTTCGACGGAGTTTTGAAAGCAACACGAAAAGTTGTGTTTCACCACATTATATCACTTTCCCACAAGCGCGCTCTTAATTCGGCACTTTATGAATAAAACACCACTATTTTTAAACATAAACACTCGGAAAAAGACAGGTTTTGGAAAAAAAAAATACAATGGGACGACACGACTCTTTCCGCGTTCTCGCCAAAACTCAACTAGTGTTTTAGACGTGAATATGTCTGTAAGCTTGCTTCCATAGGTATTGGTAGACAATGTAGAAAACTGATTATACTAAAATCATGGGATAGAGTTTGGTGGTATATCTATTATGTACATCCATATTTTAATTACATCACTCGATAGCTAGAATATCAAGGAATTCGTTACATAATGTTCGAATATGTACAAAGTATACACGGCCGGGTCCATGACATAGTACATGAAAGACACACACACAGCTTCGATTTGTTTAAATTTTTGTTGCTACGCTGCAGCAGCCGTAGCTTCGTAGCGGTCGCTACGTTTTTTCTTTGGATATAACTTTTTCTCCAAGTCTGAACAAGTGTTGCTGACGGTTTTTTGCTAATGGAGAAATGTAAAATTGACAATGAATTGAATTATGTATTTTTTAATTAGAATTGATTGTTCAATAGGGTATTACACCCATTTTGAAAAGTATCTCAATTAGATTATGTAATGCTTATGAATCACTAAAAAACACATATTTTTTCAGTCTATTAATGCCATAAAAATTCATTTAAATTTTGCGCTTAATTTGTCGAAAATAATAGACGCCATTATTCCTCTGTGGTCATGACGTCAGTTGGTCTGTAAACCAATGCGCATATATGTTTTGTACTTTAAGATGAGAGATCTACTTATTATTGGTGTGCTGTTCTGAATGCAAGAATATTAGTTTTAAATTTAGTATTAAAAACACCGGACAAATTATGGATTCGAGTGCCAACTGATTTTTATTTAGTTTACATAGCCGTATGACGTAATAACATGGCGGCTACTATTTCATGTCGTCAAAGCAGAGTAAAAACTCAAAATGTTATATGCAATTTTATCATTTATTTTATGATCTAAAAGTATAATTTTCCGACTGATTTTAACCTAAGCTATCTAAATATATTTTTTCCGGATTATATACCTTATATACCCTATTGTTTATTTCAGTGTATCTGGTATAATTTCTGGTGTAAACAATAATTAGTTATCTTTTATACCTTATTTCCACATAAGCAAAAAAACTTTTTAAATAAAAATAACGCTTTAATGTATGCTTCCTTCTCTATTGTAATAATATTTTTAAATAACATCTTTTACTTCAAATCCACAGATATAATCGAGTGAAGCGTCGATTTCTTCAAATTTCAACCAATCTGAGAACGAAGTTTGACTAACTTATTAATAAGAGAAACTTTGTCTTCCTGCAAATGTTTGTTACATTAAATTATCGGGAAAACTTCAAAATTGCGTTTTCAGATGACTGCTTACCGTAAAAATATCGACCGACTTTTTAATATTTCAATTTGCTGTAAAATATTTTTTCACGAATAATATATACATAAGAAAATACTAATTTTGAAACGAACCTGATAGACACAATATAATGAAATGATAAATGCATTTACCAAGTTATTTATTATGTTTCCAATTTATCTTAACTATGAAGCCAATTCCAATTCTAGTTATATTTATGGTCCACGACACACCGCAAACTTCAGATGAGCTGTGATAAAAAAAGAGTAACAGAGTAAAAAAGAGAGAACAAAATAGTAAAAAAGAGTGACCAATTTGGATGAAATATTCAAGCAACCCTTAGATTCAGCGGGTAATCCTGTATCGGAAATTTGTGACTGTGGTGAATCTACTGCAGCATACACAAAAGTGCATATAGTTTACGTACGGTCTGATCTTTTGAGCATGTCTACAGAAAAACATCTCTGTAGAAATATGACTTTAACCTCTGGTAACCTAACACAAGTTTTTTTTCTTAATATAACTTAAGCGCAATATATGGAAAGTGAAATTAATTTTCTTTTTATTATTGTCAGGCTAGTTGTTTGACCATACGTCACCCGTGCGATCGGAGATGATAAACACATCTAACCGGGAATGAAACTGGCTCTCAAGCTGTCGGAGCTCGCTGTTAAGTGCTTGGCGACAGATTTTCAACTCAAGTAAAAAATCTTGTGCAAATAACTTTAAAATTATTTGCAAAGTTTACAAAATATTACGCAACAACCATTATCATATCATTAAAACAATAAAAAATCTTTATCTTACTCTGCTTTTGACCAAAAACGTAATATCAAGCGAGTATAAAAGCTTGTAACAAAATTCAATAACTCTTGAGTCGGTAAGCATGAAATATAACGATAAAAGGAATGATAGTATTCGAGATATTACGTTTAAGAAGATATTTTTTACGTCTTAAAAACAACCTCAATGTTATTTTTGTCGCAAGAGTGACATCTATCCCTGTAATTTTGATTTTTATAAAAATAGAACGATTTCTTTTTACTTTGATTGTGGTAATACGCTTTGTTGTCAAACTGCATCAGACATATGTACTTAAGCAAAATTACAACACATATATTATCTAGATATATGACGTATATGCAATCTGTGTTTTGAAGTTTTTTTTTATCATCGTTTTTGTTGATCAAGTGTCTATGTTCAGTAACGTTTTAGGCGTAGGACTAAAGAGTCTTCCTAGTTCCAACGCAACATTATATTTGTAATACTTCTTTTCAATCCATGGCAAAAATTAAATATTGTAAAAATAATACTAAACGCCATTAACGATGCCTATCTATGTGTGCTAACGTGAGTTTTCGGTTCTAAGATGATGCTGTGACGGACCTGATTTTCAATCCAACCACGTGCTCCACAAGTCTGCATACTTTACCCGTATTTCAACAAATTTATTCTTACAGAAATATTTTAAATTAAATTATTTGTTCGCACGTATGTGTGTTTTTATTATTACTTAAAGTTTCAATAATTTAGTCTATCACAAAACTACTGACAAATCAATATTGCAATCTAAAATCAGTCCGTCCATGTTTCATTGTTAATTATTTTGACCCTAAATATAAAAAAATGCACTGAGACAACGGATCAAAAAGCATGACATGATAATGCGAAGGTTTGTCTGTTTGTATATAATGTGTTTCTTATTTCTTTGCGCTTCACGGCTAAACAGTTATGAATAGAATTTGTAATGCAAATAATACTCTGGATTTACACATAGGCCACTTTTTATTCCACAAAATGCAGGTGAAATTATTAACTATACGTAACGGTGATAGATCTATATAGATCACTGGTTAGCACCGTGTGTTGACTTGCTAAAGAACGTGGGTTCAAACCCCAAGCTTGAACTGTCGGTGAAGGAAAGTATCGTGAGAAAACTGTAGCATGGTGGTAGGGTATTTTCTAGTACTCGACTAGCTAGCTACCACTCTCAATTTAAAAATCTGTGTGTTTGTGTTTCGGGAGCGTCACTTGACAGCCAGTTTCATTACAGGTAAGCTAAGGTCAAATAACTAGCCTGTCAAACATTAAAAAAAAAATTAAAAACTTGCCAGTCTGAAATGTAAAATATTTTATTGTTTAGCGACATCCGTTATTGAATTCCGGGAGCGTTCCGGAGAGCAATAAAGGCATACCTCGTGATGCTGCTCCTGTAGGTAGCACTCGGCGATTCAGCTCACATTCTTTCTCTTTTCATTATCTTTCGAATTAAAATTATAACGTGACAATCTTTCGAAATTCCGCGTGGCCATAAAAACAAAAATTTTAAGTGAATAATTTAAGGTTGTGAAATCACAATACTACATAGACTTCTTTTTTCACGAGAAAATGTCTATTAATTTACTTCTATAATGGAAGGCAATTCAAAAACGGATGATAAGAGGAGAAACTTACATATATCACAGTTCAGGTTGAACCACTTTAAATTCATTTTATCTTTATTTCACACTAGCTTGCGCTTGCTTCCTCCGCGTTAACTTAAGAATTGGGTTCAGAGATAAATAAAACATAATTATGTAAGTAAGTAATGAGCAATCAAAAAACTCAAAACTCAAAGTGCTTTATTTCCTTTAGACCTTACAGGACTCTTGGACACGTCACACGTCACAAATTATAAAAATACTTAAAACTAGGAAATAAAGTGATCACTTTGATCTTTCGTTCACTTCAATCTTTTTGAGGTAAAGTAAAGAAGCGAACAAGAAACCTTTACCTTGTTAGATTGTTAGTTTTCGAGTTGGAGCAAAACTCGTCCCAAGCTTTTTTATCGTCTAGATAATCTGATATTTTGTAGTAAGCCTTTTTACATAGGATATTTTTGACAATTTGTTTGAATTTATTTATTGATAATTTTTGCAACTCACTAGGAGTTTTGTTGTAGAAGCGTATACATTGCCCTTTAAAGGATACATTTATCTTGTTTAGCCTAGTTTTGGGCACAGCAAGTTTATTCTTATTTCTAGTATTTAAATTATGTATGTCGCTATTTTTAGGGAAACGATTGATATTTTTATGAGTGTACAACAAGTTTTCATAAATGTATTGACATGGTACTGTCATTATGTTAATTTTTTTGAATTTATCACGTAGGGATTCTCTGGGACCCACATTATAGATTGCACGAACAGCCCTCTTCTGCAACACAAATACGGTGTTTATATCTGCAGCGTTCCCCCACAGCAGTATGCCATAAGACATAATACTATGGAAGTAGCTGAAATAGACTAGTCTAGAAGTATCAACGTCTGTGAGATGACGGATTTTTTTGACTGCATATGCTGCAGAACTAAGTCTCTTCGATAGCTTATCTATGTGTGGGCCCCATTGAAGTTTACTATCTAAGGTTATTCCCAAGAATACGGTATTGTCTATAATTTCTAATGTTTCTCCTTTTACGGTTTCTCCTTTAATGGTATCATTCATCATGAAAGTTACGCTACTTAGTTACCTAGATTAATATAAAGGATACCGTTTATTGTGGAATAATGTTCCGTAAGACACATTTGTACCAAATTTGAAGTAGTTACGTCCTGTAGTTAATTTTTTGATAATATCACATGAACCTATTACATTTTCGCGGGATAAAAGTATCATATATGTTAATTTAAATCATAAACTACATATGTGCCAAATTTTGTCCAAATCCGTTCAGCCGTTTTTGCGTGATTGAGTAACAAACATACACACTTTCACATTAATGTGTTAGTGTTACTAACCCGGAAAATAATTAATAATACATATAAAAACCACGCTTCCAACCGGTCTTTATATGGAAATATATATAACTGAAATGAGCATTACATGCGTTATCTCTTACCATCAAGAGATTGTCTTGTTCATCTCATTACCTTTACATTAAAAAAAAAGACGAATTTACATCAAAAAGTTCTTAAAAAAACAGTCACATGTAGATGTTTAATAGTCATATGACATCACACATTACTCGAGAGGGCACAGTTGTCGGCTGACGTTAATTCAATTAAATTATGCAGATGATGCTGCGGGCGTTGTCTGCGTACGCTATACGTAGCCCGTATATACAAGATTCGCTCATTGTTCTACTGGTTAAGGTTCTAAAATATAAATAACAAAGGTTTTCTCCCCAAGGTTCGGTCCCCAAGACACAAACCTTGTGCTTAGTTTGGGGTCCAAAAATTACCATTTTTTACTTTTAATTGTAATGTAAAATGTAATGTAATCACCTTATCATTTTTGTAGCGATGATAGCTCAGTGGTTAGCGCGGTCGGCTCGTACGCCGAAGGGCGTGGGTTCAAACCCCAACAATGAGCTTGAGCTGCCGGTGAAGGAAAACATCGTGAGGAAACCATATCGTGGTGGTAGGGTACTTTCTAGTACTCGGCTGGCTAGCTACCACCCTCAAGTTGAAAATCTGCCGCCAAATATCTAACGGTGTGTTCCGGCAGCCTCACTTGAGAGCCAGTTGCATTCCAGGCTAGGTGTGTTTTACCATCTTCTTTTATCTTTATTTTACCTTTTTAAATAGCTAATGCGAGAGTGTTAAAATGTCACTTTACAAAACTCAAATAATATTATCTGCATAAATACACTAACTACCTTATCTAACTTATAAATTTAGCTGACCGTAATGGTTAAAACTTGACGATCTAATATATACCAAACACATTGACGCAATGAAAATTGTAACCCATGTTTTTTAAAATAAATGTTTGAATTTGAACCCCGTCATTGTACTTATCCAACTCGCACTTGATTATTTAAGTTATATCTTTTTCACAGTCTTTTAACAGCGTTGAAAATTTCTCACAACGCCAAATTAAACAAGTCAAGTTTCTCATTTGACATGTACCTTATTCATTGTTCATAAAAAAAACCTTACCTTCTTGTTGATACTAACATGTAGGTTCTGAAATTAACGGCTCGAAGTTCAAAACTCAGTCCAGTGATTAGCTTGAAAGCTTACGAGTATATATATTCCATGTCTGTTTCTTTATATATGCTATTAAATTAAACATTAAATATATATAGATACTCTTTACTGTGCAGACTAAAAAAAGAAAAAGAGTACAGAAAACACAAGAATCGTATGCCACAAGTGGCAGTCTTATCACTAAGAGCGATCTCTTTCAGATAACCAAGAATGGAAAACACGATACAGATTAAGAACAGACGGTAAATGCTGTTGTAATTTATTTAAAGTAAAAAAAACATACATAACAATTTTTTGTATGACTTGTATCACTCTCTGTTCCTTTGCTTCTGATTGAATCTAGACTTAAACCTTCTGTCATCTACATAATGTTGATGTAAAAATTGTATACTGTTTTGTGTATCAAGATAAATAGATAAAACTAAACTAGAAGAAAAGATATCTCTTGAGAGCGCAATAATTCTAGAAAACTTAAAATCGAATAAATTATTATCATAGAAAAATGTTAATATCGAGAAATATTCCGCAGATTGAGACACAAACACCAAAGAGATCTATCACTTATAAAAGTTAGGTTTAAGTTTAAAGAACGTTATTATCATCAAAGACAATACTGTCACTTACGCGATAAAATGGTTGCACTTAAAAAAATATATGTTCGCAGTCTTAACTACGCATAAATACGAAACCATATAATTAAAATTAACATGAACTAGGCCCTTAAAAAAGTTAAAAATTGTTTTCGAATTCCAACATAATTTCAAAAGAAAAAGAACGCAAAACCAAACCGAAGCGTTAACTAGTCGAAGCCGGAATAAAGCTCCCGAAAATATCTTTCCGTTTTTAATCTCAGAAGTTAATCCGGTAAGCGAGCAGTGCGACCCGAATCTGTCTTAACAAACCTACAAAAGGTTTTTTGTAACTCAATTATGTTGGTTTTAACAACTGGGGGCAGCTGATGAGTTTTTTCTTCCCATTCTACGTGACACTGGAAAGGTTTCCAAGATTAAAGTTGGAAGAAAGCTTCTGGAACGTGAGTTATTTGTAAGAAAATTTTAGACGACTTCCCAAGTTCTTAATTCATATTGCTTTTGTTGAATGGGACGTTTCTGTGGTAAATGTTTATGTCATAGATGGTAGCACTAAGATTTATAGAGACACTAGCTGTACCGCGCGGTTTCACCTTCTTTTTGTAGGATAAAAGTAGCCATGTCAAAGTAGGGGTGGTAGGGTACTTTCTAGTATTCGGCTGGCTAGCTACCACCCTCAAGTTGAAAATCTGCCGCCTAATATCTAACGGTATGTTCCGGCAGCCTCACTCGAGAGCCAGTTCCATTCCAGGCTAGGTGTGCTTTACCATCTTCGACCACACCGTCACTTAACATCAGGTGAGTTGTGGTCGAACGCCTAGCCTGTCAGCCATATAAAAAAACGACATATTTTCATACCTACAAAATATAAGTACATAAAAATCGGTCGAGCCGTTTTGGAGGAGTGCGACCATAAACACCTTGACACAAACCAACCAACTTCAAAAAAGGAGGACGTTCTCAATTCGACATGCATATTTTTTGTTTGTTACCTCAGAACTTCGACTGAGAGAACCAATTTTGATGATTGTTTTTTTTTATTTGAAAGCTAGTGCTCCTCATGTTCAAACCAAAATGAAATGGGACCTGTTTCAATTTGGTCCAGTTCTGACAATGGCATTGGAAAACCGTATTATGTAGTCAGTTTAAAAATATATATATAGATTTAGTATGTCGTTAATTTAGGTTTTACATTACGGAAATGTCTTTTTGTTTAGTGGAAACGAAAATTGACCCTAGGAAACATAATTTCCGTATTATTATCGATTTTCACGACAAGTTTACGTTATAAAAATATAAATTACGCTTCTGCTATAACTGTTAACATTAAGGGACCGAAACGTAAAAACAAGTATTTAAGTACGTCAAAAATTTCAGATGTTGCTATTGGTTTAAGCATTTAATAATTCGACCAGTTTAATTTGGCCTGTAAATTACGAAAAATGGACCCTTTTAGCGGTAGTATGTTGAAATTTTTGCAGAAAAGTGGATCTAGGAAATATGGTCGGTGATAGCTGAAACATGAAAACACACGAGAAAATATAGTAAACCTGAGCTCAGTTGCAAAAACAAATGTCTAGGTCATATTAATAAATAAAGGAAACAAAGAAACGCGTCCATTCCGTATAATTTTGTAGGCGTAAGAGCGAGAAATACAAATGACATTGACATATTAAGCCAACGCAAATAGATAATGACATAACTTACAAATATGACGTAAACGATTATAAATTGCCGTGGTGGTGCCGGCGTAAGAAAGTACCCCACCCTCTCTAAACGTGGTTGCCGTATGAGTCGGCTAAGGGATGTAATCGGGAAGATGGGCAGCAGCGTCTTCCTTGAACAATCACACCTAACTGTGCTCGCCAACCCGCCTGCCAAGCGTGGCGAGTATTGGCAAAACCCCCCCAGGAGGAGGATTATGTCCAGCAGTGGACGTCCTATGGCTGATGATGTGATTATAAATACCTCATGAATATAAAAAAGTGAACTGTATTTTTAATCTAATATTTGCACTAAACACGATGGTTAGTCTTAATAGCCCTAATATTTGCAATGGAGGTCAATCACCTTTAGAACTGCTTCACAGAGTGAAGCTTGCTTTGATTTTGTAGCGATGATAGATGATAGATGATTTTGTAGTTCAGCTGCCGGAGAAGGAAAACGTAGCATGGTGGTAGAATACTTTGTAGTACTAGGCTACCTTCAAGTTGAAAATCTACTGCCAAGCGTCTAGTATTCCGGCAGCCTCACTTAAGAGCCAGTTCCCTTCCAGGCTAGGTGTGCTTACCATCTTCGATCACACCGTCATTCAACATCAGGTGAGCTGTGGTCAAACACCAGCCATAAAAAAAAACAAATACTAGTCAGTATTTTTTTTTTTATGGCTAACAAGCTAGGTGTTTGTGATGGCAGTACCCTTACAACCGGAAACAGTAATGATTCCACACTACTGCTTGACGACAGAATATCTGATACTACGGTGTTTAACTAAAGTCGTACTTAAACGTTATTTAACTGTTGTTTAGTCAAAATTTCAACATGTTATGCCTAAGTTACTGTACTGAATATAACACTGAATATATTTTTATGGTTAACATGCTAAGTGTTTGACTACAGCTCACTGATGGAAAATAAAAAAAAATAAAAAAAACTATAATAAATATTATTAAGTGATTATAATCACTAATAATGCTTTATTGTTAAGTGATTATAATCACTAATAATGATTATTGTTAAGTGATTAAAATACCTGATGTTAAGTAGACTGAAACGACTGTTAAGCGGAAATAAACTAAATATATACCTTGAACACTATAATATTGTTAAGTGATAGTTGCCAAATAGAGTTTTGTATAAACTGACATGCTAATTAAAATATTAAATTCAACGAACATTCTTCCAATTCACTCATCTACGTAACATAACTTCCTAAGCGCCTGCGGCTGCGTACGTAACTTTCCCCGTACAACTCGAAGCCAGCTCTAATATTTTATGCAAAGACGGCCTCGTCTGCCGCGACAGAATTTTGTTGTTTGCACGGGAGAGATCAAAAAGGGAATTGGCACTAAATCCCCGGAACCGTGTACAGAATAACAAACTAATTTATCTGGAGTTTCGGACGGTTTTGATACAGATTTTGACGGTAGTTGTTTGTTAATGCGGACGTTGTTTGGTGACTTTGGAAACATAAGGCTTGTGTTACATGATAAGGTGTCCTTAAAGATTTCGTTACTTATTGTTTTAATTCAAAATTTGTTAGCTTTACCACTGTCTACATTTCATTACCTTGGCATGTACGAAGCCAAAATATCCTTATATTCATCATCTATCTATATAAATAAAAATCGATATGTGTATTTTTTTATGGTTCATGGGCTAGGTGTTTGACTACAGCTCACCTGATGTTAAGTGACGGTGTGATCGAAGATAGTAAACACACCAAGCCTGGAATGGAACCGGCTCTTAAGCGAGGCTGCCGGAACACACCGTTAGATGCTGTGCGGCAGATTTTCAACTTGAGTGTGGTAGCTAGCCAGCCGAGTACTAGAAAGTACCATAACACCACGCTATGGTTTTCTCACGATTTTTTCCTTCACCGGCTGCTTAAGCTCATTGTTGGGGTTTGAACCCACGCCGTTCTGCATGCGAACCGACCGCGCTAACCACTGAACTATCATCGTTACAAAAATGTATATGTGTTATGTTCCATAGGGACTCCAAAATGGCGTGACCGACTTTGATGAAATTTTTAGGCATCTCTAGATTAGCTTAGAGGGTGATCCTGCGAAGATTGGTGTCGAACATATTAACAGTGTTTTTTCTTAAGTGTACCCGCGCGAGTACCTGACGAGCCGCTAGTTTTGAATAATTTTGAAATCATGGAACAAATGTATGAAGTACACATTTTTTTTACTTCGTAATTTTAAAGTTGTGCCTGTAGTAAAAGTATTTCATAATAATAAGTACAATTATTCCTTTTTGACTTAGTATACCGTAAACTTATATAACCTTGTATCGGTACACGACTAGATACCACTTTAGTTAATTAAACGAAATTACAGGGCTGTTGAGACTAACCATAGACAGTGTTAAAGTGGCAGATTCAAAACAGACCCTGGACTTTGTTTTGTTACTCAAAGTTCTATGTATCGCTGCAATGGTCATGGACATGTGTTATCCCATACCATCGGGAGCATTTCGTACGTCTCATTATTTTCTAATAAAAACACAGTTATAAAATTATATCGCTGCTATAAGTAAAACCATAGCACGTAGTTAACAAATAACTTTATCAGGACCTAAAACTTCAGACCGAAGCTTCAAAAATCTCACAAATATTCAAGAACACTCTCTGCAATATTTAAATTCTTCTGCATAAAATATCAGGGTGTCTTCCGACATATTATTGGTTCGCAGTAACTTTTGCCGCTAAAGGAAATAGCTAAGATTTTTCTCACGATGGGATAATAAATTTTAAGCGAGACTGTCACTTGAGCTACACTTTTAGGATCCGTCGATAGAAATAATGGAATCAATTTAGGTGACATTATCTGCGGAAAGTTGGAAAGTAGAGGAAAATAAAGAAAATGTTGCTGCTGGTCTATTTCTATTACAATGTAATAGAAATTGCTTTTAGCGATAAGATTGCTAGTTGTTACACTTATTACCCCTTTTTTATTTGAGGAGTTTGACCACAGCTACCAATGTTGTTAAAGACGGTGTAGCTGAAAATGGTAAACACGCAAAAAGCCTGGAATAGAACTGGCTCTCAAGTAAAGTTGCCGGGACACATCGGTAGGTGCTTGGTGGTAGATTTTATAATTTAAACGTGGTAGCTAGAGCTAGCTGACTACTTCAGTACCCTTTCACCGAGCAAATACCCCATTAAAACAAAAGTCAGATTTTTATAACAGTGCTGATCCAGATCCGGATCCGGCCATTGATTTCAAGCAGTAGTGTGTAAACATTACTCTGTTTCGATGTGAAGAGTATTGCAGCTAGCGAAATTACAGGGCTGTTGAGACTAACCATAGAAAGTCTCAAAGTAAAGAGCGCCAAAGCAGCGATGCCCTTGATTTTTGCTAATCAAAGTTCTGCGTACCGCTGATATGGTCATGGAAATGCGTTATCTTCTTTTTTTATGTAAAAAATAAAGAGACGAACGAGGTGCTCTCCTGACGGTAAGAGATAACGTCTGTCCATGACCCTTGCAGCGATACACAGAACTTTGAGTAACAAAGTCCAAGGCATCGCTGCTTTGGCGCCTATTACTTTGAGATATTCAATAGTTAGTCTCAACAGCACTGTAATTTCGCTAGCTACAGTAGCCTTCAAACCGAAACACACTAATGTTTGCATACTACTACTTGGTGCCATAATATCTGGTACTGCGGTGGCAACTTCCTAGACGACCTCCAGCTAAAGAGGTCTACCACCAAGAAAATCTTTCACCAACAGGAGAACGACTCGTTCGCCCCGTTACTTTTACATTAAAAAAATTATATCGGACGAGTGTGTAAGTCTTACTAATAAAAAACATCACTAATAAACATTGATAACTAAAAACAAAAAAACATCAGCGAACCCCAAAGCAAATAATTCAGCACCCTCTCAATAAAAGCTTCCCACAAGCGACCTCATTCACAACCCACTCGTTCCAACTGTTATAATTTGTACAACCATTTTAAAAGGTTGTTTACTGTATATTTTATTAGCCTGTAGGCAGTTCACTGGGTATTGACCAATAAATTCGTTACTCGTAAAAGCTTGTCATTTTATTTGAGGGACCGATACGAATGGGGAAGTAAAACGTTAGTGCCTATGTGCCAAAGGTTGGGTTACGGGTTAGCTATTGATGGAAGGGTTTTATTTAAGTTTTACTGTTATTACTGATTGGGTATTAGCATTAGTGATTTAGTGCTGAAATGGTGGATTTGAAGTGGATTTTCATGATTAGAGACCCTTTGAAGACATCAGGAAGTTATAGAATGTTATCAGAAGGTTGTCTCACGTTTTCGGACAGGCTATCTTAATTTCAGATTACTTTTGTAGTGATTATAGCTCAGTGGTCAGCGCGGTCGGTTTGCACAACCTTGGTGTGCGAATAAAAAATATGGAATCCAAACGCTTTGCATGGGGAATATTCACCACGTACGGATAACATTTTGGCTGCGTTTGTCTGGTCATCCGGTAGTAAAAAGGTGCAGCGGGAACCAAATTGTGCAGTTTAAGTGCATACTCTCCGAAATGTACCCGACAAGCCAGAAACTCTACGACGATGCTCAAATTAATGCTTGTACTCCAACTCCTCAATCCTGATACTGCAAAGATACTGCCCACATAAACCGTAAGGATCGAGGATGATGTAATAGTAATGTGGGCAGCGATTACTGACTTATTTTTTGTACATTTTCTAATCTTTAATCTTACGTATTGTAAAATATGGTTGCCGTAAGAGTCGACTAAGGGATGTAATCCGGAAGATGGGCAGCAGCGTCATCCTAGAACAATCATACCTAACTGCGCTCGCCAACCAGCCTGCCAAGCGTGGCGAGTATTGCCAATACCCCCCCAGGAGGAAGTCTATGTCCAGCAGTGGACGTCCTATGGCTAATGATGTGATGTGGTTGTAAAATACACCCGTTTATCTTGAAAAGTTTTCCGCACATTTATAAGGTCATGAACTTTTTATATTTATATTGTACCTTTTCTTTTTAAATATTCTCAGTCCACGATAAGCAGTCGTCGACACCAAAATGAAGTAAAAAGATACTAAACAACAGTACAAGTCTCACTAGTTATATCTATTTCATATTTCTATGCTACATAAAACACAGACGTGAATGCACAGCTATATAAAGCGCTGTGAAGCAGCTGAAATATAAAGAATATGATTATTTTAAACTGCAACGTTAAGCTGTAACAAGTGGAGTTAAATAACACAGCTACTACATTTTTAGGGTTTCCTAGGCTTTACAAAGAATCTTTTTGGCACAAGGTTACCTAGTACTATAGCTGCCAAATTAATTTTATTTGTATATTAAATTATTTTTTACTAAGGTGAAATTGATTAAAATAAATTTGGTGCTATTGCAATGTTACACATTATGCAATTTAATTTAATTGAATTTTATTTTTTATTTAGGTTATGATAGAGGGATATTCAAGCAAACTCGCCTCCTGATGGTAACGAATTAATGTAATTATTTATGTAAACTTACCTACTATGTTAGTTAACTACTTCTTTGTATCACTTTTGTTGAAAATTATTAAGTTTCTGAATTACAGAGTATGTATAAGTTAGTTTTTACTTATCCCATTAATAATGTATTATATAAAAATAATAATAATTCTTCATAATTTTTAAATGTCAAATTTAAATCATAACCTAAAATCAAAAGTGATTATTTATATGCTTTCAAGTATAAGACGAGCAATTCTTTAGCATATAAATTAATATTAATAATGCATTCAAACTAATGGTTTTTATTTATTTTCTTTATATTTACTATTGCTTTGTATGCAGTATTATAAACTTGGGTTGGGATGTATCAAATTGAAAGACTGTCATTGTTTTTATCATAACAAAACAACTTTTGCTACGGAACCAATCCCGAAATTGCGAAAAAAAATCCACTAAACTTCTCCTTAGAAAATATAATCAAAAAAATGTATGAAACAGCTAGTTTTTTTTTTCATGGTTTAGAATTAGTCGCATATAAAAATTGTTCGTTATGATGATTAAAATTACCTTATTTTGACTTAATTCACCCTGAGCCTTTATATAAGTATGTAATTGTATAATTATTATAATTACTTTGCTCAATACATATGTAGGTATATTAAATACAACGACAACCCAATTTTGCTGCATTTATCCTTACAAATTAATATTGTCTTTACCAAGATTTATTATAAGTAGCTACGGAACCATTTTTACTGTACGCATAGCGACACGCGTTTAGCCATTTTATTTTAAAAGAGTCTCAAAGTTGTACGCTCAGCATTTGTTTCGTTTTGTATAAAACAGCGCTGTAGCGCTCTAACGACGCAACTGATATGCTAATACCGCTCGTCAGCCCACCATTGTGCACCGCTGAATCCAGCAAATCCAGCGAACTCAGCGATTTGTCACCTCCCTAGAAAAAAGTGAATAAAATCAAGGTATGAATAGTTCATTAGAGCAGAAAAGTAGACTTGTACGTAAATATGCTCAGCGCAGAATTTTTCTAGATATTTCTGTGATTTCAATAGAATGTTGCGATCATTCATAAATTGAAACCTATTAATTATATTACCAAATATTTTTAAGGTAAGTAAGTTTTCGTGTAAGGTCACAAATGAACTTACTCTGTGAATACAAATATAAATATTTTATTAATAACACCAATGTTGCAAGTCAATTCAGTAATATAATTTCAAATATATTATTAAAATAGTTTTAAAACACTGATTACATGTCAATGATTACAAAACAAAACGTCATAATAAAGTATGTCAATATGCAAACATGCAAATATAAAAAAATATGTCAATATAACAAAAAGTCACAAAAATCATGAATACTTACTAGTAATTTAAAAATCTTTTAGTTTGAAATACTTGTCAATGTCATAAAATAAGGTCTCTATCAGTCAAGATCTTAACTTGGTTCTGAAGTACGCGGTGGAAGGTGCATCCCGGACGGAGGCTAGCTGCGTGTTTGACCGCATTTCACCTGATTGTAAGTGATGATGTGGTCGATGATGGTAAAGAACACCTGCAACGCCAAGCATCTAACGGTGTGTTCCGGCAGCCTCACTTGAGAGCCAGTTCCATTGCAGGCTAGGTGTGCTTTACCATCTTCGACCACACCGTCACTTAACATCAGGTGAGCTGTAGTCAAACACCTAGCCTGTCAGCCATAAAAAAAATGTGTAATATATTTTCCAAAAAGAAATATTCAACCATTATAATTATCACGTATAGGTCATCAAAACTGGTTCTTGTCATTAAAAAAAAGTTTCTACATTTTCTTCAAACTTCCGCGTCGGTATCGCTTCCTGCAAATTACCATACAAAGCACAGATTAGGCTTCTGTCGACACCCAATCAATACCTGAAAATCTATTTATAACCCCACATATATAGAATACTTGCATACAAAACAAACAATACCTACAGCTTAGGTTCCAGTAAGTTAGGCTACACAGAACGATATCAAATCGAAAGGAAAGGAGTTATAGGATTAATAACCCAAGCCCAAAAAAGGTAGTCGTGCCGACCCTGCTAACTACAGGCCAATCTCGGTCACGTCCATACTCAGCAAGACTATGGAACGTGTCCTTAACAACAGGCTCCTGGCATACCTAGAAGCTAATGATCTCCTCAGTGACCGGCAATACGGATTCCGCCGAAACCGGTCTACTGGGGATCTTCTAGCGTATGTCATTCACAACTGGAGTGAGGCCATCGAGAGATACGGAGAAGCGCTGGCTGTTTCTCTCGATATCTCGAAGGCTTTCGACAGGGTTTGGCATGACGGCCTAATTAGCAAGCTCTCCTCGTACGGCTTGTCCACCAGTTTTATTGCTTGGATATCGAACTTTCTGAGGGATCGATCGATTCGTGTGGTCATTGATGGTTGCACGTCCGTTCAAAAGGCTGTTAATACCGGTGTCCCTCAGGGCTCGGTGCTCTCTGCGACTCTCTTCTTGCTGCACATCAACGATCTGTTGAAGCCCGGTATTTTTGGGTACGCAGACGACAGCACTGTCGTAGAGAGCTACATATCCAGTGCGCGCAGCAGTGGACCAGAAATCCAGTCTCTGAGAGAGGCCATGGTTGAGCGCTTGAACTTGAACCTTAAGGCAGTCTCCGATTGGGGCGATGCCAATCTGGTCAAGTTTAATGCGGCTAAAACCCAGGCATGTCTCTTCTCCGCTAAAAAGAGGCCGTTTGAACTGACTCCCACTTTCCGAGATGTGTCCCTGCCGATAAGTGACACTCTTGAGCTCTTGGGCGTTACTTTGACTCCAACTCTTAACTTTGGCTCTTTTATTGAGTCCAAAGCACAATTGGCTGCAAAAAAGCTCGGTATCCTCTCAAAGGTGCGACGGTACTTCACATCAGAACAATTGCTCTCACTGTACCAAGCACAAGTTCGTTCGTGCATAGAGTACTGCTCGCACCTTTGGGATGGATCCGCTAAATACCACCTAGAGGCGTTGGAGTCTATTGAGAAGCGTGCCAAGAGGCTCATCTGCGACGACTCCATTGTTCAGGTTAAATTACAGAGCCTAGAACATCGTCGCAAAGTTGCTAGTTTGTCGATTTTTTATCGGATTCATTTCGGAGAGTGTGCTTCAGAACTACATGGTCTGATTCCCCCATGTCCATTTTTCCATCGGACAGCCAGAAGCTCAAAAAAGCGACATCGTTTCATGGTAGATGTTCCAAAAACTCGAACTAAACGATTTGATTCGACGTTCATTGTGCGGACTGCTAGACAGTGGAATGCGCTGCCCGAGTGGGTGTTCCCCGATGGATATAATCTGGGTGTCTTCAAGTCGAGAGTGAATCGG
The DNA here is from genome assembly GCA_950106695.1 of Biston stratarius. Lineage (NCBI taxonomy): Eukaryota > Metazoa > Arthropoda > Insecta > Lepidoptera > Geometridae > Biston > Biston stratarius. The sequence goes on along the minus strand of OX467106.1, from coordinate 40,883,420 downwards.
TATCTTCTAGGCAAGCGTGCTCCATCTTAGACCGCATCATCACTTAACATCAGGTGAGATGGCGGTCAAACGTAAGCCTATCTATAATAAAAAAATAATAAAAAAAATAACCTTAAATTTAAATAACAACTGTAAATTTAGCATAGTAATTCGCGAGGATTACTTAGTACGAAAATGATTATCAAATGTATGAAGAAAGCAGTTTCCATTTATTCCCGTCCCGCTGTACTGCTTTCGATGCATTGTTCTGTCGTTTATGTAGTACCTAAATGTAGCTAATTGATATGCTAGGCCCTCGGAATCTTGCTCGATGTATATTTTTTTCAATTCAATCTTTTGACATATCAATGTTAAAAAAAACTATAATTAAATATTCAGTCGAATGTCAGATATTTCATAAAACAGACGCCTTTACTTTACTTGGGGATAGACCTCCTGCTAAGGAGATCTAAAAAATAAGATTAAAAGGTGTACCATTCAGTCTTTTACTTTACCACTACCGTTTCATGTAACCCTGTCTAGTAGATATGCCTTTCAGATAGGTTAGGAGATAGTGTCAATGTAAATTACAACGCTTGGCATCCTCTTGAATCTTGATCGTTGTGGTCGGCCGTCTTCCGTGACAAAATACGACGGTCCCAGCTCTGAAACTATTGAGATATACGATCGTGTATAGTTTCGAAATATTGTTCTCACAGAAATCTATAGGAGATGCCCAAAAATTCAAGATTAACACAGTCTCCGTGTGAACTAACTTAAAATTTACAATACCTGTATATAAATAATGATAATAAAAAACATATTTGTTTCGTTTATACGAGATTACTCACGTTTAATTTAGCGGAAACTCCGACTATAACAAAAACAAAAACCACGTCGGTTTTTATAGTAAGATAATAGATAAATATCGTAGGACATTTCACACAGCGCCATCTAGCTCTAAACTAAACAAAGCTCATGTTATGGGAACCAGATAACTAATAGAACAATTATTTACTCTTTTTTTATAATTACATACAGAACACCTAGACATAGAACAAAATTTATCTTCACGTTAATGTTTGTTTTGGAAGGAATCGAACCGACGCTACAGATCTTGTAGCAGATATTCTAGCAAATGAGATAACGGGGCAGTCGGTAGGGAAGATAATACTATATGTATATAAATAATAAACATATCGTCCACTTGCGACGACAGTGTGACATCTCGAATAATACGATTTTTCGTTTTACTGATATTCTGAATAACGATGTAGCGCTGTCTCGTTTGGTGATCTAGTTGGCTTCGAAACAGTGACAGTACAGTTGTCACCTAAGCTTCGTAGTGTGATGTACTCTCGGTTTTCATAACAAGAATTGACATCACAAGAATAACACGTATTAAATGTCAATTTCCACATCATCTTCAACCTTACAACTAAATTTCCCACCTTGTAAACTTACTTTTTTATTTGGAACAACGTGATAAGTTTTCCTTTTTTTTAAATCTATAATGAAGTTAATTTACTTCCAAATGTGCTGTTTCTTTTTAATATTTCATTATTAGTTATACTCTAAACACTTCATATATAATAAACATCTAGACAACAATTTAAGAGTTATGCTCATTTAATACCAAAAAAGCTGCTTTTTTTTGTAAAATTATAGTTTTTGAGATGTCACACTGTTACCGCAAGTAAACGCTATGTAATATATGGGCAACGAATTTTTCTAAAAGTATGCAAAATTTAAAAACTTATAACTCAGAAAAAGCGGCTTCACAGTGATAAGACCTAGCTAGATTAATTTTAAGCCCTCAAAAACTCCCGTATAGCAAATTTTATCGAAATCTTATCTATAGAGTCGTCTTCGAGACCTCAAAATATATATTTACAAATATTGCTTGCTCAGTCTCGGAGCCTCTGTAGAAAATATCATCTCTCCGGCTGCTGTGCGGTGTTGTGGGAAATATGAGACGACAGAATATAGTTATAGTCATCATCAATAAGCGCTCAGGCCTTGCAAGAGTTTCAAATTACGTTATCACTACCTACATAGTAGTACAAAACCAAGCAGTTTTTCGCGTGTCTCTATTAAACTACGCGATTATTTTTTATGCAGATCACGTTTTTACTAATATTTAGATATAACTAGCTGCGCCCCGCAGCGTTGCCGGCTACATTTTTTGGGATAAAAAGTAGCCTAAGTGTAAATCCAGAGAATCAAATTTATTTAAAATTGGTTCAGCCATATTTTAGTACGAAAGGATCAAATATTTTAATTTTTTGGGCGTGAAGAAGTAACAAGCATACAAACATACTCACAAACTTTCGCCTTTATAATATTAGTAGTGTGATTATTGTTTACGTCAGCCTTGTTGGCTCATTGGTAGTAGGTATATCTGTTTTAAAAGCTGTAGGCCGTTGGTTTGATCCCTACCCAGGACAAACATTTTGTGGTATAAACGATACAGATTAACGACATAATATAAGTATTCTATTAGTTATCTGGTTCCTATAGTACAAGCTTTGCCTAGCTTGGGTCTGGGTGGCTCTATGTGAAATGTCCTACGATATTTATTTATTTACTTTAATTAGTTTACCTAAAAAATTAAATAAATAAGTTAATAATTACAATTACTTATGCACTGCCTTGATTTTCAAGATAGAAGCCATTCTTGCGTAACAAATTAAACTCGGGAACTTAAGCCAGTAGAGGGCACAGTAATTAATACCTTATGATCCCTAGAACCATACAAGGGTCTGTACCATTACACTGACCTCCCATTACGCCTCCAATTAACATGTGATGTCCCTTATAATCTGACCTCAACTGAAAACTTTAAGCTTTAATTTAGATGACGATATGTAGCGAAATAGTTTTCCAGAAATATAGAATGGTTGTTGCAATGTTAAAAACGACAAATTGAAAAAGTTGTTACAATGTTCAAGGAAGATGCTGCTGCCCATCTTCCGGATTACATCTCTTAGCCGACTCTTACGGCAAACACGGGTAGAGAGGGTGGGGTACTATTCTTAAGCCGGCACCACCACGGCAAGCTTATCATATCCTTAAGTTATTTTTTATCTTTATTATTGGCCTACCTCGTTATCTACTTGCTTCTGAAACGATTTAGTCCTAAGGTTGCGTGGAATATATCGCTTTTAGAGATAAGACCGACGGTTGTTACAGTATATTTTTTTTTCTTTTGTATTTATATACAAGTAGCAGACCTGGCCACGCGTCGCTGTGGCCAAATTGAACAAACTTGAAATTTTGAACGTTTGTACTTTTAACGTAGCGCCATCTATTGGACACTTATGAAACGTTTGGACTTTTAACGTAGCGCCATCTATTGGATACAATCGAGTTAGTAAATTACCTTACAACGCCATTTATTAGAATTTTATGGAGCGCACAGATAATTATACCTATTTGTCGTACAATAAACAAATAATTTGCAACAAAAAAATATTGCGATTATAAATTGAGATATGAACTAATCCTATCTCTAAAGTTGGATCAAACTACACACAGAGAACATTTGGTTAAAATCGGTTCAGTGGTTGAGGAGTTCATCACGGACAAACAACGTGAAACGAAAATTTTGTATATAAAGATAATCTATCTGTTGTTAACTCTATTGTTAGTTTAATTGGTACTAGCACTGTTAAATAAAGACCAAACACACGATCTTATTTCAGGGCGTTACTTCAACCAGGCCAAGGCTAAGCATCTGCTAGCCTATTGTGTGACCGCTCATTATCCCCACTTATCGTATGATGCCCTTTATAATCCGGGTCTCACAATTAGCTTCACAAAGCCCGATCTTGATAAATACCCGACTTTGTAATATGCAAAATATGGTTGGATGAAAATTGAAATTTTGGGTCCATTTTGTAGGATAGTATTTCATTCGCTTTTAAGTTAGTTTAAATATTTAAAAAAAAATTGTACTTTATAAGATTTCACTGCCACTGTATGATAAATTGTAACTTAAGCTAATAACTAACAAGGTAAATAGTTAAAATAAAAAATTGGGTGTCTGACATCGATTCATTGCCCAAATCCATCTTTAAACCCCAAAAATTATATCCTTTGATTAATTGATCTCATATCGCCATTAAATAAACATTCCAAATAATTTTATTGTTACACCAAAGTTTACAGGTCATGCCATGTTCATGGAACAGTTTAAAAGAGTAAAGCAATAAGGGTGTATTAGGTTTCTTTTAGGATAAAATGTTTCATCTAAGACCGTACTACTGTTTAGCATTAGACAGTATTAACCCCAGTATTAAACAATGAGCTTAAATGCCGGTGAAGGAAAACATTGTGAGGAAACCGTAGCGCATGGTGGTAAGGGTATTTTCTAGTACTAGGCTGGCTAGCTGCCAGCCTCAAGTTGAAAATCTGAAATGAGACAAATTAAACACTTTTATGATGCTAAGAGATAACGCCTGTTCATAACCAGTACCTGGTTGACCGAGCATTGCTCGGCTGAAAACATGGATAAAACGACGTTTTCTGAAAATGATCCTAGCTAGATCGATTTTTCGCCCCCGAACCCCCCTGGATACAAAATTTCATGAAAATCGTTGCTGCCGTTTCCGAGATTCAGAATATATATATATATATTTACAAGAATTGCTCGTTTAAAGATATAGATAGATAGATAGATAGATAGATTACAGCGATACACAGAAATTTGAATAACAAAACAGAGTCCAGAGCATCGCTGCTTTGGCGCTCATTACTGAGACTTTACGTAGTGTAGGACGCCTTGAGACTCGTTGGAGTGACGATATACGTGAGACAGCTGGCGGTGAACGGAAGTGAAAAGCCGAGGATTGGGCTGTGTGTCGTGTCTTAGGAGAGGCCTATGCAGTGGACTACAAAAGGCTGATGATGATGATGATGATGACTGAGACTGTAGGTGGTTAATCTCAACAGCCCTATGATTTCGCTAACAGCCAAGCAGTAATGTTTACACACTACTGCTTGGCGGTAGAGTATCTGGTATTGTGGTGGTACCTACTTAAACAACCTACAAGAAAATCAACCAAAAAGAAAAGTAATACTTTATTAGTACTTTAAATTTGTTTCCTGCCTACATAAGCTGGAAGTAATAAAAACAAAAACTTAAGAGGAAACAAGTCGTCATTTTCTTCATACAAACGTTTTCCCCGTTTTCCTTCCAGGATTTTAATACTAGAGCAATAATTTTTAGATAAGAAGTAGATACTTGCTAGTTTCATGCCCCTCTGTTTTGATTTCTTGATATATGTTTTTTTTATAAGAGCTAGGAATCTTCAAAAATCTTAAAATTTACCTAGTTTCAACGTCCAAATTCCCAATCTCATAGACATAATCTTAAAAAAATAAAACGCACAAGCAAAGAACACATCCTTCTTATTTACTTGTTAAAAGAAATACTAAAATCGGTCTAAATTTGGAGGAGGAAACAGAGGAATACGAAACCTCGATTTTGCTCATTTTATTTCGGGTTAATGAGCCCGAGGCGCAGTTGTCCCTTTCGCTCAGTATATTCGGGTGCTGCGTGCGGCGCGACAGAAATAGCTTGGTGAAATTCTTAATTTTCAAATGTCTCAGTCGACTGCTTTCCTCTTAAAACGAATTATACTTATCAGCAATCGGGTAAATATAAGTCAATTTCGATACAAAAATACAAAACTTAACTTCAAATCAATCAGAATCAAAACAAGCTGAACGCGGCTAACAAGTCGAAAAAGTAAATGTTTGTTTTAATCAGCAACAAAACAATGTTAATTCTGTACGTGCGCCAACAAACCACGAAACTCAGGTAATTTAGAACTCGAAAAATGTTACTTGAATCACCGCAGTGGGCGAACAATTTAAGACCTATACAAATGAACAAAGCTTTTTCTAAACCTGGATGTTATATGGTAAATGCTTTTACAATTCACGAGGTGAACAAATTAGTTTATTTCAAATTTATTAGCGTAAAAATTGCAAGGATGAATTGCGATAATCGCATATAACTAAAACTGGCTCGCTCGTATAGTTAATTCTAGCGTTAATTCGTCGATTCTCAAGTCTTAATTCTGTACCACGTAGGTCGGAGGAATCAAATTCGCCATCTTCATATAAATCATTATCACTTTTAACACTGAATAAATCCATTTTCACTTGCTTTTAACGTTTAACTAACTTGTAACCTGTGAATTATCTTTCAAAATTGAAAGATAGGGCGAATCGGTGACTGTTAGTTGAGCTATTGACAATAAGCGATAGAACGATTCTGAAATGCTCTATTGTTTTTTTTCTATGAAGCACTTAACTATGGTCAAGGATCGACCTTCCGACAGATAGACAGATGTGAAAGATAGGAGAATGCTATCTATCTTTGTTTATTGAAACGCAAGTAGCTACCACTAGTAGCCATTTCAACCTTCGATTATGAGTAAGTAAGTTATTGAGAGCGGCCGTAAGGAGATCTACAACCAAAAAAAACAAAAGGTAGCTTTTATCCTGAACTTATACATGGCAACCTTTTCTCCCAGAAAATGCGGGTGAAACCGCAGCGTCGCCGGTAAGGTCTAAATTTTGTTGGCGTTTGTAAATATTTCGAGTAATATGAGATTTCGGATCCCAGTAATCTAACTAAGTGTGGGACACCGCAGGACTGTTATTTAAATAGAATGTTATGGACTGTGAACGTAATATTTTAGATTAAAATCTCTATTTTTTATGGTTGACAGACCACAGCTCACCTGATTTTCAGCAACGGTGTGGTTGAGGGTGGTAAACTTAGCCTGTTTTTTTTAAAAATAGTTAACAGGCTCGGTGTTTGACTACAGCTCACCTGATGTTAAGTGACGGTGTGGTCGAAGATGGTAAAGCACACCTAGCCTGGAATGGAACTGGCTCTCAAGTGAGGCTGCCGGAACACATCGTTAGATGCTTGGCGGCAGATTTTCAACTTGAGGGTAGCTAGCTAGCCGAGTACTAGAAAGTACCCTACCACCATGCTATGGTTTCCTCACGATTTTTTCCTTCACCGGCAGCTCAAGCTCATTGTTGGGGTTTGAACCCACGCCATTCGGCATGCGAACCGATCACGCTAACCACTGAGCTATCATCGCTACGAGAATGGAACTGACTCTCAAGTAAGACAACCGGAACAAACCGTTTGAAGTTTGGTGGCGGATTTTCAACTAAGGGTAGTAGCTAGCCAGCCAAGTACAAGCAATTATGTATTCTACCACCGCGCAAATAACATTTAGTCTCATTGCAACATTTTTATAAATTTCTTGTGAATTATGATAGATTCTTGTTATCGTTTAGATTGCACGCTGACATAAGGTTCGATGCCATACCATAGAGATCAAGGATTTACGACATGTCAATGTGACAGTAGTACATGCATTTTCTCAGAACTGTCATTTAAGCAATGTTAGATATCGATTATCGATTTTGAAATTTCAACAGCCTTTGGGCGACCGTCTGGACATGTTTTCAACAGGGAGAACAGCTTATTGTTGAGACACCTATTGCTGTCATCGCTACAAAATCATTTCATGCAGAATATCTTTTAGTGGAGATTAGGAACCGATAAACGTAGCGTAAGATGTCCTGAGTTTTGATAAAGTGACTATACGGCATATCCTGTTAAAAGCTTACGCTTAGCAGCGGTCCACGATTGATAATGATGATTGTTTATAATGTTCTAAGTCATGTATGTATTATAAGTATGTATTTACAAAAAAAAAAAGTATTTATGTATCCTGTCAGTTATCTGACTTCCATCACACAAGCTCTGCTTAGTTTGGGGTCAGATGGCGCTGTGTGTAATGTGTACTACAATATTTATTTATTATTTTTATTTTTATGTTTTTGTTAATTTGAAATCTTCTTCTTGGTCGCTATGCTCTTGAGCGGTCGTAGTCGTCATGTGGTAGTACTTAGTTCTGCTACTATCAGCAGACTGAACATATCATCAGATGTGTCAGTTAGAAGCCGTACGGGCGCATTTAGAGACTTAAAAGACCTGTCGCACGTTCTTGTGCCTTTTACTTTTCCCTGGACTAGAGAAAAGTTCTGAAATAAACCAAAAAATACGAGTATCTTCAAGACAGAAACAACAACTGTACTCTTATAGATATAAATATGTACATATCTAAAGTATCACAGAAAAATATTATGCCGAAACATTTATTTTCTCTTGAAAAATGTCTGAAAACTTTTTTAGTTATCGTCACCAATCCGCAAGGAGTGCTGATGAGGCAAATGATATGCGAAAGACATTTCTAACAAGATTTGTGAGGTTTAAACTTGGCCTGGTATACATCATCTGAAACGAGAAAACTTCGATTGAAGGGGGATCTCCTAAAGCAAAAGGGGAGAGGGGGGTTCTGAAATTCATTAGCACACGCAGAAGCGAAACGAAATTACCAGACAGGCGCGTTAATAAAAAGTTAAGGAGAGTTGGAGGCAAGCCAGGGGTAGGTGGCGTGCTCGCACTCGTACGTACAAGAACCAAGATAATGATGACAACGTTCCGGCACTTTTTGATATCCGGCATAATTTGGAGAAACTACCTGTAAACCAGTGATGAGGAAAGAGTCAATACGTAAGATGGATTGTCAAATGAACCATCATCGGAATTGATGACGATGACAGTGTAAGAACTGTGATAGAACTCAGAAGTATAATTTAACAGATACAAACTATTCAGGAACAAAAAATTTCTATCAGAATATAGACGGAGCAAAAATATTCAATGAGGAAAATTCTACCAATAATTTCTCTAGTATTTAAAAATCAATTCATTTTTAATTGGTAATCCTTAACAGGAGATCGTCTAAGCTCTTACACAATATAAATAAAATTATGTAATTAGTACAGGATACTTTGAATGTTCACATAGACTTAAGCCTGAAATTACCAGAACTCTCAATAAAAACAATATTTCTAGTAACCTTAGGATATATTTATACTTAAAGTTACGCTAAAATATGAGAAATAATACTTAAAAAATGTATGCAACTTATTTTACTAAAAATTTTACTCAATAATTAGATGTAAATTTGACCGGATACTGTGCACCTATCCGGCAAAAATCAAGCCAGAACCGCAACAAGACGCATCTCTTACAAGACCGAAAGTGACTTTAAGTACACGTACTTCACTAATTAATTCCCGAAGCGTGTAATTTTCACTAGAGATATTTCAGTGATGCCCAACTTTGGCAATATCTGATTACTGAGCCAGATAAATAGTCACCGCATTTTGAATTGCGGTAGAAGATTTTAGTGGCAAATATAGCTAATTGAACGAAATATGTACAAGATTTATAGTATCACACTTCGGTCGGATAGAAGAGCTCGAAGTTCTCACATGTACGTTTTTAGAAGTTTTGAATTGCTTAAGATTTTTGTTATCCTTCTTATAGGAACTTTCTTTTGAATCTTTACTTTATAGCGATGATAGCTGAGTGATGAATGTAATCGGGTCACATGTTGGAGAGCGTGGGTTTAAATTACAACAATGATCTTGAGCTGCCGTTGCTGCCGGTATGTCACTTTCTTGGACTCGGCTGGACACCACCCTAAACTTGAAAATCTACCGCCAAGATTACATTACGATGTATTTCAGCAGTCTCACTTGAGAGTCAGTTCCCATTCCAGGCTGTTCTTACCAGTGATCTTTGGTCAAACACCTAGTCTGTCAAAGAAATTAATTAGGATATTTATTAAGCGCACTAAAATTTAAAATATATCCAAATATCTTGTTCAATAATCATTTTTCCTTAATATTAATTCCATTTCAACGTTGCCAAACGAAATCATAGGCCAAGTATGACATCAGTATATTTCGATTGATTTATTCCGAAAATAGCGAGTCTCGGTTCCACCTCAAAGTTGCGAATCGAAAGTAGGCTTTTGGATGACAACATTAATTTTCCGTGCCAACAAACATCACCCGATGCTGCCCCTACAGAAGGATCTTGTGGATTCTAATACTTTAAATATAAAGCATACAATTGCTTGTTTCTCAATTGGAAAAATGTGGTTTGCCTTGTGGCATCCCCTTGCCTTTACGCCTGGCATATTGCTGTGAGAAATGTTAAGAATTGCGTCGACACGTGAACATCTGGCATTCATGGTAACTCGGGTTGTATTCCCATTAATACCATTGCCACGGAGCCGCGCAGGGTACCCTGATGGCGCCTCTATATTTCACTAATGACGCTGTACGGATGTAAAAGTTTGTACGTTTGTTAATTAGGCTTAATTAAGTTACTTTGATGCTTTGTTTTCCTGCGTATGTGCTCTGAATGTATGATAATGACTGGAGTTATTTTCTTAGAGAGTAATTTTGTTTCTGTTAATAGAGACACAAACGTTGCAAGTTAGGAGGTTTCAAATAAAAGAAAATGTGCAAAAAAATGGAATAGAGACTTAACGAAACTTCTATTTCTATCTTTCATAAAATGTCACTGTAATTTACTATGAAAACGGCGCACTGACGAATTTACCTTTTTTTTTTTCATTGCAGCAATACACAGAACTTTGAGTGAAAAACAAAGTCCAGGGCATCGCTGCTTTGGCGTTCATTACTTTACATTTGATGGCTCGACATGATTTGATGGTTAGTCTCGACAGTCCTGTAAATTCGCTGGCTGGATAAGACCTTCAAACTGGATTTTTTGTAGTGTATTTTGTAGCTTGCGTTTGACCTCCATCTCACCTGATATTAGATGCAGTCTAAAATGGAGCACGTTTACTTAAAAGATATTTACTGTTCACTTAAGGACTCACTGATTGCATCTATCAGGGATCACACACTAAGGCAGTACGTTCCACTGTTTACCGGATCGCACAATGAAAGTGGTATCAAATCGTTTCGAGTTTTTATAGGTCTACCATGAAACGATATAGCTTTTTCGAACTTCTAGCTACCCTATAGAAGAATAGTAATCATAAAAACCTTTGTTCTAACGAAGGTAGGTAAAACGCAAACTAAATTCTTGTAAACTAAATATAATTAATCTTTTGCTACTATTTGTGTGTTTAAAATAGACAGATCTATCATATGAGATAACGACAGAAGATCTTTCGGTCAATATTTTAATAAATGACCTTAAGTTACGTTTAAAACAAAACGGTACTATGGGTTGGAACATTTAAATTGTAAGTTTCAAGGATTGTTCTCTTATAACACCTTTCAAGCCATGTCAAAAGCCATTGCCACATTAGCTCTGACACTAAGACTGATCACTTAACTTATACGAAGCTACTATCCCAAATTTAACGTGAAACGAAATTCTGAAAGAGAATTTCCAACGTTTTAATGTACTTACACGATAATTTTCGTAATTTACCAAAAATACACTTAGTTGCATGTAAATTTACTCAAAGCACCCTCTAATTTTACTCTAGAACTACGTTCTTCCCTCACTAACAATCTCGAGTTCATTTGACTACAATGCGCTCCTTCTGATAATTTGAAAGCACTTTACAAACAGAACATTTTGAGATGCGAGTCTTGTTTCGTATTAGTTATTTGAATTATAGAAGCTAAATATGAATTTATGACTTACACTTCAAATATTAATTTGTCAACTTTTATTTATTTTATTTTAATATTATAATTGCAGTAATATAATAAATGCGAAACTTTGTCTATATATCTGTGTTGGTTGCTTCTTCACGGTGAAACGGCTTAATGGATTTGGATGAAATTTAGAATGCAGATTTTTGCTGGATTATTTTTTATCCTGATAAACTCGGATGGAACCGCGAGGCGAAACTAGTGTTATTTATAGGTTTAACTAGTGTTATATTGTTTACTCACAATTCGTGTGTTTAAGTCTTCATCATCAGTCTATCGAAGTCCACTGGACATAGGCCTCTCCTAAGACACGCCACTCAGCCCGATCTTCGGCTTTTCGCTTCCATCCACCGCGAGCTGTCCATATCGTCACTCCATTGAGTCTTAGGGCGTCCTGCGCTACGTTTACCAGTTCGCGGTTTCCACTCTAGAACACGTTTAAGTCTTCATATATTAAGTATATCTATATAAAGTTGTAACAACAATTTGTAAAAAACGAATATGAACAAGAAAAAAAATATTTTGGTTTAAAACGTCAAGAAATAAACGAGTGAAAATTTGATATTTTTAAATTTCAAGATACGTTTACTTTTACTAAACAAACACTTTTATAACACTTACCTACTTCACTTACCTATTCAGAACCTGGTACGGGTATTCAGGGTGCCTACCCTGAATAGCTTTTATAGCTTTTCTTCTTTTATTACCATAATATAGAATCAAAACCACGTATACGATTTCTTTTATGGTTGAAAAGCCAGAAATTTGACTACAGCTGATGTTATATTAAATTAAACTTTGGTCGAAGTCCACAATTTGTATATGGCAAAAAGAAACGTGTGAATCACATAGTGTGCGATTTCTATAAATCTATTATATGTGGATGATACATGTGTGATAGCGGCTAGTGCGGATAATAAATGTCAAATTAATATTAGAAATGTCAATCTTATAATAAACCATACAAAAGTACCCTACCACCATGAAATGGTTTAGTCACGATGTTTTCCTACACCAGCAGCTCAAGTTTGAATCCACGTCCCATTTCATTGCCCCTAAATACCGTGTTCTGTGATAGGCCTCTTAAATTGCCTAAATTGCAGCGCCTGTTTAAAATAATTAGCTAAGCGCCATTTTCGAACGCCGATCCACCAAGTTCCCGGTAATATGATTACGGAAATGAGGTCATTATAGCGCAACCCGTTAGCTACAAATGCAGCGAGAGGGCTTTTAGTTAATATTTATGTACTTTACTAGCTGCGCTCCTATTATCCCGGATCCTATTAAAATGTTTTGTAGCTATGATAGCTCAGTGGTTAGCGTGGTCGCTTCACACACTGAAGAGCATGGGTTCGAATCCCAACAACGCCGCTTGAGCTGCCAGTGAATGAAAACATCGTGAGGAAACCTTAGCATGGTGGTAAACTTTCTAATACTCGACTAGACTTCCAAGTTGCAAGCAATGGTGTGTCCCGGCAGCCTCACTTGAGAGTCAGTTCCATTCCAGGGTAGGTGTCACTAGCCAACCATTTAAATAACCCTGTGTGCTAAACCAAAGCATAAGCTATCTGCATTTCAAATTTCGTCTAAATACTTACGCCGTTATAGCGTGAAGGATACACACTAAATAACAACTTTAGCATTCGTAATGTAGGTACCTACTTTGTAAGACCTTCCTTTTTTTAAATAAAATAAGGTCATAGTTTACCACGTTTTCAAGTGAGTGTTGCTAGACTTCACAAATCTTTGAAACGATTAAGAACTTCCATATACTTTTTCGTCACCGTTTTAAGTAACAATACACATCACAGATCACATCATCAGCCATAGGACGTCCACTGCTAGACATAGGCCTCCTCTTGGGGGGGTTTTGCCAACACTCGCCACGCTTGGCAGGCGGGTTACCGAGCGCAGTTAGGTATGATTGTTCAAGGAACACGCTGCTGCCCATCTTCCGTATTACATCCCTTAGCCGATTCTTACGGCAACCACGGGTAGAGAAGGTGGGGTACAATTCTTACGCCAGCGCCACCACGGCATCATAAGGAAATCTACAACCAAGTAAATAAAATTATAAAATAAATCGGTTGCAAAGTTTTATATTATATTTCCTGCAATTTTTTAAATAAAAAATGTTCTACGTCTGTTCACAACACTCGATTATTTCATTTTGGAACCCTACACACAAACGCCAAAATCATCATCGAGTACAATATTTGTATAGTTTAAATGGTCGAGTATGTATCTTGTAAAGTTCATTTTTATTTTGCTATTAACTCTGCGCTAAGTCTTTAGCAAAACTTGCGTGACGAATGAGCCTTAATTCTAGGAACACTACATCAAGCGTAAGCTGTATCGAACTCCACGTACGACTAGGTTTCAATATTGTACAGAAACAACAAGAACAACAAACATTAGTCCAGTGGTTCAAATATCGATAGTTTAGTGTACCTACGGGTGGAAATAACGAAAAACAAGTGGCGCAAAAAGGCAAAAATATAAATTTAATTTGCCTATGGTATTCCTGAGGTACATGTTAAATGTATTTCCCCTTTAATCCACGGATAAGAATAAGGATAAAGACGAGGATAAGGATGATGATAATGATGACTATGGTGATGATGATAGTGATGAATGAGGAGGATGATGATGAGGATAAAAATGATAAATAAAATTATTCTACGGCATACAAATTAACCATAAAACCATAATTATGTAGTCAGTTAATTTGTTTGATAAATAGCATCTATTTTGTTCCTGATTTTAGCTCAGTAGAGTAAAAACGGATTTCCAGATAGCGTGAATAAAGACGTTTTTAATTTTAAAACGCGTGTAAATTAATCCCGTATGTATTTTCCTATACTCAGGCCGAGCGGTATATGTACATCTAGCGCTGGGAGAGTTAGCTATGCCATGCTGAGTTTCGGTTCAAACACCCTCGAGACAATAGAAGGGTTCATTTTGACAGCGTGATCGATGGTCGTTAACTATTTGCGGATCCCTAATCAGTGTTGAAATGCTCTATTAGAGATCTAATACGATGTTTTAGCCGGATCACGATTTCGGTCAAATTCATTAATTCTCTGAGTAGACTTTGATTCTATTTTACAAGCTTTTATTTAACTATCTATATATTTTTATTTTGTATATATTTATTGAGTGTTACTATTATAGTAAAATATATTTTACTGTAATGTTTTATTTCATATAGGCCATCTTGCCCGATCTAAATGATTTTTTTTAATGCTGGAAGCTGAATTATATCTACTTTCTCTTATTCAACGGAATTTAACTTTACCATTTTTCATAGTTCCGATGAAAGCTATTGTATGAGAAGCATGGCTTCATTCTTTACTCAGTATTGGCTCAAACAACGAACAACTTACTTTTTCACATTTGATTTTGATTGATCGTCTTAAACTCCAGCATTACCTGAGTGCTGTACGAGTAAAGACTTATTATAAAAAAAATGTTTTGATAATAATAACCTACTTTTTTTTCTCTATACAGGCTCGCGCTTGTTCGAGTTTTTGTTCTACACTCTAGGAAGGAATACATTTACCAAAAGAAACCTGTCTTACGGTCTTTATTAAGTCGTATGTCCTCCTTAGATGTGCTACGCTTCCTGGTCATTCAAGAACTTTACTTATGAAAATACCTTACCACTAGAAGTATGGTAGACACCACGAACCAGCAAGCGTAGGACATCCACTCACAAGAAGGACAGACGACCTAATATCCAACCAATCCAACCGGTCTTTATAGAAATCAATGGAGGAGGTTTATGTCCACAGCAGTGAGCATCCTACTACTGAAATGAGGGTATTTTCTAATACTCGACTGGCTAGCTACTACTTCCAAGTTGAAAATCTGTCACCACGTACTTAACGATGTGTCCCGCCTCACTAGAGAGCTAGTTCTATTCCAGGCTAGGTGTACTTTACCGTCTTACCACTTCCGCTAAAATACGATTTTATCCGGTATCTGGATGCCTCTCTATTTTAAACGTATTGTCTTAATACGGTACATATTTGGGTAAGGGCGTGAGCGATCTGTTTTTGAGTATGTATTGTTAGTAAACTAGTCGGTTACTCGGTCCCTCTCTCAAGTGAAGTATCCTTTATCGTAGTTAAGGACAAGGAAGACTATGTAAGGTATAGATTGGCTTTGAAGGCAGAACAATGCGTCGGGTACCATCACGTGTTCTAAAACTATGAACTCAAGACGTGACATTTTTTTTTTAAATCTATTTAGTGGCAAGGTAATATTTTTTTATTTTAAGTAAAGCGTGTACTTATATATTATGTTCTTGATGTCATTTTTACATTAAAATAAATAGAGTTATAGGTATCTAATATTTATCCATAAGATTTGATATTATTAAATTGAATGCGCTCGAGAATAAACAATAAATGTAGCAATAATAAGTTCAAACACCAACAATGAGCTGTCGGTGAAGGAAAACATCATGAGGAAACCATAGCGTGGTGGTAGGGTACTTTCTAGTACTCGGCTGGCTATCTACCACCCTCAAGTGAGAGCAGGCAGCCTCACTCAGAGCCAGTTCCATTCTAGGTGTGTTTGCCAACTGCGATCACACCGTCACTTAACATCACTGTGATCAAACACATAGCCTGCTTTTCACTTATTGATAAAATGCAATTCAATCACAAAATATAGCCTTCGGCTCATCTTCTTTATATACATAATATATTTTTTACGTGTGTATGTAAACACTAAACTGACCGGCTAGACTGATTTTGTTTAAACTTTATGTGTTTCTTTTTTATGTAAAAGTAATGAGACGAACGAGACGCTCTCCTGATGGCAAGAGATACACAGAACTTTCGAGTGACAAAACAAGGTCAAGGTCTAGGGCAGGGCTGGCGAACCTTTATGGATCAACGTGCCATTTTTCTAGAAGAAATGTTAACGAGGCCATAGATGAGCCATTATACCTCTTTGTCGTATAATAAACAATTTTTTTTCAATAATATTGCGATTATAAATTGAGATATAAACTAACATATCTCTTAAGTTGGATCAAACTGCACACAGTGAGATTTGATTAAAATCGGTTCGGTAGTTGAGGAGTTCATCGCGGATAAACAACGTCACACGAAAATGTTATAGATATATAAAGATTAGTTTAGTAGATACATGCCAAAAGTTAAATATCATTTTAACCAACTTATTTAGAAACCTGGTTATAGAAGAAACTGAATAAGAAAAATATATCAAAAGAACCTCACAATCCAAACTACGTCTACATCAAAAGTCCTCCCAACCCTTTAGCCCACGTGAGAAGTTTATACAACTTCAGAGAACTTCAACGTTCGCGAAAACATTTTACAAAACAACCGCACCACGCTTTTCACAATATTAAAAAATCTACTATGTACATTACTGTTTGTCACAATATTATGAGTGAAGTCTGAAGTACCTAACACGCAATGTATATGTAAAAACAGAACACTATTCCACGGCGCAGTTCTCAAATACGGTATCGCATTAAAATTAATTACGAAAACCTTTTGCAAGTGTTCACTTGCAACGTAATGACGTAGTTTCTGTAATATTGTGGAGAATTTGAAATGTTTTCGAAGTTTGAAAATGTTTTTCTTTTTTTGTTGACTTCAAAAAGGAGGCCGTTTTTAATTCTATCCGTACTTTTTTCAGTTGTTTTTGATATTATTTTGATGATGCAATATGGCCAATATAATTTGACTTATGTTTTTGCTCTACTTTTTCTACATGTTTAAAAAAAAGGGTTTTAATCGTAATATGCCGAATTATACGCACGAGTGTAGGCAAGTGATATAATGTGGTGGAATATTTATTTTCTTGTTGTTTACTACTACTACCACTACTTTACTATGGCATGGATTGGGCTTGACCTGCGTAATGTGAGTTTGGCTGTGACAAAAAGTTATTTTACTTGAAAATATTATGAACTACTTGACACAAGCTAAATGCTCAAAGCGCGATGCCAAAAATAAATAATAAAAACTAGAGCTGTCAATACGCTACCAACATTAAGATAAAAATTCGCGCGCAACGTTTGTACCTGAAAATATCAAAATACTTGACACTGGCAAATGCATAAAGTGAGTCACAAAAACAAAGAAGTTTTTACACATTACTATCGGGTCCATGACAGGTCCCCAATTGCGCTGGATCGGCCAGATAAAAGCTGCACTGCACGCTCCTGTAAGAGCACAAGAAAGGTGAATACGCGAAGAATGGCGACGGATTGTCAGGCGAGCCACCACAGACACCGGAACGGATGACCACGACCACTCTGCCAAGAGTACAAACGACTAAGAAAAAGAATCAGGTCCATGACAGTAGATTAAAATTGACGTTCGTGCCAACATTTAGAAAAAAAATATAGCGCAGAGTAAAAAGATCGAGTTATACATAATTCTAAACTACAATTAAAATACGCAGATCTGCAAAACAATTTATCTCAGCTTTAAGAATTGCCAAAGTTCAGGAAAGAAATAAGCAAGGATCGATGAGTAGCAATTCGACCACATTCGTACTTCCAACAAATTACCGAACTTGTGCCGTTAAGAACAACCCGCCTTATATTTACAGCCGCTTGTAAATGTTTTATTTCTACTTGCTTATGTTTTCTTACGTTCCTGGAATGTCTTGTTGGTAGTTTCGGGCAATTTCATTAAAACTTAATTGTTTGAGCTGTTTTGTTGTATCGGAGTTCGATGATCAAATACAATAAGATTTTTTACAATTACAATTGTAGCAATGAAATACAAAGCGCTTCAATTAAACTTTCACTGATAATAAAATTAAGTTTTTTTATAATGTAATATAATGAGACGAGCCGTGGTGGTGCCGGCATAAGAATAGCACCCCACCCTCTCTACCCGTGGTTGCCGTAAGAGTCGGCTAAGAGATGTAATCCGGAAGATGGGCAACAGCGTCTTCCTTGAACAATCACACCTAACTGCGCTCGCCAAGCCACCTGCCAAACGTGGCTAGTATTAGCAAAACCCCCCAGAAGGACGCCTATGTCCAGCAGTGGATGACCTATGGCTGATTATGATGATGAATGAGACGAACGAGACGCTCTCCTGATAGTCAGACATATCACCAGTCCATGACCATTGCAGCAATACACAAAACTTTGAGTAGCAAACCAAAGTCCAGGGCATCGTTGCTTTGACGCTTAGAATATCTAGAATTGCAGTGGTACCTACCTAGACGACCTCCTGCTGAGGAAATCTACCACCAAGTATAAAAATGTATGAGTCAAATGAAGCTCAAGACTCGATGCTTGGTTCACTTCAAATGGATTAGCGCTCAACAAAGAGAAGACCTGTTTCATGACATTTAACCTGAATGGCAAATCAGCCAAAAAATATTCTGTAGCACTCGGCAATACCGCACTCCAACAAGTCGACAACACAAAGTTACTGGGCTTCCATATCGACGGCGCGTTGACGTGGGAGACGCACATAGATGCGCTGTGCGGGAAGCTGGGCCGCTCTTGTTTCGCGCTCCGGCGGCTCGCGAGCACCGCCACCCGCAGCGTCGTGCGCTCCTGCTACTTCGCAACCGTCCACAGTAGTCTCACATACGGGTTGGAGCTGTGGGGCCGCGCTGCAGAATATAACAGAGCCCTCGTCATGCAAAATGTTTCTGTTGTCCCTCGTCATGTTCGGGGTTTCTGATGACGTCTCGTGTGTAGACTTCTTCAAGGAACTACGAATACTTCCCATACCATGCGAACTTATCTACCAGCTGGCTTCGTTCACACATGCTCACTTGCATCTGTTTCGTAAGAGAGGTGCTAATCAGAGACGGGACTTGCGCAGCAACAAGAGACAGAACCAACTGGTGACGCCGTCACATAGGCTCGTGAGGTCGGGGAAGTCTGTCTACATCGCAGGCCCCGCGGTATACAACAGGCTGCCCGCCCACGTACGTGATGCATCTTCCGCCGCCTCGTTCAAGGCCAAGCTGAAGACTTGGCTTCTAGATCAGCTGTTTTACAACTATAATACATTTTTTGACATGCCCGAGGTCTGTATGTAGACTTTATAATAATTGTTTAAATGTAAAGTAATTTTTATATTTGATTTTTATTGTAGTTGGTAGCTGAAACTTTTTTACCCGACTGACCAAAAAGGAAAAATTATTTTACGCACCCATGTATGTATTTTAAGTAATTCGTTTTTACTTCCTAAAGCTTAAACTACTTTCAACAAACTTTGGAAAATTTTGTTGGCTAAACGACTTGAATGATTATGATGTTTTTGTTTGATCTGATCAATGTTATAAGTGATTTCAAAAAAACGAAGAAGGTTTAAAAAGCCTTTTGAATGTCATTTCTTTACTAATGAACCGGCTTACAAAACTTTCCTAATAGTCTAGTAAAAATTTCATCAGCTTTGTTACAGGAGATTTTTAACCATTTTTACAATTTTATCCTAATAATCCTAATAATGCGAATGTGAGTTTATTTGTTTGTTACGCCTTCACGCGTAAACTACTGAACAGATCTGGGTGAAATTTTGCATGTAGATACTTTAGGCCCTAGAATAAGACATAGAATCTTTTTAATCATTATCATCAGCTATCATTACGCGAGTAAAACCGCGGGGCGCAGCTAGTAAGTAAATACATATCGTTCAACACTTCACACAACGCCATCTGGCGAAACAGAACTATCATTGCTACAAATAGTTATAATATTTTAAATTAAATCTACCCAAGTATCGTTGTAATTACACCTACAATCATAAAATAAAACGACAAGTGGACAACATGGATTCCCCGGTGGACTTAACTGTCCTATCTAGCAACGCCAGGAAGTTAAATTTCCTAGTTTCTGTGTGTTGTCAACTCCGAGATACGCGACCGTTACTTGGCCAGCTTTGCGCCATATTCCCCTAGAGATCGCTACGTGTTTCTGCTAAGTTTTACCTTGTTTTTCAGCATGTAACTTTAATATAAGTTTTAAATTTTTTTAAATATAAAAGCGATGACACGTACCTATGTAAGAGACGACGCTTTTCCATGATCGACTATAAATATAATTGAGATATAAATTAATAGAGATATAATTTTCTGCGTGCTATTATTATAATGAATTTGGCATTTTATTTTTATGATTATCATTATTGGGTTAATTTATCAATAATTATGTTATTTGAATTGATCAAATTTTGTGTGTTAATGATTAATAATGAATTAAACTCAGATATTTTATTTTTTAGTTTAGATTTAGTGTAGTAGAAATCATACTAATATTATTGGAATTTTAATGGGAAAGTTTGTATCTTTGGATGTTTACATATTTGTTACTCAATCACGCAAAAACGGCTGAACAGATTTGGATGAAATTCGGCACAGATACAGTATATTCCCTGGATTACCATTTGGAATACTTTTTATATCAGAAAATCAATTAATATTATACATGTGAAAGTTTCCGTGTTTTGATATTTGTTACTCAATCATGCAAAAATGGCTAAATGTATTTGGATAAATTTTTATTACCTGGATTAACATAATTATAGGATACTTTTCATGCCGGAAAATGTTAGGTTACCAAAGATTGTTAAGTATTTATAAAATAAAGATTAAAGTATTTCTTTGCGAGAAATACAATTATTAACTTTTCGCAAATACTGCGATCTGAACGAACATTTTTTTTTTTGTTATTCCTCGCGGACGAAAGTCCCAGGTAACGTCTAGTTTAATTATAATTACTAGGTATATTATAACCGACCACGTTATCTGTTCACCCCTCTAGGCTAGTGGACTAAGTTAATGGTGAAACGATCTATATATGTACTTAGTTTCGCAGACAAATAAATTATTCATTCATTCATAAATAAGTCACTTTCAAAATAGAACCACAATGAAATCTGAAATTCATGTCGAAGCATTCATAACAAACACATTTCCCGAAATCGAATTGTAAATCGTTCCGTTTATGAAGGGCATCACATCAAGGGATATGACATTACCAACGGCACCAACACAATAAAGATTACAACCAATCACGGGCGCAGCCAACAGAGTTCGATCAAACGGCTATATTGTAATATGACGAGTATTAACAGTAAGATAGACAATGAACGTTCACAATGAAGTTTTACCAGGGTAGAACTCAGGACACCTTCCACCTTCTTTTGTCTTCAATTTCAATTTCAAAATATCTTTAGTGTTCATATAAATAAAAACATTGAAAATATCTTTTGTGAATTAAATTCTAGACTGACAAAATATGTGATGATAAAACTTTTTTAATTTAAATAAACTTATAGTATATATTACTATAGTATATATAGTATGTATTACTATACCAAAAGTTATAGTAATACATGAGGGAATAGAGCATAATAATTTTATAGGACGACTATATAACATTACACGTAACCTTTAGTGAAGTAATTACATTTTTACTAGGATATAAAATACTAGCTGCGCTTCGCGGTTTTACCCGCGTGGTGATGGATGATAATGATGATTAAAAGTATCCTATGTTTTATTTCAGGGCCTAAAATATCTACATGCAAAATTTCATCCAGATCTGTTCAGGCGTTCTAGTGTGATTGAGTAACAAACATCCGTCCATCCATCTATCCATCCATCCATCCATCTGTCCATCCATCCATTCAAGCTTTCACATTTATAATATTAGTGGGATATTTTTAACAAAACAAACAATAATTATAAGATTGTAGGTGCACCTAGGTAATAAACAACACGCAGTAAGTGCGTGTAGGATGCAGTGGCCATTCATATTTTCTAACAGATTTGTAAGTTTTTTTTTTTTTTTTTTAAAGTATCTTCGGACAGCGCCTTCTAACCCCAAACTAAGCAAAGATTGTACTATTGGAACCAGATAACTGATAGAATACTAATAATTATACTTTTTTTTAAAATACATACTTATAATACATACAGTACACCCAGACAGAACAAACATTTATCGTCACAAAAATGTTTATTCTGGTGGGAATCGAACTAACGCCCTACGCTCTTGTAAAAGATATTCTACCTAATGATCTAACAGTTCAGTATGTTCTGCCATGTTGTTGGACATTCTCAACGCTTCAATTCTACATTTTTATACGTATAGCGAGGTTGTGGAACTCTATATTTCCCATGAAGCAAAATTTGGCACAAGTACAAACCTTACAAACTGAAACACAGTAATTTTTACACACTACTGCTTGACGTCCGTCCTATGCCAAGCAATAGATCAACCATCGTAAAAAGTTAAAGGCCGATTGATGTCGATTTCACTCTGTACATTCTGCCAGTTTCAATGTTTCAGTATTTTGTGAGCAGTCTTCAGTTTTCAACTTCTTTATCTTTATAGTCAAAGTCCAGTCTTGGTCAAATCCAATCCATGCCAGGCAAATCTAGTCATAATTTAGTAAAGTAGTGGCAATCTTACTATAAGGTTCGATGAAGTTTTGTAAGCAGCACGAAAAGTCATCAGATTATATCACTTTCCCACACGCGCGCTTTAAATTCAGCACTTTATGAATAAAACACCACTATTTTTATACATAAACAATCGAAAAAAACACAAGTTTTGGAAAAAAATACAATGGGGCGACACGACTCTATCCGCTTTCCCGCCAAAATTTCCCGATTGACGCTTTATCTTCTTCTTGGTGCTATTATTTAGGCCAGGACCTTACCTGGGGGTTCAGGGGGTGCGGTGCACCCGGGCGCAGAGTCATAGGGGGCGCAATCCGAGACCGCCATAAATTTCGATAGGTACCTACTACACTGAAACCACGCGAGCGGAGCCGACGACATTACTAGTTCATTATACATCACAGATATTGTTTTACTAAATACACCGCACGCCGCTTTCGGCTCTTATCACTACTAAACCAAGAATTTAAATTCATTCAACACGTACGCAGGCTGGCTTTCGTACCCCGACGCCGAATATTCTTAAGACGGCCCTGATTAAGGCTATCTTATTCTTTTAGAGCTTCAAATTAACACGGTGGGTAATTGATTGACAATTTATATTTTAGCTTAACCCATACTGTTTATATAACGTGGAATCCAACGTTCAACCAACCGGGTAATTCGTAGCAGGTGGACCGCAAAACCGACGGTAATCAAATTAAGAGCTTATACCGTGCGGAAAACAAAAATAAATTAATTAATCGATTGTCACGGTCTGTACTCGTAATGGTAGTTTTTATTCCATTTCGATTTGCGGGAAAACTATTATTCGTCTATGTTGAGCAAAAAGTTATACAATTTAAGTATATCTAATTCAGTTTTGACGTATTAAGCTAAATAACTACTTTTACTTGGTGGTAGATCTCCTTAGGTCGTCTAGGTAGGCGCCACCGCAGTACCAAATATTCTGTCTCCAAGCAGTAGTGTGTAAATATCACTGCGTTTCGGTTTGAAGGGTAGCAAAATTACAGGGCTCTTGAGACTAACCTCTAAAAGTCTCAAAACAATGAGTGCCAAAGCAGCGATGCCCTGGAATTTATTTTGTTACTAAAAGTTTTGTGTATCGCTGCAATAGTCATTGAGAGGCGTTGTCTCTTACCATCAGGAGAGCGTCTCGTTCGTCTCATTACTCTTACATTACTGTGTTCCGGTTTGAAGGGTACTGCAGCTAGCAAAATTACAGGGCACTTGAGACTAACCTTTAAAAGCCTCAAAATAATGAGTGCCAAAGCAGCGATGCTCTGACCATTATTTTGTTACTAAAAGTGCTGTGTATCGCTGCAATAGTCATGGAGAGGCGTTATCTCTTACCATCAGGAGAGCGTCTCTTTACTTTTATTACATAAAACAAAACCTGATGAGGAGAGGCTTGCGCCCATCAGTAGAACGATTTATAAAAAAAGAGGTTCTAAACGGTTAAATTTCACATTTTTTCTGCAAATGCCAAACAGCAGATGACTGAGTTTGTATTTTCAAGTTCTGTCATAAGCCGTATCATCGTATAACATCGGGCAAGATGACGGTCAATCGCTAACTAATATTATAAATGCAAATGTGAGTTTGTTTGTTACACTTTAACGCCTGAACTACTAAACCGATTATCATTAAATTTTGCATACAAGTTGACAGGGATACACAAAAGGATGTATAAAATTTCACCTAGCAAAAAAAAGGTATGTTCCCAAAGTATAGAATAAAACCTACAATAACGCGAGTGAAGACGCGCGCGAAAGATAGTTTCAAATTAAAAATATATATATATACAGATCCCATTTTTAAGTAATAAGTAAGATAAGTTTTTCCAATACAAACGAAAGTTTTGTAGCAGTGATAGCCCAGTGGTTAATGCGGTCGGTTCACATGCCGAAGGGCGTGGGTTCAAACCCCAACAATGAGCTTGAGCTGCCGGTGTAAGGAAAACATCGTAAGGAAACCATAGCGTGGTGGTTGTGTACTTTCTACTACTCGACTGGCTAGCTACCACACTCAACTTGAAAGTCAGTCGCCAAGCACCTAACAGCGTGTTCCAGTAGCCTCACTTGAGAGCCAGTTCCATTCCAGGCTAGGTATGTTTACCATCTTAGGCGACACCGTTACTTAACATCAGGTGAGCAATGGTCGAACACCTAGCCTGTCGACCATAAAAAAAAGCATCAAAGCACGAGTAACCTGACCTCTAAACAAAATAGATCCCAAACAACTCCCGACACACACGTCCCACCCAATTTTCATAAAAAAGACTTAATAAAATTTAACAACAGTTCTCCCCCGGAATCGCACGTAGCTTACGATTCAAATCGCGTGCCGGGAGAACTGAAGCTCGTTACATAATGTGTCACGTAAAACAATTTCCAGGGTTCTTATCCGAAACCTCGTGCTGAATACAATACAGATACCAAGTAAGAAGATCCAGTGGAATTTGATACGTCTTTCTATACAGAAATCGCTTTAAGTACAGCAAGTTGATGGGTCTCCGGAAAATGGTCAGCTGCAGACGTCATCGATGTTTGATTTGGCTATAGACATAGATATTTATATGGCGTGAGTGTTATTTTTATATTTTAAATTGGGTTTTTATATTTGTTTACCACAGTTTGGGCTCCAAAATTTAAGCGACCTCAGGGTCGACCTAGACGAATGTGGTGTGAGGAACTAAATCGTCATGATAGTTACTGGACCACCAAAGCCGAAGGATCAGGCAGCCAGTAGCAGAGGGACACTAGAAGCTAAAGAAAGAAGAAGATATTACTTTTATACTAAGAATTACCAATCCGAATCAGCCCTGTTTTTATAAGCTAAGAGAAGAGGCCCGCGCCCAACAGTGGGCACTGTTGGGCGCGGGCCTCTTCTCATTGTGAGATGGGTAAGGCCATAGCGCACCACACTGGCTACGTGCGGGTTGGCAGATTTTCCATATCTTCAAGAACTTTTTATTTTTAATTGCCAGATATTAAGGATTCCTCGCGATGTTTTTCTTAACCGTTTGAAGACATCGGCAATACGCACATAAGTAAACAACAACAATAAAAAAAAGTTTGGACCTCCCCGGGCCCTTACGATAGCTCAGTGTTTAGCGCGGTCAGTTCACACGCTGAAGGGCATGCGTTCATACTCCAACAATGAGCTTGACCTGCTGGTGAAGGAATCTATAGCAGGTAGGGTATTATCTAGTACTCGGCTGGCTAGCTACTCAAAGTTGAAAACCTGCCGCCAAGCAACTAACGGTGTGTTCCGACAGCCTCACTTGGGACCCAGGTGTTGTGTGATTTACCGTCACTTAACATCAGGTGAGTTGAGGTCATACACGTAACTTTCCAATATTAAAAATATAAAACTACCTCCAGATTTAAAGTCACGCGTACTCCTAACTAAGCTGCCGAAACGTCGAGTTATAAATAACCTGTTTTCTACCAGATACACTTTGGAGAATGCGATTCAGATTTGCATGGCTTAATTCCACCTTGGCCATTCTTTTTTGGACAGCCAGGAGTTTTAAAAAGCAGCACTGTTTCTTATTCTTATTCCAATTCAAAGTGTGGGCGATAAGTGCTGCACTGACGTCTCGCTTGGGGTATTTTGCGCATTTCCCTCCACCAGCGTCTACCCAAGCCAAACCAACTCCTTGAAGTATCGAAGCGAGGCCGCGAGGCTCTGGGCCGCTGGCATAGTAGCTTCAGTGAGATAGGTGGAATACTTAATGGCAAAGATGACGAGAATCATTCAAGGTGTTGTTGCGGCGACGTGGATGTCATGGATGATAACGATGCTTCATGCAGTCTAGTAGCAATTCTAGTACCTTCTGTGGCTTTGCAATGCAAAAGCACATGCTTCACAGTTTCATTCTCCTGCAAGCAGCCACGGAATAGAGCACTATCCGTGACTCCCACAAGATACTCAAGTAGCACTACCAACTGTCCTTTCAGTTTATCTAAAAGCATTTCTAAACGAGTTGATGAGAATTTAATATAAGAATTTCAGACAGATTTTTATTTTCTCCATCAATATTTACGATACTCCGTTTTTGCTTCGGATTGTTTGTTTAGGATTTTTATTAAATTGGTTAGATAGTAAATTTCGCTCGATGAATACGTGTACACTGTACAGTACGCATCTGGTGCCTACTCTGGATGCCCAAGTTTGAGAAGTAGTACTGTCGAGGTTATCACACAATTTTTTTATGGTTGTCTAGGTGTTTGACCACAGCTCAGGTAATTTTGAGTGACGGTGTGGTCAAAGATGGTAAAGCACACCTAACCTGGAATGGAACTGGCTCTCAAGTGTGGTTGCAGGAACACACAGTTAGATGCTTGGCGAAATATTTTCTACTTGATATAGTAGCTAGCCAGCCGAGTACTAGAAAGTACCCTACCACCATGCTATGGTTTCTATACGATGTTTTCTTTCACCGGCAGCTCAAGCTCATTGATGGGGTTCGAACAGACCGCGCTAACCATTAAACTATCATCGCTACAAAAGATGTGTATAGATTTTCCATTCACTTGACATTCAAAATTGTACATTGTTGCTTATCGCAACATTGTATTATTATTTTTATTCTGTTTATCAGATTCTGATGCGTATCAGAGGTACGTGATTTTCGTAAAGGAAGACGATAAAATCAAATGACGATTATGTACTATTTAATTGAACTATGATTGAGTCGCTAGGCTAATTTTATTACCTATTTTTTTATCACTTTGCAGGTGCCGCGTCTGTCTATCTGTTCGCGATAAACTTAAAAACCACTGAACGGATTAATAATAAACGATAAACGTGTTAAAGTTTATTTTGACAGTTAAAAACAAGCGCGTAACATACCTATTCACGTTTAAATTTGACATTGGTATAGAGAATATAGGAAATACGCACAAAATACAGAGGTGCGAGAGATTGGAACCCAGGACCTCCAGATCGGAAGCTACACGATCACCCAACTAGGCTCAAGAAATTTATACGTGAAGGGAAACATAAAAAAAAAGTTCTCGAAGGTGTATGAAGTTTGCCAACCGTAAATGGCTAGCAGCATGAACTATGCAGCATGGCCGTCCATGCCCAGCAGAGACACAGTTAAAAGAAAACGAGGCTAATACGTATAGAGCTATTATACCATTCCACGCAATTTCAATCCTTATTGCTCCGCATTACGTGCTATGTAATACGATCTGATAGCGATATATAGGTGGGGTGGACGAGTTTTAGAGTGGAGAAAACGTGCAGGGAAGCGTAGTGTAGGATACCCTGCCAGGTAGTGTGATGTCCTGCGTAAAGCGGCGGACAAACACTGGAAGCAGAAGGCTGTCGACGGAGCTCAGTGGCGTGCATTAGGAGAGGCCTACGTTCAGCAAAGGGCTGATGATGATGATGACGTACTACGTACTCATAAGGAATAAATCCCCTAATTTGTACTTAGATCTCTTACTGTCGCGTTGTAGACAGTGCAGTCGTTTTGTGTAAAGTGACCACAGGTGGACAGCGGTATTGCGGCGGCTCGGCGCGAGATTCCGCACCTGTGGTTTGGGTTTACGCTGAAACTGTTTCTCGTAATAGTTCCAGTACATTTAATGTGATGCAAGCCTTTTGTTTCATTTTTTATCCGGAATGAAGTAATTCGCCAGAGAACAAAAGTCACAGACTTAGCTCAGCGTATTAGCAAGCTGAAGTGGCAATGGGCTGGACATGTCTGTCGCAGAACCGATAACCGCTAGGATAGACGTGTTCTGGAGAGGTGACCGCGAATTGGCAAACGTAGCGTAGGGCTCCCTGAGACTCAATGGAGTGACGATATACGTAGGACAGCTGGCGGTGGATGGAAGCGGAAAGCCGAAGATCGGGCTGAGTGGCGTGTCTTGGGAGAGGCCTATGTCCAGCAGTGGACTTCGAAGCTGATGATGATGATGATAAAACATTTTTTGTTTCAATAAGATATGAAAACAAACGCACGGCCTGGCTAGTCCATAGGCCTGTCTATGGTATGCGACCTACCACAGACAAGCCTATGGACTAGCAGCACTCGTAATGGATATAGGTATAGATAATTAAGTAAAAATGTAATGTTGTAGATTTTTGTTTTGTTTTATATTTATCGTAAATTTTCGACAATATAGGTAGATCTCCTTAGTAGGTCGTCTAGGGAGGTATCACCAGATTCTCTGGTGCCAAGAAATACATATAACTGTGTTCAGGTTTGAAGAGTACTTCAGCTAGAGGATCGAAAGTTTCAAAGTCAAAATCAAAATCAAAAAGTAATTTATTCAGTTTAGGCCCTGGTAAGGCACTTATGAACGTTACATTTTTTAATCTACCACCGGCTCGTAATTACACTTCAACTGAGAAGACTCCGGCAAGAAACTCAGCAAGGCATTTTTTTTTGTGGATCTTTCTTTTCATATTAGGTACATTTATAGATATTAATACATTAATTATGCTACTTATACAATTGTTACTTAGCCAGGGGGGTGTAAGTGCAGAGAGAAGCTACTACAAACATATATTCCTGTCTTCCACGTAATGAGCCACCTTATAGTAGGCTTTGTCAAGTAATACGCTGAAACTTCAGCTTGTTTAAACAATTTTTTTGTTGTGCTTGGCTTGGCGGCTGATTTTCATATCATTTTTGTATCTTATTCTATGATCAATGTACACACATAGGTACAATAAATCAATTACGTGTAATTTGCTTCAAAAATTTTATACTACCGGAAAAGATAAGTGATAGGTTGTATAAGTACTTTATGTTGGACTAGAATCAAATGAAACATGAACGCTGCACAGCGATGCTGGACATATAAAATTCCAAGCATCATTCAAGTGTGCTATCGAATACTCTGAAAATGTGCTGTGCAGCACTCGTCGCATTCTATTTTTTGAGAGACACGATTGAATAGAAAAATTCCGAATATTTCGTTTTTGATCATCAAAAAGAGTCCTTGCAAACTGTAGTTAAAGCATACACACAATTATAAGTTCTATGCAATGATGTACTCTATTAAAACCTCATTGGTTCTATGTATTTTTATTTTATTTTAAAAGTAATTAGACGGATCTAGTCGGACGTATCATCTGAATATGAAATGAATCGTTTGTTAAATGACAAGTTATAAAATGTAAATTTACCAAGTTTTATTTTGTAGCAATGATAGCTCAGTGGTTAGCGCTGTCGGTTCACATGCCGAAAAGGGTGGGTTCAAACCCAATGAGCTTGAGCTGCCGGTGAAGGAAAACATCGTGAGGAAGCCACGGCATGATGGTAGAGTACTTTCTAGTATTCGGCTGGTTAGCTACCACGCTCAAGTTGAAAATCTGCCGCCAAGCATCTAACGGTGTATTCCGGTAGCCTCGCTTGAGGGCCAGTTCCATTCCAGGATAGATGTATTTACCATCTCCGACTACATCGTTACTTAGCATCGCTGTGGTCAAAAACCTAGCCTGTCAAACACTAAAAAACATATACCATTATCTCTAAATATTATCCGAACAAAAACATTACATACCCTGTAGAGATGATAGATGAGTGGTTGGCGTGGTCGGTTCACATGCTGGAAGGCATGGGTTCAAACACCAACAATGAGCTTGAATTTCCAGTGAAGGAAAGCATAGGATCAAAAGTAAACATTTCCTATGTAATTTGTTTGTTGCTTGGGTACGAATTTTAGCCTATGTATCAAACCTCAGCAGTTTAAGACATAATGAATTACCCTAGCTGTTTTGATGATCTTCATTGAGTCCATGACTATTATTAAGGTTTCGAAATAAAACCTTTAAAAGATAATCGACATAAGAATATGGTAATAGACCGCTAACCCTTTGAGAACAAAACCCAGAAATGTGTTGATTACATCACGTTTTGACAGCCCTGTTGGCTCATTGGGAGTATGCCTGCCTGAGCTGTAGGGCGTGGGTTCGATTCCCGCCAAGGACAAATGTTTGTTTGGTATAAACAAATGTTTGTTCTGTGTCTGGGTGTTCTGTATGTACTCGTATTATAAGTATGTATTTACAAAAAAAAAGTATTTATGTATTCTATCAGTTATCTGACTTCCATCACACAAGCTCTGCTTAGTTTGGGGTCAGATGGCGCTGTGTGTAATGTGT
Source organism: Biston stratarius (assembly GCA_950106695.1). Lineage (NCBI taxonomy): Eukaryota > Metazoa > Arthropoda > Insecta > Lepidoptera > Geometridae > Biston > Biston stratarius. The sequence continues at coordinate 40,852,280 of OX467106.1, read as the reverse complement.
CCAACAATAATTATTTAATTTAATTATTTAATTGCAATCACAACTAATCACAGATCATTAAAAATGTGAAGATATACGAGTATGTTGCGTAACTAAAATTTTGCTTGTCATCCGCTAACAACACGCACAAAAATACGTCGAGGTAATACCTTTCCTTGATTTATTTGTGTGCGTAAAAACGGAAAAAATACACTTGTATACTACAACACAAGATTTTTACAAACGTTGCAAATAGATTAGTGGGAACATACATTAACCGAACAACACGATATGAAAAATGTTGTATAACACCGTCTATCTCTATTTACAATAAACTGCCTGAAATTGCCCATTGCTAAATTTAAAAGTGAATTAAAATTCTGCTTACCTTGAAATAATTTTTACTCTTTAAATGAATGTTTAAATTTTCGTTGAGTTCTGCGTCAGTTCTTAGTGATTGCGTCTGGTTTACGTTCTCTATAGAGGATATTTGAGATCTTTATACTAAAATATTATATGTCCAGTAGTGCTTGCTACCAAATATTAATCACTTTAAATTAACACAGCTTTAGACAGTAAAAATATTTAATTTGCGTGTTCGCTTATTTCAAACAGAACGGATCAAGAAATCGTTATCCATTTTCTAGGCAACGATATACTACTATCTATATATATTTTAAAACCTGTGCTACAGTTGTAATATTACGACATATTTATCAATGATACGATACCACGATTCTATATAAGGCAAGTGTAATAAAATTTGCAAGTCTGATAATATTTATTTCTCTGTGCAAAGATGGCAGCTAAAATTCTATTGATCCTCGCTTTGGCGGTGGTTGGATCCCAAGGTATTTAGAACAACATTTTATGTCATAATATTTTTACAATACAACTAGTTCTACACCGTGAGCTCTTATTGCCATTAAAGTTAGGTGGTTAAAAAAGACAGCAAATTAATATAAAATAAAACGGAAATTAAAAAAAAACAATTCATCATACAACAATGAATTGTAGAATAATTATATTGTGTTTTATTCAACTCCCTTTTAAGAAATACAACAAGTTTAATTTCACATAGTCGCAACTCCTATTTTCCATCCATTTCTATTTTCTTCTACACCTCGTTCAAACAACCACATAATGATGTGTATCATTTTGGTGAAGCGTGAAAACATATTTTTTAACATAAGCCTATTCTATTTTGTTTCAGCCGTGACAGAAATCATTTTGTCAGACCAGACCACCAACCACATCAGCAATCCAATGATCCCCAAGTCCATCGGTATCGGGATTCTATTCTTGGACAAGCTAGTTTCATGCCACGTCATCTTCCCCAGTGGCCTTATGTACGAACTTTACCCCAATCCACAAACTCTAACTCATTCATCCATGATTAACAACGCTGTGGGCGGCACTGCAATGTTCCCAAGCTGCGGCATGTCCTTCTTGAATGCTCCGAATTCTTTGAGTGGAACCTATGAAGTATTGAGCTTGGTGGAGCATTCAGCTGATTCAAGCCGGACCCTAACAAGGCAGAAACATCACATCACCTTCGAGCAGAGCGAAGTCGAGTGGCCTTTCAAAGATTTGGTGCAAGCTGAAGAAGCTAAGAGCAAGTAACTTACAAATTCGTCCCACAGAGTAATCTTGTCTGTTTCTTGTCAAATGTGACAGCGTTTATCACATCTGTCTACCTTTTTACTGACTTCGAGTAATTTGTATGATATCACAGAATAAAATTCAGAACTTATCAAGTCTGTTTTAAATATGGTCTAGTTTAAAGTCTGTCTTTCTTTAAATAAGGCCATCCAAGTTCCGAGCTATAAATAAACTTTTCCACGTCAAAACTTCAAAAGTTGTACAAACAAGCAACTCTTTGAATGGTTTATACTTTGTATTCATAGCTATTAAATGTCTACGCTATTCAAACAGCAACAAAGGATCTCCGTCTGCCAATTACTTGGCAAAACAGATCAGGAAATGGGAGATTGTTCGCATTTTAACTGAAGTGGGTCTTACAAAACAGTAGTCGACTTTATAACTCGTAAGAATTGAATGAAAACAAACTAGGCTATTTTGTATGCTAATCTGTTTAAACAAAATTTTCCATAACTGATTAACTCCAGTGATTAATAGCGGTCTAATTATTATTTTATCGATAGTTAATGACACAAAATCACAGTATTTTAAAATTGAAATATTTTTTTTATGGTTGACAGGCTAGGTGTTTTACCACAGCTCACCTGATGTTAAGTGACAGTGTGATCGAAGATCCATTCCAGTTCCATTCCAGACTAGGTGTGTACACACCTAGTCTGGAATGGAACTGGCTCTCTCTGTCGGAACACATTTTCGTCGGGCAGATTTTCAACTTGAGGGCTAGCCAGCCGTGTACTAGAAAGTATCCTACCACGATGCTACGGTTTCCTCACTATGTTTTCCTTCCCCGGCAGCTCAACTCATTGTAGGGATCTGAACCCACGCCACTCGGCATGCGGTCCGAACGCGCTACCCATTAAGCTATCATCGCTACAAATCAAAGTAAGCTTCTACGTTTCACTCTGTGAACCAGTTCTAAAGGTGATATCAGACGATTCACTAGAAGGAATGTTCACTCCAGCAAATGCTTCCTTTTACTTTCATTCCATGCTCACACAGGTAGGCTAGAATGACATAAAAAAAGTCCAGACCAGCTATTTTCCATGAACATGTAGTTGAATGAAGTCGTGCGTCTTGGAATTAGTTTAATTTGTAATAACTTAATCAAGGAATTAACAGACAAGTTTTCGTGAAAATCTAAATTTGCCCATATCTTTTTATCGTGTTGACTCAGGACCTCGATTTTTGTACACTTAATAGGGACTATAGACCTCAGTATTTGGTATAAATTTCAACTTGCTAGGTCCACCCGTTCCTGAGAAAATCGTTGGTGACACACGGACAGACAGACGGACAGACGGACCAGAGAGTGATCTTATAAGGGTCCTTTTTTACCTTAGGTTAGTGAATGATGTTAAATGCCAATATCCAACACTGTTGGACCGGTTCATTAATAAATTCATTCAGAATTTAAGTTTCATTTTGTGTTCAGACTTTTCATTTTAAGTAATAGGTACCGAATGAAAGGCCAAAATGAACCGTCTGATATCACCTTAAGTACTGTCCCAAATTAATAATGACTTGTGATTCCCTCCAGGCTGTCAGTTCATAGTTCCAAAGTGGCCCCAAACCAGCTGCATTAGTTACTAACACATTTATAAACTTACTGATCTGTCGAAGGGTCGTGACGTTACATAATTTATAGGTACGTGTTAATATAAGTTTCCTTGTCAACTGGGTGTAGAATCCGATAGTTAATATATATTATTTCGTATATATGCATATATATTACCGTGGTGGTGCCGGCGTAAGAATAGTACCCCACCCTTTCTACCCGTGGTTGCCGTAAGAGTCGGCTAAGGGATGTAATCCGGAAGATGGGCAGCAGCGTTTTCCTTGAACAATTACACCTAACTGCGCTCGCCAACCCGCGTGCCAAGCGTGGCGAGTATTAGAAAAAAACCCCCAGGCGGAGGCCTATGTCTAGCAATGGACATCCTATGGCTGATGATGTGATGTGATGTGTTGTGGTTAGTCGCCAGGCAGAGTGATGGCAGGTGGATTAAAACGTTGACGGATTGGTGGCCACGAACTGGTTAACGGAGCTTTGGTCGTCCATCAACTCGGTGAGTAATCAACATAACAAAAATCGCGCGTCGAACCTGGACAAGATTGTACGGGACGAGTAGCGTACTTATCTATGTTCAACAGTGGGTGATGATATGGTACCTACGTAGAAGACCTCCTGCTAAAAAGATGTACCACCTAGTGCAAACAGACCAGCAAATACAAAAGCTTTATAAAGTAATTTATGGCCGTATGTATAAAGTAACAAACAATTGCTAAACATTGTTAAAATGTCCGGCGAAACCGGTCCGGATGTTTTGTATCCGAATCAGGGAATGGGTTAATTTAGAGACTTAGCGATATTTTGTTTCATATTCAGTATTTAGCTGTTCTTTCTTTTTATTGTTCGTTTTTAAAGAAAAAGCAATCTTTTGCAATCAATAGAGAATTCTGTTCGAGCGCGGCCTCGTGCCAAGCAAGACTCGCGTTGTTCTCAGCTTTGTCTCCATGATGAGAGTCTCCTTCTTCAAGGAGACAAAGCAGGGTACAACGCGTCTTGCTTCGCGCCGAATAATCACACATAAGTAAAACAAAATGTAATGATTCCTTAAATTTTTTGACATAATTTTTTTACGAAATCTTAATGCTTAGCTATGCCGAAAATATGTGTTAGATTAATGTAAGAATAAACAAACTTAAAAAAAAAAAGTTAAATCTACTTCAAGAAAAAAACATCAGCGCTAAAAATGAAAAATAAACTACAAAGTATTATTATACCTGATAGGTACCTACTTATCTGTTTGAAGGCGGTGCTAAGCCTAGCCTAGGTGCCGGTGCTTGGCACCGATTTCAAACAGATCAGTAGGCACCTAGCAGGTATAATAATACATTGTAAAGTAAGTTTATTTTTCGTTTTTTAGTGCTGATGTTTTTTTCTTGAACTCGGTTTTACTTTCTTTTTTAAAGTATGTTTATTTTTAAATTTTTAGTTAATTTATGTTCAAATTTCATAAAATAAAAACAACTGAGCCTAACTATGTTCAATTTTTATGGGACAAAATAGCAACTATTCCGCATCAAACATACGTAATCGGTGTACACACATAAAAAAAGAGATGTTGAGAACCTCCTCATTTTTGAAGACGGTTAAAAATAAATCTTTCGTTCAACACATAGAATGTTTGGGTCTTTTCTTTTTATACATTCTATATACATTAAACAGAAACAGAGTTCTTTTGTTTCTATTCAGTTAAGGACCTTGGATATTATTTTGTACTTGTTACTCTACCAGGGAGCTAGACGATGACATACACCTTTCGTATAGAATAAATACTCTTACTTTTTTAATACATATTTTAGTAAATACATTCCACTAACTGGAAAATTCCTCATGTACAACGCACAAAGCGTTTTGATTCCAAATTTTTTATTCGCACAGCGAGGTTGTGGTTCTCTCTGCCGGAGTCCGTGTTCCCTGTTAGGTACAATATGGGCGTCTTCAAATCTATAGTGAAAAAGTTTCTTCTAGGTAAGCGTGGTACATTTTAGACCGCAGTACTGTTTAACATCAGGCAAGGTGTGGTCAAACGTGAACCTTTAACAATACAGCAATTTTTAATAAATTTATAAATTAAATTAGTTCTTTTATTAAACTTACCCAACAATCAACAAAATGTTGTATCGAGGCTTGTTAAACTGAAATTTCCCTTTTATGTCACGCCGTACAAAGTCATCAAATGCTCGCCTGCAACTGACGAGCGGTTAACTGCCGCCCTGTATACTGTTCGGTGTAAAAATAGTCACTGACTGCAATGCAGTTTCCATTTCGAAAAATCGAACGCTTTGTTACTTTGATTGCACTTTTAACATAAAATACCACACTTTTCTTTTTCAACTGGATTTTTAAATTGCGTTTATTGAATATTGTGTTTTAAGTTATGTTATTAAAAACATAACTTATGTTATTCGCCGTGGTGGTGCCGGCGTAAGAATAGTACCCCACCCTCTCTACCCGTGGTTGCCGTAAGAGTCGGCTAAGGAATCCGGAAGATGGGCAGCAGCATCTTCCTTGAACAATCACACCTAACTGCGCTCGCCAACCCGCCTGCCAAGCGTAGCGAGTATTGGCAAAACTCTAGGGGGGTTTTGAACCCTGGAACAGGCCTATGTCCAACAGTGGACGTCTTAAATGATGGCTGATGTTGATGATAAAGTTATATTATTATAAAAAAAAAATTAAAGAGCTTTTATAAATTTAGACATTGAAGAGCCAACATAACAACATATTTGTCCAACAATTGGAGTCCAACATAATTCATCATCATCATCATCATCATCATCAGCCGCATGACGTCCACTGCTGGACATAGGCCTCCCCCATTGACTTCCATAAAGACCGGTTGGAAGCGGCTCGCATCCAGCGCGTTCCTGCGGTCTTTATTAGGTCGTCTGTCCACCTTGTGGGTGGACGTCCTACGCTGCGCTTGCCGGTCCGTGGTCTCCACTCTAGAACTTTGCAGCCCCATCGGCCATCGGTTCTGCGTGCTATGTGCCCTGCCCACTGCCACTTCAACTTGCTAATCCGCCGGGCTATGTCGGCTACTTTAGTTCGCCTACGGATCTCCTCATTTCTGATTCGATCTCGTAGGGAAACTCCGAGCATAGCCCTCTCCATAGCTCGTTGTGCTACTTTGAGCTAACTAAGAAGGCACATAGTCAGAGACCACGTTTCGGCGCCATAAGTCATCACTGGTAACACACACTGGTCGAAGACTTTCGACTTGAGGCACTGAGGTAATTCGGACGAGAAAACGCTGCGCAGTTTTCCGAACGCTGCCCAGCCGAGTTGGATTCGACGATTGACCTCTTTCTCGAAGTTGGACCTACCTAGTTGGACTGCTTGTCCTAGGTAAATGTACTTGTCAACAACTTCAAGAACCGAGCTCCCAACTGATATTGGGGTGGGCACAACATGGGCATTCAACATTACCTTCGTTTTGTCCATGTTCATTTTAAGACCCACCCGTTGAGAAACTCGATTGAGGTCTTCGAGCATTGTGCTGAGTTCCTCCGACGACTCTGCCATGACCACTATATCGTCGGCAAATCGAAGGTGAGTGATGTATTCGCCATTTATATTGATGCCGAATCCTTTCCATTCCAGGAGCTTGAAGGCGTCTTCCACTGTGGCAGTAAACAGTTTCGGAGATATAACATCTCCCTGTCTTACGCCTCTTTTCAGTGGAATCGCCTTCGAAGTCTGCTCCTGTACTTGGACCGACATAGTAGCGTTATTATACAAACACTTCAACACTTCGATGTACCGATAGTCAATATGGCATCGTTGGAGAGACTCAACCACCGCCCATGTCTCGATCGAATCAAAGGCTTTCTCATAGTCCACAAACGCTAGACATAGAGGCAAATTATACTCTTCGGTCTTCTGTATAATTTGCCTTAGCGTATGGATGTGGTCTATGGTACTGTAACCTTTACGGAAACCGGCTTGTTCGGAAGGCTGGAAGTCATCGAACCTGCGACTGAGACGGTTCGTAATGACCCTTGAAAACAGCTTATAAACATGGCTCAGAAGCGAGATGGGTCTATAATTCTTCAATAAAGTGTTGTCACCTTTCTTGAAGAACAGCACCACCACGCCTCTGTTCCATGCTTCTGGCGTTACACCTTCGAGTAAGACGGAATTAAAGAGCTTCTGAAGGACTTTAAGTACCGGTGTTCCACCCGCTTTCAGAAGCTCCGATGTGATTCCGTCATCACCCGGCGCCTTGTTGTTCTTAAGCTGTTTCAGGGCCATTCTAATCTCGTACAGGCTGATGTCCGGAATATCTTCGGTATAGTGCCGGGTCAGCTTGGCTCTTGGGTCTTTGGCCGCGCTGCTAACAGGCTCAGCTACCGAGGTGTATAACCGTCCATAAAACCTTTCGACCTCCTCTAATACCTCTGCTTTGGTCGACGCTATACTACCATCTTCTCTCTTCAGCTTCGTCAACCGACTTTGCCCAATAGACATGTCTCTTGCGAACACTTTGGAGCCTTTCTTCCGCTCTATCGTCTCTTTAATACGATTAGTATTAAAGATACGTATGTCGTGTCGCAAGGATTTCGATATCTGTCTATTGAGCAGCCTATATGACTCTGCATCATAGGAAGACTGTAGTCGTAACGAGCGTCGTTCAGCCATGAGGTCTAGAGTATGGTCGGATAGTTTTTGAGGTCTATTTGTACGACGGGGTCTAAAAAACTTAGAGCCCACCGCATGGACAGTTTCTACGAGCCTGTTATTGATCTCGTCCACCGTGGCAAGATTCTCTAGGCAATCGAAGCGATTGGAAAGTTCGAGTTGAAAGCTTTCGGGGTTTTGTATATGGGCGCGAGTAGGTCGGAGCGTGGACTTCATCAAGCGTGACCTTTCAAGCTTGACGTTAATATTCAATGAGCCTCTTACCAGTCGGTGATCACTACCGGTTTTCACCCTGTGAATCACAGAGACATCATTGAATATCCGTCTTTTGTTGGTCATGATGAAGTCTATCTCGTTTCTCGTAGAACCATCGGGACTCATCCAGGTCCATTTCCTGTGAGGCGGCTTCTGAAAGAAAGAGTTCATCATAAAGAGGCCCTCTTTCTCCAGAAAGTCGGCCAGCCTCTGTCCCCTAGGGTTCCGTTGCCCATATCCAAATTGCCCCACTCTCAACTCATCATCGCTCTTCATGCCCATCTTTGCGTTGAAGTCCCCCATAACAACAGTGAAGTGGGTTTCGGAGGTATGTATGGCCCTACTTACGTCCTCATACATACGCTCTACTTCATCATCTGGGTGTGACGAGGTTGGCGCATACACCTGAATGACCTTCAGCGAATATCTTTTGGATATTCTGAGTATTAGGTATATGACCCTGCTCGAAACACTTCCGATGCTAATAATGTTGTTAGTGAGGGACTTGTGAACGAGAAAACCGACACCACCTTGGGACTGTTGGTCACCCTCCCGGTAATAGAATAGGTTACCCGACTTTAGGGTTATCGTGTCCTCGCCCTCTCTCCGGACTTCAGATAACCCCAAAATATCCCAATGTAACCTACTCATTTCCTCTTCCAGCTCAACAATCTTCTCGTCTGTCCTCAAAGTGCGTATGTTGTGTGTTACCAGGGCCAGTCGTCGTTGGGGGTGGTAGCCGGGCGTCTGCCGGGGATTCTTAGCACCCCCTGCTCCACCGTTACCGTGGCCGCTACCTAAACCAGGACTAGTGGAGCTGCCGGGGACTGGGGGCCTGGTCTTTTTAGAACTATTCATTGGGGGGGTTTTGCCAATACTCGCCACGCTTGGCAGGCGGGTTGGCGAGCGCAGTTGGGTGAGGTTATTTAAAAAAGAAGACGCTGCTGCCCATCTTCCGGATTACATCCCTTAGCCGACTCTTACGGCAACCACGGGAAGAGAGGGTGGGGTGCAATTCTTACGCCGGCACCACCACGGCCAACATAATTGGTGATACAATATCGCATAGGTTCCATAGGCTTTGACATATCGAAAGTATAGGAGAGAATTATGTTGTTAAAAGGGCGTATCTCTGACTACGGAAAGGTAAAAGGCCCGTCAGCTGTCCCAAGTATAGATAGAAAGATGAAGTGGTAGCCCAGTCGGGTTAGAATTTCAAATTGCATTAATTACCATCCCGACAATTATTGCATCAGTCTTTAAGGGGATCAGTGGAAGTCTAAATTAAAAATGGCGCCCAACCTCGACCCCGACTTAAGCCGCCATCTTGGTTTTAAACGTAAACGTTTTTCGTTAATAACTTGGTCATTTTTCAATTGTCGAGAAAAATCGTTATGACTAAAATTGATCATTATTCGATTCTCTACGCTTAGTTCTGTACAATTTTTTTTGAACCGATATTTAAACCCGATATTTTTAGAATTAAGCGGGAAAAGACTTCTTTTAAGTAATAATTCAAAAATCTCATTTAATATTAACTTTAAGTGCTTTAAGTTTAGAGCCTAAGTGTAACAGGCTCGGAAGGAGTTAAGCCTAAGGAAGTTGTTCGGATCCAAGATATCAACCATTTAGATCGCCACTTTTATTCTATAAACAATATGGAGACACAAGGTGGTGTAACTAGTAGTAACTAAATTCAATCTTGATTTGTAAAACATGTCAAGTCATGTCCGTTTCGATAACTCAACTTGACTTTTGTATGCTTTATACGATTTGTAATCTACATAATATGTATCGAAATAATCAACTTTTAGATTATTTTACGTGATTGTCACGTGGTGGTGAATAAAGTTTTAAAATAAGCACAAATTCTTCGAATTCCAGGAAAATAGATATTTGCTCTAACATAAAATGTATACATTTTAGTGTTATTTATATATTTCATACTGATATTATAAATGCTAAAGTTTATCTGTATGTTTGTTACTTCTTTACGCTGAAATTCTTCTCGCTGCAGTTTGTTTGTGTTCTCCAGTTGCCGACACGTGTTTCGCCTTTACACGAGGCATCCTCAGGACGACGACAAAAAATTGTTGTAAAGTTAGGTAAATTTTAAATTAAATCCTCACCACTGGAAAAACATTGTTTTTCCGACTTTTAATTATGTCAGTCGCCTAGGTACAAATTCTTAATAATGTCAAAATTTCATAGCACGAATCACGCTTTGCAATCTTCACTTATTAATTGGCAAAGAGACAAAAACACGACGACTTAATCAAAAACCTAAACAGCAGTAATTAAACCAATTTCCACTTCATAAAACGAGTACCTAGATCTAAAATTATACCTCAAAACCAATTAATCCGAGAGATAATACCAGCATAACATGCACCGGAAGCCTTTGATCTCAGCTGGTCAAAGGGTAAGAAGCTTTTCCATACAGAGCTCTTGAGACAATGGTCGGGAGTCAAACGCAAATTGGGGTGATTGTCCCTGAGAACTTCAGAACGGCTCAGACAGACTCAGCTGAAGCGAGTGTAATTTAATCTGTGACTAAACTCTGATTGACTTTTCTGGATTATTTAGATAAAGATTTTTGTATGTCTGAAAATAGACAAGTATTCTTTAGACTTTTAGTTCATTAGTCACCTTCTGATTCCTTAAAGTCTTTACACGCAAATCTTTTTTCTTATTTCAGACCAACAACTGTAGTTGCCCTGCGGACACTTTATCTATCTAAATATATATAACTCAAAGGTGACTGACTGACTGACATAGTGATCTATCAACGCACAGCCCAAACCACTGGACGGATCGGGCTGAAATTTGGCATGCAGGTAGATGTTAGGACGTAGGCATTCGCTAAGAAAGGATTTTGATTAATTCTACTCCCAAGGGGATAAAATAGGCGATGAAAGTTTGTATGAAACTTTGTCCATTTTAAACCGATCGGGCTGAGACTTTGCATGCATAAAGCTACTATGACGTAGGCGTCTAGCGCGGGTGAAACCGCGGGGCACAGCTAGTCTTTTATATAGTCATATGTGTAGTATATTTTATATAGTATATGGTGTTTTTTTTAATGTAAACGTAATGAGACAGACGAGACGCTCTCCTGATTGTAAAAGATAACGCCTGTCCATAACCATTGCAGCGATATACAGAACTTTGAGTAGCAAAACAAAGCCCAGAGCATCGCTGATTTAGCGCTCATTAGTTTGAGACATTAGGTAGTTAGTCTCAACAGCCCAGTAATTTCGCTAGCTTCAATACCCTTCAAACCGTAATGTTTACACGCTACTGCTTAGCGGCAAAATATGTGGTACTGCGGTGGTACCTACCTAGACGACCTCCTGCTAAGGAGATATACCACCAAGTGTTAGTGTAAGTGAATATAAGTCAACAGATAATAATCATGGAATTATACGACAGGGAATTATTGTACAAATTACAATGAGCACATTTCTGAAATCAGAAAAAATATATTATCCCAGTTCTAAATTGTGTCCTTATGATGTGTACACCAGTGTGTGTGTGTGTGTGTGCGTGTGTGAGAGCTCTCTACTGATCTTTCGTAGGCTTGTATTTTGCTTCAAGCAACTTATTTTCACAAGATCTTTTCATTGGTAATTTCTTACGCCATAATAATTCATCAATAGTAAGTACCCATTCCGCGCAAAATAGCCCAAAGTTATTCTAATATGAATTAGAATAGTCCATTTTCATGCACGGATACTACCTTTAGAAAAAGCAAAAGCCATTCCACATTTCACGCAAAAATATTCTAATGAAACCAGTCACCGAAGCCCATTTCCCTTTTAAGAGTAAAAATGTACCGACTAATACACCGACAGATTTTTAGTCAATGCTTAATCAAAATCAAAATCGAAAAAAGTCATTTATTCAGTTTAGGCCCTGGTAAGGCACTTATGAACGTTAAGTTACATGTTTGAATCTACCACCGGCTCGTAATTACACTTCAACTGAGAAGACTTTCACTTTCTTGCCGGAGCAAGAAACTCAGCAAGGCATTTTTTTGTGGATCTTTCTTTTCATATTAGGTTACAGTTTACAGTTATAAATATTAAAACATTATGCTTACTACAATTGTCACTTAGCCAGGGGGATGCAAGTGCGGAGAGAAGCTACTACAACCATATATTCCTGTCTTAATGACGTAATGAGCCACCTTATAGTAAGGCTTTGTCAATTAAAGAAAATGTATATTGAATGCAAGGCATGTTTGTACACAAAGTAAGATTCGATTAGCGATAACGCCAAAGAAAAGGCCAAAAATATACGGGTTTGACACAAGCTGCCCCTGTGACGTATTGACAGCTTATGTCAAACCCATACATTTGTGGCTTTTCTATTAGCGTTATCGCTAATCGAATATTATTAATTCGTCTAGTCCCTCAGGTTTCTTCTAATCTTTCCTAGACCGTCATAAAAAAACTATTACGCAGAAAACTTAAGAGGAAACATGTCGTCATTTTCTTCATACAAACGTCCCATTTTCCTTCCAGGATTTTAATACTAGAGCAATAATTTTTAGATAGGAAGTAGATACTTGCTAGTTTCATGCCTCTCTTTTTTGATTTTTTGATATATGTTTTTTTTATAAGAGCTTGGAATCTTCAAAAATCTTAAAATTTACCTAGATTCAACGACACAGCGTTGAATCTAGGTAAATTTCAACGTCCAAATTCCCATTCTCATAAACATAATCTTAAAAAATAAAACGTACAGGCAAAGAAAACATCCTTCTTATTTACTTGTTAAAAGAAATACTAAAATCGGTCTAAATTTGGAGGATGAAACAGAGGAATACGAAACCTCGATTTTGCTCATTTTATTTCGGGTTAATGAGCCCGAGGTGCAGTTGTCCCTTTCGCTCAGTATGTACGTGGGTGCTGCGTGCTGCGCGACAGAAATAGCTTGGTGAAATACCTAATTTTCAAATGTCTCAGCTAACTGCTTTCCTCTTAAGTAAATGTCTAATGAAGTCAAAATGTAAGCAAGCTTAATCATCTCCGTTACGCTTCGGTTTAAATAAAGCTGACTGCCAAATATCGCCAAAATGCCAACAAAATACTTGTAAAAGTTCGTAATGATGTTTGATAATAAAATATCATTCGATCTGGGTTGTGAATATGTACCTGATTTGAATATACGCCGAGTTTCGCTGTCGGGGTATTTGGAATCGTGACTTGTCGTGAAAATGGCCCCGTTTTCTGATATTATTGGGTTCTTAAACCCTTTTAATAATGCTTTCTTTGTTGCTGTAGAAGCGGTCCACGAAATCCGATCAAACCAAAACCCGAATCTATATTCTTAAATCAGTTCAAAGTGTTGGATATAATACAATTAAGAGTACTCGTTTTTTTTTGAGTCCCAGCCTCGTAATGTTCTAGGATATTTAATATTATGATTTTTCAGAAAAACTAGATTTCAAGGTACGATATTAACCAATATTTGAAATATTTCAACAGTACCTACTAACTTACAGTAATAAAATTAGATTCAGAGTATTAGGTATTTCCCTTTTTTTATGGCTGACTGTCTAGGTGTTTGACCACAACTCACCTGATGAACGACGGTAAGTGACGGTGTGGGCGAAGATGGTAAATACATTTATCCTGGTATGGAACTGACTCTCAAGTGAGGCTGCCGGAACACATCGTTAGATGCTTGGTGGCAGATTTTCAACTTGAGGGTGGTAGCTAGTGTAATTACGAGCCGGTGGTAGATTCAAACATGTGACTTAACGTTCATAAGTGCCTTACCAGGGTCTAAACTGAATAAATTACTTTTTGATTTGATTTGATTTGATTTGAACCCACGCCCTTCGGCATGCAAACCGACCGCGCTAACCACTGAGCTATCATCGCTATCATTATCAGACGAACGAGACGCTCTGGTAAGAAATAACGCATGCTACTCCGATATATAGAACTTTAAGTAGCATAACAAAGTCTAGGGCATTACTGCTTTGGCGCTCATTACTTTGGGACACTTGATGACAGCCTTCATCAGCCCTGTCATACTCATGTCAGCTAGAGTACTTTTTAGATCGGAATATGTTTGCTTGGCGACAGAACATCTGAGATACAGCAGCAATCACCTGTCTAGATGATCTTCTGCAAGTGAAACTTACCACCAATTAAAATTCGATCGTACTTACATTTATATAAACTCATATAATGGCAACCCTTTATATCTCGTATACTAACCTAATCATAGAAACCTAAGCGGAACCTTATGAAAGCTGGGGTCTGTGGCGGGACTAAGTGAACTATTTAAACACCCAAACAAGCATAGTTCTCAGATATCACGTCTGATAGCATTCCAGGCAAAGGTGGTCGAGGGTCGGAAGGCTAACAGTAGCCATAAATCACAGACCGTATCACCGCAGATTAGATAAGTTACGACTGGCAACTTCGAACAATGCCGTAACACTGACATGTTCATGATTTGTTCCATCTTTTCACTTAAGATTCACTTACGGGTGCTTAAGTGTATTTTTATTGGGAATGTGTTATTTGTAGTGCTAGTTACATCGTTATCATCTAAAGTACAGGTTAGAAATAAATTCTGCTCAAGAAAAACACGACTTGCGTTTTTAGGGTTCCGTATATCAAAAGGAATAAACGGAACCCTTATAGGATCACTTTGTTGTCCGTCTGTCTGTCTGTCAAGACCCTTTTTCTCAGGAACGCGTGGAGGTATCAAGCTGAAATTCATATCAAATACTCGGGTCTACTGTCTTTTGGAGCTGTGAAAAAGGTGATTGCGTTGGCTTAGAATTTTAATTTTTTCACAGCTCCAAATTTTTACAATTTTTTTTTCGCGATTGACCACGTCCTGCTCCATTGTTCCACATGTGTGGTGGATGTTTCTGTCGAATCTTGATCTGTGTACTGGACGATATCAAGGAGATTCGTTATGATGAAAAACGAGACTTACGCTCTGAAAGGATTGTGTGAGAAATATGGCCCTCCTATAAGTAGTTTGATGACCTAACATAAAAGTGCTTTGGATGAAAAATCGAAGTCGGAATCGGCGAAACGCCTTTTGTTTTCGTAATAGCAAATAAGTTTTATGTGTTTTGTTGAATTTCTGCTTTATCGACTTAGAATAACAACGACAATGAATATGTTTACGTATTTTATATCTAAAATAATAGCATAACTAATTTGTTGAAAAAGTTGTAAATTTTTAAATGAAAATAAATTTCTCAAAGTAACGCCTGAATCAATCAATCAATTTGTGTTTTTTATTTATTTAAATTATTTTTATATGGGAAATTATTCAATTGTATTTATTTGGGCGACTTCAATCTTACGTTTGCTTTTCGAAATTCTTGACAACCACAACCATAACACCATCCACAGTTTTATTTAAGGCTGAAGTGCTGATTAATCAAAATAATCAAAAATGTACTGACATGAAACACCCATTAAAAGTCCCGTAGACTCGAGAAAAGTTTGGAGGGAAAAATTCTTATCGCTCCTCGTAGTGGATAAGTAGGTATAGAGAAAGTATATGGAAACCAGTCCAGAAGCTTGTAAAATTGATCAGCATATTCCACCATTTTACAATTTTGTGTAAACCTTATTTCGCCTGGCTTTAAGCAACTAACAATTTTTAGGAATTCATTGATTATGGGAAAAATTTAAGGACTGCTAAATCTCTTTCAAGTCCTCCACAGATAAAAAAATCAATCAGATACCACGAAATCTGACTTAGAGCAAAAATAAAGATGAAACGGTCTCAAATCATTCGATTCCACAAATGGAAAATAAGTTTTCACTGTAATAATGTTTTATTGTGTAAAATGTACCGCGTGTTTCGGAGAAATATAATTGTACTGAATGATGCCAAATTTTTATGGCAAACGTAGTGTAGGATGCCTTGAGACTAGATGGAGTGACGATATACGTAAGACAGTGCTGGCAGTGGCTGGAAGCGAAAAGCCGAATATCTGGCTGAGTGGCCTGTCCTGTGAGAGACCTATGTCCAGCAGTGGACTATGCAAGGTTGTTGTTGTTGATGATGATGATGATGATGCCCATTTTTTATCGATCGACCCAGTACAGACATCGGAAAAAAATCAGACTGATATACCCAATGAATTCTATGTAGCTAGAATAGAGCTTCAGAACATTGAAAAGTGTTACAAATTTAGTTAGTTTGAATTAAGTGTTACTCAGCCGGCGCGGCGGTGCCCGTCGCAAGATGAGATCAGACTAAATTTTACGAAACCACATTATATTAAACTAGTAACGTAAGAAAAATTTGTAAAAAAAGTTGTAATCCTAACACATTTTTAGCTGATTTTAAAAAGAGGCTTATTATTTGTTTTGGTCCTAGCATGAATTTTAATAATTAGGCAAATTACTTATAAGTAGATATTTTTATATAGTAGTATATACACAATATTTTTTTCATTGACATGTAGTCAGCGATTATGACATATTTAATTATATTACGGAATTTGACTTGTAACTTTGGTGTTATCAATAAAATATTTATATGTATTTTGTAATGCGTAACAAACTTTGCCGCATGGGCGTATCTAGCGCTTAATTCGGGAAAGATTTATGGTGTTTGCCCAATGGCCACCTCTGACAAAATTCATAGGAAATTCAAAGAAGATCGGTGTTAGTTGGCGCAATCGCATTCTTGTCGCAAAAATGTTAGTTTGTTCAAAATATAGATACCTACCAAATCATACTGACTTCCAGCAACTTAGTGCAAGTACATAGTATTATTATCTGTTCTGTGGTTCAAGTTAAACTTACTTTAGGGATTTTCTCCCACACATTCACCAATAATGAGCTCTATTATTGTTTCAGTGCAATTTGCTTAAACATACTGTAACTTTGAAAGACCTTGTAGGAAGGAATTTGAAGGAATTTGTAAAGTCCTCACCACGCGTTATTTTTGGGTTACATGATTTTGTAGTATCACTTAATTTATAATATAATTGTAAAAGTGTAATTTAAAATGTTGAAAGAACAAGAAGATAGGGGTCGCTAAATCTGAACATTGGGAGGCAACAACTAAATTAAAATCGGTAATCTCCTGAAAATCGTTGACATTTTGAACTTGACATGTTGCAGTAGTGTTGTTCGGAACGTGTAATCTCGTACTTATTACATATAGACCAATGGCTGTTCCATACAATTCGTCAAATACTAATAACAAAGGGTAAAAGAGAAAATACTCTTTCAAATAACCTCAACAAAAATATCACGATTTTTATTTTGAAGAGAACAGGATAAAAATGATGAAGTTATGTCATTGCGTCAGAGAGTAAACCGTATCATCCCTATTATCTCGAAAACTTCAAAGGACCGAGCTACTCGTAGCTACGGTCCCTAATTGGGGAACTTCTAAAGTATTTCTATTTTCTATGCAAAATAAAGTCAAAGCAAATTCACTTGGTACCTTCCTTCTACCGCAATTTCTAAAACATTTCTAATTTTAACCTTTTAAGTCGGGCGATCGACCCTTCGAACAATTATATGAAGATTATGAGCGTATTTTTACCAACATTCAGACAAAGAATATATTATCCGACTAAAATAAAAAGTAATTCTCACAGTGTACCATGTAATAGTAATATGATTTTAAGTTTGGTCGAGTTATGTACTCCTTTTGCTCGTAAGGTTAACTTGTGAAATCAGCTAATTAAGAATACGAATAATCGACTCTTTAATAGTATTAATAATTATGCTCTTTTTAGTCATACATATTTTTTTTAACTTTCTCTCCATAGTAGCAAAAAAAAATCAGTAAGCAGCCAGACTTGGTTGTCTACAATTAATGTAAATTTTAGTACCTAAGTATTCACTGTTAGAAATCAGCAGCATGTTTGTCAACAATATCTTTCAAAGAAATCCGTTCAAAACTTTTATGCAAGTTTCATAACTCGCTCTAGGAATACAAATAATTTTATTCTAGTGTGTAGTGATTCAAAATAATTTGAAAGATAATTAGATTCGCTAGCTAAATAACTTATTTCGTTTTACAATACATTTGAAAACTTCCTCCTTCTCTCAGACACATTATGTACTTAATTTATACAGCACATTATATACAGACCTTACACAGCTCAATAACACCTTATCAGCTGTATCAAAATGGTTTGCCGCCAATAATCTTATGCTTAATTCATGTAAAACAAAATGTATAAGGTTTTCTCTCCCCAATTGTGCTAAGAGGGACACTCATATCTTAGTCGATGGTAAAAGACTTGATCTAGTGGATAAAACAGTCTTTCTCGGCGTAACATTAGATAGTAAAATACAATGGGGTCCTCATATAGAAAAGTTAGCTAGTAAATTGAGTTCCGCTGCCTTCGCGATTAGAAAAATTAGACAAATAACAGATGTGGCTACAGCCAGGTTGGTTTACTTTGCTTATTTCCATAGTTTAATGTCCTACAGTCTACTGCTGTGGGGCTCAGCTGCAGACTTTGAAACTATTTTTATTCTGCAAAAAAGTGCAATTCGCGCAATCTATTGTTTGGGTCCTCGCGAATCACTACGAAATCGATTTAAAGATTTTAAGATATTAACGTTACCGTCACAGTACATTTATGAAAACATTATGTTTGTCCGGAAAAATTTAAACTCATTTGAAATTAATAGTAGTCGCCATAACTTAAATACAAGAAATAAAGATAAAATTGTGACACCTAGATTCAGGTTATCTAAAGCTAATAAGTCTTTTCTCGGGAATTGCGTTAGATTCTATAATAAAATCCCACTTGAGGTAACTAAAATGTCCTATAATAAATTCAAAGATTTTATAAAGCAGAGGTTAATTGACAAAGCCTACTATAAGGTGGCTCATTACGTGGAAGACAGGAATATATGGTTGTTGTAGCTTCTCTCTGCACTTGCATCCCCCTGGCTAAGTGACAATTGTAGTAAGCATAATGTATGTATTAATATTTATTACTGTAAATTGTAACCTAATATGAAAAGAAAGATCCACAAAAAAAAATGCCTTGCTGAGTTTCTTGCCGGAGTCTTCTCAGTTGAAGTGTAATTACGAGCCGGTGGTAGATTCAAACATGTAACTTAACGTTCATAAGTGCCTTACCAGGGCCTAAACTGAATAAATGACTTTTGATTTTGATTTTGATTTTGAATCAATAAAAAGGCAAAGATAAAATTGGCTGTTGCTATATATATGGTACCGGTTTAATTAGCATTCTTACATATGACCGTGTCGCAGTCAAAGAAACATTGCATTAATTTGTTTTGTGAGCAATATTTATCGGGCTTGTTGCGACAAAGTTCTTACTTTATTGAGTGGTGTGATGACTAAAGCAAGTTCAAGGTTAGCACAGCTGAACAATCGCTGACGTAAAATAAAGGTACGCATATCTACATGTATGTACAGACACAATGAAACATCAATTTCAATTCTTTGTATGTACGGTTGTATCTATGTATAATTGATCGCTTGACGTGTCATAAATACCTAGGTAAACTAACTATAACTATAGGTAACTATTATTATGGGTATGGCATTAAAATGTGCTTCATCGATAATTCGTGTAATTTTTAAGGTTCCGTACCCAAAAGTTAAAACGGGATCCTGTTACTAAGACTCCGCTGTCCGTCTGTCACCAGGCTGTATCTCATGACCCGTGATAGTTTGACAGTTGAAATTTTCACAGAAGATGTTCACAATTTTTTTTGTATATAACAATATACATAACTATATAGATATTCTACCAAATGAACTAATTAAAAAATGGGTAAAGTGGCATATTTTTTGTACTTATTAAAAACAATACGGATAATTTTATTGTTTGCAAATATAAAAGTAATTAGCATCCATAGACATAATGAAATGGAATATACCTGAGGAATATACCATAAACTTTTTTTAAAGTTTATGAAAGTTTATGTTAAGACGGCACAGACTAAATAATTTTATTTAAGTACTTCAGTTCGTTGACAGAAGTAGGAACTGGGCAGGCATTGTAAAAAAAAAATTATGGATGATGATTTAACGCATTTGCCACCGGGGGTTTCGTTGAAGTTAATACCATCGCGGAATATCACGAAATCGATTTAAGTAACTACCGATACTCAAGCGAATTTTCTAGGTCCCTCGAGACCTTTTAATAGATAACAAACGGTTCATATTTACTAAAACGTTTCAAAATAAGGTGTAAGTTTATAAATATTGTTTAAAAGTAAAGAAACAAAACGCTCTTGTTATGCTAAGAAGGTTTCAGCAGTACTGTAGTGTATACCTGAAAATTTAAGTAACAACAAAGTACAGGGCATCGCTGCTTTGGCACTCATTACTACGAGACATTCGCTTTTTACGAGTAAGTCTCGTCGATAACCCTTGGATTAGGCAATTCAATGTAGTGGATATTTCGAACTTATTCTAAGTAAGTATAAATAAGTCTTAGATTAGCGTTATTCTTCTAAGAAAACTTTATACATAATAAATTTATTATAAATTAAGAATAATAACGTTTTCACTACAATATAAATAATACTAAAAATGTCTAACGATAAAACAATGTAGATTTTTTTAATACTATGGGACCATTCAAGTATTACGTAAGCAGAATTTTAGTAATTATTGACCCCACCCTCCCCCTTGTCAGCAAAAGTAAGCAGAGCTCTTACTTCCCTCTCCTATGCTGTAAATATTGGTTTAATTAGCAGCCATTTCGCTAAAACATGGTGTGTCGATAACAAGGAAACCAAACAATCATCATAATTTATACGACTTTGATGATATTATCACCATTCAGATCGCCTCATCTCCAATGTCGTCAAAAATAAGCAAAGTAAAGATTCCTTTGGTGCTTACGTAATACTTGAACGACCCCCTATTTTGTTATCATCTAACAAAATATAAATATTATGTGAATAAAGAAATACTGCCGAGACTGCTCCGTTGGCTCAATTGGTAATGTATCTGCTTCAAGAGCTTTAGGACGTGGGTTCGATTCCCACTCAGGGCAAATATTTCTTTGTCAAACATAAATGTTTGATCGGCGTCTGGTGTTCTTTATTTACAAAAAAAAAGTATCTACATATTCTATCAGTTATCTGGTTCCCATAGTACAAGCTTTGCTTAGTTTGGGGTTAAACGGCGCTGTGTGAAAAGTCCTAGAATATTTTATTAATATTATTTTGTATTTAAAAAAATAGAATTAAAGTTAAAATCAAATATTACAGAACAGAAGCAAACTATTTTTAGCTATCTACTATAAAAAAAAAAATACGAGAAAAGTAGGTATGCCAATGAATTAAAAAAAAGCTAAGCTTACACAACCCTCTACTTTAACCCAATCACAGTCTGCACTCACATCAGAGCCATAAATTCGATCAGAGTTGTTATGCACCGTTACACACATCTATCTATAGTGCATGTATACTAGAACAGCTGTTTAGGTAGGTATCCAAGAGTCACGCATGCGCAGTGTTGACCGCGGAGAGGTTATGTCCACGCGAATTTTACGCGTCCTTCGATTATCGTAGAAAATAAGCGATATTTGTGAAAGAAAAAATCAAAATGACTCCAGTGAATTTATTGAACTTAAAATCGGACGAAATGGAAGTGTTTCTCGACTCGTTCGATCATGTTTTCTCTGATTGTGACGGTAAGTAGTGCTAACTCTATAATTATAAAATTGTTACTTTTGATTAGCGTATATCAAAGAAGGATGCTTAACGGAGGTGCAGTAATACTGAAGGGTGATGTAGCTATCTTCAGTAATCCATGTCGAACTCAAAACCTAAAAAAGAATTGTCTACATTTTTCAAGGTCAGTGACATTTTTCTACGAAAGAGCTGATTTTAATTGTAGCTCATGGCAAATATTAATAATTTTCTTTGTATCATTTTGTATAAAATCCGTTAAAAAACACAGACACACACGTTCACATTTTGCTGTTCCAATAGAGCATAGAATTGCCCATAGACGAGTATACATTCCTACGTACAGACAAAATATGTTGCTAAGTTAAAGTTTAAAAAAGGCTTGATTTAGGGCTTGGTGTTAAAACTCTCAGATTTTATAAGCTAAGCTAAGCATATTAAAATAGTGCTAGATCTAGCCCAGTAAGATCTAAAATTGCAGCACTGGCCGACATATTGTAGAAGACACACTAATTATAAGCCGGCTTATTTACGATACCGGTGTTCCTGTATGGCGTATATACCTACATTTTAAAACGGCCAAGCTTCTGTAAATTGGCCGGCTTATACGCTGTCACTGTTTTATCAAGAACGCGAAAGAAATCATGTAGTCGCATTATATTATTTTCCAAAACCTAACGTTTTTTTCTTTATACACATAATATGTATAAGTGTTTTATTCACAAAGTTCCGAATTACGTGCACAGCTGCGTGTTGACTTGTAAATTATGATGAAGCATGTACCTACCTATTCTTGTGTTGCTTCCAAAACTCCACCAGTTACTAATTGTTGTAGTTCTGGGTGCCGTACTTTATTAGAGTTGATCGTGACTTACTTTGAGTTACTTTGACTTGTTTTTAACTTTAAACATATAAAGTATAAAAATACTTGACACTGACGAAATGCACAAAATGCGATGCCAATAACAAAAAAAAACTACAGGTTTTATCATTTTCTATCAAAAATTCAAAATGTTTAATCTTTTGAATAGGAATTTGCTGCCCAAGTGTGTTTGTGACTTAGTTGTTCCCTGATAGATGCAAAGTGGGTGCCTTCAAGTCGCGAGGGAATCGGTTTCTTCTAGGCAAACTTGCTCCATAGTAGACCGCTTCTTCGCGAGATAGCGGTACAACGCAAGCCAATATAATAAAAAAAAAAAAAAGCTAGTGACGCGATAATCACTAATGAATGCGGCACAAGTTCATTTTAATAAGGTTGTTATCATGGGTATTCCGACATTCCAAGCATGTTTATTACTGCAGTCTATCATCAGCCTAATAATGTGTTTGGGTCTCATTTAGCGTAGTAAAATATATTTACACAAGTAGGTACGTCTCAAATTACGATTTTTGAGGGTTTCTCACATTCCTCGAGAAATAAAAAACTAAACCCAATTCTGTCTTTACGTTTTTGTTTATGTTTTTATCAGCTATTACCATTTTTATTTACCATTTTAAACATTTGCGTTTTAAGCTTTGACTGACTGCCTTGTTAGCTCATTTGTATGTGTATCTGCTTCAAGGGCTATAGAGCGTGGGTTCGATTCCCACCCAAGACAAACATTTATGTGACGAGAATAAATGTTTATTCTGTGTCCCAGATATAATATTTAGTTTATTAAGTATTATAAGTAAAACGTATAAAAGTGTTCTATCAGTTATCTGATTCCCATAGTAGATACAAGCTTTGCTTAGTAGATAGCTAAATGACGCTTTGTGAAACATACTATTGTAGTTTTATTTATTTATTTTAGTATGAAGTCACTTAGCAGGCTACGATTAAAATTATTCGAATCAATTCTAAATTACGTTTCCAGTTTTACAAAGCTCTTGATGACGTTGATACTTTTAAATAATAATTACTATAAAACATATAAATTTTAGGTGTATTATGGACTACTCAGGGACCTTTGCCGGGTGTGAGCGAATTCTTCAATGTAATGAAGAAACGCGAGAAAACAGTTACTTTTGTATCTAATAACAGTTTAAGATCGACCAAAAATTACGAAGATATGTTCAAAGCTGCCAAAATCGAGAATGGAGTAGTATGTATATTTTACCTGAAATTTTAACATCCAATATTATGGTTGCAAACTAGCACAGTATTTTTTACAAAGGAGATTTTTCTTGTTTCTTTGTACAAGGAACTTAAATAACAAAGGAAATTGTATTCATAATTTAAAAAAAAATGAAACTATAATTTTGAATGTGTCTTTTGTCTTTGTTTGCTCCAAAGCAGCGATACCGTGATTGTTTTACTACTCAAAGTCAATGCTATCACTTTTGTGTCATTACAATTAGTTAAGCAAATACGCTAAATAAGTTTGCAGTTTACCAAATCAGGCTTGATGTGATGCAGTACTGAGATCTAAGAATGATATAGCACTCTTACCAAGAATATAAATATAAATTCTATATTTTCGATAATAAAATCATTGCTTAATTTTAATAGCAATTTTCACATATACAAATTGACTGTTTTTAAGGATCTATTAAATTACTAGCTTGGGCCCGCGACTTTGTCCGCGTTGAGTGAAAAGTTGGGTTCAGTGTTAAACATATGTGTCAGCAAGAAGAGAGCCAACATCATAATTTCTCTTGAGACTTGCGCTACTTGATTACCTACGAGTAAATATACTTAAACATTTTATTTATATACTTAGTTCAAAACGAATTTCTTACAGACCAGACAGGCCTCGTAGTGTTTTTTAATTTGACATTAGAATAGAGAGGATCATTCCACGCAAATTTTGCTCGAACGCCGCTACAATACGAGAACGGGGCGTTACGCGCTTATGTGATCTTAAAAGCCAAGGACAATGCCACTTAAAACTTATGCACCAAGCGTCGCCAAAAATATTGGCCACCGAAACCTATTATTTGCTGGCCAATTTTGCCAAAACGTAACTATATTTGAGTCTTTAGTCACTAGTCTTTATTTTGAGTCACTATAAAATAACCAATTGTTCTATCTAATTGGCTATAATTGTCGAGCTCAATTGCTGGAACAATCGCCACATCTAATCAAAATTTTCCGTCGTAAAACAATGGTTCTTGAACTTCCTGCTCCTTTCTAATACGACAGAATATAACGTAGTAAGTTTTTGGGTGAGTAATGATTAAAAACTACGTAGCAGCTCTTAAGAGTCGTAATTACTTATAACTCTATAAGTATTTGGCATGATTAATTCCCCCCTCCTATACTAACACTAACAGTAAATACTTATCACTTAAAGCGATCTCTCTCAGACAACCTAAGTATAGAGAGGATTCAAGAACAACTAGAAAACGAGGTGTGCTAAAAACAACAAAAATTAAAAATCAGTTTAATTTATATGACATTGCTGACGCTATCATCATTCAAATCCCTCCAAACAACAAAAATAAGCAAAGCGACCCCCATAAGGTGCTGACGTATTATATACTTATGACTCAGAAAAATCAATTCCATCTACTAAGTCTAAGTGGTGTCATCGCGTGAGTTAGGTACTCACGCGATGACATTAATTAGGAGTTGTCATAATAATAATTAAATTATTCATAACTTATTAATCACACTACGGTTATGATTTGTGTAAGCGGAACGCTTCAAGCGTCAACGGACCACAGACGTCAGTGCAGCACAAATTGTTTTGAAGATTGTTTTAAGTCAACAGAAAAATTCCTACAGTCACATTCGTTCTAATGATGCACATAGATAATTACTGAAATCTTATAGCAAGTCGTTGGACAGACGTTTATCTAAACGTATGTGACCGTTCGTGACACAAATTAGAACGGAATACTTCACTTCTGAAGCTTCACTAATACATTGAACTATGGCGAAATACATGTAATTTCTAAGAAAATCTTTTATTCCTTTAAAATTTGTCGCTAACTTCGTAAATAACTCTTCTTGCAAAGTTGAAATTACTTTCAAATATATCGCTGTAAAATTCAAGCATAGCGTTTAAAGGCTAAAAAATAGCTAGGTACCTATTTGGAGCTTTTTTTTTAATTTCGCTAATCTATGGTAATGGAATGGAAACCCAAGGCTATCTCTACGGCGACGAACAGCTGATCGATAATATGATTTCACGTTTCCATTGTTAGACGAGATCCAGTTAGTTTCCCGCTGTTGACTTTTTCACACAAACACATGACAACTACACGTTTTAGTTTTTTTTTTTCATTATTCGGCACTTATTTTTGAAACACACTTAAATTATTATCTGAATGTCAGAAATACATAAATTAACTATACTAACGTTAAGGCACTAGATAAGAGGTAACCTTTGTAACTTTCAAAATCTCAAAAACATTCCTTTTTAAACAGGCGTTCAGAAAGATGGTCGTAAAAGGAGAGAGACTTACTAAAAGTATTGGACACTCACAGAATAAAAAATATTACATCGAAGATTCTATATCTTGCATGCTAAATAAAACATTTCAGTTATTTTATAATGAATATATACATAAATTATAATACAAAAACCGTGGTTATAAAGTCCATTATCAATATTTCTAGTTAAAAAACTAATATGTATGTGAAAGCAGCATTAGTCTGTAACTGTCACATCACCATTTTGTTGTGTATTTATATAATGTCTAGTTTGTATATCTTGTCGTATATTATTGAGACAAATAAAGAACTTCAAAAAAACATTATGATAAGATTTATTTATTAATACAACTTAAACAACTGGTGGGTATAATTTTTATGCCACAAGTGTCAAACAAACAGACGAATAGTATATCTGCAATAATATGGAATACGGGGAAAGGAACATCATTCAACAATTAACAGGTCATTATTATTCGTTTTCGTCGTACAATGGAAACGTTTATCAAACATCCAGTTTTATTTACGTAGTGACGTACTGATAGACGCGAGCGCAGTATAAAATCCGGTCAGGTTATAACCACACGCGTTTTATAATTTTATAACAAAATCGTGTAAAGAAATATAGTAATTAGTATTAAAAAAGTGATAATGGCTCCAGTTGATTTATTGAAATTAAATTCTAATGAATTTAAAGTGTTTCTCGATTCATTCGATCATGTGTTTTCGGATTGTGATGGTAATTATGTCATTTAATTGGTAACATATAACAGAGTTAGTGCAATCTAAGTTCTGTTACTGTATGTACTACAAAAAGGTACAGTTGCGGTTGGTATAGTTTTTACCAGATGTGCATAAAATAATTCTCTAAAAACAAGCACACCTATACACTGGCACACTTTAGATGAAATGATTGTGTACAATTGTACATATCTTATTATCCTAGACATAATAACGGACTTTGAATTTCATAGTCTTTTCTATTTATGTTTTATGAGACGAGCAAGACACCGGGAGGTGACTTGCTCGTGTGTTGATAACTGGTTTATCGTAAGAGATAAAATTATTACTATTTTTAATCTCTGTCACAGATAATGTAATTTCAATAGTCTGTTTATTACAATGATATCTACACACAGTGTTATTGAGAATTATATAAAATCTTCTTAGAGACAACTTATATAATTGCGATTTCATTTTTTTAAATTGCAAATTGGCTTTTGTTTGAACGCTTTCTAGCCTGATGTTAAGCGAAGATTTGGTTTACGATGGATCACCGATGGGAAACCGATTCAGACACGATTTAAAGGCACACACATTGTATCTCTATCTCAATCACCCATTCGAACAGCAAATCCTATTGTTTAGCGGTTCATACGATGAAGGTGGAATTTTAACTACGTATGAAGCGATGTAGCTTTTTAGAGCTCCTGACTGTCCGATAATAGAATGGGCATTGTGGAATGAGATCATGCAGATAATTTTATTAAAGATTTCGTACGAAAACAAAATGTTTATACCTATTAAAATTCTAAATGGTATTATAACAACAGTATGCGTTTTCAAACCTTCTACATGTAAAAAATAAAACATACGGAATTTTGTAATAAGTCCTAGAATATTCAGGTTTTTATCATGTATCTATAGAATCTGCAGCGATCAGGTGCTGGTAGAACACGCCTCCATCTATAAAGAACTTGCAATCCGTGTTCATATTTAAATCGCACCTTAAATCAGGTACGATAACTGCAACTATTACATGGAATGGCAAACACTGATTTGTCTTATATACAATTTTTTTTTCATTTATATATTTTATCTGTGTTCTACCTATCTGTTCTATGTTTTGTCACACGAAAATTATTATATATTTTGTGACCATATCTAACAAGGCCTATTTTTCTTCAGTTAGTTCGTCTCTACCGGTCCCATTTATATAAGTAAATTCCTAATTGTACTTAATTAAATAAAATCTGAAAGGTTCATCTGAAAAGCAGCGTGTCTTGTTTGTGACAATCGGCCACCATTCTAGGATCCTTTCTTTTCTTTCAAGTTATAGAAAACTGGCAGGTATTAAGTACTTACTTTGTACATAAAGAAAAATTTGCGTTTTTAGGGTTCCGTATCTCAAAAGGAAAAACCGGAACCCTTATAGGATCACCTTGTTGTCTGTCTGTCTGTTAAGAACCTTTTTCTCAGGAACGCGTGGAGGTATCAAGCT
Organism: Biston stratarius; assembly: GCA_950106695.1. Classification (NCBI taxonomy): domain Eukaryota; kingdom Metazoa; phylum Arthropoda; class Insecta; order Lepidoptera; family Geometridae; genus Biston; species Biston stratarius. The sequence continues at coordinate 40,823,943 of OX467106.1, read as the reverse complement.
GAAATTTATATCAAATACTCAGGTCTACTGTCTCTTGGAGCTGTGAAAAAATCAAACTTCTAAGCCAACGCAATCAAAAGATACAGCCGTTTATGCTGCAAATTTTCGACACTCGCAAGGGAATTAAAACCTACAGGGTACTTCCCGTGAACTCAGAATCTTGAAATTTGGCACGAAGCATACATCTACCTTATAATTAAGATTACCTTACTATACCCATTCTTACTACCCGTGCGAAGCCGGGACGGATCGCTAAGTTTTAAATAAAACCTTGAAAGTCATCATTCTGGCGAACGGGTTTACGCAATTAGTGTTACATTAATTTAACAGAGCATTCGATATGGCTTTGAAATTTTCCTTGAATAAATAGGCAAGTATGCTCGATATTCTATTTCCATTCGCGCCAGACAGGTCCTGTTCTCTCAACAGAATCGAATATTTATCTTGATTATCATAAGACTTTGACTTGTAACTTTGGTGATATCAATAAAACATTTGTATTTGCATCAATAAGTCTATTACATATGTATATTGATTTCTCAAGGCACATCCTTCAGCTCAATGTTCATAATCTTTTTCTTTCTTCCTTCCTTCCTTTCACACCGAGCCTTATTCTCATTATTTGGATAAACTCGGCTGAATTACTGGAATCATGCTTTTATTTTTGAGATAAGGATATCCTTCACGTGCTAGCTAGCCAGCCGAGTACTTAAAACCGGCCAAGTGCGAGTTGGACTCGCGCACCGAGGGTTCCGTACAATCTTGTAGGTATATAAGTAAAAGTAATGTTTTTTTTGGTAATTTATGCTTTTCGGGATTTTTCCTTTATCTGTGCTAGAAGACGTTACTTCGTACCAAATTTCAAGATTCTGAGTTCACGGGAAGTACCCTGTAGGTTTTGATTCCCTGGCGAGTGTCGAAAATTTGCAGCATAAACGGCTGTATCTTTTGATTGCGTTGGCTTAGAAGATTGATTTTTTCACAGCTCCAAGGGACAGTAGACCTGAGTATTTGATATACATATCAGCTTGATGCATCTTTGCGTTCCTGAGAAAATGGTCTTGACAGACAGACAGACAGACAACAAAGTGATCCTATAAGGGTTCCGTTTTTTCCTTTTGAGGTACGGAACCCTAAAAAGTAGGTACTCCATCATCATGCTATGGTTTCCGTAGGATGTTTTACTTCACCGGCAGTTCAAGCTCATGGTTGGAATTTGAACCCGCACCGTGTGACTTGTAATCCGGCTGCGCTAACAACTGAACTGAAATACTCAATGTTTTTGCAGGCGTTATTTGGACAGGAGCTGGAACCATGCCTGGTTCAGGTGATTTTTTAAAATTAATGAAGAAATATGGCAAAACCGTTCACTACGTGTCCAATAATAGTTTGAGGACAAAGGAAGGGTACGAAAGGCTGTTCAACGCTGCTGATATTGAAAATGGATTTGTAAGTGAAATATTAACTTTTTTTTAAGGTGAAAGTTATGAGGCTTTCTATACGCTTTCCGGTGCGCATGTTCATGGCATTTAAATTGACTACCCTGTTAGCTCAATTGGTAGAATATCTGCTTCAAGAGCTGAACGTGGCGTGGGCGCGGGTTCGATTCCCACCAGTACAAACATTTGTTCTGTGTCTAGGCGTACTGTACATATTATAAGTTAGTGTTTGCCAAAAAAAGTCTATAAATATTTTATCTCATTATTATCACTTATGTTCTCATAGCATAAGCTTTGCTTAGTTTGGCACTGCATGTAATGTCAGACGATATTTATTCATTAACTTTAATTGCAGCGATACATAAAATAAAGTTCTGGGTATCGCCGCTTTGTTGCTCATTACTTTGAGACTTTCGATGGTTAGTCTCAACAGCCTTGCAATTTCGCTAGCTGCAGTACCTTAAACCGGAACACAGTAATGTTCACACGTTACTTCATAATTATAATTAATTTATTAGTAAATTCGTTAAATAAAGTCACGTAAAAAATAATATAATTAATGTCACATCCCAATCACAATTGTAATTGTAATGTACCATAAAAAAAAAAGTCAAGCAAAAAATTTTAAAATAAGTTATATAAAATATGTCAAATTGAAATAATAATTAAAAATAAACATTACAACCGTAATCAAAATTTAAAATCAATGAATTCATTAAAGTTGTAGAACGTTTGCTCGATAAGCCAGCGTTTCTTCTTTATTGCGACGGTGTATCTGGTACTATGGTCGTACCTACCTAGACGACCTCCTACTAAAGAGATTTCACATCACACATCACACATCATCAGCCATAGGACGTCCACTGCTGGACATAGGCCTCCTCCTGAGGGGGTTTTGCCAATACTCGCCACGCTTGGCAGGCGGGTTGGCGAGCGCAGTTATCTATGATTGTTCAAGGAAGACGCTGCTGCCCATCTTCCGTTACATCCCTTAGCCGACTCTTACGGCAACCACGGTAGAGAAGGTGGGGTACAATTCTTACGCTGGCACCACCACGGCAAAGAGATTTACTTCCGCGTTACTATACATTATATACAGTGGTGCATGTAGATTAAGTACCTAATATGTCATTTTCGTAGTCGTACGTATGATAGGTATGGCAAAATAATAGACTGAAAAACACTACTGTTATGTATAACATATTATGTAACTAGTTGTCACATAATATGTTGTTACCTGTGCGTGGAATTTAACAAAAAATGTTTATTTAGTTCGCAGATTTTACGAAAAGTTAATAATTCTATATTGTTCATAACGAAGTACCTACCCATGCTAAACTTAACTTCATTCTTCCTCTTTGCGAATCGATGATTCATACTCATTATAGTCATTAGACATACAGTAATCAACTGTTCAAAGTAAATAATCGTATTCACAAGCTATCTAATCAAAAGCTATAAAAATGATTTATGTGAACTGGAATAGCGGTCACTGCACTTTCAAACTCATTATTTTTTATATTTTTGTACTCTTGGGATATTAAATCTGAAACTGCATCCAAAACGCAAACTGTATAAAGCTTATCCTTTTTATGGTTGACAGGCTATATGTGCCAACTCATAATAAAAGCCTGGATGTACCTGGCTCTTGAGCGAAGCTGCCGGAATACACTGTTATATGTTTGGCGGCAGATTTTCTACTTGAGTGTGGTAGCTAGTCAGCCGAGTGCTATGGTTTCTTCATGATGCTTTCCTGCACCAGCTCAAACTCATCGCTGGGATTGGAATCCATGCCCGTCCGCGCTAACCACTGAGATATCATAGCTACATATGTAAATAAAACAAAGTGCTCAAAAGTATGCTGATGAGCATAGGCTTGTTCTTGGGAAAACTCAAGAACAACAGCCTCAACTATAAAGTATAGTTGAGCCCTCTTTTCTATCCAGAAGTACCCTGCACTCCACCAACCTGCTTGGCTATAGATATTGCCTCACCATAAACATGGCACGAGAAGAGACTTAAAGTAATTTTATTTTTAGGAAAACCTCACCATACCTTCTACGGCGATTGCAGAATACCTGGAATCTATTAATTTCAACAAGGATAAGAAACTCTACTGCGTCAGCTGTCCACAGACAATGAAGGTTTTAGAGTCATATGGATTCAAATGTGATCATGGTGTAAGTAGTTCATAGTTTATTTTGAAAAGAGCTTTATTATTTGGATACAACAGATCCTTATTTAACAGATAATCTACACAAAAAGACATTTTTTACATAGGCTTTATTAATAACAATCAGTTACAAGTTTATAAAAACAAAACCAATAAATAAATTTAAATAAAATATACTAATTAGACTGAGACTCGATGGAGTGACGATATACTCAGGACAGCTGGCGGTGGATGGAAGCGAAAAGCCGAAGATCGGGCTGAGTGGCGTGTCTTGGGAGAGGCCTATGTCCAGCAGTGGACTTCGATAGGCTGATGATGATGATACTAATTAGAAAGGCCACTATCAATGGGAATAGTCTGGACACCGCTGGCCCTATTGCCGCGTTGTATAGCAATACTCAAACGTTGGGCGCAATAAAGGCCAGCTTTTTAGTCACATGTGGCGTCGACCAGACGAGATGACAAGTCTTTGAATATTTTACCCCACGGTTCCAAAGGCTCAAAAATTTACCCACTGCCAAGCTTACGCCTTTTAAGGTCTTCTGCAAATTCTGGAGTCGCGCCAGCGTTAATCTGAGTTATTGAAAGACGTGACGGTGCCAAAGTATCAGTTTAAGTGGCGTCAGTCCGTCCGGTCTCTTACCATCATCTCGTAAAAGACCGCTGGGGTCGAGGATGCCTGCGCAATAAGCGGTGGTGAGATTCCACCGGATAAAATTATTAAGACTGGGGTGTCGAGGAATCCTACCCGCGCTCCTTGTGCAGAAAGATTATAGTGACCGACCTGGCCGACAATAGAAGAGCAGCTGCAATATAAAAAAATGACTTTCGAAAAACAAATCAAGCTTCCTCACTTTTCTTTCTTCCTAAACATTTCCACCTATGAGTTCATATGCCTTTGAAAATAATTCTTATGTGGCTATCATATCCTCTCTTAACATTTGAATTATGTTTTGACCGTTTTCTATATTTTACGTCTTTTTTCTTTAAGATGTATGTTTTTTATTACTATATAACCTATGCAAAATAATATTATGCTCAAATGCTCACGTTTTATTGTGTCGAATACTCTGACTATAGCTTCTTTTACTCTACTTGGACTCTTTAAAGAAAGCTAGATGTGGCCGAAACTACAGTCGGAGTATTCGACATAGTTAAACGTGAGTAATCCCGCATAAGTAAAACAAAAATGTGCAAGTAAAACAAGGTACCTCAAACTTTCCAAGACATCTTGAGGAACCGGACAAACTCATTTTTATTTATTCTATGTTAAGCATAGATAGTCTCTTTAGTCTTATACTGATGGATATGAAAGTGTTATATACAAAAATAATGTCGCTTACTCTAAAATGTAACCTTTTTTTTTCAGCCAGACATTTGTGTTGACTACTATATGGATTACTTACAATATCTAAAAGATGATGAAAATATCGGAGCCGTTATTTTTGACAGTGACTTCAAGATAAACCTTCCCAAGCTTTATAGAGCAAGGACGTACCTCAACCGGCCTGAAGTCTTATTTATAAATGGAGCCACGGATAAATATCTGGGAATGAAACCTGGACAATTGGATCTAGGTAAGAAATTATTTACCAGAGCCAGAAGGCTTCGCAATTCTAATATTGGAAAGTTAATTATTAATAAATAATACATCGCTGTAAGGTATCGAGCCTGTACTATTAGATTATTTTAGAGAATGTATAAGCTGTTTATGTGATTTACCTTTATGCATTTATCTAATAATCCTCACTACTACTACCACTAACATATATTTTTTGTGAATTGTCCTTGAACTAAAACGTTTTTGATTTTTCCTTTTTTAATAGGTCAATTTACAGTGAAGAATTTTCTATCATTATATGTATATAGCTAAATAATTAAATATATATATTATATACACATACTTCAGAATTCAATATTACACCAGCGTAATGCATATTGCATTGGCATATGTATTGTATTCAAAAGAAAACTTAAAACATTTTAAATCAAAAAGACATTTTACTCTGTAAAAGAATTTATTGATGATAAGGTAACAAATCTATATAATAAAATACATATTTAATAAGTATTTATATTTAAATAAATTGAACTGATTGACATTTTGTAATTGACCTCATGACATAATTAATTAATCCAAAAATTTAATGTAATTCTATTTTATCCAATTTTTGCACACCCAATTCTGGGTTAAGTATGGTCTAAATGCCTTTTTTTTTATGTACCAACATTTGGACACATGTACCTGAACTAGTCGTCTATAGCAAAAAATACTTACATAAATGTCTCTAAACTATAACTAAAATATTTTATAGTAATAAATTCAATTAAATAAACTAGGCCAATGGCATTAGTTCCCTAAAACTCAGGCCCCATTGCCTTTCTTGTATTTCTAAATCCTATGAAAAATGTAAAATAAAATTTGCTTGCAGGTGTAGGAGCGTTCACAGACATATTAGTGGAGCTGATAAAAAGAAAGCCAATTCAACTAGGAAAGCCAGGCAAAGACTTTGGAGAGTTTGCCATGAAGAAAGCTGGAGTAACAGACCCTAGTCGAGTATTATTTATTGGTGACATGTGAGTAACATTACTGTGACAAACTGATTACAATTAAGTGTTACTGTGTCTCTTAGTTGTCTCCATCACTGACGATTGCCAGTCAGCGTTTTCGCTGTTGAACACGAATCCGAATAACCCAAAACTATATTTCGTTTCTTCTTCACTTTCTGACGTTATCTGACCATAACGATTATCTTCAGAGTTCTTGGCATTTCACAAATCCTATTCCTGTAATCAATTTGTCCAACTGGATTTACCAATACCGACACGCGGTTTGACCCGACCACGGAATCATGTTACGATTAAATTGTCTGTTTTACTGTCTTTAATGGCTTTGATTTTATCTGTTTTTTTTAAATAAAGTGCTTAATACTTTTGAAGTTCTATTCTATTCTGTTCCGTTCCGTTCCGTTCTGTTCTGTTCTGTTCTGTTCTTTTCTGTTCCGTTCCGTTCCACTCCACTCCACTCCACTCCACTCCACTCCATTCCTTTCTTTCCTATCCTATCCTATCCCATCACATCCCAGTGCAGCCTATCCCATCCTATCGTATCCCATCTATCCCATCACGTCCCATAATCCCATTCCATTTCACCTAACTCTACTATACTCTATTCCGTTTTTTTTTTCCATTTCATTATATTCACTTTCGTTATATTCTATTCTAAGAGTGAGATCACGTAAAACTCGTGGTCAAAAACGTCTGTGTTGTTCCAACTATTAAGTAAAGTTAAAACTAAAGTTTATTGTTTGTTTAATTTCAGGATCGATCAAGATGTTTGTTTAGGAAAGGCAACTGGTTTCAAAACCATGCTGGTCCTCACGAACATACCCGAAGAGGTCATGATGTCACATTCTGTACAACCAGATTACTATGCCCCATCTTTAGGCAGCTTAGTTCCAAAATTGTAAAACTGTTCTCTCTTACTGCTTAAATTTGCCTTACATTTGGCAAGACGAAAATTGTATTGAAAACTTAGTTTTATTAGAGGCAAGTAGTTTTATTAGAAATGTTCTTCCTTCTTCTTCTTCCTTCTTTACATCAAAACTTCTTTTAGTATGAGCTTCCGCCTTAAAACCTGAGTTCTAGGATTTTTCTATTTACAGCTAAATTAAAATTAAATATTTTAGTTTCCAACTTGGTAGGTATATATATACCATATAGAGAAAACTGGGATGTATCAATTTTTAACTTATTTTGATCTGAAGAAAATTTATGAAGCCTTATTAATTATATGTAATATGTTTACCCTAATTAACTAATAAATTTTTAGCGAATCGATCTCCGATCTTCTTTTTTAGATGTGTGTATAACACTATAGAAGTGATTGTTGTAGTATTTTTATTTCCATCGATTCAGTTGTTTTTTTTTTAAATTGATATTTTGTTTATATACAGTGGCTTATTAAAATTAAACCAAATTTAAATTGTAACGGTCTCAACACTACTATACCTGGCATTATTTAAGAAGCAATGGAAAATAGTAATTATATTTCATAAAATGATAGGTAAACCTTTTCATAAGTCATAGTGATACAAAAACGAGATAAATGATGGAAGACTTTCAAAATGATTCAACCAAAATGTACCTACTTTGCCAAAACTTGATTATGTTTTGTTAAATTCAGCAATTATTAACATTTTTTAATTAGTAAATTTTTATACTAAGTGAAATAATATTTTTATACTTGTGAGAATTTAAGAGATTTTTCACATTAAATAAAGATAACTAAATAATCTTATACTTGATTATATTGTTTTATTTTATCATTGAATTGGATTGTAAAATAAATAAGTTTTGTGAGGGTTTGCTACCCACCCAGGTCAAACATTTAATGTGTCGATCGTGGTTGGTCTTCAGTGTCTGGGTGTACTGAATGATTATAATATGTACTAAATATCTCTAAGTAGTATAAAAATTTCATTGTCCTCCGCATCTATCTGTTTTTTTGCTTACTTATCCCCATTTTACTACCGGACGGTCAGACGAACGCGACCAAAGCGTCACTCGTACATGGTGACTTCCCCAAGTGTGAACTTAGCGTTTCGAATCCACATTTATATTCGTACAGCGAGGACGTGGTACTGTTTGCCGGAGTCTGTGTGTCCCGAAAAGTATATTAAAAAAAACGACGAGGCTCTTCGAGAAAAGGTAGGTTTTGCTTGGCTTTGCTTGGCTCGTCTTGGTAGGGGCACTACCGTGCCCCAGATTATGTGTGTCTTCAAATCAAGAGTAAATAGGTGCCTTCTAGGTAAGCGCGTTCCATACTAGACCACATCGTTGCTTAGTATCCGGCAAGATGTGGTCAAAGGTGAACATATTCCATATTTAAAAAAAAAACACTTCTAAATATCGCAATAGATTTTGATGCGGCTTTCGAGTATGTATTTACAAAAAATGATTCTTCTAGATAGCGCTGCGCGATGTCTATATTTATTTCTTATTTATCATGTCTGAATTTATTTACATATTCACATAACAAAATAGTACCTGGTTGACCGAGCATTGCTCGGCTGAAAACATGGATAAAACGTCGTTTTCTGAAAATGAAACCTAGCTAGATCGATTTTTCGCCCCAGAAACCCCCTGGATACAAAATTTCATGAAAATCGTTGGAGCCGTTTCCGAGATTCAGATTATATATATATATATATATATATATCTTGTATATATGTACATATATACAAGAATTGCTCGTTTAAAGATATAGATTATTATTATAGATTAAATTCAAAAAAAAAAAACAAAATTCAAAACCATTTATTCAAACTAGGCTTATTTAGATATAAAATATATATAATTTAATTAGATATTATTAAATCATTTTTATTTTTAGTAGCGTAGAACGTCCTAAGACTACGGAGTGGCAATATACATAGGACAGCTGGCGGTAGATGGAAGCCAAAAGCCAAAGATCGGGCTGAGTGGCGTGTCTTGGGAGAGGCCTATGTCCAGCAGTGGACTTCGATGGTGCTGAAATTATTTTTAAGTATTTCTAGAGTTATTTTGACAGAAATAAGGACACAGATAACAAACTTACCCACGGCAAACATATCGACACAGAAAGCTCGCATACAATACAAATACAATTACCTTGAAAAAATCCAGAATCTGTCCTCAAATCGCTCATTCGACCGCGAAAAAGGAAAACTGATTACACGAAGCGAAAAGTATTTTATTTATCGTACTTTTTCAATACAAATTCTAGTCCCACGGTTACTGGAATTTGTAAAGCGAATAAAATGTGGAAACCCGAGTGCCATTTTTATTCCACGTTTCGGGGTCCGTTAGACGTGGGTAACCAAAAATTGGGGCGCGTCCAGTCAATCCTCTCTCACTGCGTATTTGTTTTAGAGAAAAGACCTATCTATTCAAACACATTGCGACACTATTTTTGCTGTTTTAATTGTACAACCTATAGCGAAAATAATTTAACACACGTGTGGGGTTAGTACACAGTACTTACAAAATCAGCTGTTCCTTACATTTTCTCGAGCGCAAATTGTCAAAATCGGGGATTAAGTACATTGACAAATATGTGCTGGCTGCGTTGGTTCGGTTCCCGTTTAGGTCAAACAGATTTCTGTGTTTTTATGTTCTATAAGAATGTAGATATTATAAATATGTACTTTCTTAGTTATCCGGTTTCTTATAATTTTCTTTATCTTATGTTCTGTGTGTATCTTCCAGTATTTATTTATAATATACTAGCTGACCTGTCGTCGCGAACTTCGTATTGCCTAAAAGTCGACAGACATACTGACAGCAGCGCCATCTGCCGGGTCCAAATGTGTTTTCATACGGTTCGCATGCCGTAGGGCGTGGGTTCAAACCCCAACAATGAGCTTGAGCTGCCGGTGAAGGAAAACATCGTGAGGAAACCATAGCGTGGTGGTAGGGTATTTTCTAATACTCAGCTGGCTAGCTACCACCCTCAAGTTGAAAATCTGCCGCCAAGCATCTAACGGTGTGTTCCGGCAGCCTCACTTGAGAGCCAGTTCCATTCCAGGCTAGGTGTGCTTTACCATCTTCGACCACACCGTCACTTAACATCAGGTGAGTTGTGGTCAAACACCTAGGCTGTCAGCCATAAAAAAAAAAAAAAAAAAAAAAAACAGGAACCCATTGATATGTACACACAAAATTTCATCCAAATCGGTCCAGCCGTTTAGGAGGAGTTAGGTGACAAACATACGTACAGAAGATTTATATATATTATTGATGGCATGGTAAATCTATCTGATCTTCATTTTCTAGATCTCTTTCTATTTTGCCCAACGGAACCCTAAAAACGTAAACTTTAGATTATTTGATTTATTTTCAGCCTAAAAGTTAATTTTTAACTCATTTGTATTTAACTTATGATCGAATTTGCTTATTTAATTTTGAACTAATTGCGGTTTCCAAACTTAAATTTTTGAAACTTTAATAATAACTAAAAGTTAATTCGCTTTGCAGACGGTTTTATTTTATGAGAAGTTTTGTATTTGTTTTGTTATAGAATTTTAGACAATTTTAATAAATGCAAATAGGTCATAAAGGACCAATTATTAAGTTCGTTATTGTTAATTCGAAGTTTGAATGTGACTGGAATGCAAATTAATATTCTAACTCGAGATTGCTTGATTTCATATTAAGGTACGCCAAGTTCAGATATGCAAGATAATAATTACCTACTTACTAGAAGTTATAATGTGTTATTGAGAAAATGAGAATGATGATCTGGGCGAAACCCCCTACTTTTTAGAGATAGGTACAAAACTATAAATATCATTTTAAATATACATATGTATATACTTTTTACTGGTTATTGAGTAGTTTTGTAAAACAATTAAACTTTTTTTATTTTATTTTAATTATACAACAATTGACATTATTTAATATTTTGAATGAAATTTTTTGACATTATATATTATTCACTATTAGAACATTATTGTTAATATTAGTGACATTTGTTTATTTGCTTTCTTTTCCTTTTTTAAAAATAATTTTATATAATTTTACTAATTAAATTGTAATTTGACGTGCCTAGTGTAACACATGTAGTTATAAGGCCAATAAAATATTCTATTCTATTCTATTCAATATAGACCTAGGTAGAAAGTTGCTTGCGAAAAGTTGTCAGGTAATTATCAAAAACTGGCTTTTGCCCGCATCTTCATTAGCATTAAGGTAGGTTTTTTTATTCCTTAGTGGCGGGCGGGTTGGCGAGCGCAGTTAGGTGAGCTTGTTTAAGGAAGACGCTGCTGCCCATCTTCCGGATTACATCCCTTAGCCGACTCTTACGGCAACCACGGGTAGAGAGTGTGGGGTAGGTACTATTCTTACGCCGGCACCACCACGACGCAAAACGAACTTGTGCTGAGGAAATAGATACCCTTAATTGTCTTTTACTTCACTCATAGAATGTACAATGGACATAAAAGTGATAATTTCATGTCCAATTATTATATTTAATTAGTTGCGCGCGAGTCATCGTCTACATCGACTTAAAAATTAGATTCTTGAAAAAAAATGTGTAAGTAACGAAAGAGCAATAGTTTTTTCCATTATGTAACTTGCGCTACTTAATTGCCGAGATTAATGTTAAGGATAGCGTTTATTCCGAATTAATGATTCATAAGACACATATACATATACCAAATTTCAAGTGGATACATTCTGTAGTTAGTTTTTTGGTAAACCCACAGGAGCCTAACATTTTCCTGGGATAAAAAGTATTTTATATGTTAACTAGCTGTGCCCCGCGGTTTCACCCGCGCTAGATGCCTACGTCTTAGTAGCTTTATACACGCAAAGTCTCAGCCCGATCGATTTAAAATTGACAAAGTTGCATACAAACTTTCATCCCCTATTTTATCCCCTAGGGGATAGAATTAATCAAAATCCTTTCTTAGCGGATACCTACGTCATAACATCTACCTGCATGCCAAATTTCAGTCCGATCCGTCCAGTGGTTTGGGCTGTGCACTATATCAGTCAGTCAGTCAGTCAGTCACCTTTGAATTATATATATTTAGACTAGGTAATAAACTATATGTGTGCCAAGTTTCATTCAAATCCGTTTAGCCGTTTTTTGCGAGATTGAGTAACTAACATCCAAACATCAAAACACACAAACTTTCACTTGAACCACATGTACCAGTTCTAAACGTAAAACTTGCTGCAAGTAGCACTTGCAATACATTTAGAGGAATTATTGCAAGTCTGTATAGCCATTATATTTTACTTGGAATGCGTTTATGCCAATTTGTTGAAATATCTAAATATTTGCTATCAAAATAGTTACAATTTAAATTATATTGCGACTTTAATGTGAAAATTATGCGTAGTTGTTACGTTAATAATTAAAATAGTAAAGTCAAATAGTAGACGCCAAATACCCAAAATATGAGGTAAACCCAATTAGAATAAAATTAAAAGAGGCAAACCCTTTCAGATTAGTTTTATTTACATTTAAGACTTGAAATGAAAACCCACCGTCTGATGTCGAAAATTAAATTAACGTATTACTTTAAAAAAAAAATGTTCGCTCTATTTAATCTAAATGTACTATAATTGCACATATAGATATAATTTGACTGATGGCTGTTGGACTGTTAGCTCATTTTGGTACAATATCTGATTTAAGAGCAGTAGGGTGTGGGTTCGATTCCCACCAGTACAAACATTTATGTGACGATTTGATTTGATTTGATTTTGATTGCGTTGGCTTAGAAGTTTGATTTTTTCACAGCTCCAAGGGACAGTAGACCTAAGTATTTGATATGAATTTCAGCTTGATACTTTCACGCATTCCTGAGAGAAAGGGTCTTGACAGACAGACAGACGGACAACAAAGTGATCCTATAAGGGTTCCGTTTTTTCCTCTTGAGGCCCGGAACCCTAAAAATGTGAGGCGCTTCGACCATAAATCATCAAGTATTAAGGCCTTAACTTAGAAGCATTGCTTAAATTAATAAGTACTTAAAAACCATGTTAACTGCTCGCTGACGTGTATTAATTAGCACGCGTGAAAACTAGATAGGCTAATATAAATTAGCTTTTTTAGTAACGTTTATAAGTAAAAGTAAGTGTAACACTAACCTACATAATAATGTAGGTACTAGTTTTGCTAGAGCACAAACAAGGAAAAAAAAATTAAAAAAAATTTAAAAAATTCTTTAAGTGAAACTATCGCGCCTGATATATTCTAAAACATATTTCCTAATTACTTTTGCTATGCTAAAACCAATTTTTTTGTTTGGTGGGGTTTTGACTCTGTCACGACAACAGGTGAGTTGTGGTCAAACACTTAATCAACCATAAAGAATCCACATTAGCCGTAATTATTTATTAATATAAAACAAGATATCTCTCAGTATTTTTCTTTGGCCTTTGTTAAATATTTTTATATCGTAGGCAGCCATTTTGCTACAGTACCGCACACCTGAGTTTTACGATAATAAATATTGCTCCACATGCTGGTCGTATATTAGAAGCTTAATGAGCTATTCTTGTAACAGTTGGACAGATATATTGATTACTGAAGAACCCCAAATTAAATTAAATATATTATTATTTTTCGAATCGGCATTTTTATGCCTTGGGTTTTATTTTGTTATGATTCTTAACTTTCTGGGCACCGCTGCGATGATCTTAGACAGGCTTTCTCTTACCATCAGTGGACTGCTACTTTCGTCTCATTATTTTTAAATAAACACAACAAAATAAAAACACCAAAGCTTATAACCTTGTATAGGTTGGGTTACAAGCATGCCCAAATTGTTAGGTAGAATACTTTAATTTTTTTATGAGCAAATTAGCCTGACGCGGGTGAATGCGCAAATAATCGGCAGGCGCTATAAATAAATAAAAATAGGTAGAGAACACCTTCAAAGCAATTAATTCTCTAAATAAAATAAATAAATTTTATTTATTTTATTTTCAATACCTACTGTGCTTACAAAGCATCTAAAGCGCACAGTGGGCCAACCTTATTAAATTTGAATCATTAAAAAACGAATTAACAGGTTTTTTGTACTCAAAATCTCATTCATAAACTCATTGTTGGGGTTTGAATCCACACCCTTAGGCATGTGAACCGATCACGGTAACCACTGTGCTATTATCACTATCAACAATGCCCGTAAAGTTTTTTATTGAGGAACTAATATCGAACCTGCGTACAACTCGATTAAGCGTGAGGTGAATTAGCGCGTAGAGTGTTCTGGAGATTTTCCTCAATGACTCGCCTTGATTTTTTCCGCAGTCGGCTATCTTCATTACGTGTGTTCTGCGTCGTGCAGATAACGATGTAAGACTGTTCGTTTAGTAGTATTAGTGTACTTTACTGTTAATCTTTGTTTGGGACATTCTGTCACATACTGTTAGGTAATGAAGTATATTTTCACGTAAGTAGGTACTTACTATAATTAGGTCAGAACCAAAACCTGAATAACATTAATAATACCCCATAATATTATACTGAAAAAATATACGGATTTGGCAGTTGAAATTAATCGCAATGGATTTTGTTTAAATATTGAATAGATTTACGTTTGGCCACCAGCTCGCCTGATGGAAAGCGACGGTGCGGCAGAGGATGGAGCACGCTGATCTAGAAGAAATCTATTCACTCTAGACTTAAAAACGTCCAAATTGTAGTTTAAAGGAAACAGAGCACCTAGCAATAAGTTCCATTCATGGGCTGTAAGTATCAAGAAAGTAGAGCGGAATCGATGTGTACGAATACTGGGTACATCCACGAGGAACGGATAGTTGTGTGCCGTTCTTCTGCTTCGTTGTTGAAGGTCAAAACTATTAAGACTATACCGATCATTACTTCAACCAGCTTCAAATCAACTTTATTCAATAATATAAAAAAAATGAGCAAAATAATTATATTTACATTCATTACTTAATTACTACACTTGTTCAAACAATCAACTTAATTGTTTATTCAATAAAGTAACACGAGTTTTGACCTTAACCCAACACGAAGGGAGTTCACACAGAGGGCTTTTCAATTATTTCTATAAAACTTTATCGGCTTAGATATGGTAGGATAATTTTATCTAACTGCGCTACACGCTTTCGCCAACTCGGAATTTCAAGTTTTATTGGACATCATATTCGGTTTCCTTAACTTATACGATAAAGTAAGTAATTTCACTCCGAGCAACTAGTTTTAAGCTTAATCCCAATCTTCTTATGTGTCAAATGGAATAATTTAAATAAAAAACTTATTCAAAATTAAATTGCAGAGCAGTGTATACACCCTGTTCATTACTACACAACAAACATTACCAGTACTAAGACACAATACAGAATAACTTTACTTTTTTAAATCGTACAAAACGTCACGAATGAAAATAGTCATCTACAAAACAAACTTTTTCAATGTAAAAGTAATGAGACAATCGACACATTTTCCTGATGGTAAGAAATATCGCATGTCGATGACAATTGCAGCGATACATAAAACTTTGAGAACAAAACAAGTAAAATTTTAACAAAAAATAAACCGACTTCATACGTGTTGCTTTCATATGCTATTGTCAGAACTGGACCAAATTGAAATCGGACCACACGAGAAGCACCAGCTTTCAAATAAAAAAAAGAATCATCAAAATCGGTTCACTCAGTCGAAAGTTCCGAGGTGACAAAATTAAAAAAAAACAGTCGATAACCTCCTCCTTTTTTGAAGTCGGTTAACAAGATCCAGGGCATCAATGCTTTCCATTACTTTGAGACTAGATGGTTAGTCTCAACAGCCTTGTAATTTCGCTAGCTGTGGTACCCTTCAAATCAATCAAATCAAATTACAAAGTAATACCAAATTTATTTTTAAATCAATTTCACCTTCGTAAAAACCGGAACACAGTAATGTTTACACACAACTGCTTGGCAACACAATATCTGGTACTGCGGTGGGACATACCTAGACGATCTACTAAGAAGATCTACCACCAAGAAAAACGTAAACAACGTAAATAGTTGACTATTGTGCACACATTTCTTTGTTCTGAAGTTCTATCTAGGTACAAAGAATTCGTTGCCTAAACTCGTACTTAAGTTTCCAGTCATACACTGGCGACAATCCAAATCTCGGCATCTGATCCGTGAAATGCAATCTGAGAGCTCCAGAAAGAACATTGCCCCAAACATCTGTGGCCTCTATTCTGGTTACTAAGCTTCACTTGCTCTCTTTGTAGGCGATGTCTCCATGAACGAATATTTCGCTCGGCTGGCTAGCTACCACCCTCGAATTGAAAAGTACGTACTTACGGTGTGTTCTGGCAGCCTCACTTAAAGAGCCAGTTCCTTTCCAGGCTAGGTGTGTTTTACTACCTTCGACTACACTGTTCACTTAACATCAGGTGAGCTATGGTCAAACAACTAGCTTGTCAACCATAAAAAAACTAGTATCCACGGCCTGAAAAAGTTTTGCGCCTTGCAAGCTACACATTAGTTTCCTGTGGTTATCTTGAATAAGTACGTTTTCAGTAGAGATGAGTGCAAAACGTCCGTGGAAATACTACCTAAGCTTCACCCCAGGCGTCTCGACTGAATTCACGTCTGGCTCATCTGCATACATTGCACTTATAGCGAGATGAAATGAAACCTTCCAGCAAAATCAGATTTAATTCTGATATGAACATGAATGAAATTGGTCTGTCTGTATTGTATATTTTACAAAACCCATAAAAATACAGAGTGTAGAGAACTCTCCCAAAACAAAGACAGTTATAAATCATCATTTCACTAACAATATGATATTGAAATCAAAAAGGTACCTTGCCTTTTTTTCTAAGACCATTTGTTGTGAATACCACTCACAGTCACTCGTCTGAAACACGAACAGACTTTTCGTTCTTTTATTTTAGTGCCCACGGGTTAACCCGTAAGAGCACTTCAAAACAAATTTATAGTCACAGTCAAGTCACTAGACTTGGTCAAGTGTCTCGAATAAGTCAACGTATGAATCAACTTACAGGACACTCCGAGTTCTGTCGGTGAAAACGCTTGCGCGTTTTAAGCCTTTACAACGCCATCTAGTGGCATTGTAAAAAACTATTCCACGTAGTTAAACTTTATGATAATTGAACTAAATACACACTGAACGGTTACGCTGAAAAAACTGTATTCATCATTGGAGAACAAATTTTAATATCACAAAAAAAAATGTTTGTTTGTACAAAAATATCAATTGGTCCAGACAAAATGTTTGAATTTGAATTGAAAATTGATATTCTCTTAATATAAATATATTTGTCTAAAAAATGTCTTTCTATATCCATATATCTTTGTATATCCATATTTATGCAATAAAATTAAATGAATTATAATTTATACATACATACTGATTGGCTCATTAGTATGTCTACCTGAGTGGCGGTAGGGCGTGGGTTCGATTCCCGCCAAGGGCAAACATTTTATGGTATAAGAAAATGTTTGTTCTGTGTCTGGGTGTGCTGTATGTATTATAAGTATGGATTAAAAAAAAGTATTTATTTATTCTATCAGTTATCTGACTTCCATCACATAAGCTCTACTTAGTTTGGGGTCAGATGGCGCTGTGTGTAACGTGTCCTATGATATTTATTTATTTTATTTAATTTTTAACATTATGTGTATCTATAAGTATATACTTATTCTATAAGGCATTTATTGAAGTATTATTTATTTACTTAATTAAAACGGCTAGAAAAGAGCCAGTATTGATATTTTATAACAATCAATATGTGACTTATATAATATATATCGTACATATTATGTACGTTATGTTTAAATTGTTTTTTTTTTCTTCCTCTTATCACACCGTTAGATGCTTGGCGGCAGATTGTAAGTAGCTAGCCAGCCGAGTACTAGAAAATACCCTACCACCATGCTATGGTTTCCTCACGATGTTTTCCTTCACCGGCAGCTCAAGCTTATTGTTGGGGTTTAAAGCCACGCACTGCGGCGTAAGAACCGACCGTGCTAACCACTATGAGCTATCATCCCTACAAGCATTATGACAGAGTTAGATTATTATGTTTACACATTTTTCTAATAACTAAAGCGTAACGAAAATCCGCACCACTCCCAGCGGATCCGATTCCGATTTAGATATGAATAGTTAATCAACCAGTTACCTGCAGTGATTGCCATCTCGACATCCGGTGAACCTATATGATACATTTTCATTGGTTAACAGTTTTTTGTTTCATACAGTGAACAATTTATGGGGGCTTGTATTATGTATGACATTTAAATATATGTATATTTATACACACAGTCATGTCAATATATGTTTGTACATGAAAATAAAAAATAAAAAATAAGAATTAAAAACAAGTAATTAAAAACAAGCTTTTATCTGGGACAATGAACTAACAATTTAAAAATAAATTCTAGTATTTGGCGAGTAGGTAAACAAATAGCTTTTATCTGGGACTGCGAACTAAAAACTAAAAAATAAATTCTAGTAAGTATTTGGCGAGTAGGTAAAAAATATTTTTAAAAACAAGCTTTTATCTGGGGCGTTTATCTTTTATTTGCCAATACTCGCCACGCTTGGCAGGCGGGTTGGCGAACGCAGTTAGGTGTGATTGTTCAAGAAAGACGCTGCTGCCCATCTTCCGGATTACATCCCTCAGCTGACACTTACGGCAACCACGGGTAGAGAGGGTGGGGTACTATTCTTACGCCGGCACCACCACGGTATCTTTATGAGATTAATAAACATTAATACGGACGAAGTCATGGGCATAAATAAATAGATCCAGTTTTTTAAATTATTTTGTTCTTATTTGACGATTAAGTTCAGGTAAGTTAAGATTAATCTAAAACGAGTTTTCTAATTTAACACCGACAATAAATTCGCTCTCACTCGAAAATACCAACCATCATAATTAAATTTATTCATCGCATTGTTATCTCAAGAAAGCAATAAACCTTTAATAGGTACTCATCATCCTTTGGCTTAAAGGTCTATTCATATACAATATCAAATGCAGTCGCGTCTAGCGTAGGTAACAAGCTGAAGAGGTTAAAAAAATCTGCAACCCGACTGCGATTGAAATAGCTATAATTAAAGGAAAATAACTTTAAATAAAAAAATATTATTCATAATTAAATTTAACCATATAACTTAGATATATTTTTGTAATCCTCTTTTAATTTCCTTTATTTTGATATCCTACTCGATAGGTTTTGGTTATTTTTTATTGACGTATTATATGTACCCCATTTTTTTTTTCCGAACACCTGCCTAAGAACACTTAGGTTTTTATAAACAAATATAACGATACCTTAGCTGTTGAAATCCATCAAGCCGTTTAGAAAATACGAGGTAATAACAGAAAGTTATATAAATTCAAGATACGCGCTAAAAACATAACCCTTCCTTGGCAGTCGGGTAAAAATAAAAAGATATTGCAGTTGACAATGAAATTATATTTTTTTTTACCGTGGAAACTAACGTGGTTTTGGTACATTTTTGATTTACTTATGCGGGATTACTCACGTTTAATTATATCACATACTCCAACTATAGTTACGGTCACATCCGGTGGCCTTCATCATGGAGATAAAGCTGCCGCGTCTTGCTTCACGCTGCTAGTTATTTATAAAGTTTGAATCACATTAACAGATGCACCCGCCCTGTTTTATACAAGAAGGCCGGTGTGTTCCGACAGCCGCACTCGATAGCCAGTTCCATTCCAGGCTAGGTGCGTTTCCCATCTTCGATGACACCGTCACTTAAGATGAGGTGAGCTGTGGTCAAACACTTAGCATAACAACCATAAAAAATGCGATATTTATTTTATTTATCTTTTTGAATTGCTAATTGGCGATATTGCTTTATGTAATGGAAGTAAAATGTCTAGCCGGAGTTTTCAGACGCTTCTCTACATTAGCAAACTAGCTATATTACGTTAACAACTATGTTTGAATATGTCTTTAATGTTGATTACGAGCTCAATTCACCTCAGTACGTTTTACTGCGTCTACTCACAGGGTCTTGTTTACGACCATGATTAAGGTCCTCAGAGATCTTTATTAAACCATGTTGTGTCCCATATTGTAGACATTAAATTGAGAGCAATGGGTCAGGATATGGTGGTCAGGTAAGACGAAATTGGGACTTGATAGGGTGGGTGTAAGGAGAAATAGGATGGAAAACTAAAACCCACCCACTACTTTTTTTTGTAACGTCACGCCTTAATTTTGTTTTAAAAATCTTAGTAAATATTATAAATGTGTAGATTTGTATGTTTGTTACTCAATTACGCAAAAACAGCAAAACTAATTTGTATGAAATTTGACACACATTAACACAGAGGAGCTTTTTATATCACAAAAATGTTTGGTTCCTGTGTGATTATTAAAAAAACGAACTACTGGACGTATAGATGCGTTAGATTTGGAATAGTTGCGTCTTATGAACTATTCAGGGATAAAAGGCATTTTTTTTTTATAGTTGTCAAGCTAGGTGATATACCACAGCTCACCTGATGTTAAGTGACGGTGTGGTCGAAGATGGTAAAGCACACCTGGCCTGGAACGGAACTGGCTCTCAAGTGAGGCTGCCGGAACACACTGTTAGATGTTTGGCGATAGATTTTCAACTTGAGGGTGGTAGCTAGCCAGCCGAGTACTAGAAAATACCCTACCACCACGCTATGGTTTTCTCACGATGTTTTCCTTCACCGGCAGCTCAAGCTCTTTGTTGGGGTTTGAACCCACGCCCTTCGGCATGCGAACTGACCGCGCTAACCACTGAGCTATTATGGCTACAATAGGCATCCTTTATCTTAATCTTATAATAAAATAACGCAAGTTTCATGGCTATTGCTTATTTGTTACTTACACATCTGTTATTCCTCTCTAAACCTAACTCTAAGCTTAACGCGAACGAAATCGCGGCCGTAAGCTAGTTATACATGTTTGGAATAAGCCTATTCTATTAATTTGGATTTTTTTTTTAGTCTACTGTTTAGGTGTTTGACCACAGCTATCACCTGATATTACGTGACGGGCTAGGCGTGCTTTACCGTCTTCGAACACATTATAAGTTGTGGTCAAAGATTTAACCTGTCAACGATACAAAAAAAAAGAGAATTAACAGATCACACATACAAAATTATTTGCACATTACACACAGCGCCATCTGACCCCAAACTAAGCAGAGCTTGTGTGATGGAAGTCAGATAACTGATAGAATACATAAATACTTTTTTGTTGTTGTAAATACATACTTATAATACATACAGAACACCCAGACACAGAACAAACATTTGTTTATACCAAACAAACATTTGTCCTTGGCGGGAATCGAACCCGAACCTCGAACCCTACAGCTCAGGCAGACATACTCCCAATGAGCCAACAGGGCTGTCAAATAATAATAATTAAGTAATATTACAATTTTTGATTAGATAATAAAATATTAAGAGGTTTAACATTGTTAACCGAATAAATAACAAAATAATGATCATTTTGCATTGAAAGCCACATGCGTTAAAGTGAATGACGCTGGCCAAATCTGTGCTTCATATTGAAACCATTGCGGTTTCAGTCTACTTAATGGATTTTCAGTAAACGAGTTTGACCACATAACTACTATCCGTATGAATATTAACAATGTTTGTATGTATGTTTCTTTCTTCATCACGCTTGGACAAAATTTGAAATACAGATCCCAACCGGACCAGCTTTGTTTTCAAAACACGACTGCCCAAACAAGCTTAATTTAGAAAGTTAAAAAAACACGAAAATCCATAAATAAGTGAATTATTTTCAAAAAAAAATACAGCCGGTGTCATGAATGATACAAGAATTATAACGGTTCCGTGCATTCGAATCTGCTTAGGTATTTAAAAGTGATGAGGGAATAAAGAAACTCACAACACATACATGAACCGTGAAAACATTACACTCCACCGCACCGCATTACTAGATATTCTGCAAGCAGTAGTGTGTAAACAATACTGTGTTCCGGTTTGGACGGTATTGCAGCTAGCGAAATTACAGGGCTGTTGAGATTAACCATCGAAAGACAGGTGTTATCAGAATCTCTTACCATCATGAGAGCCTCTCTTTCGTCTCAATGCTTTTACATAAACAATTTGAAGAGTATAAAAAATCTATAACCCGACTGCTATATATACATAAAATAGCTATAATTAAAGGAAAAAACTTTTTTAACTAATTTATTATTCATAATCAAATTCAAACATAACTTCAATATATTTTTGTAATCCTCTTTTAATTTCCTTTATTTAGACAACCTTCTTGATAGGAGTAGTTATAAAAAAAAAAAATGTAATACTATTTCGCGCCAAAAATCCACCATCAAGATTAGAAGTAGGTTTAGTGGATCCTTACAATACGAATTAACGCTCATCTCCAGTGCCCGTGTTCTACTTAACCAAAGTTTACGAGGAAACGGTTAGTTATTTATTACCTTAATGATGAAACGTAACGGCAAGTTAACATTTAGCATTGTGTTTCAAACTGTTTAAAACACTAAACATTTTATGAGATTCAGTGCAGACTGTAAATATAATTAAGATAACAACAATTATTTACTGTGACAATTAAATAAAGCTTCCTTCAACCCAAATGAAAATTGTTATCTAGCCGCAAATTATGAGGCCTGTATTTAATTTAATTAAGCTTTAGGTAATAAATGTCGACCCTTGGCCAGCCATAGTTTACAGTAAGTAATCACTTTACGGTCGTATTATCTAACGCTTTGTACAATTGCCTGATAAAGTCACTGAAATGAACATAATGCTTATTTTATACTGTGCCTACTACCCGACGAGTAGTACAATTTTACTACATTCTGATTTATTTATTTTCGAAGATGATAAAGTGCTTTATCCTAGCCTGGAATGGAACTGGCTCTCAAGTGAATTTGCCAGAACACACCGTTAGGTCCTTGGCGGCAAATTTTCAACTTGAGGGTGGTAGCTAGCCAGCCGAGTACTAGAAAATACCCTACCGCTTTGCTATGGTTTCCTCACGATGTTTACCTTCACCGGCAGCTCAAGCCTCAAACTCATTGTTGGAGTTGGAATCCACGCCCTTCGGGGTGTGAACCGACCGCTCTAACCACTGAGCTATCATCGCTAAAACATTTTCCATCTAAGTACAAATAGTACCCACAGTTCGTAGTCGCCGTTTTTATTACAAAATTTCTTCAGAAAACATCTGTTGTGAGCGTTAAAATATTTACTAGGAAGAATTTAGCTAAGTAAATCTAATACTTTTAAACGAGCAATTCTTGTATACATAACTATATGATTATATATATATATATATATACATATATATAATCATATATAATATATAATATAATAATATGTATATATATATATATATATATATATATACATATATATAATCTGAATCTCGGAAACGACTCCAATTTTCATGAAATTTAGTATTCAGGGGTTTTCGGGGGTGATAAATCAATCTAGCTAGGTTACATTTTTAGAAAACGTCGTTATATCCGTGTTTTCAGCCGAGCAAAGCTCGGTCATCCAGGTACTAGGTGTTTAAAAAGCTAAAACTCTTCCTCTGCCATTCTGAAGTTAGTAAAAATCCCCAATGCTAAACCTCTTAAAAAGAGTGCTTACTAAATTAAGTTAGGAATTCCAAGAATAGTCTAGATGTTTTATGTTAGCTTCAGCAATGCAGCTTTTATGCACCGAGTAGGTACTTAAATTTCTAGAAAAAGTTTTTATAGCTTTTGAAAGAAACGTAAAACTATGTTTTAGAACGATTCAAAGTGTGGTTTATATTCGTGTGAATGGTAGGTACACGAAGAATTGAATGCTCGGGATTGGTCGAGATAATAATTATTAGACCTCGAGTAATATATCCATGGGGTAATTTCAGAATAAACGATTTTAATTTTTCAACATTTGCTTTAACTTTTCCGTTGGCTTCTATGAAAAATTAACTCGTGTTTTATCATGAAACTCTCATTAGAGATGAAAGGAATAATTTAACATGTGCTTTCTGTATAATTTAGCTAGAATGAAAAAAATTAAATCTCTTTAAATTTTCTGTTTTTTTTTATGATGACTACGGTTGTGTTTGTTCCCCCTGTGGGTTTCAGCCTTGTCGTTGCGGGGGGGCTGAGTAACTGTGACTTGTCAACACGGTGAAACCAAGCGGAACCCGAGGTTTGGCTGCAACTCCGGGCATTCCCGCGGGCCTGGCTGAAGCGGCCAAGTCCTAGGCGAACGCGCTCCACCGTAGACCGCATCATCGCTTAACATCAGGCGAGTTGGCGTTCAAACGCAAGCCTATTTGTATTATAAAAATATTTAGGTCACCAGTAAACTCTTACAATGAATTACGTTTAACAACCCCCTAGTTTATTTATTCCATAAATAACATTACACTTGGCACTCTCCTTCAGTAAAAGACCTCTCTTACATAAAAAAGTCCGTAATTTTTTCACAGTGGGACATGGCCTCATAAATGTACCTTTATCTGCGGGAGCCGAGACAAAAACGGGACAGAAAAATCCCAGATGTTAAATAAACCACTATGATAAAGACAACATTGTTGCCAAGTTATTCTTTGCGTTTTTATTTCGTCTGATTTGGGAGGCGCGAGAAAAGGTCACCTGGGTCCTGCAGGAATCAACGTAAGGTCTCTAGGTGGAGCTATTGTTTTAGCGGAAATATTGTTTATTGTTCGAAACTGGTTTGCGTTTTATAAGACAACAATACTAAACGCTTATATCTTAAATTAAATTGACTCCTTTGAAATTATGTAAAATCACAAACAAAGCAGAAAAACGAAATCATTGTTTTGACAGCCCTGTGGGGTCATTGGTAGTATATCAGAATCTGCTTCACGATTTGAAGGGCGTGGGTTTGATTGCCACTCAGGACAAACATTGTGTGGTATAAACACATGTTTGTTCTGTGACTGTATGTATTTACAAAAAAAAAAAGTATTTAAGTTATTTTACTATAGCTGACATGCTAGTTGTTTTGACCACACCGTCACTTAACATCAGATGAGCTGTGGTCAAACACCTAGCTTGGCACCATAAATAAAAAGTTAAAAATATAACATTCATTCTACCCTTGTCTTGTTTTATATCTACTATAAACTATAATTTTTTATGTATGTACTTTACTTACTACGCAATTTCTTCGCTATATGTATATTTTTAATTTCTTTATTCTAATATATTCGCGTATGTATCTTATTTATTTTATTCAGTGTTGTGCGTCCCTAAAGGTTAGTTCTGAAAACTAGCGCTGCAGAGAAATCGGCAGCACTAATGCTGAGAACTAACATTTTTTGACGCACTGGACACTACAGCGACAATTTTTATTTATTATCCAATTCTATATAATCTGAATCTCGGAAACGCCTCCAACGATTTTCATGAAAAGTAAGGTTTCGGGGGCGATAAATCGATCTAACTAGGTTTTATTTTTTGAAAACGTCGTCTTATCTGTTTTTTCAGCCAATGAAAAACTGCTACAATATCATTCGCATACGAAGGTAAATTTCGCCGTCATCTACAAGATCGGAAATCAGGCGGTCCCGAATCCAGAAGACCCCGGTTCGAGTCCAGATGATTATTGTTTTCCCTTTTATTCGAGTTCCTTAAAAAATCCGAGCAAAGCTCGGTCATCCAGGTACTTGTTATTTATATGTAGTGTAGTGTGTGTCAAAATAAATGTTTCTTTCTTGCCATAAACAAGTAAAAACAATGAAATACCAACAGTTCAGAAAATCGTTTTCCGCTTCAACTACAGCCAGACTCAGAGGTAGGGTCTCAAGAGGGCGGTCTCATCTTCTTATTGCAGAGTTTTTCCATCAAATCGGTGCCCTTTTTGTCGGGCCCTGTTTCGGCTCGGTTTGAGGATTGGCGACTGAAGACAATGCAAATAATACGCGATAAGGCTGCCTCTTAGACAGCGTTGTGATATTTAGTCCAACGTATCCCGAACCTAAAAGATAACTTTAGAACAAAGAAACGTGTGCAAACGCCCAACCAATATGCGTGTCTTATTCTATTGATGACATTCTAAATAATTATCGTAGGACATTTCAGACTGTGCCATCTAAATCCAAACTAAGCAAAGCTTTTTTTTTAGGATTGACTTATGCTGTTGGCCATTTGGCCTTTACAGCGTCACCGGACAGTGCTAAGCAAAGCTTGTACTATGGGAGCTATATAACTATATAACTGGAGCTATATACACGCGCATATTTCAAGGACGCTTCATGTTTTGGCACATTTCTTTACAGAAAAGAGTAGAAACAAACAATGCAAAGAGAAGGACAAAGAGAGCTACACTTTTAAATTTAGAATGTTAGTTTTCGTATGAAAGAAGTTTCACTCTCAAATTTGACACCATGCAGGTTTATTATGTTTTTCTATTATTTCCACGCGTTTAACTTTTGGAACCCTCTTATTATAGAAATACATAGTAAGTTACGTGAAAAGACAGAAATTTTCAAAATAAATACTAGTAGGTATTTGTTTACGCCTATTACCCCGTACAAGGGCGGCCTTATCACCTAGAGCGATTTCTTCCAGACAACCTTAGGATGGAAATTAAAAGAATAGATATTTAAGTTAGTGTAAAAAAAGCAAATCTCTATCTTTAAACGAGCAATTCTTGTATATATATATATATATATTCTGAATCTCGGAAACGGCTCTAACGATTTTCATGAAATTTTGTATCCAGGGGGTTTCGGGGGCGAAAAATCGATCTAGCTAGGTTTCATTTTCAGAAAACGTCGTTTTATCCATGTTTTCAGCCGAGCAATGCTCGGTCAACCAGGTACTAATTATATAAAATGATAGAGAGAGATTATTTATATATATATACAAACAGTACAACATACATACTATAAATTTAAAAAAAATACATACAATAAATATACAAAGTATATACATATAAAATACAAATATACATTAACATGCAGATAAATAATGTTTATATACTACGCATTCAAACAAAACATTCGCGCCCCAACTGGCTACATACAACAATAAAATACATAAAATCATAGCCTTTGTGCTTTTTATGTATGGATGACTACCCCGTAAGGCCATTTGGTAATAGTTCTGCTCCTTAAGCTCTGTGGGTTCTATTCTCGTCCAGAACAAACATTTAAGTGACGAATATAGATGCTTAATTTGTGTATGGGTGTTTATGTAATAAGTATGTATTTACAAAAATAAACAGTTTTTAAGTATTCTATCAGAAGTCTGGTTTCCATAGTGCAAGCTTTTCTTTGCTTTTGATTTTTGTGTGAAATCTCTACAGATGTGACACGAACTGACTAGACAAACCCAGAATTATACTAACGTTATAAATAAATGTTACAAGTTGAAATACCATCTTTACAATAAACCAAGCACGCATTTTAGAAGGGAATTTCTATTATCTTATTCGTAAGCTTTGCGTGGGTAATACTTTTCGGTAGTACAATCGCCTGGGATCCCAACTTAGACTGCAAAGGTCAGGACTAATCTGATTTCGCGAACTACTAATTGTAAATTATATTAACGTAAATTTTGCTATAAATAAATAATTAATTCTTTGAATAGACTGCAGTCGGCCAGTGAAACGTATATATCAATATCAGCCAGTGATTTGTCGTAATTCAAAATACCTTGATTTAGATGACGCGTTCTTATGATGTAAATGTAGCGATGAGAGCTCAGTGGTTAGCGCGGTCGGTTCGTATGCCAAAGGGCGTGGTATCGAACCCCAACAAAGAGCTTGAGCTGCCGGTGAAGGGAAACATCGTGAGGAAACCATAGCGTGGTGGTAGGGTATTTTCTAGTACTCGGCTGGCTAGCTACCACACCTTTTTTATGGCTGACAGGCTAGGTGATTGACCACAACTCACCTGATATTAAGTGACGGTGTGGTCGAAGATGGTAAAGCACACATAGCCTTGAATAGAACTGGCTCTCTAGTGAGGCTGCCGGAACACACCGTTTGATGCTTGGCGGCAGATTTTCAGCTTGAGGGTAGTAGCTAGCCAGCCGAGTACTAGAAAGTACCCTACCACCACGCTATGGTTTCCTCACGATGTTTTTCCTTCACCGGCAGCTCAAACTCATTGTTGGGGTTTGAACCCACGCCCTTCGGCATTCGAACCGACCGCGCTAACCTCTGAGCTATCATCACTACAAAAAGTCTTGATAGGCACCTGATTGCTAGACTTAATTTGTCAATTTGCCATCGGCATATTTCAAAATTATGTGTTTTTGAATTGAACAACGGACAACGCCGTTTGTAAAAAGCGAAATCATACAAATTGCCTGCGACATATATTAGGTAAACAAATATTAATAATATATTTAAAAAGTTGACAATGGTCACGGACCCCGGTATCTGTGGAGAGCATATCTTAAATAAAAAAAAAAATTGTCGTTGCGTGTCATTGTCAGTCATTAAGAAAATTCCAGTTTCGGTGTAACAGGAAGCTCTTTTATTCCACCTGAATATTCTAAAACAAAACCGTGATAAACCTTTATTGGAGCCCTTAGGAACGTTGTGTCCCAAATTTTGTTCGCAGAATCATTCTTTATTTCAGAAACGGCAGAATATGGAGCAGCAACGAATAAAATTGATCGTAAAAATCATTTTATGGTATCTACCGCTCGATTTTGTTTTTCGCTTCAATTTGCTTTGTGCTTATTTTTATTTTAATATATTTTCTTCTATCATACTTTCTTTGTTTACTGTTTTTTTTCTTCGGACAAATACTTTTACTGTGACAATAACTTGGATACTTGGATCTTTGAAGGGTTCCTTGCTAGTGAAAAGATTCGACAGTTTTTTCCTTCCTTATCGGAGTCAAACAATGGGAAGGGTTTGGCTGGGTGGGGAAAGCCTTGTCAGTCATAGCTATGTTTAGTGTTATAACTTCGGTCATACAATCAGCCAGCTATAATACTTATGAAATAACTATATACTTGTGTCCCGTGGATTTACCTGCGTTGTGATGACAATACATTTATGACGATTAATTGTTTAATTCAAGAATATTTGAGTCATTGTTAAAATGTTTGACTTTTTCTTGCGGGTAGATCACAAGATGGACACGGAACAAACATCTACTTCAACACTTTAATGATTAAATATAGCTTATATTATATACTCTTCGAGAGTGTCAGTCACCTCTTTATTTTTCGTTCAGTTTTGCCGAGTCGTTTGACAATTTTAGGTGCTAGTGTATAACCTCACTAGGCACTATTATCAGTTTAAAAATAACAACACATGCATCACTTTCATAATTCTCTGATAGGAGTACCTGTATCAGGAAAGCCATGATATCTTTGTACCATGGTAAGGGGCCGTCTATTAATCACGTGATGTTTTTTTAACATTTTTTAACCACTCCTTCCCCCTTGGTGACACACGGTGAGGTTTAAGACTAACAACTGGATAAGCATCTTGCAAGTCAGTTGTTGGCACAGTGCTTTGTTAAAGATCAACGTTGGTTTCAACAAGCCACTAGGCGTCAACAATGGACGAAAAAAAAATACACGTGATATATTACTAGTGACCCCCCCAATCCCCCCCCCCCCCCCCGGGGGGTGTCTTACCCCCTTGTGATATTTCGTGAGATTTTCGTGAATTTCAAGCCTCACGTGATTAATGGACGGTCCCTATCTACAAATTTAATAGTATGTAATATATATATTTTATAGCTTGTTATGGTTGACAAGCTAGGTATTTGACCACAGCTCACCTGATGGTAAACGACAGTAACGTGCAGTAAAGTCAAGAAAACGATAAGCTATTTGTAAAACATAGTGAAACTAAACCAACACCACACTCAAACTCAATCACAAAATTGTTTTACAAATTTATCGGTGAAGATTTCATTCTTCCGGATTTGTATCAAATTCTTTAAGTCTCTTAGCAATTCACACAAACGTAAAATACTTTGAAAACTTGTTTATGATAGTTTTATGTCGATACAAACCGTTCAAACGTATACACATTTCTAAAGACATTTGCCCAGAGCAGCCACAGAATGGTTCCGCAAGGCAATTTATTTCATTTCTCTAAAATATATCGAAACCAATTGTCTTGAGAGAACTATTCAGCAACAACAATATATTTGAACACAGTACCCAAACTCAAGATTTGTGAACAACGGTTTAGAAGCAAAATTAACTATGGCATATAAAATTGACGTAATTATTATTAATGAAGTAAAACCTACTTTTTGTTTTCGATAGATGACACTATGTTTTCGACCACAACCGGTGACTTTTTTCGAGGAGTCAAAGGAGTATGACGCGTTTGGTTAATTTGAAGTATCTGACTTAATTAATTGTGAGTAATCTCATATAACACAAACACAAAATCAAAACCACTCTCTGCCGGAGTCTGTGTTCTCTGTTAGATTTAGTATCTTCGAATCTATAGTAAATAGGTTTCTTCAAGGTAAATGAGATCCAACTTAGACTGCACTACTGCTTAACATCAAGCAGGGTGTGGTCAAACGAAAACCTATTTAGAATTAAAAAAAAAAAACAAATACTAGTATTTAAGACCTCAGTTTGGTTTAGAAGCACGTGGCAGTAGATGCGTCGCGCACAAAAGCGAGTACGCCGTTGTAGACCGCGGGCCCAGGAATATACCAACCTCTCTAACCTAACGAGATATTGAGACGGCATCACCAGTTGACTGGTTAGTCGTGACGCATAAGTGTGTGTTTAAAGCGTCGAAGAATTCAATACATTATTTAAATTTGTAAACCTTAATTACTGATTTACAGTGCAAGTGGTACGGTCTAACCAATTGCTTATCTAGCTCCGTACAGTTGCCAACGATTGGCTTTACTCCAAAAAGATACGCTACAGACGACGAAAAGAAGGGTATTCTATAACATTTACATGTGTGCTACAATGAAATGCAAATTGGTAATCACAAGTTTCACGATCTTTATAACTGTTCTACTTATTTGTTTACAGCTGCAAGATGAGTTGATGATATCGTTACTACTGCGGGTCAAACTTGAACCAGATCAGCACAAGAGCGAAGCAGATGACATAGCAAGGGAAACGCATATACCGTCTTTAACAGTGGAATGAAGAAGACTGTGAAAGATGATGATGGATGATTACTAAATTCAAAAAGAAAATGCATCGAATTATAGCAGAATTTATGAATCAAATCTCTTTTAGTACATGAATATTAAAAAGTAAATTAAATTAATTTAGAAGATCGCTATCGATAGGAATAAGGTAACTAAGTATTTACTTTGCATTTTGCCCAGTAATCGCAAATAACCTTATAAAGCTATGCAAATAAACATCATTTGGTACATCTACTGTGGAACTTTTTTTTAATGGTTGATTAGCTAGGTGTTTGATCACAGCTTACCTGAAGTTAAGTGACGTTGAAGTCGAAGATGGTAAAGCACACCTAGCCTGGAATATAATTGACTCTCAAGCTCAACTCTGGCAGATGGAACACACCGATAGGTGCTTGGCGACAAATTTTCAATTTGAGGGTGGTCGCTAGTCAACTAGGGTATAAAAAATACCCTAAAACCATGATATGGTTTCCTACGATGTTTGTCACGATTGCGGTAGTGGTCCAGTCGCTGTCGTAAGCCGCGTATGTCATGGGAAAATGTTTGATTAATAAACACAAAACAGAAGTAGATTCGATAAATAGTTCAATTAATCCATCTATTCGAATCTTTACTTTAAGAATATTTTGATGGCACCAGAACCATCGCGTATTTTTCAGTTTAACGATATTTTTTTGACTTTCATCGAGCTATAAAGTTTTACGACTGAAAATTTCCATACCCATCATTCTGGTGTTCAGATATTTATAAACCAAGTAAGTTATATATTTTTTCCATGTTCAAACACAAAGTTAAAACATAATTCAATTTTCAATTCATGAAAAGGCGGAGAGAGTTTCCAAATATTTTTTTTTATCGTGAGACGACTTTTAGGCTTCGCAATTTTATTAAGTGTTTTAATTTATATCTATATATTTTTTTATTTAAAAACAAACCTTTTTTTCTATCATCATCTCAGCCGTAGGATGTCCACCGCAGGACATAGGCTTCCCCCATTGACTTCCATAAAGACTGGTTGGAAACGGCTCGCATCCAGCGCGTTCCTGCGGTCTTTTGTAGGTCGTTTGTACGCTGCGCTTGCCGGTCCGTGGTCTCCAACTCCAGAACTTTGCAGCCCTATCGGCCATCAGCTCTGCGTGCTATGTGCCTTGCCCACTGCCACATCAACTTGCTAATCCGTTGGGCTATGTCGGTAACTTCGGTTCGTCTACGGATCTCCTCATTTCTGATTCGATCTCGTAGGGAAACTCCGAGCATAGCCGTTTTTAATATTATAAATGTGAAAGTTTATATGTTTGGATGTCGGTGTCTGGCAAAAACGGCTGAACGGATTTTAATGACATTTGGCACACATGTAGTATTTTCCTGGCTTAACATATAACACTTTTTATAACAGAAAAACTACTAATCTTATACATGTGAAAGTTTGTATGTTTATATTTTTGTTACTCGATCGATGAATGAATTTTTATTACCAGGATTAACATACAGGATAATTATCATTTTGGAAAATGTTAGCTTACTAAAGATTAAAGTATTTCTTTGCGAGGATAACAGAATTATTAACTTTTCGTAAATTCTGAGAATTAAATATATTTTTTTTGTTAAATTCCACTCGGACCAAGTCGCGTGTAAAACTTCGTTAACCGAAAAAAAAAAGTTTGTTCCGATAATTGTGACCCCATTGTACTGATGATCGACAGCATTTTTTTTTTGTATTTTGTAATAACAAATGTGTTCGCGACGTAATATAGAACCTTAAATAACATATAAAGAACACATTTACACCTTACATATCGTAAAACAAAAAATTGCTCAACAGATGTAAGAAAAACAGCAATCATAGAATGAAACTCAATAAAACCGCTTTTCAAGCGTCTACAAAAATAGCAATTTGGAATGGAATAGTGAACCAAGTTAAAAGGTTGCTTTATAAAAAGAACTTTCAGATAGTGCGATGCGATTTTTGATTCGTGTATTTACTTACCTAATCGGATATCGAGTCGCGGACGTATATTTAGTTGCACATCCATAAAGTCGCCCAAGAATTACTATTCTTACTTTTTTATTTGTAACTAGCTTCGTCCGCGTGGAATTTAACAAAATATGTCAAAATATGTTTTGTTATATCTCAAAGAGATTAATTAGGCAGCGTTTTCGATGAAAAGTCCCAGATGGTTTGAATTTTCCGACATTTCCAACAATTATCATATTTCAGCCAATTTACACAAAACCTTGACAAATAATATACCTAAACCTTCCTCATGAATCACTCTATCTATTGGTGAAACTTGCATGATAATCCGTTCAGTAGTTTTTAAGTTTATCGCGAATAGATAGATGGATAGACAGACAGACGCGGCGGACAACATTGTTTTATAATATGTAGGGATAAAACAAACAACACGCTTTTCTGATGGTAATAGATAACATCTTTCGATGAGCATTGCAGCGATACCCAGAACTTTCAGTAGCAAAAAAAAGTAGGGAACGCTGCTTTGACGTTCATTACTTTGAGACTGGATGGTTAGTCTCAATATCCCTGTAATTTCGCTAGCTGCAGTACCCTTCAAGGCGGAACACAGTAATGTTTACACACTTCTGCTTTCTCCATCTCTTCTTCTTTCACCATGAGGAGAAAGACTCGTTCGTCTTATGACTAAAAAAAAATTTAGTCGTTTATTCTAAAGAATCAGTAAAAAGGCTCCGTGTAATTTTCTATCGTAGAAAATATTCCAGATTTCATTTAGATTGCATACGTGTTTCTTTGACTTGGTAAAACGAAATCGACTTTAAAAGTACATTTGCGTATTTAAAGAAGCAAAAATATATAAATAAAATACCTGCGTACTTGAGTACGAGTCACTGGAACGAAAGAGTTGACAGTTTAAGGACTCAATTACTGTAAAGCGGGTGCCAATGGTAGTAAATAAAAAAGACGTAAAGGACTCGAGAAATCTTCATTGTGCTTTATATAAAAGGCGGCAATCAATCAGACGGTTTTTTTATGTACAGGTAAGTCAAACAGTTGGTAAGAGATAACGCCTGTCCACGACCATTGCAGCGATACACAGAACTTTGATTAGCAAAACAAAGTCCAGAGCATCGCTGCTTTAGCGCACATTACTTTGAGATTTTCGATGATTAGTCTCCTGAACAGTCCTGTAATTTCGCTAGTTGCAGTATCCTTAAAACCGGAACGTTTTTTCACTATTGCTTGGCGGCAAAATATTTGATACTGCAGTGGTACCTACCTAGACGACTCTTTATATTATACTAGTATACTTGGTTTGCCTGATGGTAAGCTCGCCGTCTACTATAGACTCCTGCAACATTAGGTTTGTTGTCAATCCGTTGCCAACCCAAGCAAAGTTGATTTTATATAAGTGAGAGAAGTGTATAGACGCCCTTTTTAAAATGCTTCATGTTGTAACTCCGCAGAAAGAGGAGTTCCTCGTAGGGAGGGCATTCCGTATCTTACTCTAGTGCGCGGAAGGAATGAGCACCAAAACAGACCGGTATTTTGCGTGGTGGTAGGGTACTTTCTAGTACTCGGCTGGCTCAAGTTGAAAGTCTGCCGCCAAGCATCTAACAGTGTGTTCCGGCAGCCTCACTTGAGAGCCAGTACCATTCCAGGCTAGGTGTGCTTTACCATCTTCGACCACACCGTCACATAACAGGTGAGCTGTGTCAGGTGAGCTGTGGTCAAACACCTAGCCTGTCATCAATAAGAAAAAATAAAGATTTTCAGATTTGCTAAATGTGGGGACTACCCACATTACCCGTTTGTCGTGGACGTACCCCAGTGTTCGTAGCAACGGTTCTTGTCTACCTTCTTGATGCGAACAGTCCATGCAACTCATTTCCTATGAACTACAGTTGGGATGTTTTTAAGGTGAGTAAATAGATTTCTTCTAAATCAACGTGCTCAATCCTCGGCAGCAACGTCGCTTCCCATCAGGCGAGTTGGTGGCGAAACAGAGATTTACTATATAAAATTAAAATTATTTTTATTATTTACAAATTATCTTTAGTAAATAATAAAAATAATTCTAATAATTTAGTCGTATGAAATAAATACACAAAAAAACCGGCCAAGTGCGAGTCAGACTCGCGCACGAAGGGTTCCGTACCATTATCTATGAAAAAGGCAAAAAAATTGCGTTTGTTGTATGGGAGCCCCCCTTAAATATTTATTTTATTTTGTTTTTAGTATTTGTTTTTATAGCGGCAACAGAAATACATAATTTGTGAAAATTTCAACTGTGTAGCTATCGCGGTTCTTGAGATACAGCCTGGTGACAGACAGACAGACAGACAGCGAAGTCTTAGTAATAGGGTCCCGTTTTTATCCTTTAGGTACAGAACCCTAACAAACATGTTACATGAAACAAAAACCCACATAAACATGTTTTTCATAATTATAATTGTTTTATAAAACGTTCAATAACATTTTTAATAAAAGTTTTGGCATCTACCACCTTCAACAATTTTGGCACAAACCCTAACCACAGAACTAATAACAGAAGCAACTAAAATTAATTTGGTATTGTATACTAACATGAACTTTGGTAATAAAATCAACTGGGTTACTAAAACCAGGTAAAAGATAGGATTTTAAGCCAAATAAATCGTACATAGCTTTTATTATGCCAATGAAAATATTTTCTTAGTTCAGTTTTTCAACATCACCTAAATTAGAGCGACTGCAAAGAAAAAGACGCTATAGCGCTTCAAATCAGGCTTAATTATTTTAAAATTTGGTATCACATCATCAGCCATTCTATGTCCACTGCTGGGCATAGGCCTCCTCCTATGGGGGTTTCGCCAATACTCGCCACGCTTGGCAGGCGGGTTGGCGAGCGCAGTTAGGTGTGATTGTTCAAGGAAGACGCTGCTGCCCATCTTCCGGATTACATCGCTATAATATGGGATCCGCATGAAGAGAAATATAAGCTCATGATCGAACGAGTTCAAAAGAGGTTCGCTCGTTACCTTTACAAAAAACTCTATGGATATTATCCTTTTTTGTATCCGTCTCTGTTCGTGAATGGAATGGTGGGCATCAATACGCTCGAATTAAGGAGGAAATGCGCTTTGCTTTTGCATTATTATGAGCTAGTAAATGGCTTGCTGGATAATCCGAGTGCGCTAGCGCGCGTGTCTCTGGCGGTGCCGGGGCGGGTGCGGGAGGCGCGCACGTGCTGCGCGCGGCGGCTGTTCGCCGTGCCGGGCGTGCGCACCGAAACGGCGCAGTACGCTCCCACAGCACTCGCCATTACTCTGCTCAACGACATGATTGCTCAGATCCCGGATCTTGATATTTTTTTCTCTAGACCTAGTTTTTTTTTAGTATGTTGTATTAATTTTTTTTGTAATTCGAATTACTATAAATTTAAGTATTTGTAAATGTATGTAATCTAGCCCACTGTGCGCTTTGGATTCTCTGTAAGCACAGTGGGCAATTGAATTAAATAAATAAATAAATAATAAATAAATCCCTTAGCAACTTACGGCAACCACCGGTAGAGAGGGTGGGGTACTATTCTTACGCCGGCACCACCACGGCAATTGGCAGTTTGGTATAGAGAGTACTATTTCTCCCAAATTAACAAAAAATTAACTACATACAACTATCTAATAATAAAAAATTGAAGGCGTTTTAAAAACATCTTCAATTTTTTATTGTCAATATTATAGATAACAAGTGCGAGTCGGACTCGCGCACGAAGAGTTCCGTACCATTATCTATGAAAAAGGCAAAAAAATCGCGTTTGTTGGATGGGAGCCCTTGAATATTTATTTTATTTTGTTTTTAGTATTTGTTGTTATAGCGGCAACAGAAATACATAATTTGTGAAAATTTCTACTGTCTAGCTATCGTGGTTCTTGAGATAAAGCCTGGTGACAGACAGACGGACGGATAGACAGACAGCGAAGTCTTAGTAACAGGGTTTTTACCCTTTGGGTACGGAACCCTAGAAATGACCAGATCAAAGCCTCACTTGAAAGTCAATTTCTTTCTAGGATAGGTGTGCTTGCTATCTTCGATCATATCGTCACCTAGTATCAGTTGAACTGTCAAAAAACACCTAGTTTGTCAACCGTACAAAAAAGTTAAGAAACTTACCCTACTTTGCAGTCAAACTGTCCGTCTAAGTATTTAGGTTTAATATTTCTCCGCATTAAATTTGGGAAAAATTACCCAATTTCGGCGCTTCGGCGTGAGGACGGTTTGGTGATACATCATTTTTATGTGAGGTTTCGGTGGTGTAACCAAATATTTGTATTGTCTGGAAGAGTAACGCACATTCCGCGGATTTATATCCAACCTTTTTCTATTAGGGATGGCATAAATCGCAAAAAAGAATTATTTTTTCTTTCTCTCTGATTGTTTTTACATAAGCCTCGTGAGGGTCCAGGAAATCGGGTTAAGTGTAACATTTAAACTTTATTCGAACGAAATGAAACAAAACAAAAAAAAATTGGTGGAAGTTTTTTTTTTCCTGTGATTTGCTCAATTAATTCAAAATAAGTAAAAACATTTCCGACAAAATGATTGAAACATCAGGTTTAAAAATGTATTTCCTTTTTAGGGTTCCGTACTCAAAGGGTAAAAACAGGACCCCATTACTAAGACTTCGCTGTATTGTATTGTATTGTATTGTATTTAATTTACATTCCATTGGAACATCAAGAACACTTGGACATGTCAGGTAACAGAAAAATCAACAAATAAATAATTAATAAAATATTAAATAAGCTGCTGTAAAGAGGCATTGTCATTATTTACACTATTTTCACTTACAATTAAAATTAAAATATTACTAATACTAATAATAATTAATAGTCATATTACAAATTTATATCGTTCAAGATTGACCTGTTCGGAGCTAGACAACTTCCATGCGTTTCTGTCTTCAGTATAATGTTTCAATTTATAATAAGCCTTAAGTGTAACATTTAATTTTAACAATTATTTTATATTTGTCTGTCACTAGGCTGTATCTTAAGGGCCGGGATAGCTAGACAGTTGAAATTTTTACAAATTATGTATTTCTGTTGCCGCTACAATAACGAATACTAAAAACAAAATAAAAATAAATATTTAAAGGGGGCTTCCATACAACAAACGCGATTTTTTTGCCTTTTTCATAATCTTTACATTACCTTTTTCAGAGCTTAGTTACTCCAAACATAACCAAATAACATAATTACGCCTTGAAGTAGCTTCTCGAAACAGCAATGGTACTAAAACACAATAAGAACTATTTAGAAGTGGTAATAATAAAAGAGAACCTTCTCCATAAGTAATGCGAAGCCAATATCAGAAAGTTAGTTTCCAAAGAGTGGTCACGATCGAACCCCCACTTCTGAACTAACTTCGAAACTAAATTGAGCGCGTTTCTGTACTTTTTTGTTCGCGATAATCCGTTGAATGGGGGTTTGTAAAAGGTATGATCGGCGGCAGCCCACATCTTCGAGAACACGTTCTATTTATTGTTCTTCGAAAATTATCTTCTTGGAAGTTGTTACATACTCCTTGACACTTAATTTCTTTTTCTTTATTGACTTACTAGTTAATGTTCGCGACCTTCCTTAAAGGACTTGTTACATAAAAGAATACCATACAGTCTATTTTTCTTTATTTATGGCATCGCATTTATAGCATTCTGCCAGTGTCAAGTATAAAGAATATCATATAGTCCATTTTTATTTTATTTATGGCATCGCATTTATAGCATTCTGTCAGTGTCAAGTATAAAGAATATCATACAGTCCATTTTTATTTTATTTATGGCATCGCATTTATAGCATTCTGCCAGTGTCAAGTATAAAGAATATCATATAGTCCATTTTTATTTTATTTATGGCATCGCATTTATAGCATTCTGCCAGTGTCAAGTATAAAGAATATCATACAGTCCATTTTTATTTTATTTATGGCATCGCATTTATAGCATTCTGCCAGTGTCAAGTATAAAGAATATCATACAGTCCATTTTTATTTTATTTATGGCATCGCATTTATAGCATTCTGCCAGTGTCAAGTATAAAGAATATCATATAGTCCATTTTTATTTTATTTATGGCATCGCATTTATAGCATTCTGCCAGTGTCAAGTATAAAGAATATCATACAGTCCATTTTTATTTTATTTATGGCATCGCATTTATAGCATTCTGTCAGTGTCAAGTATATTTTATTATGAAGCGTGAAAATCAAGTAAATAGAAGTCTTCATACAGAGTAGGTATAGATACTTTTACTTGGTGAGGTCGTCTAGATAGGTACCACCGCATTATCAGATATACTGCCGCCAAGTAGTAGTGTGTAAACATTCGTGTGTTCCGGTTTGAATGGTAGTGCAAACTAGGGAAATTACGGGTCTATCGAGATAACCATCAAAAGTCTCAAAGTAATGTGCGCTAAAGCAGCGTCTTGGTCTTTATTTTGTTACTCAAGGGTTTGTTGTCAAACCGTAACACAGTAATGCTTACACACTACTACGCGGCAGCAGAAAATGAGATACTACTATTATATCTACGTAAACGAGCTCCTACTAAGGAGTTCTACGACCTAGCAGAAGTAGTTGACCTAACTTAAAATATTCCAAAAATGTTTGGCATGCAGTAACGTTAAATAATTAAACTACACGATATTAAAGAAATGCCGACACATTTCTATAAAACCTGCTAATAAAATTACCAGAATTTAAACAAAAGTGTGCCCGTCCATTATAGCCGTACCAAGTAAATTAGACTTTAAGGCTTAGCCATTAAACCCTAAAATGAACAACCGGTTTAAATAATAATAGTTATTAATACAATGAATGACATTTCCAGCACCTGCCGTAACAGTATTGTTATCTGGTTTGCTCGACCATTCAGTAACAGTTCGACTTTGTACAAGAGAACACCTGTTATATTCTCGAAAGTGGTTCAGTTGTGAATATTTAGGAATTGTTTTGTTTCAACCGTGTTTTGTTTTTGGATCTGGAGTTTGAGGTATTTTTTTTAATTTTGTTATTTAATTCTAGGTGTTGGGTAGCTGGTACTTTGGTAAAATTTTAGGCTTATAAAGACTAGCTTGATCATATTAATAACCTATGTAAGCTTTTACCAGTTATTAGGTACCCAAAAAGCCCAATGGAATTATCAATCATCACTACATATTATAAAACAAAGCCGTCCGCCGCGTCTGTCTGTTCGCGATAAACTTAAATACTACTGAACGGATTATCATGCGAGTTTTACCAATATATAGAGTGATTCATGAGGAAGGCTTAGGTATATTATTTGCCAAGGTTTTGTGTAAATTGGTTGAAACATGATGATAAATGTTGAAAGTGACGGATAATGTCAAGCCACCTGGGAGTTTTTATCGAAAACGCTGCTATTCCTCTTTTATAGATTTACAAAAAGGTCCGCGGTGGCATATATCTACCTTTTATGGATAGCTTACTATACTCATTCTTACTACCCGTGCGAAGTCGGGGCGCATCACTAGTGGTTACTAAATCCTATTTTTTTGTTGTTGTTTAGTTAACAAAAGCTTTTAAAATCAATGAAAGACTAATTTAGCTTAACTTTTTTGTCTTGTTGTTATCATAATAATAAATATAAAAATTGTGTTTTAACTCTCGACGAAAACACAACGGAGTGTTATAAGTTTGACGTGTCTGTGTGTGTGTCTGTCTGTCTGTGGCATCGTAGCTCCCGAACGGATGATTTTTTTATATTTATAATATGTTTAGTATTTATTTGTCAGTAAATACGTTATTGACATATCTTTGCAGGGTGATTGAAAAATTTGTTATTCTAACGCAGTCTTAACAAAAGTCAGTTCTAACGCATAGCCAGTTTTTAAAAAAAACTTATATGTCCGCTTTTGAACACCTCTCGTCTAATTGTAAGCTATGATCTATATTTTTTTTATTTATTTAAAATGTAATGTGACGAACGAGACGCTCTCCTGAGTAAGAGACAACGCCTGTCAATGACCACCACAATGATACACAGAACTTTGAGTAGCAAAACAAAGTCCAGTGCATCGCCGCTTTGGCGCTTACCACTTTGAGACATTTGATGGTTAGTCTCAACAGCCCAGTAATTTCGCTAGCTATAGTGCCCTTCAAATGGAAACACAGCTGTACACATTACTGCTTGGCGGCAGAATATCTGGTATTGCGGTGGTACCTACCTAGACGACCTCCTGCTAAGGAGATCTACTACCAAGTATATGTCGCTCAATGACAATGGCTTCTGTTATAACGTATCATACAGAGCAAATTTTAATAATGTACAATTTTAAAAACAATTTTATTATTGATTTATGTTGTAAGGCAGTGGACGCCATACATTGATACTTTTACCCAACAATCGTCAGTTGAATAGAAACTCACATAATGACATTCCATTGTCACAAATAAAACACAACCCACACGTTAGAGCGATCGATACTCTCACAGGTAAGGTCATCAGAACAATAACATTGTTATTACCCATGTGACCGACCGTTGTATAAAAACATCCCTTCTATTGACTAAATACTCCACGTGTAAATTCATTATGCTTTCTAGAAAAACTCATCCATTACACAACTACTTTACTCAATTGACTTCTAATGCCCGTCAGACTAAATGATTAAAATTAAAAATTCAAGTGTAATTTAATTAAGTTCTTATACAATTTAGACTAATAGGTGATTAACTGAAAGCTACTTCATTAACTTCAATACTTAAGTAGCGCAATTTTAATGTTTTACCCATTCACACGTTTCATTGCTTCAGATTCAGAGCGGTGTAATGGCGGAGGGCGCGAAAGACAATATCTTGCAACCGACGTCGCTCCACGAGGCAATAAACATTATTAAATTCCTCAAAACGTCACATAAACAGGAGATCGCGAGACTCAAGGAAGCATACACGAAACAGGCTGAAGTTATAAAGAAATTGGAATCGAACAGAAAAAAAGAATTGGAATTCTTATCCAGCGAGCTGCACAAATACGAAGTGAATTTGGCGCTGCGCACGGAATCGGTTGCTGAACAACTCGCACAAAAGGACATCATTATAAAGAAACAAGCCGATACGATCGAGGAACTGAACAAAAAGTTGAATTTACAAAACGAATTCACGAACAGCGTGCCAGAAATAAACATACTTATCGATTCGAATTCAGACTCAGGTATAGCGTTAGAGCACGACGATACTCACGCTAAAACGGAGGTCACAATAGAAGCTAAGCCGACCAGAAAATGTAGCAGGAAGTTCGGTGAAACGATAAGTTTTCTCCGCAGTAGAGTTGATTTCTCCCCAATGAAGTACAAGCCGTCGAACCGTGACGCCGCCAAAAAGAAGGAGGAAAAGAAAAATTTGCTGCAAGTTCCTGTTACAAATCACAGAGCATTAGGCCGTCAATTAAATAATGGGAAATCATTAAGCGACGATGATAGACGACCGGTTTCTATGGATGATTCAGTGTATTCAGACGGTGGTGTAGAACCTGTCATAATAAGACCTACTAAAATGAATGACAGTATGAATAATCACTTTTCCGATGATGGCAGTGAAGACACTAGTGAAGAATTATTCGATAGAGTTATGACACGAAGTAGCATTAGAAGATCGGTGAAGGCGAACCCTAAATATAAGAAAATCAATAGGTGTAAGTCGAAACTGTTAGAGCAAGTTAAAATTAATATCGTAGATTAGAAATAGTTTAGCTATTTTAGATGTAAAAATGTAATTTAAGTAAACTTTATGAGATTTAAGAGGCTGAAATAAAAATTGTCAAGAGTTTTTTTGTTTTTGTTTTTCAACTCATTTACCTACTAAAACCTGTTTATCCAGTAAAATTGCCTTTATAGAATTCTTTACGTAGCTTGAGAAAAATAATTCTAGTTCATTTGATTTGTCAGCCATCTTTTTACAACACTTATTACAATTAGGTTACTTTTATTATTTCATACAGCAAATATTTACTCACCTGTATCACAATCAAGAAATGGCTGTGTCAACTTGAGTAATAAAACCAGTATTTCTTTAT
The DNA here is from genome assembly GCA_950106695.1 of Biston stratarius. Classification (NCBI taxonomy): domain Eukaryota; kingdom Metazoa; phylum Arthropoda; class Insecta; order Lepidoptera; family Geometridae; genus Biston; species Biston stratarius. The sequence continues at coordinate 40,780,624 of OX467106.1, read as the reverse complement.
TTATTTGGTAGTAATAAAATAATTATAGCTGTTTTAAAGTCCTGTGGGAATCTCAGAGGCATCTCAAGTCTCGATCATTTTATTAGCAGGTTATAGGGTAACGTTAACGGTAGTGCTACGTGGAAAGGAGGTTTTAGTAAGTACTCATCATTGTTTGTCATGAAAAAAAGGCTTCTTTGTAGTGAAGTTAAAATTTATTTGCGATGTAATGATTAAATGACGACTTTGAGTGTTTTAAACCTGATTAAATTCTTACGGCACGCTAATTTATAAGTCAGAAAATTTTACGTTTAAATCACATACTTCGCAAAAATATTACAAATTCCCAATATTAGATTTACTGTGACGTCACTGAAGGATACGTGGAGTACTAAAACATATCGATGCACATCTCGTTGTCAAATTAATCATTAGACATCTCAACATCAAATGAAAAATTTAACATACGAACATGGACTACTAAAATCACATCCTACCTTTTTGTGTAGTCAGTTAAGAAATAGACATAATATTCAGGATATTTCAAAGTCTCGTCCAGAATTGATTTATGCTCCAAGCCAGCCGTAAGGGTTATGTTTGCATTCCGTCCGGGATCGCGGCCGTGCATGTATTTCTCAAATCCAATGTCCCGTAGCTTAGTCCCGAAATGCGTGTTTAATGCATCGACGATACTATTTGAAGAATAAAATGTAGCATGGTAAAAATAGCAAATTAATTTCTCCTCTTTATTTACATTGCTGAAAAGAGTATTAAATTTGCGTTGGTAAGACAATATTTTGTAGCGATGATAGATCAGTGGTTAGCGGGGTCGGTTAACACCGGGTGGTTAAAGGACGTGGGTTCAAACACCAACAAAGCTTGAGCAGCTGGTGAAGGTGGAAGCTGGAAAAACAGCATAGTGGTAGGATATTTTCTAGTAATCTACTTGTACCACCCACAAATTAAAAAAATTGCGGCCAAGCTCTCTGACAGTCTCAGTTGCGAGCCTAAGAGTTATCGAGTTATAATATAGTTATTTATTTATTGTATTTATCATTATCATTTATAATAATATCATTGGAGCTTGGCATTATGTGATTAACTATATATTTAATCTAATCTTTTTAACTTTGACACGTAAATTACCACAAAGGAATATAAATATGTGTCAGTTCCATTCCAGGCCACACAGTATAAACTGAGCTATCATCTGAACTGAGCCATCATAGCACATAACGAACGAAGCCACATAAACGAATTATGTGTAACATAAAAATTATATTGTTTTATATAGAATGTATAATTATTTATTCACTTATTATTTTTAAGTTATTTGCTTGTATCGTTTCTAGTTACTTATGGCCAATAAATATTACTGATTACATTACTCATGTCTGAATTAGGATCTGGCCCTCAAGTAGGGGTGAATCATTAGACCGGGACTCGTCTAATGATTCACCCCTAATTCGTCTAATCATTCAGACAAAATCGTCTCTAGCAAGTTACACGATTTTGAACATAAAGCGTATACTGTTTTCCATCTATTTGCAGTCTCGCATATATCGCTGAAAAGTACATCTAACTTTATATAGCCCCAAAATATATGCAAGGTCAGGCCCCCAAACGGAATATAAACATCAACCGGGGTACGGTCAGGGGCATAAAATAAATCATCCTAGACTCAACGTTATCAATAAACAAGCATGGTGCCTTCAGAACTTACGCAGGCCTTTGTGAGGAATTGAACGTGTTTTTAAAATAGGTCTGCAGAACAGACCTATTGTAAAAACACGTCCTTGGTACTGAGTTGATGTTTGTCTTCTTATGTCTCTTTGCCTCTACTAGTATTTACAGTTATAAGATTAAAAAGAAACAAATTAGGTTTGCATTTAGAAATAATCTTAGCAAATCTTATAAACGGATTATGAACGATATGCTATTTTCATGTGTTTATTATTGTTTATATAACTAAATATTGTTATTATTGACAAAGAAACTATTTTTTTAAATATTTGACATTTTTGGTGTTTGTCCACAGCTCACTTGATGTTAAGTGACGGTGTGGTGGGAGATCGTAAACACACCTAGTCTGGAATGGAATTGGCTCACAAGCGAAGCTACCTGAACACACCATTAGTTGCTTGGCAGCAGATTTTCTACTTGAGGGTGGTAGCTACCCTACCCTACCACCACGCTATTTTCCTTCACCAGCAGCTCAAGTTCATTGTTGAGGCTTAAACCCACGCCCTTCGGCGTGTGAACCGGCCGCGTTGACCACTGAGCTATCATCGCTACAAAAACATAGATCGGATCACACTTCATGTTAAAAATTTGCCGCCAAGTATCTAACTGTGTGTTCCGCCAGCCTCACTTAAGACTCAGTTCCATTCCAGCTTAGATGTGCATTACCATCTTAGACCATTCTGTCACTTAACATCAGGTGAGTTGTGGTCTAACACATACATAGCTTGTCAAAAATAAAAACTATTTATTTTTTATTTTTCACAAGCTATGTATATAAAATAAACTCTTTACAAAAATTAAAATCACTTCAGTATTCTCAACATCTCCTCGCCTTAAAAACATTCACAAAACTAGTTAAACGGCAAAGTTAAATTGTTTAGTAAATGCAAAAGCGCCCGAAGTATGGCAGAACATGATTCTAACTGTACACAAATTGAATTGTTACTTCACAAGCTATTGTGAACACTGAAACGGGGATTAGTTGAATATTTTGTTCAAATATATTTACGAAGAAGTTTTAATATATTATATACACGTCGATTTATTTCCATTTTTTTAAAGTAAAGTTTTTAATAGTTACGAATTCGGTGAGTGTGCCTTAGAATTGCATAATTTGGTTCCACTTGCCCCTTTTTAGGTGGATATTCCCCATGTTCGGACTAAACGCTTCGATTTACGTATAGCGAGGATGTGGATCCTTCTGCCGGCGTCTGTTTTTCCTGCGAAATACAACTAGGGTGTCTTTAAATTCAGAGTAAACTGTTTTTTTATAGGTAAGCGTGCTTCATCTTAGACTGCATCCTGCTTAAAATCAGACAAGGCGTGGTCAAACGACACAGGAAGCACGAGCTTTCAAATAAAAAAAGAATCATAAAAATAGGTTCACCCAGTCAAAAGTTCTAACGTAACAAACATAAAAAAACCAGTTGAATTGAGTACCTCCTTCTTTTTTAAAGTCAGTTAAAAAAGTATAAAAGTATTCTATCAGTTTATCTGGTTCACATAGTACAAGCTTTGCTTAGTTTGAGGCTAGATGGCGCTGTGTGAAAAGTCCTACGACATTTATTTATTTTAATTTTATAATGCCACTCAGTTTTAAGCTTCCGAGTATTCATAAACCTACTTACCTACCCAACACATCCCAGTAAATTATTATTTTACATGAAATCTTTTTCATTACGCTATATTTCAGGAATACCTTACATTGCCCATTTTAGGCACAATATTTATGATCATACATATTTAACAGTACTTATAAATCATAGATAAAATATCCGAACAATATTTATTTAGGTACCTAACTAACGGCAGCCATTTAAAGATTTATTTATTGCAATAAAATATAGCGAATTAGTAGCCTTGATGAAATTCAGCTAGCGATTAAGTAGCACGTGCACTATTCACGGCACGGTGCTAACGGTGCCCAAGCACAGGGCGCAGAAATTCCCATGCGTGGTAGTAGCATACACACATTTTTTTCGCGTATTTTAACCTACAACTATAAAATTTGGCAAGAAGCATTGTCAATCTTATAGTACACAAAAAGGAAAAATCCGACAACTGTACAGTTTAATTTAATCACAAAAAATAGGCTCTTTATGCAAGGAATGAGGGTCCAAATTTTATAGTGAGTTAAGCGTATCATGTGGGGTATCATATCTAAGAGCTTCATTAGCACAAGCTAAAACCGGCTTTTGATTATTTTTACGATGTGTAATTTCAGATAAAACTCGTAATAAATTTCAACACTCAATTCCCGAACTATTTATTATATTATACCTACTAGTTTGTACGGAGCCCTCAGCGGGCGAGTCTGACTCGCACTTGTCCGTTCTTTTTATTGTAATTTTCTTATCTTAGTTTTGTAAACACACCAACCTCAAAAAATAAAACCTATTATCGTTTTAGAATTCAATATTATAACGTTGTATATGTATGTAGTACGTATGTCAATTTGCCTATTTGTTTCGATGTACATAATCGGTTACTAATCGATTAAATCTACGTCTTTACTATAAATTTAGAACAGTAGGTTTGGCTTTGGTTCATTCGTTTATAAATATTATTTGCCATATCCAAGACTCGTAGATCGTAAACGCATCGCCAATGGCCAGAGTAATGGAGCGACAGGCGACAAAGTTCTGGACGCCAGGATGACACCAAACTTTTCACTCTGTACCTATATGCTGATTTTCTGCTGGTATGTTTATGCACTGCTTTGGGGATAGTCTGTGGCAAAACTTAGTTTAGGTGCTGTCAACAGGAAATCTGGAGTTTTGGCGGGAACACGGAAAGAGTCGTGTCGCCCCATTGTATATTTTCACAACTAGTGTCTTTTCGAGTGTTTATGTATAACAATAGTGGTTTTTTATTCATAAAGTGCCGAATTACAAGCGCAAGTGTGGGAAAGTGATATAATGTGGTAAAACATCGTGTTGCTTCCAATACTCCATTAAAGCTTATAGTAAAGTCGCTACTACTTTACTAAAGCATGACTAGATTTGATAGGCACGATCTGTACTTGAAAAATACTAGACTTTGACTATAAAGATAAATAAGCTAAAAACTGACAACTGCACGCATACAGAAACATTGAAACTGGATATTGAACTGCACAGAGTGCAATGCCAAGATGAAAAAGAAAAAGTAACAGGAAACCTGTGTGGTATCTTGTTATTTATACAGGTTGCGCCGAACGATAGTACTAAGTCTAAAGTGGTAATTCTAAAGGAATAAATTTCACTATACAAATCTGAAATTGTTTTAAAGTAGACATTGACTTTTGACGATACGGAGTAATGTATGATAGATTTCCATAAAGACCGGTTGGAAGCGGCTCGCATCCAGCACGTTCCCCCGGGTCTTTATTAGGTCGTCTGTCCACCTTGTGGGTGGACTTCCTACGCTGCGCTTGCCGGTCCGTGGTCTCCACTCCAGAACTTTGCAGCCCCATCGGCCATCAGTTCTGCGTGCTATGTGCCCTGCCGACTGCCACTTCAACTTGCTATTCCGCTGGGCTATGTCGGTGAGTTCGTCCACGGATCTCCTCATTTCGGATTTGATGTCGTAGGGAAACTCCGAGCATAGCCCTACGTATAATAATGACACACAACACAAAATTTGATAACACCAAAGTTACAAGTCCATTTATGACATAAAGATCTGAAGATGAATCTATTTAGATAGATATTATTGTATGTATGTCCAAATGGGCATAGCATGTTCAGACGCATGTTCACACATCTTATATCTTATGTAATATTGTTAGTTGTAATTGAAGATGACCCGACACCACAATGTTGTTTGTTTAAGAAAATTGAAAAAAAAAAAAAAACTATTCATAAAATCTTATGTTATACACGCTGACAATAAAAAAATATATTGAATTTAGTTTTATTTTAAATATGTTTATTCGGCTTTTGGGTATAAAATTTCAGTCAAACCCTAAATGATGCCATATCAAAGCGACGAAAGCGATAGACTTTGTAATTTGCTATTATTGAATACAAAACTTACGTGTTTTTTATCTGTTTATAAAACGTAAAGAACTGTTTTCTACTTTGAAAAGTTACGACAAATATGTTTACTCTAATATTTAGATTGACGCATTTCTTTTGTAACTAGTTTGTTACACATTGCTACAAATGACGTTTAAAGTCATGTGATTAGGAAACTGTATAGCGAACGCTTTGTTATTATAATTTTACTCGCTAAACGTAAATTGGTCATGCTCTCACTAACTGCGAAGTTTGACACGTAAGTACGTGAAAACTCTTGTTCTAGATACTCCTCTTTTTTAGGGTTCCGTACCCAAAGGGTAAAGCGGGACCCTATTACTGGGACTCCGCTGTCCGTCCGTCTGTCACCAGGCTGTATCTCATGAACTGTGATAATTAGACAGTTTAAATTTTCACAGATGATGTATTTCTGTTGCCGCTATAACATAAAAAACAAAATAAAATAAATATTTAATGGGGCTCCCATACAACAGACATGATTTTTTTGTCATTTTTATAGATAATAGTACTGAACCCTTCGTGCGCGAGTCTGACTCGCACTTGGCTGTTTTTTTTTTAATTCACACCATTTAATGTTATTGTTTTTTTCTTTAAAGAGTTTTCGCAGGAACACTGAATAAATCTGGTCGCCCCATTGAATTTTCTCCAAAACTTGTGTTTTTGTAAAAATAGTGATATTTTATTCATAAAGTGTCGAATTACGAGCGCGAGTATGGGAAAGTGATATAATACGGCGAAGATGACTTTTCGTGTTGCCTCCAAAACTCCATATAAGTTTATGGTAAAGTCACCACTACTTTATTAAGGAAAGGACTCGATCTTCATGGACTAGACTAAGACTGGACTTTGACTGTAACTAAATAATGATATTAGACATAAAAGGCAATAACCCAAGTACCTACATTATAAAGATCACATCCAGAAATCCGTATCCATAAGTAAAAAAAAAAAAATGATATTTATTGAATTTAAAGACTTACCTATTATTAGTCCAATCATGTCGTAGGCTTTCGCTCATCACATTAAAACTGACTCTAGGGCTGGTAATTCTACCTATACGAACTTTAATGCTATCATCTGTCTAATTACTTTTACAATAAAAACGTAGCTGTGTTAATTCGTTCTCACTTTTACAAAAACTCGCACAGGATATGAAATATCTATCCAGCGAGATCCCGGGAAGTCAAAGACCTGAAATAGGAATTAAATTCTTGCCGCAAACTGGACATCGTGGGAGCGCTGAGAGCAAACTTGCTGATCTAGTCCAGAAGCTGATGCCTTTACAAATCACGAGTTGATACTTAATGGGAACCTTTTGTTTCAATAAGTTATTGTTTAATTTATTATTGGTCATCATAGGTATATGTACGCCTGCAGGCAAAACACGGTCACAAGACAGAACTCTATGTGTTTTGAACGAATAATGATATCTTGGTGGTAGATTTCCTTAGCAGGAGTTCCGCCGCAGTACCAGATAGGAAGTCTCAAAGTAATGAGCGCCAAATTAGTGATGCTCAGGACTTTGTATTACTACTCAAAGTTGTGCGTATCACTGCAATGGTCATGCGTTCTTACCATCAGGAGAGCGTCTAGTTCATCCTATTACAATTTACTTTAAAAAAAACTTTAAATCATCAAATTATTTGACACAATGAACAGAATGAAGAATGTGCGACGCCAAAAATGAAATAAGAAGTAACTTAAGGAAGCATCAGCTATTGAACTACCTAGCAAGCACTTTTATTTTTCTTTCGACTTCGAGTACAAGAATTTTAATGAAACCGGATGAGCTTAGTAGCACATAATGTGTTTAATCTGCAGTTCATTGATGTAATCTTAAATTAAATGAACATATAAACTTCAGAACGTTTTAGATATAAAATTTTCTTTATTCGTAGATTTTTATTTTTTTTATTGATAAATAGACTTACGTTTGACCACCATCTCACCTCATGTTAAATGATGTTGCGGTCTGAGATGGAGCACGCTTGCCGAGAAGATTATATCCAACGAGGAGCATCCACTCAAGCAGCGCATTCCACTGTCTAGCGGTCCGCGCAACGAACTTGGAATCAAATAGTTTGGTTCGAGTTTTTGGAACGTCGACCAAGGAACGATGTCGCTTTAAGCTATAATTATTATCTACTAGCTGCACTTACCAACATCATTAAATTTATTTTATTAATAGTAGGTACCTATACCTAGATCTTTCATCATGGTGAGAGATAATGCATATCCATGACCATTGCAGCGGTACACATAAGTTTATGTAACAAAACAAAGTCCATGGCATCGCTGCTTTGGCGCTCATTAATTTGAGATATTCGATGGTTAGTCTCAACATCCCTGTGATTACGCTAGCTGCAGTACCCTTCAAACCGGAACACATTAAACTTTCAATAGGGGTGAAATATGTCTTTTTGCGTTGCTACCGAAACTTCTCCGAAGCTCTTAGTAAAGTTGTCACTACTTTACTAGGATATGACCGAACTTAATCCTGACTTTCTTTCTGTGACTTTAACTTAGATTTGTTTTACTTGGTTTGTCCATCAAAATATTTCACAAACAAATTCACAAAGTACCATGCCAAAAAAAACAACAAATAACTTTACTATAGTTTTAATTTAAAAATTGAACAAAAGTATTCAATGTGTATTGCGAAGACTTCTTTTCAGTCACGTGACTACAATTCCACATAGGCACATTCTATACAAACAATTCAATAAAAGTCCAATGACGATCACGCACGGTACAGTTCGGCCGTGTAAACTCGGACGCCCGAGACAAAGGACAACCAGAAATTGGTCTCGGGCTGGGGATATGGCGCAAGTCATAAGCGAAACAAGTTTTGATATAGGTACAATTTTGAAAAACGCTTTTTATGGAAAAGTAATTATGAGACTTTTTTTATGGCTGACAGGCTAGGTTTTTAACCACAACTCACCTGATGTAAGTGACGTCGTAGTCGAAGATGCTAAACACTGAGCTTAGAATGAAACTAGCTCTCAAGTGAGGCTGTCGGAACACACCGCTAGGTGGCGGCAGATTTGTAAATAGTGTGACGATATCGAAGCTTTGGAATCAAAAACTTTTCAAGCAGTCTGCAGGAAAGGTCGACAGTAAAATAAATAAAAAATATTTATAAAACACTTTTGTTACAAAAAACCTGCATAAAAATATTATTTTTCGAGATGTGTTAAGATTAAGAATAGCCTTGATTGCATCAATTCAAAGGCTACTTTGCATCCTGGAACGATCTCAACCTTGCTAAGATAAAAATTAAATATTAAGTGATCTTCTCGTAACTTCGACCAAAATCTAATAGTACGTGGCCAAGCGACTGGTCAAAGGCATCCGTCGCCGCCTTGTTTCAGGAAACGTGGATTATTGGTGCTGCCTCCGCTGTTCTCTCTTCAGCCTGCCCAGGATACGATACAAATGGGTTGACTTTTTTATCGATTATTTTTATATTTACTGATTATTGTGTCTTTTTACTGATTATTGTGACTTTTATTGACTAATTATGTTGTCGTTTACTGATTGCTGTGGCATTTACTTATTATCGATATTTTTACATTTACCGATTATTGTGACTCTTTACTGATTTTATTGTGACTTTTACTGAGTTTTGTGTCTTTTTACTGATTATTGTGACTTTTTTTTACTGATTATTATGTCTTTTACTAATTGTTATGGCATTTACTGGCCGTCGTGGTGCCGGCGTGAGAATAGTACCCCACCCTCTCTACCCGTGGTTACCGTAAGTGTCGGCTAAGGGATGGCATTCGAAAGATGGGCAACAGCGTCTTCCTTGAATAATCGCACCTAACTGCGCTCGCCAACCCGCCTGCTAAGCGTGGCGAATATTGGCAAAACCCCCCCAGGAAGAGGCCTATATCCAGCAGTGGACGTCCTATGGCTGGTGATGATGATGGCATTTACTTACTAAAATAAATTAGTATATGTCCTAGGATTTATCACACGGCGCCATCTAGCATCAAACTAAGCAAAGTACTATAAAAACCAGATAGCTGATAAAATACTTATGTATATACTTTTTTTTAGTTAATACATACTTATACTACTCAGAAAGAACAAACATTTAAGCTCGTCTTAAAAATGTTTGTTCTCAGCGGGAAACGAACCCACGCTCTATTGCTCTAGAAGCAGTTTATGGTGCCTTTTAATCGATTATTGTGACTATTATTACTGATTATCGCCCTTTTACTGATTATTGTGACATTTACTAATTATAAATAAATATCCAAGGGCATTTTACAAGGAGCCATCTAGCTCGAAACTGAGCAAAGTATCCGATTTTTTTTACAAAAGCTAGTGTGCCACAAGTAGCCTTATCGCTAAAAGAGATTAATTTTAATCAAGCAAGAATTAAAAACACGTTACCGACTAAGAACAGACTCTTACCCTCCTGCAACACAATGTTGTGTCATAACTTTATATTAATACAAATTAAACTAATATAAAATATACATATAGTAAGTATATGTATTTCAAATACTGCTCAAAATGAAGCCGATGTGACGGTGTGGTCGAAGATTATAGTTTTGTGATACGAGAACAATACCACCAACAGGTAACTTAAATCTGTTTTCACGCCATTTGACTTCGACCTATCATTTGAAACGGAAATAATATAAATAGATCTACAAGGTAACGTAGCCAATGAGTTGGAAAGATTAAAATCAGAAAAACTGCATCAATTTGCTACCTAGGTATACAATATTATATTAGTTTTATTGAATCCAAGAATCCTCTTAATAATATAAATCATACATTTGGGACGACAGTGTGACATCTCGAATTATACGATTTTTAACAAATATATTAATTTATATTTATGTTAAAGTATTGCGCTGTACGAGACGCTCTGCTGACGGTAAGAGATAATGCATGTTCATGACCATTGCAGCGATGTGCAGATAGGTATTTGCGTAACAAAATAAAATCCAGGGCATCGCTGGTTTGCGCTAAATTAATCTTAACAGCTACATACAGAACCCTTCAATACAGAACACAGTAATGTTTACACACTACTGCTTGGCTGCGTAATATCTGGTATCTACCTAGACGAATCTAGCTTTGTCTCGCTTTCCCGCGGGGAAAGTCAATTTGCACATCACGGGAATCGACCCTCTAAGATTTTTACTATGAAAGTAAAATATGTTTGGCGGGACATTGCTCTAACGAAAAGGTAAGTCGCATTGAGGACAAATATAAAGTTGTAATTGAAACAATTCTCCCATACATCGGTATACGTCAGTCATTTAGCAAACAGCAAATATAAGTTTGTAACCACAAAAAAAGTGATATAATTACAATAATCAGTAATAAAAGTAATAAAAATTACAGTAATCAATTTTCCTGATTACAAATTTTCAGAAAATACGGCTCTGGTTTATTTTGACTTGACAAATATACATATAATATAGATTACGAACTTATTCTGTATAAGTTGGGAATGCAATTAAGCACACACAAAGATACGGAAAACGCAAACCCACACATATGTACATCCATTCTTATATATCTACACATATTCAAATTTAACATTCATAGATCGGGCGGTGGGAAAGTGTACCCAGGAAATCAGGCTCATCAAGTGAACGCGCTATTATGCTTAGCTATGATGAATCAGAAATAAATAAAAAAAAAATGTTTCATTAAAGAATAGGAAATGGAAATGGCTGTTACAAGGCTAGATTACAGATAAACAAATCCTTCCGCAACCGCTACGAGCGCGATCAAAAAAATATATATTTACTTATGATTAAATTGGTTTGAGCGCTGCTAAAAAAGTTGTAACAAAATGAAGTATTCATTTAAATTGAAATTATAAAAATACTATTTTAGAGCTTTTACTAAGATTCTGTTAACCATGTCATGAAACACACACAATAACACAAGTCATGCCACATGACTCAAACTTATTACGAAAAAAACACACCCCAATTGAATTGTTACAAAAACATTCAAAACAAAATTGGATAGTTGGTTACCTACAAAATATGTTGTATCTAGTTGCGTTACGAAGCAAAAAAATACAGAAATGACAAACAAAACTGTATTATAAGTACCTCAGTGGCTGGAGAAGTCTCTGGAGAGCACCCTTGTCTTTGATTTTTTTATTTCTTCCCTTGTTTTCGTACCGCTTTAGGGACGCTACGTTTCCGTTATTTCCCAACTTTGTTAAAGTTGTTCGTTCCGTTTTAAATATAAAAGATACAAGAGGTCCTGTCTTGAACACAAAGCATCGCCTGTTACTTTGGTTTATTTATAATTGGGCTGTTTAATTTTTAGCTTTCAAATATTATGTAACATTCATTTAAAAATGGGAAACCTTTTGAAATATTCTTTGTTTACCGTTTTGTTTTTACTGGTCTTTCAACGAAATGACACAACGGAGAATTTTTTTTGTAAACTACCCACATGTTTTACTGAATATGTTTTGTGTATGAACTTTTACTTTTATTTTAGACTAGCATGACGATGGTTCACACTTGATTATTTTAAATTATTTATTATGTAATTATTGTAATTATATAGTGATTCATATTACATTTTATAACTCATCGGAATTATATTTGGAAAATGTAAGTAAAAGTTTCGTTTATTTTTAATTTACTAATGATGTTGGAAAGTGTTCAATCCATTCAGTTTGGCGACATGAAATAATATTAGAATAAAAGTTAGTACTTTATCTAAAAAGCCGCTATCAACGGGAATAATGCCCAAAACGCCATTATCCCATAGTCACGTTGTGAGGCAATACTTAAATCTTTGTACAAAATTGATGCATGCAGGTCTCGTGTCGCGTCGATCAGGCGAGATGACTTTATTTATGACACACAAAGAATAATACATACATAACGCAAAAAGGATGTATAACAGACTTAAAAAATATTAGGCTATGGTACAACAGTGGGCCCCAAACTGGGATAGGCCGGTCCCTTGGAGGCCCTGTTACAGACATATACAAAATGACATGTCTTTGTTTTGCTCATATAATGTTCTTCTTTTCAGATAATAATGATGCATGATGGCACAAAAAACAGTTCCCAAAAATTATATGCATAAGGAAGAAAAATTTAATTTATCCAATCTGAAATCGAAAGACAAATCAAATACATATTTTAAGAAACTACGGTCTACCGCCCTCCAACTGATACAAAGCGTATTGAAAGTTTTATATTTACCTTCAGTTATGTCGTCGAATCATTATCCATATTCATTTTACGGCTACCGCACGCCTGTCGCAGAATGGGACCCAATAGATCCACCGAATCGATTATGCCCCATACCGATGTCCATCATATTAAATCCTCCTCCATTGTTGCCACGGCCAATGTTGCCACGGCCAATGTTGCCACGCCCAATTGTGCCACGCCCAATGTTGCCACGTCTAATGGTGCCACGATCAATGTTGCCACGTCCAATCTTTCCACCTCCTATGTCGCCACGTCCAATATACCCGTACACACCGCCTCCTGTAGCTTTTCCACCAGGATTTTCTCCTGTTCCAGCACCCAGGCAAACACCACCGTTGCTAAACTACCACGAACCAGTTCAGAGGCTAGAATCTTCACCGGGTTGTTACAATGAAAGCGAGCATCGTACACATTTTACACATCTACACTATCCAATTGAATATTACGTGGAATTGCCGAAGGATATGTTCCCTTCTCCGAAAATGATGAATTTAAATCCAAATAAAATTATTGACGAAATATGTTCGTTGCCAAATATTAACAGGCACGCGCCTTGGTTGATGGATTTAGAGTTTGGAATTAGGTACTCTAAGATCCCCATGGCGAGACCTCTTCCATTTTACAATGTTAAATATCACACTATTACTTGTAGGGTTACGCCCGATGCCTTTCATCCGGGGTTTGATTCTTGCAGCGAAGATTTTAAGAGTACACTGCTTTTTTACTATGATTTTATAGTGTCGCAATGGTACCCGAGCTATGTATTTTTGTACAATGACAATTCAATCGATAATTTTCAGACTTGGTTGACGTTACCTATGCGGGAACTCGGATTGTGTTGGCGTTAGTTCAAAATTATCTTCATTTCGTCTCGATATTTCATCATATCATTATTATCTTTAATTATTATGTTTTTGTTACTTATTGTTCTTACTGTTTTTTTATCTATCGACTTTATATTTTAAGTTTGGTTTGAGGCATGAATTATTTTATTTGCACCTAATTATTTCGATATGTTATAAAATATATTTTATATGAATTACACAATTGAATTAATTTAATTTGTTATTTTTTAAATTAATTATTTTACATTAATTACTACTTTTACTTAGGCGTGTTCTAGAATACTCATATCTTAACATGCTAAATCTTAATTGGAAATGTATTTAGTTATTTTTATATTTTTTAGTTTCAATTGGCTTGAAATAGCTCAGTGGTTAGCGCGGTCGGTTCGCATGTCAAAGGGCGTGGGTTCAAATCCAACAATGAGCTTGAGCTGCCAGTGAAGGAAAACATCGTGAGGAAACCATAGCGTGGTGGTAGGGTACTTTCTAGTACTCGGCTGGCTAGCTACCACTATCAAGTCTGCCGCCAAGCATCTAACGGTGTGTTCCGGCAGCCTCACTTGAGAGCGAGTTCCAATCCAGGCTAGATGCGCTTTACCATCTTCGACGACACCTTCACTTAAGATCAGATGAGTTGTGGTCAAACAACAAGCCTGTCAGCCTTAAAAAAAAAGAGTAAGTAATCGCTCCAGAAAAAATGTTTTCTTACAAACGGATCCTTTTTATCCCACTTCCCACTTATATTATAAATGTGAAAGTTTGGATGGTTGGATGGATGTTAGTTACTCAATCACGCCAGAACGGCTGAACGGATTTAGATGAAATTGTGCATGTAAATACTTTAGGCCCTGGAATAAAACATAGGATACTTTTCATCATCATCATTATCCATCACCACGTGAGTAAAACCGCGGGGCGCACCTAGTTTTACATAAATGATAACTAATGCTTTCAGAATAATAATATAATTATGTCTCCTACCCTTAACAAAACACCTGCGATTAGATATCACCGTCTATTTCGGACTAACGCGAAAAAACAGATATAATATATTCAAACTAAGTACCTGAGCAATAGTCCATTCTAGTCTTTACACTAAGCTATATTCATTTGGCTTAATTATAGTCACTAAGCTCGCACTGTAATTATAGCTGACCTAAATATGACGTCCCTAACGGCCAGGACAGCGGTCAACCGTAAGTTTTTCGTGGACTAAATATGACATGAAGACAAGGTATGTGATAATATCATACTAATATTGTAAAGGCAGGTTTTGTATTGTAAGTTTGTGAGTATGTTTGTTACTTCTTCACGCTCAAACGGCTAAACCAATTTGGATGAAATTTGGTATGGAGGTAGCTGACACCCTGGATGAACACATAGACTTTATCCCGAAAAATTGTAGCGGATAACACCTCGCGCGCCGCTAGTTGATTTCATATTTTGTAGCGATGATAGCTCAGTGGTTAGCGCGGTCGGTTCGCATTCCGAAGGGCGTGGGTTCAAACCCCAACAATGAGCTTGAGCTGCCGGTGAAGGAAAACATCGTGAGGAAACCATAGCGTGGTGGTAGGGTATTTTCTAGTATTCGGCTGGCTAGCTACCACCCTCAAGTTGAAAATCTGCCGCCAAGCATCTAACGGTGTGTACCGGCAGCCTCACTTTAGAGCCAGTTCTATTCCAGACTAGGTATGCTTTACCATCTTCGACCACACCCTCACTTAACATCAGGTGAGATGTGGAAAACACCTAGCCTAAAAAAAAAAATCGGTTCATTAACTGTTTTTATTTATTTTATGTTAAAGTAATGAGATGAACGAGTCAGTCTCCTGATGGTAAGTGATAGCATCTGTCCACAAACATTGCAGCAATACATCAAACTTTGAGCAAAACAAAGTCGAGGGCATCGCTAGTTTGACGCTCATTACTTTCTATGGTTAATCTCAACAACCATGTAAATTCACTAGCTGTGGCACCGTTTAAACCAGAGCACAGTAATGTTTGCACACTACTGCTTGGCAGCAGAATTTCTCGCACTGCGTTGGGACCTACCTAGACGACCTCCTGCAAAGGAGATCTAGCACCAAGTGAACTGAAATATATAGTAAGTAAGTTTAAAAAAATAGATAAGTCAATCTTTAGTTGGGTCCCTTTGGGTACTGTTTGTTGGTATTTTGAGATGAATGATGTAAATTTAGATAGATACTCTAGTTAGTTGTCCTACCTGGTTGTCTTTGTCTGGTGTCCTTTCTATAGAAGGTAAGTCGGCTTAGCTAATAAATAATAATAATGGAGGACAATTCACACGGCGCCATCTTGGCCGAAACTAGACAAAGCTTGTACTATGGAAACCAGACAGCTGATAGAATACTTATATACCTTTTTAGGATTCCGTACCCAAAGGGTAAAACGGGACCTTACTACTAAGACTCCGCTGTCCGTCCATCTGTCTGTCCGTCTGTGACCAGGCTGTATCTCAATAACCGTGATAGTTAGACAGTTGAAATTTTGACAGATGATCTATTTCTGATGCCGCTATAACAACAAATACTAATAACAGAATAAAATAAATATTTAAGGGGGCTCCCATACAACAGACATGATTTTTTTGCCGTTTTCATAGATAATAATGGTACGGAACCCTTCGTGCGCGAGTCCGAATCGCACTTGTGGGTTTTTTCTAAAATACAGCAGCCCTGTTGGCTCATTATCCTGAGATGGAATCGAACCCACGTCCATCAGCTCCCGAAGTAGGCAATTAAAATAATATTTTAAGGCAGTTCGCTTATCCGCTGACATATTGGATCCATGGCGCAAAACCAATCCTAGCATTTCAATTTTGGATGTAAACTAATTCAAGAACCTCAACTATGCTATTAGGAATTTACCCCAAAGCCTAGGGCATTTACTTAAACTAAATCGACGATTGTGTAAGCCCTGAGGGAGTTCTTGTGAAACCTTTGTTTAAATTTGACGGTACAAGGGAATAGAATTGTTTACCTTCAATATTGTCTTGTATAATAGATTATTCCCTTAGGTAAAACTCGTGAAGTTCAAGTTTAGTTGATTACATAAGGTAAAGAGTAACTGTGGTTAAAGAAAATTGGGTCTGCAACTGTACTGGGTTATAAGATTGAGGTATACTGAGCATTGTGTGTAACTTTTATAATGGAACCAACCCTGAAATCGCATTCCATTGTAAAATGTCATTTCACGTTTAAGGCGTTAAGAAGCTTGAATCACCTTGACGAAACATAGACTGTAGCGAGTTAAGCCGACGTCAGCGCCTTCTAGCGGCTATGCTCGGTACTATTTAGACTAGTTCAAAGGTTATTAATCGCAGAGGAAACATGTATTTGTCAGATACTGCCAATTGTTTGCGCATTACTGAGAATCATTCCACGTGCACGGCAATAAGCGTTCAATGTGTTTCCACGCTGTGATGTTCATCTAGTAGACATCACGAGTAAGTTTTAGTTTAGTAAGTTTTCTTATTTTATATTTTGTTCAATCGTATTTATTACGTAGATGAATTACATTCATCGTAGTTATCCGATTGGTTTGTTTGACTGTCCGTCTGTGCGCGGTCTAACTCCTTAACGGTTCAACTAATTTTGCTCAAAGGTAGCTAGATTAGATTAGGTCTCATATTAGCTAGATCAATAGCTCGTAAATAAACAAACAAATCAATCGTATAACTACGATGAATATAATTCATTTACGTAATAAATATGATTGATTACCTTTGTATACTGTGTAACATTAGTATCTAACCAACGCAAATTCTAATAACGAAAAAGTTGAAAATTACAGGGTGTTCCTATACATACACAGTTGACGCTAATTAAGATAGTCCACCAATAAAAATGATATAAATTTTATTATGGCGGCATAACGGGTAGGTACGGAACCCTCGGCGCACGAGTTCGACTCGCACTTGACCGGTTTTTTTTTCATTATATATCGTCTACGCAACGAGCTGGTGGACGATCAACGTTTCGTTTAGCAGAATGTGACCAACAATCCAGTCAAGGCTTTAGTCCTGTCATCTCTCTATCTTGCAACATGTCACAACTCCGTTTAAGTTTCGTGATTGTATATATGATATTACGCAACTTACTTAGGCGTTAGATCTAGGCATTTATCATTCAATATTGTAGTTTAATGCAGCACTCCTTTGATGCAGAACCGACTACTAGAAAATACCTTACCACCACGCTATGGTTTTACACAATGTTTTCATTTATCGATTTCAAGTTCATTGTTGGGGTTTGAACCCACGCTCTCCAGCGTGAGAACCGAACACGCTAACCACTGAGTTAGCATCGCTACATAGTCCTTTATTAATTAATTATTAATCTTTCCCATCCTAAGATTACCTGAAAGAGAAGAGATAAGGTTACACCTTTTAATTCAGTTTATTTTCTTTTTCTACTGTATCGTACAATCTTTGGTGTGGCCAGTAGGTAAAGAGTTAATCAATCAATCAATCTGAAAAGTTTTTTTTTTTTAATTAAAACATCCCTATCGACTAATTGGATCTTTTAATTAGATCTTATGACGCCGGACCCAAACTAACAAATCTGTAGTTCTATTATAACGACAAGGAAATCCTTTTCTAATTAATGAGTTGAAAAATTAAAATAAGTCTAAATCAATTATATTAATTTTTAATAATTAACAAAATATTTTTTGTGCAAACTAACAATTGTAACGTCATCATAAACTTTAAATACAAACAAAATTGCAATAGAGTCTATACAATATAAAAAAATCACTTGGAAGCTGAAGTTTAATTAAAAACGTGATATGCTCCACTGTTAAAACTTCATACAATTTTAGGCTTTATTTAGAGTACAAAAAATATCGCAATTTGCACTCTAAATACTGCCTAAATAAATTTTTAATCGTAATTTTACCAATAAAATCAAACTTATAATATACTAGGTAAGTATTTATAGCTTTATTACTTTACAGTTGAACAGACCCCAGCCAAGAATGCAAATAACAAAATGTAT
Organism: Biston stratarius; assembly: GCA_950106695.1. Classification (NCBI taxonomy): domain Eukaryota; kingdom Metazoa; phylum Arthropoda; class Insecta; order Lepidoptera; family Geometridae; genus Biston; species Biston stratarius. The sequence continues at coordinate 40,761,794 of OX467106.1, read as the reverse complement.
AAACAGCACATTTGGTTCGAAGTCATTAAATACAAAATATAAAAATACAAATATAACTACAAACTTTTCATGAAGGAACTATCTATATATAAAATTTACTTCGAAACTCATATTTACAAAAAAATTATATGTGGTCATAATACTGTAGATTATATGAAACTTAAAATACAATTAGGCAAGATACACTTGATATTTACAGTAAAATTAATGGTATGTATAATCATCATCATCATCTCAGCCGTAGGACGTCCACTGTTGGACATATGCCTCTTTCAATGATTTTCATAAAACCGGTTAGAAGCAGCTTGCATCCAGGCCTTTATTAGGTCGTCTGTCCACCTTGTGGGTGGACGTCCTACGCTGCGCTTGCCGGTCCGTGGTCTCCACTCCAGAACTTTGCAGCCCCATCGGCCATCAGTTCTGCGTGATATGTGCCCTGCCCACTGCCATATCAACTTGCTAATTCGCTGAGCTTTGTCGGTTACTTCTGATTAGATCTCGCAGAGAGATCCCGAGCATAGCCCAGTTGGAGACCACATTTCAAAGCTATAAGTCATCACCGGTGTGTATAACAACATAAAAAATTATGTTTTTAGTTTTATTTACATTCAGTTGAACATTACTTACAGAAAATGTAGCAGTCATAAGGCGTTTTTTTACTGTATAAGCTGAACTATAGCCATACTAGAGCTCTGTAGTAGTTGAATTGCAATAATCTAATTTAAAAAAAAAACAATTAGCAATTATAACATGAAAATACCAAGGCATTAATAGATTTATGAAAATAAAATTGTAACAATTTTTTTGTACCTAGAAGAACTCTACTTAAAACAATATGTCAGAAAAAAAAAATGTACACAAACTTGTGTACATATCGTAATTTTATTACGAAAATGTTTGTTTCTAGTCATTTTGCGAGTCACGTGTGGCCTGAGTGCATTAAAAAAAAAATAGTTTTGGTTGTAAACTATAAAGAAAAAATTTGGTCGTGGGCTCTCGTACTATATAGTACTCAGTACATTTGTATTTACCTCTGTGCTGAAGTCTGCCAACCCACACTTGGCTAATTCGAAATACATACAGTACATCCATATATAGAATAAACATAAATATGTTTGTCACACAAATGTTTGTCCTAGGTAGGAATCTAACCTACGCTCTAAAAAAACGATTCCTGTTTAAAGTTCTAAATTGCACTTGTTAATATTTACTATTATTCTCTAGCTTGCAGTACTAGTCGGATAACTTTTTGAGTTCCCACTTGTTCGTCCTCACTTTACTTACTGGACCAATGCAATTCATCCACTACGCGATAAAGAATTCATATCGAGTCCCATACAGCTCCATGGCAGACTTTTCCAATAAAACGCCTCAGAAAACGTTGACTTTATCAACATTTTTGAAGGTAACTCGCACTGTTTCCCGAATTTCGTATTTCCCTTTTATATTGTCACAGAAAATTCATGCAAAAGCATTTTTTATTGTTTATAATGTTCAATAGGAATAATTTGTCACTAGCTAAAAAATTCTGACTCCGGACTCTTACTTTGAACTTTATTCTGACTTCATCAGAGTTCAAAGTTATCATTTTTCGAGATTTACTTATCACGTAAGCGATAGAAAAACGCTTGCAAAGCCCATCCGGCGGTAGTCAATGGCAACCTCTTTTTTCATATATTGGACTGTCGTTTACGTAATTCTCGCAAATTACTAAAGCTACCTTTAACAGGCTTGTCACTTTTTTAAATTCTAATGCTACATTGGCTTGATACGGCATGTTCTGACAACGCTCGGGGTGTTTTGTGCACCCAAGGCTATCCAAAGCAATTGAGCTCTTTGAAGTAACGAAGCACGACCTCGGGTCTTCGCTATAATTGTTCTATTCCTTTTGTAATGTAATTTTTTTCCGAGTGGTCAGCTACGTTATTTTATTTAATTAAATGCTTTTTTTAAATTTTGTAAATCTTTTAGCTGTACGTTACCTAAATTTATTGTTAGTTTTTTCTTGACTATAAAATTAATTGGTTGTTCATTAAACAAATTAACGCAAAACTGAAGATTGGTTTGTCAGTAAATATTGTTAACATGACAATATTTAGTCATAAAACATTATTGGCAATATATTCTGACGCAATGATTCTTCTATAATTTCAAGTTAAATGGACGGTTGTAAGCTTGCAAAATATTGTAAAACAAAATCAGCTTCCGTTGCCTTGCCAACTCAAATTTAAAAAACAAAGGTCTTGGCCCACAAGTCACTCCTTAACTCCTCCTTAAAACTCCTTAGTCAAAATGTTGGTCACCCAATATTTCCTTATCATTAAAGGAAGGAATTGAACTATTTCAAAAGCCTCGTTAAAAATGAATTAAGTAGATCAACAATCTTATAATTATGTTTGTATCCAAGAATTTCTAATTCACAAACATTTTAAAATAATATTTTCAAGTCCAGGTAATAAACATAATTATTTCCGAAATTTAAAAGTCCGTCAACATAATTACACAAAAGTATACAAGGTTATAGGGGTAGTATACTGAGCCGAAAGGGGGTAATTGTATTCATTGTAAACATTGGTGCACAAAAAAACTAAACTATGAACACAACTCAGAAATCGTGAATAAGTACAGCTCCATAAATAATCAACAAACAAAACAGCTGATTTTTCACGATTTCAGGGTTGTGCCGTTAGTAAAAGTTGTTCGTAGAACAACGCTCCTATTTCGGCTCAGCACAAGGTTATAACCATGTTTTATACTTTCTAGTAAATATTCATAACAAATCTCTTCCTACGAAGTTAAAAATCACCGAGTCTCTCTCGTCATTTCACCTTAATTCACTGAGTAACATCACTAAGAGTTTGTGTTCACAGTTTGTAGTATCCAGGGCACGAATTTGGATATCCTGGTACAGACTCCGGGAAGGTTTGCCTCCCCACACCCGATGCCCCAACTTATGATACCGGCCAGGAAGTACCTGGAGTCTTTTCCTTTGACCTGAAAACAATAAAGAAAGTTTAAGAAAAGTCTTTCTTGGTTTTTAGTTTCTGCTTCTCACACAACTATACAGCTCCTATTATATATCTTTGTTTAGTTTGGGTTAAATGGCACCTATCTATAAAATTAAGATTAAGTTTATATTATAGGCTAGAAGTATAGGGTATACTAACTGAAAGAGGATCATTAGCAAGTACAGTAATAGAAACTGTCTTATATATTTGGTTAAAGGTATTTTTTTCAATAGAACAGCTGATTTTTATTTTTATGCAAAATCGTGCAAAATTAGTTATGAGTGTAAGAAGTGATGACCTCCATACGGTTTACAACACCATATTAAAAAAAAAAAAACATTGTCAAGTCTTTCAACCTCGTAAAAACAAAAAACAAAATCAAATGTCATGTTCAATATTGTTATCTGAAAGTCGGACAAAGTTAACCCGTGGACTTAAAGAAACTTCCAAAGTAAGAGATCTCTTAGGGCTCATTAAGCTAACTTGCCCTGTTTTATTACGTCAGGGAGATCATAAAAACAAATAAGCCGTCAGGAGAATTAAGAAGTTACCGTGATCAGGTTTATGTTTTATGAGACTGCATATAAATTGGGGAATTAAAGTTATTTCTTTCGGATAGGCGTCGAAGGTGACATTAAAGTTGATGAACTGTTCTGTAATGTTCAGAGAGATAAAATTCAGGTGAGCTAACAAATTTGGATTAGTTTCATTTAACTAAGCGTGAGTGCTTGACCTGTAGTCGATGCTAGTCAATGAATATTTTGAGCTTGATCTAAGAATAAGAATTGTATCGCTCTTTTCTAGACATCGCTCTAAGATTAGGTGGTACACATCTATAGCAGAAGTTAAAGGTTGTTTAGGCAGCAGATTGCATCTATTAATTACAGGGCTGCATATACTCTACATCGAATATCACAATTAATGAGTGCTAAGGCAATAATACGTTAGACTTTTTTCTGTTGTCTACTCTAAAGTTCTGGGTACCGATGCCAAGTCATGGACAGGCATACCTCCTAACATAACGGGAGGGTTTCGTTTGTCTCATTATCTTTATTGTAAAAAGAACACTCAACACTAAGGTTTAGAGCATTCAACGTTACGTTTGCTGTTTTGTTTAAGATCGTCCCACCGTCATTTCAGCTTGCTGAACTACTTATGTCACTGTTTGGTTCCTAATGCTTCTTTGTTTCAGATATGTCGTCTATGCTATTTCTTCTTAACAGCTCTCTGAGCGACATCGAATCGGGTTTCGTGTGATACCGAATGATATTGCTTGATTCCTCCCGATCAGCCATATTTTTGTTAACTCACCCACTGCTGGGTGATGACTTCTTTCCATTGTAAGAAGGGAAAAGCCATATACCGCCGTTGATAGCCTTTACACGTTTCGTCAGATGTCTTCGAGAACATGAAGAAAATAATAACAATTAAGAACTCTCAGACATGAAGTCGTCACGATGTTTTCCTTCTATGTTTAAAACTAACGGAATACATAACTCAGAAAAGACTGAAGTGTGTGCCGCGGAATTTTAACCTACGACTTCTGGTTTGGCAGTCAAACGATCTTCTAACTAGATTGCCGTAGATTATATAGATATTGCATGATTACGTACCTGTAAAGGTCCACCCGAGTCTCCCTGGCAAGAGTCGTGGCCACCTCGCTCATGGCCGGCACATAGGAAGATATCAGGAATGAACTCGTGCCGACCAGCTCGCAAGAACATGGACTTGCATCTGTCGTTCGACACTATCGGTACTTGCACCTGGAATGGGCAGTTAGAATTGTCGATTATGAAGGCGCTTTTATTGTTACGTACAACGTCATGGAACACGGTAAGTTTTATTTTACTGATCGCTTTGCTGTTGCCTTTTGATATCCAGGATACAACGTGCAATTGCTCTTAGGGAAACCATGAAATGGTACCTACCTAGTCAAACTAAGTCTATGGCTAAGAATCTACCTGTACGTTATAGCCAGAGATACACCATTATTCCAGAGATCACATTCTTATATTCTAGTTTAAGCATAATTTCCATATTTGACAATTCAGGACTGAACACCAGGCGAATTGTGGTTAAGCACTTAATTTGACATTACACAATTTGTGAGCATGATTTAACGTAAGGTATAATAATCACCTCTTGTAAAATTGAGGGCAGCATCCCTCCTTCAGACAGCCGGCCCCATCCAGTCACCGTCGCATTCTCCCCCACTAACAAGTCGTCACTCGCTGGCAGACAGATTGGCGCTATATGCGGGGCAAATGCCACTGGTGACTCTAGCTTCACCAGCGCTAAGTCATACTCGTATGTATAGTAGTTGTATTTCGGATGAACGAACTTCCTGGCGACTCCCCTCTCCACGAAAGGAAACTCCTCGGATACTGATGAGAAATCGTACTCGCCGACTCGTATCCGAATTTGGGAGGTGAGGAGGCTGGAATGGAGTATAATTGTTATGTTAGAAAAATCTATGAAGTAGAAGATATGCAAGAAGCTACGTGTTTTCATGAGCTACTAACACACCCTGTGCAAGAGTATACACATTGGTTCCTTTTCTAGGCCACAATTTCTTAGTATGCAATGGAGTTGCCGTGCCGCTGTCGGGCACATTGCGTTGCAGGTAGGTACATGCAGTACAATGCCTAGGTCTGATGAGTCGTAAGTTCAACAACAATGTGCCATCACATTCTTAAGAAGCCTTTGATAATAGTATGATGCTTTGTAGTTTGCTAGCTAGCACATGTAGAAGTAGAAAATTCAAAATTTGTCGTTCTGAAACCCAATGTTGAGTTCCAACCGCTATACTTGATTACACAAAAACCTTCCGTTCTCTTTATCCCTCAAACCAATAAGTCATACAAATGGTAATTTTACTCACTCATCGACACAGTGTCCTGCTGTTGCGATCCACCCCTCGTTAATAATGGCGCCCCCACATCTATGAGTGGAAGAGAAACCAAAGAACGAGGTTCGTCTGACAGAGACCTGCCACGGCCAGCGGCCGAAGCTGGAGTCTTTGCCTCCCATGATCCTCGTCTCAGGCCGCGGCCACATCGACGTTACACCACATTCTGGAATCAAGGGAAAATTGGATAAGGTATTAAATAGTAGTAGGGTACTGCTTAACGTTAAGCTATTACTTCAAGTTGAAAATCTCTCGTCAAGCACTTTCAACAACAGCCTGTTTTCCAGCCACACTTAATAGTCAGTTCCTACACACGTAAATACACACAAAAACACAAAACACGCCGTGTTTTCCGTCTTTGACCGCACCGTGTCGTCTATTATTCTCTATTCTGTGACATAACTTCGAATAAGTTGGAGTCAAACACATGTATTCTGTCTTAACTTATGTTATTTTCCTCGTCCTTATGTTGACCTTTCTTACTTTGCATTAATGTTTTTCTTGAAAAAACATTTTTTTATGTCAAAGTAATGAGACGAACCTGAAGCTCTCCAGATGGTAAGAGATGACGCATGTCCAAGAACATTGTAGCGATAGACAGAACTGAATGTAAACCTAACAAAGAACCTTACATAAGTTACCAACATATTGCCTAGCTTTTTGCTTTATTAGACATATCCAAATTCTATTTAAGACCACTTCCTGGCAGAGCTAAATTCAAAGAAGTTTGAGTTTTAAATAAAACCACATTCTTTAAGAAAAGCAAGCTTTCTACAATTCATTGCTATTCAAAAGCTTGTGAATTACTTACTTAGTGAAGCTTGAATAGTTGTAACGGGGCTGTATACAGCCAATGTGATTTTTTTTACAGACTTTTGTATTAACAACGCCAAGCGGTTTCACTCACTTCCCTACTTAATTTTGCATTTTAAAATAGACTTACTTAATATATGTCTTTAGTCTATTTTATATACATCACGTCACAAAACAGCAAAAAAGTAACCAACAAATACACTCTTATATTATATTTTACTAGCTGGTGCTCACAACTTCATCTGCATAGAAATTGTATTTTCGAGTAGCCAATTTATTCCTTAAGCTTATATCAATCTCCATATTAATTAAATAATTAAAAAAAACTGTGTAGTGGTTATTTAAAACTATAATAAATTAATTTTACAGATTTTTAAAAACTACGTTAATGATTGGTTTCTCATATAAACTTTCCTTCTTTTTAAGTTTTATTTTCACAACAGTAAATAGCTGACATCCTTTTCCAAGGTCTATCTCTATACCAAAGTTCATCAGAAATTGTTTAGCAGATTAACCGTGAAAACGTAACAGGCAGACGAACAGAGTGACTTTCACATATATTAGTACAGATAATAATTGTTTAATATTACATGAATTAGACTGTACACACTTCCTCAATATTAAGATATATCTGTAACTTTTAGTCTAAGAGAAACAACTACTAAAAATTCTTAATTTATAAGTAGTATGTATACCAATACATACTACTTATAAATTGTATAAAAACAAATACCTACTACAGAGGAAGCAATAAATAAAATAAACTAATCAAAAAGATCGCTCAATCAATGGGAATATTTCCCAAAACGCGCCCCATTGACGCGTTATATGGCAATACTTAAACGAATTAAAGTGAATACCATAAGAACAACAAAAAATTAAAAAAAAAAACTTTACCTGGAAAACATTTGAGAAAGCTGGAAAACGGTGGCTTAGTCCCAAACATTCACCAGAGTAAAATGCAGTGTATCTTATTGCTGTAATGCGCTACCAAGATTACACCTCGACCCTGTTTCACCACTCATTTACTCCGCAAGAGTAAAACACATTTACAGTAAATGTTGGGATCCGACACAACTTTAATTTTACATTTTAAAAAGGGAATTTCCAAGCTTTTACACTTTTAATCTCCGTAAAAGCATGTTGGAAACACGAAAAGCTCTTGAAAGGTGCTGAATATTTTAACTAAGGTTTGCCGGCATTACTGGGGAAATTAATGAATTCTATTCCGACTTATTACGAAAAAATACTTATGAAGTTTGACTACTTGTTCCCGTGCCGCGCTACGAGTATAATAAAATTCTTATAGACTTTTTTCTCTCTATTGTACACACCAAACATAGAAAATACATACTTACAAGATACGCACGAAAAACCATTCCTTGGCAGTCGAGTAAAAAGTACACAAAATAAAATAATCTTATAATCTTATTAGATAGTGCCACAAGTGGCGGCCTTATTGCTAAGTGCGATCTATTCGAGGCAACATAGAAAGGAAAACACGAGAACAGACGGGAGATGTTGTAACACTTAATAATATATATAGGCTTGTGTTTGTCTGCTAGAATATTTAATATTTATTAATTAAATAAATGGCTTCACACTTGTAAGATTTATTTTTTGTAACAAGTGAAATGCCTGTAACATTTTTGTTATTGATGGCCATTAAATAGAACTGATTACTGATAGGGCCGCAGATTTTAAGAGCGGTAAATTTAGGGAGCAAATATAATATAATTATTTCGTAAAATATATTACACATTCTTCCTTTAGTTATACCCAAATTAAATTAGTCATATAAGTGAAGGTCGGCTATTCATTGGGGGCTACGAACCGAGTGGTTTGCGTGTCTTTTGGTATTTAGTATAAGTAGGGTATATTTTTTTTTTTAAATTGCAAATGAAATGGCTTGGTTTCATAAATGTTCTTCATTTGGAAGGGTACAAAAGATTAAAAATAGTAATCAAATAATTTTTATCGATTTTAATTTAATTTGCTGTGATTGTTTGTTGAAGATGTAGGTATTAACTTTAGGATATATATTTTGAAAAAAAAAATTGTTTTAGAATTTTATCTAAATTGTTGGATTGTGAAAATAATCTAGGAACTAACACTTGACGAAGGCGGCAAAATTTTAACAGCTTATACTTGAGAAATGTTTCTATCCGCCATGAGGCGAGATTTCTCTCAGTTACAATTACCTACCTAATTTACACGGGTTACTAGGTACTAAAAATATACGGGTCGAAGTAAGAACTTTCCACCTTTTTGAACTCGGTTAAAAAGAACGCATTGAAGGTAGATTATTAACCTATGAATGTGATCAACATTGACGTCCAATTAAAAACCAAGTTTTCTAAACAAAAATGCCATAGAATTTGCACTTTTAACTATATGTTTGAAAAAGCTGATATTTTCAAAAAGTGCGCGAAGGTTGGTTCTGCTCTGTTCCAGAAGGTACCTAAAGTTGTTTTCGTTTGAGTACCTACTAAAATTGTCCCATGTATCTAAGTACAATGGCGCTTACCGATGGTGTTCGTCGCAGCCGTTGTTTGAATAAATCCAGGCGTGGGATCTTCAGTTTTGTTGATCATATTGATAATCGGATCCTTAGGCTTCAAGTAGTTCTTGTGCGGTTTGTTCGTAGTGGTTGTAAACTTCTTTGTTGGCTTTGGTTTGGCACCTGGCTTCTCCCATCCCGAAGGTCTGGGCTTCGTGATAAAGGAAGGCTCAGTTGTCGCCTGCCAGTGTATCGTATTTAGGTTGCTTGGTCTTGACATTAGATGAGCTGGAATTATTGAAAAAAAGACTCCAATGAAATACTTTTAGGTGTATTATTTGTAAAACCGCCATCTGTTAGCTTTAATAAGAACTACGTGCACATTGAGTACGCTCAGCATTTTTAAAGTGTTTGTAGAAAACGAACGTGATGAAATAGTTTAGTTGTGTTATTAAAGGTGGCACTTAATTAAAAACAATAGTTTTTTTTTTTATGTGCGATAGTTTGGTGTTGTATTATGAGTATTGAAATTACCTGAAGAAATACTATTGTCAGCGTGTTGTTCCGAGACCGCCATGGGCCTCGCTCCCGACATTAAGCTAAGACTAGACGATATCTTGTTGTGGGGACTAGTTTCCACTTCGCTTGGCCTATTTACATTTTGGTACTTATTTACACTGTTATAAGATATTTTATTAACTATATCACTATTTTGTTCGCTACTTGTATCTAAATTGCCTAAGGAGGGTAGGTTGAGCTCTGGCGGTCTGTAACTGTAGGCCGGGGCGCCATCTATTGGTTTTGTCATGAACGACGGGCGCTGTGTCTGCCAGTTGGGTCGCGCGATCGTCTGCGTGGAGGTCTCCGGTACAGGAGTAGTTGTCGTGTGCGCAGTGCTAGATGGCGCTGTATACACCCGCTCTGTTACTGTGACTGCAGGCACCGTAGCTGAAAATTAAGATTTACAAACTGAATTCTCTGATGATTATTATGTAAGAATTAGGTTCGATTCCCACCCAGGCTAACATTTATGTGACGAATATACGTAGATGTTTGTAATTTTTATCACGCACAAACTATGTTAACTATTGAATTGAGAGTCAATCAATGACAATTTTAGAGAAAACATTCGTCACGTTTTTGATACCAAACTAAATGAACAAGTATAAATTAACGAACAAACTCCTCATTTTGTAAAGTCGGTTAAAGATGGGAGTTTACGTTAGTTTGATTTTTCATGCCAAAGGCGATGTTATATTGAAACTTTTTAGTAATATACTTTATATATTTTTAATATTCCACCTACACATAACAAGGATAATCCTCTTAATCATATATAATATGTAAGACATGTAATGATCTAATTATGCAGTCTTTATGAAAAGCTTGATGTTATTCATCTTGGTTTAATCAACCTCAAAAACAAACTTAATAAAATGATTCAGTAATCTCAAAATGTGATGTACTTAATTTAAATAGCATTGATGCCGCTAGTTTGATGTAATAAGCAAGGAATCTCAGCAACAAAGTGTGCAATGTTTGGGTTAGCAAATTTATAATGGTGTATTGTTTGTGTAATTTATAATTGTATACATTTTAAATTAAAACTCGTGTTTTTATTCTCGCAATTTTTTTTAAATATATGTACTTCATGTTTGATCACGTCTCACCTGATGTGTAACGATTTGGTCGAAGATAGTAAACACACCTAGCCTCAAATGGAACTGGCTCTCAAGTGAGGCTGCCGGAACACACCGTTAGGTGCTTGGCGGCAGATTTCCTACTTGACTTGGGGGTAGCTAGCCAGCCGAGTACTATAAAAGTACTCTACTCTTGAGGTTTGACTCTACTCTTGAGGTTTGAACCCACGCCCTTCGGCATGCAAACCGACCGCGCTAACCACTGAGCTATCATCGCTACATATTATCATGTAATAGTAATAACCTGTGTATAGGTAGGCAAGTATTTTTACGTAATTTTGTTATTGTTTTACGTTTATGTTATTACACGCAACCAAGCAGTAAAATAAGTTAAACTTTTCTGACCTTCGACGGTGAGTGGCGGGTCGGGCAGACGGCAGCAGGAGCCGAACATGAAGCGGTCCACGCAGACGCCGGCGTGCGAGCCGCCGAGCCGGCTGCACTCCTGCACCCACATGCAGGCGCCTCGCGCGCCGCCCGCCACACACGACTTGCGCGACATCTGGTAACCTGCGGGTTAAAGAGATACAAACATTGTAAGTAGAGCCGGTCATTACCCTGGCGTCGCGTTATTAATTCCTACCTACTAATGAACAATTAGCTAGACCAGGGATGGTAAACCTATGACATGCGTGCCAATGGTGGCACGCGGCAAAAAAAATCTAACACACCATAAGTCTATTTAAAATTCGGTTTTTCGAGATCATGCATGGATCTAGTTTTTAGTTTGGGGTCAGATAGCGCTGCGTGTTACGATATTTATTTATTCCTAAATAAATTCATTATAAATCGAGTGAAAAAGTTTTAGAATTTACATTACGTAAATGTTTGAAAAATATTGAAAACTTATGACGAAAAAATACGGAAAGCGTCATCTATTGACATATGTTTAAACTACGGCGTGTCTTGTATCATTCGCTAGTACAAAAAACATTTTCTACTGAACCGTATTAAATCTTCTTATAGAAGAAATAGATGGCGCTAGTTGTAAATTAAAACAATGTACTATACGGTATTTTTTGTAACAATAAAATACTATTCTCTATATATATATAGTTATGTGAACATAAGCCAAATGTAAGTACTGTACATGTTAAATAATAAGTATACACTACTTTTGCTTTAAGCTTACCTTCTTATAATAAATGGCAGTCTACGAATTATAAATCCCACTTCCCACACTCACAACAGAAGTAGCCTAACAGCTCCCAAATCATAGCTATCAGATTCACTGGCGGCTAGACACTAAATTACAAAGCTGAATGCTAAAGACTAAACACCAAAGTATACCTAGACTCGGCTGTTCGCACACGAATACTGCAAAGAATTGGAAAAGGTGATATTCAGCGATTCGCAAATAATTCGCGTCGTTTCATCACATCTTGTCTTATCCATGTTTCATAATAGTCAAAATGAATGACTATTTTTCATTGGCAAGATATGGCAAACAAATTGCCCGTAAATGAGTAAGTATTTTAACAATTGCGAGTTTTTTTTTAAATGTTTTTAACATGACATTTAAAACTAAATTTATACATAAATTTGGACTTTTATAATTAAACCTTATTTATAATTCCTCCCTTATTTTATTACAAATAGGTACGCTTGCGTTTGACTGCCAACTCGCCTGATGATGCGGTCTACGGTGGAGCACGCTCGCCTAGAATAAATCGATTCACTCGAGACTTGAAAGCACCCAGATTGTGTCTATCGGGGAACACCCACTCGGGCAGAAAATTCCATTGTTTAGCGGTTCGTACAATGAAGGTAAACGTTCTTCTAAAAGTTAGTGTGTCCGACAAGATCCGTACTTGACTGTGTACCATATACTACTTTGTATTTATAACATCTTGTACTGTATGGAAGCAATAATTATATAGAATCTATTATTTCATGCTATATTTAGATAGTACTATATATTATCAAAATGTAGAAAATATAATGATGCGTGGATAAATAATTGGTGATTCCTCCTGGGTTTTCGCTTGTGATCAAAAGAATACGCCAATAACTAATGACAAATAAAATATGTCATAAAAATACATCAAGATATTTGTGTGCTTGTAGTTCCCGTATTTCAAGCAAAACAGTAGTACCAAGGAGTTTTCAACCATTTTCTACGCAACGTTCTATTTGTATTTTATACCTACTACTTTTATAAAATACTTCACTGACTAAATGCATTAGAAGGAACTTTTCTTTTCTATGCTATAGCATATGAGAATTGTCGTATTCCGTCGTCCCGTGTACGAACGCTGTTGGCATATCTAGACCTAGATATTGAATGCCGTTATTGTTAGAAATAACTCTTTAGCGTATTGTTTCGATGTTTCAATTTATTGCTTTCTGACTGAAAGGACAAACTATCTAATCTGTGGCTTTCTATTGTTATTGTTAGGCCGAGTAGTTTGAGCTTCCCGCACAATAAGACTTGAAAACCCTAACGACTTACAGATATATCTATCAACAGGGTTATAAATATGGGGTGCACTAACGAAAGGTTGAGTTGAAAAGCCCTGGTCTAGACGAACAATGAAGCGACGACAATGTTCTCGTTTCGTTCGTGTTGAAGTTAAATAATTGCAAAATTTAAGTACCTACGGGACTTAATATAATGATTATTAATGATTCAGATTGGTTCTAAAAGAAAACTGTACGAAACAGTGTGGTGATCAAAGAATTGTAGTAATTAAATGCTCTGAAAACTACACTGAAACTATTAATTACAGTAATTAAGTGGTAGATAATGACTATGTTTTTACCGTTTGAAGTTGGCCGCAAGATGCTTTTAAGGAATTCTATTACAATATTACGAGTACCTACGCCTATTTTTGCAGTCAATCATCACTCTAATGTTGTCTATCAAATAGGATTTAATTTAACTGAGCAAAAATACGGTAACAGTTCGTGAGTGTCACACTTCGCTGTTTGAAAATTTACTCACCCACTTTCTTCTCGTTACTTGAAACAATAAAATCCAATTAGGTCTTACGAAGTTTTTAAAAATAAAATGAAAATTATAGCTAGCTGCACCTCGCGTCGTTACCTACATATGCTACATTTTTCGGGATAAAAATCACCTAGCGGTATGAAATACACTTTACGATCTATTCTTATATCTACCAAATATACATTAAAAAAAACATTAATATCGGTTGAGCCGTTTCGGAGAAGTGCGTCCACAAACACCGTGACACGAGATTTTTATAAATATAGATATACATTTTAAATTTAATTGCTATGACATTCAAGTATTTACAATATAAACCCTTAATAAACTCTTAATGTCATTTTAAATTTAAATTTCTATCGAGTCGAATTACTCGGAAATTAAAAATTCTGAAAAATGTGATGAATTTCAATAAAACGATTTTGAACGGTTTTTATTCAAAAGTTACATAGATTAAAACCACTAACTGAAATTGCTAAACATAAGACAATACAACTTTAACTCGAAAGGATTCGAATCTAGGACTTAAAAACTAGTCGGTCTCCCAATGACGCTGCGGTTGCCATAACTTCTATATCTATAGGTTCTTATAGGTAGGTACGTTAATTTGTCATTATTATTTGCGCCGAAACGTGGTCTCTGACTATGTGCATTCTTAATAAGCTTAAAGTAGCACAACGAGCTATGGTGAGGGCTATGCTCGGAGTTTCCCTACGAGATCGAATCAAAAATAAGGAGATCCGTAGACGAACTAAAGTAGCCGACATAGCCCAGCGGATTAGCAAGTTGAAGTGGCAGTGGGCAGGGCACATGGCACGTAGAACTGATGGCCGATGGGGCTGCAAAGTTCTGGAGTGGAGACCACGGACCGGCAAGTGCAGCGTAGGACGTCCACCTACAAGGAGGACAGACGACCTAATAAAGACCGCAGGAACGCGCTAGTGCGAGCCGGTCTTTATGGAAATCAATAGGGGACGCCTATACCCAGCAGTAGACGTCCTACGGCTGATGATGTTGATGAGATAGATGTTTGACCACAATTCACCTGATGTTCAGTGACAGTATGGTCAAAGATTGTACAGTACACCTACGTGGACGTTATACGGCTGATGATGATGATGGTAGAACAACCATACATCCTTATTTTTTGTGTAGATTAGTGTGAACTCACCTTAAACCGGAGGTGTGAGATAACAAATTTATGAGAGGTGGTGTACCGGTGAGCTGCAACTTGCTGCAACTGGCCTGATGCATCGTCGTATCGTTCGACCACAGATGGGACAGTACAGTACTTAATAGTTACATATAATCATATGTAACTAAATGTATCTAAATGACCTCCATCGCCGTATCAAATATTTTACCACCTAGCAGTAGTGTGTACCGGTACTGTATATCGGTTTGAAGGATAGCGATATTTCAGTACTTTATTACAGCATAATATGTACAGGCGCAGGACTTATATAATATACCATTGCTAGACCTGTGGTGGCAGATCTCCTTAGCAGGTCGTCTAGGTAGGTATCACGCAGATATTCTGCCGCTAAGCAGTAGTGTATAAAAATGTGTGTTGTGGTTGTGTTAAACGCAATCATTACTAATAAGTATTGTGTGTGTGCCTCGAGCATTAATGCTCACCATCGAAGGCTCCTTCTTGCGGCGGCGTCGTGTGTCGGGTCGCTCTCTTCCCTCAGATATTGTTGAGGAGGGCGATGGCTGGCACTTGCGTCATACTCGTGCTCGGGTGCTGCTTGCGGGTCGCTGCTCTGCTCGCGGTATACACACAAACTGGTACTTTAACCCTAGTTAAGATTTAAATTTCCTCTTCCCATAGTATTGTAAGAAAAATGTATAAAATCCAAGTTAACAAAGGTCACGGACCCCGGTGTCTGTGGAGTGTAATTTTTAAATATTGTGTTCCAGTTTAAAGGGTACTGTAACTAGCGAAATTACTGAGCTGTTGAGACTACTAAATAAAAATAAATAAAAAATTAACATTCAAAAACATAACCCCCCAAAAAGTCCTAAAATTAATTGGACCTACTACAGTATTTCTCCTGTGGCAAACCAAGGCTGCAGTAACCACCATTTACGTGTCTTATGAACCAGATGCCAGTCCGTGGGAAACTAGCAACATTGAACGCATTACAACTTTAATGCTGGAGTTATCTGCCATCTTTAATTTTACTTTATGCGCAAATTAACTAGCAATAAAATTAATGCGGGGCTAGTAAAATTAATGGTGTTTTCAGGGAAACCATCCGCTAGATTGAAGATAAATATGCTTTGTAATGATAGGACTTAATTGGGGAATTCAGCTGGCGATATAGTGACACACAGCGCCGTGAATAGGGCTGTGATAACGATGACCAAGCACAGGGTGCAGACCTAGTAGACACAATTTTTTCGCGTATTTCAAGGCCGCCGTCATAGAAGGTCGCACCGAGTTCATAAAATGCTAGTTTAGTTTAGTGCCAAGTAGTTCATATTTTCTACAGTCTCGTGATAAAATCAAGTAAAATAAGTCTTAGGCACAGTCAAAGTCATAATCACAGTCATAGTCACAGTCACAGTCAAAGTCAAAGTCATAATCAATTCCAGTCCATCCCTTAGTTAAATGGTGATGACTTCGGAAGCTTCTAGAAACAACACGAAAATAAATGTTTTGGCACTACATGCGTATAATTTTAAACTATGTAGGTCTTGAATAATATATTAATTTATTGACAGTAAAATATATATATGTAGGTCAGAAATCGACTATTTAAAATAGAGTAACATTAACTACCTAACCTAAAAATATGAGTTTCAAAATTAGATATTGTTGGTTGCCAACATTGATGCCTTGAACTTTAAGTTTCTGCGATCTAACTTTCTTCCTGCGATAACAGACGGTAATTATAAAAATATTATCAGCGGTGAAATCGTAATCGACTTAGTACTTAAATATATAGTTTTATGACCAGGAGCATATTGTAAACTCGTCAGTACAACCTTCAGTTGCCAGGAAACAGGTAATTTAACATCGCAGATATCGTGACAAACGAGATAACTCAGTGGACATGTACAGTACACTAAAGGTATGAACGCATTACTAAAGCTCTTTGACTATGTGGACAAGTCACAAGTACATAATCAAAGTTAAAGAGGTATCATCATGGAAATCAAATATTCCATGGAATTCAAAAAACGAGGAAAATTGAAATTGGATTCACGACAACAATCTATACAAAATATTATTTAAAAAAAAAAAACATCTTTGCATAGATATAAATCATTATGATAGACCACTTTACAAGTTCTGGTGCTAGTTAGGGCTGCATAGCGAAAAACCTTGTAACAATAAAAAAAAAAGTCATTTATTCAGTTTAGGCCCTGGTAAGGCACTTATGAACGTTAAGTTACATGTTTGAATCTACCACCGGCTCGTAATTACACTTCAACTGAGAAGACTTCGGCAAGAAACTCAGCAAGGCATTTTTTTGTGGATCTACACCAAGCTCACTACTTTTTCTATCTGACCCCTGACCTAACGGCCTAAAGCCTCTTAAGGTGTCTATCGAGGCTTTTCATTATAAGACTGCTATCAACCATCAGTCGAGTCAACCACGTAGCGGTTTTCTCGGTGAAGCAAGTCAAGGAATTATAGTAAAAACTCGCATGCAAGTATAGCTTTAGTCTAGCTGGAAGCGAGCTGCTGGCTTATCAGCTGTCACCTCTCCGATCTGATTTGCTGCTTCCAAGCAAAGGGACAATAATTTGTGCGATAGCCAGCCGGAATGTCGCTATACGGTGACTTATTTGGAAACGACGGTCAGTGGTACAAATTGATTTAAGAGATATTGGACGCTATATCAAATGAGGCCATCTAATTCTATGTCCCCCACCTATCGCGGATTCGTTGTACCGTGCTTATGTTATTTACTCGTGAATTTTTTATTTATTTGTAACTAGCGACTTTGCTTTGACAATTTAAATATAACAGTTTAATTTGGTTGTTTTATATACACAAACTTTCATTAAAAAATAACTAAATGATAATAAAAACCGTATCAATTTCCGTTGCGTGATTTAGAAAAAGTAAGTAAAGAAGTTTCGGTAGACTAGTTGAGAGACTGTTTGACTTCGAATGTGGATGTCTTGGGTTCGAATCCTACGGCATTAACCTCTGTCTTTTCTAAGTTATTATGTGCGTATTACCGCTTACTTCAAGTGGTGAAGAAAAATATCATTGGGATACCAAAATATGAGATTTTTATAAAAACTTCGAAGTTATGTGAAGCCCACCAACTCGCACTAGGCCAGCATGGTTGACGACGTCCTTACCATTCTCACAATGAGAAGAGGCTCACGCCCAGCAGTGGAATAGTTTATGAAAACAGTACCTCACCACGAAAAAACAATATTTCGTGTATAAGATAGAAGGTTTTTAGAATGTTATAAACAAAAACGCATAATAGTATATATTTTCTTATTTTTACAATAAAATTTAGAGTTGTTATACCTACTATTATATTTCCAATCGTAACTGTCTCCATAACTAATATATTATATACATAACTAACTTATTCACCGAACGAAATACTTAAGCAAGCACCGATTTTTCTTCGAAAGCTCACTCGAACAACTATATGTCTAAGGATATCTAGCACTAAAAGCTTTGAGAAAAGCACTCTAGAACTTCGACAGCGAAAAATCTAGAAAAGCGTCACGCAAAAAGGCTTAGATGGGTAGTTTGAAATAAAATTCCGCAATATATTTTCCTGGCCACCTGTCCTAGATTCCTAGGATATTGGGGTGGATCGTATATTTTGTGGCCAATGTCAAATGGACAAATTGACTACTGGACATGTATTTTAGCCTGCTTGATTATTATTTAACAACGGTAGTCCTTAGAAAACTTAAAGGCTTTAAATACAGATGATGTATTACGTATGTTTTTTATGGTTGAGAAAGCTAGATGTTTGACCACAGCTCTGTATGCATTGCATGCATCACAAAGACTATGCATGTATTAAACATATGTATAAACCTATCTCTTGAATCACTCTGTCTATTGATGGAAACCGCATTTAAATTCGTTGCGTAGTTTAAATTAAATTAAGCGTACAGACGGCGGGAAGCGACTTAGTTTTATACTATAAAAAAAAAATGGAGACATTCTAACTATAATATTATAAATGCGAATGTGAGTTTGTTTGGCACACCTTCACGCGTAAACTACTCAACGGATCTGGGTGAAATTTAGTGCATTTTTTTCTTTAGGCCCTGGAATAAGTCATAGGATACTTATCATCATCATCATCCATCACCGCGGAGCGCAGCTAGTCGATAATAAATATGACATTTACACACAGCGTCTTCTGACCCCAAACTAAGCAAAGCTTGTACTATGGAAGTCAGATAACTGATAGAATACTTAAATACTTTTTTTTTGTAAATACATACTTATAATACATGCAGAACAAACACTTGATTACACCACAAAATGTTTGTCCTTAGTGGGAATCGAACCCACGCCCTACAGCTCTTAAAGCAGATATACTACCAATGAGCCAACAAGGCCATGTAGCGATACGACATATTTTCATCGTATTTTTAGTTTTAGCATGTGAGATATTATCTGTAGATAACATACGTATAAGTCCAAGCAAGTGTTCAGGTACTCTATAGGTCCCTTCTTTTTACCTCGTCGTTCCTTTTTTGGAATGAAAGATAATAAATTACGTAATAGCGTTATTAGACCATTTCAGAACTCGTGTGTAAAAGTAGGTTAGACATGAAAGACTGCTTACGACAAAATACTGTTAGAAACAAATGATTGTTCTTTTATTTGATTCAGCGCTTGGTGCTCGACTACAATTTAGGCATTTATTATTATCTATTGTAGATCTTGTGCTACAGTACTGGTATTTAAAAACAGATATAAGGGTAACACTTTATTGCTCACTGCTCTTTATTCGATGATCTCGAAGTAGAGAGGTTCCTGATTTTACTTGTGTATATTTAGTTTATGTAAAATATCGGGAAATAAAAGGCTTAATAATAATAATGGTCAAATCCTATTTCTTTTAAAATATATTTGGACATGTTAGGTGTTTGACCACAGCTCATCTGATGTTAAGTGATGGTATGATCGAAGATGGTAAACACACCTAGCCTGGAATGGAACTGGCCCGGGTACACAGCGTTAGATGCTTGGCAGATTTTCAACTTAAAGGTAGTTACCCAGTCGAGTACTAGAAAGTACCACCATGTCAATATACATATGTCTTCAATCTTATGTATTAATGTTATTTAGAGTTGAAGAGGACTCGACACCGAGACAAACCTCGGCAAGGTTTAATGGTGTGTGTTGTTTATTTAAGAAGATTGTAATAAAATATTATATAAATAAATAAATAAAATAAAAAGAATTATAACTGTAATACAATAAAACAATATAAACTTAAAACTACTACAATTGACAGCCTTATAGCTAAAAGATAACTCTTCCAGGCAACCTTAGGATAGTGAAAATTTACCTTTGTGGTATTTTATTTATAACTACAAGCACGCCCCTTGAATACTCGTATTAAAATCCATTGCGTTGTTGATAAGGAGTTAGCGAATAAACAAACAGGTCGACCATAGTTTTAGGCTGTATGTCGTACCGCTTCCGCGTTCTAGTGTGGAGCAAGCCTTATCAGAGATCGCATAATGTGGTAGAACCTCATCGGAAGCACCTCGGCCCCACATAAAAGCTTCCTCATCATTGTTGCGGGTAGGAAGATCCGTAATGGGCCCTATTGTCTACTGAATCAACCGGCTTTGTGATACGGTTACGTTGTTACGTTACGTAAACTGTAATTACGGGCGTAGATTGACTAGTAGCCCATTGATGTTACTGGTGGTGTAATAAATACTAAGTCATGTCTCTACATAGTTAAAATAAAATCGCTTCCCGCCGTCTGCATATACGCTTAGATCTTTTAAGCTACGCAGCGGATTTTAAGCCAGTAAAAACAGCAGTTTTTTGTATAAACACACAAAATTTCCGATAAAAAAAAAATTATAGGGCTTAGGGTCACTTACTGAGTATAAAATCACAAAATGCTGACAGATGGCCACCTGGCCTGCACAAAGAATAAACGATATACGTAGGACAGCTGCCAGCTGCTGGCGGTGGATGGTAAGCCCCGAAGATCGGACCGAGCGGCGTGTCTTGGAAAAGGCCTTTGTGCTGCAGTGGATTCGACTAGGCTTATTATGATGAACAAATAAATTAAATTTTTATAGTATAATTTTGCACAAAATTTGTGACATAACCTTATTCTTAATACAAAAATGTTTTGGCAACGGCATTAGGCCCATTTTCCCTCGCACCCTCCAGCAAAAACTCATCCAACCATTTTGCGATTTCGCTAAAACTGTGTCCGTAAAAAAGGCATTAGCAGCCCCGGCTTACATTGGAGAACAATTTTAGCTAAACGAAAAACAATATTGTTCTAAAATGAAGTGTCGGAATTGTTTTTGCAGGCCTTCTCCGGAATATTCCAGATCCAACTGGATCCGACCGGATTTAACTTTTCCATTTTCGGAGTGCACGAAGACGATAAGCCTCGCCAAACGCCAATTCGTTGGACCAATAAAATCTGGACATGTAATAACGCCATGACTACTACTTTACTAGGAATTATAAGGCAATTTTACAGATACCTTTTACGTAAGCGACTAGAGCACACTACTTACAGGATGAGATCAAACTTGTCTTAAAAAAAAAGACTTTAATTAAACAATATTTTTTGCTATTGACTTTGGTGAAACGTAAACTCATGGACATGTGCATTCTTGCTATCCTCACATACGGCGCTCAGACTTGGTCTTTTACAATCGAGCAAAGGTCCACACTCGCGGTTTGTCAACAAGCGATGGAGCGCTGCATACTGGTCGTGAAGTTATTAGACTGCATAAGAAACTCAACTCAGCGTTCCAAACAGATCGTTTATATGAGTCAAAAAGCTGCTATGCTAAATAAGGAGTAGACTTGACACACACACACACATCACACATCATCAGCCATAGGACGTCCACTGCTGGACATAGACCTCCTCCTGGGGGGGTTTTGCCAATACTCGCCACGCTTGACAGGCAGGTTGGCGAGCGCAGTTGAGTGTGATTGTTCAAGGAAGACGCTGCTGCCCATCTTCCGGATTATATCCCTTAGCCGACTCTTACGGCAACCACGGGTAGAGAGGGTGGGGTACAATTCTTACGCCGACACCACCACGGCACGCCACGGTAGACTTGACACGTCTGCCAAATGCCGGCGGACGAAAACCATCACCGACTGGGTCCCGGAGGTTAAACGGCCACCAGGAGACATGGAAAAGAGGAAGAGAGGCTTTGCCCAGCAGTGGGATAAGATTGGCTAAAATAATAAAAATAATTGATTTTGATTCCTATAAAAAAAATGACATTGGACACACAGCGCCATCTGACCCCAAACTAAACAGTTTGTATGATGAAATGTATAACATAACTTTTTTTTGTTAATACATACAGTACACTCAGACACAGAACAAACATTTGTTTATACCACAAAATGTTTGTTCTGGGTGGGAATCGAACCCGGTCTCTTCAGGTAATAAAGCAGATATACTACCAATGAGCCAACAGGGTTGTAAAACCTATACGCGTTTTTGATAAACGATAGCACTACACCGAAAAGAAATAATTGTATTTTTTATTATAAACAACTTTCACAATTTATCTTTCGAATAGCTCAGTGGTTAGCGTGGTCGGTTCGCATGCCGAAGGGCGTGGGTTCAAACCCCAACAATGAGCTTGAGCTGTCGGTGAAGGAAAACATCGTGAGGAAACCATAGCGTGGTGGTAGAGTACTTTCTAGTACTCGGCTGGCTAGCTACCACCCTCAAGTTGAAAATCTGCCGCCAAGCATCTAACGGTGTGTTCCGGCAGCCTCACTTGAGAGCCAGTTCCATTCCAGGCTAGGTGTGATTACCATCTTCGACAATTTTTTTTTTGATGAAACAAATGAAATTGAAATTTTTACGATTTCAGGGTAAGCCATATTCCAAAAGCTGTTCATAATTTAGTTTTAAAAAAAACTTAGAATTTTTTGTTTTTTTTTAAGTGAGAAAAGTTTTTTCAAAGAAAAGAAAAGACGTGAATGCTTTCCAAGTTCCTATTGTTTCAATGCTAATGGCTTTTGGCTTAACGCCACGTCTTGTTTTAAGAAATAAAAACTGTAGAACCTTTTGTAAAATTTTCAGTAGCTGATTTCTCATGTAGAAGTACCAATTTTAATATATATATAAAGTAGGTATATAATCTAGAAACTAACACTGAAATTTCACTGAAACTACTTCGATTTGATCTCTCTTTGCTTGGTTTATTACTTGTAGATTTACTTAAAGTTAAATTATCATTATGTAAAAAAATATTTGCCTTAAATGAGTCAAGAATTACACAAATCTTTCGAAGATATGATAAATCTATTTCGCCAAAAAAAAAGAAGTTTTTTTTTTTAGAAAAAAGATCATTAATCCATTTGTTAATACTAATTTTGCATAATTTAAACACAATGATAACTTGAGAGAATTTAAGTAGGTACTTATACATTGTTTTATGTAAAAACAATGAGACGTACAAGGCGCTCTCCTGATGGTAAGAGAAAACACGTGTCTGTAACCATTGCAGCGGTACATAGAACTTTGAATAGCAAAAGAAAGTCCAGGGCTTAGCTGCTTTGGCGCTCATTACGGTGAGACTAAAAACTAAAACAAATTAAAAGATATACGTATAAACAACTACCTATGTACTAAAAAGAAAGTAAAATAAAAAAAAACAAAGTTACAAAAAAAATTATTGCCAAAAAAAATGAAAACTCAGAAAATATTTTCATATTTTATCAACCTGGAAACTTAAATAGCGTATTACATGAAAAAGTAAAAATTACAATAAAGTTTATTCACTTCAAACAAAGTTAAAATTTCATCCTCTCCGACTCGAGTTTCCGTCCTTAATTCATTTCATAATCAAACAAAGGACTCCTTACGTTACAGAATAATGGACTCGTTTCTAGAGATGAGAATAGTTAAGTTTTGACCGAATATCCGGCAATACTTGACCTACATACATGCACGTTATTCTCGCAAAAACTTGAAAATGGCTTAACTGATTTGACTTTTTTTTGCTTTGTAGGTACTCCTGAACACTGAGGTGCTTTAGGAAAAATATCATTGATGAAAAATGTCATTGATAATTAAAATGTCATCATTCAAGATATCGTCTTCATATGATGGATGCCTATTCAAATTAAACTTTAAAAAATCGGCAAAATGTGGTTTCAGCACATTGGCCGAATCACACACACCTCTACGAGTTACAACACATTCCGACCACAATTTGTCCCCAAATTTTTGGTCCGTAAAGGCCAGTAAGTACTGGCCTTGATAACTACGAAATGTTTTTATACATCTTTTGTCCATTGTTTTATTAATAACAATAGTGACGACACTGTATTACAGACCAGTATTTCGCGACACGTCGTTAATAAAGCCCACAGACAATGCCCTTAGTGGGTGCTAATAGGATTTTCATTGTGGCCTCAATTTTGTTGGGAAACTGTAAAATTACGAACAATTTAGGAGATTACTGTTCTTTTGTAGTGGTAGCTGAACTCATCAAGCTTTGTGAAGATTTCATTACCCAATTTTGGGTCTAGCCTAAAAGTAAATTTGTTTTAATAACCATCCATCCAAATAATTTTCAGTAAAATCTTCTAAAAACATTCTGTGGGAACAAATTTACTTACTTTAGTAAAATAAACTTTGAACTTAATTTCAATTTAGGGCTTGAACAATAGCATTATATAAAATTATGAATAATGTATATATATATTATGAGAAAGTATAATGAGACGAACGAGACTCTCTCCTGATGGTAAGAGATAACGCCTGTTCATGACGATTGCAGCGATACGCAGAACTTTGAGTAGCAAAATAAAGTCCAGGGTATTGCCGCTTTGGTGCGCATTACTTTGAGACTTTCGATGGTTAGTCTCAACAGCCACGTAACTTCGCTAGCTGCCCCTTCAAACCGGAACACAGTAACGTTTACACACTACTGCTTGGCGGCAGAATATCTGGTGCTGCGGCGGTACCTACCTAGACGACCTCCTGCTAAGGAAATCTACCACCAAGTACATAAACTAACTAGTACTATATTAAAACATAAGTGTTTGCACGGGTGTCGGCTTCTAACACATAGCGCTAACACATTGAACAAAGCAAGATTTGGGTTTGATTCCCAAGCAGATACTTCTCTGTTATTTTTTTAGGCTAGGATTTTGACCACAACTCTCCTGATGTTAAGTGACGGTGTGGTCGAAGATGATAAACACACTTAGTCTTGAATGGAACTGGTTCTCAAGTGAGGCTGCCGGAACACACCGTTAGATGCATGGCGGCAGATTTTCAACTTGAGGGTGGTAGCTAGCCAGCCGAGTACTAGAAAGTACCCTACCACCACGCTGGTTAATTATCTTTCATTTTAGTTTATAGAAATTATTTAAAACAAATCCTGTGTTTGTACCAGTTTTCGAAAACATATTTTCGAATAAACAATCATGGTTTTGATAAAATTTACAAATTTGACGCAAACATAAAAACTAAAAATAACGAGGAAAATTTCACAATGAAAAGTATTTTTCCTGCTATAAAAATCATTCTAACTTTTCTCAAAATAAAATAAATTAAACCAACGCGGTCAAAGTTTAATTTCCCTAATGATTGCCCAAAACTCATTACTGAGCCAAGTAGAATCACTTACTGGAGCTTATTAAACCGAACGGCAAATAAGAAACCCAAAAACCTTACCGGTTTTCTCTTATTTCACGACCTTTCATTTTCACTACGCTGTCCCGTTTCGACCCTAAGAAGGTTTCAGCATACTTAACCACTTCAACGAGCTTAGTTCTAACAATAAATATATTTTCTATAGTCTATCACGGCCCACTACCTCCCATACATAGTGGAATTTCCAAACGTTTTGACTTCAAGCCGTACAGCCAAGAAATGGAACGAGATGACGGCTTACTTCTTGCCTGAGAGATATAATCTAGATCTTTTTTAGGTCAGAGTGAATAGATATTGCGTGGGTACTTTCTAGTACTCGGCTAGCTAGCTACCACTTGTTGAAATGTTGAAAATCTGCCGCCAAGCATCTAACGGTGTGTTCCGGCAGCCTCACCTGAGAGCCAGTTCCAGTCCAGGCTAGGTGTGTTTATCACTTAACATCAGGTGAGTAGTGGTCAAACGTGGACTGATACATGTTAAAAACAAGCTTAGTTAAGACAATTAAACAAATAAGAATGACAAACAGTTTTTTTTTTTTTTTTTTCAAAAAATATACAGCCCTTTTTACTCGGGAAGATCTAAGGATTCTAACGATACCGTAAACAAACAAATCAATTCGAGCATTTAAAAGTTATGGAGGTATAAAGAAACTCACATATAGTATATACAGAAAACATTACACTTCTTTTTTGGGAAGTCGTGTAAAAAAGACGTGGACAGAAATAATGTCTACTGTGTTAGAATCAGCCCTAATCGTGGATGAGACCAAGTCACAATTCATTCAAGAATCCTCATGAATAGTCAAGGAAGGTCGCTTTTATCTCTGGACAATTATACGTACTTTACGCATCATTTGCAATTCATTGCTCGATATATTGACATATAAAGCTAACTTAACCACTATTGCATCAATGGATGACGTAGTGGTCTGTAATATCAAGTCAGATCACGTAAAGCATTGGTTGAAAGTGAAAGCTTTGACCTACAGGGAGCAAACCTTATTCCCGTATTTGCTTTTCATTCATAGATCGAGACAAGTTTTATCTTGTCATGGTAAAGAAATTGAACAGATTTTATTTTCTATTTTTTTTTACCACAGTTCACGTAATGGTGTGGTCGTTAATAGTAGTAACAAATGTAGTCTGGAATGAAAACTTGCTCTCAAATAAGGTTGTCGGAACACAAGGTTAGGTGCTTTGCGGCAGATTTTCAGCTTTAGGATGGTAGCTATCCAGCGGAGTAATAAGAGTACTCTACCACCATGCTATGGTTTCCTCACAATGTTGATGCTATCATGTGTGAGTTCGATTCCCAACCAAGACAAACATTTTGTGGTATTTATAAGCAAATGTTTGTTCTGTGTCTGGGTGTTCGGTATATGTATTTTAAGTATGTTTTTACAACAAAAAGTATTCTATCAATTATCTGACTTCCATCACACAAGCTCTGCTTAGTTTAGGGTCAGATGGCGCTGTGTGTAGTGTGTCCTATGTTATTTATTGTTATTATTATTATGTAACTCTCTGTCAGTTTAGTCAAAAGTCATAAAACAAAGTCTTTAAATATTAAGATTAACTTTTTCCAAAATGATCCTGCTGAATGTTCCACGCGAGCAAAACCGCAAGTAAAAGCTTATATGTGATATAACTTGTACACCTATTCGAAATGAACAATCTGATAAACTAACACGAAAAGCACGGTCATTTAAACCCAGACAAAGCAGTATACAAGCTTGAAACTTCCTTTCTATTGCGTGCACAGCCATAACAAAACAACTACTACTGGTAGTCAAGTCACCGCATAATTAATAGCCCTTCTTATCTACCCGTAGGGCCAATTGGATCAATTCTAGAGAAATTTTTAAACAAAGGTTTAGATTAATAAGCTTGTTTAATAAATTATGTACTTTTTTCCCGTGGCCAGTTCTATTATCCCTTGTTTGTGTTGTATTATACTTTGATAAAAAGCAAAAGATATATAATATACTAGCTTACGCCCGCGACTTCGTACGCGCTGACTTTAGAATCGAGTTCAAAGATAAATTATATATTATAGAGAATTAATCAAAATCCTTTCTTAGCGAATGCCTACGTCATAACATCTACCTGCATGCCAAATTTCAGCCCGATCCGTCCAGTGGTTTGGGCTGTGCGTTGATAGATCACTATGTCAGTCAGTCAGTCACCTTTGAGTTATATATATTTAGATTTTTAATAGATTACTAATGAGACGATCGTAAAGCTCGCTTGCTGGTAAAAGAAAAAAGAGACCGTCTTTCGCAATGGTCAGTAGCCGGTATAAGCAACATTAACATACTTTATATTTACATTGTTTTTTTTTCGTTGACTTGTCATTAGTGTTTTTGACATATTCAAAATTACACTACGGAAATTTACTTGCAAATTTGGTGTCATCAATAAAATATTTGTATTTGTATTAACTAATTAAAAAAAATGCATAGCAAAATCAATCGAAATATTTTTTTATAAATAAAGTTGTTTTATACTCGAGATTTAAAATGTACTCGTATTCAGTGGCTGTCCAAATGTATTACTTTTTTAATATGTTTTCTTTTAGATATTTTAGTAGTCAAATGTAAATTTCTGGATTAGGTAAAAAAACTACATCTAGATGTGTATATCCCAGGGAAATGAATACCTTTTCTTGCAAGGTTAATATTTCTACATTTCACAACCCCAACTTAACCGACGTTTAACGACTCATTAGAATGTTGTTGAACTTGCCCCTAGAGAGTAAAAGGGCAAACACAGGTGTTTCTTATCGTGTTACTAATTAAGGCAAAGCGAAACTAGGGCGTACCTTTCCTCACTTTAATAATTCATATTGAGATCACTTGATAATTTATAGAGCTGCTGTAGAAGCTATTTGTATTGGGAATAGTGTTTGGTTTAGTGTAATAAGGGTCTGGTAACCTGGTGGGTTGATGGCGTAATTAACAAGTTAATAGCGTTATATGAGGGCTATGCTCGGAGTTTCCCTACGAGATCAAAACAGAAATGAGGAGATCTGTAGACGAAAGAATTAGCAAGTTGAAGTAGCAGTGGGCAGGGCACATAGCACGCAGAACTGATGACCGATGGGATTGCAAAGTTCTGGAGTGGAGACCACGGACTGGCAAACGCAGCGTAGGACGTCCACTTACAAGGTGGACAGACGACCTAATAAAGACCGCAGGAACGCGTTGGATGCGAGCCGCTTCCAACCAGTCTTTATGGAAGTCAATGGGGGAGGCCTATGTCCAGCAGTGGATGTCCTACGGCTGAGATGATGATGAGCGTTATTTGAATTAGTTATTATGTCAATTTTGAAACGGGACGCGCCGATCTTTTCGACTTTAATGACAAACAGGTTATAGTTTTATTTTTACCCGACTACTCATTAAAGAGTCTCTCTTCAGGGTTTATGTATGTATGTGTTTGTTTATTCTACAATAACTTTTAAATGAAAAACACATTTGGATGTATGGGGTTTCGTTGGAATCCGTACACGATCCCGAGAGACACTGGCTATATATTTAAAAAAATGTTTGTAGGCATTCTTTTTTTTTTTTTTTTAATTAAATTTGTTACTGTAGTCTAAATGACAGTCTGTAAGTTTTAACAAGGTAAGTTTGTTACAAGTATTATTTAACTTAAGGCTTTGACAACGTGACTAACGATAAATAATTTGTCTTGAACTGAAATAACTTGAATTTACTTAGCCCAGCTTTGACAGTTTTCATTTGCTCAAATTATAATTACACTTAGTTTCCGAAACAAGAAAAGATTCCTTGTGATTTGTTAGTCCGTCTACTTCTGTTTTATTAAATTTTTGTACTTGAAAATCATCATCATCTTCAGCCTATCGAAGTCCACTGCTGGATATGGCCTCTCACAAGGCACGCCACTCAGCCTGATCGTCGACTTTTCGCTTCCATCCGCCAGCTGTCCTACGTATATCGTCACTCCATTGAGTCTCAGGGCGTCCTACGCCACGTTTGCCAATTCGTGAGTAGACCGCGTATTGGTTTCAAAATTTATATTTATTTTTCTATTTATATCCTAAATGAATTTGTAAAAAGGTTCGATACGAAACATACACAAACAAAATAAAGCCAGCTGTTTATGTGACCACTGAAAACAGACAATGCATAAACTCTCGGAGCGGATGGTTAGTAGACTTGTTAAAATAATAAACTGACATTGGGGCGTCTCGTTCCCACATAACCGTATTTTCACCCAAAGCTCTAAAATAACTCCTCCGCAGTCATAATATTGCACCCTTACAATACACTCTAAGACCGTGGATAAATCAAAATGAAAAGATTTGTCGTTGCCGAAGGTAAATTTTTTCGACTATATTTATTCGCTTATGGTCTTTCATAAACTTTTTATTTTTTCATTTTTATTCTTAACACGTTTCGGCAGGCAAGTTGGGAGATACCTGGTTTCCAATCTGGAGGTTCTGGGTTCGAATCCCACGGTACCTTTCTTTTCTAAGTTGTGTGTGTATTTTATTTATTTAGATACACAAAACAGAACATAATTTTTTCTTAACACGTTTCGGCAGGCAAGTTGGGAGATACCTGGTTTCCAATCTGGAGGTTCTGGGTTCGAATCCCACGGTACCTTTCTTTTCTAAGTTGTGTGTGTATTTTATTTATTTAGATACACAAAACAGAACATAATTTTTTACATCAGCATTATGTAAATGACAAAAAGGATTTGAATTAAATTACATTCCTTAACAAATGTGTATACAGCATGAACATTATAAATCAGAAGCATATAGATAAATAGTACAAATAGAGTGACACAAACCGTATATATATTAAATTTAAAATTATAAAGAAACAGACGAAATGTATAAGCCATCGAGTTAATCACAAAAATCACTATTGCCGCTGTTTATAGACTGCCCTGTTGGCTAATTGGTGGCATGTCTACTTCAAGAGCCGTAGGGTGTGGGTTTGATTCCCACTCAAAACAAGCATTTTGTGGTATAATCAAAAAATGTTTGTGCCAAATATGTTTGGATGTTCTGTATATATTATAAGTAAGTATTAAAAAAAAAAAGTATTTAAGTATTCTGTCAGCTATCTGGCTAGATGGCGCTGTGTGTAATGTCCTACAATATTTATTTATCTAGATAGCGCTGTGTAAAATGTCCTTATATATTTATTTACTGTATCTAAAAATGATTATGATTCTGGTATACCTTCTAATACGGTACAGGTATGAATGTAATCTGAAATGAACAAATGCTAGTAAACAAAATTATTATTGACGTATCTATGTTCAGAAAATCATTGTATATCCGGCCCACCCCTTACACAGGGTGCTCCATATAATCTCTCTGAGCGGATGTTCATTTCCCAGACAGATTGTAGATACAAGATGTTCCTATTCCTCCAGACAGCAAGTTTACCTTTACCTTTGTTCGCGTTATATTCTCATGCGTATTGTTTATTCATAGTTAGGTACGTGCTTTTTTAGATTTTTCAAGAGGTAAGTCTAACGAAGTTGTCTATCCAGTTTACAGTTGACCATAGACCAAACCTTACGGTACATAAGCAGACTCCCAAATTTGACCGCCGATTTCTCGAAAACAAAGCCGAGGTCCCTTTTCCTCTGTTGCTTTTTTAGTTTGATACAATAACCAACAACGTAATTATTAATCAGTTATTAACTAAAAATTAAATTTCTTAAGTAGCAAGCTTCGTTGGTAGATTATTATAAGTGCAACGTATTTTTTCATCTGGAATGAAACTGACTTGGTGTGGTTGACGGCAGATTTTTAACAACATAGTACATAATGCTATGGCCTTGAGCACCCACGTAAAGTTGCTTGTTTGTCTGTCTTCTATCGGATATATTTCGGAGAGTGTGCCTTCACATCATCAGCCATAGAACGTCCACTGCTAGACATAGGCCTCCTCCTGGGGGGTCCCCTAGGACCCGTTCCTGTTGGATGTTCCTACCCTACTCAAGGCAATGCATTCAACCCGTCTAACCGCTTCACTCGTCACTTTCAATCGATTTGCCTTAAGTGTACACTTAGCTTATTACCTAATAACTCAAAGGTTCTTCTCAGACTGAAGTTAACAGGTTAGTGGAAACAATTAAATAAGTAAGAAGGGTTAAGTGGCATTTAATTAGTTTTTTTCCAATTTGTTGGTGAATTTTTATTGACGTGAATACTAAAATTTACTTCTATCGTGAGAGGCAATTCAGACACACATTATGACAGCATCAGCCATAGAACGTCCACTGCTGGACATAGGCCTCCTTCTGGGGGGGTTTTGCCAATACTCGCCACGCTTGGCAGGCGGGTTGGCGAGCGCAGTTAAGTATGATTGTTTAAGGAAGACGCTGCTGCCCATCTTCCAGATTATGTCCTTTAGCCGACCCTTACGGCAACCACGAGTAGAGGGTACAATTCTTACGCTGGCACCACCACGGCCTTAGAATTGCTTAATTTGGTTCCACCTGCTCCTTTTTATTACCGGAAGGTTAGGCAGACACGGCCAAAGTGCCATCCTTACATGGTGGGTATTTCCCATATACGGACTAAACGTTTCGATTCCACATTCTTAATACGTACTCTCTGCCAGCGTCTGTTTTTCCCGCGAAGTGTTGGTGTTTTCAAATCAAGTGTGAACAAGTTTTTTCTAGGTAAGCGTGCATCAGGCAGGGCGTGGTCAAACGCAAACCTATATAGTATAAAAAATATTATACTGGAATTCTCTTAGTCAACTCTTTATCAGGAAAAATTGTCTGAATGCATTTTCACTGCTCTTTAGAACAGATAAAATGCTTTTGCTACTTTTTATAGCATAATTTTGTAGCGCAATCATGTAATTTGCGGACACGATGTATTCAATCGTGAATTTGCAACAGTGATTAGGGTGCTTGGGTCGGGCGCTGTCGCGACTATCCGACATTTCCGAGACCAGACCGCTGATTGGAATCCGGGAGATATTTAATAGTTGCAATGTGAGGTCGTGTTTTGTTTCAGCAGATAGCAGGGCGAGGCCAGTGGTTATTTGCGTTATACTCGCATTATGTACAAATCTAACAAAAAACCGAATTATCAAACCAAGGTATTCAATATATTGCGAAAATTGCTATATCATCAATTATGTAACTAAACACATTAAAAATAGCGGGTAAAAAACTGTGTAAATGAGGTGAAATATTTTTACTGTGTAAAGATAAGCTCCATGGGAACGGTGGAAACATGACCTTGACGCTCATGATAAAGATTGGACCTCAATAGCACGAGACATGGAAAGGAGAAAGAGAAGCCTTTGCCCAGCAGTGGGACAAAATAGGCTAAACATAATTCAACAAATAAAACTGTATACAATTTAAGGTGATAAATATTCATTTGAAAACAATTTTGTCCTTGTGGATATGCAGAAAAATGTACCACAGCCTTCCGTGCGTTAGCTTCTTTCGGTACTCGCTACGCCACTTGCTACGCTGCTAACAAAAATGCAGCCTAAAAATAATACCGGGCACGCGCTTTCCCATTGCGTGCGCTGTTGGCATCAAGAGAGAAAAGCCTCTGGAAGCACGAGTGGGTAGCGTAAAGATTGTCATCGCGAACTTGATTCAACTACTTTTGTTTTCACCTTTTATAAGCAGTAGGTAAGATAACCTTAAAAGAAAGTGAAGTACCTTTAAATTGCTTGAAATCAACTTGATCAATAAACGTGTGTAATTTTTGCTTTACAAAAGAATATGCTGATAAAATTTACATACTTTGTTATTTTTATATAATAGGCTTACGTTTGACCGCCATTTCGACTAATATTAAGCAAAGATGTGGTCAGCGATGGAACAGCTTGCCCAGAGGAAGCCGATGCCCTCACGTCTTGAAGGCACCAAGATGCCATCTATCGGAGAACATCCCTCTCGGGCAGCAATTCCATTGTTTAGCGGTTCGCACAATAAAGGTGGAAGTGGATCGCTTAGTTCGAATGTTTGCAACATCAACTATGAAACGAAATTTATTTACTTTACTGAAACTATCTAATTGCTTGTTACTTACTGCGGTAGGTACTTTCAAATTGGGCAGGTTGGTAAATTAAGTTTTGTGTATTCATACTGAATACAGTATGAAGTAATAACTTAGCATTTTTTTAATGAATTGAATGACTCAGTCGTATAAAGTAATGAGACGAACGAAACGTTCTCTTAATGGTAATACATATATATAATGCTGGAAACAATTTTACATTTTGACAAACTCCAGAGCAACGTTGCTTGCCAAAGCAGCGATGCCCTAGAGTTTTTTGCTTTTCAAACTTCTGAACAACGGAATGTCCTTGACTTTGTCTGGACTGCTTGAATCCTGCAATGGTTTTGGACATGCGTTGTCTCTTACCATCAGGAGAGCGTCTCGTTCAGCTCATTACTTTTATACATATAAATAAATAATACAAATGTGAAATATTCTCGCAGCGAAAGGCTCTCCGCGCAGAGTCACAACATGAAGCGCTTTAAAAAGTGGTCTTTTTTTTATATTGTAGGACACATTACACACAGCGCCATCTGACCCCAAACTAAGCAGAGCTTGTGCGATGGAAGTCAGATAACTGATAGGATACATAAATACTTTTTTTTTTTTGTTGTAAATACATACTTATAATACATACAGAACACCCAGACACAGAACAAACATTTGTTTATACCAAACAAAGATTTGTCCTTGGCGGGAATCGAACCCACGCCCTTCAGCTCAGGCATACATACTCCCAATGAGCCAACAGGGCTGTTTATACGTATATTTATTTCTGGGTTAGTACCACATTCCCGATTAATGTAGGCGATGATGGGCTTACTATCAGGCAAATGGCAGCTAGTTTACCACTATTTCTATAACAAAAAAAAAATACAAATACGGTAGATTGGTTTTTATACACCAATGATCTTACAAGATTGTAGTCGATAATATTAGAATCACCATCCACGGTCGTCCTTCTCGGTACAGGCATTTGAAACCATCGTTCTCACTTTAAAATCCAAACTTCTTTTCTCTCGAGTCTTATTTTCCGACTCTTTATATTATACAGCTAATACAAAGCATGTTTGCCTGAAAATTTAAATTCACTTAAACAATCGAATTAAAAATATTTAAAACCTTACTAAAAATAACATCACAATAATATTATAAATGCGAAATCTGTTTATATGTATGAATGGTTGGTAATTCTACACGGTGTAACGGCTTAAAGAATTTTGATTACATTTAAAATGCAACTTTTTTTGAAAAATGTGGTACTCTAGATTAACACAGGCATTTTGTTCTCGAAAAACGAGAGAGAACCCGCTGGACACAGTAAGTAATACATATTTTATTCTAAGCCCGTAACTGTGAATTTAAGCCGGATTAGCACCGTTAGCATCCAACACAGGAAAAAGCCGAAGAAATACAATTTTCTTAGGAAAAAACAGAAAAACGCGCGGCTTAACTTTGAGCAAAAAGCTTTTTCAGTAAGGCTGATCTTTAACAGGACGGTTGAAGGATGTTCCAATACTACCCTAGCAATAGAAAGCTCCTAGTTACCTATATATGTATGTACGTATGTATAGATTACGTAGGTTTCTACGTAATCTATACATGTGACATAGATTAATTTTAAACTTAGAATAAATTGGTTTATGTAGAATGTTTTTTAGATACTGTAGTTAAAGTTTACGTAATTTGGTAAATTTTCAAAGCTTGTCTAATATAAAAAGTCTATTATTCCGAATATGTTTAGCCAATTTAAAATGTGTACGAAGTATGAGCAATTACTTTGAAAATCATACTCATATTCAAATCAACCTCAACCACTCCTTAGTCTTAGTATATAGTACTCGTATATATGTACATCCAATGCACCTTCATTGAACATTAGATATTTTTTCTAAATATAGTAGTATTTAGTGACTAAATTCTAAAAGGCAAGCACTTAAGTGAGATACTCAAAAACGAAGGGCTCGTATTAGACTAATGAAATTTCGAGAGAATCCATATCCAATTTAAATACGTCCAGTATCAGTTGCCAGCGTTCCAAGCAGGCGGCATTACCACGTGCGATGGCAATGCTTATGCGTCGGAAATAAACGTCAACATTTTGGTAAAGCACCGCGTCTAATATAAAGAAAAAATATCGATTTGTTTACTAAGGAATTTCTAGCTATACTTTGTAGGTAAATAATAACTAAAAAACTTGAAAAAGAAAAAAATTGTCTAATTTAGCTCAAATCTTGCTTGAAAGGGTACGTGTTGAACGCTACGCTTTCGGAGAAACGATTAAAAACTAGTCAATATAAACAACAAAATGAACTAAATATTGTGTGTGTGTTTATTTATTTTAATTTCAGCTTAAATGGGTTTATCATGTTCCGCAAACATAAGGTACTTAGTTACAAACAATTAGGGCAGTACTCACTAGAGATCAGTTCACATTAGTCCTAAACATTATTTATGAATTCCAAGGAATATGTTTGCCAATAGATTTATCTAATTTACCTAATAAAAATTATTTTTTTTTTTTGTTTTAGGATCGCCGTTGCAAATTAATGTTGATGTTCTTTTGTTTTTTTTTTTTTTCTATATGTCTATTGCAATATGTCGATTGTTGGTGTACAGTACATTTATGTTCTATTGTTTTATTCTAAATTTTAGCCAGCCAAAAGGTATATTTTTAGAAAAATTATTGTCTCCAAAATTGCGAACTTATCAATTTTAACTTCGCAAGTAACAAGGTAAGTTTTAGCACTACACTTGTTTGTGTAATATGAAGCTCAGTGTTGCCATGACGAATAAGATTAAAGACTGTGAACAGTACGAAACTTTGTGTTGTTTGTCAACTTAGGGTGTTTGACATCCCAACTTGACTTTTTTTATGTTTAAAGATGAAAGTTTTTATTATAATTCACAGTAATTACGTAGTATTTGAACTGGAATTCTCATTTAGCGCCAAAATTAATACCAAACGCTTCAACTTGTCTTTATAATAGGTACCGATTCTTAGAAGCCAATAATTTTATTCATATAGCTTCAAAAAAATAACTTCTGAACTCATTAAAGGCAACAAATAAAGTAGCAACTCTGGAAACAAAATTAACCCGATATGGCAACACCATGAGAGTCTTTTAGCTTTAAACGTCTTTGTCTCAAACATATACGAAACAAATCTTGACATTCTCGGGTTCTTCGAAGTTTTGATTAAGTGGATATGTCACAGTCAAATTGTTGAATCCGCCGTATTACATAAAGTTCTGTATCACAGCGTTTCGTTTAGCCGCATTGTAATTAAAAAGGAATATTCTATAAATAGGCCGTGGTGGTGCCGGCGTAAGAATAGTACCCCACCCTCTCTACCCGTGGTTACTGTATGTTCTTGAAAGTACGAAGTAGTGTAAAATATCAAAAACGAAACACTTAATACTGGAAACATTTATTTAGTTCGATATCAAAACAATGAGGCAAATAATTGAATAAAGTGTTCATAAGACGTAGTAGTGTCGCTCTCGTGATCTTGAGTCGACTGCGGTTAGCGGTGCGCCCCGCCCCGCACTCCGCTGCGCGGGCGATGGATACCGGTTCGAGGCGTCAACATCCTCCGCGACGTTGAAAGCAACTGCTTTCAAGGCTTCAGCTGCTTGACATAGGTAGCTGCGTGTTCCCGTTGACAGTAGAAGTGTTGTCTACAATTTTAGTTTCAGGGTTCGTAACTGGTAACAGGCACATCCTGTTTACTGCTCTTTTTAGTGAGCCCTTGTCAGTCAGAATTTCAGCGACACGACATACTCCATCTGATCCTGGATAGAGACGAGTAACTCGACCTCGGCGCCAATGTAGTGGCATCAGGTTGTCTTCTTTTAATAAGACGAGATCACCGACTTGAAGATTTCTTTGGTTTTTCTTCCATTTAACCCGCTGTTGTAGTTCCGCCATGTATTCACGACGCCATCTGTCCCAGAATTGCTGCCGGATTTGCTCGATGCGTTTGTACCGAGTAAGTGAATTGCCGACGACAGGCATTGTGGGTATTGACTTCAGTGGACGTCCAATCAAGAAATGCCCGGGCGTGAGAGGGTTCATATCAGTAGGGTCTGATGAAAGTGGGGTAAGTGGACGTGAGTTAAGGATGGCTTCTGTCTGTATGAAAAGCGTAGCAAGCTCTTCAAACGTCAGATTCGCGTTACCAGCTACGCGTTTTAAGTGATATTTCGCGGCCCGAACGCCGGCCTCCCATATGCCACCAAAATGTGGCGAATACGCAGGTATGAACTTAAATTTAATGCTTTCATTAGCCGCGTAATCGGTTACTTGAAGACGGCTGGATCGTAAGATCCTACCTAGCTCATTGTGGGCCCCTACAAAGTTTTTCCCATTGTCGCAATACAATACATCTGGGTTACCCCGGCGCGACACGAACCTGCGTAGACAAAGTATGAAAGCTTCGGTTGTCAGATCACTAACAAGTTCGAGGTGAATGGCTTTGGTGGCCAAGCACACAAATACACATAGGTAGGCCTTTGTGTTACGACTACCGCGTCCTTTCTTACTAGCTATCATAAAAGGACCAGCGAAGTCGATTCCAGTAGAATAAAAGGGGGGACTAGGATTAACTCTAATATTTGGTAGGTCACCCATTATAGGCTGTACCGTTTGTCCCTTCATACGAATACATTCTACACACTTATCCGGAATACTCCGTGCCAGATTTCTACCACCTAGCGGCCAGAAATCTTCACGAACGGAAGACAGCAGTAACTGAGCACCTGCATGGTATAATCTTAAGTGCTCATACCTCATTATTAATTTTGTTAAGTAATGTTTCGCATCTAACAATATTGGATGTTTTTTATTATAACGATAGTCAGAATTCTTTATTCTCCCTCCCACTCTTAATACCCCATTTATATCAATAAATGGGTTTAGAGATAAAAGTTTACTTCGGTGATGAAGCGGATTACCTTGACTTAAATTTAGCACATCTTTGTGAAACGACTGCAGTTGACATCTTTTAACTAAGAAAGTCATTGAGGCGTTTAGTTCTTCAACTTGTAATGTGCCGTATAACCTGTATTTTTTAGGTTTTCGACAGTTGCAAACAAATCGTAAGACGTACGCAAAAGCCCTTTTCAATCGTATGTAACTAGAATACCGATCAAATTTTACAAAGGAATCACATTGTATCGATTGTAGGTCATTAGAAGACACTAAAGTCTTAACTTCGGGCAAATTTGACGACGTAGTGTGAGGTTGTAACGGCCAATCTGCGGGATCCTTCCTCAGAAACGGAGGACCCTCCCACCACAGGGATGAAGACTGCAGATGCTGCGGCTCGACCCCTCTGGAGGCTAGGTCAGCAGGGTTTAAATCAGTAGGTACGTGTTTCCACTCATAACACTGAGTTTGTTGATTTATCTTATTGACTCGATTGCGAACAAAGACTTGTAAATTTTTTGTTTGCATTTTTAACCAACCGAGTACTACAGTAGAATCAGTCCATATAATATATCGTTTAGCAAATAATTTTATTGATTGAGTAACCTTTGTGCACAATTGAGCTCCTAATAATGCAGCACATAATTCTAAACGTGGAATCGTTAGCGTTTTGATTGGTGCTACCCTGGCTTTAGCGCATAACAATTTAATCGTGACGCGATTCTCGTTATCAAAAGATCGTAAGTAGACGCAAGCGCCGTAAGCTTCCTGAGACGCGTCCACAAAGCAGTGAAGTTCAGTACATTCAGTATTGGGAACGTCACAAAGCACGTGCCTAGGTAAGTTCAGATTAGCTATATTACTTAAATTATTAATGAAGTTCAACCAT
The DNA here is from genome assembly GCA_950106695.1 of Biston stratarius. Classification (NCBI taxonomy): domain Eukaryota; kingdom Metazoa; phylum Arthropoda; class Insecta; order Lepidoptera; family Geometridae; genus Biston; species Biston stratarius. The sequence continues at coordinate 40,722,211 of OX467106.1, read as the reverse complement.
CTTTTTTCAAATTTAGAGGGAACTGTATCATCCCAGCCTAGTTTTGCAGACCACAAATTTTGAAGGAGAATTTTAGCCTTAATAATACAACAACACAAGAGCCCTAAGGGGTCGAACAACTTACAAGTTGTAGATATAATTATCCTCTTTGTTATTTCGGGTAAAGTTTTAAATTCTATAGGAAAGTGTAAAGTGTCCGACTGAGGAGACCATTTTAGACCTAAAACGCTTGCATGTGTGTTGAAATCAAAACACTTTGTGGATCCTGTCTTATTTTCAAGAATGGTTGGACAATTTGAACGAAATTTACGAAGTGGAAGGCATGCAGAGTCCAAAACTTGTACGACATTGTTATATATGTGTTTTAACTCATCAACAGTGGAACATTCTGTGTTGAGATCATCAATATAGAAATCATTTTTAATGACGTTGGACGTAATTTCATCCTGACAATCATTGGCCAGCTGCAAAAGACACCTGGTGCTTAAAAAGGGTGCCGAAACAGTGCCATATGTCACTGTATTAAGCTGGAAGATTTTTATTGGCTGATCGACCCGATCTCTCCATAACACAAGCTGCAAGTTACGTTGTTGCTCGTCGAGCGAGATTTGTCTATACATCTTTTCGATGTCAGCTGTAAGGACAAATCTGTTAGTTCGAAAACGCAAGAGTATGGACAATAGGTCGCTTTGAACGACTGGACCAATAGCTTGTATATCGTTCAAGGATTTGCCTGTGCTGGTTTTTGCCGAGGCATCGAAAACCACCCTAAGTTTAGTGGTTTCTTTTTGTTCCCGGACAACACAATGATGGGGCAAATAACAACCAAATAGCGGACGCTCAATTTCAGTCATATGACCTAAGTCCGCGTATTCTTTAAAAAAATTACTGTATTCGTTTTTAACATCTGGAATTTTATCTAACCTTTTTTCAAGGTGAAGAAAACGTCTCATAGCTATAGAGTATGAGTTGCCGAGAGATTCCTCGGGCTTTTCTTTCAATGGCATCTGTACAGAGAATCGACCATCAGGTAAACGACTAGTGTTTTCTATAAATTGAGACTCGCAAAACTGTTCATCTACTGAAAGGGAATTACAATCGGAAGGCAACTCTTCCACCTCCCAAAAGCGTTTCAAAGACTCGTCGACATCTTGTAGTGACGTCTTGTGCCTTGTTGTGGCTAAATGACAATGACTATTAGCTGTGTAGTAGCTCTCGCCTGTTAGACCAGCAACTATCCACCCTAGTTTGCTGTCTTGTAAAATTGGCTTGTTTTGACCTAATTTCAATTGTTTGGAGTTAATGATTTCAAAAAATTTATCAGCTCCTAGTAAGATGTCAACCTGCGAGGGACTATAGAATAGGGGATCGGCAAGACTAATACCGTCAGGAAGCTCCAACCTCTCCAAATCAACCTCAACATTGGGTAAATTACCCGTGATTGTAGGGATAACCAAACAGTCGGCGTCTATTTCAAATGTATTCACTCGAGATTTAACAGTTATTTGAACACGTTCAGTTATTTCTGTTTGTTTACCATTGATTCCAGAAATATGAAATGAATTAATTTTTTGAGTGGGTAACCCTAACTTTTTCTTTAAGCTTTGGGTCACAAAAGAAGACTGACTGCCGGTATCCAATAAAGCACGAGCCTGATAAGTTGATTTACTATTTCGACGGCAAACTTCAACCTGAGCTGTGCATAAAAGCACTTGGCCTGAATTACCAGTGGATAAATTAGTCGATGTGTTAATGTCGTCATTGTCACAATTGTCGGAGACTAAAACATTGCTGCTAACAGCACCCTCGGCATGTAAAAGAGAGTTGTGCTTTTTTCTGCAACTACGACATGATCCTTTAAGAGTGCAATGTGAACTATCGTGGCCAGTGCGAAGACAATTAGTACATAATTTATATTTAGAAACTTCTACTCGCCTCTCTTCAAGGGTCATGTTCTTGAATTTATTGCATTGGTACACGTGATGCTTCTGTCCGCATACTAAACATGATTTAATTTTCGAACTATCGAAAGAAGTCACGAATGTTTTTGGGTATTTATTTTCTTTACTAACGCTCTTATTTTCATGAGACGTACTAGAACGACTACAATACACGGTTTCTAGCACGTTCGCTCGATTACGTAAAAAATCTTTAAATTGTTCTAAAGTGGGAAGTTCTGACAAATTATTATCATTATCGTTGGAGGGCAGGTGATTCCTAAAATTTCCCTTAAATTCTTCCCACTTTCCATTCGTCTTGGAATCTAACTTCGCTGAGACCAAAAACATAATTAAAGGATCCCAACCTTTTGTAGAAATGCTCAAAGTATCGAGCGCACTTAAATTCTTAGAAACGGTATCTATTAAATATCGTAACGCCTTAAACGACTCCTTCTGTATAGGATGAATGTTAACAATCGCATTTAAATGATTATTAATAAGAATATTTTTATTATCATATCTGTCACACAATGTGTTCCACGCAAGCTCGTACCCCTTCGCGGAGAACTCGATGGATCTTATTACGACACTGGCGCTCCCTTGTAATGAATTTCTTAAATAATGGAACTTATTTATCGGAGCAATCGAATCATTACCATTGATCAAAGACTCAAACAAATCTTTAAATTCCAACCATCGCGTGTAGTTACCATCAAAGCTTGGCAAACTGATCGTTGGTAAACGAATAGGATTAAATTTGTCATGACAAGACGTTGATTTGAATGACTCATTTTGATCACTGATTTTTTCTGAAAACGAATCGATGATGTCCTGAGCTAAAGCGATTTGAGAGTAGAATATATTTTCAGTCTGTGTTCTTTCCCCAAACTGCTCGTCCATGTTAGGTGAAATATCTTCAAGTTCAATTTGTACTTTATCGTAATCAACCATTAACTTTCTTAACCCATCTAATCTCAGGCTTAACTCCTTTATTTGATAACTTGATAGATCAGAACTATTTGTTTTTTGAAGATTTTTCACAAAGTCTTTAAATATAGTTAATTGGCTCCTTATTCCGCCACGTCTTTTACTTAATTTTCTAATACGATCCGCAGTACTCATCTCTTCGTTATCAGGCATTTAAAATAAACAATGAGCTAGGAGAATAAACAGGTTCAATCAAACCGGTAACTCGATCCAGCCGCCTTCAGTGCCACCGCTGCCGAGCCCGCCAACAGCACCGACCGCGTCAGACGGGGACCCGGTGAGTGGTGCACAACCTGGAATACCGCGTAGCAACAGCGCGCGCAAGTAGCCCGCGTCGCCGCGCAGCGACAAGGCCTGGAATGTTCCGAGTAAAGACTTTGAAGAATAAGTTACGACTAGTTATAAGTTATGCTTTATCGAACTATAATACCTTTAACTTAAATTTTAACATTTATTTATGTAATTTAATTTTTACCATTATTTTTTTAAGATAGAAGGTTGAAAGTTGAAAGTACGAAATGCGCAAGGTGCAAAGCGTAGAATAGGATTCGACTAGCGCTTTTATTGCAGGCTATAAGATTATCTATTTATAAGCGAATTATACGTGCAATATTTAATATTGTTAATAATTATTTTATTTATTTACTTGAACTTATATAGGGTTCATATGATAGAATGCGAAATAAATGAATGACAATGCAAAATCATAGGTTGGTACGCAATATGCTAGATACCTAAAAGAGTAAATTAATGATTTGTATAGAAATCACTTACGACAGAGCGGTGCTAAGTAAATAACTGTGCAAAATAGGCCGGTACGCATGAAGCTAGATACACGACCCGACGATTTTAGGCAGCCAGGCTTTACATAGCAGATAGAAGTCGGAAATAGGGACAAGGCAAATAAAAGGAACGGGCTTACTTGATGTCGCTGGCGTAGACTTTCGATGCGTAGTATCAAAATGCCACGGTTACAATCCCGTTTCTTTGTTCTTACACAGGTACTTCGTTATATTCCCACGGTCGCCATATGTTCTTGAAAGTACGAAGTAGTGTAAAATATCAAAAACGAAACACTTAATACTGGAAACATTTATTTAGTTCGATATCAAAACAATGAGGCAAATAATTGAATAAAGTGTTCATAAGACGTAGTAGTGTCGCTCTCGTGATCTTGAGTCGACTGCGGTTAGCGGTGCGCCCCGCCCCGCACTCCGCTGCGCGGGCGATGGATACCGGTTCGAGGCGTCAACACTGTAAGAGTCGGCTAAGGGATGTAATCCGGAAGATAGGCAGCAGCGTCTTCCCTGAACAATCACACCTAACTGCGCTCGCCAATCCGCCTGCCAAGCGTGGCGAGTATTGGTAAAACCCCCCCAGGAGGAGGCCTATGTCCAGCAGTGGACGATCTATGGCTGACGATGTGATTCTGTAAATATAATGTTGATAGGAAAAAGGATATATAGGAATAAAAAAAAAAAGGTTCTTGTAAGTAATAACATTAAAAAAACATATCATATTTTAAAACAAATATAATATTACTTTTGTTAATTGGCAAAATGGGTCTTTACTTGCATAAAATATAACGTTTTGGCTAGCCGCGTTTAAGAACGCAAAGACAGTATAATGTCAATGTATGTATACATATTTTTTAAATCAGTGTAATGTTACAAGACTGCCATGGAAATAATTATTTGCGTTATGTTTATATATATTGTGAACTCGAAGCTCGTGTATAATGTGGTAAATGTTCGTTAAGTCGCAATACTATCCGGCTAAATGTTCATCTGCCGAAATACAAAACGACTTCATTTTTTAAACTGGCTGGGCATTATGTAATATGACGAATTCTACAATATCGTTTCGATGAATACATTGCGTGGTTTCGTCCTCTGTGTTTCAGAGTTAGACGAGACAGACAAACTCCCAAAGTATATCTTTGGGTACGCTTTGAACTTCTTTGTTGATTAAGTAAAGGAGAAATGGAATAACATAGTTTGAAAGAAAAAAGAAAGAAAAATGTATGTTTGCTTTTAAATTAAGAATAATTAATAAAAAATAAGAAATATGTTGTTTTTTTATAGAGTTACATGTCAGAACTCTATTAGGATAGGGTATGACATTTTGTTCAGTGTACTTAACATCAACGACAAACAAATTGTGGTCAGATTATAATAGCATTTATCATGTCTATATAATATGTAGGTATACTCTATCGTTCAGTCTTATAGTATTTTTTATTTACTTGGTGGTAGATCTCCTAAGCAAGAGGTCGTATAAGTAGGTACCACCGCAGTACTAGATATTCTGCCACAAAACAGTAATGTGTAAACATTATTGTTTGCCAGTTTTAAGGGTACAGCAGCTAGCGATAGGGCTGTTGAGACTAGTGATTGAAAGTCTCAAAGTAATTAGCGTCAAAGCAGCGATGCCCTGGACTTTGTTTTCCTACTCAAAGTTCTGTGTATCGCTCTTATGCTCGTAGATGGTCTCATCAGGAGAGCGTCTATTTTATATCATCACATTTTTTAAAAACCGGCCAATTGCGTGTCGGACTCGTGCACCGAGCGCTCTTCCTTTATCTGTGCTATAAGACGTTGTTTCGTACCAAATTTCAAGATTCTGAGTTCACGGGAAGTGCCCTGTAGGTTTTGATTCCCTTGCGAGTGTCGAAAATTTGCAGCATAAACGGCTGTATCTTTTGATTGCGTTGGCTTAGAAGTTGGATTTTTTTACAGCTCTAAGGGACAGTACACCTGAGTATTCAACGTGTTCCTGAGAAAAAGGGTCTTGAGAGACAGACAGACGGACAACAAAGTGATAATAGTTCCGATTTTTCCTTTTGAGGTACAGAACCCTAAAAAAAATGCAAAACGTAACTGAAAAAAGGAAAAGTACTACGCTTTAATCCTTTGTGACTTGACATCGAGATTTGTATCAGTTGTGACTGATTGCTTGGTGACCTTAATCTCCAAAAATGTCTAATCAATCACTCTACCCCGTCCCTATTAATCCCTGTGTGACCATTTAGAACCTTATTCTTCTATAGCTTAGTTCCGCAGTGGAAGTAGAAGATGCGATAGATGTGCCAGGATTATGGCTAGTGGAAAGATGTTCTTTTTATCTACCCTTACGGGGAAAACGTTGTTATATCTATATGTGTAACTTTGGTATCAACTGAGTTTTGGCAAGAACACAAAAAAATATGTAATCAATGTATTATTTTTAAAAACTTGTGTTATTACAAGTGTTTATGAGGCTATTATACCTAAAGTGCCTAATTTCGAAAGTGGGAAATGGGGAAAGTGATATAACGATGTGAAATATGGATTTTGTGTTGCTTCGAAAACTCCATTGAAGCTTTTCTTTATGGGTGAGCTGTGGTCAAACACTTAACTCGTTGACCACAGCTCACCTGATGTTGAGTGACGGTGGTCAACGATGGTAAATTACCCCTAGCCTGGAATGGAACTGGCTCTGAGTGAGGTGAGGAACACACCGTTAGGTGCTGGTAGTAAAGTCACCACTACTTTACTAGGGCATGACTGAACTTTACATTGACTTACTTTGTGTAATTTTGACTGTAACTTGAGACTTATTAAACATGTATGTAATTTCATAAAATATCATAACACTTGATACTGGTATATGTACAAAGTGCGACGCCAGAAAAAATGCCTTGTCATTAATAAAATAAAATTGCTATTTTTTTTTGTATGCCAATTAAGCTAGTCCTCTAAATTGTATGAGCACCCATACAACTCAGAGGACTATCTTAACTATGTATGCGTCAACTATGCATGTATGGGGATATGCTTTCTTGTCAAAAGCAAGGTCTTACAGCACTAGTAAAGGGAAAATTCCGAAAACTAAAAATTTGTAAATTAAGTCAAATTTTGGTACTTACAAATTTTCGCGAAAATCTAAATTTGCCCATATCTATTTATCGTGTTGACTCAGGACCTTGATATTTATACAACTAATAGAGACTATAGACCTTAGTATCTAGTATTTTCAACTAGCTAAGTATACCCGTTTCTGAGAAAATCGATGGTGACACACGGACAGACGGACAAGAGAGTGATCCTTAAAGGTTCCTTTTTTTACCTTTTGAGGCACGGTACCCTAAAATGGCGAAGTTTAGCTAGCAATTGTCAAAAACCACAAGTCAAGTTAAACAAAGCCGTTTCGCAGATAGTCTGTTAGATAAACAATTAACTTGCCTAATAAGCAATAGCTGTTATAACAGTTATGGTAACAGTTAACGATAACTCAGGCTCGCCGAGGCCTGAATATGGACTTAATCTTGGCTATTTCTCGGCGAGCTTGTGGTTATAATTTTAATGCTTTACAACCAGTAGCTATTAAGATCCTGTATCCCGTTAAATACCAAGGACGCAACGTTCTTTCTTACGGGCTACTCATTGTGCTCGAAACTGACTAACTCGACTAGAGAGTTTTTTTTAAATAATATTTGACTTGCTAAATATTTCACCATAGTTCAACTGACGTTAAGTGAGCCTGGGATGAAACTAGCTCTCAAGCGAGCTTGCTGGAACACACCGTTAGGTTCTTGGCGACAGATTTTCAACTTGATTGTGGTAGCTAGCTAGTCGAGTACTAGAAAGTACCCTACCACCACGCTATGGTTTCCTCACAATGTTTTCCTTCACCAAGCTCATTGTTGGGGTTTGCCCATGCCCTTCGAAGTATGAACCGAGCTAACAACTGAACTAACATCGCTACAAAGACATAACGTACTAGCTGGTGACGAAATAAAAAAAAAATACAATGCCGATAAACTTCGCATAACTGCAAGCAATAAGTTGACCAAATTTATTGCAATTGGATGAACGAGACGGCAGCGCATAAAATACAAACAAACAAAAACTCATGTCTATGTGTTAAATTATATGAATGTAAAACTATATTGGGTTATAAGCATGGGGTATATCAAGACATAAGGGGGTCATTGTACACAACACTAAGAACAATTTTTATTATGGGAATAACTGTAAGAGCGCGATACAAAAACAGCTGTATCATACATTTGGTCTGGAACCAATGGAGTATATCTATTTAAAAAAGCTTATAGCAAAAGTTGCGCTATCAATATATCTATCTAAGCTTATAATCATATATGAAACATGTATATGTTAGCCATATATATGTCATATAATAGTTATATGATTTTGTGTTATCACTTGTCTCCTATTTTTTTTTTTTGTTTAGCATCTGTTTTATTTTTCACGTAAATAAAATAAAATCATACATTTATTTATTAGTTTCATATTAGTTTCATATTTATTTATTATTCATTCATAAAACCTTAAAGCCTATTGTACATTGAGCTTAACTTACTATTAGAGTTACGACAATTGGCATTATAATTTTTAGGTAAGTACCCTAGACTTCGCACTAGGAAAACCTGTGTCGCGAAGTCTAGTGTCTTTTGTTCCAGTCTCAAATGCATAATAATTTTAACTTATATAATATATAAAGAAAATAAAAACAAGCTTGGGTGTCAATATGAGAGGTATGAATTTATGTGCGTGTGTGTGTGTGTGAGTGTGTGTGTGTGTGTGGGTGGGTGCATTTATGTGTATGTATGTATGTTTTTATGTGTGTATGTAGGTATGTGTTTGTGTTTGTGTGGGCGCATTTGTGTGTATACCTACGAGTATATGGGCGGTAAAATAAGTTTACAGCTGATTTTTCATTATTAATAAACAGTAAATAAATAAAAACAAAGTAAATTGCTATACCTTTTTTCTGTTAGTGTAAAAGTTGAAAACTAATGAAAATCAAAATTTCCGAGTCAATGTCTCTAAATATGATATCATGAAATTTTGTTTTGATTACATTCATATTTATTTTACCATTGATAATAACCTGGTTTTTACACATGTTTGTTTTACTTGTCCGAATTACTTACGTTTAAATGTGCCGGATACTCCAGCTATAGTTTCGGCCACACGCGGTGTCCTTCAAGAAGCCAAAGCAGAGTACAATGCGCGCGCGGCCTTCTTAGTGCAAATGTAAGATGATGCCAAAAATACGTACATACTTTATACCAACAGTACCGCCCATTTTTTTTTTTTTTTTTTTTTCCAGGGAAAATACTTAATGTATACCACCGGCCCTGGGGCGGGCACGGTGGTTATGTGGGACTCTCCGTCCTAATGACGGCCTACCCACTAAAAACCCTGGAGTGTTCCACCTCGGCGCCTTGTGTCGAGGCTGCGGGCACGCTTTCGCACTCTACCGCGGCCTCGACAGCGCTTGTCCTTCCGGACCCGCCTCAGGGAGCCCAAGCTCACCTCGTAACGATTACGATGTGTCGGAACACCAGACACATCGTTATCCACCTCCGAGATCAAACCAGCAAATGGGCGTCGGACGGCCCCACGTCCTCACGCCCATGATCTCCGTGCGACGGGTCAGATTAGTGGCCCCGCCGCCTGCCACTTTGGCCGCTGGGATGGGGATCGCCAGACCGGCACTCCTCCCAACCCGCAGCCCCCTCCCACTCGGCTCCTCCACTGTGCCCTCTGCTTATCAGAGGGACACGTGGAGAGCCCTTGCCTCCTCCGTCCGTCTCCGGACCATCCACCCTCGTCGTGACACGCCATATACACATCGTGCATAACGAGTCACGACCCACCTCGGGGACCAAGTAGCTACTGGCGCCAGACGACCCCATGTCTGGACGCCAGTGGCCCCCATGCGACGGGTCAGCTAAGTGGCCCCGCCGCCTGCCACCTCGGCTGCAGAGGACAGGGAGAGCGGCGCACCGTCATACCGGTACTCCTCTTCCCCTGCAGCCCCACCGCGTCCGCCATCAGACAGTGGCGGCCCTGTCAAGGCCGCGGAAGGTAGGGAGAGCGGCAACGTCACACCGACACTCCTCTCCCGCCGCGGCCTCCAGCCCTCAGCTGCAGCGTCTCCCATACGACACTGCAGCCCGCCTCAGTTGCGATGCCGCCCACACAACTCCGCAACCTACATTGGCCGCTTCTACCAGGCCCGGGGGAATGCCCGGAGAAGCAGCCCCTCCTCGGGTTCCGCTTGGTTTCACCGTGGTCACCAGTCACGGCTACTCAGCCCCCCCGCCACGACAAGGCGGGAACCCACGGGGGGGAACAGTACCGCCCAAGCGCAACCACTCTTTATAATCGTTTTATATCTCAACTGTTAATCAATAAGATCTTCCGCAAGCCAGCATGGCCACGGGGCCCGATTATTCAGAAGTGGGCGTGTGACCTTGTCCATAAATAAAAGCTGTATTAAGTAGCCTTTGAATTGCAAAAAACGACCGACAATTTGTGATGTTATCGTAAATTATGAATCTGACATAACTTGCTTGGAGAATGTTGTAAAACGCTTAATCTGCTTTTAAAAAGACATTGACAGGAATATTTTTTCTTTGGACTGGTAAAATGCGTAAAGAAATAGGTAAATGAATTAATACAGAAGGAAATAATAAAGTAGCATTTTTTTTTGAACCGGCAGACGCAGTGTCCACGGACTCAATGGAGTGACGATATACGTAGAACAGCTGGCAGTAGGTAGAAACGGTAAGCCGAAGATCGGACTGTGTACCTTGGGCGAGGTATATGTCCAACCGTAGGCTATTCTTCATTTACTTATGCGAAATTACTCACGTTTAATTATTTCGGAAACGTGAGTAATCCTGCATAAGTAAAACAAAAATGTTACTGAATTTTGATTTTTGAAGCTATGGTTTTAAGGTATTTGAGCTCTGACATGACATTCTTGTTGTTTCACTTTGTCCCTATTGGCAAACATCTATTTTATTAAGATTATTTCGTTTGTATACTTAAAATATATGTATACTTTTGTTTGCTGATAAAGTTCTTCTATTCTTCTTTAGTAAATCCATGTATTTTTTTTTAATGTAATGAGACGAACGAGACGTTCTCCTAATGGTAAGAGATAACGTCTGTCCATGACAATTGCAGCGATACACAGAACTTTGGACAGCAAAATAAAGTCCAATTTGTACTCTGAGCTGTTTATAGCGATATCTGTTAGACACTTAGGAAATAGCTACGCGACATATCGTATGTCTGGGGAATAAGATTCGTAATCGCATAGCTTTTTCGTGAGCGCCTAACAGTGTCAAAATCAAAGTACAGGGGTGTGCATCGCTGTTTTAGCGCTCATTACTTTGAGACTTATTTACTACTCTTTGATTGTAAGTCTTAAGCCTTCAAATACCCTTCAAGCTGGAACACAGTAATATCTGGTACTGCGGTGGAACCTAGACGACCTCCTGCTAAGGAGATATACCACCGAGTAAATATGTATGTATTTCCTCATGATCTCGTCCGCTTCTCAGACTCTCGAGACTCATTTGCAGCCATGATGAGGATGGCCATTTCCAGCGAGCGCTGCCATTTTAATTTCCATCTACAAACACATTTCGAGAATGTTCCGCCCTTGAGTTTCATATCCTGGAGGAGGCGTGTTGTAATGAGACAACAGTGTTTCGCAGTGACTTAACTTATTAGCTTGCGGTGTAATCTTGCGTCATATGAGGTGAAAGGCCCATATGACGCAAGATACCCTTTCCAGCTTGTATATACGCATCGATGTAAACAACTTTTACAATGGACACAAGAGATATCGCATTATGAGATGCTATGTTTGGTCCACGCTCTTGTATGGATGCGAAACGTGAAATCTATGACCGGATACAGGCATTTGAGATGTGGATTCTACGGAAGATGTTCAAAATTCCTTGGGCCAGTTTCACATCAAATGCCAAGGTTCTAGAAATGGCTAACCGCAAAAGAGAGCTGATGTCAATAGTCATGAGACGGAAGGTCGCCTTCTTCGAGCACTTACAAAGAGGATCACTGTATGACTTTCCAGAGTTGATCCTTGAAGGTAGAATCCCGGGGAAGCGTCAAGGAGTGGACTAGACTGAGCTATCAGCATCAAAGATTCGCAGCATGGATTCGCAAGAAATTTTGCCTACTAACATCCAAAGTTCAATATGAAGATGGCATTGATGATGATGACAAGACCAAGATTGCGAAAAAATCAGCTTGCCCGTAGAAAAAATTGCTAAATTCATTACCTAATTAAATTTGGCAAGCGCCGTCAAAACCAATTTTTAAAAGGTTTGTGTGCAAATATTTTTTTAAAATGAATGGGTAATGCTGTGATTTATGTGCAAATGATTCATCATCTGACAAGGATGTACATATTTATATAAATTCATGTGTATATTTTATTTTATATTAGTTAATTATTTATTTATTAATATAAATAGTATCATATTTATTTATTTGTTGTATTTTAATTTATACATATGTACATATGTATATATTCGTTTTGATGCGCACCTACAACCACACCTTATACACTGTGGGGATGGCTCACAGAAAATGCTTTTGCATTAAGTGCTCCTTTTTAACCAACTTCAAAGATAGATTCAAAGGTTCTCAATTCAACTGTCTTTTTTTAAAATTTATTTTTTAAGCTTCTTACCTCAGAACTTTCGACTGCGTGAACCGATTTTGATGATTCTTTTTCATTTAAAAGCTGGTGCTTCCCGTGTGGTCTCATTTCAATTTGGTCCAGTTCTGGTAATGGCATCCATGAGAAATCCAACGGTTTTTTTTTGTTAAAATTTTATTTGTGAACATACTATTTTATAAGTGTGCAATAAAGTATTAAATAAATAAATAAATGTAGCTTAAATAAATGTAGATTGGTAAAAGTTGTAGTAAAAATTATAAATAGAAATGACCCCCTTTTGATTTAGTATACCCTAAGCTTACAACCCTGTATGTTATAGTACATACATACTATACAACAAAGACTTTTAAGAAATCTGTGACCTTATGTACTTTATGTTAATACATTGTTGTAATATTACGGATTCCTACATAATTTAGCGTTTACCTTCATAGTAATTTTGCTCTTTTCGCTTTTATGCTAGTGGCCGGATCGTTCGCTTAGTTTTCACTCGGGACTAGTTTCCTGTATATTTAACGAATCTTCATCTTGTTACGTGAAAGGAAAGGTTAAAGACCTTCTGTTTGCGTTGTCGGGTTACATTTGGATTGCGAAATCATAATTAAAGCCCTACTACTGTGTTACTAGGGTTCGACAACATCTCTAAACCTGCAGGTGTCCTGCACTACTTTATTGAGACATGACCGGACTTGACCTTGACAAATTTTGTGTAATTTTGTCTGTTATATCATTTGAAGTTTCATGTATCAAAAGACTTGAAACTGGCAAAATGCATAAAGTGCGATGCCACAAAAAAATAAAACCAATAATACTCAAAAATCGTGTTTTAGTCTTTCAGCCTACAACTTGTCGTGTTCATTATATTAGAAATACAATCTTTAGGGTGAAAAATAAAAATAAATCTATCTTGTGTATCTATAGACTTGGTAGGTATAAGTTGCCCAATCTCTTTGCTCCTGTCTATCGCTGTTTTGCCACTCATTACTTCGAGACATTCGATAGTTAGTCTCAATGACCCTGTAACGAAAACTTTTCCGAGAACTACCGACCAAAATCACGTAGGACAAGAACAAACTCACTGTCAGAATCTGTTCCGCAAATCTAAACATAATAGATAACGGCACTAGTATTTGATCATCAATTAATTTCCTAAGCCAAAAAACCTCATCACAATGGCAAAGAAAAAACATGGGTGTATCAATTAAGGTGAGATGGTCCTGATAATATACAATTGGAATCTCTTTGTATGCTTTAAAATAGTATTTAACGAAAAAATCATAAGGTTTAAATTAGAATAAGCTTACTAAAAGGATTATTTCAGATTGTTTCTTTGCAAAAATTGATAATACCGGTAACGGTCTATTGTTGAAGCATTTGGTACAAACTTATAAAAGTAATGAACATATTTTATTCGCGATTTACTTTAAATGTTGCAAATGTCGAGAACCTAACAATTTCCAACAAACAACAAACTTGAAGCAAGTCTTCGATCATTTGATATCGGCAAAAATAAATTATATTTTTGTTGGCCCCAAACTAACCAAAGTACTATTTGAACCAGATAATTGTTATAATACTGGTATCAATTTTTTTTTGTTCAGGGCATTTCTATGAAGATTTAAAGAGCTTGAAGATTCTTGTCATTAACATTTCTAGCGATATCCAGTCGAAGGTCACTTGCAAGGCCATGGCAAAACTTGCCTCCAAGAAGCTTGGTGTGTTTAACAGAGTTTACAGGTTCTTGCTCTACAAAGCACAGGTGCGCCTTACGTGGAGTTTTGTTCCCATCTCTGGAATGGCGCACCGACAAGGATGCAAGAGAAGCTGATAAACTTCATACGTTTGCCTCCTTGCAGCAACGAACCGATAGAATTGTTGTTGACCCCAAGCTCACCAGCAAGCTGGATCCACTTAGTTTCTTGTAAGATGTGGAATGTCTTCCGCGGAGTTACAACATTTAAAAAGTTTCAATAAGGGGGACTTCAAATCCAGAGTAAGCAGGTTCTTTCTAGATAAGTGCGCTCTATTCTACATATAATCGTTGCGACAAAGGCAAAACTAGTAAAATTTAAAAAAATCGTATGTTTTTCGTTTCGTAATAAAACTACCCCCGGGTTATAAAACTTTACACCCGCCCTGTACCTATATTCAACGAATCTTCACCTGGTTACGTGAAAAGGTTATGGGCCCAATGTTTTCGTCGAGGGATATATTACATAGATTACTATTTCATAATTATAGCAATCCAGCACACTAGTCGCAATATTTTTTACTCGTTTTAATAAAACTTTAAACTCGCAACACTTACTTAGTACTTAGTAAATTAGGTTATCAGATACCACAAAGCCTTGTTAGCGGAAGCTCAGATGTTAAGGCATTGCTGCTATTGTTAGATGACATCATTATTGCATTACTTGGGTAACTGCCGTGAACTTTGCCGTGAATTTTGTTTGTACTGTGATAGACAAGTGTGGAGACGGACTCTGGTTTAGCGTCCTTACTAAAACACATTATATGTCTCCATGAAATTAGAGGTTTGCCATCGATTTTTCTGGGATTCCATTATCAGATCATGACTTGGTCCCAATGGGACCACCTGGGAAGTATCCTGGAAGTATATACCCTTTTAAACAAAACAAGAATTGTTTGAATCGGCCGAGGCGTCTTCGAGTAATCGGGAAACATACATTAAAAAAACCGACGAATTGAGAACCTCCTCTTTTTTGAAGTCGGTTAAAAAGGCGTTTAGTAGAATTTTGTTAGGTTGCCAATAACACTTTAATTGGGTTTAATTGATATATCTTTTACTTGGTGGTAGATCTTTTTAGCAGGTCCTCTAGGTAGGTACCACTGCAGTGCTAGATATTCTACCAACATTCAAGCTGTAATATGTAAACATTACTGTGTTCCGGTTTAAAGGGTACTGCAGCTAGCGAAATCACAGGGCTCTTGAGACTAATCATCGAAAGTAATGAGCGCCAAAGCAGCGATACCCTGACTTTGCTTTGCTACTCAAAGCTCTGTGTATCACTGCAATGGTCATGGATATGTCTTATGTCTTACCGTTAGGACAGCGTCTCGTTCATCTTATTACGATTACATTAAAAAAACCAAACTGAAAATATTTCTGTCTTTTTCATAGCAGTCCATTAGACAGAGATAACAATATTTTTTTTAAGTTTATATCTGCCAACTAAAGCATTTAGAGTTGGTCTTAATATGTCGATAAAAATGTTATAGATAAGTCTCTACAATACGAGTACAGATTTCTCAAAGTAATGAGCATCAAATAACCGCTTGTTACTCAGAGATCTGGGTACCGCAGCAATGGTAGACAGGCGTTATATCTGAACATCAGAAGAGCGTTTTATTCGTCTATTAGAGCCTTTATTATAAATGTTACTTAAAGTTTATATTTAGTTACATAGACTAGCGACATTAATACGACTAAGCTTGCGTTCACGAATAGATATAAAATCAAGTAAGTAAGTCTATCTCCACTCTTGCCTGACTAACAGTAGACTCGGTAGACAGTTACACGCAGATAGGTAATGAGTGTGGCAAAAGCCGCTATATCACTGCGGTGGTCGACCTTCCGCAATCCCCGAGCTAACACACAACGCTGCCTTTGTAGGTGTTATTTTAAAATATGCCTTTATAAAACCGCAGTGTATTGGAAGACTCTAAAGGAGTTTTTTTAACGTAAATATGTCTTTAAATTAGCTTCTAGTGGGAGGCAATTTAAAAAACTTTTAATACAACATGTTGCAACTTATCTTACAGATCTATCATCTATATTAAAAATTTAATTACACCACTCGATAACTAAAGGATCAAATAATTCCTTGAGGACTTTTAACACGGAAATCTAAAAGGCACAGCCATATTCCATTTTTTAAACTTCATTTAGTGCAAAATAGGAATGCATTAATTTTTATAAGAATAACATGCCAAACCAAAACAATTGTAGCGAAATTTGTAGCGATGATAGCCCAGTGGTTAGCGCGGACGGTTCACATGCCCAAGAGCGTGGGCTCAAACCCCAACAATGAGTTTGAGCTGCAGAAGAAAAACATTGTAGTGATAGGGTGCTTTCTAGTACTCGACTTGCTAGATTACATCCTTGTTGAAAATGCTTGGTGTGCTTTACTATCTTCGTCCACAGAATCACTTAATATCAGATGAGCTGTGGTCAAATACTTAACCTATTAACCACAAAAAAAAAATGCTTTAGTTAAATTAAAGTCCTTTTGTATTAAAGTAGGAATTGGGCTCTTAAATGAAATGATTAAAGTTTCTTAATTTCGGTTTGGAGAATTTTAGGTCATTTTGAAGTTCTGAACACTAATCCAACTAGAGGAAGCGAAAGTGTGCCAGGATTATAACAAATGGGAAGATGTAGAATTTACCTACCTATACGAGGGGAAAACGCGTGTATATACGTATGGGCTCATCTTGGCATGGCTACCGATTGTCACAGAAAAGCAGCGCTGTTGTTCAGATGGACTCTTCGAAAATCAAGTTACAAAGTAACTTACTTTTAAAGATCTACTTACCTTGGTACAGACGCTGTTTATTAGTAATAAAGTAATTTCACAGTGTAGCACTCGCTTAGATCTATAATAATGCCAATTTTATAATAATTTTACCAAATTAAATGATAAAAACTACTTTACCTAACTGTTGACAATATAAGAGTGAATTAAGGTACTAAATGCATGTAACGTCCACTAAATCTATTAAGGTACCAAGACCAACATATTAGATTTCTTTTAATACCTTTTAAGCTTGTTAAATTTTAATCTTCTTGTTAAATAAATATAATACAGTTATTAACTTAAAAATTAACATTTAAATAATCAATAAAAACGTTGTGTGAATAGGTCAAACGGGGGTTTTGAAAATTGATTTGAGTTCAAATTCTAGACACCGTTGAAAACACGAGCAAATACGTAGGCATGTGAACCGCAAAACGGTAGCAAAGTGCAGAAATCTGTTAATGGATTCCTTAACAATAGGTTAGTACCCCGTAACAAGCATCTGTCAATTATAGCGAAATTACAGTAACGGTCGCTGTCAATCGGCAGAAAGCAACCACGGAGCAGTTACAAAGTAGAGCTGGCAGCTGTACGCGTCGTATTAAAGCATTGAAAACCAACTTCAACTCAAAGATAGGCGGGAGTCATTACATTACATAAATCATACGACAATGGTTGATGCTAAAAATAATGTTGTAAAAGTTATTAGATTTAAAAAAAAAAGTTAATGTAATGCAACAAACGTGACGTTCTCCTGATGGTATGAGATAATGCATGTCCATTGTCCATGAACATTGCAGTGATAGAACTTTGAGTAGCGTAACAAAGTCCAGGGCGTCGCTGCTATGACGCTCATTAGTTTGAGTCTTTCGATGGCTAGTCTCAACAGCGTACAGGGCTGTTTTTTTGGACCTACACACTTAAAACCAGACCGCAGGTAATATCGAAACTAATAATTGTATTTTTTTAAATATTTCATATAAAAAAACACTATTCATAAAAGATTAAGAAGAAGAAGATTAGAGTTGTTTGTGTGTTACACAAGGAAAGCCGAAAAGGAAATAATCTTACATAGCTTAATGGATTTTAAACGCAGTGGCAACTTTTGTTAACACATGCTCAAAACAGTGTGTCGTATTTTTGTCTAAAATAATGAAAATTGTCAGTCGTAGATAATGCAAACAGGAGATGGTACGCGGGCATGGATGATATTCTGCACGTGGTAAGTATAAACACGAAATTCTCTTTCAAATTCGTTGCTTGTGCCACCTCCTCTACGTGTCTACTCCATGGTGGCACCTTATGATGTCATTCCTTGTTAGTGGCGAAATACATGTGAATACGAAGAATAAAGTGCGCAAAAAATACTTCGGCAAGTCATAAAATAATGTTTAAACTGCAGGTGTGAAATCATGAAAAAATGAGTTAAAATTATAAAATTAGAGGTCAAGAACCTTGTTTGATTAACGCTCTAGCAAACAATAATTTAACTAATGTGTTCTTAACACATATATGTTTATAGTTTGACAAAATGAAGCATAATTATGATATTGTATAAATGACATGATTTTATTTTTTATGAACCTACTTGTTTATAATTGTATATTAATCGCACACAGAATACTATGTAATTATATCGTGAAATTAATTGCGCCTATGTAAGTTTTAGTTTTTATTATTAGACCAGTTTAAAAAGTCAAGGTAAGACAAACTACTGAGCTTAAATATTAACTTCAAAGAAAGGAGCAAAGACTCAGTAAGAAGCTCTTCAAAAGTATTTTTTATGTAATAAAAAAGAAATACTTATACCGGTTCACAAATTTCGAAGTAATTTGTAAACGTACGTATTAAAAAAATGTGGACTGAAATTAATTGTCCTTCATACTTTTTGAAACCAGTTTTTTTAAATAAGTAATAGGCTTACGTTTGTCCGCCATCTCAGTGATGATGCGGTCTAAGATAGAGCACGCTTGTCTAGAAGATACCGAAAAAACAGCGATGAAAACATTTTACAAGTAATAGAAATTGATATTGTCTAAAGTATTTCTTTATATGTATATAAAAGTAATGAGAAGAACGTTCTGCCGATAGTAAGAGATAACGCCGGTCTGTGACCATTACAGCTAGTACTTTGATTAATAAAAAGTCCACGGCATCGCTGCTTTGGCGCTCAATAATTTGAGACTTTAGATGGTTAGTTTCAATTGTCTTGTAATTCCGCTGCTAACACTTAAACCTGAACATAATATTTACACACTACTGCTTGTTGATAGAACATCTGGTACTGTGTATGATACTATCCTACTAAGACGACCTCATGCTAAGAAGATCTATCACAAATAAATGCAAAACAAAAACCCCTTCAAGCTACCGTGTGAAGTTATAATTTTCCCAAAATTACATCATAAAACTTCTTTCAAAACCAATTTGCTCTGAACCAGTAAACACACGAACTAATAACGCCATAACAAAAGAAACAAATGGACTTGGCAAAACTCTCGAAAAGAAAACTCGTTCCCTATAACTTACATATCTCAACGAGTTTAAGGCTTTAATTTGAAGACGATAAAAAGGAAGAAGTATGGTGTAATGATTAAATAAAACTTTATTGGCGGCTGTAACAGTATAGTAAGCTCGGTTCACACGATGTGATTACGGCTTTCTTTGGTAACATTATATATGAACTGAACATAAATGGTTTTGCAGTTAATTTATGTGCAATGGAAGTGGGAGCAAGAGGAATTTCCGCAAAATAATAAAGTCTGCCAAGAATAACCATAAATTAATTGCCGGCAGGAATATTCCAAGCGTTAATAGGATTTTCGTTGTAACTTTTTTTTAATGATTGACAATACAGTTGTTTTAGCACAGTTCACCTGATGCTAAGGTATCGTCGAAGGTGGTAAGACACACCCAGCCTGGAATAGAACTGGCTCTCAAGTGAGGAGAGAAAAAATCTTGTTTCTTGATGACGTTAATGATGAATGTGTTCACCTTTACAGTGTTACCACATCTACTTCTACTCAATAATCGATTTCAAACTATTAATTCAAAACGTACCCAAGTTTAACAATTTGTAAAAATAAATGGTAAATTTAGTCAAAGAGGAAAATAACTAAATTTATAGTATTGTGTTTCAAGAGAAAGTGTTTGGCTCGCTTCCAGATATCCACCGTAACTTAAACTTGGCTGCTATTGTGTGTACTGCCCTTATGTAATTTTTCAATAAACGGTACATTGGTTCACGTGCAGTTGGAATTTAATTCGGACATTATTAGGGCTCGAGGGATCGAGAGGTTTTTCTTGTTTTTTTCTTTGATGCCCTTTTTTTTCAATTTCTGTTGAAAACGTTTGGATTTTATTTTGGAGTTAGTATTTTCCCCATTCGTTGATTCAAAGCAGAGCATTCATGTCTAGAGTTAATTTTATTTCTCTTTCATGGTTCATTTTAAAACAATTTTGTTCTCAGGTATTGCAAAGATAAAACGTGATTTGGTATTGTTCACTAAAGTATAAAATATTTGAGATATTTGAGAAAAATGATTGTGTTCCCTATATAAAATCAGCCACGTGACGGTCGTTTTTAGGGTCCCGTACCCAAAGGGTAAGAACTGGACCCTATTAGTAAGACTTCGCTGTATGTCTGTCCGTCCGTCTGTCTGTGACCAGGCGGTATCTCAAGGACCGCGATAGCTAGACAGTTGAAATTTTCACAAATTATGTATTTCTGTTGTCGCTATTATTTGTTTTTAAATACAAATAACAAAATAAAATAAATATTTATGGGGGCTGCCATACATCAAACTCGATTTTTTTGCCTTTTTCATAGATAATGGTACGGAACCCTTCGTGCGCGAGTCCGCTCGCATTTGGCCGGTTTTTTATTCTTGTATTTTACATAAAATGTTTGTTTGTTTCATTAACAGAATTTATCAATAAAAAGGTATATGCTTATTTACAATTAAATGGACTAACTTTGTCCGTTATCTATAAATTAAAAAAAACGTTAATGATTTTTTTTTTGGTTGACAGGCTACTTATTTGATCACATTTATTATAATGTGAATGTGTGTAATCTGACTTTCGAAAGCTCCGATATATTAAAAAAAAAAATAAGTTGGCGTTTAACCACTTTACTCTTACAGTACCTATAAACTTTGTACTCGTACCTCTTTCCACCACCTTTGTAAGAATTTTTCCAGTATATGTGACATACTTCCCCTTACAAAGTTTCAATACAAAGGTGCTTAACTTTCTTTGAAGATTAACAACATTCTTGGAAGGACTTTTTATCACATTGACGAGGTTGAGCGTGAATATCAAAAGGAAACAGAAATTATTTTTGAAGAAAAATGTTGGTTGCTTGTAAGTATGTATGTGTGTACAAAACCTTTTGGTAAAATAGTTGCCGTAGCTACATCAGCTACATAAGTCCTAGATCCTGGGTTCCCATCTCTTCAACGCGATGGACGCGGCACATGAACAGCGACACCACTGAGTGCCAAGAAATGTCCCTTCATTTTACTATGGAAATTGATATGGTTTTGTCACATTGGCAGCCTCACTTGAGACCCAGTTCCATTCCAGGTTAGGAGTGTTTTACCATCTTCAACCACACAGAGCTGTGGTCAAACACCTACCCCGTCAACCATAAAAAAATCTAACTTGAAGATGCTCCGTGGAAGTCAGACAATCTCCCAAATGGGTCACCATAACTTCACTAGGCTGCTTCAAGTACTAGGAATGTGTCTTTGTTTTTATACGCTTACTGACCCGAGCAAATTAAATTATAATAGCAATGCGATCTCATGATTATCATTTATTCTCTTCACGTCAGAAAGCTAGATAATCGTTTAGAGCAGCAGATGCATAAACCGACCCACATTAAGGGAAGAGACCCTCATCAAAATTTCAATCCAGTTTAAACTTTTGCCATGAAAGGTCGATCCTCCTCGAACTGATTCCGTTCACGTTTTCTAATTCAAAGACAATCAAAATGTTTAAAATGGAAACTGATTTGGTTTTGACACATTTTTGTTTTACTTATGGGGGATTACTCAAGTTCAATGATGTCTGACACTCCGACTGTAGTTTCGGCCACATCCGGTGGCCTTCTTCATGGAGACAAAGCTGCGTACAACGCGCGCGCGTCAAACGTAAGCCTATATCTAATGAAAAATATGTATTTATCTCTTTTTCTCTGACAGACATACCTAACGTAGATTTTTTTGGAGAGAATTCCCAAAACAATCTTAATATCTCTATATAAATAAACGTGCAAAGACATTGCCTCACTTATTTATTATGTGTATGCATACAAATGTTCTCGATATGGCCATTCTTTTGACACTAACCACGATATGCTTGCACCAATATTAATTTTCGAAGATGCGAATTGAGGTTATATAAAATCCCATATCGGATTAACTATAACATTATATATTGTTAAATGCGAAGTACTAAGGCGCAAATATGTTTTTTTAGGGTATCGTATCTCGAAAGGAAAAAAACGGACCCTTTTAGGATCACTTTGTTGTCCGTCTGTCTCTCCGTCAAGATCTCGAATAGTTATCGAGTTGAAATTATGTATAACCATATACGCTAATCCGTGGTTTCTTGCAGCTGTGAAAAAATCAAACTTCTTAGATATCATAAAAAAAGTTACAGCAGTCTATGTCCGAAAATTTTAATTTTTTAATTTAATCACAAAAAATTAGGGTCAAAATACCATAAACTTCAACACTCGATTCCCAAACTATTTATCATACCTACTACTTTGTACGGAACTTTCGCTGGGCGAGTCTGACTTGCCCTTGTCCGTGTTTTTTTTAAAAAACCATTACCACTTAGGTAATTTTGCTCAAGTTTATACTTAGTTAATTACACAGACATATACGTATATGACTATATGTATACTACCAAAAAACTTTTTTTTTAATATTACCAATAACATATATTCTGTTTCTAATTCAAAGTCATAACCTTCCTCTCGTATACAGTCAGATTAAAATAATTCAGTGGTCTACTTTATTCTTTTCAGAACGTTTCTATTTTCAAACAAGGCAATAAAGGCTGTTTGGCAGAACCAATCTAACATGCTCCGATAAATACGACCATTTCATTTTGGCAAGCGAAAATTGCCCAAAGCTTTGTATTAACAGCTAAAAGAGTAAATTGGCTATAGTATTTCTAACTTGATTTTTTTAATTGCTATTTTGGGCTTCTTTGTAACTTTGCGAATACATCTGTACCTGATATGAGAATTTTAATTAATATACTTCTTTTAAAATTGATAAATTTCCGTTCCAAAATAAAAAGTTTGCTTTGACCTCCAATAATAGTTGAATGATTTTTTTTTTTCAAAATTGACGTTTAGTAAACTTCTTGATTTCCAGAAAATCTTTGAATTAGAATAAAGAGGTTTACTCATAGCAAGGCGGCGATCAATATCAAGCAGATCTTCTAAGTCTGCGTGCTTCATCTTCGGCCACATCTTTGCTTACCATCAGGAGAGTTGGTAGTCAAGTGCGGACTTCATCATCATCATCCACAGCCTTCTTTATCCCACTGTTGGGTAAAGGCCCCTCTCTTTTATTGCCATCTACTTCGGTCCTGTGCCAATCTGGTCCAGCTTCGACCCGCGACAGTGAAAATATCGTCGACCCATCTTGCGACTGGACCACCTACACTCGGCTTCTTATCCGAGTCAAAAAAACCTGTGAAAATTTCTTCTACAAATGCCCATACATTTTCTTACGACTGCGATCGGGAATCGATTCGATATATACAATATTGCAAATACGAAATTATGCTAGTATTACCATGCTAAGTATTTTACCACAGCTCACCTGATGTTAAGTGACGGTGTGATCGAAGATGGTAAACACACTTAGCCTGGAATGGAACTTTTCCTTCGCCGGAAGCTCAAGCTCATTGTTGGGGTTTGAACCCACGCCCTCCGGCTAGCGAACCGACCACGCTAAACACTGAGCTATCATCGCTACAAAAAGTAATTAGATGTAATGAGATGCTCTCTACTGATGGTAAGTGATAACGCATGTCCATGACCTTTACACCGATACAGGACATGGTGTAGCAAAACAAAGTCCAGGGCATCGCTGCCCCGGCGCTCATTACTTTAGGACTAGATGGCTAGCCTCAACAGCCCTGCAATTTCGCTAGCTGCAGTACCCTTCAAACCGGAATACAGTAATGTTTACACACTACTGCTTGGCGGCAGAATCTCTGGTACTGCGGGGGTACCTACCCAGACGACCTCCTGCTAAGGAAATCTACCACCAAGTAAATCCTTATTAATCACTTATTTCTGTAATCCTCTTTTAATTGTCTTTATTTAGAAATCCTACTTGATAGGCTATTTCGCGCTAAAGTTCCACCATCTTGATTTATTTTAAAAACCACCTTCTAAGGACACTTGGGTTATTGAGACCTCTAACGATACCTTAATTGTCGTAATCCATTCAGCCGTTTGGAAGATACGAGGTTATAAAGAAATTTACATACATACATACATACAAGATACGCGCGAAAAACATAACCCTTCCTTGGCAGTCGGGTAAAAAACATTACCGAACGTATCTACAAAAAATATTACATTTATAACATACTTATCCGTGTAAATGGCTCTACAAAACTCTGAAGCACCGCTAAAATTACCTATTTATGAAGCTTTAAATTTAAACTCGCAGATTAAGCCCGCTTAACTCATCAGCTTTTCGAGTTAGCACTAATAAAATAAAATAAATGTCTTTGATCACAATTTTGTTTGGTGTTACGGCCTTATAAAGAACCGAAATTATGGCTAACGCACACTCTGTACTTTTAGATTTCGTTTTCACTCATAAACTTCTTTTGTGATTATGTTTTATTTGCGCTTTTATTTCAATAATTACCACAGAATATCTAATAGTCAACCAAATATTATTTACACACTGTATATACTACTTATGGCTTAAAGTACTAGAGAAGAAAGAATGAAGAAGTTAATAGTGACATTAAAAAAAAAACTTCGGTTTTCTAGTATTATACTTAAAAACTTTTAATGCGAACTACATTTTTATAATTATACAAATCGTACGAATCAAAACTAAATTCACCAAAATACATTTTCCGTGGCTTTAATTACACAGCAATAAATTAACTCAGTAAAATCAAAATAAGTTAATAGTCAAAAGTTTGGAGTTTTTCTATTATTTAAGCAGTCATTATTACTTTGAGCTAATGTTCTAGCTTTCTCTAACTTGTTATTACTATTGCAATTTTAAGTTGTGCAAGGGTCGTAAGAATAAGAATATGCAAAGAATACTTATCCATTCTTTATGTCAATGTCAAATTTAAAAGCGTCCGAGGTATGTTACACGCTCAGTCGTATACATATATATATATATATATATATATGTTTTACTTATGGGATTACTCACGTTTAGTTATATAGAAAACTTCGATTATGGTTTCCCAAGTGTAAACGTGAGTAATCTCGTATAAGTAAAACAAAAATGTGTCAAAACCACGTCAGTTTTCATACTATATATTATTATTTATTTCGAACTGTCAAAACAACCTTCGTTAAACGCTGACTGTAAGATTGTTAGAGAATAAGGCTCCAGTATGATATTTGATCGCAACAATTTGTTCCACAGGACGACAGTTCTGTCTTTTGTCGCCACAACAAATGTGTCGAGTGCGCGCGTGTGTTGTTTACAATAAACATCTGAGCTTATAATCCAGTAAAATATTGGATTGTAAGGTGTTAACGAAGTGTATTGATTTGACCCAGTTTGCTGGCTGAAGGGTTTCAAATTACGCGTAAGCGTTACAATACTGAATAATTTTACTGGAAAAGTTTTTGACATTTTGTTTATTTACAGACTTTGAAGTTTTCAGATTCCAATGAAAGTTACTTTGGAAATTCGCAGGAAATTAGCGAAATAGTCTTTAGTATCTTTTAAAAAAAATGTAATTAGACACACTCTCTTGATGGTAGAAAATAACGCCTGTCCTTGTATAGGTAATAGTAGTAGCCAATAGTATCCAGGTTTCCAGATCTTTTAGTACCTAAACAAAACCCAGAGCGTTGCTGCTTTGCTGTCGTAAACTTTTAACATTAGATAGTTAGTCTCAATAGCCTAAACTGCTTAGTCTTGGTCACCGCCACAAGGTAGCATGTCTGACTATTTTTTACCGAATACATTTCCATAACCTTATTCCACCTACTCCCTTTCACTACAGTACAAGTAGAAGAACCACACACTATCACCCGTTCCTCATGGACGATCCTAATATTCATATGCAACGATTCGTCTTTGTTTTCTTGATATGTACAGTTCATGAAAGGCTACTTTGTTATCTATGAATTTTCATTTCAGCGTTTTTAAGGCTAGAGTGAATAGATTTTTTTCTAGACCAAAGTGTCTTATCCTCGGCCGCATTGTCACTTTCCATCACGCGAGTTAGAGGCCAAACGCAAATAAACTACACATAAAAAAAAAACATTAGCTGCCTTTCAAACAAAAACAAATGTTGATACGAATGCGATTGGGTCACATGTGCAGTCCTGCTCACCTTGCTCGTTTTCGCATTATTGACGACGATACTTGTGAATGTGGGGAAGATGTTGGTAACGAAGACCATATTTTCCTCAGCTGCCCATTGTACGATCATACTCCATTATATAATAGTTTATCGGTTCTAGAAATGCCATTCCCCACTAGTGTAAAGTGCTTGCTTCTTACTCATTCCATTCATATTTATAAGATACTAACTTTATTCATTGAAGCTAATGATGTAAAATTGTAGAATATGTAAATAGTAGTAGATTTAGAATAGTCGTTAAGTTATTGTAAATAATTCTATTAATATATTTTTTTTTTCCTTTCATGTACATATTGCGACATTTTATCCATCCCCTCTGACCATTTCCATAATCACTTCCCTTCATCCTTAATTTTGTTTGACGATCCTTACGTTTCCCCATAAAAAATATTTTAAAAAAAAAAACCGTCCTGATACACCTAACTCTCCTTCTCCGTCTTGTTACGTTCCCTAACCTCACTCAATAAAGAAGCAAAAAAGGAAAACGAAGAGATACTTGACACTGGCAAATGCACAGAAAGTGCGACGCCAATTCCTATTAGTAGGAATAAGAAGAAAAAAAAAAAACAAAAACAAAAACAAAATGCGAAATATGGTTCGAATTTTCATCTTTCACGACACAATAGATCGACTCGATTTTTTATATCCCTATAGATAAAGGGGAACGTGATGTATGCTACTTTTCATGCCTGAAAGATAAACGATTCTTGCGCGATTATAACTGGGGGTGAAAACGCGGTGCGTCTAATAGGAATACGAAATACACTTATGTAAAAAGTGCTAATTAGAAAAAGTTGTCACAGAATAAACAGTTGTGTTTTTCTTCGCACGCGTGTTTGCCCATTTCCACAGATAATGAAATAATTCGATGTACGCACGGATTGTCTCGGTATTAGTACTTAGAAAGCGAAAGAAAATGCGATCTTCGGATAACTGACGGTAGATATTATAAAAACAGTTTGTTGACAATGTCTAAGTATAACTGCCATATTTTTTCTTTGTTTCTTACTGAATAAATTTGGTAATTAACTGAAGCTATTCTTATTAGCTATTGGGAGCGTCTTAATTAGTTAACAAATAGGTAGCTCAATTCTACTTAACTTGAGTGTTCAAGGTATATATTTAGTGTATTTCCACTTAAAAGCCATTTTGTGCTTATGCCGTGGTGGTGCCGGCGTAAGAATTGTACCCCACCTTCTCTACCCATGGTTGCCGTAAGAGTCGGCTAAGGGATGTAATACGGAAGATGGGCAGCAGCGTCTTCCTTGAACAATCATACCTAACTGCGCTCGCCAACCCGCTTACCAAGCGTGGCGAGTATTGGCAAAACCCCTCCCCAGGAGGAGGCCTATGTCCAGCAGTGGACGTCCTATGATGTGATGTGAAACAGTTGCCGGCACGTGTTTCGCATCTACACGAGGCATCCTCAGGACGTATTGAATCTTCGAGCGCTTGGTAGAGAATCTATTGCAATCTGCTCTTAAATTTTCACACGCCAAATCTCATTTGCATTATTCCGCACAATCAATCATTTAAATCCATATTGATTGCGATGCCATATTGCATAATGGGTTACGGTTTTACCAATTAGCATAATGTCTTTAATGGTGATGACCATTAATCATGATTTGGTTTGATCGATTGTTCGTGCCCTGTATTTAGATGTATTTTAATTATTAGAGCACGCCACAACGTATTGGAGCTTTATTAAATCTATTTTGACTAATGTACATGACATTTTCTTCTCAAATAATTATCTTCCAAGAAACTTGTAATACAATCTGACCTGGCCTGTTAGCTTATTTGGTAGAAGTTGTGTTTCGAGTGCTATGTGGGGTGTGGGTTCGATTGCCACTCAGGGATGACATTTGTATGACGAACGTAAATGTTTGTTCTGTATCTGGGTTTTCTGTATGTATAACAATTATATAATTATTATTCTATCAGCTATTTTGTTCTAATAGGAGCGCCATCTAGCCCTTAAGCTATGTACTATAAGAAACAGTTTTTTTGTTGTAAATACATACTTATAAATCGAAGGAAGCCGAAGTTTCGGTAGCCTAGCTGGGAGACCGCCTGACTTCCAATCTAGAGGTTCTGAGTTCTATTACCATGGCACGCACCTCTGTCTTTTCTAAGTTATGTGGGTATTGCGGATAACTTCAAACGGTGAAAGGAAAACATCGTGAGGAAACCTACATGTCTTAAAAATAATTCTCAAATTGTGAGAAGTATACTAACCCGCAATTGGCCGGGGTGGTGGACAGCCTTACCCTTCTCACAATGAGAATAAATCCACATCCAGCAGTGGGGCAGCTTATATTCATACTCATTGATAATAAATACCCAATGGTTACAAGTCAGAATCATTAATCGATTATTATAAGTCAAAAATTAATTTAATTGAAAATGAACTTTATATAAATTGATAAGATATTATGTCTATAATTATTAGGATAATACTTTACTCTAGGTAGAAATTTGTCTGGTTTGTAGAATGCTTGGCCACTTTTTGGTCCGGCAAAAACAGACTCGGAAAGTGGAGGAAAACATAATTTTAGTTATGATTTTCGTCTACAAAACATTGTCCCTGCTTGACAATATTCTTCATTTTTGTTCGCCGTGTCCATTCTCTTAACGTAAATATTGAATGTGTTTGAAAATGCTTTTATTTTCCTTTCGGTATCAAACGCGCCCTACTTTGCAGCGATAAGAGCTGAAAATTGTTTACGCAGCCGCCCATTCAAAGCCCATTGTTTTGTTTCGTGGAACCCATGGAGCAGTAAATCGCCTTGATTTGTGAGGTTTCACGTTGTTTTCATTTATGTAAACGCTTTTTAATTCAGCCGTGATACTGGGGCTTTTACTGATTAACACGCTTTCATTATTTTTTTAAATAGATAGGCTTACCTTCCGCCTGTTGTTAAGTGATAATGCGGTCTAAGGTGGAGCACGCTTGCTATCAATTCACTTTCGACTCAAACACACCCCTTCATAACGCGACTTCCCATCCCTTTTTGGGGTTCCGTAGCTTAAAAGGAAAAAACGGAACCCTTATAGGATCACTTTGTTGTCCGTCTGTCTGTCTGTCAAGACCCTTTATCTCAGAAACGCATGAAGGTATCAAGCTGAAATTCATATCAAATACTCAGATCTACCGTCCCTTGCAGTTGTGAAAAAATCAAAGTTCTAAGCCAACGCAATCAAACGATACAGCCGTTTATGCTGCAAATTTTTGACACTCGCAAGGGAATCAAAACCTACAGGGTACTTCCCGTGAACTCAGAGTCTTCAAATTTGGTATTGGTATTTGAAATTTTGTGCGTTGTGCGTTGTGGTACTCTTCTAAAAGGAATCTTTTATTTTAATTTAATAATAAATAGCTAATTATATTTTATTAATAAGACATGTTTTATTTATCTCTGAACGTAATTCTAATGTTAACGTGGACGAAGTCGTGGGCGTAAGCTAGTAGGTTATAATATCTATTTAATTTTCATCCTGTAGTTATTATTAACAAAAAGTTGTAAAAGTAATCCGTCGACATCATATTTTCAGCTTCAAAATTGATTAACCTTTTTATTATTTTCTTAAACGATTTTAACTATTCCCTTGGCAACGGTTCAAACGTTTAACTCTAGACAGAAGTGCTGTGTCATAGTATTTATGTCAGTCAACTAATGAACGCCAACTCGCGTTTTTGCCTACATTAAGCCTTATTTGCATCGGAGAAGCTGCCTCCTTTTACTTAGACTTCTGTAATTTATACGGATTCTTTATGACATCTGGATTCATGAGATGGAAGTTATTCTGTTTTTACACGCAGACCGCTTTATTACCAACATTAGAAAGATTCTGTTTACAAAAATACGCAGCCTTCAGACTTGCAGATACAGAACTCTAATAAAATAAAATATCTAAATAAATTTATAGTTGTCAAGCTAGGCGTTAAACCACAACTCACCTTATGTTAAGTGACATTTATGTTCAAAGATGGTAAATCACATCTAGCCTGGAATGGAATTGACAGAAAATAGCCGAGTGATGTTTCCTTACGATGTTTTAATTCACCGACAGCTCAAACTCATTGTTGGGGTTTGAACCCACGACCTTCTGAATGCTAACCATCGCGCTAACCACTGAGCAATCACTAAATAAATAATTAATCAAACAATCAATAAATAAATCACTACAAAAAGTTTTAGTGATCACGTGTCTGGTTTTTTTGTTAAATTCCACTCTGACGATGTCGCAGGCTCAGTAAACTGCAAATATATTCAAAATCAAAATCAAAAAGTCATTTATTCAGTTTAGGCCCTGGTAAGGCACTTATGAACGTTAAGTTACATGTTTGAATCTACCACCGGCTCGTAATTACACTTCAACTGAGAAGACTCCGGCAAGAAACTCAGCAAGGCATTTTTTTTTTGTTGATCTTTCTATTCATATTAGGTTACAGTATACAGTTTACAGTTATATATATTAATACATTATGCTTACTACAATTGTCACTTAGCCAGGGGGATGCGAGTGCTGAGAGAAGCTACTACAACTATATATTCCTGTCTCCCACCTTATAGTAGGCTTTGTCAATATATTTTCATTTATTATATATTTGCAGTTTACAATCCTCAACTCCTCATCGGTTCGGCAAAAAGGTTATATTACGTAAACGGAAGCTCGGCCGTGTAACTGTACGCTGTAGAGAGTGAAACTGGCTGCACTGATTCTACTTATATTTACTCGGCTCGGTATAAATCTGTATAATTCAACTTTTGGCGTGAACGCGTTGTTACGTACGTTACGGCTTGTTACCTGGATATTAAAGTAATAACAATTGCGGAGGAGTTTTGGCGGGAACGCGGAAAGAGTGGTGTCGCCCCATTGTATTTTTTTCGAGTGTTTATATATAAAAATAGTGGTGTTTTATTCTAAAAGTGCCGAATTACAAACGCAAGTGTGGAAAAGTGATATAATGTGGTGAAACATGATTTTTGGAGTTGCTTCCAAAACACCATCGAAGCTTATAGTAAAATCGCTACTACTTTACTAAAGCATGACTAGATTTGACTGGACTTGACCAAGACTGGACTTTGACTATAAAGATAAAGAAGCTGCGTCAAGTGCTGCCATCGCGCGCTCCGTACCTACCTACATTGCGATAGCCATTATTGTAAATACAAGAATTATAAGAATTATGACGTCCACTAGAAATGATGAGTGTGGATATGGATGGAGACCATCCCCCTCCGACATATATGTACGTAAATGCTATTTTGTAGCGATGGTAGTTTAGTCTAAACCCCAACAATGAGCTTGAGCTACTGCT
This sequence comes from Biston stratarius, assembly GCA_950106695.1. Classification (NCBI taxonomy): domain Eukaryota; kingdom Metazoa; phylum Arthropoda; class Insecta; order Lepidoptera; family Geometridae; genus Biston; species Biston stratarius. Next base: position 40,690,295 of record OX467106.1, on the reverse strand, counting down.
GAAGGAAAACATCGTAAGGAAACCAAATCAAAGGGTGTTTTCTAGCACTCACTGGTTAGCTTCCACCCTTGTTGAAATTCTGCCGCTAAAAATCCTAACGGTGAGTTTCGGCAGCGTCACTTGAGAGCCGGTTCCATTTCAGGCTAACTGTGTTTTTACCAACAAATACACCGTCACTTAACATCAGGTGAACTATGGTCAAACACTTAAACTGTCGAAAGTAAAACAAATTGACACAAAACGGAATCTTGCCCCTACGAATCTCAACTAATAATAAGTTAATTTCTTCTGTATTATGTAATTTTAAGTGTGTACAATAAAGAGTTATTCATTCATTCATTCATTCATTCATTCATTCATTCATTCAACGCGGCTGTAGAAGTTTTTACTTTAAAAACCTTAAAATTGACAAAAGAAGGTTCCGTCGCGTAACTTTTTTTTTTTTTTTTTATTATAGATAGGCTTACGTTTGACCGCCATCTCACCTGATGTTAAGTGATGATGCGGTCTAAGATGGAGCACGCTTGCCTAGAAGATACCGATTCACTCTCGACTTGAAGACACCCAGATTATATCCATCGGGGAACACCCACTCGGGCAGCGCATTCCACTGTCTAGCAGTCCGCACAATGAACGTCGAATCAAATCGTTTCGTTCGAGTTTTTGGAACATCTACCATGAAACGATGTCGCTTTTTTGAGCTTCTGGCTGTCCGATGGAAAAATGGACATGGGGGAATCAGACCATGTAGTTCTGAAGCACACTCTCCGAAATGAATCCGATAAAAAATCGCAATGGAAACGCGCGCGTCGAATGGCGTGAAATTAAACGACGCTATTCAGAGATGGTATCAATGTACCGGCCGGTCTAGTTACCGCTGGTTATTAGAGTTAACACTGTAATGATGGCTTAGCAGGCCGCCGGTAATGTGTTAGATCGGGAATTAAATCTGTTATTTACGTCTAACCACGGAATAAATAATATAATCTAACAATAGCTGTAATTAAGTTAAACTCTTGCAAGTAGCATAACTCCACACTCTCTACGATATATATAGATATACATAACTTATTGAGTAGTAAAACAAAGTTTTACTTGGTGGTAGATTTCGTCTAGGTAGGTACCACCGCAGTACCAAATATTCTACAGATAAACAAAAATCCAAGGCATCAATGCTTCAGCGCTCGTTACTTCGAGACTTTCTATGGTCAACCCTAGAATTTAAAATAAAAAAATATATAGTATAATTTAAATTTTTACATTAATTTTATGAACATATTATTGTATAAAGTATGTGTAATGTATAGTGTATGTGTATGTATTATTGATTTGGTTTGAAAGGTTTTGCAGCTAGCAACATTTTAGACCTGACCATCTCAAGTCTCGAAGTAATGACCGCTCAAGCATTGATGCCTTAGACTTTGTTTTACTACTCAAAGTTATGGGTAGCGCTAGTATGGTCACGTTAGTACAGGTTATATCACTTAGGAGAGATCAATATTCGTCATTACTTTTTAATAAAAAAAATACAACGAAATATTGATAACTATCTAATAGTAATAAACGGTAGAAAACAAAAGCACGGTTCAAGTACAAACTGTAAAAAAAATCTCTTAAAAAAATTAATTTCGGTATAACTCGTAGACTACCTATATTTTATATCTGATCAAAAAAATTTGTTACCAAAAATTGTAATAAATTTTATGTTCTATAATAATTTATGTTTCGACCATTTATAACCTAGATGACGCTGAAGAGACGGTATTCTCGAAAAACTGATTTTTTGTACCATTTTTCGAACAGTGCACACTACTACACACTATACTGTAACAATCTGCCCAATAAGAAAACAATCCTTGACCTTTTATAGTGGAAGCCCTACTGGTCTATTAAAGTAGTTAGTAAAAGCTGAAAAAAATACATTAAATCAAGCAACATCACATATAACACCTCACAAAATGAACGGAGCAGGGCCATTCTTAATCTTAACACTGAGAGCTTTCCGCCAAGAACATAAATCGCATGGAAGCGACTGTTGCCATTCTGTTTTCTACTTTCCAGCAGTAAAATTGTATACACATTAAACCAGTGCTTAAGTTTTCAACGATCTTTATCATGGTAGAAATGTAATGTAGACGCAATTAATGTGGTTTAGATTTATGATAAATGTGTACTATTTAATATAATATAACAACTAAATTCAATTTGCACGTGAATTTATAACTTCACTAAGAATAAATAAATCCTTAGAACGACAATAAGCACAAAAGCTTCAAAACCTAGATTACAATTAGAGACACTTAGATTGTATTCCACGAACAATGAAGGTAGATTCAAATCGTTTCGTACGTGATCTTGGAATGTCAATCATGAAATAAACTCACATTTTCGAGCTTCTGGCCGTCCGATAGACAAATGAGCATGGGGGAAGTAGAGCATGCAGATCTGAAGCACACTCTCCGAAATGAATCCGATATAAAACCGACAAACTAGCAACTTTGCGACGATGTTCAAGACTATAAAGATTAGCTTGAACGAGGGTGTCGTTGCAGATGAGTCACTTGGCACGCCACGCTTAAAGCATGGAGTTCACACATAAGTAACTGCTACTTCTGAATACTATCTGAATATATTATTAAACCAGAATAAAGTTTTATTGTATTTCAATACTTTTGTTGAATGCTATATAAAAAGTTTAATGCATGATTTTCGAAGATAAATAAATATTGTAGGACTTTATACACAGCGCCATCTAGCCCCAAACTAAGCAAAGCTTGTACTATGGAAACCAGACAGTTGATTGAACACTTATATACTTTTTTTTGTAAATACATAATTATGATACATACAGAACACCCACACAGAACAAACATTAATTATTATGACATAAATGTTTGTCCTGATGGTAATCGAACCCACGCTCTACAGCTCTTGAAGCAGATATTCTTCCAATGAGCCAATATGGTTGTTGTTAAGCATTATCGATGATTTATCATTGTTAGTGTCTTAGGTCATTTAACTAAATATCCCCTCTATTATTGTCTAAGATTGCATTAAACGCAGATAATTAATTTATGAGAACAATTTAATACTGTCAAATTTAATTTGTACTGGAAAATATTACGTTACGTTAAGTGGGCAGTCAGACGGCTATTAGGACAGGCAGGGCTAAGATTAATTCACATGTTTGATAAAAAAGATTTTAGTAGATATTTTAGTGGAATTTATAGTAACAATTTGTCAAGTATTAAAACGACCTTACAAAAAAATACTCTAGAGACCTAGCACGCACCGATCACAAATTGAGTTCCCCCGCGCGTGATGTCGCTTCCTCTCCTCTTTATATCTTTAACAGTAAGAATCTATCCCTCAGCACTTTGCTCGAGTTGTCCAGTTCAGATTTCACTCCCCGTCCGCTGCAAAGCTTCCTTTCACACGATTTTTCTCAGAAAACGAATGGGAAAACTTTTATTTCAGTTCAACAATGAGTGAATAGCTTTTATGCTATTTAAACTAGATGTCAGAGCTTCCTTCACAGCTTTTGCTATAAAATTGCTTTGGAACTTTACAACTTTATGTTTAGCAATTGCCTTCATTTTATTCGCATTGTACTGCCAATCTTAAAATCATTACCGCGTACAGCCGCTTTTTTACCCGACAGCGGCGCTACCATAAAAGGAGGGTTATAATCTATCAATGTTCCGTCGTAATTACTTAAAAAAATGTTTGTCTTTATTGCAAGAGTATAAATATATAAAAGGTCAATGTTTGTTCTAAAAAACAAAATTCAGATATCGTAATCGAACCCACGTCCTACAGCTCTTGAAGCAGATATTCTACCAATGAGCCAATATGGTTGTTATTAAACATTCTCGATGATTTATCAATGATAGTGTCTTAGATCATTTAACTAAATATTTCCTCTATTGTTGTCTAAGATTGCATTAAACGCAGAGAATTTACAAGAACAATTTAATACTGTCAAATTTAGTTTGTCCTGGAAAAGATTACGTCAGAATCGACATCAAAAAGCTGAATACTTGCGGCAAGAAAACTGAACTAAAATTAAGTTTGTTATTTGAACATTTTATGACGCAATCAGACTCGTTCATGTGTGAAGCTGATGAATGGTTACCCGATGATATAGTGGAGAGTAAAAATTTATCTCCAATATTTTCTTACTTGCCAGTATTGGCACGCTGAACTACCCAGTCTGTTTTGGCATTATACCTGATTTAACGAGTAAGAAACATGGAGTATTGCTAAAAAGGTATTGCTTTGTTTTGAGCTTCTCAATAGACATGAAAAGGCTTTTAAAAAATGTCGTGTTTTAGTTTTACTTTAATTTACAATATCAATGCAAAAAATATGTTTAATCGCGCAGCCTCCTTTTAACCACCACTTGCAGCCACCGATAAAGTAAAAGGATAAACTTAGTAGCTTGCTTTGAATAGTGTACATGTTGTGACGGCTCGCCTTAGCTTTGCACGGACGAAAATGTAATGTAATGTAATAGATTAGAATACAACTTTATTGTACACCAATCATACATACATTACTTTGACTTTGAACAACAAAACAAAAACAACATAGAATAATAAATATATGGCATACAACGGCGGCCTTATCGCCTAGAACGATTTTTTCCAGACAGCCTTTGGATGGAAAGAAACAGAGCAGTTTTTTTTTTAATGCATGTCTATATAGGAATAAAAAATGGAATGTCTGTGTCGCGGAGACAGCTATATCTACGTACGTAAACGTGTACATTTTTTAACACTAAGAAGTTCTTCGGGTTTTCCGCCTTGGACACCAATGTAAAGTCGCTTGTTTGTCTGTCTTCTATCGGATACGTTTCGGAGCGTGTGCCCTGAAATTGCATAATCTGGTTCCACCTGCCTCTTTTTATTACCGAACGGCTAGGCAGACACGGCCAAAGAGCCATCCTTATATAAAGGTTATTCCCCACGTACGGACTAAACGGTTTGATTCCACATTCTTCATACGTGGAACTCTCTGCCGGCGTCTGTTTTTCCCGCAAAGTACAACTTGGGTGTCTTCAAATACACCCTACTACACCCTGTTTAACATCAGACAGGGCGTGGTCAAACGTAAACCTATTTAGAATTACAAAAAAAATTCTCAATTAACGTAACGCATTATTTGATATTTAAGCTATCGAGTGGTATATTTAAATTTTAAATATAGAGGATAGATTTGTATCCCTCGATTTTGTTATTATGCGTCTGAATTGCCGTGGTGGTGCCGGCGTAAGAATAGTAATCCACCCTCTCTACCCGTGGTTGCCGTAAGAGTCGGCTAAGGGATGTAATCCGGAAGATGGGCAGCAGCGTCTTCCTTGAACCTTGAACACCTAACTGCGCTCACCAACCCGCCTGCCAAGCGTGGCGAGTATTGGCAAAACCCCTCCAGGAGGAGGCCTATGTCCAGCAGTGGACGTTCTATGGCTGATGCTGTGATGCTGTGAATTACCTCTCACAATAGAAATAAATTTTAGTATTCACGTCAATAAAAACCCACCAACAAATTGGAAATAACTAATTAAATGCCACTTAATCCTTCTTACCCATTTAATTATTTCCACTAACCCGTTAACTTCAGTCTGAGAAGAATTAGATCCTTTGAGTAATTAGGTAATAGGCTAAGTTTACACTTAAGGCAAATCGATCGAAAGTGACGAGCGAAGCGGTTAGACGGGTTGAATGCATTGCCTTGAGTAGGGTAGGTACTATTAAGTTAGGGCCTTATATTTTAACGATCAGTAACTTAGACTTATTTAACTTAAGTTTTTCATAAAATATTTGAGAATATCTAAACACTTGATAATGACATTGCGGCGCCAAAAATAAAAGAAAAATTAATTATGGTGATTGTCACTATCACTATATATAATAAAACAAAGTCGTCAACCACGTCTGTCTGTCTGTCTGTTCACGATAAACTTAAAAATCTACTGAATTGTGCTAGTTTCACCAATAGATAGAGTGATTCATGAGGAAGGTTGAGGTATATAATTTGTCAGAGTTTTGTGTCAGTTGGTTAAAATAGGGTGATAATTGTTGAAAGCGCCGGAAAAAGACAAGCCATTAAGCTTTAATCGAAAACGCTGCTCTTTGAGATATAACAAAAAAATGCATGGTGGGAAATTCCTCTTTTATAGATCTACAAATAAGTCCGTGGTGGCATATATCTACCCTTAAAGGATAGCTTACAATACACATTTTTACAACCCGTGCGAAGCCAGGGCGTGCCGCTAGTTCACTTATAAGTAAAACTGAAGCCTCTAAATGCATTTGAGCATTAAAACTTTTGTTTTTAAAAGCCTTGTTCGGCAATGCGAAAAAAAATATGTTGCCGCTTTGTGTTCCAAAACTTGTGTTTTTATATATATAAATATGTAAGTGCCGAATTATACGCACACATATAGATAAGTGCATAAGTAAAACATGTAAACAATTCGTGTTGTTCCGAAAACTTCGTAACAGTTTCTAGTAAAGGGTAAGACGTGACTGTAACAAAGATTTATTTTACTTGACAGTGACGGAAGGCACAAAGTGCGTTGCCAAAAATAAAAATAAATATAATGGCTGAAACGTTAATATGGAACTATGGAAACCGTAAGGGCCCACGATAAACAAAAAAAGCGTTCTATTAACTCACGAGTAACGTACGAAAGTGAAACAGCTTAGTTTCACTATCTTACATTCAATGTTGTGCTCACAGCTTCTATGGAGCCACTGTGGCTTGATCTGGAATATTAAAAGACAGAGAGAAGTAACTAAGTTCAAAGGTACGTCTTTGTTAATACTACTGCCCTGTTAACCTATTCACAGACGTGAATCGATAGGGCATAGTACGAGTTAGCGGTGGGCTTAGAACTTAGCACAGCGTGTATTTTAGGGTCCCATTAGTATAAAATAGTGGAGCTACCGCAAGCGTTTGCTCTTAATACCTTTTTACAATACTCTATAAAGATATATTGATACATTTTTTTAAATGAAATCTTGCGTTTAGCCTGATTTAGTCAGCTCACCTGATGTGAAACGAAGATATGGCTGCACAACATGATTTAAAAAAAAAGCAGTTTTACATTTCAAATTAAATTTAATATAATATTTTCCGTAATAAAAGTCAAACTATGGTTAAAACAAATTAGTATATAAGTATTTAGAAAAAAAAACTAAATCCGCTATCTGGTTAGCTTAACTACTATCAGACTTCTAATAACCTCCACGTATTCATCATAAAACTAAAACTAGTCTATATATTACAGCATACTGAACACAATGGCACGCTACTTACGTGGAAACTGACTTGGTTTTGACACATTTTTATTTTGTATCCGAAGCAAGACGTTGTACATTTTTGTCGCCATGATGAAGACCACCGGATATGGCCGAAATTATAGTTGGAATTTCCGTTATAATTATACTTAATTAATCTTACATTTTTCTGCTAGCTGTCTCATTCTTATCGTCACTTCATTGAATCTGAGGTTATCAAATTCAAATTATATTGGTAACATCTTTATTACAAGTCATGTTCATAAAATTAAACTTAATTGAATCTAATTAAATCAAAACAAAATAGATCAGAACAGCCCAGACCAGACCAGACCAGACCAGACCAGACCAGACCAGACCAGACCAGACCAGACCAGACTAGACCAGACCAGAACAGACCAGACCAGACCAGACCAGACCAGACCAGACCAGACCAGATCAGACCAGACCAGACCAGACGAAACTAAATCAAGTTCTAGACCACGTTCGACGATTCACTAAAATTATATTTATAGACCACGTCTACAGAGCTTTTTAGTAATTATTTACATAGCTTGAAGCTGTCAATTACTTTACAAAAGCACTACTATCTGCACTTTTTTAGTCTGCGACTTCGACAGAGCCATATATGAGCCATGAAAGATTATATTTAACGAGCTCCGTCACTGTGATTAAATTGAAGATAAAATAGCGAGATTGCCCACTGTTCCTTCACTTGGCTAGGTTTTGTGTCAACATAAAAGAAAATGTATATAGTTCATAGAAAACTGGAAAAGTATTGGGTGATTCCACCCTTATGAGAGGACCTCAGGACCTCTTTTAAAAATGGGAAGGGTAAGGCACCACCATACTGGCCAAGTGCGAGTTGGCACACCACACATCTTCGAAAACTTTAAGAACTCCCAAACATGCAGACTTTCTGTCCACCTTTATCCATCATAGTTTGAAATAAGCGGCAATCCACAGACAATTTAGATATTTTTTACAAAAAACCCGACTACATAGTTCCTCCTCCCTTTAATCTTCTATCCTAAGGTTGCATGGAAAAGATCTCTTTTAGCTAAGGTCACCAGTTATTACACCTTTAATTTTTATTTTCTTTTTCTTCTGGAATGTATTTTTGGTGTGGACAATTAAGAATATATAGTATACTAGCTGTGCCCCGCGGTTTCACCCGCGTTAGTCCAGATCCTGTGGGAATTTCGGCATAAAAATTAGCCTATGTTAATCAGGGATAATGTAGCTTTCTAACATGAAAGAATTTTTGAAATTGGTTCAGTAGTTTTGGAGCTTATTCAATGCAAACAAACAATCAAATCTTTCCTCTTTATAATATTAGTATAGATATATATAAGCAGATCTAATACCAAGTAGCCACATCGAAGCTATTTTGTATTAGGGAATCACCAAACCATGAGAAGAAGGGGAAGAGAGTCCCCGAGTTAGAAGCGCGTGGCGCCGTGTTGCCACACCAACAGCCAGTCTCGCCGCATTAAATATTTCACATCAAAAAGCGAGTTTTACCTTAATGAAAACTGACATGAAAATTTCAGATCTCATTTAAGAGGGTACATAACTTTTCACGCCATTTCAAATTTATTTTGTATTTATAAGAGCTAAGCGGTGGCGTAAGCACCTTGTTTTTAAAGCTCATCTTAGCTCCAATGGCACATAGTCCCGGTTTATATTCAAGTCGTTCGTTTTTATCTATGGCTTTATTACCACCCTCGGACGTTATTCTAACACCATGCGATATAATACTAATGTGTTTTGAAAAAATAATTATATTTTCAGTCATTTATTAATCTTTAACTGATGCCTGTGAACTCGCTGTTAATACAAAAGCAATGATAATTATATCGGTTTATACCTATATATTTTGTAGCAACGATAGTACAGTTAGTGTGTTCAGACCGCACGCCGAGGAGCGTGAGTTCAAATCCCAACAAAGTGCTTGAGTTGCCGGCGAAAGAAAACTTGAGGAAACCATAGCAAGCTAGAGTATTTGGTTAGTTAGCTACAAATGCAAATTCTCTATTGTATTCTACATATTACTAGTCGAGTTAATATTAATAATAATGAAATATTTTAGACCAACGCTAGAATTTTTATTTTTATAAAAAAACCCCTAACATGGTGTTGTTTTTTTTTTTAAATTGCTGACTTGATGTTTGACTACAGCTCACCTGATGTTAAGTGACGGTGTGGTTGATGATCGTAAAGCACACCTAGCCTGGAATGGTACTGGCTCTCAAGTGAGGCTGCCGGAACACACCGTTAGATGCTTGGCGGCAGATTTTGGATCTCTGGATCAAATTGAGGATGGTAGCTAGCCAGCCGAGTACTAGAAAGTACCCTACCACCATGCTATGGTTTCCTCACGATGTTTTCCTTCACCGGCAGCTCAAGCTTATTGTTGGAGTTTGAACCCACGCCCTTCGGCATGCGAACCGACCGCGCTAACCACTGAGCTATCATCGCTACATATCGCTATGTTGCGGTAGCTACACTTGTGAGCAGTTCTGTTCCCAGTTGGCGTGTTTACCATCTGCAACTACACCGTCACATAAGTTCACATAACATCAAGTGAGCTATAGTCAAACATCAAGTCAGCAATAAAAAGCCTAGTAGCCTGTCGAACCTAAAAAAATATATGTATAACATGAAATATCGTATCATGTCAGAATAAGATTCCTATTTTATACTTTGCCTTTTATTGCATTTAAGCGACAGGTTTAAGTGCTTTTTCGATATTTTAATCCCCAAGATTCCTTTTAAGAATTAGCGATTAAGTTACAAAGTACGTTGCAAATGTTTTGGAGGATGGACAATAATGGACATCTGTTTTCTTTAGTGACTTCTGGAGGAATCTCTACTCAGATCTCCTAATAAAAGGTTAAGACATTTTCCGGATCAGTTTTGTTTTTATAAGCTGACCCACTGCTGGGCACGGGCCTCTAAGGTAAGGTCATAGTCCACCGCGCTGGTCTAATGCGGGTTGGTAGACTTCACAGATCTTCGTGACCTTTTTTTAAGAATTCTAGGACATGTTGTTTGAATTCTAGGTAGGTTTGCTTATAACTTAGAAAAAACAAAGGTGCGTATTCTCGTAAGTTAAGAAATACTACCAATATTTTGTTATAAGTAAAACACGTCAAAGCTAACGACGTTTCTGGTGAATTTTTTTATCTAAAAAAGCCAAATAAGATTTCAGGAGTTGGTTAAATCAATCTTTTTTGAGCTTTTTTTTTATTTCGGTTTAAGCCTTTTCGATTAAATATTTCTATTTGTGGAATAATCAAAATCTGTTCAATTTAAATAATGGTTTATGTGCACCACACAGGACATTTTAAAATAAAAAAAGTTACATTTAACTAACAACTTTAGTGTTGTATAATATAATATACAGAACATTGAAGGCCGTTTTTAAACGTCGGTGTCGCATACAAATTATATCATTACATGCAAAATGTTATGCGAATACAGGGACAAGGCAAGAGAACATTATAATTAACATCAAAGTTAATATCGTTACTTTCATCCATTATATGAATAAGGAATTTAATGAAGGTACTTAATAGGAATAACTGGTTATTATGTAACAGTAACTCAAGTTCCAGATTTCCATACCAGGCTTGTTGAGCTTTACCATCATCGACCACACAGTAACTTAACATCAGGTGAGCTGTGAGCTTGTCAACATCATCATCATCATCATCATCATCATCATCATCATCATCATCATCATCATCATCATCATCATCATCATCATCATCAGCCGTATGACTACCTTATGAACCATTGGAATATTATAAAGGAGAAAGTTTGATTGTATTTTGTTACTTCTTCACGCTTAAACTGCTGGACCAATTTTAATTAAATTTGGTATGGAGGTAGCTGACACCCTGAATAACACATTGGTTACTTTTTATCTCGAAAAAATGTAGTGATCACGTAGGAACAGCGAGTAAAACCGCGGGGCTACTAAATAAATAAATGTCGAACTTACTAAAGTTGAGTTACTGCCAACTACTGTAACTTAATTTAGTATTTCCGTGTAAATAAGATGTTCAAAATATGGTGTAATTACGCCTAATTGCGTGGTTCATTTAAGAGTCATTACGACCCGCCTTGGTCTTGGGCAAATATGACCCTTTTCGCACGGCGCTTTGGAAACTTCTCCTTATCTTATTAAGTTAATTAATATCCTTAATTGAAATGTAAGTAACCGTAAAATCGACGTCGTTTTTCGCTGATTCATAATAATTAATTATGTAAATTTGGTAAACGTGTTCAATCGATTTACCTAAATAAATGGAATAGGTTATTCAAATTTAGCTGCCAGACAGTATCAAGAAATTAATTAATCATTACGGTTAAATTTGAATACTATTTGGACACTTCAAATTTATTTAAAAATATTAGCTCGCCACGGCTTCACTTTAGAAAAAAATCAAACAAATATCTGTTGATCTGATCGCTACCAAACTTGACGGGATTGCCCGTTGGGCAAATCCCAAGAATGCCTGAAAATTTCATCAAAATCGGCGACGCCTTTTTGGAATCCACAAGGAACATATGATGATTTTTGTATACAAATACAAATATTTTATTAATAACATTAATGTTACAAGTCAATTCCATAATATCACTTCAAATATATCATTAAAACACTGATTACATGTCAATATAAATTAATGATCTGCCCACCTCTCCTAAAGATGATAAATATAAATAATTTAATTTTTTTTTAAATATATAAATTAATTAAAATATAAATTAATTATCATTCTATGTATAAGTTATATACCAGTTAGTACTATAAAATATCAGTCAATCGATATCTTATTTAGACAAGAGTTTTAAGGTAAAAAAAATATCACATGATCTGGAATATGGATTTTATTTTAAGAAATTTTGTGTGATAACCATACTTTCACTTAAGCACCTACCAGCCATATATTTAGCCATAGTCAACTATCATATACAAATAAATCCATGGCAAAAAGGCTAGTGCTTGACTACAACGTACCGAATGTGAAATGGTATTATCCGCTTATTGTATTATCTTATTCTAAACACAAGATATTAAAAATATAGAATGGAAAAAAGAACGGAAGTAAGTGATTAATAGAACTTACTAACGCCACCTCTTCCAGTGCTGTGTGTCCAGCTACTCGACCACCGAAATACAGCGGATACGCATAACTTATACTATAAAATATTATCTCTAAAACATTTCTCAAAACTTTTTTTATCATAATTTAAAGTAAAATGATTCAAGGATCTCAATAGAATGATCTCTAATGCGGGTTTTTTAAGCGTAAAATTAATGAGACGAACGTAATGTGATGGTAAGATATAACCTATATTGACAAAGCCTACTATAAAGTGGCTCATTACGTGGAAGACAGGAATGTATGGTTGTAGTAGTTTCTCTCAGCACTTGCATCCCCCTGGCTAAGTGACAATTGTAGTAAGCATAATGTATTAATTTTTATAACTGTAAACTGTAACCTAATATAAAAAGAAAGGTCCACAAAAAAAAATGCCTTGCTGAGTTTCTTGCCGGAGTCTTCTCAGTTGAAGGGTAATTACGAGCCAGTGGTAGATTCCAAAATGTAACTTAACGTTCATAAGTGCCTTACCAGGGCCTAAACTGAATAAATGACTTTTTGATTTCGAATTTGAACGCCTGTTCATGAGTCCAAGCCCATTGCAACGGTACCCAAAATTTTTAGTAAAAAAATTATGTCCAGGACATCGCTGCTTTGGGACTCATTATTTTGAGACATTCTATGGTAGGTTTCAATAGCTCTGTAATTTCGCTAGCGTCAGTAGCCTTCAATCCAGAATACACTAATTTTAACACACTACTGCTTGACGGTAGAGTATCTGACACTTCGGTGGTACCTACTTAGACGACCTTCTAGTAAAGTTATTTTCAATTGACAATTTTATCCCAAAATCCCATCCCAAAAGTATTTATTCGTCCTGATGAATAAATATATTAAAAAAATACATACTGTCGAACATAGAACCTCCTCCTTTTTTTAAGTCGGTTAAAAAAGTCTAAATATGTGATCCGGCGTGGTTTTGATAATTTTTGTACGAAATTATTCACTCATTACGAAAGTTTATTGTTTTTGCCCCAAAACTTTCATTCTAAATGTTCAAAGTTAATTTTCTAACTAAATTGCTGTTTTTACCCCACGTGAACTTTTAATTGATTCACAGGTGTGACATATATCTCTCTTAAAATGGCATTTTTTTATCGCTATCATAAAATAGCAATTACCTCGATATGAAATAAGGAAAACATTTAGTTTAGGTACAAGAAGTACTCGAAGGGAAAATATTTTTTACGACGAAGGGGCATTTGTAAAGGCAATAACAAAAGCAAATACCGTAGTGATTTCGTATTCAATGAACAGAAAATAATCTGTTCTGATTTTTCCTTATATTTTCTGGGACATTTTCTCATCTTAACAGTAATATTTTTTCAATAAAATACTACTCTTAAATGCTGACGTATCTTATACACAACTAATAACTCACAAGTAATCAATAAAAAAATAACTAATAACAAGAAAGCAACTAAAAAAAAATACGTAATAGGTACATGCCATAAAATTAACGAAATAAAAAAAAAATTAAAAAAATAATATACATTTATTTTTTGGGCAGTCACGTAAAAAACATCCTTCTAAGATCAATTTATACACAGCATTTTAAATTATGCTTTACGATTCTCAAATCTAGGATAGAGAAAATAATATGTTTCATAGAAGATGTTAATTGGCTTTCGACAAAATATATGCAACAGTTTTTTTTTCTAGCCTAATTTAGTCATAGAAAAAAGGTTTCGTTATGCTGTACAAAAGTTGAATAAAGATAGCCACCACTAACCTTTTACGTTCACCATCTGTATGAACACCTTTATTTAAAGATATCTAAGGCTCCTTGTTAGATTCCCCGGAGCTAATAGTACTTTAATTATACGGGTTCATAAGCCGTAAGTTAAGTACGATTTCAGGAAAAATTCGGCTAAGCACGACGATTACGTCCTACCTACTAAAACTTCTGATGGTTTTCCCTATGCCAAATTAACATATAACCACCAAAAAGAAAGCGTGCTTCGTGACTTCATAATCTCCAGGGCACGAGTACAATATTCCTGTTCCACTCAAATAAGTCTGTGCATATGACAGCTAAACTCTGGACAGAGATATTCCCGCAAGGATTCATCGCGAGATCCGATTCCATTAGATGTCGAACGTTATATCAAACTATAGACTAGTATCGTATGTTCTATATTTAAAAGGTCGTGCGTATCCGTTGTGTTGAGCGGTGCCGAGGGAAACAGTGCAGTGTGATGCTTACTGTATATGAGCTCACCGTTCCCAGCCTTGGGCGCGGCGAGGGCGGCTGCGGCCAGCGCAAGCGCGAGCGCCCACCACCATATCATCCCAACCACACCTGGAACACCAGAAAATTAGGTTATTTACAGTATAAACTAGTATTCAGGATAAATCTGTACACAATATTCTATATATACACCTTTTTTAGCCTGCTTCGAGACGTTGGTCGCTCAGCCTATTTTGTAGATACCTACTACAACTGTACAAAGTATTGTAGTACCGTTTTCGTATGGGATGGCCTATCTGTCGTAGGACTATTTTACATGTGACTAATCCGCAAGAGAGTCGTTATGAGTAGGTATATGAATACAAAACACATACATATAATTTACAAATGGTTCATATTGAACAAAATCAAACCCACCGGACCATCTACGATAGACCTGTAAATGTGCATTTATTGAGCAAAACATTTGACAGATGACACTGTCATTTTATTCGACTAGTTCTTCTTTTTCTTTGTTTTCGGCGTCGCACTTTGTGCATTTGTCATTGTCAAATATAAGTCAAAGTTACACAAAGTCGAGTCCAGTCATGTCCTAGTAAAGCAGTGGTGACTTTATTTTTTTTTAAATGTGAAAATAAGATGACTCAAGACACTTTCTGATAGTAAGAGATAACGCCTGTTCATAATCATTGCAGCAATACACAAATTTTGAAACAAAACAAAGTTCAGGATATCGCTGCTGTGGCGCTCATTACTTTGAGATATTAGGTGGTTAGTTAATTTCGCTAGCTACAGTACCCTTCAAACCAGAACACAGTAATCTGTACACACTACTACTTGACGGTAGAATATCTGCTACAGCGGTGGTAGCTACCTAAACGACTTCCTGCTAAGGAGATCTACCACCAAGTAAACCACACAAGCTACATTATTACACAAGCTTTGACATAGAAAACACGAACAGTCACACTTTGCCACATTATGTTATTTACACGCACTCACACACGTAATTCGGTACTTTATGAACAAAACACCACTAGTTTTATACTAAATATACTCGGAGAAACACAAGGTTTGGAATTTAATATAATACGGCGATATGATTTTTCCTCGTTCCCACCAAATCTCGTATCCATAACTTTCCTTTATAACATTTTCTCGTCCGTTTTAAATTCTAAAATAAAATTAACCGTTTCATTTTCATTCCAACAAAACATAAAGATCTCTACATAAGATATGAATACGCAACAACTCGGCGTGAATCAAACAGAATAGAGACATAAAGCAAACGCTGGCATATTTTTCATGGCCCAGTTTTGATAAACGACTGTCGTTAAGTAGTTCGCTACGATAACGCCTAGAAAGCCCCCGTTAATATTAATGGTCTGTGTACAAACCATAAATAATATTATTGATAAATTCTGTGGCTGAGCCTACCATAATGGCAATTATGATTTATAAATTTGCTTGTACTGAATTGATCAGCGAAGAATAACTTTTGATTGGTTTGATTTTAAATGTAATTTATTAATTGCCCTGATTCCCCTGTTAACTCCTGTTGATAGGCTCTGCTTCCTGAGCTATGGAATGTGGGTTCAATTCCCACCCAAGACTAACATTTATGTGACGAACACAATTGTTTGTTCTTATGTTTGTCACAAATGTGTCTGGTTAAGTAAGTATCTATGTATTTACAGAAAAAAAAACAATATTCTCTCAGTTATCTGGTACCCATAGTACAAGTTTTGTTTAGTTTGGAGATAGATGGCGCTGTACAAAATATTTTGCATACGTATACTGAAACAAAATAACTATTTCTACAACTTGGCGTAAATTAGCATAAGTAACAAATAAAATTAAATCGTTTTCTGGGCTGTGGGCACCTTCTAAAACGGAGCTAAAAAAAATTAGGATTAACATTTTTACTCATTACAACATAAAATTGAGGGTAGATACAAAAGTAATTGCAAAAATTGTATACATAACCATTAACCATAAGCCTTTGATTGTATTAACCTGTCCGTAACCTCTGTAAACATACCACCCACAAGGGATTTCTAGTTTCAGTTGACTCCTGAACATCAAAAACACGAAATTACATTCCGACTTTGTGTCGGCTCAAAGCTACTACGTAAATCTAATTTTCTCTACATCCCAGAAACTTCTATTTTCCCTCATAGTACTTGAAAACTTCAAAAATTGCTTTCGAATTTCATAAAGTTTGATTTGGTTTTGATTTAAAACGGTAGATACGTTTTAGACATACAATCATACACTTTAGTACTAAGCACAGAATATAAATAGAATCAATTCAGTAAGCCTCCTAACACTAAATCTAGAAACCTTTTAATTGAAAGACTGCTTTACTCAAATGATTTTTTACTATGGACATATTCAATGGACAGCTATCAAATTTATAAAACCTCGAAACACCAAAGCCACTTTAGTAACGAATATAACCTGGTAGGAGAATAAATAATAAGAATTTAAGTTGTGATTGGAGTTCGGGTTCGAAAAACACTAAAACAATATAAAACATTTTTAATTCTTATAATATAAATTCCTAAGTTTTTATAATGAATTGTTTCATTGATTAAACTTATTTATGAAAAAGTAGTATAAGCTTTACAAAGATCTTAATTCTACATATATGCAAAGTTATCTCATATCGAGTACAAAAGTTGCTCCATCACTGTGGAAGATGTTCCAAAATTAGACACCAAACCGTTAAACAAATATTTTCCTAGAAACATATAGCGGAGCTTTAGCGGATTGCTATCTAGACAATCTGTCCGGGTGTTAAACTAATTAGTACTGATATAATAAACGCTACGTAGAAGTTTCTCTCTTCTGAAACCACAGATCTGATAAGAAACCTAACCATAAATAATGAGAGATCTACTTTTCTAAAAGGTCACGCCTAAGCGAAGTGATTTAATTGTATCGATTGGCGAAAGTAATCCTCATTACTGTGACAGACCGTGACATATGCCATTGTCGTTATCTATAGCGTCAAAATGTTAACCCTAAAATAAACAAATGAATTTGTGATTGATTCATTCTGGCGTTACTTTGCGGAAGTTCATTTTGAGTGTTCAACATAAAACAACTTTTAAGCGGGAATAAATTAAATAATTACTCGTATACACCTTGAGTTTGCAAATTGATGATTGATTGGTGGAGGGAAAATTTGTGCCTGTGTATGTTCAAAAGGTAAAATAGTGTTCCAAAATGTAGCAGCGCTACACGGGCTAGTATAAAAATAATGTTGCATTAAGCTCTTAGGTTTATTTAAAGTTTTTTTTTAATTAAGTTGACAAGGGTCACTGATGGTGTCCGCGAAGCTGAAATACTAAAATAAAATACTCACCATCTACCACATGCTTTAACCCATATACTAGCGTTGTGTTGCTCTTTGGTCTTTGTGAGCTTTGAACAAACATTTTTAAGACATTTTGCTTGTATGACGTTTCGCGACAGTTTATAATTTTGCGCTTTTGATATAATGAGCCTAAACGCTGCTGTAGCGGGTTCGAGATTAGTCGCTACCGCAGATCATGATTGCATGGAGCGGAAATCTACCGTAAGGTATTCAGTGTTTTGTGGCGTCTACCACCACTAACTACAGGAGCTTGGGCAACATTAGACGCAGTTTTATTGAGACGGATTTTTAGCCGCCAGCCCAAGCCGCGATTGTCCAGACTCAAGAACAAACTTTAGACAGATAGATCTAACTATACCAGAATGTCTTTTTTGAAACATTGACGTTTCATAGTGCTGTTTTGCTTACAAGACATTCTGCGAAATATTAGTTGCGAAATGCTACTATTTTTGTATGCATTTAAGTAAGAATTTATTATAAATAAATAATTGAAATAAATCACATAAACTGTATAATTTTAAAATACTTATTTAGTAACAGAAGATACATCTCTTTTTGTTCTATCCATGGTCTTTCCCTCGTCACGAGCTAGGCCCGTGTCAAACTAGTTGCGGACTTGTTAGGTAACGACAAGTAGATAACATAGTTTTCGCCTGTATATGTGACTGACTTATTTGTGCACTTCAACAGGAGAGCCACCATCGCAGTTTCTCAAAGAAAAACAACGTTTCCTATGTGATGTTTTAGTTTTCTTTTTCAGTCAATTACACATATAAATTTGTTGGGTAATAGTTGGTTGGAACTGTTTCGGTAATAGAAAATATTTATGACGGGTTAAAATTTGGTGATTCGGAGAAGTTAGGATTGGTTTTGAAATATAATTTTGCTTATATTACTGTGTATTGATTAAAGTTTTGCGTCGTAATCAGAAACCATAATTATAAATATCGTTTCTGATTAACCTAACAGTCGCTTGTTTCTCAAACTTAGTTAAATTATGAGATATTTTATGGGAATCAAAGCACTCCACCTTTATCTTAACGACTGTAGGTATAACCAACTTCCAAGTTTGAGACACATTGGCTCTTACTTTCTTAAACCCATTTAAATACTTTCGGTTATCTTTTATGTCGGGTTTTATTATCTTAATGATAAAATTCCTGTCTGGCTGATTGTTAAATATTTTTTTTAACCTTTTAGCTCTCTAAAATGTTTCTGATTCTAGTACCTAGACGATTAAGGTGATTATATATTTATCTGACACATTTTAGATGTTTCAAGTGTTTGTTAAAATTCTTCCATCTTCTCACTCCAATCTTTCCAACATCACTTCTTTTACTGTTGAAGCTATTTTGCTTTGGAATATACTTCCTTCCATTATCTGGTTGGCAATATCTATTAATATTTTTAATAATCTAGTATATAAACATTATTTATCTGCATTCTAATTGGTGCATTCGTATTTTTTTTAATGTAACAGTAATGAGACGAACGAGACGCTCTCCTGATGTTAAGAGATAACGCCTGTCCACCATTGCAGCGATACACTGAACTTTGAGTAGTAAAACAAAGTCCAGGGCATCGCTGCCTTCGCGCTCATTACTTTGAGACTAGATGGTTAGTCTCAATAGCCTGTAATTTCGCTAGCTGTAGTACTCTTTAAACCGGAACACAGTAATGTTTACACACTACTGCTTGGCGGCAAAATATCTGGTACTGCGGTGGTACCTACCTTTTTTTTTTTTGTCCAGGGAAAATACTTAATGTATACCACCGGCCCTGGGGCGGGCACAGTGGTTATGTGGGACTCTCCGTCCTAATGACGGCCTACCCACTAAAAACCCTGGAGTGTTCCACCTCGGCGCTTGTGTCGAGGCTACGGGCACGCTTTCGCACTCTTCCGCGGCCTCGACAGCGCTTGTCCTCGCGGACCCGCCTCGGGGAGCCCAAGCTCACCCCGCCACGATGACGATGTGTCAGAACACCGGACACATCGTGATCCACCTCGGAGACCAAACCGGCAAATGGGCGTCGGACGGCCCCACGTCCAGACGCCCGCGGTCTCCGTGCGACGGGTCAGATTAGTGGCCCCGTCGCCTGCCACTTTGGCCGCTGAGATGGGGATCGCCAGACCGGCACTCCTCCCAACCCGCAGCCCCCTCCCACTCGGCTCTTCCACTGTGCCCTCAGCTCCTCAGAGGGACACGTGGAGAGCCCTCACGTCGTGACACATCATACATGACGTGTCACGACCCACCTCGGGGACCAGAAAGCAACTAGCGTCAGACAACCCCATGTCTGACGCCAGCGGTCCCCATGCGACGGGTCAGGTAAGTGGCCCCGCCGCCTACCACCACGGCTGCAGAGGACAGGGAGAGCGGCACAACGCAACACCGACACTCCTCTTCCCCTGCAGCCCCACCGCGTCCGCCATCAAACGGTGGCGGCCCCGTCAAGGCCGCGGAAGGTAGGGAAAGCGGCAACGATACACCGACAGTCCTCTCCCGCCGCGGCCTCCAGCCCTCAGCTGCGGTATCTCCCATAAGACACCGCAGCCCGCCTCAGTTGCGGTACCGCCCATACAGTACCGCAACCTACATTGGCCGCTTCAGCCAGGCCCGGGGGGAAGCCCGGAGAAACAGCCCCACCTCGGGTTCCGCTTGGTTTCACCGTGGTGACCAGGCACGGTTACTCAGCCCCCCCGCCACGACAAGGCGGGAACCCACGGGGGGGCGGTGGTACCTACCTAGACGACCTCCTGCTAAGGAAATCTACCAACAAGTAAAACATCACAAGTTACGTATAAAGTATGTAACTTACATGTATTTTATTATGTATATTTTTATTTATAGTGTGTTTATTATATGTATGTATATATGTACATGTATTTAAAACATTTTTTTTACATCGGCAACCTTAATAGCTTCGTCATCTATAAATCTGTCTGTTCTGTCTATTCAAAGGTTGTCTGGAAGAAATCGCTCTAGGCGATAAGGCCACCGTTGTACTGCTTTATATTGATCTTGGTATTGTTTTGTTTTATTTTTTCTTTTCTTTTTAATATGTCGCTAATGTAGATGTAGGTTGTCCCTACATATTATAAAACAAAGCCGTCCGCCGCCGCGTCTGTCTGTCTGTCTGTATGCGTGTCTGTTCGCGATAAACTTAAAAACTCTGAACGGATTATCATGCGATATCCGTTTCACCAATAGATAGAGGGATTCTAGAAGGTTTAGGTATATAATTTGGCAAGATTTTGTGTAAATTAGTTGTAATATGATGATAATTGTTGGAAGTGTCGGAAAAATTCAAGCCACCCGGGAACTATCCTCGAAAATGCTGCCTTTGAGATATAACAAAACAATGCATGGTGAGATATTCTTCTTTTATAGATCTACAAAAAAGTCCACCGTGGCATATATCTACCTTTTAAGGATATCTTACTGTACCCATTCTATCCTGTATATTAAAGATCAAACTAATGACTTTTACTCAATATGAACTATATTTTTTAATTGCTAAACATAAAATCACTCGCACTAAGTGACCAACTTAAAACCAACATTATATATCGCTTTCGCTATACCTATGTTAATGTATTTATACGTACACTAACATGAATATAAATTCCTTTATAATAACTATCTAATAAATAAGAAAAGATCTGTAATCAACTAATAAGCAACTATCGGCAACGTTTATAGAGTTCGAAATACTTTCTCCGAACAGGAAATTATTACGTCTATCTGTTTAATTCCACATTTATTACGTTGCATCGTAATCTCATTAATGCATTATCTTGTATTATGTATAATTACGTCAGGTGCGGTTTTATTGAAAACAAGTATCGGAAATAGTGGTATTTTATGTCACTTTCTCTACATCAGCATTATCGAGGTTTCAACATTTCCGAAAAATACCTTACGGTCTTTTTTCTTCGATTGCGTCGTTTTATACGCTATATTTTTTCAGGATAAAACGTCTATGTGTTAATCCAGGGTGTCAACTACCTCTATACTAAATATCATCAAAATTGGTCTAGCCGTTTAAGCGTGAAGAAGTGACAAACACACGAACTTTCGCCTTTATAATATTAGTGTGATAAACAAAAAAAAATGTTCATCAAATTACGAAATGTAAGTTGATGAGTTATGGTACCCTATAATGAGGCTACGGTAGCCTAATTAAGAGACCGTCGTCCCTGCACGCCTTGACTTTTTACACGATTACCCGAACAAAGAAGTGTAATGTTTTAGGTTTCATGTATGTATGGGAGTTTCTTTATTCCAACATAACTTTTAAATGCCTAAACAGATTTGGATGTATGTCCGTCAGAATCCTGATCTCATCTCGAGTGACAAATGCTATATATTTTTTTAAAACAATTTTATATATTAAACCGCTAAACGATGGAATTTGCTGTCCGAGTGGGTGTTCCCTGATAGATACAATCTGGGTGCCTGCAAGTCGCGAGTGAATCGGTTTCATCTAGGCGAGCGTGCTCCACCGTAGACCACATCTTCGCTTAACATCAGGCGAGTTGGCGGACAAACGCAAGCCTAACGCAATGTAATAAAAACAAAAAAAAACATATTTTTTTTGCTTTAGTATTGGGTATTGTCTTATTTCAAAATTGCCTCCATTCGTCTTAAACCCGCATCTTTAAACCAAATTTATTGGAAACACCCTCTTAAAAAGGCACATGAATGTTCAATTTAACGAATACGCAATGAAAATTTTAAGCCCCTATAAATACGTCCCTAAAGGAAAAGGACAGATGTAGGTACTTAAGTTTTGTAATGGATATATTTATGTGTATTTTTGCTCGTTAGGCCTAGCACGCACCACGCTTTTGCCGCACGATTATACTATCGCTGAAATGTATTAAATGGATTTATATCTCAGTGCGAGCATATGCGAGAAAAAATCGCCGCGATTTTAAAATTGTGATCTCTTCTCGCTCTCTCGCGACGTGATTGTCGCAAAAATTGATTGCAGTATATGAAGATGTATGGCGCGCGCACCGCGATAATACATATCTTTTAGCGATGAAAAGATATGTGACTCCTGTATTGGATCCTTTTTTTATTCTTCCTCCTCTTATGAAGGACGCAAACAACTTTTTTTTTTTTTTTTTAATGGCTGACAGGCTAGTTGTTTGACCACAGCTCACCTGATGTTAAGTGACGATGTGGTCGAAGATGGTAAAGCACACCTAGCCTGGAATGGAACTGGCTATCAAATGAGGCTGCCGGAACACACCGTTAGATGCTTGGCGGCAGATTTTCAACTTGAGGGTGGTAGCTAGCCAGCCGAGTACTAGAAAGTACCCTACCACCACGCAAAATCTTAAAAATGAACAATTCATACGATATTGTCGTCGCAGTGCGCGCAATTAATTGTTTTATTTGACAGCGTGATTTAAAAATCGTGTCCGCAAAAACAATAATCGACGAAAAAACAATTGACTCGCATAAATATCCATTGTAATGTAACAGAGGTAATACTTAGATTATATACCTACAGTATTTTGAAAGTATAGTCGGGATCTAATAAGTGGTAGGGTATTTTCTGGTACCTACTCGACTGGCTAGCTACTACCCTCAAATTGAAAATCTGCCGCCAAGTACTCAACGGTGCGTTCTGGCAGCGTCACTTGAGAACCAGTTACATTCCAAGCTAAGTGTGCTTTACCATTTTCGGCCATCACTTAACATCAGGCGAGCTGTAGTCAAACCTAGCTTGTCAATAAAAAAAGTTAAATTAAAATTTGCACCATAATTTTCCATAGTATAAATAATTGAACACGGAACGACGGATAAAAGGTACAAAGTATTTAATCCTACAAAAAAAGAAGCAAACGTAAAAGACGTTAATAAAAAGTAAGCCCCTTCGACACGTGCGTGGAACTACTTCAACGAATTATCGCAAAGGCGATTTTCCGACATACCGTACCGCAATATGAGGCACATGCAGTAACTCAATTCGGTATGTAAAGCTTTTTTTGTAGTTATTTTATATTTTTTACTGATAGTAAACTTTATTTTATGAAACTAAATTGAATATTCCGGCTTTCTGTTTGATAGTTGATTATTAAATCAATTTTTTTATAGTGATGATGTCATAAAGTAGGCTGAGTATATTTAGCCAAAGCCATGGAAAACAAAAAAAGTATACAAACCTAGCTATATTGACACATTTGATTGACTTTGACAATTGCCATGAAGTAAACAAATCTTATATCATAGCCTCATAAAAGCGATATCAGAGTCCGAGTAACGTTTAAAATAAAATAATTCAGATATTTGTATCAATAAACCGAAAAACAACTCGACGTACGTGTATGGAAGAGGTTCAATTAAATTCTTGACATTGACAGATTTGGTTTTGGTTTGACATTGCTTCATTGTAAGGTTGGCGGTGTAAAAAAATAAGTAGGAGAGGTTTTGGGCTGTTGTACTTCACGGCACAGCTAGTATTTATTATATTATTTCAATATAGTTGAGCTTCTGTTGACAGCACGCGGTAGCATTGCCTTGGTGATATAAAAAATAATTACAGAGAAAACTGCGTTGTAAACTGAGACTAACCGGTCTTATTAAGTAGAGATCACCAGTGATTAACTCCGGTGGAACTCACCTTTTATTGCCTTTTACTTCATTTACCACTTTGAGAGCCAATAAGGGATTTAGTGGCATTTAAGTGGATAGAAGAAGCGGTGCATTTGGACTTTCTATTTCACTTAATTGTACTTAGTCTAAAGGTGATATTACTATATGTCTTGTGATAGTAATCAAATTCTAGAAAATAATTGTAGAAACATGAGTTGTTACAATAACGTATGCCCCTTATGTATTGACATTCAGATTCGTACTAGCCATACATTTTTAGTATACACTACTTATTATATTATATACTAATACTATTATTTGTTTTTTTTTTTTAATAGATAAATATTTCACACTGTGATTGTTGGCTCATTTGGTAGGATATCTGCTTCTAAAGCTGTACGACGTGGGTCCGATTCCCACCACTACAAACATTTATGTGACGATAAATGTTTGTTCTGTGTCTGAGTGTACTGTATGTTTTTCATATAGTACAAGCTTTGATTAGTTTGGGGCTAGATGGCGTTGTGTGAAATGGTCCTATAATATTTATTTATATAGTTACATACTTAAAATATGAAATTTTTAAAAATTAATAATAATACAATATATCTCATTTGTTATTAACCAGTGTTCATTTCTTGGTCGGCTGGAAAAGATCGCTTTTAGCGATAAGTTACTTGTGACACAAGCTCATAAGATTTTTATGTTGTCTGTATTTTTTTATATTTCTGGTGGAGCACAATACAGAGTTCCTATTTCTATTGTTTTATTTTCTTTGACATGCTAGGTGTTTGACCACATCTCTCTGTGCTCAAAGATGGTAGAGAACACATGCCCTGGAATAAAACTGGCTCTCAAGTGAGGCTGCCGGAACTCACCGTTACGTGTTTGGCGGCAGAGTTTCAACGTGGTGGTTCAATTGGGTGGTAGCTAGCCAGCCGAGTACTAGAAAACACCAATATATATTTTTTTAATAGGGATCAGTCCGCGTTTCACCCCCAACTCGCCTGGTGGTAAGCGATGATGTGGTCGAAGATAAAGCACACAGACTTAGAAGATACCTATTCACTTTGGCCTTGAACTAGATTATTATCTCTCAGGAAACAAGGAAGCCGGCAGCTTGTTCTAATCCTTAGTCGTACGGATGAGAAACGTCGATTCAAAATGTTTGGTACGCACCCAAGAAAATTCCGCTTTATATGGCTGGTAGTGGGCCGTCTTTCTATTTTTCCTGTAGTAAAAAGGAGATGGAAGTACAAGGTCGTAGAGTAACACATTTTCCGAAATGAATGCTGTTGAAAGTTGACTAACTCGGTACTTTCAAGGCGTTCAAGGCTTAAAATATATTATTATGTTGTTTTCTTATGCTGTAAACACTTAGCCACCGTTAAGTAGTTCAAACAAGTGAAATCACGTGATTTTATGAACACCACCCAAATTAAATAGTCCTCGTGTTTTAAGAATTGCTGCACAAACAAATTACCGTCTTAAAATTTTTCACTTTCATTTTCATATACGAAATCAGTAACCGATACGCACACAATCAAGACATGCTTGTACAAACATCGTTACGCACACATTGGCATGTACAAACAACAGCTAATGAGGTCTAAGTATCGGTAATCTGCCTTTACGGATAGCGAGACATGTCTAATTTGATTCGCTTCCGATTTTCCAGTTGAAAGTACAATTTCACTCAATTTAATGGTTATTAGTTATTACACGGTGGTTTACAGACAAGCGTTACAATTTACAATACCGCGGCTATTATTTTTAATAGATTTTCCGCAATAGCTTTCATTATTTTCAAGTGAAATTAGGTTCCTTCTGTAACCACCACAGTCGAATGTCTTAAAGTAATTAACACTAAGGCAGCGATGCATAGACTTCATAATGTTATTTTAATTTTTACCTTACCATAAGGAGTGTGTTTTTATTCAAAAGAAAATTTAAAGCATTCTTAATCGAAGAGATCACATCACATCATCAGCCATAGAACGTCCACTGCTGGACATAGGCCTCCTCCTGGGGGGGTTTTGCCAATACTCGCCACGCTTGGCAGTCGGGTTGGCGAGCGCAACTAGGTGTGATTGTTCAAGGAAGACGCTGCTGCCCATCTTACATTTTATATTACCGGATTCAATCCCTTGGCCGACTCTTACGGCAACCACGGGTAGAGAGGGTGGGGTACAATTCTTACGCTGGTACCACCACGGCAACGTAATTGACCTCTTGACATAATTAATTAATCAAAAAATTTGCATTATTTAATAAGTATATAATTCTATTTTATCCAATTTTTGCACACACTAACGAGGTTAATGTAACTAACTCTCCTGATGGTAAAAGATAACGCCAGTTCATGACAAATGTAGCGTCAGACTAATTAAATAAATGTTCGAGTAGCAAAACAAAGTACAGGGCATCGCTGCTTTGGCACTCATTACATTGAGACTTTCGATGGTTAGTATCGACATCCCTGCATATGTAATTCCTGTAATAGAACGGAGTAATGTTTACACACTATTGCTTGGCGGCAGAATATCTACTGCAGTAGACGACCTCCTGCTAAGGAAATCTACCAATAAGTGAAATCTCTATCAATGCTTATGTTGTCATCATTTTTATACTGTTTTCTACTACTTATACGATAAAGGCTTGTCTAGGAAACCAATAGGTATTTAGTATTGGTATTTTTATAACTATGAACATGTAGTACCTAATCCCCCAAAATATATATTACCAATCGCACTTTCTAGTATGTTTTGCAGAAATTGTATGTTTGTCTTTATTATTATTATTTTTTTTTTTTTTATAGCTGACAGTTTGACCACAACTCACCTGATGTTAAGTGACGGTGTGGTCGAAGATGGTAAAGCACACTTAGCCTGGAATGGAACTGGCTCTCAAGTGAGGCTGCCGGAACACACCGTTAGATGCTTGGCGACAGATTTTCAACTTGAGGGTGGTAGCTAGCCAGCCGAGTACTAGAAAGTACTCTACCACCACGCTATGGTTTCCTCACGATGTTTTCCTTCACCGACAGCTCAAGCTCATTGTTGGGGTTTGAACCCACGCCCTTCGGCATGCGAACCGACCACGCTAACCACTGAGCTATCATCGCTACGCTATGCTTTATGTCTTTCCCTTTCTCTCATGTTAAGTGCATGAAATGTACGTGAAATGCATGTTACAAACCTTATACACCACCTCCCGTCTTTTCTTAATCTGTATCGTGTTTTCCATTCTTGGTTGGAAGAGATCGACCTTGCGATAAGGCCGCCACTCGTGGCACTAGCTCATAAGATTCTTTTGTTTTCTGTACTCTTTTTTTTTTGGTGCGCACAATATAGAGTTTCTATCTATAATAAAATTTACTTAAGTAGGTATAAATGAAAAAGGTAGGACGAAAAATCTATGAATGCCAAAACTAATAGCTTTAAACTTCGAAATCCTAGCCCTAAATCAACTAATTACGTTCCAACTTTTCAAATAAATCGACCTAACTCCAGATAACCTTGTGCTTAAGTTTTATCTAACCTGCATTATTCACTTAACAGAAGTCCTTCAAAGGGCCTAGAACTTTAAAGGCTTGCCCTTACCCTGCCTCAAAGGGAATTCGGATTCCAGTCGGTAGATACCAGTTAGGAATTCGTTATTTAATTGGCCTTTTGATAAATTATTCCATTTGTTCTGGAACATATTTCGGATCTTTGGAAGAAAGTCGAATTACTCTGCTCGGGGATAAAATCTTTTGTTGACAAAAATGTTTGTGTTCATTTGTGAAGAAAAATGTTTGACAGGCTAAATGTTTGATCACAGCTCATGTGGTCGAAAATGGTAAACACACCTAGCCTGGAATCAAACTGGCTCTCAAGTGAGGCTGCCAGAACACACCCGTTAGATGCTTGGCGGCAGATTTTCAACTTGAGGGTGGTAGTTAGGCTCGAAAATATCCTACCATCATGCGATGGTTTCATCACGATGTTTCCTTCACCGGCAGCTCAAGCTCATTGTTGGGATTAGAACCCACGCCTTTCGGCGTATAAACCGACCGCGCTACCCACTGAGCTATCATCGCTATGTAATTCTAATTCATTCGTATAATTCCTAGTGGATAAAAACCTATTCTATATCAAATAAACTGTACTTTTATTGTTAAACACTGGTTACACGAGTACTACCTAAAACAAGTCATCATCAAAAGAAAGGTCAACATCTTCAGCAGATGTCAACATAAATACGATTGTCTAGCCAACGACGAGCGAAAGCGACAGTGTTGCTATTACAGAGGTTTGGCTTCCATTGAAACTTGCTGTCAATCATCTCGAGAAAGCTGGAGATTTACTTGTCAAAACATTATGACTGGAAATGTGCATCGTCATAAAGAGTCACGAGTGCATTTTAAAAGTATTTTGTTGTCATCAACTTACATTGTCTTTGTAGACTGATCTCTAAAATAAGAATAATCTATCACAAGTTAGTATTCGTGTACCTACGAGATATCCTACTTTGAAGTACGTAACTATAATTTATTACTAATGAGTAATAATTTTTTTTATTAACATTTTATCATATTATTATTGGCTTATTATTATATTATGACATTTTCATATATATATTGACATTTTCATTATATTGATATATGGTATGATTCTGATATTTTTAAATATGACTTTTAACTTTGGTGTTATCAATAAAATATTTGCATGCATGCTTGGCGGCAGATTTTCAAATTGATGGGTGGTAGCTAGCCAGCCGAGTACTAGAAAGTGCTATCCTTCCACCATGCTATGGTTTCGTCGCGATGTTTTCCTTTACCGACAACTCAAGCTCATTGTTAGGGTTTGAGCGCACGCCTTTCGGCGTGTGAACCGACCGCGCTAAGCACTAAGCTATCATCGCTACAGACGTTACAATTCAATTCTATTTTACACAAAATCCGAAGCAAAAACTTATAAAAATCGTTGATATTTAGCAGATTTGATCTGCAAAAATAAATATATAATTATGTACCTATACTATTAAAATTTAATAAAAAAATCATTATAGACTTTGAAAAGAAATATTTCTGTTATGAATTAGATATATGCGAATATGAAACATGAATCACAGCGCACCCAGAGGGTCTAGACAAAATAACATTCGATTAGCGATAACGCTATTAGAAAAGTAAAAAATGTACGGGATTGACATACGATGTCGATATGTCTTGTGGGCAACTTATGTCAATCCTTACATTTTTGGACTCTTCTATTAGTGTTATCTAATTCGAATATATCAAATGTCACTTTGTCTAGGCCTTCTGATTCAAATTCTGAGAGAAACGTATAGAAAACTGTTCTCAAGGTAAATGATATGAAAAACAGGGCACAAATCTGCTGACCCACTTTCTCATAAACGTGCAAGATTTACGTTGCAAGATGAAGGTACTATGTATCACCTGGTTATTTCCCTTGTGTTTTCCATCAGTCAAGTCTTCATCAGCGGAGTGGGCTCGTCAGTCATCTCCGTAATGTAGCTCGCAGCTTGTGTTTATGTAAGACATCTTTTGTGGGGAGATCAGAGATGACATAATCTCTTGATGCGACATCCGATACGACTTTGTTTACTTGGTGGTAAATCTCCTTAGCAGGAGGTCATCTAGGTATACCACCACAGTACCAAATATTATTTTCCAAGCAGTAGTGTGTGTGGTTTGAAGGATTACCGCAGCTACCGAAATTACAGAGCTAATCAGTCTAACCATCGAAAGTCTCAAAGTGATGCGCGTCAAAGCAGCGAAGCCCTGGACTTTGTTTTGTTACTCAAAGTTCTGTGTATAGCTGCAATGGGCATGGACAGGCGTTATCTCTTACCATTAGGAGAGCGTTTCTTTCGTCTTATAACTTTTACATAAAAATAAAAAATTACAAAGAACCCTATTCGTGCGACTGATAATACTTATGCTCTTCTTGCCAAAAATACTTTTCACGCAAGTACGTTAGTTTGTCTTTGCAATAAGGTTATCAATTTTAAATCAATAAAGTTTCAATGGTAGCGTTTACGTCAGAAATTTCAATGAAAATTACAAACGTAATCTTTAGTGCTAATTTTTTTCCAGAGTTTCTTGCGTGTAGAATAGACTATCCATAGCTTACGTTTGGCGTGAGAAAGGTATCAGTACTATCAGTCAATAAGTTTTATTGTCTTTGGGGGTAGAAGGAGGTTTTTGTTACGCCAAGCATTGTTGAGACAGCGTATTTTTACAATGGTGGTTTCTGTGAGACAAAAAAAGTGATTGCCTTTTAAGAAATTGCAAACATATTATTATTATAGTTGCATACTGAAAGCATGAAAAATATTTGAATTCCTATAAAATAATTACAAAAACAATACCATATATTTTAATTGATCGAGATAAAGTTAACGACAAACATTGCAGCGCCTAAAACTGACTGACATTATGCTTTATTTATCTATTTCTTCTTCTTTATTATTGGCGTTGTACTTAATGCATTTTGACAGTGTCAAATGTTTTGCTTTGATTTTTAGTATGTTTATGGCATACCAATTTTATAGTAGCATTTTAAATTTAAATACTTATTATAATTTATTAGTAACCTTAATCTCGTTGTACAAGTTTTGCATAGTTTTTATGTATGTATTTATTATTAATACGTCTTAATATATGTACGTTGTGACACGTAGAATGCTAAGATTTGTCAATAGATAATAATCATCTATCTTACGGCCAAAGAATGGAACAAGCTGCCGGCTTCCTTGTTTTCTAAGAAATATAATCTAGATCTTTTCAGAACAGAGTGAATAGGTATCTTGTAAGTATGCGTGCTGCATCTTCGACCACATCATCGCTCACCATCACATGAGTTGGTGGTCAAACGCGGACTTATTCGTGTTACAAAAAATCTATTATTTATCCATTCAATCCATTCTACAATTAATTTTCTGAAAAAAGATAAGCGGTTTAGGAGATAAGAAAAACATGAAGAAACATATTAAACATAATAATACAATTGAAATCGCAACTATAATTTTAGTGTAGCAGTCAAATAAAACGAGTAGCCAATTTCAAGTAAGTACAAAACATCAAACAAATCACATTTCGACAACAATATTAAACATCAAATCACGCTAACAACAATATCAAACGTAACAAACAAACTGGCAGAATGCACAAAGTTGGATGACAAAGATAAAAGAAAAAATACCAAACATGTTCATGGATCGAATCTAATAGCTTCGCAAAAAGGCCCTAGATGGCGTTGTACTGACTTAAAACGCGCAAGCGTTGTTATCAAATTGTCTGGGATGTTCCTCAAAGTTATTTGCTTCGTCGACTTAATAAATTAGATCAAGTCTTCAAGGCTTGACTGTGACTTAACTTTTTTGGAAAGCTCTATGGATTAATCCTATGGGCTTATTATATACATCATGAAAGAATTTAAGAAATTTGTTTGTCCACATTATGCACTATCATTGTTTAACTTCAGTTTATTTAAATGTTACACGAGTGAACATGTTAAGCTCTGCTATTTATCCTGTCCATCCAATGCTTTTCGCATGAAATTTTCAATTCTATTTTACTGCAATGGATGTATTTTTGGCCAAAGAGCTTCGGTAAAGTACTGCTAGGCTTTAAGCACCGGTGTCAAGTGGAAGTGTTTTAAATTTTAATTTCTGGACGGAGTTATAAAACGCTCTCGAGCCTTTTCGAGTCGGCTTTTCGACGGCGAAGTTCAGAAATGTTTAGAATTTTTTTCTTATTTCTTAATATTATTTCAAAATGTCTTGAAACTTAACATAAAAGCATTAAATCTGATCCAGAATAATTAAAAATCGAATTAACGTAACAAAATAACGTTTTTTTTCTTTCTTTAAATTATGTTACTGATTGATTTATAAGTATTCAAGAAGCTGTTGGTTAAAAAATTAAAACCAGTATGTACGAGTACTACCTTACGCCGCATTATTTTTAGTTTTTTTTTTATTCGTAATATAATGAAATTCGGAATGTGATTAAACCATTTGGCTTGGTGCGAACTAATTTGTAGCGATTATAGCTCAGTAGTTAGCGTGATCGGATCATACGCCCAAGGGTGTGGGTTCAAACCACAAAAAATAGCTTGAGCTGACGGTGATGGTAAAAATTGTGAGGAAATCATAGTATAGCGATAAGATACCTAAGGGTGTGTTCCGGCAGCGTCACTTGAGAGCTAGTTCCATTTCAGACTAGGTATGTTTACCATCTTTGACCACGCCGTCACTTAATACCAGAGGAGCAGTGGTCGTTTGACCACAGCCTACCTACCTTGTCAACCATAAAAAATTAAATATCGTATAAATTAAAAAAAAAAAAACATTTTTAAAATCCGACATATTAGTTTTGACGTCATCTACGCTATGACACTAATCGACACGCACCTTCAGGGGCGGTCAACGTAAGGCAAGTTGGCGTTCAAACACAAACTTATTTAGTAATAAAAAAACATACATAAATTGATAAAATCATCCTACTTTTTATGTGATTCGGTAAAAATAAATTTAAACCTACTTAGAACGAACGACTAAATCAGTTTATTGAAAAGAAACATGGTCTTTCGAAGATAATAATTGAATTTATCGAATTCGGTTACTCGACCCTAAAATTAGGTCAACTTTCTGTCGTCTTAAATTTGCATCACGCTTGCAACGACACGCTGTGACGGGATAATAAAATAGGTGTTACGAATGATAACGAACCGCCATTACCTTAATGTAACCAGCATCTATAGGAAAAAATGCGAAAAGCATAAATTACCATTTAAAAAAATACATTTATAATATAATCAAACAGTAGATTTTATTTTCATCCATATTCTTATGGAATAGCGTATGGCAAAGCAAACATGGGATTTTTTGAGGGTGGCTTCTCATAAAGCCTGAAAACATAACTAACAAACAAACCCTCATTCGCATTCATAATATTATAGTTAGGAGAACGTAAAAACTTGAAGAGTTGATAAAACAGGACACCTAAGATACTTGTTTTATCTGAATCTGGTTACATATAAGGTAATCGTGTATCTATATAATTTCATCTCTAAGTAATTTATCAAAAAACACTCTACAACATGTATGTCATTGGCATTTCTGCCAGTTTACAAGTTACACAAGTAATATGACAAGTTTTACTTGGACTTATCAGGTCTTTCTTGAACTCAACGGTTGCTGGTAAAGTATCTATTAGAAAAGTCGAGTTTTTTCCGAGTTTGTTATCAAAGCGAAGGGACGTGCAAAACTTTCGGGACCGGTGAAGAAATTAGAAAAGTCTGTTTTATTTGAAAGTAGGTATAAGCTGTGACGAAACAGAGTTTTTGGACTTTTGGGAGCATACATAATGTTTACCTATTTCCATAAAGAATACCTGTCAAATATTTTTAATGATTATTCTTTTTATAATCTTATTCTTTTAACATTTGCGAATTTCATTGACCATAAAAAATCAAATTAATTTGTCTCACTTAAAAGGGATTACTCAAGTTTACGTCGGATACTCTGGTAATAACTTCGGCCACATCCAGTGGTCGTCTTCAAGGAGTCAAAGCAGAGTATATTGAGCGACATAGAAAAAAGTGACACAACCACATCAGTTTCTTTAATAAAAATCAATTTAAAACTAAAAATATATATCCTACCTATATCGAATATAAGGAAAGAACACTAAAAACAAAACGCATGACAGTGTTGGAGATTATTAATGAACCATAAAAAAAGATAAAGAAAGAATAGATAATAAAATAATTGTTCGAATAACACAAACGATTTGATTCCACGTTCATTGTGCAGACCGCTAGACAATGAAATGCGCTGCCTGAGTGGGTTGCGTTGAATACAATCTGGGTGTCTTCAAGTCGAGAGTGAATCGGTATCTTCTAGGCAAACACTTAGATTACTTAAAATCAGGTGAGATGGCGGTCAAATGCAAGTCTATTATATAAAAAAGACACGCAAAAAACATTGCCCTCCTTCTTGGGCAGTCGCGTAAAACTGACTTTAAACACACAGTCACTGCTAAAGTCACGATACATTTTACTTAGTCAAGTGAACAGTATTTTTAGTCTCGATATTTTTTACTGTAACCAATTAACCCATTAAATTAACACACGTCATAGAGAGATCAATATGGCAACAAGAACTGGTCTAGTCCGCAAATGGGTTAACAGTACGTAGTCGTGCCGGTTCCCAGCCCCAGCAGTATCAAGTGAAAACGGACGTGCAATCGTGTGGAAATCGCGCAAAGAAAATATAGGATAGGTGCTAATGGATTATGTTGTTACACCATCATCAGTATCAGGTGTATTTCTATTATTGAAGTTTGGCTCAGCGAAAAAGCTGTAGTACACTGGAAACATACACATCTTCATCATAAAAGATTTCTTTCTTCTCCCAGTACATCGTTTATCCTCGATCTTGCCCATCATTAATGTGTTGTTGCTGTGATATGCTTTTTTTATGATTAGGCTAGACATTTTACCACAGCTCACTTGATGTTAAGTGACGGTGTGATCGAAGATGGTGATCACACCTGGCCTAGAAAGTAACTGACTCTTAAGTGAGGTTGCCGGAACACACAGGTGCTTGGCGGCAGATTTCCAGGGTGATACCCAGCCAGCCGAGTACTAGAAAGTACCCTACCACCACGCTACGGTTTCCTTGCGATGTTTTCCTTCACCGGCAGTTCAAACTCATATTGGGGTTTGAACTCACGCCTATCGGTGTGTGAACCGACCTCACTAACCTCTGAGCTATCATCGTTACAAAAAAAATCATTTCACTTTCACCGATGGCTGTAGCCTGATGGCAAAGTCCAGGGCATCGCTGTTTAGACAATCATTACTTTGAGATGTTCAATTATTTATTATTAGTTACAAGAGCCCTATAATTTTGCTAGGAGCAATATCTTTCAAACCAGAACACAGTAATACTTATACAGCATATATCTCCACACATACAGCTAAGGAGCTGCAGAACATCTGGTACTGTGGCGGTACCTACTTTAACGACTTATTGCAATAGATAATAGCCAAGTCAACGGGCCGATAAAAACAGTGTAATTTTTTTAATTGTCTATAAGACTATAAAACAATATGTTAGCTCCCAACCTACACTGTTTGGTCGGATAGCGATCCGTAAGCAATAAGCGTGGAATTTCTTCGATTAGATAGCTCGTAAACTTTTAACTGGTGGTTATGTTCATTATCGAACGCGATCAGAGGTTGCTTTCGTTTGAGTGAAAAACTATTCCTTTACACTCAAACTATAAAATACAAACAATTTTGTGGCTAAATTATACGCAATGGATATGGTAGCGAGAGAAATGCGAACAGAATCCTATGTAATTTATGGCATGGAAGACAGCAATAGATTTTGAATTTTCCTCGGATACGCGTAAAACATTTCATGATCGAGATTTTTGGAGGTCCATGTTATACGTTTCCATTTCGTACAGCAAAGGATGTCTTGCTTATTTCATGGGAGAAAAATCTTGAATTTTTCAAGAGAAGTAATCTTCTAGGTCTGCGTATGAAAGTCGCATAAAGTCGTCATTTTAAATGAAGACTTAATCGTAACATTTTTATAGTCATTTTATCTCTAAAGTTAGTCAGTAGTGTCCTACAAAGGCCTGTAATTTTGTCTCCAACTTCATTAATATAGAATTTAATCCGAATTGCAATTCATTACGTCGCGGTGGAAAGCTGTCTGGAACAAATTAATTAAGGCGTCATTAAATTGTTAACACGTTAACTACCATCGGTGACGGCAAGAGCCGTATATATAGACAGTGAATGGTCGTGTCGCAGTGTATTTACTACATTAGACCACACACACGCACACACACATAGATAGATAGATAGATAGATAACTCTTTATTGTTCACACCAAGATTACAGAAGAGAAATAATACAAACAATTTATGTGCAACAATCGGAGGCCTTATCGCTTCGAGCGATCTCTTCCAGGCAAACTTTGTACGAATAGACAAGCGAGTAGGTATATCCCATAAATATAATTAAATTTTTATTAATTAAATAAATAAATAAATATTTATTAAATCAGTGATAGTTCAAGTTATCGGTTGCTTTTACCACACAGGACGTCGGTTCAAATCCTAACAATGAGTTTGATCTGGTGATAAAGGAAAATATTGTGAGGTAACCAACGCATGGCGGTGGGGTACTTTCTAGTACTTAACCACCTCAGTACAGTCAAGGTTGACTTGAGAACCAGTTCTTATTTCAGGAAATATACCATATTCGACTACACCGTCACATAAGTGACTCAAGATGAGCTGAGGTCAACCATATGGCCTTTCAATCCTAAAAAAGAGATTTCAAAGTTTTATTCCATAAAATGTAACACTAAAAAAACAACTTATTTAAATGCAAACTTAATTTGCTCGATTAATTTCCAATCGACTAAATTTACTGTAAAATAATTTATATTGACTGCAGAATCAAGCAATCCCACGTAACAATCAACCAAATTTGATGTACCTCGCAGTAATTGCGCATTTGTTTGGATAACTGAATAGCTGATTGCTAATTAGTGATGAACAATAATGTACTGAACCGAATAATTACGGTATAAAATGTATATTGTCAGTTTTGTTAATTGAATTATTCGATGTCCAACTGTAACTTATTTTTTTACAATAGACCAGGAATGTTTGTAATGCAACGTGTTATTTCTTTTTGATATTTAATTTCAGTATTAGTTGTACTCTAATCACGTATAATAAAGCTATCTTGATAACAATTTAAGGAGTTTGCTTGTTTAAAAGTTTAAAAGCCGTTTTCTTTAAAATTATAGTTTTTGAGGTGTCACACTTTCATCGCAAGTGGACTATATGATGTTCTTGTGGCTTAGTATAAGATTGTACAATTAACTGAAAGCGGCATTAAGTTGAAAAACTTTAAAAAAAAACCAACATAGGCCCAGTATTTCCTTTCAAAACACGATATTTTATTTTCCTTTTCCTTTCTCTGAAATATCATCGCAACCCAGATAAATAAACTCTTACAACCATAAGGAAGCTTAACATCGATGCAATAAATCAAAATGCCATAAAGTTATCATGGGCGGATCTATAGAGCTTTTTGGGCCGCAGCCCAGGGCCCCGTGGAAATAAGGCCCCCCAGCCCCCATTCAAAACAAAATGCAGTGAAATTACTATGCTAATTTATGAAAAGAAACTTGTTGATATTTTGCCTAATTATTATAATATCTTAAAATGTTTCTAACGTTGCCACTACCTTTGCAGCGGTGCGCTCTTTCTACAGAATGTCGTATATAGAAAACAAATATAGGACAACAATGTCAAACTATTGACGAAATCATTTATCAGTTCTTTCCATAAATTGTTATTTACAATGTGATGAGCAAATAAAAAATATTGCTTTACAATTTATGTAGTTTTTATTTGTTTATTTATTAACTACACATAACCTGTTGATTTCTTTTGCGATAATGTCTCTTATAGTTGCTGTTTGTGTATCTAAGGCATACTAAATGAATAAACTATTTGATAACACTCTTTTTTCACAAACCGAGTACCTAGTATATCGAATTATTTAGGAAGGCACCTAATTAGTATTACCCCAGGGCCCCCTCGAACTCCTGGTCCGTCCCTGAAAGTTATGGTTAAAATTTAACGATATTTAACATATAAATCGAACAATTATTGTTCATTACTCCGTAAAACGGTATGTGGTGAAATGTGTTTTCAGAAATCATGTGTAATTTAAATGGGAAGACCATTAACTGTCGTTTTGTGTTATTTATTTAATCATCATCATCATGATGCTGATACAGTGTTAACGATAATTATCAGTAAATTTTTCAAGAGCAAATCTTCTATTAATTATTGTACCTTAATAAAAGAAATCCGCACCGCAGGAGTCCGCACGATGCAAAAAAATATAAACAGAATAATTTTATACGAAAACAAAACGCATTCGATTGTAACAATCAAATTAATTATTCAGACCAATCGTTGGGCATCTCATTCAGAATGCTAACAATATACAATTATAATACAGAATGTTTTCGATAGATTGAATGATGACTGGGAATGAAGCTTACCTACTTGTAACATTGAATAAAAAATGAATGAATTGATTATTTTCTGTAGCATAACCACAGAGGTAGAAAATGAGAAAAATAAGATAAACGCTCTCGAAATTTGATGCTGGGGAAGAATGCTGAAATCTCGTGGACTGAGTTAAGAACGAATCAAATAGAATATCAAGCATCGTCTATCCTTCGTTCTTCTCATTTTCTTTGGACACGTATCGCTCCTCCTTTGAACGCATGTGAGTGAACTTAGATCACAAATAAATGCGAGTTCTCTTCGCATGCACCTGAGTTATACAGTTCCTGATACTTTTTAGGAATAGTTCTGGAGATTTTGTCATAAAAAAGTCTATTATCAATATGATCTGCTAACTTTCCTAGAAGATCATTTTTCCAAAGATCAAAAATAAACATGGAAATTGAGGAAACAAGACCGCGCGGTAGATCCCCATTACACTGAACCGACCAGACAAAGGCACTGCACGGTCCTGTGAATGAGTGTACAAGAAAGGCGTCCATACGCGAAGAATGGAGATGGTTTGTCAGGCGTGCCACCTCCGGCACCAGAACTTCTGACTACGACCACTCTCCCCTCTCCTATTCCTGTGTACCTCCCGCCAGGTTCAACTTCCCATACTTTTACCTCCCTAATAAATGGTTGATGCTTATTTTTTTATTTTAATTATCATTCACATCATCATCATCGTTATCAGCCTATCATACTCGGCTGCCCGATTTTTGGCTTTTCGTTTCCATTCAGCAACTGTCCTACGTATATCGTCACTCCACCGAGTCTCAGAACATTTACGTAGTACGACAATCTTACAAATAGATTTACTAGAGCTTCAGATTAGATAAAAGAGTGTTAAAAGCTAACGTGGGAATTAACGGAAAAACTTCGGCAAGTATGTCGATGCTAAAACGTATAAAACATCGCTCGGCACCCCTGGCGGGCGTAAAGTGCAAACAGAAAATAACCCAAAGTATTTTTAGATCATTTACTAAACATATTTTTAATATACATACATTTAATCATATGCAAATAACCTGAATATTCCGCATTCATTTGGAAATAGCCGTAGTTGATCTAAGACTGTAATT
This sequence comes from Biston stratarius, assembly GCA_950106695.1. NCBI lineage: Eukaryota > Metazoa > Arthropoda > Insecta > Lepidoptera > Geometridae > Biston > Biston stratarius. The sequence goes on along the minus strand of OX467106.1, from coordinate 40,650,414 downwards.
TTGCATGAGATTATTCAATCTCAAATAAAACAAATTGAACTTAACAAATTGCGGTTATGACGCCTTTGATCGAGTCAGCCAGAACGATTTATTTTTAATCATAACAATTCTAGTAAAAAAAACAGCTTATCGATCCTCACACAAAAGATTTTATAACAAAAATTATATTTCATTCATACAACATTGCAGACTTAGATGAAATACGACTGTTCACAAATGAACGCGGAATATTCGAGCTATTTGGGTATGTTCATCGATACTGTAATTTATTCCGTGTCGATATCCATTGTCGGTGTCGAGGGTTAAAATTTTTATGCCGCTGTTTCGGACATTGCGACCTTAGGTTTATTGACAGCTACGTGTCGTACCCACGTTGAATTTCTAAAAACCGTAACGTTCTATTTTGAATCTAGATTTTTATGTACGAGTAACACCGGTGTCTTTAACATTTATGTTTAAAAAAGGGCCCGAAGTTTTTATACGAACTAACATTACAAGAATTGGGATTCTTGCCTTTTATTATATACAGATCAGCCTCTTGATGAACTGTCACAATACTCTTCACATTGTAGGATAAGGCCGTATTTCATCGTAGTGACCAAGTGCGGGTTGCAGACTTCACGCATCTTCTAGAAGATTAAGAACTCTCAAAGGTATTACTAGAAGCCAGACAGTTTGCCGACTAGGTTGCCATAACTTCAACCTGTAAAAATACGTATCAAGCTATTGTGGTATACGGGGCTACGCGTAACGGTAAGAAGCTGAAAGGAGGTGACTCATCAATATACTTATTACAGACACTCAACTAAAAAAACCCTAAAGATTACACGATAAAGCTAAATAGACATTATGATTACAAATGAGTTAGTTGCCCATAAATGATTTCATGGTTGATTTATATGCAGAAGAAGTGGGAATGAAAATAATTCTAGAAAAATCTTTTTATAATCTATTTTATCTATAAATCTTTTGTAGTGAAGATTGTTAAGTAGTTAGCGTGGTCGATTCACACGCTGAATGGCGTGGGTTCAAGCCCTAACAATGAGCTTGAGCTACTGATGAAGGAAAATGTGAGGAAACCATAGCATAGTGGTAGAATATTCTCTAGTACTCGGCTGGCTAGCTACCACCCTCAAGTTGAAAATCTGCCACACCACACAGCCACACATACGAGCCAGTTCCATTCCAAGCTAGATGTGCTTTACCAACTTCAACCACACCATTACTTAACATCAGGTGAGCTGTGATCAAACAATTAGCTTGCCAACAATAAAAAAATATCGGGTTATAAATAGTCCATGGGATAAATATAAATAAATATAAATATTGTAAGACACATTACACACAGCGCCATCTGACCCCAAACTAAGCAGAGCTTGTGTGATGGAAGTCAGATAACTGATAGAATACATAAATACTTTTTTGATTTGTAAAACATACTTATAATACATACAGAACACCCAGACACAGAACAAACATTTGTTTATAACAAACAAACATTTGTCCTTGGCGGGAATAGAACTTACGCTCTACAGCTCAGGCAGGCATACTCCCAATGAGCTAACAGGGATGTTGTCTCACCAATGACATTGGGCCCTGCCACCAGCTCTTCTATCTCTCGGATACAAACAATATAACTGACACTAATTTAGTATCAGACTTGCTCCAAAATAAATTAAACGAGATGCGCTAGCAGCGCTCTCACTTTCCTCTATTCGGATAATAAGACCGTAAAAGTCACAGATTGATTTTATTGCGCTTTGAATTAAGCTCGTGTGGAAATACTCTATAGCCATTATACATTTTGTTATTTACGATATTTACGATTACCCATTGCCAGCCGTCTTAAACTACTTAAAGGATAAAAAGTGGAACCAGTTTTTTGAAAGCGGAGAATTTCTTTTGTTGCTTTTAAACTGCTCATATTTCATATCGTAAAAATTGCATGTCAGATCAACTCTTGTATTTTGACAGTAAAAACTTGCATCTCCAGTTCAAAATAAAAATCTTGTATGAAGGTTTAAACCCACTGCATTAATAGAGACTTATCTATTAGCCTGATAAAAATACAATTGGGTATAATTTTCAGATATAATGAAAAAATAGCGTAATTTCATAGATATATTTCCTAATCATTATATTACTCAAAAACCATCGAAATAAATCATTGCAATCAGCTTTTCAAAATACATATTTCTTTTTTTATTAAATATTAAATGCATATATTTTCAATGTAATAAAACTAACATTAAAAACTTAATTACAAAATGTCGAATCAGCCAGAACTTTAGCGACATACAGTCAAAAAAATCCCGCCTCTGGCTGTACCTGGTGCAAAGGAACCCATGAGGCTGGCAGCATTCCCGCGCTGGATAGCAATGACCAGCCTTTAAACGAGGGTTTCACTGATTTATTATGCGTTGAAATTTATAATAATACTATATCTAATACCTTTAAAAGAGCAATTCTTCTATATATGTGTATATTTTTTTTTCTGAATCTCGGAAACGGCTCCAACGATTATCATGAAATTTAGTATGCAGGGGGTTTCGGGGGCGATAAATCGATCTAGCTACGTTTCATTTTAAGAAAACGTCGTTTTATCCGTGTTTTCAGCCGAGCAAAGCTCGGTTATCCAGGTACTTATATATTAATAATGCAATGTATGTTTCACCACGTCATATCATTTGCCTTGGCTTGCTTACGTAAATTGGCATAAAATGTAATCAAAATTATAATTAACAACAAAGTGTAAAACAAAGTGTAAGTGTAAAATTTTCAATGTTAATTTTAACACAAGTCATGCGTAACAACGAAGCATAATGATTTTACGTATTAATAACTAAAATATTTCACATAGAGTTATAAACTAAGCGAAGCTTCTACTATGAGGACCAAGTTAATTATTAAATATCTATTGTAAAACAAAAATTATTTAGAGCATCTGCTAATTGATAATTTTTCAAACACTACACACAATGCAAAAAGAGAGGATTTTTATAATAACAATTGTATTTTTGTCCTCAAAACTTGTATGTTTACCATCTTCGACCACACCGTCACTTAACATCAGGTGAGCTGTGGGCAAACAACAAGCCTGTCAACTATAAAAAAAAATAGCCCTATAATGTCGGTTCATTACCTTTCAAACTCAAACACAGTAATATTTACACACTACTGCTTGGCTGATGCATATGTGACCAGTTAACCTACTACCTAGTAAAACATCTAGTATTTTTTTGTGATTGACTGGCTAGATGTTTGACTACACCGATGTTAAGTAACGGTGTGGTTAAAGATGATAAACATACCTAGCCTGGAATGGAAATGGCTCTCAAGTGAGGCTGTCGGAACACACCGTTAGTGTTTGGCTAGCCAGCCGAGTATCGGACATTATCCTACCACCATGCTATGGTTTCCTCATGATGTTTTCCTGTATCGGTGACTCAAGCTTATTGTTCGGATTCGAACCCACGTATGAACTGACCGCGTGTACCACTAAACTATCATCTCCACAATCATAGTACATTATAACTTACATAAATTTTGCTTATTATAGGAGCTAAAATTAATGAAAGCTTATATATTTTTGACTTATGCGTGGTATAGTATTTCGGAGTGAATTACATTTTCCTTAACTTTTTTTTAATAGCAACAAACTAGAGTTGTAATCGGTTCTCGTGTACATCCAGTGAAACTTGACCCTAACAAGTCTGAATGAACTTTTCTAAAACATTATGCCAAGTTATGTGCTGAGACGAATCAGTGATCGCAGACAACTTGCACTTTATTGTTACTCGACTTGTATCACTATCACTTTCACTTTAGAATAAATGATAGTCATGAACGGAATGACCGTTTACAAAAATAATAATTTATTCATGTCATGACTGGTTACCGAACGCATGATACGTGCAGTATATTAATATGCTAATGGTTTTCTGTTGTGTTCTACTTGTCATATTGACAATGTCTGTAATAAAAATATAAGAAATTAAGATTCAACTATAGAAAGTGGCTTGAGGATCTAGATTTAGATTCAGAGAGACAAGAGTATTACAAAAAGATAATCTTTGGTCAGTATATTATGTATCGTAAAATTTGAAATTGGATCTATTACATATCTTTATGGTTCAATATAGTTAAGGATAGAAAGATAGTGTTAGTAGATGTATTTAAATGAATGATGTAGTTAAAATGAACTAAAGAGATCGCTTTATGTGATAAGATCGCCAGTTGTTACACCTGTTTATTATGTTTATTTATTCTGTATTGTGTAAGGGTTTTGTGTATTGAAGGGTGACGTTCCTTCTAATTCACAAAACCCTTACAAGGCACTGAGCAAAAAAAGCATTATTAAAATAGATTTACGTATAAAATCAAAAAAATAAACAGTTCAGAAACTGCACACGGGCTATTTTTATCAATCTTGATAAAAAACAAAAATATCTACGAAAATTGTAAGAAAACGTGTCGACTAATACCAACCATGGCAACAATGAAACGTGTAAAGATTGTGTTGAAGTACGTCAAACTCATACAATCACGCGCACTGTTTTTTTTTCAGACACTCTTTCAGGTTCTACGCAACAACAATTCAATGCAAAACCCTTACATTTGTATTTATAATTTTTGGTGTGTACAATAAAGAGTTAATCAATCAACTTGTATCAACTTAAATATTGTCTATCTCGATTCAACGTCCAATATTGTTAACATTCAGTCGTGATCTCTCCTTTCATTGAATAGCACAATCTAGACTGCCAGGCGTCAGAATCTAGATTTTATTGAATCCGAGAGAGCCGTCTGGAATACAAGATGTTATCGAAGCACGAAAAGAAAAGTATCGGACAAGACACGATATTTTGGCATAATCAATATTTACGATTAAAATCGACTTCGTGACATATCTCGGACTTTCCATGAGAAAGCGTCATAAAAAGATTGAGCGACAGACTATCCAAATTGAACAATGGAGATAATGATGAGCCTAAACCCGTGAAGTGCTGTTACTGTGTTTGTTACTAAACAAAAGCTAAATAAACTAAATGAGCGCAGTCGATCGTCACGCTCGACTCAGACGAGCGGATGAATGGACGGAGTTGGAAGTAGATGGTTATAGGAAAATCCGTCAAACGCAAGTCGGAATTACGTACGGAGGGTTCATTTAAAACTAACAGATCTCAACACAGAATGTTATTGTGTTTAAATAATTCGTACTTGGGGAAAATGAGATTGGCTTGATCGGGTTCTATTATTCATGTGATAGATTTAGTTTTGCTTAATTGTCATATTCGACCATTATACCAATCAACGAGCACAAAGCGCAATACAAAATATATAAATTATAAAAACCTTCCTAATCCTCGAATGTGGCCAAAACTATAGTCGGAGTATTCAACTTAATTAAAAGTGACTAATCCCGTAAAGGTAAAACAAAACTTACAAAATTTCACGTTTGTTGTTAGCTGATATATATATTTATATGCTTTTTTTAATGGTTTACAGGCTAAGTGTTTCACGTGAGACTGCCAGAACACAGATTTTCAACTTGAAGGTTCTAGCTAGCCAGTCGAGTACTATAAAGTATATACCGTACCACCACGCTATAGTTTCCTCACCGGAAGCTGAAGCTCATTGTTGGGGTTTAAACCCCTTCGGCGTGTAAACCGACCGCGCTAACCACTAGGCTATCATCGCTACAAAAATTATTTCAAAAGTAAAATTGTATTACAAGAACAAAAAAGAGATAAATAATTCTTTCTTTCTCGTATTACTCAGACGGTGCCTGCCATTTTCAGCGTGTACCAAATCTTCATAGGACAACACTATTCAAAATTTAATTCGGTATGATATACTTACCACTATAGGTGACACTATAGAGGAGGCTTCAGGTGACCAGAATGCTGGCATCTACTTTGGTCCAAAGCTTAGCATTGCCATCCAACGTGGCAATGCAGCCAGCATTCTGGCCACATATCCCTCATCTGACGGCCTTTTTGACTAAGTAATTTTTATAAGTTTGTAAATAGTATTAATTTATATTTTGTTATTAGTTTTTAATTAGGTATAGATTCTTTATATGATATGTATATATAGTAGAATAGTTTTTATAACACTGTATGGTTCCATTATACATAATAAATTTGTTTCAAAAATGTAATAAAAGATATGCAACTTCACAACCCACTATAGGTTAAAAATACTTATAATATACCACTCGAGTACGGAACCCTAAAAATCTATGGGTGATTGTCGGTGGTCGCGGAAACAATGTTTTCACTCGATTTTAATAATATTTCTTTGTAGTCATACATTGGGAGCGCGGTGTAGTTTCTCTGTTTGCTAGTCACATTTCTAATGCGTGTGATTAGGGTCAGCAGATTGCAACCGTTCGATGGTTGTATGAGTTGTATGGTGGCAGTAAGAAGTGTCGCTTCAATTACTATCTATTCTCGGAAGTAGAAATACTAGTTTTATGATATTTTTTGTACAATGTCGAAAATGCAATCTCGGTTAATAATGACTCTTAAACTGTACACAAGTACATGAAGTTATATGACATGTGCTTAAATAATTATTTACCTATCTATATGTGTTTTCCATTCTTGGTCGCCTGGAAAGATCGCTATTAAATAAGGCCGCCACTTTTGCCGCCATAAGATTATTTTGTTTCCTATACTTTTGTTCTATTTCTGATATGCACAATAAAAAAATTAAATCTATTTAGGTATATATATTTTTTTAAATCTAAAAGTAATGAGACGAACAAGACGCTCTCCTGATGGTAAGAGATAACGCCTGTCTATGACCATTGCAGTGAAATACAGAACTTTGAACAGGCAGGGAGAAATTTGTCCAGGGCATTGCTTTGGCGCTCATTATTTTGAGACTTTCGATGGTTAGTCTGAACAGCTCTGTAATTTCGCTAGCTACAGCACTTCAAACCGGAACACAGTAATGTTTACACACTACTACTGTGGTACCTACCTAAATGGCTTCCTGCTAAGGAGATCTACCACTAAGTAATTAAATTTTACTTAAAAATATTTGTACGTCTACTAAGGTAAAATATTTGAAACTTTGAATTTTAACAATACGATCTATACAATACAATTCAGACTGATTTTGATTTTAGTTTGATTAAGTTTTTTGTTAGGCCCATTTCTTACTAAAAGGTTGTCACTAGCAGTTCCATCTAATTAAAGTTATTTAAAGTAATTTCGGTTAATTTTAAGGAACCATCCAAAAACCTGTAGTTTTTTAATGTGTAATTAATGTTAAAGCTTAGTTTTAAGGGTCCTTCTGAATACCTGTATTTTTTAATCTATTTGCATTTGCATTGCGTCGAATCAATAGTCAAAGTCAAAGGCAAAAACTTAACTTGCATGACAACAAGTGTACAAGATCTTAAATATAATTATTTCGTACATTGTCAAATAAAATATACATATGTCAAATAACGATTAATTAATAATCAAATATGTCAAATTTATTATTTTTTCTATCTAGCCCGTCAATAAACATCTACATAGCTTTTTAATGTTTTTCTTTTTTTTTGATACGACATGTTAGTTAGCTCATGTGTATGTCATTTGTATATTTGTGTCATTGTCATAGAATTTAGAAAAAGCATGTATAACCTAATGATAGTAGTAAGTACGACGATAAGTTCCCATATAATAAAATATTTACTTTACTCCAGCAGTAAATTTTAGCACAAAGTTTAGCTGGCATCTTACAATATTTTACCTTCAGCGTGTATTTATTACTTTCTTACTTGGATCGTATTTACACCCAGTTTTCCTACTGACCCTAATAACTAACGCATGCTCATACGACAGGTAGCTTACGTCTGTATGTTATTGCAACTTAGTGTAACTTATGACAGCTGTCTACACGCCATCGAGATGACTTAAACTTAGCTTATGATTAATCGTCTTTGAAGCTATATTACAAGATAACTTAACATGCTTGCACAGATGAGATTTATGAATTCTAGAATTGAATGGAAATATATGGATGTATAGATTATAAAGGGTTATAAATACTGTATCTGTTTTATGCATTTCGCTAAGAGTCTAATTTCAGGGTTGTGCACATAATAAAAGTTGTTCGTAATGTTATACTTTCAGCTAAGAACAACCTAAGTTTGAAGCCTTGTATTTGTTGTAGTTGTTTATAAAATTCAATTTCCCCGAGTACATTTACAACTCAATACTGCATCTGACAGGTTGTCCATAACATGAGATAAACCCTCATTCCTGGTACTGTGGCTGTCAGCATAAACTACGCGAGGACGGAAAATAATATTGTTCTGAGAGTTGTGAAAATACGACGGAAAATGCTGAAAATATTTTGAAAAATGCTCGCTTCATTGACCCGAAATACGAGGGAATAAATTTGGAGAGGATGTGTGTTTTCGAAGCTTCTGACTTATTCGCAGCGTAGTTTTGTTTCTGTTTTTAAATAGGATTGTGCCTTTTTTTCAAAGAGATTAACAAAGAAAGCCAAACGTCATATTCACGCATCGAATAAAGTGACGCGATTATTTTCTCTTTTGTTGCTGGCCAGTATTGGATGCGTACGTTGAATTCTTTGGAAAAAAAACAATGGCACGACTCTATCCGCGTTCCCGCGAAAACTTTTTTTTTCTCAGTCATGGTTTTTTTCTCTTTCTTCTTGGCAACGCACTCTGTGCATTCTGCCAGTTTCAATGTTTCTATATTCTGTGTGTAGTTTTAATTTTTCAGCTTCTTTATCATCTATAGTTACAGTCAAAGTCTAGTCTTGATCAAGTCCAGTCGGTCCCAGTCAAATCAAGTCATGCCTTAGTAAAGTAGTGGCGACTACTAAAAGCTTCTGGGTGGAGTTTTGGAAGCAACACGAAAAGTCATGTTTAACCAATTATATCATTCTCCCACACTTGCGCTTGTAATTCGGCACTTTATAAATAAAACACCACTATTTTTATGCACAATAACTCGAAAAAACACTAGTTTTAGAAAAAAATACAATGAGGCGACGCGTCGCTCACCGCGTTCCCGCCAAAACCTCCAGCCATGGTTTTGTTTTTAATGTTGCCTAAGTGCTGCTAGGTTTTTTTTTTCTATGATTGTGGGAGATTTTTAAACTCATAGTAATGAACATAACATACGGTGCTATTAAATTTGAGATAAAATATTCATAATATTACTCGGTTTGAACTCGCGCGGCCCGCTGTAGCGGTTATGGTTGTAAGTACAAAATTAGCTGCTGCCGCGGATTCTTTCCTTGGAACTAATAGAAATTGCGGCAGTTTTAACGGGCCTAAGCGGCATTATAGAACCCAGTTGCAGCTTAATCTATCCCTGGGTCACCACTTCCAAACTTATTCCACCTGTCATGACTTTGCTTAGCAATGTCCACTTTAAACTCATAATTGTAGTACCGAAATCTACAACTTTTGTATTTCAAACTCAGTCTTAGTAGGCACGGATCTCTCTATGGTTCTTTTTGTTGCTCTAATTTTGTGTACACTTGCGTAATCGTTCACATCTCAGCACTAAAAGTCACGGTGAGCAGAACAAACTGATTAAAAAGTTTACTCAACATAGTTTTTTTTTTGGCTTGGTTACTCTTCCCGTCAGAAAACAGTTTTAAATTAAATATGATAAAATCATTCTTCCAATTACTATTACATTGATCTAGATAAGCAAGTCTTAATTCCCGCTTCCAGTTTCTTATTAAATCATATCTGATTACAAGAAAATGTAATTATCTTCGTCGAGCGCATGTTTCAATTTAATCGAAAATACCAACGTATTTGAAAGGGATGTGAATGTTAAAAGAACTTTCGATGTTTGAATTAAAAAAAATGATTTTTTTTTCGTACTACGTACAATTGACAATTTATTTCTAATTTAAATGGATTTACTTATAAAATATATGCATCATAGTGACTATTATTACATGGAAAATTAATCCTATCTGTGACATATACATCTCATCACTCTCAAGTATAACCAGGCGGTCAACAATTTGAAAAATTATATTTCAAGACGCATTTTATAGTATACGATGAAAATAAAAAGCATTACTTACATTTACATGTGGTTGCAAAATTTTAAACTTAAGTAAGATTCTTCGTAAACTTGGCGAGAGTACATTCAAACTCGCAAAAACTAGATAGAAACTACTACTACTCTTACTTATACTCTTTCAACTTTAGTTAAAGTTTATATCCTCTTTTAGTACAAAACTGCTTCAAGTACAATCAACGATGTCCGCATAAGAATACTTCACTAACGTTATCCGGGTTTCTAGGTATAAGACCTCGTTACACTAAATATTGAGTGACTATATCGCGCAAAAAATATTACTACAATTTAAACTGAGGTTGTGAAAATATCGATAAATAAATTTCATCCCTACACGAACATAATCGGTAATAATCGTCGCCAATTCATTCGATTGAATGGATTAGCCTCGATGGCGGCTCATTTTAATTACACGAAAGTGGAGCGATCTCGAGTCAAGCCATTCAAAGCTAAATGTCGTGTCGACGACTCATCGATATGTGATCAAATGGACGTGAAACGGGCACTCTTACATTGTTACAACTTGTAATTGTATGCGACGTAATTATCGTTTCATCGAAACTATCAATCGAACTACAGCGCAAACCCAACCATTCTGCACACATACAAAGGATACATCCGATTCTGAGCGTATGGACTAACATGTAATGTGTAAAGTGGTGTCATTTTCTTTTTTTTTTCTCTTCTTTCTTTTTGGCGTCCCACTTTGTGGATTTACCAGTGACATGTATTTTTTTATTATTAAATATTTAAATACAAATACCGTTTTTGAAAGGTAGTACCTATATTTCGGTCCTTAAAAAATCTTACTACAATAATTTCAACAAGTTTAATCGTGTAAATATAACATACAGACGGAGAGACAGAGTTACTTTCGCTTTCATAATATTAGTTAAAATTAAGATCAACTCTTAATTACTTTATTTCCTTTTTATTCAGTCGAAATATGTACATGATTTTTTTAATTACAAATAGGCTTGCGTTTGACCACCGTTTCGCTAGATGTTAAGCGAAGATACGGTCGACGATGAAGCACGCTTACCTAGAAGAAACCGATTCACTCGTGTCTTGAAAGCACCCAGATTGTATTTATCAGGGAACAGACGCCAAATTCCTTAGCAGTTCCTACGATGAAAGAGGCATTAATCCGTTTTTGGATATCAACCAAGAAGCGGTGTCACTTTTTAGAGTTCCTCTCAGATAGTAATATAGACAGGCTAAAATTCCGTTAAGTAGATTTAAAGCGCACTCTTCAAATTTTTTGATATTTTCAAGATATATAAGTCGAAATCACAGTCAAATTCACACAAAATAAGTCTTGATCGAGTCCGGTCATGTTCTAGTAAAGTAGTAGTAACTTTACGACAAGCTTCGATGAAGTTTTAGAAGCAAACATGTAGTCATAGGTCACCATATAATATCACTTTATATTCGGCACTTTATGAATAAAACACCACTATTTTTATATAAAAACAATAAAAAAATGCAAGTTTTATCACTACATAGTATAAAACAAAGTCGCTTTCTCTGTCCCTATATCCCTATGTATGCTTAAATCTTTAAAACTACTCAACGGATTTTGATGCGGTTTTTTTAAATAGATAGAGTGATTGAAGAGGAAGGTTTATATGTATAATACATGCATGTGTACCACATTAATATCTACATTGCACCCGTGTGAAGCGGGGGCGGGTCGCTAGTAAAATAATATAACGCGGTAACGCGAACATCCAAAAAAATTCCGGGATAAAAAGTAGCCTATGTGTTTAACCTGGATACAAACTATCTGCATTCGAAATTTCATCCCAGCCAATACAGTGCGGAATAATAAAAAACAAACAAACAGATCGTTTAGTTTTTATTATATTAATGTGATTCACAAACAAACAATTAAAATTCGAAAGTTTTTTATTATTAAGATCTGAATTCTTTAGTTAAAATACTGGAACGAAACTCAGTCGAACGTTCTAGATTCTAGAAGCAATTAGGTAAAAGATCATCAAGATAGATCCTTCGCAAATTTATTGTAATTTCGCTTTTAATATTTTGTCTTATTAGAACAGCACCTGGTAGAAATTTATGGTGCCAATTATAATAAAACCTCACAGATTCAGATTAGTTTCATGAATAATGTAAATTTAAACAATAAATATAAATAATAGGGCTATCATCACATATTATAATATAGATTAAATTTACGTGTCAACAAGATCATAATACTTTTAAGAGCTGATGACTTGCTAATTTCTGGCGAATTACAAGAAATGTCTTAAAGATTTATTTTAGAAAAGATATTATTTTAAAACATCTAGAGAAAACTAAACTAACTTAAAATTAAATAAAAAGGCCGTCAGATGAGGGATATGTGGCCAGAATGCTGGCAGCATTGCCACGTTGGATGGCAATGCTAAGCTTTTGACCAAAGTAGATGCCAGCATTCTGGAAAGATTAATTTTAATTGGGCGACTTCTCTGGCTTAGTAGCACGTATGCTATAAGAGTGGTTTGATTCCGGGCGGATGTTTGAATGATGATTTTTGAATTTTGCTAAATAACTGCTTTGATACTTGCACCCAATATATTAATTATTTCTACTTCACTAGATATTTTTTACGGTATTCCATTGATTTCTGACTCATTTTCGTAGGTTGGATTGTAAACTAAATTGTCGGTCTCAGATTTTTATTCGATATCAACAATGCAATAATCAAGTCTAGTCATGTTACAAGCCTTGACACTAGGGCTGTTCACCAAGCCCATACGATTTTTTGCTAAAGACTTTCATAATAATTATTATGCATAAAAGTATAAAAATAAATTAATAGTAAAAACATTTTTAAAATGAAGCTTTAATATGTGCAGCAGCCAGTTTATTGGGCAATTTAAAACGGGCAATCAAAATTAAATAGGTATACTAAATTTCTAGTGGAATTTCCTTGGGTACGTACGTACCAAACGTTTTGACTCTAAGTTTCCAAGGAATGGAACTAGCTACCGGCTTCCTTGTTTTCTGCGAGATATAATCTAGATCTTTTCAAGGTCAAAGTTAATCTTCCATGTCTGCGTGCTTCATCTTCGGCCACATCATCGCTTACCATCAGGCGAGTTGTTCGACAAACGCGGACAACATGTCTCAAATTTCAGCTCCATACATATGTAGGGAATTGATTCTAATTTAGCTTCGAAAATTGGACCTAAAAGACATTGCAAGTTAAATAGAAGCATGTAAATAAGTCTCCAACCTATTATTCCAAAACAAGAAAGAAAACACAATTAACAAATCAAGCTAAAACTCAACACACGATCCATTCAACTAAAACTGGACGCATCACTTTCACTTTAACAACTTGAGATAACAAGCATGGACTAGCTGGCATGATACGTGTGTATGAATGGAGCAACCGCTGGTCCCGAGAGAGCGATGATATAGCCCCGATAACAGACTCAGAGACACGTTAACGCTAGGCGCTTAGAATTCCGATTGAGAATGGCTATATGGCAACGAATCCTTTGGATCTACTATATACCAATATTTCTGTAGCAACGATAGCTCATTGGTTAGCGCAGTCGGATCACACGCTGAAGGGCGTGGGTTCAACCACGCTCATTGCAAGTTCATTGTTGGGGAACAATGAACTTAAGCTGCCGGTGAAGGAAACCACAACATGGTGGTAGGGTACTTTCTAGTACTTGGCTAGCTAGAAACAACCCTCGCGTTGAAAATCTGTCAGCCAGCACCTTTTTTTTATGGCTGACATGCTAGGTGTTTGACCACAACTCACCTGATGTTAAGTGACCGCAAGTTAAGTGATGTTAAGTGCTAACCTAACAGTGTGTATCGGCAACCTCACTTGTGATGTAGTTCCATTCCAGGCTAGATGCACTTACCATCTTCGACCACGCCGTCACTTAACATCAGATGAGTTGTGGTCAATCACCTTGACATGCTAGGTGTTTGAAGTAATAAAACAAAATTCAGGTATCGCTGATTTGGCGCTCATAACTTTAAAATTTTATTAATTATTTAAATAAACCTTTGAGTATATGCTTTTACAAATAAAGTGCGTATAGTTTTAGTGTGTGAGATGCCTTAGACAGAAGAGATGTCTCATAATCCGTAAATCGCGATTATCAAAACCGGTATAACATTTAATGTATGCTTACAATGTAAATGACATCGCCATTAAGCATTTGCGCTGACTGTAGCATGTCAACTAGCTATTAATTTATGCTGACGTTTAATTTGTGCTTACGCTTTAGGCGTCATCGTATCTTCTATAATGTATGCTTAATCCGCTATGTTATCAGTTGCTATTTATGTGTGAATGTATTATTAGATCTTATCTTTGAAGTTCAGAACGGTGTTGTTAAATTTAAATGGCACTAACGCATTATGCTCAGACCATTTATCCATTGCAATAAAATTAAATGATCTAGGTATTTGTTGTTTATGTTTTATGGGAAATATATTATTAGCACATTTTGCTACATAAATAAACAAAAGGCGTAGGACATCTCACACAGTCCCATCTAGCCTCAAACTGATGAACATGAACTGATTTTTAATCGCTTGTTTAATTATTTTCTTTATTACTTTCAGTTGTATGGGGTTGTTACCTGCAATAAATGAATTTTGTTTTATTTTTGTTCTTTGTACGGGTAAATATTTATAAATATTATAAGTATATATTGTATTTAAAAATAATGCGTATTCTACACATACTTGACTTGTATTTTTTATAATTATAAATAAATAAACAAACTTTTTTATTTTAAAACTAGGTAAGTATACATTTTAATATGGAAGACCAATTACAAAATTCCACGTAAGTACAAAAAATTATAACGAATATACAAATGCCAAAAAAGAAAAAAAAACACTTTTGTGTACCAAACTTTTTAGTTTGTATCTACTAGATTACTTAAAATTCCAAAAACTTCTAGAACAGTTAAAATGAATAGTTTAAATAACATCTAACAGTAGTTATTTTACACGTCATCGTTTTTATTTCGCTTACTATAAATAGTTTAATGTCTGTGTACTTATTTCTACTTTGTCATCTAAGTAAACGCAGTATAAAATTATCTTCAGTGCCATCTTGATGTCATTTAGAAAATGGCTTGCCCGTACCATTCTGGACAAACATACGTAACACTAAAGTTGGTAAAAGAGAAAATAACTATTATTTTACATTACCATATCATATAATCTTTTTCTTTAGTAGTATTTTTAAAATTGCATTTTGCTCGTATATAAAACACTATTCTATAACTATCTTTACTAAGACCATCATCAGATCGTGAAATAAAAATTTGATGTTACATAGAAAAATGTGATTCATTTGCATTAAAAAGAAAGGGACGGTTACTTTTTATGTCTTTCTCGGTCCCGCAGTAAAAGTTCTTCAAAATGATGGTTATAATTTCTCCTTTTGACTTTCAGGGTTTCACTAACATAATACATATATATTTGAATAGGTACACTACAGTGTTTTATTATTAACACCAAAGTTATAAATCATATTCCCATTCATGTCAAAAATAATATAAAATGTCCAAGTCAATCAAATCAAATAATTTAAAAAATTATTATAATTCACGGACTCAAAACCAATTATTATTTACAGGTACAAATCGATAAATCTATTTCAGCATTTCAAGAACATAAAATTCATTAGGAGTCATTTCAAGAACATAAAACTTATTAGAAGTCATTTCCAGAACATACAATTCCTTGAGAAACTTCCATTTCTTCCTCTTCCGCACATCAAGATCATAATTTATGAGTATTTTAATTTGTTTTGCCTAAAAGCCCGTCATCTACCGCTTTGCAAATTGCCTCCGTCATGAGCACATATGGATGAGACAGCTGCTCCGGTTGAAATATGCCAAGGTTCACGTCGACAACCCCACAACAAATGTATGTGGCTTTTACAAATTACGTCACTGGTAAAAAGTGGCTGTACTGAAAAGTGTAATTTTGTGTGAGAAATGTTTTTAAATTCTCTAATATTGTGTTTTTGAATGTTGATTTTACGGTTGTTGTTAATAAAACCTTCTGTCAACAAAGAACTAGCGATGATAACTCAGTCGTTAGCTCGGTCAGTTCGCGCGCCGAAGGGCGTGGGTTCAAATCCCAACAATGAGAATGAATTGCCAGTGAAGGAAAACATCGTGAAGAAACCATGGCGTGGAAATACTTTGATTTTGTTATGTTTTATTATATTAAAATACTCGCTTTGACATTTACGTTACTTATTTGTAACAAGTAAGTTGATATGTATATTGTCAAAAAAAATTTTTAAAGTATGTGGCAGTGATGCTTTAGTTTTTACTCAAAGTTCTAGATACTGTAATAGTCATGGAAAGACGTAAATCTTAAAATTTATGTTGAAATCGAAATTAATTCTTTTAGTTTTCAATATTACAGTATAGTTAATGAAAAATAAATGTTATTATTCCTCAGATAATATAATTGATTGATTTAGACGTTACTTATGATTTCTCGTTATTAGTCGTTTTTATTATTTTTCGTTTCTTTTCGTTTGGCATTATTATTTCTGTCTTTTTTATTTCAATAAATAAATTTTCAATTTAATATTTTACCATCAAAAAAGCGTTTCATTCATCTCCATTAATTCTCTAAAAATAGGTACATAATCGCTTATGGTCAGCCGAATTGGTGGTCAAACACGTACTTATGTATTATATGTTAAAAAAGTACAAAAAATAATAATTTCAAACGTCATAATTCTGTATCCATTAACGATATAATAGATAAATCAAGTCAAGTTGGTAAATAAGATAAATTTTATAATATTATCTAAACACACATCACATCATCAGCCATCATTTAAGACATCCACTGCTGGACATAGGCTTCCTCCTGGGGGGGTTTTGCCGGTAATCGCCACGCTTGGCAGGCGGGTTGGCGAGCGCAGTTAGGTGTAATTGTTTAAGGAAGACGCTGCTGTCCATCTTCCGGATTACATCCCATAGCCGACTCTTACGGCAGCCACGGGTAGAGAGGGTAGGGCACTATTCTTACGCCGGCACCACCACGGCAGACACAAACTAAACACACAACTATTGGTAATCAAAACGACTTTTAAGCGGAAATACCTTGAACCTATGTATATCTATACCTTGAAGACACAATACGAACTTCCGCCTGAATCAATACAATAGTTTGTAAGCTATCCTCATGCCAAGCTCTTTGATTTTATACTGTTTCTAAACAGGCTGTCATTCATACTTGAGTCGTAACAGGATCCTCCTAATGAGTCATAAGCTGAATGTGCCCATCTGCATACGGCGCGGCAAAGTAGGGCAAGCAACATTGCACGAACGACCTTCAAACTCACATAAACGCAATGACATATACTTGATGTGTTTGTTATTTTCTCTCTGAGTTTCTCCCTAATACACCATCATCGTTAGGATCACCCGGTTAGAAAGTACTAGCTAGAATTGTTGATTCGATTCCAAATATCTACTGCATCAAGTAGAATTTAGAATTTTGCACTTGAGTCTTATTTTTAGGGTTCCGTACCTCAAAAGGAAAAAACGGAACCCTTATAGGATCACTTTGTTGTCCGGCTGTCTATCTGTCAAGATCCTTTTTCTCAGGAACACGTGGAGGTACCAAGCTGAAACTCAAATCAAATACTCAGGTCTACTGTCCTTTGGAGCTGTGAAAAAATCAAACTTCTAAGCCAACGCAATTAAAAGATACAGCCATTTATGCTGCAAATTTTTGACACTCACAAGGGAATCAAAACCTACAGGAACTCCGAATCTTGAAATTTGGTACGAATCAACGTCTTATAGTACAGATAAAGGAAAAGCATTAATTACCATTAAAAATACCATAACTTTTACTTATATACCTACAGGTTTGTACGGAACCTTCGGTGCACGAGTCGGACTCGCACTTGGCCGGTTTTTTTAATGTAAAAGTAATGCAACGAACGACACGCTCTCCTGATGGTAAGTGACAAGGCATGTCCGCGGCTTGTGCAGTGATACACAGAACTTTGAACAGTAAACTTAAGACCAGGTCGTAGTCTCGTCTGAGACTTTCGTTGGCTAGTCTCAACAGTCTTGTAGTTTCGCTAGCTGCAGTACCCTTTATCAGAACATATTAATAAGCACAGCACTTGGGCTTCAAAAATTTGCTCGGAATTTTAAAAATGGTAGGTGTATATAGATAGTCATCGCGATTAGTTTGTTTACTCTTTTTACTCAATATATGGTTAATAAAAAAACAACTACAACAGACTATAAACAGTCTTCTTCGATCCGAAGTGATAGAATCTGAAGTGATCAACTAACATTGCAGCTGGGATAGGAAGGTATGTTTAATATTTTGTTTCTGTCTAAGACAGTGATCGGGAAAGGAAAAAGAAAAAAAGTTACAAAAAAGAACATAAAGTAAAAAAGTACGACTTGCTGAAATAAATTTTATTATCTTATTTGAAAATATTGCAAAGCTAATCCCAAAATAGAACCAATCTCCATTTCTAGCCATTACAATTTGCATATGAATGAAGAATTGAAAAGGGTCTCGCAAAAACATGATTAGGTTGGAATATTCCGCGCATCAGAACGTAAGGGTTAATCAATCGGTTTGATGAATCCAATCATCGAGAAACTCATTCTAACCCAAATCGAAGCTCAATCAAAAGAGGAAGATTAAAGGCTTTGATCTCGTTAGAGATCTGTCACAAGACAGAATTTGTATTAAATTCTAATCTACGTTATCATGAGCGATGAAGCTATCATGTATTGCATAGTACAAATATAGTTTTTTTTAAACTAAAACGCCTTATAAAGCCACTCTACAGTAAAAACTAGTTATAAAAAGAAAATGTTTTTCTTCGCGTCGCATTATATACATTAACGATTTGCATTATTAAGAAGGCAAAAGAATGAGAAATTAGTATCCTTTTATAATATCTAAATTAAGTTAAGTACAGAGTGCCATACAAAGCTAACCCCGACAGAAAAGGTAAAAACCATTAGACAGACATTGGTTTTTATATAAATTAAAGGCTATTTCCACACGGCAAGAACAAAGAACTTAAGACGGCTGGAATTGACATCTTTGTGGAACGTTCCATAAACATGAAAGTAGAAATGAGGTGGAAAAACACTTACTTGATTCGTAAGTCGAAAGTTGCCACATTTATTTAGAACTGGCTGAATGGCCGGTACTATTTACTCGTTGTGGTAGCGCTCGGCCTTCGCCCTCACATGTATCCCTTATTCGAAGTATCACGAATATTTTAAAAAAGTATCAGCTAAATCGGTTCAAGTGTTCTCAAGTTATTGGCTAACCAACAAACATCAGTCGATTTTTATTTATACACAAAGTAGATTTCAAATGATATGAAACGCTTGGTGGGTATTAATTCAGTGATCATTTGAATGAGATTTGATTAAACTATAAGTAGGTCGTATTCTATTATGTCATCATCGTATATAGCTTTTTTAATCCCACTGCTGGGTATACACGTCCTATGCTAATCTATTCAAATAAAGTCATGCCTATATGCAACTTTTTAAAATCAGATACTGAGACTTACCTTACTGTCAAAGTACTATTTCCATTTTGAATTTCAGTCCAACATTATTGTCCAAGGTTTACAAATCGAGAGATCTATTTATTTCAGTCTGTTGTGTCCCACTGCTGGACAATGCCTCCCTTTCCTCCTTCCAGACTGCCCAGGCTTCGGCTTTGGTGGTCCAGCAAATGTCATAACGATTTAATTAGTTCGATAGATCTATAACGTTTATATATTATAGTACCCGGATGACCGAGCTTTGCTCGGCTGAAAACACGGATAAAACGACGATTTCTGAAAATGAGACCTAGCTAGATCGATTCATCGCCCCCGAAATCCCCTGTATACTAAATTTCATGAAAATCATTGGAGCCGTTTCCGAGATTCAGATTATATATATATATTTATACAAGAATTGCTCGTTCAAAGGTATAAGATTATCTATTTTATTATTTATCTCAAATAATTATGTATATATTTACATCCGTTGATTTTAATATAAAATAAATAATATACAATTTCGATGTGTAAGCATGTTGTTAGGTGGGTAATGATTATTCATAGTATGACATACAAATATTTTAATATAATTATCTAACATTACTTATCACTGTAATTATAATAAATATGTGCCTTGTAAACTTTCCTAATGTTGTACCTTATCCATAGTTCATATTTATTCAACGACTAACCCGCATTAAAGTTATATAAGTAGACGTGTTCTGTAAACGAAGTGAAAAGTAATTTGTGTAGGTTTTAGTTAAGGCTAGTATTTACAAAAGCTAACACAAGTTTTAAATAATACTCTACGATTATTTATTTCTGTATATATCACACTAATATTATAAAGGCGGACATTTGTGTGTGTTTGTTCTTTACACTCAAACGGACGTAGCAATTTTGATGAAATTTGGTATGGAGTTAGCTGATACCCTGGATAAACACATAGACTACTTAATACTTTTTATCTCGAATAAAGTAGAGTTCATGTGGGAACAGCGGGTAACAACGCGGAGAGCACCTACTTTTTTTCTAAAACTACTCATGCGAGTACGAGATGGATTTAAGAGGTTTAGGTGATAATTTCGTCAGCATAGAAAAGTTTCAGTAACCTAATTAGCAGACTGTCTGGCTTCCAATCTCGAGGTCCTTGGCATGATTAAAAATAAAGTGGTAGATCTTCTTAGCAGGAGATCATCTACCACCGCAGCACCAGATACTCTACCGCAAAGCAGTAGTGTGTATACATTACTGTCTTCTGGTTTGAAGGTTACTGCAGCTAGCGAAGTTACAGAGCTGTTGAGACTAACCATCGAAAGACTCAAAGTAATGAGCACTAACCTTGGACTTTTTTTATTCAAAGTTCTGTGTATCGCTGCAATGTTAATTGGCAGTCGTTATCTCTTACCATCAGGAAAGCGTCTCGTTCGTCTCTTTACTCTTACATAAAAATAAATAAGTGTTTCATCACACGATTTCTACAAAAGTATAACTATAAAATTAGGAACTTATATCGAGTATTTTTATTGTCTCACACAGTATATCTGAGTTTGGAAGGACCACTACGATGAATTCCGAATATGGATTTAATTTGTAGACGGTATTAAATATATATTGTACGTATACCGAATACAATTTGCATATAACACGTCTTCGGTGAAAGGCTACCGAGCTACTAGCTTCTGAAACACCTGCCGTGTCTATTTAACTTTATAGATATTCACATTTATAACCAGTTGCAACAACCGTGTGATCTAAAAATTATAGACGCTTCACTACATAAATATTAGTAATTACACTTAACAATGTATTTATATCGATAAGTAGAATATTCGAGAAAGTCTGTACCGTTTAACCTATTTCGAAAATACAATGTCCAACACGATGTTGGAATCTACGGAATTTAGTACAATGACAACTCGTGGTACGGGCAACACTACTGTATTCAGGTATAAGGCATTCTACGCATTTTCGGGCCGAGCGAAAATTGTCAGCCCCCGCTGGAGTGACATTCTGTACCTAATTAACTACATAGCAACAACGCAGGCTATTTTCTAAGAATATTTTAGCATCAATTTAATAGGAACTTCGCTTGAAAGGCCATTGTTTTGTCGTATCGGTTTCATCTGGAATTTGATTTGTATCGATATCTTGTTTGGCATTTGTGCTTGTGAAATTGTTTCACAAATACTTGAGCGGTTTTTGTATTCTTATAAATTTGTTAAAATAAATGGATCAGAAATATTTATTTACAACTCAACTCAATAATGATTAATCATAACCTACCTTGGATTGGGTTTCTCTAACAATCATCGATGCTAAGCTTCAGACGTTCCGGTCAGTCTTGGGATGGGTGACCGTGACGTAGACCGGTTGTTTGTTCTATATTCCAATAACAACAAACGTCAAGCCATGTCAGATGCATTCTGGAGGCATATTAACTCTGAGACTAGGGCTGACCACTCAGCCAACACGAAATTAATAAAAGCAGATAAAAATACTACGAAGTAAAATTAATCATGACAAAAGATATTACAGATTATGGAAATCATGTCATTTTTTCTTCTGAATTCAATAAAACGTATGTTAACAAGAAAATTGTGCGTAAAACATGTGTTTCACATATTTTCAAATATAAAACCGCCAAATAAATAACATTAAAACACATCTAATATATGCAAAACATCTTGATTTATACATAAATTTAAATTTCAAATTTCTTGTCCCAATTTTCAAAATTATGACTTGTAATGTCATGGGTGACAGTACTCTATTATGATTTGACAGCGTTATAATGTTTTATAGGAACTATTGACAGATATAATTTTTGGGTCGAGCCGTTGATTTTAGATTAATGACATTTTAATATTCAGTTATTTTAGAATTGAAAATATATAGTTGGAAGCAGATTTTTCGATAACGAATCAACTTTATTTTAGTTTGAGTTAGTATTTTTAAATAATACAATACATATATAGATACAATCTGGGTGCTTTCAAGTCGCGAGTGAATCGGTTTCTTCAAGGCGAGCGTGGACCGTAGACCGCATCTTCAATTAACATCAGGCGAGATGACGGTCTAGCTAGCCTATTTGTAATAAAAAAACTACAATTGAAATTGTAATGAAACAAAAACCCAAATAATTGTAAACGTTTAAAACTGTCTTATTTCAAATTAAATTAGAGTTAAATAAATAGGTGTTTCAGATATTTACTTTTTAACTAAGGCAATTGCATGAACGGCAAGTTAGCGGAATGCTAATGCACACTAGAATAACTATATCTTTAATTATAGACACAAATGTATTTAGCTTTAAACATCGTAGGCAACGATAGCTCTCTCACGATCTTTATCGCTTCCCCAACAATGTATTCCCAAAAGCATTCTACAAGCCGCTACCGCGAACTGATATATATCCGTCCATACAATACTCCTAACCAATTGCGTCTGCTGAGAAATTCAATAGCGTTTTATATTTAGTTTATTCTGTCAATAACTCTCACTCCTTTTTAGTTCTTAAGCTAAAATCAATTTGATTCTAGGATCGTTTTTATATCGAATGATTACGCATTTGACTTTCCTCATCAAAGCGAAGCGCAGGCCAGAGGGTCTAGACAAAGCCAAAAATGTATGAGGTAGACATGAGCTGTCCACATGACTTATCAATAGCTTATAAGCTTATATCAATCCCGTACATTTTTGGACTTTTCTATTAGCGTTATAGCTAATCGAATGTCATTTATCTAGGCCCTAAGATTGTTTAGTTAGTTGTTATTGTTTTAGTTTTAGTATGTCCACAAGATAGCTACTAGAAAAGTTATAAGTTATAATCATAAGGTATTAAGTATGATACTTTTTTTGTCTTTGTTTTTGGCATCGCACTTTCTACATTTGCCTGCGTCAAGTATTTCGATAATATACTTTTTTTTTAAATAGCTTACAGGCTTGTTGTTTGACCACAATTCACCTGATGTTAAGTGACGGTGTGGTCGAAGATAGTAAAGCACACCTAACCTAGAACGGAACTGGCTCTCAAGTGAGGCTGCCGGAACACACCGTTAGATGCTTGGCGGCAGATTTTCCACTTGAGGGTGGTAGCTAGCCAGCCGAGTACTAGAAAGTACTCTACCATCACGCTATGGTTTTCCTCACGATGTTTTCCTTCACCGACAGCTCAAGCTCAATGTTGGGGTGTGAACCCACGCTCTTCGGCATGCGAACCGACCACGCTAACCAATGAGCTATCATCGAAAATTTAAGTACATATTTGATGTAAATTCCACTGAAACAAATTTAAGTCACGGTCAATGTCACACAAAGTAAGTCGAGGTCAAACCAGTCATAGCATAGTAAAGACAGCTAGCTTTACTAGATTTTTTTAAATAGTAGAAAAAACACAAGTTATCCTACTAATATTATAAATGTTAAAGTCTGTATGTTTGTTACTCAATCACGCAAAATCGGCTAAACGGATTTGTTTAACCGATATATAGTTTATATATTATACTTTTAATTTCAAAAAATACTAGGTTCCTATGGGATTATCAAAAAACGAACTACCGAATACACTTAAAATTTGTATTTGTTAACCTTTATCTTAATCTAATAATAAAATAGCGCAAGTTTCATGACTGGTTATCTGTTACTCACGAATGTTTTATTTCTCTCTTAACCTAAATCTAAAGTTAACTCGAACAAAGTTGCAGGCGTAAGCAGCTAGTAGATAATAAAACAGTGCAGTTTCATGATTTTCCCGTATTTCTGCCAAAAAAACACACTAAGCCCGTAACTATTTAGGCAGAATTTTGTAATGGAAGTTTCGCACGTTTCGATGTGACAAGCTGTTACTCCTCACGCCAGTCAAATTTCAATTGCTAATGCCTAGAATAATTGGAAAACGGCTGGTCGAGTCTGTTCGGAAAGAGAATGGACCTGGTATTTGAGGAAGGTGCTATGCAAAGATACCTTTTTTATTTGGGTAGCAACACAAATAATAGTCTAATATTGATATAACATCCGTGTTTAACATTTATAAAAATAGAAATTGTTGTAGCTAGATAGCTCTTGGGTTAGCGCGATTAGTTCTCACGCTGAAGGGCGCGAGTTCAAACCCCAACAATGAGCTTGAGCTGCCAGTGAAAAAAAACTTTCTAGTACTGGTCCGGCTAGCTACCCTCAAGTTAAAAATCTACCGCTATCTAGTTGGGGTTTGAATCCACGCCCTTCGGCGTGTGAACCAACCGCGCTAACCACTGACCTATCATCGCTACGCTAGACCGACCCTAACTAATTAGTTTGGTTGCTTTAGAAAAACTTCTTTGATTATAAATATACATGTATATACTACAACTATGAAGAACGTGACGATCGATGGTCAAGATTCTTAGAGACGAGGCACTTCATTACTATAAATCATTTTGTATAGAACACAAAAAAGCTATTGCCTTCCATGGCAGCGGGCTTAAGGGCAAATCAAATATTAAAAAATAATACTCGTTATTGGTTGTCCCGGTTTTTAGAGACGGTACTGGTGAGGACAAAATCGATTCAAATAATTGATTTAATTAGATTTAACTGATTTCTCAGGAAGTTCATTCACGCTATTGTCATGTTCAACCTATTTTAATTAAGTCAGTTTCGATACCAAGACAAATATAACTAAAAAATTTGCTTAATTTTTTTGTTATCCAAACATGAACTTACGAATTGTATTAAGTGATTTTTTTTTTTAATGGTTGACAGGCTAGGTGTTTAACCACAGTCCATCTGATGCTAAGTGATTATGTGGTCGAATATGGTAAACACACCTAGACTGGAATGGAACTGGCTCTCAAGTGAAGCTGCCGGCTATCAAAAGCATGTGAAATATTTTATAAGCAAAGGTTGTTATAAAACAATCTTTAAAAAAAACTCATAGCCTAAATAAGAACGTTGCAGCAAATACACTAATATCATAAACTTGAAGGATTACAGTTATGTTTATACATTTGTATATTTGTAACAAATATCTTTTGTTACTTCTTCAAGTTGTAAGAGATTAACAAATTCGATAAAATTTTAGAAAACAAATAACTTATGCTCTTGGGTTAAGACATAGGCCACTCTTAGTCTTAGAAAACGCAGGTGTTACCGCGGGGAACAACCAGTGAATAAATAATAATGATAAATAAATATTGCTAGACATACCACACAGCGCCATCTAGCATGTACTATGGGAACCAGACAGCTGACAGAATACTTAAAAGTTACCTAATACATACATACATATTTATTAATTTCTTTAATTGTTACTTAAGTTAGGGTAAACCCTTAAAAGCGACACTGGGAACTCCCATACAAACAGATGTTATTACAAAACACAAGCATAACACAAATAAAGCTTCTAAATTTGAATTGCAAATATGTGCAGGAGTGTACCGGCGTCCGTTGAAAGTGAAAATGGCCTTAAAACGTGAACAAACACAGCCTCAAGTTTCAGCCGAAAAACAAATATTGGACGCACGTCCAGCCACAATAAGAGGACTATAGAAAGTGCACTTTTTGTCGATGTTATTTAGCAGTTAAAATGGCTTAGCAATTGTAATTTTATAGGTAACTGTAATCTAAAAAAGTTTACACCGACTTACACGTTTTTGTTACCGCTGTTCGCAATTTTGTGTCTTCATTTGCGAATCTATGTTTGATAGAGAAGAGACAAACACAAAAGATTTTTTTTATGGTTTCATCATA
The DNA here is from genome assembly GCA_950106695.1 of Biston stratarius. Lineage (NCBI taxonomy): Eukaryota > Metazoa > Arthropoda > Insecta > Lepidoptera > Geometridae > Biston > Biston stratarius. The sequence goes on along the minus strand of OX467106.1, from coordinate 40,624,041 downwards.
AGCCATAGGACGTCCACTGCTGGACATAGGCCTCCTTCTGGGGGGGTTTTGCCAATACTCGCCACGCTTGGCAGGCGGGATGGCGAGCGCAGTTAGCTGTGATTGTTCAAAGAAGACGCTGCTGCCCATTTTCCGGATTACATCCCTTAGCCGACTCTTACGGTAACCACGGGTAGAGAGGGCGGGGTGATATTCTTTCGCCGGCACCACCACGGCAAATGGTGGTTTTTATGGTTTACAGACAGAATATTTTTGACAGCTCACCTGATAATAAGTGACGGTATGGTCGAAGCTGATTAAATCACCTTCCCTGGAGTGGGATTTGGCAGAGCAAGCGATGTTGACAGAACATAGATGTTGACATAGCTTAAAGACAGGTTTTTTAATTTAGCCGTAGTAGCTATCCAACCGAGTTCTAGAAAGTACACTACTCAAACTCATTGTTGGAATTTGAACCCTCTCTCTTCGGCGTAGAATTCGATCGCACTGTGTGATCACATTGTTATGAAAAGAAATATGAATAAAAAAATTGTGCTATATGTTTTAGGATTTCCGGGATTCGGAATATTGAAAAATGATACCACCGACTGTACCGTAACACAAACTTAGTGACGAAGATAATACACTAAGTACATAACAAAAGTACAAAGAAAACATTATTGAGCATTTGGCGAAAACTTATAACTCATTTTATCATAAACTAAATAAACAATCATTTATTTGTGACAGAAATGTGAAACAGAAACATATTTTTAAACAAAACCAAAAAGAAAATACGGGGCCCGATTTGCAAAAATCCTGAATATCATTTTTTGTATTCAAAATAGGTTTGCATTTGATCACTCCCTGTTTGATGTCAAACAATAATGCGTTCTAAGACCCTTTTAACGAACGTTCTAACGTTATTACCTAGAAGAAACCTATTTTATTTTGGATTTGAATACAACTATAATTTAAAGAAGTAAACAAAAAGTTGTTTGTAAATATTAATTACATGGGTTCGATGTTGGAATGATTCTGATATGACTAAAAAACATATTTTCCGTTTTTATTCAGTTTAAATTATTGTACCTTCTATTGTAACTTTTACAATCAAACTTTCCTCATTCCCAAACCAAGTTACCGTAACATCTGGTTTATATTTTTAGAAGCCCAAAAGTGTCACAATAAACCCATAACAGTAAAATAAAATGCAAAATCCAAACTGTCAGAAGAACAAATCGTTTGAATCGGCCGTTTACGATTACGATCAAATCATACTGGAACATCGATGTTGTATCGATATTATATCGATATTCGATTCGTATTACAATATCGTAACAGCTGTAACAAAATGCTGTTATTTAACGTAAAGATAATTTTGTAGTCATTTTATCGGTTTTTTGGATTACGGCTCCAAAATTATGTTTAAGTATTTTAAAGGTCTACTGATTTTGAACACAGTTCCCGCTTTAAACTGATAACAATTTCTTTAGTCTAAATAGAAGTCTACTCGTAATCGAGTCACCGAGATAGCAAATTCGTGAACCTGTTTTTGAGTCGTTTATTTTTTCTTAACAGCTGAAAGGCTAAGTGTTTGACCTCAACTCACCTGATGTTAAGTGACTGTGTGAAGTCGAATATGGTAAAGCACACCTAGCCTGGAATGGAACTGGCTCTCAAGTGAGGCTGCCGGAACACACCGTTAGATACTTGGCGGCAGATTTTCAACTTGAGGGTGGTAGCTAGTCAGCCGAGTACTAGAAAGTACCCTACCACCACGCTATGGTTTCCTCACGATGTTTTCCTTCACCGCTAGCTCAAGCTCATTGTTGGGGTTTGAACCCACGCCCTCCGGCACTGAACTATCATCGCTACAAAATTTATTTCAATTTGCATTTCTTTTTAAGTAATTAATTTATGTTAAAGTAACTATGTGAAAGAAACGCTCTCCTGATGGTAAGAGACAACGTACGTCAATGACCATAACAGTGGCATCCAGAACTTTAAATAAGAAACAAATTCCAGGGCATTGGCACTCACTACTTTGACATTGACATTCGATGATTAGTCTTAATAGCCCTGTAATTGTTACCTTTCAAACCGGAACACTGTAATGTTAGTCTATAGTTTAAAAAAACTCGAGTACCGCAAATTGTATTTACTTCGAAATAAAGTGCAAATCGAAATGAACTCGAGTATCGAAACGAACAAGCCTGACTAGAAAAAAATCGTTGTGAAGAATCAGACGAAATTGGAGCCGTAGGTTTATTCAGTACGAAAATGTCAGTGGATTTTAGTAGCATAGTTTTTTCGCTAGCAAATTTTTACTTATTCTCTCCTAGTTGGGCCACGAGCCAATTTATATAAAAAACCTTTCTTAATACTTCTTACGCATAATTCTCACGATTTTTCAAACGTTATTTATTCTAGACTCGTAATTCTTCCTCAAGCCACGTCAGTCCTTGAGATTAGTCTTAAAAGCCATCTGATAAGAACAGTTCCAAAAACCAATTGCTATTCTGTGCGCGCCTCTCCCACGGGCGTACCGCTTCAAACGATGTTTTAATATATTCATTACATTGAATTAACACTTTTAATTTCACTATCGTGGCGGTCACGTGCAGTACTGGGTAAAAACTTTAAACTACGGTCACGTTTTAAGTCTCGAGCAACTAATGAAGTGGAGAGGAGAGTCAGTGAATTACAGTGGGACGTTTTTAAAAAGCAATGCTGGGGGGCATGTTCTTGTCTTTTCACGCTTGAAGGACACAATGATCTATGAAAAAAATGGGGGTTTGTGTGAGCATAAAGGAAAAAAAAATTCACCAGGACTTAATCGCCCTCAAAGTACTATTTAATTAATTTTGTTTATTTGCCTCGGCGTTTGGGCCATATTGCAATAACTGTGGTTGCAAGCTGACTGCTGCTGAAAACTAATCTCAAAGTATTTTGTGTAGTACTTAATAAAAACAAGTCACGAATGCCCAATAATATGTTTTTTTATAATTAATTTTTATGTCATATTCGGGATATTATAATTATTCTTATGATATCCCATACATCCAGATCTGTTCAAGCGTTTAAAAGTTACGGTAGTATAAAGAGACTCACATACATACAAACATGAACCTTGAAAACATTGCACTCTTTTTTTAGGCACTCGTACAAAAAGAAAGACCCGTTTTCAAAAGAAGTATAGAAAAGATAATGATACCTATAAATATTAATTTAGTGAGATTTAATATACGTTTAAAACTAAAAATATTTCAATGGCTTATCATAGGTTAGAAAAAAGTTCATTCATTGATTTTATTTCAAGCACAAAAGACAAAAACAAAAGTTTAACACTACAGCTTGGCGATATAATATATATGTATATCTGATACTGCCAGGGAGATCTGCCAACTAGTAAAATTTGTGTGGAGTTTTACATGTATATGGAAACTGACGTGGTTTTGAAACATTTTTTGTTTTACTTATGTACCCACGTTTAATTATGTGGGATACTTGGACTATAGTTTCGGCTACATCTGACCTTCTCAAGGAGTCAAAGCAGAAACGACTTGCTTCCATTATTGTCATTGTAAATAGGTAAGTAACTGTATTCCACTGCGCGCTGCTAAATTAATGCCGTCGTTGTTAATTCGAAAAGCATTTAGTTGCGCAACGGGTGACAGTTGGATTACGTCGAGATGCTTTTCCGAAAATAAGCGATGTTTTTTTCACTTTCACTGGAAATAATTGGCGTTTTGTAATTACGCCGTCGACGGAATGACGCCTTAATGGCGAGCGTGACAGTGATGGTCACGTACTTTTTATTTTTATTTTAGTACATTTTACTGCCCTGCTAGCTCATTCTTAAGCTTAAAGGCGTGGATTCGTTTCTCGCCCAAGACAAAGATTTATGTTATGAACTTAGACGTTTTTTCTGTTTCTGAGTGTCCTAAATGTATGTAATAAGTATGTATTTACTGAAATATATATATAAGTTATCTGATTTCCATAGTACTAGCTATGCTTATTTCGAGCGATAACCATGATGTACAGAAGTATAGCAAATACCTAACCTGTAACGGATAGTGCCTCAAGGTTTTAAGGATATATGTAGGCGACTTGACAAATTCTAACTAGAATTTATTTTTAGATTTTGAGTTCAATGTCCGAGAAAAAACTTTTTTTTATTTTTTATTTTTAATTTATTTTTTTTACTTTTTAGTAGATAATTTATTATAGAGATTGCTACTCAAGAATCAATCGATCCTAAACTTTATGGGTTTATTTATTTATTTATTTATTTATTTGTTGTTTTATCACAAAGATACCGTGGCCACGTCAAGATGGCAAATATATATATATAGGCAAATTGATAAGAAACCAAAAGTGTAACAGATAAAAAGAAGACAACGAAACTACAAAACCTTTGTTTAATACTTTGTCATACAAGTCATACCCGCGCCAACACTCTTGAACGTGTTTTCACTTTTTATTAGGGCTGACTGTTAGCAATTTATGTAACAGAGTAACTACATGAACGTATAATTGCGTTTTGTCTTATTATTATAAATATACTGGTCGGTAATTGTGGAGGTCGATAGTGTCGATACTGAATTTAATCTTTGAAAGTGAATAGTGGCCTTTTTACAGTGCACCGACTTGAGTGTGCAAAGTACATAATTATGTGTATCGCATAGTTAATTAAAATATCAGTGAATAGAAGCTTTTAATTTAATAGGAAGAACGAGACGCTCTCCTTATGGTAAGATATAACGCATATCTATGACCATTGTAGCGATACACAGAACTTTAAGTAATGTTCGTTTGACGACCAAGTCGCCTGATGGTAAGCGATGATGAAGCATACAGACTTAGAAGATACCTATTCACTTTGACCTTGAAAGGAAAGAACTAGATTATAGCTCTTAGGAAACAATCAAGCCGGCAGCTTGTTCCATTCATAATAAACGTAGAGTCAAAATGTTTGGTACGTACCCAAAGAAATACCACTATGCGTCTGTGGTTGGGCCATATTTCTACTTGGTCTATAGTAAAAAAGAGATGGAATTACAAAGTCGCAATTCTCAGTAGTATATTCTACGAAATGAATCCTGTATGAAAATTGACAGACTCGCTACCTTCCGGCGGTGTTCATAGCATTTTTTTTTTTCTAACTTTTTCATCACCAATAAGTCGAACAGCTCGCCGTTCTGCCAGCTCAATAGCTTCAAGTTGGTACTTGGCAGAACCGTCCCAAAGGTGGCAACAATATTATATTTTATAAATCAGTATAAAGTTCGACTCAGCTGTATAGGAACTTTAATAAGTCCTTACAACTGAATTTTGTAGGCAAAACACTCTTTCGTTCAAATCTCTTCAATGCGTTCTAAGTTTTATAATGTAATTAGACATCAAATGTCTACCCGCATTCAAGGCAGACTTGTCATTAAACGGTATACGAGTACATACCTACAAGAACTTACCAATTACTTTCATTCGTGTTCTTTAAATTTCACTTTCGAATAGTCTTTTGTTAGAAACAATAATTTAACGCCTTTCGAGGTAAATTTATTTTCCTCTATACTAATATTGACAATGGTTATTAATAGCCGGTTGGGGAGGGAAAATTAACCGACCAGTCTATTCACTAGGAGGTTTATTTATATCCAATCAAGGCGGCCGTTCTTCAGACAAATGTTTCCAATTTATTAACCAACTAGAAATCTGAGGGAATTATCAACAATTCACGTTTCAACAGTGCGAGGGTTTCCACTGCGCCTTAGTTGATTTACAATGAGAATTGAAGTTGCTTCGTTATATTATTTAGTGTTTGAGTTAAGTTTCGATTTAGTTGTGCATATATTGCTTGCTGGCAATTTCTTAACCCATTAGGTGGTGGTAACACCATTTTACTTGGTGGTAGATTTCCTTAGCAGGAGGTCGTCTAGGTAGGTACCACCGCAGTATCAGATATTCTGCCGCCTAGCAGAATATCTGATACTGCGGTGGTTTGAAGGGTACTGCAGCTAGCGAAATTACAGGGCTATTGAGACTAACCATCTAGTCTAAAAGTAATGAGCGCCAAGACAGCGATGCCCTGGACTTTGTTTTACTACTCAGTTTTATGTATCGCTGCAATGGTTATGGAGTGGCGTTATCTCTTAAGAGCGTCTCGTTCGTCTCATTACTGTTACATAAAATAAAAAAAGGTAACTGCCAACATATTGACAATATTAAGAAAGGCTCTAAACTTCATCATCATCTCAGCTGTAGGACGTACACAGCTGGACATAGGCCTCCCCCATTGACTTCCTTACAGACAGGTTGGAAGCGGCTCGCATCCAGCGTGTTCCTGTGGCTTTTATTTCAAAACTCAAAACTCAAAACAAAGGTCGTCTGTCCACCTTGTGTTGCGCGTTGTTGCCGGTCCGTGGGCTCCACTCCAGAATTTTGCAGCCCCATCGGCCATCAGTTCTGCGTGCTACGTGCCCTGCCCACTGCCACTTCAACTTGATAATTCACTGGGGTATTGTGGTTACTCTAGTTCGTCAAAATTTACATGTTTCTTAAAATTTTCATGGATGTCTATAAATTATAACCCAAGGAATATCTCTATATTTATATCAACTTATAATCATGTTAATATTATTAATATTATAAATTCAAAGTCCAAAGTGAGTTCAAACCCCAATAATGAGCTTGAGCTGCCGGTGAAGGAAAACATCATAAGGAAACTATAGCATGGTGGTAGGGTACTTTCTAGTACTTGACTGACTAGTTATAGCCAAGTTGAAAATTTGCCGCCAAGCACCTACCGGTGCATTCTGGCAGCCTCAGTTTCATTCCAGACTAGGAGCGTTCACCATCTTCGACCACATTTAAAAAATGACACAAATAATAATTGAATAACATAGCATGCGTGCAATGACTTTTAAATATTATAATTGACAATGACAATGTTATAATTATATGTATGTTACAGTTACTTGTATGCCTATATTTTTTGTGGTGTGTCAATGAAGTATTATGTGAATTGTCGCGAAATAATTTAAATCATGATATTTTAACTGGAAACTTATAGTCAAAGTTTTACTTTTTTAAATGAAATGTTATAGATTTTTATTTAAAAGTATTTATACGAACGTATCCGTCTCCTGATAGTAATATAATGGCCATGACTATTCTAGCGATAACCAGAACTATGTTTAGCAAAACAAAGTCTAGGTCATCGCTGCTGTGCCGCTTATTACTTTAAAATGTTTGGTGATTACTCTCATATCATTAGGCTAGCTGCTGAACCATTTCAACCGGAACACAGTAATGTTCGCACACTACTGCTAAGTGGCAGAATATCTGACACTGTGGTGGACCCAGACGACCACCTGCTTAGGAGATTTAACACATAGTAAGTTTGTTCATGCTTATATTGTAACCCTTTCAAATTAACATCATTGAGAGATATCTAACAAATTTATTTGTTAATCTTGTTAATGTAAAACAAAACCAAGATATTTTATTTAAGAGTCAGAAACATTTAAAACAGTAAATATTAACGGACCGACCAATCTTGGTCTCACAAAATTATTTTGTCTTCTTGTATAATTTTGGCAGTCGAGTAATTTTCGCTAGATTGTTAAAAATAACTGAAGCGGATGGAATTTCAACCTTTCCTCATGCAAATATCGTCATTATATTCGAATCATCCAAATATCTTTTTTAATTGCCGCAAAATTCAACGTAAGAATTTTGACGGTTCGCTGATTTGCAAAAACTCTAATTGCCTTTCTAAGAGACGGATTTTCTAAAAATTTTGAAAGCACTTGGCAGTCTAAGCGGAATTCACTTTCGTTTAACTTTTTGCTTGAGGGTTTTGACTTCTTTGATCTCTAAATATTAAAGGTATTGAAATGAGCGTGAATATTTTTTTTGTTAATTAGGAAAAGCAGAAATATGTAGTAGACATATTTATACACAATTCGAAAACTAAAAAAACTATTGCAGCGAACTAATTCCCTACAAATTTCAAGAAGTAATAAACGATATTCAAGTTATTGACACAAAAACATGTCATTGTTAGGCTCGGTTAGTTATCGGAGTCAAAAAGTGTGAACAAGAAAATCATTAACACACAATTAGCGTGTAAAATTACACAAGAAATAAATCTAGAAACCTAGTTGCGATCTACTATGTTCCACATTATGACGGCTAGGCAGAGAGCAACGGTACGGTATTGTCAGACAACCCGTCTCAACGCTTTGTTATTGTCGGTATAACGAATCAGCATAATATATAAGTATTGAAGAAAACGCTGTAGTTTCTATGAAACTTCTATGTACAGCACGAAACTTGAAACTTTAGATATTCCATCTCAGAATACAAATTGTTAATTATTAAAACTTAATCTAATATAGCACGAATTATTAAAACTTAATCTTGTAAATAAATCCAAGTAAATGTGTGGGTTTGTCGTCACTAATATTTTTATATTTATAATACATATTAAATACTCTTTAATATGTATTATAAATGCAAACGTGAGTTTGTTATACTCTTCTTAACTAATCAACCGATTATCATTAAATTTAGCATATACGTTGTTAAGGCACAGAAAAATTAATATGGTGCCTTTAATCCAAAAAAAAATACTATTAACGAGAGAAAAGTATAACATAATTATATAAAACACCTAATATGTATTTTCCGTTATTGGTTGCCTGGAAGTGTTCTCTTTTAGCGATAAGGCCGCCACTTGTGGCACTAGCTCATAAGATTATTTTGTTTTCTGTACTCTTTTTCTATTTTTGGTGGGCAAAATAAAGAGTATCTATCTAATAGTGTAATCCAGCAACCTTACTTGAGAGTCAGTTCCATTCCAGGCTAGAATTAGGCAAGTTTTTACTTCACCACATTCACTTCATCTTAGACCACATTATTTTTTTAATCAAATGAGTTGTGATCAACCATAAAAAAGAATAATTTGAAGTCCATATATATACCTCAAAGTCAGCCCTGTTTTTATAACCTGGACCACTGCTGGGCACGGGTCTCTTCTCATTGTGAAAAGGATAAAGCTATAATATATAGTCTACCACGCTGGTCAAATACGGGTTGGTAGACTTCACACATCTTCGTGAACTTTTTTTTAAGAACTCGCAGACATGTAGATTTCATCATAATGTTTTCCTTCACCATTTAAAGTTTTTGGCAATACATAGAAAAGCCAGAGGTGCGTGCCATGGGTTTCGAACCCAAGACCTCCAGATTGGAAGTCAGACGGTCTCCCAACTAGACAGCCGAAACTTCCATATACCTATAAACTAGTTTATATAAAACACTCAATAGTTACGAAAGCTTTACCTTTTACTAAATTTTCTAAACTCGGAACAAAATGAAAATAGTAAAACGTGGTACGTCTCCACAAAGACCTAAAGACCTCATTGCTTACGACCTTAATTCTATAAACTACAAGATGCTAGACCCAGTTGGTTATGTCCTAAATTCTTTGTAAGTCTTACGACTGCACGGGTAATTAAATCTACAGAACAAACACTTAATTATCACTTAATATGTTAATTAAACTGTTAATCGTTATCTTATTCTAATCCTAAATTGTTTCTTAAACGTTTCTACAGGTATAATGTCGCATTGCTGGTAACGAAGCCGTAACTAAAAGTCAACTTTCGTAGCGATGATAGCCCAGTCGTTAGCGCTGTCGGTTCGCATGCCGAAGGGTGTGGGTTCAAGCCCCAACAATGAGCTTGAGCTGCCGGTGAAGGAAAAACATCGTGAGGAAACCATGGCGTAGTGGTATTGTACTTTCTAGTACTCGGCTGGCTAGCTTGGTAGCCACAATATGAAAATCTGCCGCCAAGCATCTAACGGTGTGTTCCGGCAGCCTCACTTGAGAGCCAGTTCCATTCCATGTTATTGTCTCTTGTACTTATTCTCGAGGTAAACGAAATAGGGGCTACCTGTAATTTTCGTCCATAAGATTGTATATGTATACAGGTAGGTAAATAAAATCGAAAAATGATTAAAATCGTAAGTCGTCTTGCTTTTTTTTGTTTTTTTTTTTTATGGCAATGTTTTTTTTGTATTTTTTTTACAGGTTTGCTCGTTAACCACAACTCACCTGATGTTAAGTGATGGTGTGGTCGAAGATGGTAAAGCACACCTAGCCTGAAATGGAACTGGCTGAAATGTGTTTGACCACAGTTCAACTGATGTTTAGTGATGTAGTAATTACTTATTGTTGGGATTTGAACCAATACCCTTCGGCGTGTGAACCGACCGCGCTAACCACTGAGTTATTATAGTTGAAAAGATTTTATATTTCCGAAATGAATCCTATAGAAAATTTTCAGATTAGCTACTTACGGTGTTCAACGTTCTAACTGGATTTTGTACTGTGACAAAACGTTGCCAACGGAAAGCAACAAAAGTATCAGGTAAAATTTATGAGTTCTTTCGTCGTCACATGTCATCACCAAATTTACGGCTCCCTCAGGCAATTAAGACATTAATTTTCAACCGGGCCAACGGGTCAGTGCAAAACACTCGCATTTTCATTAATATTTATACAGAGAAAGTGCTCTTTTGGGTAATCATAAACTTTCAGCTTAAACACAAGTCTTTATTGCTCCGTAGAACCCTGGGAAGCACTCTCGGTATAATAGAAATAGTCTCAATTCAAGTTCTCAGGGAAAATTTTAATTGACATCTGGCGTATTCAAGTTCGCTTTTCCCATTTTGTACAATTGTAAACTTAATTGCTTTGAAATGGAAAGTTTAATTTTGTTTTGTGTTGCTGTTATTTTAAAGGGTTTTTTTTAGTATTGAATTGAAAGTACTACTTACGTAATAAAGCATATTTACCCACGTGCTTGGGCTATGTGCTATGTTAAAAACTGGCCAAATGCGAGTCAGACTCGCATTTTAACATTGTGTTTACTAAAAAACATTCATATGAAGTTTGCTCTTAATATGTTTTAGTTGTGTTTGGACCTTTTTACAAAATGACCTGTAGTTTTTTAACCGACTTCAAAAAAGGGGGAGGTTCTCGACTCGTCTGAATCTTTTTTTTTTAATGCATGATTTGGAAAATTCTTTTTTTTTTTCTTTCAAAGGATATACTTCCCATTTAAATATTATTGGAATCGGTAAAGAAGCTTAAAAAAAAATTCGTTGACAGATTCGTTGCGTTTTGGTACAGTTTTTTGATACAGTGCGTTCAGTTAGCTTACCCATATTATTAAACCATAATACCTGATATCAAGCTGTGTTCAAGCTCGGGCTGTGTTCAAGTCGATTTTAATTAATTGTAAATTTATACTTGTAACTTTTCGCAATACGCCAAAAATATCTATAGAACTTCACATAACGTAAGATTGTTTAATCATTGTTTTTTAATTTAGTGCTAAACCGACTTACCCTTGACCGTTTTCAATACTTATTTTTAAGCTTTAGAAATTTGCAGTATAATCATTATTAATCACGTAGCGAGCGCTTTCATGTATGTATTAGTTTTTTACAATAGAGTAAACAGACAAACCATCACTGTAGTAGACACTACATGGTAATATTTAATTACGGTAACTTTTTATTGTAATCATTAATGAGACACATAAGACCAGGAGTGTCCAATGATTACAATAATTACCGTAAGAAATAATGTTTGCCTATAACCATTGCAGCGGTACTCTGAACATTGAGTAACAAAACAAAGTCTAGGGTCTCATTGCATTTAGCGCTGATTGCTTTGAAACGCATTACACTGAGAGAGTGAAGTTACGGCATTTTAGCACTGCTCTTTGACTTTGACTCTTTGACTGCCATATTGGAGGTTCTGGGTTCAAATTCCACAGTACGCACCTCTGTATTTTTTAAGAAACATGAGGAACCTTGCATGTCTTGATCTTAACTTATGAAGCCTACTAATCTGTAATTGGCCAGCGTTGAGAAAAATGAGAAGAGTCTATCGCTAGTACTGGTTTAGGCTACAAAAAACTAACTACTGACTTTAAGACATTCAATTGTGAGTCTCAATTATTTCAATACGGAACCTTTAAAAACTTATCTACTAACTTGAGCTGCTTGTTATGCTAATTATGTCTTCATTTAACTAAGACTCAGACAGGTTCACGTGATTCTAATAAAAGTTTTTACATAATTATTATGAATCATCGCTAAGTGGCTTCTAATTTGAATGCAAATCCGGTGGGAAATGCTCCGCGGATCGAGTGCATACCTCGGCCACGGCGACGTCTTTTGAAACTTTAGCATCAAGTAGAAGTTTCAGAATTACTTATTAAATTTCGCGAGGTGAAATACCTGTTACGTTAGGATATCCTTTTCAACCGACTTCAAAAAAGGAGAAGGTTCTCAATTCGTCGGAATCTTTTTTAAAATTTATATTCACCGATTACTCGAAGACACCTGAACCGATTTGGTAAATTCTTTTTCTGTTTCGAAGGGTATATTTCCCATTTAAATTTTATCGATAGTATAGCCTGGAATGGAACTGGCAAGTGAGGCTGCCGGAACACACCGTTAGATACTTAGCGTCAGATTTTCATCTTGATGGTAGCTAGCCAGCCGAGTACTAGAATGTACCCACCATGCTATGGTTTCCTCACGATGTTTTTCTTCACCGGCAGCTCAAGCTCATTGTTGGGATTCGGCATGCGAACCAACCGCGCAAAACAATGTGCTATAATCGCTACAAAAAATTTATCTAATTTTAAATTTTATTTCTCAACAGACAAATTCCGCCCTTGCGCTTATAGAATAAGCCAGGAATTATAGTGAAGGAATAAGGTAAGTATATGATTTGAACACTCTTTCATCACAATGTGAATGTTCTGCGGTCGGTGGATTTTCCGAAATTGGTCTCCGGGTATGACTGTGCGTGATTGCGAAAGTTATTGTGTTTTTAGGACCGTGGCGGTTATGTAAGAGTTTAGTCATGTCAAGCTGGATCCGTCACTTGTTTTTGTTTTGTAACTATTTAAATATGTGTCAGATGCAAAGATGATGCACCATCCCATAGACCTAAGAAAGTTACACGGTAAAAGCATTACTTATAAACGTTGCATAAAGTTTGCATGGTGGTAGGGTACTTTCTAGTACTCGGCTGGCTAGCTACAACCCTCAAGTTGAAAATCAGCTGCCAAGCATCTAACGATGTGTTCCGGCAGCCTCACTTGAGAGCCAGTACTATTCCAGGCTAGTTGTGCTTTACCATCTTCGACCACACCGTCACTTAATATCAGGTGAGCTGTGGTCTAACAACTAGCCTGTCAAGCATTAAAAAAAAAAACTATAGTTAAAGTTGTCTCATTTCTATAAGTGACATTTCACGTCGGCAAAAAGTTGGCACAGAGATTTAAGCATTATCTTTAAGCAACTATGCCGTATTTGGAAAACTTGATTACGCAGTACGGTATCTAGCTTCCCACAATTAACTGATAAAGTTAGTATTCCTTGAAGAATTAGTCTGCTCCAAGCTTTCACGTTAAGTCTTACTAACTTAAAAAATAATTAAGTAAATTGCTTCATATGCCCAGTCAATTTCTGGTTATAGTGCAATATCTCGCGTTAAAACGAGATAGACTACTTTAACCATTGATTAACTTTTCCTGTTTTTCATAAACTGTCCCACTGAATGAATGAATGAATGAATGAATGAATAACTCTCACCGCTGGGCGCAGACCTCTTCTCATTGTGAAAAGAGTAAGGCCATAGTCTACCACGCTGGCCAAGTGCGAGTTGGCAGATTTCACACATCTTTGAGAACTTTTTTTTCGAGAACTCTCGGATATGTAATTTTCCTCACGGTGCTTTCCATCACGGTTTGAAGTCATCGGCAATACGCAAATGACTTAGAAAAGACAGAGGTGCGTGCCGTGGGTTTCGAACCCAGAGCCGCCAGATTGGAAGCTAAATTCTATCAACTAGGCTGCCGATACTTAATTTTTTTTTTCTTTGAATATTAAATGTTTATAAGTAAAGCTCTTCGTTTTAAATATTTTATCGCAATGCACCGGTGTGCTGCGCCCTCATTTGAGAGACGGGCTTACATGTGTATTCAATAGATGTAGATAATGTTGATAATGGTGGAGATGATTTTGGCGGTAGTGATGGTGATGGTGACGATGATGATGATAAGAATCTTACCGGGTGCGCGGGTGGCATGCATGTGTCGATCGCGGGCGCTCGCGGCGCATCACCGCTCGCGCTACTGCTACACACTGCCTGAAACAAAACACAACACTTTTTTGACACATTCGATGACGACAATAAGGGTTCAGCTTTTTTGGTTTGTTAAATGAAGATGTTGTCGCAGATTTTGGAGATATGTAAACAATCCCAAAGAAATCCTCTAAATGATAGTGATAAATGTATCAAAATCCGTTACGTAGTATAGAACAACCAAGTGAACAAACAGACATTCATACTATTTAGTGACTGTGTAAATAAATTCAAATTATTTATTCGCTTTGATTTGTGATAACATTAAGTTCCTATAATTAGATATGCACGTGATTTTTTTAAATACAATTAAATTAGCGTAACATTAATAGGCGGATTTATAATATAAAATATTATAATATGCCATATCGCTACATTAAAAAGTACTATTCTTTTGGGTGATAAGAAAAATCATAAAAATTCTTCCACCCTGAGTTCCATACCAACTTTGTGCTATCAACTAACTTCAAAGTTCACAAACGCTGTCAATGTGTGTCCAAAGCTGATATTAAGCCTATTGATTACACCCACACATAAAAAGCACCGTTTATCATCTGACGGACCGCTCTGAACTCACGTTCCGACCGTCCCATCGTCACCCATTCATTACCGCACAAAACCAGTTGATTTCGACGTGAATGCGCGGCTTTTTGCGCGTCTGCCTGTCTGACTGGCATAGATACGGTCCCGTTTGCGAGTTTAGGGTTCCGTAAATAAAATATAAAAAGGAACCGCTGTAGTAAGGCTATCTTTGACAATCTAAACTCATTAAAGATATTGCACTCTTTATATAAAAGACTGCGAATGTACGAACAAATTTAAATTTGTTAACTAAAGCCTCAAAAATTTGGATCAGCATCTGATAGATTAAGTCTTTATTGTCCATACCATTATACGATACAGGAGAAGAAGAAAATAAACCGAATTAACAACATAATACTAAACAACAACATATTAAATAAGGTGTAACAACTGACAACCTTATTACTAAAAGTGATCTCTTCCAGGCAAGCTTAGGACGGAAAGAATTAAAGGAAAATAAAGATGCCATCGATATATTAGATTTTTTTCCAAATATTATTTAAATCAAAGGACCTCCTATTCCAAAGACAGCAATCTGAAAGAAGGGAAGGGAGGCCTTTGTTCAGTTGCGGGACATTAGAGACTGAAATAAATAATTAAACTAATCAAGTAATCGATTAGCATTACATATTTGTTTTATGCCACAGGTGGCAAACAAGCATTGCATGATGTTGGACACTACATATGCGTTACTGACCTTTTAATTACGTTTTTTGTAGAACTTAATGTTGTTATTCTGCGAGAATACATAAGAAGGAAGATAATTCCAGAATTTGTAGGTGTCTCGCAAAAAGGAACGCGTGAATTACACTGTGCAATTTCCACAGATATCCAAAAACAACCAATAAGTCTTTTTCACTCTTTTAATAACCAAACAAATAGTAAATGAAAAATATTGCTATAGTCAAGACTATAAGTCTATCCAAAGAGCGTCCTAATCGAAATCCATTACATCTAACATAAGAAACAAATAACTCTTTTTTATATATTACAGAACCCTCACAGGCTATTTTTTTCCTACTTCTGGCTATTTTAAGGCAAAACGTCGTATCGATTGAAACACAATATAAAGTCAGAAGTCATGTTCACTCAGCAAAAGATAATACGAATAAAATTATTAATCGATAGTGTAACGGTACTTATACTGTTCTAGACTAATCTCCAGCGCCAAGACACAGGTAACAGATATACAAACAAACACGCAGACTAACCTTCAACACGCCACCTCATTGAAATCGGTTCTTTGTGGACACTATATAATGTCAAATTATAGAACCTATTGATTCTATATGGATGTTACTTTGACTCCAATACATCTTATTTTTCCATTAAATTGGAAATTAAATGTTTTTATAGCCAAAAAATAGAATCAAATACGTTTGCAGAAGTACTTTATCCAAACAGCTGATTATTAAAAATATAGCTCTTCAGCATTAATTTCTGTGTATATGTTACCGTTTAACAATCCACTGGTGGGCGAATCTTTACCGTCAAAGAGAGGTAAGGTTATATACGTATGTAGTATATTCTACAACACTATCAAGTACAGGTTGGCGGATTCACATACAATATTAATATACCATTTAATTTATTTTCCGAACAAATAATGTTATCGCTGGCCTTTCAGTAATGGATATTTTGAGTATTTATCTTTAGGTTTTACTTGGTGGTAACTCATAGGAGATACAGTGCAGTGCTGAGATATTCTTCCGCTAAAGTAAGTAGTCATCATCATCAGCATCATCATCTCAGCTGTAGGACTTCCACTAGTGGACAAAGGCCCCTCTTATTGAGTTCCATAAAGACCGGTTGGAAGCGGCTCGCATCCAGCGCGTTCCTGCGGTCTTCATTATTATGCCTGCATTTGCCGGTCCGTGGTCTCCACTCCAGAAATTCGCAGCAACATTCAGAACTTTCTGCGTACATTGCCCAGCCCACTGCCACTTCAACGTGCTAATTCGTTAGGCTATGTTGGTATCTAGCGTATTAACTAACTTAGATAAATTGCATCGAATGTCTCAAAGTAATGAGAGCCAAAGCAGCGAGGCCCTAGACCAGGGGTGATGAACCTTTATATAAAAAAGTGCTATTATTTCTAAATAAATGTTTGATGATGCCATAGACGCGCCGTCAAACAATTTAGTGATTAATGGAGAAAAATAAAGCGAAATACTATCAACTGTTTATTTATTACAAAAAAAAATAAAAAATAAAAAAATTTCACTGTGTTTTGGTGGGTGACGTGCTCAAAATTTTCCATCGCGTGCCATTGGTTCGCCATCCTTGCCATAGACTTTATTTTAACACTAAAAGTTCTGCTATGGTCAGTCTTAACTCTTACCATGAACAGAGCGTTTCGTTCGTAATTTTTTTTACACTTTAAATAGGTTGTGTTCTACAGATGTTGTAACAAAATATTTAAGAGAAAGATAAGTAACAGTCTATGTATAATACAAACAGCGGCGCGTGCGCAATCGTCAACTGTACGTGACTATCGTTAAAGAAGCGGACACGGAGGTTACCAGATCACGACCACTGCCACTTTTTATAACAAAATTCATTCAAAAATAAACTTTTTTGAGAGACGTGGCAAAATTTTTTGAAGACTTTCATCGCTTAAATCAAATAGATGCCAAAACTGTATTCCCATTTAGTATTTAGTAGCTAAGTTTCGGTAGCCAGTTGGGAGACTTCCAATCTGGAGGTCCAATACATCGTGAGTGTCTGAGAGTTCTTAAAAAACTGCCGACTCGCACTTGGCCAGCGTGGTGAACTATGGTCCTATCCTTCTCACAATGAGAAGAGAACCGCGCCCAGCAGTGGGCTAGTTTATAAAAAACAGCTGACTCGGATTTACTAGCTATGTTCTAGCGGTGTTTATTTCATGGTGTCAGCCACTTCCAAACCAAATTTCATCAAAATTAGTCCAGCCGTTTGATTGTGAAGAAATAACAAACATACAAACACACTCACACTCTTTTGCCTTTATAATATTAGTGTGATGTACTAGCGACTAGCCCCGGTTTTACACGGACATTCAGGGTTAGGTTTAGATATAATAATCTGGAAAGGGGTCATTATTTACGACATTTTAATATTTTAAAATAAATACGTGACAAATAGGAAAGTGCATTATTTTCACAGCCAAATATATCTCCAAACTAGGCAGACTTTTACCATGAGAACTAAATAACTCATAGATACTAAAATCCTCATATTTATTTATTTATATTTTAGATTTTTTATGCAAATACAAAGAAATATTTCGAACACCTAGATGCATAAACGTTCTGATTGGGAACAGAATCCACATCCCTCATATTTTTATGTAAAAGTAATGAGACGCAGTTTTTATCGCGATTATTCTTAGACATTCGTTTTTTAACTACATTTTATTTGCTCAGAAACAAATCAAGTAATTTGAGCTAAGTGCTCAAGTTTTATTTGACTATAAACTAACAACATAATGATCCCGCTATAAGCGACAATAGAAAGTAGACAATCGCACAAATTACCGAAATTGTTCCTCGAATACACGACATCGCGAAAGGTTGAGTCAATTTCAAAGTATTTTTAATATAATCTGAACAAATTACTGCACAGTAGTCAGCGAATTTGAAAAATTATACTTAGTCATACAAAAACATTTCTTGATATTAACTAACGCAAGGATCAAAATCGCATGAAAAGTTTTCTTTTAGTAGTGGAATAGATACGAAATATAGTAATCAAAAATTTCACAGGCAGTACGTCAGGCCACTTAAGAATAATAAGAGCTATTTGGACGTGCAAATTATGCCTATATTTGCGCAGTATACCACACACTGCAAGCAAGTTTGGCTAATAAGTATGTGAATATCTAGTGACGTCTTAGAATTAGGTACTTCCTAACACGTAAAGGTCGCACAGACATATGACATTTTTGATAAAACTTACCAAATTGTAGTAAAAATATGCTTTTGTAGAAAAATTTAGTAGCGATGATAGCTCAGTGGTTAGCGCGGTCGGTTCATACGCCGAAAGGCGTAGGTTCACATCCCAACAATGAGCTTGAGCTACCGGAGAAGAAAAACATCGTGAGGAAACCATAGCATGGTGGTGGGCATTTACCAGTACTCGGCTGGCTAGCTACCACCCTCAAGTTGAAATCTGCCGTCAAGCACCACATCGTCACCTAACATCGGGTGAGCTGTGGTCAAATACCTAGCTTGTCAACCATAAAAAATAAGCGAAAAACAGTTCACTTATCATCAATTTTATTATTACTATTAATTTAGTAATTATATTTATTGATACTTATCTCATCATAGAATTTAATATGCTTCCTAATGAATTCGATTATAAAAGCTTCATACTTAATTGTTACTTGGGTACTTAAATAGCAAATACTTAGTAATTACGTCCGTGTGTCTCGAAAATTTTAGTACCCATATCATAAGCATTTAATATTCCTCAAAGTAAAACTTATATGTTAACTTTAATTAGAGGGTGTTTACTAACGTCTAAAGAAATACGAAAGGAATTCGAATAGGATATCTTTTTTTAAATTTTGAAACATACAAAAACATTTTTTCTAATACATAATAGGTTTGCATTTCACTACATTCTGCCTGATGTTAAGCAACGATGTGGACTAGGATGTAACACGCTTACCTACCTAGAAGTAACCTGCTTACTCTTGATTTTTATTTTTCGGGAAACGCAGCCTCTGGTTCCGCATCCTGGCTGTGCAAATAAAGTTTTTTTTATGGCCGACTGGCTAGTTGTTTGACCACAGCTCACCTAATGTTAAGGGACGGTGTGGTTGAAGATGTTAAAGCATATCTAGCCTGGAATGGAACTGGCTCTCAAGTGAGGCTGCTGGAATACACCGTTAGATGCTTGGCAGCAGATTTTCAACTTGAGGGTGGTAGCTAGCCAGGCGAGTACTAGAAAGTACCCTACCACTACGCTATGGTTTCCTCACGATGTTTTCCTTCACCGGCAGCTCAAGGTCATTGTTAGGGTTTGAACCCACGTCCTTCGGGAAGCGAGCCGACCGCGCTATTATCGCTACAAAAAATGTGAATTCGAAGCGCTTAGTACGCACATGGGGAATGTCTACCATAAAATATTATGAAAACTATTCATACTCCAAAAGTATAACAAGAAGGAAATATTTGAATTTTACTTCTCCAATATTATTAATCCAGGTTAAATAGGTAGGTTTAGGTTAGTAAGAAGGTTTTAATGCTAAAGTTCAGTGTCAAAACCATTTGAAAATTTACTGGTATATTTGGTCGTAGATCTCAAACTACGATCGGTTCAGTGGTCTAAAGCCGGTGGGTATACCTGCCATTTCGTGCAGACAGGCTGATGCTGTTCCAATCGCTTGTAATGCTTTGTACTTTGTGGATAACAAAGCAAACTCGATCAAGCAATGCAAACAATTCGAAAGGCGGTACTTTACATTTTTGAGGCATATACATATAGTTTCCTAAGGACAAGCTTTGCTTAAAATGGCGCTGTGTGAAATGTCCATCCATGTGTATTATTACCCCTACCCCTTACTACGCATCCCGCGGTTTTACCTACGTCTTTCAGGAGTATCCTTTACATTTTATTCAAATCTGTTAAGCCGTCGCAGTGTGAACAAGTAACATAATATGTATAAGCTTTCTCATTCAAAGTGTAATTTAATGTTAAGGATTAGGACGCCCATAAAACTCATAGCTTTATAATTCCTAAGCATTTCTCTCGAGTCATTCGCATTAAATATTTTAATCGCTTCGCGCAGGCGTATGATGTGAATACCGTTGCAACTCGCAGTCGTGAATCAAACGCATCAGCCATTAGCTCAGTTCCTACTGCCGTTTTGCGATGCTCTGTAATTGATATAAATAACTCTTGCAATAACCTTCTCCTATAAATTAACAACTACAACTAGCCTTAGAGTTTTAATCTACCGGCTTAGTAATAAGGTCATTGACCTAAAGTGAGTCGTAAATGAGTGAATGATTGAACGAGTGAGGTATGAATATTTATTAAAGTATACCAAAATAAAGCTGACTATCAAGCTAAGTTCCGTAAGTTCTAAAATCCCTTAAGTTACTGAGATTATAAGATACATTTTCTCAAACATTATACTTCCTTACGCCACGCTACATAAATTCTATATTTATCTATTAGTACCTGGATGACCGAGCTTTGCTCGGCTGAAAGCACGGACAAAACGACGTTTTCTAAAAATGAAACCTAGCTAGATCGATTTATCTCCCTCGAAACCCCCTGCATACTAAATTTCATGAAAATCGTTGGAGCCGTTTTGGAGATTCAGAATATATATATATACAAGAATTGCTCGTTTAAAGATATAGATTTATCAAACTCGGGATTTATCCGCAATTAATAAAATCAAAATCAAAATATATTTATTTCTTCAGTACAAGTCAAAACGTTGATAGATACATTAAAAAGGGACTTACACCATACTTAACCCAGAATTGTAAAACAAAATGACTGACTTTTTCGTTCAATACGGAACACAAAAACACGATTACTCAAAAAAATCCGCCATCTCAATTTTCTTGTGGCATCATTCATGGAATGGAATGGTTTATAAAAGTCGAAAAACAATGTTTACTCTATCTCGGCATATCTGATTTATGAAAATATGATTGGTATACTTTTGGAAAGAAATGCCACTAATATTCGGTAACTATTTGGTATTCGGCCACTTTGTTTAATATTCGGTATTCGGCCGAATATTGACAACTATTCCAACACCAAATCATGGAAAAAAGCCACATATACATATGTATTAATCTTAAATTAATATATTTTACCAACATAAAATTTATCAGAGGTAAGTTTTGAAAAATTAAAACATTTTTTAGGCATTTGTTTATAGTTTTTGTTGGTAGTAACCGATTACGTTTTTACTCATAAACTATACACGCTTCTGAAAATGTGGAACAAATATACTACTCGCGCTGCCACCCCATCGCACGTACTACCGAATATCCGACATATATTATATTCGGTGATATATTACGACTTGTCTCATTGGTCGGTTGTATATTCGGCGTTTCGGCCAAGACCGTGGCCGGATTGTCGGTTTTCGGTAAAAGCCCTATTCGTGGCATCTCTACTTTGGGAAACACTAAAAATAAATTTCACCTAGGTAATTAGAATATTCGCAATATTGTCGACTAAACTCTCTAAATATGTAAAAGGAGTAATTTAAATACGATCCCGGTAAAGTTCCGTAAACCTTATGAATAATTCCGTCTCTGGAGCTTCAGTAGGTAGCTAATTGAACCCATTAAAACTAATTTAGATAAAATAAACTTTTACGTTTATAATTTGTTACAGTTTATGAAATAATAACTTTCAAAAAATCTTGCTTGCTTTTTAATTTAAAGACAGTCATTTAGGAGACCTACAAATTCTTTCTTTGTAAACACACTTTTGTAAAAAGATCAAGACAGCGGATTCAATTAACTTTATTTTAAACTATGGTAGGCCCCCAAACAGCACTCTCGATGTTTTCACTTCTTTTGCGTTGTACAAACAGAAATTAACAATGACTTAATTAATTAAGTAAACCTTTTACCAGATTCAAGTTTTCACTTGAATTGCTTAAAGCATTAGAAAGTGCAAACATCCAAAAAATTGTACAAATACTTTTAGGTATCTATAAATTTCAAACGAGCGGATTTAACTATGGCGGATCAACCATAGCAATAAATAAAAAAACACAAATTTACTTGGTGATCTGCTTATCATGAGGATAAGGTGGTCGTCTAGGAAGGTACCACCGCAGTACCAGATATTCTGCCGCCAATTCTGTGTTCCGGTTTGAAGCATACTGCAGCTAGCTGCAGTAAGTCTCAAACTAATAAGGGCCAAATCAGCGATGGACTATCTTTTGTTATTCAAAGTTCAGTGTATCGTTGCGATATCTATGGATATGCGCTATCTCTTATAACCAGGAAAAGATCTCGTTCGTCTTAATATATTTAACTAATTAAAAATCTCAAAAAAAATCTTCCTATGGTCAGGCGGTCCACTGTGTTCCTTACAGAGCAAGTCCGCATTTTTTAATGGTAATTAGCAACGAGAACGGTTCGTGTTCTTGTAGAAGACGTTTCGTGACGGCGAGACATAAAGCCTACTTACCATTCCAGCGGTATCTAAAACTGCGAGTAACAATATTTTTTTTCTCCTGCGCATGTAATTTCTGGTGTGAATATTAAGATCTAGTTTATTGGTTTATTCATTCAAATCGAAATCCAATCACTTTTTATTTATTACTATCTTTTGCCCGCGGCTTCGCCTGCGTTAATGTAGATTTATTGCCATCCCTCGAAAACTGTACTATTTTTTATGGACGGAAGGTACCCTATGTCCTTTTCTATACCCCTAATAACGTGTATGCTAAATTTTATGAAGATCTGTTGAGTAGTTAAGGAAAGCATTACAAACAAGCAAACAAACTTAATTTTATATCTAATTTTTAACCCTTACACCTTCAAATACACGCCCTTTCTCTTACACAAAAACACATGCGCACACGCACACACAGACACACACTCACACACACATAAACACAACTCACTTACAAGAGCGGGATCTTCTGCCTCAGATATTTTTAATACTTACCAGAAGGTCCCAACCTACCTCAGGCTCTAAGAAAAACTGGTTAGAGTTTTTTTTTAAAATAAATAAATATAAATAAATAAATCTTTAGTGAAAGTCACTACCAAATACTATATATTTCTTATATTTTCCTCATAAATTATAAAACATTCAATTACCAAGGTTTAATATGAACGCTATTGTTAATTAACTAAAATAATATTAGTCACAGGTTTTAATGAACTTCACGAATCCTATTATTTATTGTCGGTTCAATTTAGCGATACGAAAAAACAACCATCAAACGAACGAGTGAAATGAATGAATGACCCGTGACCCGCTTGAGAGGTCGACGGCCTCCAATTAAATACCTACTGTTACCGAGCTTAGATAACCATTTTTACTCTATGTAGGTAACTGACTACGCGAGATGACACGCGGCTTATAAGATAACATGAGAAATGTTACCATTGTTCTTTTATTTACATTTAAATAAAGAAAGGAAGCTATTGGTCACTGTCCGTACAGAATATTATTTATCTATGGTACAGAATAAAAAGATAAAAAGTGACGTTCGATTATGCGACTGTCATGTTTATTTCATAAAAAAAAAAGAAGAACGAGATTAATCGCCTAAAATGAAAGTTTCGCAATTCATTTGGTGACGGTGGTCGGATATTCGCTTTTACCGAAATCTTTGGTGCGATTCTGAAAATCGATTCATTCTCTTGGAATCATTAAATTTACCTAGACTTTAATTAACTTTCTAAGCTGAGCGAAGCTTGCGGTACGAATTATGTGGGCGAGCTTGTTTATCTATGACGTTTTTCAACGTCAACGGTGCTGATAAGTCCAAAAAATATATTTATATTCATTTTGACTCAACTTGTTGGCTATGTCAAATATCACATCCATAACATAAAAAACTTATCAAGCATGTATTAATTTTGAATTGCAATCTACAGTTATGGGATAGATCGATGATGAAAATAACGTTAGTTTTTGATCTTTAAAACTACGAGGTTTTAGACGGTCCTTTTTATGTGACAGAGATAGGCTTGAATTGTCATTTTAAAGCCAAGTTAGCGCAGAACCTTAGATAACTAATAGTTTTGTACCCAACTAACAGGCAAGTTTCTGATGGTAGCAGTAAGTATAAATGTGAATGTTGTTCTAGATAGTTATTCAAATAAAATTTTGAAATCATATTTTTTTTATATATTGAAGACGTACTCTGGTATTTTATTTAAATAATTTATTGATTTGACTGCCTTATTGAGGCTAGGTTTTTGACTACAGATCACCTGATATTAAGTTACGGTATGATCGAAGATGGTAAAGCACACCTAGCCTGGAATGGACTGGCTCTCAAGTGAAGCTGCCGGAACACATTGTTAGGTGCTTGGCAACAGATTTTCAAATTGACGCTAACCACCTGAGTACTAGAAAGTACCCTACCACCACGCTATGGTTTCTCATGACGTTTTTCTTCACCGGTAGCTCAAGCTCATTGTTGGGGTTTAAACCAACGCCCTTCGGCGTGTGAACGAGGCGCGCTAACCAATGAGTTATCATCGCTGTTATCATCATTTATAATCATCCGGTGATCTTTTTCAAGGAATCAAGGAAAAGTACGACGCGGGCGATATCTCGTTTTTTCAGAAACATGTCAATATGTAAAAAAAAAAAAAAAAAAAATATTGTAGGACACATTACACACAGCGCCATCTGACCCCAAACTAAGCAGAGCTTGTGTGATGGAAGTCAGATAACTGACAGAATACATAAATACTTTTTTTTTTTGTAAATACATACTTATAATACATACAGAACACCCAGACACAGAACAAACAAACATTTGTCCTTGGCGGGAATCGAACCCACGCCCTACAGCTCAGGCAGACATACTCCCAATGAGCCAACAGGGCTGTCATGTTAGTTTCTATAGTAAATTTTAAGACTTCTCTTAAGTAGTAATTGGTCTATTTTTGCTCCACAGTGATCATCCGTACGTCTGGAATTTTACTTAGTAGATTTCTACACTAATAAAGCCTTTTAAAGGCGTACCATTCGGCGTCAGATCGCGACTTGCAATGTTTTCTTTTTGCGTTGATTTATTAGCATGCGTCGGGATACAGCAGCGATGCCATACAAATACTCTCACTGGCATGCTCGAACTACCAACATACTCGCGGAGGCGTGAAGACATCGATCGCTGGATGAGGCACACCGATTATATTTTTATTAAATATTAAATCAGTAATATTTATTGGCCATAAATAACAACAAAATTACAGGCATGTCACTTGTACAAAAAAAATTACAAATACACTTTGATGAACACCAAGCATTTTTAAATAATTTTAATTAATTTAAAATTAAAGTATGGCAATTCTAATTTATTCAATGTTTTCGAACGACTTGTTTTTCATTAGAATTTCGATAAATCTAGAATTCAGATCTAGCAATTATCCGATTAGCAAAAAATATCCGATTCGTTCGAAAACATTAGAATAATAACCCAGCTTCAATAACCTTATACGCGTATTAATAAACAGTCTGCATACTTTTAAACACAAAACAATAAAAGGCCCGCGTCCAGCAGTAGGACAGTTTATGAATATTAAACATTTAAAAACCCCTCGACACAAAATCAAACATAACTAAGAACACTTTTTCACAATTCACTTTACAAACAAAAAAAAAACAAAAATCAAAATCGGTTCATCCGTTCGGGAGCTACGATGCCACAGCAGACACACACACACACACTCGAACACACATACACACACACACACATCAAACTTATAACGCCCCGTCGCTTTTGCGTCGGGGGTTAAAAAAAGGACTGATTCAAAAACACTTGACATTTGGAAATTAAAGTTTTCATTCATGACATTAATTTGATACTATTTTGAAATTTACTTTCAAATACAAATATAAATATTTTATTAATAATACTAGTTATTCCAATCATATTTTAAAATCACATTAAAAATATCAAAATCATAAAACATGTCAATATAATAATATGTCAAATATAAAATATGATATCATGATTAAATGTCAATAAAGAAAATATAATTACTAACTAGTAATACAATAATCTCTTATTTTGAATAATCTTCAAAGACATAAAACGTGGTTTGTTGAAACCAAGTTCTTAGCTTGCTTCTAAGACATGCGATGGAAGGTGCATCCCGAATGGAAACGGGTACTGGAAGCTCACACACACGGCAAAGGCAGGATCTGTAGCTCCCTAAACAGCTCAACGCAAGAAACGTCGTGCTGAACCCCACAAATGGCACGAATGGCTAACTAAAATATAGATAAAGGTATGTATTTTTTGAACATCGGGAAATAACTACATCGAAGTCGTCGATGTTCTTAAGATTTAAATCCGATACGTTGATAGTCCAAATAACATTGATATACAATTTTTCATTTTGTACCTAGTTACTGTGAACCATGTTCTTAAGGTTTAAATCCTAGCCAAATCGATTATCCCAATTTAAAATACTGGAAAATATAAGGTTGTGATTTTCTACAACATCCAAAAATCTTTAAATTTTGTCAAATCTCTAACTAAAATCTATCTTGAATCTTCAAAGAACTTGTGAAAGCCCAGTCTAAGTTAACTAGCACATAATATTTTGCGACAGCTGGTCATCGAGATGCAACTTCTTTTATAAGACTTGTTCGAGAAATTTGCATGCGATTCGCACTTGAGGAAATTCATGCAAATTAATTGAATTTAAATAACAAATCGCTGGTGGAAGTGTAAGCAATGTCTCGAGGGAGATACATAGTTTAATACTACTTTTGCGTGACGTGCAATAATGTAACGATCTCTCGTCTGTAACTTGTATTTGCGAGTTTTCCGTACGCGTTTGAAAGTTAGCTAGATTTATTAGCAGATAGAAAACATTGATAAGAAAAAATGTGTAATGTGGTGTAATGTGAGCAAAAATTGTAGATCTTACAAGTCTTCACACATTTTCTAAGAAACATTAAATCAGTCTGTTTAAATTGTATCGTAGTCTATATTATGAAGGTACAGATATTTTACTATAAGAAAGTGTAGTTAATTATGTTTTTAAGTTGGCGGTTTCGTAAAGTAAATATCCTTCTGTGAAGCCACATTTACATTGAAAATAACTACGCGTGCTGTAAAATTGTTTATCACAATATCGATAGTTTGTTGTAAGTAAAACACAATGAACAACAATGAACCTTGTTTAAAAACATGTATGTATTTCGGAATTATATTTTAACTTGTGTAATCAATTGTATAAAATCACACAATTTTTAAAGAATATTCAAGTATTTTGAAACTTTCGTTTTTTATGTTTAAAATAGCTAAAGTACCTTTTTATACGTGTATTTAGTGACAATCAAGCAAGCGGGTCACCTGATGGTAAGTGGTTACCGCCCTCCATAAACACAACACGAAAGCAATAATTCTGTAAATTCTGGATTCAATTTGGGTTTTTTTTTTTGGATTCTTCCAGTTAAGCGTGCTCCATCTTAGACCAGAATATTAGCATAGCATTAAGCGTCAGGAAAAGTTTAGTCAAATATAATTGAGCTTTCGTAAACAGCGTGAGTTTTGGATCACTCGGTTTTGATGTTAAACGAGAAATGTGTACCTATAGAACTTTTGTGTGGTAGATTTCCTTAGCAGTAGGTCGTCAAGGTAAGCACAACCGCGTTACAAGATATTTTCCCGCCAAGCAGTAGTGTATAAACATTACTGTGTTCCCGTTTGAAGGGTACTGCAGCGAAATTACAGGACTGTTGATTCTAACCATCGAATGTCTCAAAGTAATGAGCGCTTTTTTTTATTTTATTTTTTTATAGCTGGCAGGCTTGGTGTTTGACCACAACTCACCTGATGTTAAGTGACGGTGTGGTCGAAGATGGTAAAACACACCTAGCCTGGAATGGAACTGGCTCTCAAGTGAGGCTGCCGGAACACACTGTTAGACGCTTGGCGGCAGATTTTCAACTTGAGGGTGGTAGCTAGCCAGCCGAGTACTAGAAAGTACTCTACCATCACACTATGGTTTCCTCACGAAGTTTTCCTTCACCGACAGCTCAAGCTCATTGTTGGGGTTTGAACCCACGCCCTTCGGCATGCGAACCGACCACGCTAACCACTGAGCTATCATCGCTAAATTTGTTTTGCTACTCAGAGTTGTGTGTATCATGCGTTATCTGTTACGTTCAGGAGAGCGTCTTATTACTTTTAAATATAAAAAGTGTGTTATATTTTATAGTGGGTTAGCGCATGACGCACGCGCCCGCGCGTCTTTCAGCGCACTCTCGCATCTCCCGCATGTCGTGCGCAAACGCAGCGCCGGCGCGCCGCTCCAGCGAATTCGTGCATTTTTTTGCAAATGACCACTCCGATTTCTAAACAATTTAAATACGTGCACGACATAAACTCATTACGTTTAATTAATCGAAATTAGGTCTCTGTGTCAACTTTATACAATATTTAAACGGTGAACAATGGGCCCGATGAAAGCTTCTCCCTTTGGAATTGTGTATAATATTCTAAAAAACATGTAATGATTTTTAAACTCACGATTGATTGAAGCACAATCACAGTATCCGATTAGAACACTAAACCATGTCACTGTCACAATGCGTTTTGTTGTTTACACTTACGCGAAACGATCAGCTGAGCGAGGTGCGCGTGAGACACGCGTGGTTCGATCGAGCGCGCGCGAGCGACTGGCTATTCCAACGAAAGGCGCACGCGCCGGTGAAAATCCCACTGAAATCTCCAAACGAAATCGCTTAAGTGAGTAAAGTGAGGCTACTTTTTACCGAGCTACTTCAAATGTAGGCCGACAACCCTCTGATTCTTAACATTTTTTTTATCAATATTTTTACCCCAATTACATATTACATATCACAAATGTGAAAGTTTGTATATTTGGATGTTTGTTACACAATGACGCACAAACAGCTTAACGGATTTGGATTAAATTTGGCACACATATAATTTATTATAGGATACTTTTTGAGAAGATTCAAGAATAGGTAAATAACGATGATAGCTCAGTGGTTAGCGCGGTCGGTTCGCATGAACCGAAAGGCGCGGGTTCAAACCCAACAATGAGCTTGAACTGCCAGTGAAGGAAAACAATCATATTGAAGAAACCATAGCATAGTAGTAGGATTCTTTCTAGTAGGTACTCGGCTGGCTAGCTACCATTCATGAATTATCATATAGGCTACTTTTATCACGAAAAAATGTAGCTGGTTACACCGCGGGGCGCAGCTAATGTTTTATATTTACGAAATATCGGAAGCTTAGGACTCAATGTAACCATTATAAATACTCCGTAAATAATCATATCGTTATAAAGGTATATATGGACGACGCCGACGGAAGTATTCTTAAACTTAATCTTATTTTCCAACTATTTCCAACCAACTATTTTCAACTTGAGGGAGGTAGCTAGCCAGCCGAATACTAGAACGTAGGGTACGTTCTAGTTAGTCTACCACCACGCTATGGTTTCCTCGCGATGTTTTCCTTCGCTGGCAGCTCAAGCTCTTTTTTGGGGTTTGAACCCACGCCCTTCGGCATGCGAACGCGACCGCGCTAACCACTGAACTATGATCGCTACAAACTCATCTACTAGGTCATGGAGTCGGTTTTTTTAAATTGTAAATTGATACTTGCGTCTTCTAAATAAGCTTACCCCATCTAAAAAGAGTATATTGCCAATTCAACTGAATAATGTCGCGTTGTGATAACGCAGCCACGTTACGTGATATGAGCTCATAGGGAATAAGGCCCCAATGTAGTTAAAAACTTGCTTAGAAATTATTGCACTTTTATGACTACTGGTTCCAGACTCAGACATCTAAGCGAGTTTACAGCCAGTTATTATGCGTAAAGTTATTAAATTGTGTCGTCTAGTTATCTTAATTAACTGCCTCGGGAATATGGACCAATTTCTCTTATTAACAGAACGTTTTCTCCCTCATTGTATTTAGCGCTATAAATGCTTTGATGGCCAATAAGATTAAGTCGATAAACGGCTATCAAACTATGAGAGGAGTTGTTAAAGTATTAGATGGTAATTTCGTTATTAATTCTGTTGTTTGATGTATCTACGGTAACCAAGCAATGATAGGAGTTTTGTTGGGAAGGTGGAAAAAGCACAAAATTAGTGATGTTTCATTCATTAGTATAGTACTGTGTTACGTCCGTAAGTATTATTATTCCGGAAGTTATAAAATGTCATTTATTTTTAACTAGCGCCCCACTCCGGTTGCACTCAATTTTACACGGGGCTTTTGATCTATCTCAAAGGGCTTGACTTTTTCCAACACTTCCAACAATTATCATCATATTTTAACCAATTTACACAAAACCTTGACAAACTATATACCTAAACCTTTCTCATGAATTACTCTATCTATTGGCGAAACTCGCATCGTACTCCGTTTATCGCAAACAGACAGACAGACGTGGTGGATGATTTTGTTATATAATATGTAGTGAAATTGCATCCAACACTCCGGCAAAGCTTGTTAGTAAGGTTGTCCCATCTTTGGCACGGCTAGACTCAACCTTTCCTTACTTTACGTGACTTTGACTATGCCTTAGACTTCTTTCAATTGATTTATCATAAAATATTTAAATATTCATGTACATAGTGCGAAGCCAAAAACAAAAAAGAATAAGTATGGATGACAATAATAATTGTTCACTGCACTGTCTAAATAAAATTGACTAAATCAAGGAACTTGTCTTAGCAAAATATATACGAAAGAAATAATAACAAGATTGACGTTGCGCCACAAAAATGAAAATAAAAATATCGCGTAAGCAAATAAATATTTCTTTGTTATCGAAGTAATACACAAAGACAACAACAGTTGTATTTGGTTATTCTCACATCTTCAATTGATGTTAATCTCGAAATTCATTTAGCTGTAAGCCATCCATTTATTTACCTTGTAATTACATCACACAACAATAGGCGTAAGTAAAATTAAACACAAAGAAAGATTAGAAAACGTACCGCTAGGGGCTTTCGAGTGTTACTGATGAGATACATAACATTATTTTGCGGGCGTGTGGCGAATCACACTTGGACTCGTATTTTACAAGGCTATACGTTTAAACGTCAAGCTGAAAGGGGGTTAATGTACTCATCATTATGATTGCGGAAAAAATCAGCTGTTCTATAGAAAAGTTAGTTAACACTAGAAAAGACATCAACGCATGCGCGTGCGCACGCGTTGATGTCTTTTCTTTTTTTTATGATTACATTGATTGTAGCAAGAAGTTTGTATTATAGAGTGAACATAAGAATATGATCTGTGACAGCTGTATATGATGTTGTTACTTTTATACTCTGTTGCTGTTGATATAATAAGAGTTTTAGCGGGAACGTAGTAAGATATTAAAACTTATGTTTTTTCGATCGTTTTTTTTTTTACAACGTATAGACTTGCGTTTGACCGTCATCTCGCCTGATGTAAATCGAAGATGCGGTCTACGATGGATCACGCTTGCCTAGAAGAAACCGATTCTCTCACGACTTGAAGGGACTAAACACTAGTTATATGTACAACTAAGTATAAATATTATTAAGCTTAAATAAATATGAGGTTTAATTTTTTAATGCTTGTTCTCGATCATTTCATATTAGATTAAAAATATGAGTTTCTCAAATATAAATATAATAAATATATAAACGAACAAAAAATTCATGCATGATATTTTCGTGAAGCCGGTTCTGTTCGCGAAATATAATGGCCCAAAGACATACCGTTATCGCATTTTTATCGTGTAAATTACAAAATTTTAGAAATAATGAGACACAATCTTAATAATTAAGTGTAATTATTTATTTTCATTCGAATTGCTAATGGAATAGCAAAAAATATAATACGCGTAATTTTAAAGTTTTAGATTGAGTAATATTTCAAACATTTCTCATTCATTAGTCTCAAAGTTAATTAATTATTATTAAATTTTGACTTTCGTTTTAAATATATTTTTAAGAAATATGAAAAAGGACACATGTATCACTCTAGTTTCGTAGAAGTGTTTTGAAGTGGAGAACATAAATCGCTTAATTAAGTTATTAAGGACACCATGAAACTCAACGTAGTAGTAATATAAATAATGATATATAATTATTTATAATATATATAATAACCAGAAGATTGTATTTAGCGGTATGCTTTAGGAAACTCTTCAGCTGGAAACTGACTTGTAACATTTTGGTTACCAGTCTTCGGCTCTGCATAAACAGAGAGCTTTTGTATAAGTAGACAAATTTAATATTTTGTTTTCAATTCGCCAAAATAAACTACATCCGTGCGAATCCGGGTGGGTCACTAGTATTTGAATATTATAATCAAGTTATCAATCTCAAACCAAATTAATCCAATATTGCTTTACGATAAGTTCAAACAAGGTAGACGTATATGGGCCCTACATATACATCACAAGTTCCCCCTGGAATAAGGCAGCTTATTCAAACAACCTCGTTTTCAAACACGATACTCGGGTGTACATTATTAAATTAATTAATTACTTATGTTAAAATCTAACGTGGTTTCCTTTGAGAGTTCACATACACGGGATATAAATACTTAATTTAATTAATGGAGCTTAATTAAGTGAACTGTGACGACCGCCTGGATATTTAATAAAAAACGTTCAAATAAAATGCTTATCTGAGTGGGAATCGAAACCACGCCCTACGGCTCTTGAAGCGGATATACTACCAATGAGTTAACAGGGCAGTCAAATTATAACAGCATCCGTGTTATGCAAGAAACAAGCCATGCTAGAAACAAGGTAACTCAGATATTTTTAGGACAAATTATTCGGTCGATACTAACTTTTTAACACGTGATCGACTTATCGTGAGCAATAAAAATTTGATGAGCGATGAACTTAACTTTAAGAATACTTCTCCCTTGAGACTTTGATTCAATGAGTCCAAACATAGTATTTTTATGGTCTTACCATGTGTTATTAGAGAAATATAATTATACCAAATTCACAAGTACAAAGTTGAAAGCAGCCGCCATAATTAAATATCACCTGATTACGACTGTGACGAGAAGTCCACTTACATTCTGATTTCTAACATCTAAGTTCAGGGTCACTGTCTGAGCCTATCTTTTCACCTATAGGCTGCTATAAAAACAAACCATAAATCTGTCAGGCGACTTTCATAGATCCGTCGCCACAAATCAGCGTCGCATCGGAGTCGCTGAGCTGAGAACGTCACAGAGAATCAATTCGAGCACAAAATTAAATGTAGATAGCGATTGTTTACTACACTCATATTGATATGTTTATACCCGTCAGTGAACCTTGCGATTGAAGAACGCATGCTTCGCCTGTTCTTAAAATGTTTTTCTTCCGCTAACATAAGATTGAAAACGAACAGTTCAAAATAGTGAGAAGAGTCCTAAGCAATTATATCCTTTATTGTAATTTTTATAAAATCCTTAGTCTTATTTAAAATTAGTAGTTACTAGTATAAAAATGTGACATGTTTTTTAAAAATGGCACGGTCCCCGGAATCTGATGAATTATAAAACTACCGAGAAAAAATTAGTGAGATCTTTTTTGGGATCCTATTATCCGTCCGTCTGTCTATCACTGGGCTGTATCTTAAGAACCGCGACAGCTAGACAGTTGAAATTTTCACAAATTATGTATTTCTGTTGCCGCTATAACAACAAATACTAAAAACAAAATATTTAAGGGGGCTCCCATACAACAAACGCAATTTTTTTGCCTTTTTCTTAGGTAATGGTACGGAACCCTTCGTGCGCGAGTCCAACTCGCACTTGGGCGCTTTTTTTCTTTACTTTTCTTCATACGAGTATCGTTTTTTAGAAATAATATACTAGAATGTTTCATGATTTTCAGCATACGTCTCTGACTTATTAGGGATGATTTTTAAAAAATAGGTGTGCACCAACACTTTTATATATTATATCGGACAATTAATTTATAAAAAAATGTAGTTTTTATAAATTAAATAACTTTCCTGCCCTATTAAGGAACGATGTTCTCAGTTATACATGTATGCTGATTACTTTCAAATTTCTTTTTAGATGCTGATGCGTACTTTATTTGCTTTGTAAAGGAAAGTTTAGCTGCATTGAGAAGTTTAATAAAACTTAAATCTATATAACTAACTGAAATAATACTCTTACTTTCGATCTTCGGATTTAGTTAGCGTTTGGAAAATTATTTAAAGTCAATTTTTTTTAAATATTTCACCAAATTTTTCCCGAAAAATGTGCACTTTCTGCAAAAAGTAACATCGTGAACTTGTTATTTATTTTTTGTAATGTATAAAGCTGTATCTCTGCGCTATAAGATTTGCTACTCGGTGTCGAAACGGCGTGAATCCATCTGTTTTGTGCGAGTGAAAGTGATTGCGCTGATTAGGCGCTAGGTGCATCAGGTGCGAGAGGAAAGCCGTCAAATTTAGCCGTCACCCGTACGTCTGCTGTAGGTTACTGTGACGTGTAAATTGTCAGACAATTGGTGCTGTGTGATGGTAGCATCACCGCCGTACGCACTGCAGTAGAACGAAATTGCGTAGATTTACACACATGAATGGATATTGGATGAGTAGATATAATGCAGAACCTTTTTTACGTTGACACCAAAAATGATACAGATAAATTGTCCTTCACCCATATGTTTTTGGGTCTGCTTAGGTACCTACTCATCATTATTAGGTGATATTTTTAACCGACTTCAAAAAAGGAGGGGCTCAAACTCAATTCGACTGGTATTTTTTTAAATGTTTGTTACCTCAGAACTTTCGACTGGGTGAACCGATTTTGATGATTCTTTTTTTATTTGAAAGCTGGTGCTTCCCGTGTGGTCCAATTCTGACAATGGTACCCATGAGAAAATCACATGAAGTCGGTTTTTTTTTGTTAAAATTTTACTTGTAATAAAGTTTCGAATTCGGTAGGCAAATTTTCTTGCGATCCTATGCTGCTACTTTTAGTTAGATATTGGTAAATTTTTTGATGCCATCTAACCATATATCCTTCTATGGCTATGCACATCAGTTCTCTTTGGAGGTTGTCCATCTTTAGAACCTTGACATTTCGTTCAACTGGTCTAAAGAATAAAAACTTACATAGAGTTCACTCTAATATGAAATCAAATCTCGGGTCTGCTAACTGTGGTTTGTACTACTGTGGTAATGTGGTTGCTAGACATCACAGCCATACAATACAACGCAAAGCAACGCAACACAACACAATACGTTTAATTATTTATATACCATGACTCATTATAGTTTACGACTTTTTTTATGTTTGACAGGCTAGGTGTATGACCACATCTCACCTGATGTTAAGTGACGGTGTGGTCGAAGATGGTAAGCACACCTAGCCTGGAATGGAACTGGCTCTCAAGTGAGGATGCCGGAACACACCGTTAGATGCTTGGCGGCAGATTTTCAACTTGATGGTGGTAGCTAGCCAGCCGAGTATTATAAAGTACCCTACCACCATGCTATGGATTCCTTACGATGTTTTCCTTCACCGGCAGCTCAAGCTCATTGTTGGGGTTTGAAACCAGGCCCTTCGGCATGCGAACCGATCGCGCTAACCACTGAGCTATCATCGCTGCAATTTTTTTTAAAACGCTATTAATATTTAAAATAAGACGAAACTTGTCAACATTAAATGGTATCGCAATTGGGTTGCCGGCTCCACCGCACTGCAGAGAACGTTACAATTACAAAGCTTTCAATGGGTTTAAAGGGTCCCTTTACATGCGTTCACCTTCACTGCCCATGTTTGTACCACCACCTTTAGAATACTTATAAAATCAAAATCAAAATCAAAAGTCATTTATTCAGTTTAGGCCCTGGTAAGGCACTTATGAACGTTAAGTTACATGTTTGAATCTACCACCGGCTCGTAATTACACTTCAACTGAGAAGACTCCGGCAAGAAACTCAGCAAGGCATTTATTTGTGGATATAAATTTGGGATGCCCAGTAAGTTTTAATTTTAATCTTAATTATTGAGAGAGAGGTTTTCTCAAAACTTTGATTTCTTCATTGGACTAAGATTTTTTTTTATCGACCGTTTCGATGCCTAATTTCATTTATGATTTTAGTAATACAGACCTGTAATGCAAACTGACTGTCAAGTGAAAAATGAAAGGAGAAAGTTTCACGTGGAATGTCAGTATCGTTATTACGATCAAGGACATACGCTCATGAAAGTCATCTTACAGCTTCCCATACCATGTGTCTGCCATCCATCAGTGCCCGCAGAATTGTAAAAAGCCCTTAGTGCCCACGTAAGTGTCAGCTAACATGAGACTCTCATATATTATTTGCCAAGTACCTTTCCCTGGCCCTTTACGGTGTGTTAATAGTACCAACAATGTGTTACCTAAGTTTTCATGGAATGCTAAACTTGGGTGGAATGGTGTTTGAGTGATGTATTTGGTGCTTTATGTATGATCACTATTTTTATCCAAATTATTTTTTGTAGATGGTAAGATTGTCAAGCAGTAGAACACTACCTAACCTTGTATAAACTAGGCTTGCATTATATGTTAGGGACATTAGTAGTATAAATTAGGAAAGATTTTATCATCAGACTGTAGCGATGATAGCTCAGTGGTTAGCGCGGTCGAATCGCATGCTGAAAGGCGCAGGTTCAAACCCCAACAATGAGCTTGAGCTGCCGGTGAAGGAAAACATCGTGAGGAAACCATATCTTGGTGGTAGGGTACTTTCTAGTACTTTACAGAGACGCAAAAACTGATGATGATAATAGTGCGATAAAAAAGTAATTTACTTCTCAAAAATAATACTGCAAATCTTCTTAAGAATAATTTCAACAAGCCTGTTAAATATAGGATAGATATTTCGTTAACATTTCAATTAAATATATCGGATGAGCTTTCTAGTTTTTATATGCTCTATGATCGTCCCCGTACTTGG
The DNA here is from genome assembly GCA_950106695.1 of Biston stratarius. NCBI lineage: Eukaryota > Metazoa > Arthropoda > Insecta > Lepidoptera > Geometridae > Biston > Biston stratarius. The sequence goes on along the minus strand of OX467106.1, from coordinate 40,586,613 downwards.
TGACTTTTTAGTTTGACGAAGGCTTGAAGAGACGATCGTGTGGTTTCACTACTTTCTAAGTAAGTTAGATCTGAAAAACAGTCACTCATTGAGAAATCGAACGCTGATTGATACTCGAATGTTGCTTTCAAATGTTGAGAATGTTTACCTTTGTACAGTGATTAGGCAGATACATTTGTTAAAGTTTTAAAGCCATTAAAAAAGTGTTTTAATAAACATACACTGCGATACAGGTTCTCCTAGTGCAGGGTCCACTAGTAATATTGTAACCCCTAATACACTTCCATAGCATATAAATCTACATACAGTGATATATTCATTTGCGAAAATAAAGTAGTATGTGAAGATAGTCTGATGTATGACAAAAAGCAATTGCCATTTCCCGTCAGACGCTGTCCCACTTTCTATAGATATTCCTATCGTTTACAATGTTGGTAAGTAAATCTCGCAAATTGATATGTTGGCCCCTCGGATTTTAGCAATATCTCTTTTTACATTTACACAGATGGAATTTTTTTTATAAAAATAAACTCAATCGTTTTGGTGTATTGTACCTACTTCGATTTTCTTTTCATTCGTGATTATATTTTATTCATAGAAACAGGGGCAAATATACAAACTATTATCCTGACTAAATTCTAAATAAGTTCGCGTTTAACCACAGCCTGCCTTAAGATGTTGTCGATGCGTTCCTAGCCCAGAGAGAAGTGAATAGACGTTCTTTTTAAAACGCTTCATGTTATATTGTTCATGTCATCACTTAACATCAGGTGAGTTGGTGGTCAAAAGCAAGGCTAATTATTATTTTAAAAAAATAAACATCGCGGGAAGGCCCTTACAGGGAGGGCATTCCACAGCATACAAGGGCGCGGAAGAAATTAGCGCCAAAACAGAACGGTACAGGATCTGCAGAATTGCAAAACGAGGATGAGGATGCGCGACAGTGGAATTTCGACGCAGGAATTCGGTCAAAAAGCTCATTAGAGCATTCTTCAAAGAACCCATGTCTCTACGGAAGCTATGTGAACCCACCTTGGGTCGTCAATAATTTCATAAATTACAGGGCAATTGAAACTTACCATCAAATGTCTCGAAGTAATGAGCGCCAATGCAGCGATGGTTTTGTTTTGTAACTCAAAGTTCTAGATACCGCAATAGTCATGGCCAAGCATAAATTTTTACCATCAAGATACTTTGTATCATTACATTTATATTAAAAAAACATACAATATCATCGTTGCAGTTAGTTCACACCTACACCTTAATAGTAGGTACATACTTTATACATCCAATCACACGTAACACGGGATCTGTGACAAGAACTTGACAAGGACATCTGCTCGGTATTGTCACAGAATACTTAGATATAGTAAAACAATTTGGAAGACGATAGAAATTAATATCACACCAACATCCAACAGTGTCATCAACGTGCTCCATCTTCGGCCACGCATTTGCTTTCCATCAACGTGAAATATCTCAGCTTTTTCATTAAAAAATATCGTGAGACAGCGCCATCTAGCGATATTGAGACTAACCATCGAATGTATCAAAGTAATGAGCAGCGATTGACTTTGTTTTCGTTACCTGAAGTTCTGTGTGTCGCTGCAATGGTCATGAACATGCGTTATCTATTACCATCAGAAAAATGTCTCGTTAGTCTCATTACTTTTACATAAAATAAAAAGAAAAAAGAAAGGTGGAAACAGAAATAATTTCCAATGTTCATATACAAAGAATTTAAAGAAAAAATAAAGAAAAAAAGTGCTGAATTACGTCCATGAAGTGTGAACAAGTGAAGTAATGTCTTTTTGTATTCTTTTAAAACTATGTAGAAGCTTCTAATAAAGCGACCGCTATTTTTCTAGGGCATGGATTGAACTTGACATTAACAAATATTTTTTACAGACTGTGGTCTTTTTAATTTAATATAAGATCAAATACTTTAAAATTTATAAAATACTCGATACGGGGAAAATGCACAAAGCGCTATGCCAAAAACAAAAAAAGAAAAGGCACGAAAATTTTCCCACAAAATTGCCTCCAGCAAAAGTTCCCGCTCTGTTATTTCTCTCGAAGCCACCACTGTGGCCGCCATTGCTATCGGAATATTCCAGAATAGGTTATCAATCTATTTGATTGAATGCGATCCGAGCTTCCATGCGGGAATATCGGATATTTGGTGCGGCTATAAAATAATTCCCGCAATTGTGCGTGGGTTTACGATGGTTCATTGGAACGATTTATTCGCTTGCTCATTACTTAGCTACTCGTATTTACCTATTAAATCCATAATCATATTTACCTTCTTTAATACACTACGTACCAACCTACCTACTTAAAATGCTTTGCTTGCTCCGGATTCAAAAGAGACACAGAACTACTTTGCAACCTATTACAACAAATACAGTAAACAAATGGTATAATCTACTTAGAAACTGACGTGTTTTAGACACGTTTTTGTTTTAATAATATGGGATTTGATTAAAGTCTGATACTACGACTATAGATTCGGTTACTTCTGGTGGCAATTTTCAAAGAGCCAAGACAGAGAAAGCTGCTTACCTGTAGTGTCATCCGACGTGGACGAAACTGTTGTCAGAGTAACCGACTTTAAAAAAGTGAGTAATTCGGTAAAATATGTCACAATAACGCCAGATATCAGGATTAAATACAGAGTAAAAGCTATTTAATAATGAATACAACTAGCTTGTTTTGGATTACTGTTCCGCATAACATATCAATTATATTATATGCACCACAATTGTAACATTATGTTTATATTTTTTTTTTTTTTATCGATTGTTTTTTTCTTGTTTTTTTTTTCTCTTTCAATCATACTACGTTTATGCATTGTGCCAGTTCTCAAGTTTTCTTGTAAATTCAGTTTCAGATAAAAGTAAAAAAAAAGTACGCAAACATTTTTCTTCATTTTTGACATCGCACTTTGTGCATTCTGCCCGTGTCAAGATAAATGGTTATTCATAAAAATATGTATTTATTATAGACAATATGAAAATATTAAGTATACAAACTACATATAAATATTTAAAATTTAATTTATAACTAGTTGTACATATACAAAATAAGTTGGAAATTTTACAAATATTATGCATAATATATACTCGTACATACATATAAGAGTTGTAAATAGTGATATGGTATTTATCATAAAAAATCTCTAAAATTCGATGCTGGCTTCTTAATTTTACTTTTTAGGTATATCAGTTTAGAAAGAAGGTCAAATATCACAAAGCAAAGTAATCTGCTGCCAATGGGTCGCTGGTTTTATTTTATTACATGCAATTTGAATGTACATATTATTTACGCTTTTATTGCCACATAAACAAGCTTTTGCTCATTAAAACTAGGTAACTGCAGTTCTTAAATTATAATATGTATATATGCTTACTTACATTCATTTTATTTTACTGTCCTGTTAGCTCATTTGCTATTTAGAAGCGATTTGCATTATCTCTGCTTTAAGAGCTGTATAGCATGGGTTCGATTTCCACCCAGGACAAGCATTAATGTGACATTGAGTGTTTGTTTTGTGTCTGGGTGCTATGTATGTATATAAAGTTTATGTAGTAATCTCTCAGTAATCTGGTTCCCAAAAAAAAAAAAAAAACAAAAGTCATTTATTCAGTTTAGGCCCTGGTAAGGCACTTATGAACGTTAAGTTACATGTTTGAATCTACCACCGGCTCGTAATTACCCTTCAACTGAGAAGACTCCGGCAAGAAACTCAGCAAGGCATTTTTTTGTGGATCTTTCTTTTCATATTAGGTTACAATTTACAGTTACAAATATTAATACATACATGATGCTTACTACAATTGTCACTTAGCCAGGGGGATGCAAGTGCAGAGAGAAGCTACAACAACAATATATTCCTGTCTTGCACGTAATGAGCCACCTTATAGTAGGCTTTGTCAATAAAGCACAAGCATTGTATAATTTGGGGTTAGTAAGGCTGTGTCAATTGTTCTACGATATTCATTACGCTTAAATACTATTAGTCCGTTGCTTTTGGCCATAAATTAGAAAAAGAGTTTTAAAAAAAATGTGTATTTTTAACTATCTGTTCTTAACTATTTTATTCACAGCCTGTTTTCTTCTTGTTCTTGAATTCTGTCCATTTTAGTTTATCTAGACTTTTCTGGACTAGAACGCTTTTAACGATAAGGCGTACAAACCGATAACCGATAACTATAAACCTAGGTTTTTTTTAAATGTATATTTTACCCAGCCTTTATCCTACTGGAATAGCGAGGTAAATTAAATAAAATGATATGTGCTCTGACACACTTATTTCAGACCACGCTGTGCCAGCTCAACTAGAGTTTAGTAGTATATACGAACCCGTTCAGCCTAGTTGAAACTAATTAGTTCTATCAGGCTTAGGATGGACAAAGTTGGCCTAGCCTTAACTAGTTTATTCTATCGCCTATATGAAGAAACTAGATTATCCTAAAATCGAATAGTGGAATGAAAAGTATAGCTGGTAAGATACACTCTTTCGTGTGAACTATAAAGAACCTATATATATATATCAATCTATATCTATATGTATCAATCATACGATGCCTATTTTCTTGTTATACAATGTTTCATGTAAACAAAGCGCTGTTAGCTTGTTGTACATTAGACTGCGTATGCATGGCCCGTAATCAGACGGCAACGCGACCTAATTATACGGGATTAATTAGCAGGGAAGCCGCAAACCGCTGGATTTTCCCGTTGCAACCGCCGCCGCAAGACGAGCTGTATTCGTATATTACTATTTACATTATATAACAATCACACTTTTTGCAAAGTAAGTAAAAAATCTATAATTAGAACATCTTCCCGATAAATAGGCGACACAAGTGGGAACAGTATACGCGCGTGCCGGCAGAGCTAGCATGTAATGCGAATATTTATTCATAATTAAAAAAAATGCAAATAGGTAAGTCAAATGTAAAATTTATTTTTAAAGGTCATTGTTTTCTGTTGTAGGTACATATGTTATAATTTAATAGGTTAGTGACTTTTTAATGAAAAGGTATTAAAAAGTCACAGAAGTTTATGTGAGTCCTGACTTGATGTTAGCGAAGCTACGAACAAAAAAGTACGATCGAAGATTTGTTTGTAGGTGCGATGTCGACATCCCTACACGCGCCTTGTGCTAAAACTGCGTGAATCAACGCTAGTAAGGAAGATGTTCTACTTACTCAGGGTCGCGCACGCGATGTACTTTGGTTTTTGTTATACTTATGCGGAATTACAATTAATTATATCAGCGTCCGAGTATGTTTTTGGCCGGTGACTTTCTTCATGGAGACAAAACCGAGTACAACCCTTGCGAGGCCTCGTCTTGCCATGTTTTCATGAAGCTTGTGAGAGTGATCGCGGATCGGTAAAGGACAGCGTAGAGGTGATATCCGCTGAGCTTCGAGTGTACAACCAAAAATTTATCTGAGTCGCTGAGCAAGGGCTCCAGAGCGCACCGGCCGCTAGCAACATATAAATAATAACAAAAAAATATCTTTACATTTACATAAACACCTCTATTTACAAATTGTAAATAGTAATTATTATATTTCATTTTGTAAATATAATAAGAGTTGCCGTGGTTGCCGTAAGAGTCGGCTAAGGGATGTAATCCGGAAGATGGGCAGCAGCGTCTTCCTTGAACAATCACACTTAACTGCGCTCGCCAACCCACCTGCCAAGCGTGGCGAGTATTGGCAAAACCCCCCCAGGAGGAGGCCATGTCCAGCAGTGGACGTTCTATGGCTGATGATGTGAAATATAATAATTTTCATTTTTGTTTTACTTATCCGCATACTCATGTTTAATAGGCAACGTAAACTATAGTCGGTTCCGATAAAATTAAACATGAGTAACGTTTAATTTTATCGGAAACATCCCGCATAAGTAAATCAAAAATGTGTCAAAACCATGTCAGTTTCCATAGTGAAATAATAATTTCCACTTTACCTTAGCAAATAATATTACGTTTCATAAAAACCAACAAAATATTTTTTGATACTTAATACATATGCCTATAAATTTTGTTCCTCCTAACTGACCATATTTACTTACTGGGACGCCCATCCACACGTTTAATTTTAATTAATTTCAGTTCTTTAACAATTTAAATGAAAGTGTTAAGCGTTAATTTATTTGCGTGGTTTAACAAAGCAATTAACTTAATTACAGTTCAGCTTTACCTTTAAATTTCAGTTGTAACAGATGTCTCGCGTTTGTTTAAGCTAAGAACTTAAAATAACATTGACGATGTAATAAAAATATACTTAACCACAAAGTTGGTTCACTAACTCCTATTTAACAAAATTATAGAAAAATACCTAAAAAAATACCCCTACACTACACATACAAATATAACACACTCCGGTTTTTTAATTCACTTGAATTTGTTTCTTTATCCCCGGTTGACCACAGCTCACCTGATGGTGAGTGACGGTGTTTTTTACAGTTAAAAGTAACGAAACGAACGAGACGATCTCCTGATGGTAAGAGATAACGCCTGTCCATGACCATTGCAGCGATACACAGAACTTTGAGTAGTAAAACAAAATCCAGGGCATCGCTGCTTCAGCGTTCATTATTTTGAAACTTTTGATGGTTAGTCTCTACAGCCCAGTAATTCGTCGTAGTGTCGTCGAAGATGGTGAGCTGTAGTTAAACGCCTAGCCTAATAACAAAAAAAAACTGTACTTTAACGTGTATTTAAATGTTTTTTTGTGATGTAATTGATTGGAATCATTTGAACTGATAACGTAGATCATGTTGTACGATTCTTTTAAAACCACTTTATCTTATTTATTTATTTAATCTTTATTGCAAACTTACTAGTTTATGTACATAAGGAGGACTAAACGCTACAGCATTTTCTACCAGCCATCCTCAGAGTATATGAGGGGTGGTTGAGCAGCGAGCACAAAAAAAAAAATACTAAGACAAATATATACATACAATAGCAACCTGCCCCGACTTCGCACGTGCGGCGTAGAGATACTAATGTGGTGTTTATGCATGTATTATACATATAAACCTTCCTCTTGAATCACTCTGTCTATTGATGGAAGCCGTATTAAAATCCGTTGCGTAGTTTAAAAGACCTAAGCGTGCAGACGGCGGGAAGCGACTTTGTTTTATATGTTCTATGTAGAGACACAGTAAACAAATAAATATGACAATACTAAATAATAAGTATATTCAAATAAAATTATCATCAAATTAAATTTACAAAATTAGATTTAAATATCCAGTCACATGTAATCAATACGAGTCATATAATTAATAAATGTCAATAAATATAATTAAACACTAAGTCCACATAAAAGTATTAATACATATATATACGTGGTATATATTTATTCTTATCTTACCATAAAATACCATTAGTATAGGTAGGGTACTCGTATACCAACAGCGCGCGTTACGTGCATTCCCTTTTTTACCAATCAATAGAATACTAGTTTGACGCTGAAACCCTATTTACATTAATATAAACCGAGATAGCCAGTTCTAATTAATTATTTATACCACAGTCCACCGCTATAAATAAGCTTCGGTAATCTTCAATAAAATCGAAGCCTTGAAAGGCATTCGGGGAACGGCTAACTGGGTCGCCAATAATTTACCATCGTTAGCTTCGGCGACAAAATTCTAAACTACCAGACCTAAGGGAAAAGCGCGGGAATGAAGACTAATGCTTCGAGTAATCAACACCAATAATACTGCTCAATTAAAAAACCTAATTTCATTTACTTCATAATTAAATTTTTGGCAATTTTAAGCTGAGAAAATTTTAGATACTCGTATATGACAAAAAATATTGCATGTAGTTTTTTATACGGCAAGATATTATATATTTTGTAGCGATGATAGCTCGGGTCGGTTCACATGCCGAAGAATTGGATTCAAAACCCAACAATGAGTTTGAGCTGCCGGTGAAGGAAAACGTGAGGAAACCATTGCAGCGTGCATTGCACCCTCAAGTTGAAAATCAGGCGAAATTTTTTATAGGGTTTTTTTAAAAATAAATAAGCTTGAATTTAGATATATATGTTTTGTAATAAGATATAAGGTTAGGTAAGGTATATGGAACCTTTGTGCATTATTCATTTTTCCATTGTTTTTAAATACAAATTCCCAAAATGTAAACTCCAGCCAATGACAATGACAACCCGGATGAAAAATAATGGGAAACCTCTTGAACTCAAGTTTGTTATGAAATTGGATACCTCTTCCATAGCCGACCTTAAAAGCATATTTGCAAAATAGCTGTATTTCCTGTTCAGAATAAAATATGTAAAAGGTGCAAATTGAGGAAAACCGCAAAGCTTTTTGTTTGTTTGTACGAGGTTTTGAGTGTTTATTTATATAAAAGGCATCATATCGGAGGTTGAAAAAATATATCTATGATATAGACAAATAGATTAGATTTTGTTCAATTTAAACAATGATTACTTAAAGACGCGATTTACACCTTCAATATCATCATTTAAAATAATCATTTGAAGCGATGATAGCTCATTGGTTAGCGCGGTCGGTTCGCATGCCGAAGGGCGTGAGTTCAAACCCCACGAAACAATGAGCTTGAGCTGCCGGTGAAGGAAAACATCGTGAGGAAACCATAGCGTGGTGGTGGGGTACTTTCTAGTACTCGACTGGCTAGCTACCACCTTCAAATTGAAAATCTACCGCCAAGCATCTAACGATGTGTCCCGGCAGCTACACTTGAGAACCAGTTCCATTCCAGGCTAGGTGTGTTTACCATCTTCGACCACATCGTCACTTAACATCACGTGAGTTGTGGTCAAACACCTAGCCTATCAGGCATTAAAAAAAGACTGACCGGAACAACTTGCTTTTGGAAAACGTGAACCAGTATAAGTAAAACAAAAATATTTGTGTGCGGTGGAAACATCGCGTTGCAATGATGGAAATACGAACATAACCTAGGACTTGTGACCCGGGTGTATGTTTAAAGAGCCTTTTTATACGTATTAAAGCTTACCTCACTGCCATCTCTATCCAACAAATTTGATATGATTTTACCTTAGAGGAGTATAATTTATCAAAGGATCTTACCAACACTGCTCTGGATACTCTTTCCAGATTTTAATTTATAGATGTTCTTGGCAGGCCGAAGTCTTTTAGTAGATAAATTACCTTACTCTTTTGAGTAGATTAGCAACGAGACAGGCAGCAACTCAATACAGATTTATTCTCGACTGTGGAACAGGGAATATGGATTGAATATCAAATTCAAAAATTTATTGACTACAACTAAAAATAGACATAACTGATCTTAATTTTAAGGACCTGAGGTGATTCAATATTTATTTTATCTGTGGATGATTATAATGAAGATGGTGGATCCATCTTCATTATAATCATCGTTCTCGTTAAAACTAACAAGCCAAATGAAAACGCCATAAAACCAATTAAAACACAACTATTTTAATTAGCAAACTATCTTGCAAAACATAAGCTAATATAATATATTTTTTTATGTTTCTCCTATCGCTTTGTTACAGATTGTTAATTTAGGACCACGCTTTCTTCTCACAGAGAAAGGCGGTGTCGTATTAAATTTTTTTGAAACTTATTGTTCTTGCTCGCGTTCTATTACGAGTTAATGCGTAATTACGCTAGATACCTTATCTTCGGCGTCGAGTTACGGGTGACGTTTTATTTTCATAAAGTATTAAATCACACTTTACGTAATCACACACGCTAAATGCGATCTTTCGATTGCGAAAATTCGAACTCTGAAAATCATACGAGTGCAAGTACAGTAGTAGTAGTGTAGTATAAGTAGTAGTGTACCTAGGCAAGTGGTTACTGCAGCGAGAAGCGGATATAAATATATGTGGTTATTTTATTTAGTTATTTTTATTTGTGTAGCGATGATAGCTCAGCGGTTAATGCGGTCGGTTCGCATGCCGAAGGGCGTGGATTAAAACCCCAACAATGAGCTTGAGCTGCCGGTGAAGGAAAATATCGTGAAGAAACCATAGCGTGGTGGTAGAGTACTTTCTAGTACTCGGCTGGCTAGCTACCACCCTCAAGTTGAAAATCTGCCGCCAAGCATCTAACGGTGTGTTCCGGCAGCCTTACTTGAGAGCCAGTTCCATTCTGAGCTAGGTGTGCTTAATATCAATAATATCTTAATATCCTTAACAAAACTAAAATCCGACATTAACTGAAAATATTTTTTTTATGGCTGACAAGCTAGGTGTTTGACCACAACTCACCTGATGTTAAGTGACGGTGTGGTCGAAGATGGTAAAGCACACCTAGTCTGGAATGGAACACTTAGGATAGACTCAAGATGTATGACGTCTATTTGTACTTAAATTCTTTCCGTCATAAGGTTGCCTAGAAAAGATTGCATTTAGCAATAAAGCCGATAATTGTTATAGTTTTTAAGTTTATTTTCCCCTATTATTCTAGATACAAAGTATTTCGTGTGAACATAATACGCTATTCACAACAGGATTTAACATCCCACTGCTGGGCAAACGGCTATCATCGAAAGCTGATTGCGTCATTGTCTACCACGTTGATCCAGTACAAATTGGCGGATTCAGTTCCTACATCAAAATATTGACAGCCCTGTTGGCTCATTGGGAGTATGCCTGCCTGAACTGTAGGGCGTGGGTGCGATTCCCGCCAAGGAAAAATGTTTGTTTGGTATATACAAATGTTTGTTCTGTGTCTAAGTGTTCTGTATGTATTATAAGTATGTATTTACAAAAAAAAAGTATTTACGTATTCTATCAGTTATCTGTCTTCCATCACACAAGCTCTGCTTAGTTTGGGGTCAGATGGCGCTGTGTGTAATGTGTCCTACAATTTTTATTTATTTTATTTTATTTCTACTGGTATATACGGGAACCCTGAAACGTGTACAATATCGACCTGTAAAAATCTACCAGCCGACCAGAATTTCGAAATACGTAACGACATTCGGGCGTCAGATCACGTGGCAGAAAAGTTTCACCCCTTGGGGTATAAACGAGTCGTAATTCGACAGGAAGTTCACCAGTTCTCTTTACCCGATAACGAAGAAGGTACAAAATCAACTGAATATTAAAGTTATACCACCTGCGTATTTCTCACAAAAACCCCGTGCCTGTGATGAAACTGCTGATGAACTGGCCTGGCCACTTTTAACTAAGTAAACTAATTATCTGACGTTATCTCAAGAGATCGTATCTTTGGCCTCGAGGCAACAATGTAGCGCTTTTCGTCGAGTCCGATGCAAAACATTGCACATGCGAAAGCTGCAGAGCGATAAATAAATTTTTACGCTGTGTTGCGTACACACTGTCCCGAAACGCAGACATGTACGCTTCTTGATGCGGTTTTTAGATCATTTTATTGAGCTCAGAACAAGATTTTTTTAAATAATAAAATTACAAATGATAATTACAAACTCTCAATGAGAAAGCCGGCACCCAGCACAGTTTAGAAAAAGGACTGACCCATATACAGAATGAAAAACGATCGCTGGTTCGAATACCTACTTTTGACTTGTCTTTTTTTAAGGTTGACAAGCTAGGTGTTTGACCACAGCTCACCTGATGCTAAGCGATGGTGTGGTCACATATGGTAAAGCATACCTCGCCTGGAATGGAACTGGCTCTCAAGTGAGGCTGCCGGAACACAGTTAGGTCAGGTGCTTGACGGCAGACTATCAACTTGAGGTTGGTAGCTAGCTACAGAGTTGTAGAAAATACCCTACCACCATGCTATGGTTTCCTCAAGATGTTTTCCTTTACCGGCAACTTTAGCTTATTGTTGGGATTTGAAACCACGCCCTTCGGCGTGTGAACCGACCGCGCTAACCACTGAACTATCTATCTTCAATCTGGTCATGATATGTTCCTACAATGATACTTACCGAGGTACCCGATACAGATTCACTATATACTTTTTGAAATCGTTTTGCTAGCCACCCTAATGATTATTAAAAAATTCAGATTGATAATTTCAGTCTGGCAGTGTTTTTTTTTTTCATATTGTTTTATTGTTGTGTCTCTTTTCCAATGTTTAAATTGTATTTTTTTAATAAAATGTCGTATTACCTACCTACACGAGTGTGTGAAAGTAATACTCGTATAATGTGGCGATATAATAATATGTATTTTTGTATTGCTTCCGAAAACTCCTTCAAAGCTTTTATTAAAATTCATATTCCTGCATGTTTGGGCTTGCCCTTGACTTATATTGTATTACTTTGTCTGTGATTCAGACTAATTTCACTTGATTTATCGTCAAATACTTGAAAGTATTTAAATGTTTGATGCTAGCAAAATGGACAAAGTGCTATACCAAAAACAAAGAATATAAAAAAAACAATTACTACGCCTATTATACTAATATGTACTTACCTAAGGTAGATGTTATTTACTTTTACTATCGAAATACTTGATTAGATTTTCTCGCATATCATACAGGAAAGAGGAAGCGAATACTGAGAGGAAGTTTTTACGGCAGATAGTATCTAGAAACGCGAATAAGCACGATCAATCTAGTTGTTTCCGCTCAGATTGCTTGATTAGATTGCTAACGGCACAGTCGTTATTTTGTTTGATGTTTTAATAAAAGTAGTGAAAATGAAAGGGAGGGGTAATTTGTAGAAGACAATGAAGTTCGAAGTAGGTATATAAGTACGAGTATGTCAAGTGCTCTTGCTTTTTTTTCCTCTTTCTTCTTGGCATCGCACTCTGTGCATTCTGCCAGTTTCAATGTTTCTATATTTTGTAAGTAGTCTTCATTTTTCAGCTTTATCATCTATAGTTACAGTCAAAGTCTAGTCTTGATCAAGTCCAGTCGGTCCCAGTCAAATCAAGTCATGCCTTAGTAAAGTAGTGGCGACTTTACTAAAAGCTTCTAGATGGAGTTTTGGAAGCAACACGAAAAGTCATGTTTAACCACATTATATCATTCTCCCACACTCGCGCTTGTAATTCGGCACTTTATGAATAAAACACCACTATTTTTATGCATAAAAACTCGAAAAAACACTAGTTTTAGAAAAAAATACAATGTGGCGACACGACGTTCACCATGTTCCCGCCAAAACTGCTCTTGCTTTGAACTCTATGGACTAAAAGGACAGAAAAAATCTGTACTTTTTTTGTTTTTGGCTTCGCACTTCGTGCATTTGCCAGTGACAATTAACTAAATATTTTCGAGTATTTTTAGATAAATTAAGTTACAGATAAGTCACACAAAGCCAGTCAATATCATATCCTAGTAAGGTATTGGTGACTTTACTACATAAAATTTGGCAGAACTTTGGACTACTTGTTTTACCACATTATATCACTTACCCATAGTAACACACGTAATACGGCGCTTTGTTTTTTTTTTTTTGTTTAACAAGCTAAGTTTTTGACCACAGCTCATCTGATGGTAAGTAACGGTGTGGTCGAAGTTAGTAAAGCACACTTAGTCTGGAATGTACTATGTAATCTACGTATTTGAAAAAATCCAAAGAAAGGGCTTAGTTATGAGTTTCAACTCTCGCTAATTGTAATTACAAAAGCGGGAAAGACGATCAAACAAGGACAAGCGAATCAACAGACCCGTCGATATCCGTTGTATCAGGGAAAAGGAAATGGATCCGAATCCAATCCGAAACCAATTAGTCGGACGAATTGGTAGGTTTGTTCTGTAAATGAAAAAATCACCTACTTAGATGTTTTACTTATAGAGTTAAATAAATGTAGTAGATACACATTTTTTTACCATATGACTGTATTCATTTACCTCGGAGGTTTTTTAAGTTTTTATTGGTATCTAAAAGTTATGAGATGAACGCGACGCTCTCCTCATGGTAGGAGATAACGCATGTCCATGACCATTGCAGGGATACACAGAACTTTGAGTGGAAACCAAAGTCCAGGGCATCGCTGCTTTGGCTATCATTACTTTGAGGCGTTGGATGGTAATCTCAACAGCCCAGTATTTTCGATAGCTGCAAACTAGAACAAAGTAATGTTTACACACTACTGCTTGGCGGCAGAATATCTGGTACTGTAGTAGTACCTAGACGACTTCCTGCTAAAGAGATTTATCGCCAAGTAAACCAAGCAAGTAAAGTTATGACCGTTGCTGTTTGTTGTTGGAAAGATATAACACCTGCCCAATGCCCGTAATCATAGCTTATCGATAACATCAGTTACAAGTCAATTAAATAATAAAAAGTAAATTAAATTACAGTAACAAAACAAAAGCGATACATACTTGGAATTTTAAGTAACAAATCAAAGTCTAGTTGCTTTGGTGGCGGTCGTTACTTTGATCTTGTTTTTTACGTTTGTTTTATATATTTTTAATAGCTGTGGCCCTCAAACTCATTTTTCCTATGGATTAATCCAGCTATCTGTATTCCAAATTTAATTCACATCAGTGAAGCCCTAACAGCGTGAAGAAATAACTAACATACAAATGCACATACATATAAACAGATGTATAATAGTAGTGTGTGTGTAATTACTAAATATATCTTCAATTATTATTCGATTAGTTAAGCAACTGGTTCCCATAGTAACCTTTGCTTAGCTTAAAGCTAGATGGCATTGTAAAAAATGTTCTTCAAAATATATTTAATTGCCCATTAGTATTACAAAGATTAGTGACCACTCAATCAGAGCCAGACATAAATTACTTTTTTTAATTGGATTTCTATCTTCGTCTCATTTATCCACATGATATATCGGTCATCGATTTATTTCTTTCTTCTAACCGGAAAAGTGGGGAATATTTCAAACGATATGTGCCCATATTTCATCAACTGCCAACTAAAATATCTGACGGTTAGAACCGTGCAATTTCAATTTGGTTAGAGATAAACCTACAGCCGAATTGGTAATGATTGTTTTTTTTTTTTTGTATCGCGTTTTGTATTAGTTTTATATATGGTTTACCCAAGTATTATCATGTATCCCATATTCGCCTATACCTATTCGCCTTTGTCGGAATGCGCATTACTTGGTGGTAGATTTCCTTAGCAGGAGGTCGTCTAGGTAGGTACCACCGCAGCACCAGATATTCTGCCGCCAAGCAGTAGTGTGTAAACATTACTGTGTTCCGGTTTGAAGGGTACTGCAGCTAGCGAAATTACAGGGCTATTGAGACTAACCATCTAGTCTCAAAGTAATGAGCGCCAAGGCAGCGATGCCCTGGACTTTGTTTTACTACTCAAAGTTCTGTGTATCGCTGCAATAGTCATGGACAGGCGTTATCTCTTAACATCAGGAGAGCGTCTCGTTCGTCTCACTACTGTTACATAAAAAAAAAAAAAAAAAAAAAAACACTCATCATACTAATATAATAAAGGCGAAAGTTTGTGAGTGTCTTTATATGTTTGTTACTTCTTCACGCTCAAACGGCTGAACCAATTTCTATGATATTTTAATTCTATTTTGCTAATTTATATTTTACTTTTTGGCACTCTTTTCGTTTCTTACCTCTTAGGTCTAAAGATAATCTGACCCTAAAATCAATTTTTCGTATTTTCATGTATGATTTAACCTAAAAAGTTTAAAAAACTAAGCGCTACGGTGGAACACACGTAAATGCTTATATCTATATCTTTAAACGAGCAATTCTTGTATATATATATATGTATATATATAATCTGGTTCTCGGAAACGGCTCCAACGATTTTCATGAAATTTTGTATCCAGGGTGTTCCGGGGGCGAAAAATCGATCTAGCTAGGTTTCATTTTTAGAAAACGTCGTTTTATCCGTGTTTTCAGCCGAGCAAAGCTCGGTCATCCAGGTACTAGACATATAATGCTAAAAACATAACCTTTCCTTTTGGCTTGGCCGTAGTTATGCAAAAATTAAGTACCTAAAATAACTTAGTAACAGTCATAGTCTTTTTAATATTTGTATGTGTGATAGGCTTGGTGTTTGAATACAGCTCACTAGATGTTAAGTGACAGTGTAGTCGAAGAGCTGGGCGTCCTCTCTCAGCGTCCAGCCTCGGAAAAGAGGGACGCCTGAAATCCGATTCCCTACAGACTGACAGCCAAAACTTAACTGAATACTTAACAAGTTGGAATTATACAAGACTAGCTGCGCCCCGCGGTTTTACCCGCGTGGTGATGGATGATGATGAAAAGTATCCTATGTTTTATTCCAGGGCCTAAAGAATGTACACGCAAAATTTCATCTAGATCCGTTTAGCCGTTCTGGCGTGATTGAGTAACAAACATCCATCCACCCATCCATCCATCCATCCATCCATCCGTCCAAAATTTTCACATTTATAATATTAGTAGAATAAGATGCATGTTTATACCGGAGTGTAAAGTAAAATTTTTCTCATTTCTAATAACACTGTTAGACGCGATACAGTTGTGCAAAAATGTTTGGGAGCAATGAAAGTGAGACGGATTTGCCGGATGAATATTCACTTATAATACCACAAGAGCTTCAAAATTATCGGGTATTTCCCGATAGGTTCGTTGCAAACAAATGAAGGAGTCAAGTTTTTCAGGTTAAAAAATCACGAGCGCGAAGCGCGAGTGATTTTTCCTGAAAAACTTGACGACTTTATTTGTTTGCAGGGAACCTTGAGGGAAATGCCAGATAATTTTGAAGCTCGTGTGGTATTCGGGGGATTATTTTTCCGTCCCAAATGTCGGCCAATAGAATTGCACCATGAGATGAAATGAACAGTTAACAAATAAGAATTTTTCCGACCCAAATATCGACCAATAGAATTGCACCATTCGACGTCACGTGGTACAACCTACATGGTATTATACTGATAATTTTTTGACAGAAAAATTATCAGTATAATACCATGTAGGTTGTACCACGTGACGTCGAATGGTGCAATTCTATTGGTCGATATTTGGGTCGGAAAAATAATCATCAGTATTCACGCGTACTCTGTTACTAGTATAATATCCTTGTTATATACATTGTTTTTTATGAATGTTGTGAAGATTCCAGGTTTAAGAAAATTACGTCTATGATGACATGATGTGATGTGTGTATGTGTACACACATAAACAATTACACATATCACATTGTGTATGTATGTTTGGTATACAATAAAATTATATTATATTCTATTCTAGAGATTAGTTTTGGGAATTCGTGGAATAGAAATATATAGCCGGAGTTTTGGCCGGAACGCGGATAGGTCGTGTCGTCTTTTTATATTATATTTTAATCTTGTGTTTTTTTAAATTTATGTTAAAATAATGGTGTTTTATTCATGATGCGTCGAACATGGGTAAGTGTAGGAAAACGATATAATGTGGTGAAACGTGACTTTTCTTGTTGCTTCTAAAACTCCGTCGAATCTCGTAGTAAAATCCTTTCCCTAGCGGCTTGACTAATTTATGTGACTTAAACTGATTTCACTTGCTTTATCTTAATATACTTATTACTATCCAAATACTTAACACTACCAAAAGCACAAAGAATGAACAAACATCTATGTATATAATATTCGTTACACATATAAATGTTACAGCTGATGAAGCAAAGATATAATTATCAAATGAGCTAACAAGGTATTCAAAAGAAGAGACAGAATGGATTGTAGATAAATCATACTAATATTATAAAGGCGAAAGTTTGTGAGTGTGTTTATATGTTTTTTTTCTTCTTCTCGCTCAAACGGTCGGACCAATTTTGATGAAATTTGGTATGGAGGAAGCTGACACCCTGGATTAACACATAGGCTAGTTTTTATCCCGAAAAATGTAGCGGGTAACACCGTGGGGCGCAGCTAGTCTACTCTATAATATTCTCTTGAATCCCTCCTGCCGTATCGATATATGAGAGTTTTCGTTACGCGTCAGTATGCTAGTTCAAGACATCAACATAGATTTTTTCACGTAATGTCCACCGAATATGATTAAAACTATCGTTATCTAGCTTTATATCCGGTAAATTAATGATCGAGGATGTCACAGACAAAAGTGACACACCAGCAGCATTAGTCTTTAATCAATCAAGCCCTTGAATCTTAAAAAATCTTCCCCTTCGATGTTCAATCATGTTCGACGTCAAAGAAAATAACGTCGTAGAGAAGGGATCGTGGAAAATCAGGTTGCCGCCACACACGCGTTATATTATTATTCCAAAATTTTGTGTTCGTTCGTTTAAAATAGTGGTATTTTAAACATAAAGAGTTGAATTATGGGTAAGTGATAGTATAGGTAACACCGTAGATAATTAAACAATTTTAATTTTATTATGGAAAATGACGTGGTCTTGACTCATTTTTCATTTATTTATGCGGGATTACTTACGTTTAATTTTATCAGAAACTCCGACTATAGTTTCAGCCGCATCCGGTGGCCTTCATCATGAGGACAAAGCTGAGACAACGCGCGCGCGGATGTGTCCGAAACTATAGTCGGAATTTCCGATAAAAATAAACATGAGTAATCCCGCAAAAATAATTTTTTTTTTTTACTTTTAATTAAACTTCAATGTGCGACAACCTACTATCCCCTCTGAGCTCTTCCAACGCAATTAAGAGACACAACGAGACATCGTCTTATCTTGTTCGGAATAGGGGCGATAAGTTATCTTGTCACCCTGACATCTCGTTTGGGGTGTAAGTATTATGCATTTCCCCATGAAGCGTATCGCAATGTCAAGCTAACGGAATGATCGTTGTAGGTACGTAACTTACCGATTGGATTCATCTCAGTGTACTTCCATGCGAAACTTCTGCTACTTCTGTGGAATTGACGCTTAAGAGCTCTGCCTCATTAAGACGCCATGGCGACATCGCCAGCGGCGCAAGCCTGGCTACTTCTGGCATCCGAAGGTTGCCAAGTCGAGTGGCCATGGCGTCTTGACAGTCGGTTCGTTTACGTCGTCAGGAATGGATGTAGAAGAAATCGTACTTCTTTTTTATCTAAGTCGCAGAAAAATAGGGGTAAAAACTAGGAAATAAACTATGGGTTCACCCTTTTATATATCAGATCGAAGCCGAAATGGTAATTTTTTTTACTGGCGACTGAGTGTGTGATGTGCAGTTTACCGTGTACATTATAGTGGCAACGTCGCCAGGCCGCCAGAGTATCCAGAAGCCAAGTAAGGAGCTGTAGCTCGTGGCCACGCTTCCAACTTCGCGACGTTGCCAAACCGTCGCCGAGTGAGTTAGGTACCGTACATTTCAATATTAACTGCTTGGATACGTAGCCAACGACGTCGCCATGGCGTCTTAATGAGGCAGAGCTCTAAGGCTTGACACGCTAAGGGTGTGCTCGAGAGAGATCTGTTGGATATCGGCGCGTGTCAATTACTAAACCAGTCGACGTGACACCACTTGACGTGACTCCACTCGATAACACGATATGACGTGCTAGAGCTCAACGATTTCGAGTAGTTGGGTATCAAACGATTAATTATATACCAAGTACCTACCTAAAACATAAAACATAATTATAAAACTTTTTTGTTTTACTTGTGCGGGATTACTAATGTTTAATTATATCAGATACTCCGACTATAGTACATAATTATACATTTATATTAGTAAAAAAAACAAGTATATAATAATAATAAACAATTATGACGACATACACTTATTATTAGTAGAACAATTGGTGGCCTTATCGCTAAGAGAGAATGACTCTAGAGGGACTAAGAGGGGTATATTGACAAAAGAAAGGCTAAGCTCAACCTAAGCACTTTTTCGCTTAGGGTTTCGTATACCTAGGTTTAAAATGCTGCGTACTTATGGCATTGAATTGTTTTGAGAGAACATGAAGCAGCTTACTCTATTATATCTAAATTTCTTAAAATTTACATCACTCACTTGCTCAGGTTTCAATAATAAAACAGAATACTTACTAGCTAACACATTAAAATAAAAGACGTCATCAATCGTAACTAAATTTACAAACACTCATAAATATTAAATTTTATTATTTTAGAATTTATCTTGATGCCATTGTAAGTTATTCCTTATTATAGGCTCATTTCGGCTTCGATAAGTTCCATCCAACGCTGTTCCCGAAATAGAGAGGTTATTTAAACTCTTTTTTTAGGTTTTTTTTAAGTATTCTCTAAACGAATTTCTACACATATGTACCTACGACTACAAATATCGACTCAAACGCTAAGAAATGGATGTAATTATTTCGACGCCAACCTACTCATAAAATTCTCAGTTACAGACACGGCGCAGACTATATGAGCGAGTAATTAACTAATTTATTAACAAGTAGGTTGTTCACAGCCTCCCTTGACTATGAGAGCGTAAAATTCCGCCGACAAACGCCTGCTGCCTACTAATTTGTGACTGAAAGTTGAACAAAGTTGGTTTTACCTTAGCAACGTGGTGCCGCTCAATTTCAAGCAAGCTGCTATTAACTTCTGAGAGGCGCTTGAATATATTTATCAGAACTTCCCACAGCGTTCGTTTGCGAGATAATTTGAGTGTAGTACATTTACCGAGATATGAAGCTTGGAGGATGATAGTTTCGTGTTCAAATATTAAACTTGGCTTAATAGTTCTGGAAACGGGACTCACAGCTATAATGTTGAGTTAATATTCAAGGATAGGTTGATATGTGGAGAATTGAATCCGTTTGTTGATTACATATGACAGTCGCTGAGGAATCATTTCTAATGAATTTCTGAGTGGTTTTCAGAAACTCACAAGTATTGTGTGTTTTCGTAACAGATGAGTTGGGTCGGTTATGTATGTACCTAGCTCATTTACCTACCTACCAATATCAAACATGTGACTTAGTAGATAACTATCCTATCTAAATTGTAATAATATTTCGCGAAGAACTCGATAGACAGACAAAACATTTACAAAAATAACTCGAAACAAAAACTACAAAAATCAATATCACAACAACAATTGACAGCCCTATTGGCTCATTGGGAGTATGTCTGTCTGAGCTGTAGGGCGTGGGTTCAATTCCCGCCAAGGACAAACATTTTATGGTATAAACAAATATTTATTCTGTGTCTGGGTGTTCTGTATGTATTTACAAAAAAAAAGTATTTATGTATTCTATTTTTTTTTTTATAGCTGACAGGCTTGGTGTTTGACCACAACTCACCTGATGTTAAGTGACGGTGTGGTCGAAGATGGTAAAGCACACCTAGCCTGGAATCTATCATTCATCATTCATCTATTCTATCAGTTATCTGACTTCCATCACACAAGCTCTGCATAGTTTAGGGTTAGATGTCATGGCGCAGTGTGTAATGTGTCCTACAATATTTATATTTATTTCTTATTTATTTATATCCTAATAAAACCAAACCTTGATACAGGCATACACAAGACTTAATAAGTAAATAAATAAATATCGTAGCACTTTTTGCACAACGCCAATCGCCAACGCCATCTAGTCGCAAACTATGCAATGCTTGTACTATGGGAACCAGATAACTGATAGAATATTTGTAAACTTTTTTTTGTATATACAAACATAGGCAAAGAACACCCAGACACAGAGCATTTAAGCTAGACACAAATGTTTGTCTTGGGTGGGAATTGAATTTGAATTTACTGCTCTCAAAGTAAAACTATCGAATGAGCTATCAGGGTAATCAAGTACTAGATATACAAGAAGACATAGTATATAGACAGTTTTGTACATAGATGGTTTGTCTCTGTCTATATCTTTAATCTGTATAATCTATTACAATATTTTGTTCTACCCAAACCAACCATTGGTTCATAGCTAGAAACATTAT
Organism: Biston stratarius; assembly: GCA_950106695.1. Taxonomy (NCBI): domain Eukaryota; kingdom Metazoa; phylum Arthropoda; class Insecta; order Lepidoptera; family Geometridae; genus Biston; species Biston stratarius. The sequence goes on along the minus strand of OX467106.1, from coordinate 40,564,868 downwards.
CCGAAGTAGCATTGGTAGTATTATGTATATCAAATTTTTTTAGGCAAGGACACACGGACAGTTGTAGCAAAGTTGAAGCGTATCCAAAGTACACCTGGATCGTAAGTTCTGTAACGCGATGGACCCGGCACTTGCCCGGAGACACCATTGATTGCTAATATTTCGTAGCACATATGTCATTAACAACCTCTCAGAATCTACTTCTATACTTACTGTACAACAAACAAATTTTGTTACAAAGACAAATAATATGCAACATAAAAAACAGTTTTTATAACCTGATGTTGTTTCGTAGAGAAAATGAATATTTTCTATGGAACAGCTGTGTTTTTTCTCCCAAAGTTTGGTTTTTTCATGGGCAAAAACTGTATATAATTTTTTTCACAGGACTTTTATAAGGTTTACTGCCAGGTTTTTGACTACAACCTACAATTGATATTTCGTGACGTGTTAAAAGCTAAACTTCCCTCGCATGATAATCAGAGATTGTTGGGTAGCTAACAATGATCTTGTATAATATCTAAATCGGTTGAAATTGCTCAGAGTAATTGATATACTGCAATAAGAAATACATACATTAATATCTTAATATTAAATCATGACACAAATATAACAATTGTGAAAGTTTCTGTGTGCGTGTGTATGTTTACTACGTCGATTTGGATAAAATTTGGTACGTACATATATTCCATTTTATCCTGGTAAACGCAGGTAAATTATGAGTAACTAACTATACCTTACCTACGATTATTAAAACATAACAACATACTTACATATTTAAAATACGAAACGTTGAAGTAAACAGCAAACTCTGTGATCTACTTTTAAACTTACCTAATGAATTATGTAAAAGTATGAATAGAATATGAAATGTGGAATTATTTTGCCTCTGCTTTAATACTACAATTATAAGTCAATATCAAACAATCAAGTCAATATAAAACGTTTCCTATTACCAAATTACACGAGACGCTCAGTACCGACGCTATTTTATTTATAGGCTTTATCGTTGTCAATCAAATGTGACTCATTATATTGTCACCTAAAGCACTTCTTTAGCGTTAACCTTTGATAGAGCCCTCGACATATATTTTGGCAAAAGAAAACAATAACGTGAAATCGTCAAATCTGAACCAAGGCCATTATACTTAATAATGCACAGCCAATTAAACACCTTGTTAACGTTATTGGAGTTTAATATCAATTTTCATGGCACTTAGCTCATGATTTATTCATCAAACACCATAAGATATAAATCCCAAGATTAAAATTGAATTGAATTAGGGTTCGAACACGACGGACCAATGTAATCATTTAGGAGAAAAAGCTGGATATGGCATTCCAGAAACGTCAACGTAAAATTATGGAAATGTCTTCAGAAAACGTGTCACCCACAACGGCTGAGAGATTGCGCAAACGGCTCGACGCCGCCAATGGACTGGAAAGCAAGGTCTTTGACCAAACTTATTGTTTTATTTCTGCTACCGTTCTCATTAGCAGCAGCCAGTCCGAACAATACCATAGGAAGGAAACGACTGGATACGGGCGTGGACGTGAAAACTATCGCAGGATAGGCATAACTTCGTTCCGCCGCGTTTGAACATACTATAAATAACAGTTGCAATAAAGAAATGACATCAGTTGTTCAAAGTGATCAACATCGACAATGTTAGCGCCGTTTCTTACTTTTTTAATCGCGATAGCCGCGGCCATCAAAGTTGAACTATCAGACGAAAAAACCCCGTACGATCACGTCAAGGAGAGATTGGACGCGATAGGAACTGATGTGAAATCTGGATTGCCTTTATCTAGCAGTTATGAAGTGGAAGAAAGTGAGGACTACCCGGAGCAAATACAAGGAGCAGCGTCGACGGTTTTGAACACCGTGGCTGGAGTGGGCGGCATCGGGGGTGTTGGAGGGATCGGTTTGGGTCAAGGAATCGGACTTGGCGGGATTGGTTTGGGTGGTCTTGGATTAGGACAAGGTCTAGGAATAGGATATGGTGGTTTAGGAGGAGTAGGGAGCGCTGGGGGAGTAGGACTTGGTGGTGCGGGCATCGGCGGTGTGGGTGTCGGCAATGGAGTAGGTCTGATCAACCCTGGATTAGGCGGGATCGGAATTGGAGGTATCGGTCTCGGAGGTCTCGGTGGTGGCCTACTTTACCACCCTATAGTCAATTCTCAACTTGGCGGTGGTTATGTTGATAAAAAAGCCTATGATGCGGAACAAAAGAAAGGAGCAGATGAAAACGTAGAGAAAATAGAAAAGAAGGTTGAAGAAGAGGCCAAGCATGGACAGGAGGGATTCCAACAAGCCGCTGCGGCTGCTAAAGCCGAGAAAGGTGAATCGAGTTTCTACAAAGATGAGGAAGCTAAAAAGAAAGCCGCTGGAGATGAAAAGTTTTACGAAGGCGGTCAAAAATTTGACAAGCATGGTAAGTGACGTTCCAATTCTTAGTCATGTGCCAATTATTATATTCCATGTTTGCATAACTTATAGTTACCTACCATCAACAAATTATTTTTATCTGCTCAAGTCCAGTTAGATTCACGCAGGTATTTTTTACTTCAGGTGCCAATGAAGAGCAACTAAAGAAGGCCAAGAGTCATAAAAAGGGTCACGTAAGCAAAGGTTTCAAATCATCTAGCAGCAAAAACGAAGAAGAGAAATCAGAATCCTTCTATGACGAGGCCCACGACGAAGCAGATCATAAAGTGGCGGGACAAAACACTGGGTCGTTTGGAGAAAATGCGCAACAAGGCTTCAAGGGAGCGCACGAAGAGAAGATCCTGGATGCTAATGCTCATGGCAAAGAAGGCCATCACGTGTCGGAGCAGAAGATCGATGATGCTAAAGCCAATAAGGTAATAAACCTTTTTGTATGTAATCCTTCCCATGACATAGGCATTCCAAAAATGTATATACATACATACGTATGCAGTATTAAACTTTGATAGATAAAATTCAAATGGCCATAGAAACTACATAAGTAGGGTGGATCGGATTAATTTCTTATATTGACAAAAAGCTTCCAACTTTGTCGATATACCAACTTTTATGAAGATATTTATTTAGACACTTCCAAATATTCCAATGCTACGCACGATCGTACGCCCCGATAAAAGTTATGAACCATAGTTGGACCGCTTTCACAACTCTACAAAAATGAATAAAACAATACTTTTACCTAAAACTATAAACCTGAACTCGAATAAAGTCGCAAAACATTAACGAAACTCTTCTCACGGTTTATGGATCATAAAATTTTGGCGTGGTCCGTACAGTAGAAAATAGAAAAGGAATTTTCGACGAAATTTTTTGTGAAGATATTAAATACTACCTAACCTGAGGCAGTCTATTGTGTTTCGTGTCTAGAATAGATAGATTGAATTTACGAAATGGTAAGCATAAAAACAAGAATTTATTTTTTTAGGTGCGATACACCCTTGGGGAAGTTTCGATTGGTCTATTAATTCTTTAATAATATGTATGTTATAGTAATTATAAAGTTGTTGTAGGAAACAAACCTTGTTTGTAGGCAAAACTTCATCAGAAATCTCTTTAGATGTAGCTGGACCGCTACCGTTGAAATTACCTAGTTAACCGCAGCAGCCAGGGTAGTAAAACTAAACTTTTATCCTCAATTTGGAATATGAAGCCCAAAACGTTGAATAGCTTAGTAAAGTTGTTAATTCAACTAACTTTATTCAATTTACCGCTGAATGTCGAGTTTTCTCTTCAATTTATTCAGAACATGATAACAGTTTTTGTTGCCTTCGTAAAAAGTTGAAAAACAAAAAAAAATCGACAAGAGAACTGAGACACAATGTTCTGTTTATGTTTCTACCGAGTTTTATAATGATGGAATTGTAATATGGCACACAACGTAAAGATACATCACCCGGTATATAAAAAGAATAAAAAACCTAAATTAAGAAACGAGAGAGGTGAAATGCAAATATGTAAACATACCCACTGAATATCGGGCCTTAAAAAAGTATACCAAGTGTAATAAATGTTACTACTTTCTTTTTTCTAAGTTTTTTTGGAACATGCGCATTACTAATATCAATAGAATAGAAGATAAAGTACTGATCCATCCATTGTTTGCTCAAATCAAACCTTATGTTCATGATGGTCGTTTTCTTTAAAATCGAAAACCGTCAAGCCATCTAAGGCTGGCCACTCAGTCTTGCGTAAAGCTAATCAACACTTAAACTATGTAATTTCACAATTGAAAACGGGATCGAATATTCTAAGCATAGATTATCTTTAAGCTACGTTTATAAGTAAAGCCTTTTGTCATTAGTAAAACACATCTCACACTGTCTTTACATTTCACATTGTCTATTCTTTATAAGTCTTGATATGCCAAAAACAGATATTTAAAAAAAAAAAAACAGGTTTTACTACTAGTATACCCATTATACAGCAAAATGCCATTGTTCGTTAGATAATCCGTCGATTTTTCTGTCGACAAATCATGGAAATTCTTCACATCATAAGTTTCAAGTAACCCCAATATCACGTTTTGTTTCATTCCAGGGCGAATTCTTGCAAAAGGGGTACAAGGGCGGAGCGGAACAGCTAGAGAAATTTAACAATCTAGGAGCTCATGCCGTCCACGGTCACCAGGAAGCCACTGGAGGGTACCAGCAGAACAAAGGAGGCATTCTTGGCATTCATTAATACTCTACATGGGGTTAACTGACGAAAATATATGCGATTTTGTATTTTGCAATTGGTTTTCTTAATTATTACAAGATATAATCTCAGGTACAATATTTATTAGTTTTGTTTAGATAAAATATTTCAACCTCATTTAGAACTACTTTCTCTCAATTCACTAGTTGAAATTTACAAGTTGGTTAAGTTCCGACGACAATGCTTTTTTCACGCTAATCATAATCTGATTCTTACCTAGAATCTGCTTCAGACAAAGGAACTTCTCAACGGTCAACAGCATATAGAATAATTTTGTACACACATTTAACTGTAATTCATCATCATCATCTCAGCCGCAGGACGTCCATTGCTGGACATAGGCATGAGCGCGTTCCTGCGATCTTTATGAGGTCTTCTGTCCACCTTATGGGTGGACGTCGTACGCTACGCTTGCCGGTCCGTGGTCTCCACTCCAGAACTTTGTAACCCCATCGGCCATCAGTTCTGCATGCTATGTCACGTCACCCACTGCCACTTCAACTTGCTAATCCGTTGAGCAATGTCGGTAACTTTAGTTCGTCTACGGATCTCCTCATTTCTGATTCGATCTCGTAGGAAAACTCCGAGCATAGGCCTCTCCATAGCTCGTTGTGTGACTTTGAGCTTATCAAGAAGGCACATAGTCAGAGACCACGTTTGAACACCATAAGTCATCACCGGTAACACACACTGGTCGAAGACTTTCGACTTGAAATTCAATTCAATTGTGATTGCTCGTTTTAAATTTCACCTAGCAACATTATATATATAAAAGCTGGTTTTAAGAAATATATTTTTACTATTAACTTATTATCATATATTTATTTATTTATTGTTACGTTTTCAACGTGCATTTTTTGCAATTGATTAATCGTCTCTACTAAGTCTACTAAGAAAATGCGGTTTATTAAACACATACCAATGTCTCAAACTCGTGATTTGAAGACGCTCCGATCTTGATGACTCCAATAGCTACTTAGATTATAAATATCAATGGTAACAGATATTATCCTAACCTATCACGATATGAGAGCGATTTACGGCAAGTCTACCGTCTTCTTCTTTAGTTTTAGCGTCGCAGTTTGTTTATTTGCCAGTATCCAGTATTTCGAAATTTTTCATACATATTATCATAAAAAATCAAGTTAAATAAGTATAAGTCGCAGTCAAAGTAAGTTATGGTCGAGTCCAGGTCTGCCTTAGTAAAATATTGGCGACTTTACTATAAGTTTTGATTGAGTTTTGGAAGCAACACGAAAAGTCATGTTTCACCACATTATATCACTCTCCCACACTCACGTTTATAATTCAACTCTTTATGAATAAAATACTATTATTTTTATACATAAACAGTCGAAAAACAAGTGTTGGAAAAACTACATGATATTTTTTATGTTCCCGCATAAACTCTGGCAAGTACATATTTTAAGCTACATCTAATTTAGCTGCCATAATAGTTTATTGAAAGAGGTCCATATTAAAAATGCAGCACGTCAAATATTCACGTTAGAACATAGGAGCCTATTTGCTAACATAGATCTAAGAACACCAATATCTATCACAAAACACAACCGCGGAAATACAAATGAAAGTAAAATCAAATTACTTTGTTTGATTTCATGATAAAGCGCCTTTAAAAAAGAATAGGTAAGGTAAAAAATTAGATTCACGGAATTTTGATGAAATTTAATGAATACTTATTATGTAACACTTATTCAAATATTTGTACAACATTTAAATTGTAAAAATTGTTTTGAAAAGGTTTATTCAATTTATTACATTCATACACATGCAACTTATCATAATAATATGATAATTCAAACTATCATAAGATTCTAATACTTATTTACAAAAGATAACTTAAAATCAAACCAAATTTAGCAACAAAACCAAATCAAACTTCTTCACAACATTGATGTGTTACGATTGAACGGCCATTTTCCATCACGGTAACTCGGAGATGCTGGATTATTGTCGCAGGAATTATACCCGGACTCCCCACTTTCACTAACAAACCTAGACAATAACACAAAATTTAGAAATTTAAATGTATCCAATCCTTATTTTTAACCCCCGACGCAAAAAGAGGGATGTTATAAGTTTGACGTCGATGTCTGTCTGTCTGTGTATGTGTCTGTCTGTAGCATCGTAGCTCTCAAACGGACGGACCGATTTCGATGCGGTTTTTTTCATTTGAAAGCCAGTTTCATTGCGGTGGTTCTTAGCTATGTTTGTTTAAAGGCGTAGGGAGTTTTTTAAATTTTTAATTTAATTATAATTATGCAGTAAATTGCATACCTAACTATAACTTATTGTACTCCAAAATTTTTTTAAAGTATTTTTTTTTTAATGATGAATAGGCTTTTGTTTGTTCGCCATCTCACCTGATGTTAAGTGAAGATGCGATCTACGATGGAGCACGCTCGCCTAGAGAAAATGTTATGAAGGGATTCTTAAGTAGATAAACCATATCACATTATTTTTATGTGCGTAAAGACTTTTTTATCTATCTTATTGTATAAGGAATATATTATTTGTACAGGAACCAACAGGATTATTACATACTTGTAATTGTCATTTTACTTTTCATGCGTTTACCCTCTTCATATATCTTTTTTTTTTTTTTTTTTTTTTATTCAAAATAGGTTTGCGTTTGACCACACTCTGCCTGATGTTAAGCAGTAATGCGGTCTAAGATGGAGCACGCTTACCTAGAAGAAACCTATTTACTCTAGATTTGAAGACACCCATATTGTACCTAACAGGGAACACAGACTCCGGCAAAGAGTTCCACAACCTCGCTGTGCGAATAAAAAATGTGGAATCAAAACGCTTTGTGCGTACATGGGGAACATCCACCATGTACGGATGACGTTTTGGTCGCGTTTGTCTGGCCGTCCGGTAATAGAATGGTGCAGGGGGAACCAAATTGTGCAATTCAAGTGCACACTCTCCGAAATGTATTCGGTAAAAAACCGACAAGCTATCAACTCTACGTCGATGCTCAAGGCTTTGAAGCCGAGATCTACAGCTTTCTATATGACAATAATGGCATATAGAGACTAGAAAACCAATGAAATTCGCAAAGGCATCGCTAGCGATCTCTGTACAGAAGAATACCGTTAAAGATTCTTTAAAAAGCTGTTGTACCCGGCGGATTCAGGGGTCGGAGGCGTGAATACCGTCGACGATATCTTGTTTGAGGTGTTCGAACGCTGGAATGGGGAAAAATGTAATATGGAATATTTCTTGTGAGAAGAGGATATAAATAACATTTGGGATCAAATAGGTTATCGTTATAATATAATAACGGTACTTTGTTGTTGTTGAAATTCAAGATAATAAGTTATAACATACGCCAGCTTGAAAAGGAAAACTGGTATGGCGTTGTTGTTAAAATTAAGCGTATGTCTCGTTGACAGATACATATTTCTTAACGACAGACGGCTTATATACTCACCATGTGTATTATTTATATTCAGTGAATTTTTATCATAAAAAAGTGTAACAATTCCTGTTTGTGTTTAGTCTATATTCTGTTTTCCAAAACTTGGTTGTATGGACGAGATCGCTTGTAGCTATAAGGCCGCTACATGAGCCACATAAGGGTGTACTTTTTTAAAATGTATTTCTTGTGTGCACAATAAAGAGGTGATATATATATATTTAAAATTTATTTGTACGAGTGTTTAGACTTGAATATTTTATTGACATGAAATTTTAATATTCGAGAAAAAAATTACAATTATTATTGTGTATTTTTGAGCGTATAAAAAAAACATAAAAATACGAACGCCCAATTCGAAACAATCTTAGATACAAAAATTTACCATCAATTTATTACTTAAAATTTAATATTAAAAATATCTACCTGACTGTTCCCGCTGGAGCTTGCCCGCTGCTTGCTTATCCGTTGCGGGGTCACCAGAGCTGACTGATATTGCTGTTATGAAATGATATTGAGTTATCTAGCTGTTATGATATATGTAAGCAGTTATAATGTAGTTTGATAGAGAATTCCCGTGTCCCACCAGTATGAAGAAAATACTTTATAAAATTAGAATTAAGAGTTTTTTTTTATAGCTCACAGGCTTGGTGTTTGACCACAACTCACCTGATGTTAAGTGACGGTGTGGTCGAAGATGGTAAAGCACACCTAGCCTGGAATGAAACTGGCTCTCAAGTGAGGCTGCCGGAACACCGTTAGGTGCTTGGCGGCAGATTTTCAACTTGAGGATGGTAGCTAGCCAGCCGAATACTAAGAAAATACCCTGTCACCATGTTATGGTTTACGATGTTTTTCTTCGCCAGCAGCTCAAGTTCATTATTTATCGTTCATTAATTATCAATATTACATAATTTTTGTGGTTACAAAAAACCCCACGATGTTTTTTATTTCCATGGTTCAAGACATGTACCATATCTCTTTAATCTACCAGCTGATTTCATTGTTATTACAAAAATGAATAAATATTTTAGCGTGGCACTGAGAAAGTTCAGAAAACATACTTTCCTAAAATACAATTATTTCGAAATTGAGGAAAACAAAATACTTACGCAAATTAATTTCCTACTTACCAAAGTTGTTAAGGTTTCTTTGTCAGTTTGTTTTAAATAATGAAGCAATCTCACCTTGTCCGGGAAATATTAATTAAGCTAACAATAAGTAAACGCAAATTGAAATAAAACAGAGCATCAATATTTATCACAAAAACTTTGATCAAGTTACGGGTCTAACTGCCTTTAGAAAACAAGATTGGTACGAGCAAATTAAATTATTCAAGGAACTGTTCCTTTAAGAATTAAATTATTTGAGATATACATACATATATATCGGGTAGGCAAGCAATACGGGAATAAAATGGGAACGACGTCTGCGTCCAAATCGACCAAGTTATGTGAAGAGTTGGATAAATGAAAATACTAAAATTTTCCGTAAGAGACTGTCGTTTTTGTACTGGAAACTCGGCGGTGGCGACGCCGTTGAACTATTATTAAATTAGCAGAATTGTAACTACGTTACTTGAGCCACCTTTCAAATGAAATGAATAACAGTGTCACTAACAATTTCGTTCTCTTACTGCAGAAGGATGTCGACTGGAGTTAAAAAGATTCCTTTTAAATCAACGAATAATTTTCTTTCGGATAAAGAATTTAAAGACAAACCAACGTGACGTGAGCGTAGAGTGCTTTAACCAATATTTAATATTACATAAAATTATTTTTTACTTTAATTAAAATTACATTAACAAATAAAATCCACTGTAAACCTACAGATAGGACTTAGGACTGTAAAACAATGTTCAGGAAAATCAAGAGCTAAAACTACGATTGAAAATCACAGCAAAATCTAGAATAAATTTTTGTTTCTTTAGTTTATTTTGATTAAAAGAATGTACTCTTTTATTAATTCATTGGAAGAACTAGACTACATTATATGGACCACTGCCATAACATTGAAAAGTGCAATTATTGTTTGTTTATTTTTATCTAAAAGTTATGAGACGAACGAGAGGCTCTCCTGATGTTAAGAGATAACACATCCCCATTGCCCATATGCATATACATAATACATAATAATACAAATTATAATTGGAAACGAAAAAGATACTACCTGTACTGCTTTATACAGAAATACTTAATCTCTTTATTTACAAACATCTGATAAACTCGCTGAGAAAAGAAAATATAGATAACCTTAACCAGGATGTGAAACGCTCCAGCTTTTCGCTGACGGAGTCTCTCACTCGAAAACTGACAGACTGTTTAGACCGAAAAAGTAAACAAAGGCACCCCAAACACAATAAAAAGATCATAAAGTGATACTCACAGAGTAAGGCGTACTTTTAGCCGTCCGTCTGTAGGTAGGCGTAGCTTGGATGTAGCTGGGCGACAGATTGGCGCCCGGGGATATTGGGATGCTGAATGGAGACACTTGCTCTGAAAAGATGGGGAACATTGTGCCTTTTAAAGCTGGTATTCCACTTGTGTAGGCATAGTTAATAAATTTTTTTTTTAACTAATATGCTTGCGTTTGACCGCCATCTCGCCTGATGATAAGCGAAGATCGTGGAGCACGCTCGCCTAGACCGATTCACTCGCGACTTGAAGGCACCCAGATTGTATTTATCGGAGAACACCCACTCGGGCAGCAAATTCCAATGTCTAGCGGTTCGCACAATGTAGGTAGATTCGAACCGTTTAGTTTGATCTTTTGGAATATCGACATGTAGTAAACTTTTGTTTATTCATTAAAATATGAGTTTATTTTTCAGGATAGGTGTTTGACCTCTCCCAGGCTGGAATGGAACGGGTTCTTAAGTGAGGCTGCCGGAACACACCATTAAGTGTTTGACGGTAGATTTTTAACTTGAGTGGTAGTTAACTACCAGTTCTAGAAAATACCCCACCACCATGCTATGGTTTCCTCACGATGTTTTCCTTCACCGGCAGCCTAAGCTTATTAATGGGGTTTGAACCCACGCTCCTCGGCGTGTTATCCGACCGCGCTAACCATTGAGCTATCATCGCTTCACATGATACCTACATTGTCGTTATCAAATCTAAACTACTCTACATCGTAGAGCTCGTAGCGTTGGCATGTCGAAGTGGTCCTAAAAATCTGATGGTTTGATGCTTACTCTGGCTACTTTACCATTACACGAATAACTGTTAACTAGAGGCAATTAAAGTAGTCCCGGTAATTCGTTAATACATCATTAAGAATGAAAAAGTGTTAACTTTCGAGCGACTTATTATAATAATAATAATAATAATAATAGCCTTTTATTCCCAAACATAGGGTTACAAGAGGTCCCTAAGTTCGGTGTGCCTTTTGGCATAGGCCTCCTCCAATTCCTTCCAATGGATCCTGTCCCTTGCTACTCTCAACCAGAATGGTCCCGCTGTCTGTTTCAAGTCATCTTCCCATCTCCTGACTTGACGACCCCTACCTCTTTTGCCGTCTCTTGGTTGCCAGAGGGTGACTTGCTTGCTCCATTTGTTAATGGGATGGCGTAGCAAATGCCCAGCCCATCTCCATTTTTGGGCGTCTATCCGGGTAAGAATGTCTGTGAGTTTTGTTCTTGTTCTCATGTCTACGTTCCTGACTCTGTCTTTGATTTTTAACCCTAGCATGCTTCTTTCCATGGCACGTTGGCATTTTATTAGCCTCTCTCTGTGGTGAAGTGTTGTTGACCAAGTTTCACAGCCATAAGTAAGAACAGGTAGAATACAGGTCTCGAATGTTTTCTTTTTTATGTGATTGCCTAGATCCTTACTTTTTACTATTTCCTTTAGTGACCAGTATTTTCTCCATCCTTGGGCTATTCGCCTGTTTATTTCCTTTGTCATTTCATCTGAAGGGGATATTATCTGTCCTAAGTAAATATATTCTTTGACATATTCGATCTTGTTGCCATCTACCATAACGTCTATTTCCCTTGAGTTTGACATCAATTTTGTTTTACTGGCATTGATTTCCAGACCAACTTCTCTGCTTATATTTGCTAGGCTCTGCATCATTTGTTCTATTGCTGCTGGATTCTCTTCAAGGAGCACCAGATCATCGGCAAATCTTAGGTGGTTTAGGCGAGCTCCATTAATGTTCAGACCTAAGTGGTCCCAGTTTAGCTGTTTAAAGATGTGCTCGAGTACAGCGTTAAATAGCGTAGGGGAGAGAGGATCGCCTTGGCGTACGCCCTTTTTGATAGGAAATGATTCTCCTGTTGATTCTAGTTTAATACTGGCCTTGCTAGATTTGTAGATACTCTTAAGTATTTCTATATAGTTGCTCTGGACACCTTGTTCTTCAAGGCTCCGCCATATGTATTGGTGCCTGAGGCTGTCGAATGCCTTTGAGTAATCTATAAACGCCAAGTAGATTTGTTTATTGTATTCGTTATACTTCTGTATCAACTGTTTTATTGTGTGAATGTGATCTATTGTGCTGAAGTCTTTTCTGAATCCTGCCTGCTCTACGGGTTGGCTTTCGTTTAGTGTTAATGATATTCTTTCCAGGATCACTTTAGCAAATACTTTATATATGTTTGATATTAGAGAAATTGGCCTATAGTTCCCAATCTCGTCTCTAGGGCCTTTTTTATGTAGTAGAATTATGTGACACTCGGTCCATTCTTCTGGAATTTGCCTTGTTTGTAAGATTTCATTGAAAAGTTTTGCCAGCACAGGACTAATTTCCTCTAAGGTTCCCTTGAGCATTTCATTAGGTATCTTGTCCGGCCCTGGGGCTTTCTCGAGTTTTTGAGATTTTATTGCCTTGATTACCTCTGAGGTAAGGATTTCTGACACTTCGTCTACTTTGTTTTCTTTTGCTTCGTTTACTTCCGGAATTGTGGCAAACCCTGAATCGAATTTATCGGAATACAATAGGCGGTAATAGTCCGTAGCTAGTTTCTGTATTGAGAGTCGATTAGTTAAGTAAGATTCGCGTTGCTTTAGTTTCGATATCCATTCTTTCCCATGTTCGTTTAGTTGTTTCATAGCCTTTTTTGTTCCACCTGTTCTTTTTATATTTTCTTCCAAAACTCTATTTCTTTTCTCCTTACGGTCTTTCCTCATATTCTCCTTAATTTCCTTGCTAAGGTTTGCAATTTTTTGGCGTCTTTCTTTTTCCCCTTTATTTGATATTAGTTTTCTTCTTTCGTTTAGTAGTTCTAGTGTCTCTTTGCTTAGATAGCTTTCTTTGCTTCTGGGTTTGCTGACTAACATCTCTTTCAATTTGTTTTGTAATCTCCTGTATTTAATCCCAGTTTCTGCGTCGGAGGTAATAATTTCATTGAGTGATTCTGTTGAGCGGGAATTAGTGGAATGGCTGTGTTCTGATATTTGATACAGCTTATTATTATTTACTAGATTTTTCCTGGATCTTTTGGGTTGGATTAGGCTTAGGCAGCTTCTTACCATACGGTGGTCTGTGTTAAAGTTGAGGTTTTTAACTATGTTGGTATCTGTGAACGCGCTTGCTTTGTTGGTTGTAATGAAATCAATTTCATTTTTGAATTTTGCACCTGGGGAGGACCACGTCCATTTGCTTTTAGTTTTTTTGTAAAAGCGTGAGTTCATTAAAATAAGATTATTTTCCATCATGAATTCTACTAGTTTCTGTCCATTTTGGCTTCTTTTGCCATGCCCAAACTTCCCGATTGAGGATTCGATCGAGCGACTTATTGCTATATGCTAAATTCATGTTTAAAAGTTCCGACTGCATGTAATATACCCTTAACTTACCATCCTAGCAAGAACTACTGAAGTGTGGTACGCGATGCCTGCGTCTGTTTTCCGCTGAGTACAACCCGGGTTGTTCAAGAATAACGTGAAAAGGTACTTTCTAGGCAAGCATGCTCCATCTTCGGTCCACATGTCACTTTTCATCAGGTGCAATCGTGGACAAAGCCAACGTAAAAAAAACTGTTGTAAAAAAAAATTAAGCAATTTACAGAATATAGAAAAAAGAAGCAGTAAAAGGATGAAACTGAACAAAAAGAATTTAGATTGCATACAAGAAAAACATTACCGTTATTTTTAGGTAGTCGGGAAAAGAAACAAAAGAAGCTCGTGAGGAGTCTGCTCTTCTCACAGTGGAAGACATAGATTAGGTTGTTTTGCGGGTCTTTTGGATGAATAAGGCCTATCGGAGTGGAAAGTCCGTCCTTTTGAAATATTTTTGTGGCTACTTCCGGGAAAAGTCGAAAGGCTATGATAAAAATAGGCCTTTCCAGAGACCCCTCGGGGCTCTAATAAATAAAATGTTTAGTCACCAATAGGTACTTTAGACTTGTCTTGATTCCCTTCCTTCTTTTTTTTACTTGATGCCTTCATCCCACATATTATTAATTTCAGTCAAGCAATGGTCATGGAAAAGTATAGCAATAGTTGAAGTTTGCTAGGCAAAACAAGGCCACACGCGAGTTTGGTACTCTGCTTTAACTCTTTGAAGGAAGCTACCAAATGTGGCCGGAACTTTTGTCACTAACCAAACGTGAGTAACGTAGTTATAAGTAAAACAAAAATAGAGTTGCGCAAAGATAGTTGGCTGTTACAACAGTACAATATTCGGAGTAACGAGATAATGTGATAAAATACAATAAACAATTCTCACTCGACTGACTTGACTTCTCTACTTCCATAGTCTTTATGATTTTCTGGTACTCCTTCAGCTGTTTGTGTTGTTTCTGACATAGTTCTGTAATGCGTTTAAGTTCAGTCCTTGCGATGCGAAACTTTTTTGTCTGAAAATATTACCAAATTATTCAATTTTTTTCCATAGAATAACTTTGGAACATATGATAAAATCTTTTTTTTTTTTAATGCCACAATCACTGCTGCTTATGCAATACCAGGAATGCAGCAAATACTTCGCCATGTCCCTGGATTTTGGTGACACGCTTTTTGATCCAATGTTGTAACTCCGTGAGAATACTTAGAATTCCAACCTTCAATCATTCTACAATCATACAAATTTTATTTTTATATAAAATAGAGAAACAACTAGCCAAGCTAAGATGATAAGCCCTGATGATAAGAGGTCAATTGCAATACCAAAACCATCGCAAGAGCGTTGATTACTTTTTAATGTAAGGATTCTGCTTTAGGTGATACAAGTTATCCTACGAATATTAAAAAAATATGAAAGTTTACAAACTTTCATATTTTCGTTTGGATGATTTCGATTTGGGTGTTTGTTACTCAATCACGCAAAAAAATCTGAACGGATTCGGATGAAAGCCTCACACATAGTTTCTTACCTGGATTATTATATAGGATAGTTTATATATCAGAAAAATTTTATCTTCCTGTGGGATTTTTCAGAAGAACGCATTTTCAATTGTTGATGGATGTTAGTTAGGTGTTCGACCACTGCTCACCTGATATTAAGTGACGTTATAGTTGAAAATAGTAGATACATCTTGCCTGGAGTAGTTGGTGGTTTCGGCTTTTACGTTTTATTTACTCACTATATTTGTGCCACCTGTTTAATAGTTTTTAACGCGTTTAAGTCCGCGTGTGACCACCGTCTCGCCTGATGGAATTAAGATACCTGTTCACTCTGACCTTGAAGACATCCAGATTATATTCAGATTATCTCGAGAAAGAGGAAGCTGGCTAATTCCGATCGTGCAGTTACCGTTAATAAAAATTTTGGCATCGAGGAGAGTTATACATGCATAATTACATCCCGGAAAGCTAACAATTCTTGTAGGACAGCTAGTGAATCCGCAGGGTATATATATGTAGGTATATATATACTCATCATTCTGAATAACTTATACTATTTTTACAATATTTTTTTAGACGGTTCAGGTCAAATCATGCATCTATAACGCTAAAAAAATCTACAACTTAGGTACATTTTATCAAGGAAGAGTTTTAAACTTAAGAACTTAATATTACTGTGGAAATGTGGCTATTTTTTTTTTTGGTATTCAAAGTCGGTCCAATAGTAATAGTTATTCAGAATGATGAGTACAATTACCTCCTTCATCTTAGTATTACCATGCCGTGTAGTTGTAGTTGTGTAGTAGTTCATAAAAACTCGTAAAATTTTATATTGGAGTTTCTTTATTCAAACTCCAATATAAATCTCGAATGTTATCAAGTTTATATCAAACAATAACAACGTAATCGAACACAAAATTAAATACAAAATAGTAAAGTTGCAAAGAAAAGAAATACAATTTACCGACTGCAATAAATAAGAGAGTAAGCGACGCCTGTGCTGCCTCTGAAACTGTAAAACTTCAGAACATTTTTTAACGATTTCCTCCGGCTCTGTGAAGTAATCTTGAATCTCTTGGTTCATCTTGAAACAATCAAATTTTAATCTTTTTGAAAATACGATTGTAGTTTTCTTTTAAGGTACTTAGGGCTTTGTTTTTAAACATTGCTAAAAGTAGGTAAATATATTTATAACGTAGCTTCATTCCCACACATGACATTTCACGTCGACGACACAAGTTAACAAAGTATTTTAAGCAAAGGTTAACTTTAAGCAACGTTTAGAAGTAAGGCCCTTAGTTTTGCATTTGACCTTAACTGCTTATGTTAAGTTATGATGCTGTCTAAGATGGAACACGCTTACATAGGTAAGCGTTTAGAATCTATTTACTCTAGTTTGCAGGCAAACTTTTTCTGCTGTAGGTACTTTTCTGTACGTAAGTATTATTACTTTTATTTATTACTGTTAGTACTTTTTGTAGAACATCTTCAATCAAACAAACTTTTGATCGATAAACTATTATCCATGGGGATCACAGACTGTGATCCGGAGAGTTCCATAATTAACAGATCGTCTGGACTTCCGATCAGAATAAGGCACTTGGAATCGGGTTGTGTAAATCCAAATCGTTCTGTTTGAAATGTATCCAGTAAAAAAGGTCGATAAACAAGCTACCCTACGCTATGTTCAAGGTCTTGCAAGCGAAACGTGATTATTGCGATCGACTCCAGCCAGCTAAGGCCTTCATTTAATTATAATTCGATCATTCTATATTAACTATTTAATTTTAACTAAGAAATATACTTACATCAGGAACTAGTTTCATGACTGTACATGGGATTTTGCATACTAAACAAGTACTTGTCTTTGAACCTAGAAATCAGAATTATTAAATTTAAGTTTATTATTTTATAAAACTATTTAAATTTTCTCTAATTGAGATAGAAGAAAATTACAAACCATTTTCCAAGCAGTTGTTGCAAAACATGTGACCACAAGAGGTTAAATGGAGACTTATTCCCGGTTCAAACTGAACAAAACAATTATTGCAGTGAATCCAATCCATTATTATTAATTGTTAATTAATTACCCTCATTGCTAATCAAAACAAAATAAATAAAAATTAATTGAAAATCATATCGTGCCGCTGGCCGCTTTACTCTTAGAATCATTTTTTTTAATTTTTTTTATTCTTAATTAAGTCTAAAAAGGTTTTAGTCTTACAGAGGTTTTATTTTTAAATAAAATAAAAATTTTGATTAAAAAGTGCCTGACCGGCCTTCCTACTAATAAGTCGGTATATAGTATCTCAATTGAATTAATACCGGACCTCTGGACCAAATCATTCTGAACTGGTTTTCAACTATCAAAACACGAGACACTAACCGACGCGGCGGCGACAGGAATTACTGTCTCTATGCTGCTATCGAATAACTCTGTGTCTGTGTTCATACAGTGTGTACCTATCTGGGCAACAACAATGAAGATATAGCATCAACTAGCACGTGAATATATCAAAGAAGTCGCGGACACAATCATCAGTTGTGTTTATCGTTGGACGCGCGTGGTCGCCTTGACCATGGCTTCGAAACTTATATTTTTAATAGCCTTGACCTGTGCTTGTGCCAACGCCAAATCCACGTGTATGTTTTATAATTATATTTTTAGGGTATATGATAAAAATTTATTAACCTAAATGTAACGACATAAAAAAACGATAATACTTATAATTAGGAATGTGTTGTCAATTTGGTTGACGTGATGTTTTTATTTATCTTAACTAATATCAGTGATGTAAAAAACGTATGTTTAACTTTTACTAGCTATGGGTAGCTTGATATACCTTATCTAGTTAAAATATCATACATCTATCTTATAAACATTAATAAAATGTATTTTTTGTGAGTTCAGACAAAATATGTGTGCCGGCGCAGTATTTGAAGGCGTGCGAGGAAATGCTGGAAGTCCCTACAAAATCCAAAGCTCTACTGGAATGCATCCCTGCAAGAGACAGGTAAATATTAGAAAACAATACAGTCGATATAATTACACTAAATAATAAAAAATATTATTATTATTAGCCTGTACTGTCCCACTGCAGGGCAAAGGCCTCCCTTCCCTCCTTCCATCCTTATCTATCTTTTGCAACCTAAAATAATAAAATAAAATAATTAATTAGTCGAAAAGGGCGTTTATTTGAAAATGCCACTCACAGTCATATACGTACTTATTTATCTTAAGCTACGACCGCTTTTTAGCGAAATCATTTAATTTTATGTGAATCCGATTTATTCATAGTCTGCATTATTTACATGAGTTTCAAGTTTCTAGAATTTACAACTTTCTAGTCTGGAAAATAGAATATTTTCAAACAAAAGAGAGTTTACAATAGCCGTACTGTGTTATCTCGATTTGTATTCATACGGAGTCCGAAACTTGCGTCCTTCCTGTGGAATATTATACTTGGCAATTTATTACTGCAACTTGTGAAGAATACTTTAATTATTTGCTTGTAATGGTGTTCTTTTATCCTGTATTCTTATAACTCCGTCGCCCAAATTTACAAATATCTAGGTAGTGTAAGCTGTGTTAATTCATGATCTAATTGTTAGATATGGTTGTCAATATTTTATTGTATAATCTATTCCAAATCATAGTCATGGAATTTTTTCCAGCTTTTTTTTCCCTTCGGCTTTTCACTCTGTGCATTCTGTCAGCATTGACGTTATAAAAAAAAACGAAAACCATAACGGAACGAGCAAAAAGTTTTAAACTTTTTTTTTTTAATTTATGGCTTCTGCTTTATTGTGTTTTAGATTATTATCTTTACTTTTTTTTAAACGTTCAATAAGAAGGTTGTTCTTGGTTTTGTTATTAGGGTGGATTGTCTGAATTACGTCCAGCAGCGCCAAGCAGATTTAGTTCCAGTAGACCCCGAGGACATGTACGTGGCCTCCAAGATCCCTAACCAGGACTTTGTGGTCTTCCAGGAATACAGAACTGACGAGGAGCCTGATGGTATGGTTTTGTCAGTTTATACTTATTATTATACCTACAAATTACGTTCTTTTAAAGTGAGCAAGCAAAGCAAAGCTCTTAGTGTAAAATAAAATGAGGCATGTACTACTTATACTACTTGTATACTTTTATATGTATTACTTACTTACTTACTTACTTACTGAGGTATGTGTACAGATACTTGTATAAGTGCTTAAACAAGTATATGTACCTACGACGATTACTTAAAATATTTACCAGTCAATCCACATTGACTCCACTTTCATTGTGCGAACTCCTACAGTAAAGTAAAATGTACTCTCCAACTGTTAGCTATAGATTCAACAAGAGTGTCAAGTCTCGTGTGAATCAATTTCTATCGCAAGCAAGCGTGCTCCATCGCACTTTGCATCTTTGCTTAACTTCAGGTGAGATGATGGTCAAATGCAAACCGGCAATTATTAATTAGGTCCCAAACTGAAGGTATACTTTCATAGAAATATGCGAAACTTAAAAATATTATGAAAAAGAGCAGTTTCCATTCACCGATTATTATTTGTCCGATACTATATCGGAACGCTGCAGTATTTAGGGTTCCGTGGCCAAAGGGTAAAACGGGACCCTATTACTAAGACTCCGCTGTCCGTCCGTGTCGTCAATTGAATAAATAATTAAATTAAAATAAAACAAATATTTAAGGGGGGCTGCCACAACAAACGTGATATTTTTTTACCGTCTTTATAGATAATGGTACGGAACCCTTCGTGCGCGAGTCCGACTCGCACTTGGCCGTTTTTTTTTTCATACATTAATTTTGTAAATTTCTATGAACTTTTTCTATATATCTCTGTGTCATAAATTTAAACCCATAATATAAGTACATACATCGTAGTTGTTAATCAAAAACAAATATCGGTCCATTGCCATCAATCTCCCCGGCTAATGAGTTCCCAATAGTTATAAACGAAAACAAGCAGTTTGATAGCATGCAACGCTATCCAGTCTCGAAGATTCCGACGAAAAGTTTACGTAACAACGACAAACAACTTTTAAGAGAAAGTTTAATTATGGGACCAAATTGCATCAAGACAGACGCGCTTATTTACATCTACTCGTAATACGTACCTATTCATATCTACTTATGATATGGCAATCACTTGTATTTTCTATCTGCTAAGTTATAAAATACAAACAGGTTGTCGTTTGTGTTAAACAAATTTTAAAATGTTGGTTATATAGACAATAGACAATATTTTATATATCTAATTTGGGGTTTGTAGTGCTCCAAAAAAATAAGTTTCTTAGTTGTTATGATTAGGTAATAGATGCTATATGATGATATTATAAGTAGCGTAACTATGTCTCTTGATATTGTTATCTTTTTACCATTTAGATAGTAGAAGTAGATGACACGAATGACAATTTTCTAAAATTATTTTGTCAAGTTTTTTTTATAACAAAAGACATAAAATTCAGTTTACGCCGCCATTCATCCATATATCCGCTGACTCATTTTTATTAAAAAAAATATCGAAAACTTGGCGAAATATTTTTCGGAAATTGCCATCTTGATCCAAAAAGTAATCGGTAAGTAAATTGTTTTGTTAAAAGTGCATAAGTATGATTATACTTGATAGATATACAAGGTTATATACTTCATACATACTCATTGTCTTGATACTTAGAGATACCCATGAAAATTAAAAACAAACTTCAATCCAGAAACATCGATCGTTAACTAAATGAAAGTCCTGAAGCGCTTTTTTTGCTCGCTCATTAAAAAGTGAAGGACCATGACGTTGCTAACCAGAATCCTGAGGGAAATCAGTCCAGGTGTGTACACTTGTACAGTGCTACCAATATATCTGTAGGAGCAGGTGAGGGAGCCAGTATAGTAATGTCTAAGCAAAACTGATAGCTTTTCTTGGACAGTTTTAGTTCCCACATTTGGCCACTATATATGTAAATTTAGTAGTACTCAACTGTTTTTACCTGTCTCAACAGAGGTGTCGTTTCCATGAAGCAGGTAGACCCTACCTAAGTACGATCCTCTGGCGATTTCTACGTGATTTTCATCTCATTTGTTCTTGGACCCACGAGACGTGAAAGCTTTACTCTGCTTTTTATTTTACTCTGGGTATGATAAACAAACTCACAAATATTATTTTTGCACGCAATCTCTGATTTGAAGGTAATCTTGGAAATCTAAACTTGGAATTCGGTTAGATGAAGGATAATAATTATTTTATAATGCATTAATCAATTACTCTATCAGAAAACAGAATATTAAAGAATTAAACCGTTCCCACGGTAAAATAAACTGTTTCGACAGAGTGAGCATTAAGAGCCCACATAACAAAACTTTTATTCCTCAAAAGCGGAAAACTGGAAACTTTTCCTCTTTGTTTGGTTAGAACTTCAATTCAAATACCAAACTACACTACGTGATCATAGCACGAGGAGTCATCTAAGTAGGTACAAACGCAGTATCTGATATTCTACCGCTTAGCAGTTGTGTGTAAACATTTGTGTGTTCCAGTTTGAAGAGTATATTGTTGCTAGCCGAGTTACAGGGCTAGACCTACCATCGAATGTCTCAAAGTTTTGGGTGCCGTTGTAATGGTCTCTTACAATCAGGAAAACGTTTCGCCTCATTACTTTAACACAAAACAATCATGGACATAAAAATAAGTAGGTACTTTGAAAGAGCTTTAAGAAAATTTTTTTCTTTATTTTAGCACCATTCCGGTACGAAGCTGTCATAGTGGTGAACAAAGATTTGCCCATCAACAATCTAGATCAGCTCAAAGGACTGAAGTCTTGCCACACTGGGGTCAACAGAAATGTCGGATACAAGGTGACTACAATTTACCGACATTCTTTAATTAACATAAAAAAAATACATTCAGTCGAACATAGAACCTCCTCTTTTTTTGAAGTCGGTTAAAAATGGTAGCGACCATTGTGATTAAAAATATCGGTAACAATACCAAAGTATAAAATAGTACATATACCAGATACCATTGGCAATTATTTTTATCGCCATTTTTTTGTAATAATATATTTCAGATCCATTCCATACATACAATTTAAAATTCAATTAAATATTATGCACATGGTGGTGAACATACCTAGCCCCGAATGAAAACTAGCTCTCAAATCAGAACGCGTTGTTAATTATACCCTTAACTTTATTTTCTGGACTATATACACCTGATTAATAAATAACAACCTATCAATCTGTCTCACGAAGCTTCATTAAAAACGTTTCTAAATGGGCATGCATAATTTATACCGACAGTCTCGCACAAAGCTTGTTCATCGACTCAGGCCAATATAGGTTCAAGGTAGACATCTGGTTGTACTAGCTTGCTGAGGAAAATATTTCCACATTGCTACCTACTAAAGGAAAGACTAGAGTTCAATAAATAAATAAACCTCAATGAAATACTTTAATAAAACTGCATTTATAAAATAAATATTAAACAAAAAACAGTCCTAGGATTGGTCTTATAGATAAAGACACAAACAAAGTGATCTTGTTGTTTATACCGTTTTTAGCGGTAAGAGTAACACATTTTGTGGCATGTTAAAAAACTCTAATATGTAAAAATGACATTCGATTCGATTTAGTAAAAAAAACGTGCGCTCCTTTCGCGTACTTTAAATGTGTGGAAAAATCTTTCTCGAGAGGCCTTCCAAGGGAACAAACTATGGTCACTCCAAAAAAAAATTTGACACCTTTGACAGAATACTTTCCATGAAGAGCAGGCTTTCAGTGTCAAGGCCTCCCTTCCCCCTTTCCATGCCTGCCTATTGGCTGCTATCGTGGGCCATTCTTTGTCATGAGTATCGAGCTCATCGTTCCACCTCCTTCTAGGCCGTTGATGGCCGTTTAACCTCCGTGACCCAGTCGGTGGTGGAATTCGCCCATAGCTCCTCTGGCATTCAGACGTGTTCAATCCAATTCCTCTTTAGCAATGCAATTTTTTGAGTCACGTCTATGATCTGAGATTTAAAGCGCAGTACCAATATTATATATTAAAAAATCAAAATAAACATCTCCGATGTAAGTGTGTTTCTCTACTCAATACGAAACAGGATGTGATCAAACGCAAACATATTTAGAACAAAAAATGCACTTTGGTTTTCGTTTCGTAATATCATCGTCAATATCAAGTGAACGCTTCAGGTTCATCTTCATAAAAACACATGCGTCATGAAAAACTGCCAAACAACGCCAATCACGAAATAACGGCACCTTTTTCACACAACGATGGCGCTCGTCAAATTCAATTCCAAAAGCCAGAATTGGTTTTCTCTTATTTACGTAACCTTGACCCTTTTTCGTTCAATCCAGGTTGCGTCCATGATTACAACGGAATAATTAATCCGTTCTATAATAACGATAGGTAGGTATTTTTTCTGCCAATCTTACCAACTCTATTTTACTGCCTAGAAGGAAGTATGTAACGTCTTTCTCGGATCTAAGTATGTTTTATCTACAGCGCTACAGACAAGAAAAGTAACGAAATACGGACCGAAAGTTTCCGTCCACAGAGATGATTTTTTATAGAGATGCTTCAGCGCTTCAACTTTATACGTATTTGCGCATGTCGTAGAGCTTCTAAATGTATAAAGCGCATCCAACCCGTAATATCACAAAAAGCTGTTTTTTTTTTGTGTCAAATAAGCAAGTAAACTAACAAATTTATTAAAATGTAAACTTTTTTGGCGGTTCTGAGTGAAAATCTAAGTTAAAATGTAAACGGATTCCAATAAGCCTATCGTCTTCCGAGTATACATAAAAAAAAATGAATTATACATGCAGTCCATATGAAGTACCATTACCAACATACCATATATTGCCATTAGGTTACATACACGTAAAACTAATCTTGCTTGTAATTTTAATGTTTAGCAGGCAGTTTTTTGGAACTGAATTAGCCCGTAAACGTGCATCCGTAGTCTTTGGTCATCTCTATATCTATCTCATCTCTGTGAAACTGTTAGATTCATCTTCATTCATCAGTCTAGATGAGATTTATATTTTACTTTTGTGTTAAGGATAAGTTATTTTTAGAACTGTGATTAATCTTAACCTACCTGACTTATTTATGGTGTGATGGAAGATTGTCCGTACTAGCTACCTGAAATACACATCACATAATGAACACACATTACGTAGTGCTACATTAAATAAGGAATAAACAAAGTTCAGGCATCTTGAGAGAAGCTCGATTCACCTGAGGTCTTATAAAAATACCTATAATATGGTAAATGATGTATCAAACAACGATCGGAATCTACAATGAGATAGAAACAATCGCTGGATAGTATTGTAATTTGTAATTCGAGTCTCATCACAATGAATTGAACATGAGATATAAATGAGGATATAAAAATGTGTTCAGAACAATGCAGCATACTTGGTTAGTTCATTCTTCTTTTTCCTGTTTGTATGCTGAATGCAATACTTGTTCAATGTTTGAAGTTTATTTAAAAAAGCACATATCAAAACGAGTTTTATAGCACGTGAATGAACATTTTATGCACCCATACTTTTTTTATAGTTACCTATGAATTTTTCACAGCTATGTTGCTTGGCGTTGATACGTAAGATAAAAAACTTATCACATGTACCTAAGCACTTAGCTACATCAATTGGTGACACTTATAGTTAACTGCCACCATTTGTGACTGCGTAAGAAATAATAAAAAGACTTGTACCACAGTTACATACTGACAAGCGCATATCTACATACACGTCAACACGTATTGTATTGTATGTATTATTTTCACGTTACATTCATGAAAAATATTACGATGCTTATTAGGTTACTGTTTAAGTAAGTAAGTGTGTTGTTTATTAATCTCATAAGAATCACAAAATATTTGAAATAATAATTAAGTACTGTGCTATTAAACATAGCATGCAGACTTAATTATTATTAAAAATGTAAACAAGCATAGATAAAGACGAAATACCAAAAAAAAAATAAGTTTTTTAGTTCTATATTAAATTGTTTTGAGTAGGAAGACATACCGACAAAAATCGATACTATAGAACGCAGCCTAAAGACTGTGTCATACTGGGAGTTGGTTGAATGATGAAACAAGCTTTTTTAAAATTTCCATGTAGGTATAAATATACGGTAATATTTATGAAAAATTGTTGTATCTCATTTATAACTATTATATTAATATATGTATGTATATGCATCTAAAGTCATTTGTGGTTTTAGTTCATTTCTGTCTTTTGGTAATTTAATATGTCGATTAACATTGTAATGTTGGAATTTAGTTTCATGAATGGTTCTTTTTTAAGTAAATTAATGTACAATTTAATTTACTTACATTATATATTATTATATATAAACAACACGCAACTTAACCAGACATCAGTAGATATAATTTTACAAAACACAACCATACCGTTTCAAGTGAGGAGCTCAATTTTCGTATCATTCAAATGTTTTTGTCATATAAGTTATCGTTCAAAAGTCTGTAATATTTCCGTGTAGAACTCATACGTACAATACTAAAATCCAGCACCTCTACAGCGGTTTTCTAACTTCACACTTTTCTCGTATTTTGTCTTTTGTTTATAATACTCACAGGGTTTATATTTCTTCCAGATTCCACTCACGATGATGATGAAACGGTCCGTATTCCCGAAGATGAATGACCATAGCATATCACCAAAAGAGAATGAGCTTAAAGCATTTTCTTCATTCTTCAAACAGTCCTGTATTGTTGGCAAGTGGTCGCCGGATCCCAAGACCAATTCTCACTGGAGTAAGTGAATTGTGTAATTATGTCATCCGATTGAGGAGAGTGCCATTAATTTTTACACGAAATTGTCTAATTGTTAAAATCTTGCATCGTATGTATAGTGTACCTACATCAAACAAACAAATTTAAATTTAAATTTGATAGCTACATGTCTTTTTTGTCAATCAACGCTATATTATCAAGAATAGTATTCAAGTTTCCAATGAAGCAATATAAGTTTAAAACCTCTATAGAATTGACTGCAACCTCAGCTAGTTTCTGGAATTGTAAATCTAGATAAATCAAAGCGAAGCGAGCTAACCGATACAGTTGGATGCAATTTTCCTTTGACTAGCTGAGATTAAAAGGAAAAACCACAGGCTTTCAACCTTACCCCGGTTTGTAGTAAGCTGATTTCACACTGCGCAAATAGAAAATATTGTACGCTTTACACAGATACTAAGGGATAACGCTAATTGACAAAATTGTAGCAGTGTGGTAAAAAGTAATATAAAAATGACATAAATGAAATAATTCTATACACTGACAAATGTCTATTATTATCATTTTACATTGGCATTTCTAGATTTCAAATTACAGTAAACTGTACTTACGATGCCACACGACTCGAGTGATATAATCACTTAAATGTATAAAATGCATCGAGATACTGGTAGATATTTAGTTATCTTATATAGATAACTAAATATCTATAAGAATGTTCATAAATAGGAATTTTTTACTTTGAAAAGTGCGTACCAAATACGTAGACGAAAATTCTTAGCATATATCACCATGCGGTGCTGGTACCATCGCGTTGCAGTGACAGGACCTCTTACAGTGTCCAGGACTTGGAACCCAGGTGTAGATTTAAGGGAACTTTTTTGATACTGCCCATGTACCCATCCCTGAATTTAATATGATCCTACCAAGCTTTGAATCTTCCTTCCAGCAACGGATTTCCGGCTATTCTTGTTAGGCTGAGGTTTTTTTATGAATCATAGAAATATTTTGGTGCTATTCTTCTCACTCCTATTTCAACTGCATATACAAAACCATATTTTAAGGTCAATTCATTTGTTAGGTTATATCTATTTATTTTCTTGTAATACTTGCGCAAGTACATAAATGTTAAAAGTCTAGTTCTACAATTTGCTCGACGTGCGTAATTAAAAATAGTAAATTCATTCTAACATTTCTAATCGGGCACCTCATAGGTATATAATAATATAGCATACGAAAGCATTCTGACATATTATAATAATCATGTATCAGCTCAACGCATTTGCAAATTGCTTTACATAACTAAGTAGGGAGTTTTTCGAGGGTTTCCGCCATCGCCATGATTTTTCGTCAATTAGCGTCGTCCTATTCCAGTTTCACCCGTTTGAAGTATCTTTTTTGATATAAAACATTTGTTGTAGCATGGCCAGAAGGATTGTGGGCTTTGTGTTTTCATTTTCGATAAGGCGGCAAATTTTTGGGAAGCGATGTCGGTTTGTTTGATTATTTAATGGTGTGGTTTATTTTTGTGAGGTATAACTGGGGGCTTAAATTGGAGTTGGAGGGTTTATTCTGAAATGAACCGAGCTGTTTTGTGGAAATTGCTCCGGTATAAAATTTTTAGTGATCTCAGAATATTGTGCTAAAAGCTTTGTGAAATTATTAAAATTTAAATCGGCTTAGAACCCGAACCTTTTAGTTCAATACACATTTGGTGTTGTTTTTTTTTTTTCGGAAAGTATACTTATATCTCTACTTATGTTCCATACATAGATAAAGTATATTTCCTTATCAATCAATTGTGAATCGTCACAGGAGTCTTCAGAAATACCTTGGAGACTCAAAATCAATTTGGTTTAGAAAAATAAATAATTAATTGAAGAAAACTATTCAACCTATTTGAGTTTGTTACAAAAAGCAACTGACCAACAGTTATAAATCTAAATCATAAAAATAAACACGTAAATCTGTTTCCAAATATCTATCTAATACTATTAAACGGGCAATATTTCCGTATAGTAAATACATAGTAATACATAAAATACATATTTTGAGATCTCAGAAACGGTTTTAACTATTTCGATGGTCATAATTTAATTGGGGGTTTCTGGAAGCGAAAAATATATCTAACTAGATCTCATCTCATGGGAAAAAAAAGCTTTTTTGAGTTTTCATAAGACAATACATTTTGCATTAACACCAGGCAAAGCTCAGTCGCCCAGTTTCTTAATTAGAGCAACCGACTTAAAAATAATACTGAACTAACTCAATCACCTTATCATCTTTTTAATTATCATATAACTTTTAGAGGCCCAATACAACCAACTATGTGCGCTTTGCGAGCACCCGGACAAGTGTGACTATCCTGACAACTACAGCGGCTACGAAGGTGCGTTGAGGTGTCTGGCGCACAATGGAGGCCAGGTGGCTTTCACCAAGGTCATCTATGTTAGGAAATTCTTTGGGGTAAGTTTTCTATAGGTTCTGAACCAGTATAATATGATATCCAACGAGACCCTACAAAATACTAAGCCTACCGTTTTAGAAATTATGTGTCTATCCGTCCAAATTTTAGTAGACTTTATTTTTGGAGCCGGCCGCACTAAAAATCTCTATCAACATGAAAAACTCGAGTATTTCATATGATTATATGAATTCATTTAATGCAGTTCTGTTAATATAATTTTACCGACACTGTTTATAATTATGATATAGTATAATGAATCTAACAATTTGATTCGCCTAGCTACCGGTAGGATCAATCCCAGCCAGTCAATCTTCAGAGAACCCCGATGACTTCCGCTACCTTTGCGTTGATGGGTCTAAAGTACCGGTCAGAGAAAAAGCCTGTTCATGGGCTGCCAGGCCTTGGCAAGGACTTATTGGACACAACGATGTACTGGCTAAGCTTTCACCTCTAAGAGAAAAGATCAAACAACTAGCTGACGCTGGTAAGTCTACCTATTTTCGAGTTATAATCTCAAAACTGTGAAGGGTTTTCTATGGATCCATTAAATTACGCAAAAAAATCACCAATATTGAGTATTTGATCAAACGACGATCATATTTTAAAATAACATTGTGTTCGTCATATAAACAACTTTTACTTTAGGACCAAACCAGAAGATGCAAAACTATATTCTCAATTATAATATCCATGTGGAATGTCGTTCCTGCGAAGGTCTTTCCGAAAAATTACAATGTAAAGCGTATTCATTCGGGCGTCTATAAACGTCTATAGCTTGCCAACGCATTGATAATATCCCTAATTATTCAATTGTCCATAGGCAATGAAAGGCAGACTGTTCGCAGCCCTTTTGCAAAAATTTTTTTTTTAAAATCGTTATTATTCAATTAAATGCATGGTTTCACAATTTCAGGATTGGTCCAAGTTGTTTGTTTATAATGATGTATTTGTCGTCTAATCGACCTCTCAGCATTAAGCATACCAGTTATAGTTGTTATGTCGGTAATTCCTAGGTGCAAGCACCAAACCGGACTGGTTTACTAAAGTGCTGGGATTATCAGAGAAGATCCATTACGTTGCGGACAATATCCCCATCAAACCGGTGGACTATTTGAGCAAGGCTAACTACACTGAAGTCATTGAAAGAGGCCACGGACCGCCAGAACTCGTTGTCAGGTAAATACCCGTACTTCCATATTTCTTTTTGCCAATACTGGACTGTCAACTACATAAAGTTTAGCAACTTCTGTACACTACCAATTTACGTACAACTTGGACAAAATCAGTTTTATGTTCAGAGTACAGTTCAGAGTACCATGCACATTTAATCAAAAAATACATTTATGTTGAACACAATGTCAAATTTGGCAATAAAATACTATTCTTCCGGTGCTGATAACATTACTTGAGACCCAAAACCCGTACGGTTCCATGATACCATTTTCTGCATCGTGACAAATCAGGCTGCAGTTTTGTACGATATGTCGGTGGGTTAGGTGATTCGTTTAATTTTACTAAATATTTTATTTAGATTTAAAGAATGTCTTTAAAGTGATGTTATACAAAACAACGAGAACCTTTCTACTAAAATAAACACAAGTAAAAATTCAAAGACCTCATCAACAAGTTTCCAAAGTTTACGCATGGTAAATACGTATGGGAACTCTCGAGAAATATAAATTGCAAGGATCCATCGTTTAACCGAAGCCGTCTTTCCGGTCATCTATAAATGATATCTATAGTCAACATCTTCCAATTTGAGCTCTTTTAAAGATTTCGCTGGTGTTTTTTTTTTTCTTCTTTGTACGCTCAGATGAATAGTCTTTCATCTGAGTTTTTACGGATACGTTTTCAAATTCAAATATCACCTGAGTTTTTTTTGGGGCTCGAAATAAACTTTATTTAACAACCTTTTTAGTAATATTTTTGTTTTTTTTTAATTATGGAGATGCTTTCGACACTTTTACTCATAAATCTATGTTCAAACAATCCTCAAAAAACAGTAAGCTCGAAAATATGATAGACATATGTTGACCATATGTAATTAAACTTAAATGTTGGAGCATTGCAAATTACTTTTCTCTAAAATCCCACACCCAGTCTTCTCCATGCTAAGAAAGAAAAGTGCTCTTTTTTATTCTTATTTAACTTAGTCTGAGCCGTTTAAATGCCTGTAGAATTTAGAGCTATTTAAAACTTGAGACGTTCTTTAAAGTCCCAACTTCCCTCTATTGACACACTAACCTATTCCATCGTCAGGCTATGCGTGACCTGAAAGCTTTGACTTCTGGCGCGTATTCTATTACCTAGCCTTTGACCAGAGACCATACTGTAGTATGTAGCTTTTTTTAATCAGACTGATAAACAGTGAACGGAAATTTTGATAAATATTTTAATAGACTTTTGTGACTTGAAAAATCTTTGATCACTTATCATACGATCTCAGTTAAAATGTAGGTCGAAATTAATAATTCCTTGCAAACCAAATAAAAGATAAATTACTCGTGGACAATTTTTAGACTACAGTTTCTATTATACAACAGGTGTTGTATGTTGACATTAGGTTTTTCAAAAGGCGCGTTAGTAAAATCTCAAATAAAACCTTTACTATGTACCTATGTACCTTTACTATATTTGTAGTGGTAATATATAGGTTGTTAATATTTCATAGGTGACGGTTATTGCATAGGTACCATAATGTAACCAATCTGCTTGTTGTCATTTGTGGCATAAATAGATAGCAATTGTGTACAAATTTAAAAACTCATAACTATATATAAAACTAAACTATTAACTCTATTCGTATTCTTTAGAATTCCCGCCTATGGATATCTACAATACCACAAATATACGTAGTAAACATTTTAAGACTTTATTTTCGCATATGAGTAATTACTAGCTATTATTATTGTTTGTAGCGATGATGGCTCAGTGGTTAGT
This sequence comes from Biston stratarius, assembly GCA_950106695.1. Classification (NCBI taxonomy): domain Eukaryota; kingdom Metazoa; phylum Arthropoda; class Insecta; order Lepidoptera; family Geometridae; genus Biston; species Biston stratarius. The sequence goes on along the minus strand of OX467106.1, from coordinate 40,533,245 downwards.
GCGGTAGGTTCGCATACCGAAAGGCGTGGGTTCAAACCCCAACAATGAGCTTGAGCTGCCGGTGAAGGAAAACATCGTAAGGAAACCATAGCGTGATGCTAGGGTACTTTCTAGTACTCGGCTGGCTAGCTACCACCCTAAAGTTGAGAATCTGCCGCCAAGCATCTAACGGTGTGTTCCGGCAGCCTCACTTGAGAGCCAATTCCATTCCAGGGTAGGTGTGCCTTACCATCTTCGACCACACCGTCACTTAACATCAGGTGAGCTGTGGCCAAACACCTAGCCTGACCGCCATTAAAAAAAACTATGTATTCTACAAGATTTTTCCTGGACTATACAGCACGTAAACTTCTGTAACTAAAAACTAACAGTCGACTTTATACACCTAGGCTTTGCGTGACATCAAACGTGGCGCTGGAGAAATGCCGAGCGATGGCAGTCTTCGCCTTTAGCCGAGACATCAGACCAAAACTGGACTGTGTTCAGGAAGCTGGTGAAAACGACTGTTTGAAGAGTGTAAGTGACCGTTCACATGACTATAAAATACTGAGGATGTAAAACTGAAAATTCAACACAAAAATATTATCCAGATCTGTCAAGACATCTAAATTAAGAGACGAACCCAACTTTCGTAGGAGCCTCAATTGCAACCTACGTTAAGAATCTAGTTCTTAATTTTCGAACAAGTCAGTCATTTTAATACAAACAAATCTTTGATTATGTGCCTACTTGTCAAAACATGATAATCCATTTAAATGCAGACCTTCTACATTGTGGTCCTTCGAGCAGTTTTTAATCATTATTTTTTCTAAATTAGGTACAAGACAACGGTTCCGACTTAGCATCAGTGGACGATATGAGAGTAGCTTCAGCTGCTAAGAAATACAACCTGCATCCGGTGTTCCACGAGGTTTATGGTAAAGACAAGACTCCTAACTATGCAGTGGCTGTCGTTAAAAAAGGCTCAGGATATAACAACATTGAGGACTTGAGAGGCAAAAGGTAGGACTTCTTCTTTTCGTACCCGCCAACTGTGTGCCAATTTGTGATTTTCATCAATTGCCTTCTTATATACCTACTTGAAAATGTAATCTATTCATCGATTTAATGGTCTGCCTTTGTCAAGACGATTCAGTGTCTGCTTTACTCCAGTAGAATGGTTAAAGAACTATTATTAGGTTAAAGAGCTAAGTTATAGATAGGAATATAAATATTTGGAATTCTGTTGATGTATTTCTAACTGTCTCGTGTCTTTCTGTTACCAGATCCTGTCACAATTCTTACGGCACTTTCAGCGGTTTGGACGCTCCACTTTACTACCTCATTAATAAGAGAGTTATTAACTCCGACCAAGTAAGTTCTAACAATATTTACCTATCAATTAAATAAGAAAAACAAGGGTTATTCTTCTGAACATAATTGATCTATCTTGATTATGTTTCAGTGCATGAAGAATCTCGGCAGCTTCTTCTCGGCTGGTTCATGCTTGCCAGGCGTTGACAAACTGGAGAATAATCCAAGAGGCAAGTAACAATGGAATTTAAACTTACTAAGCTCGCATATTAGAGTTCAAAAACAAATGCCAATGAAAGAAACCTCGTAAGTCGGTCGTAAGTCATAGTAATAGATTTTTATAACAATGGTGACATATCGTTACAGGTGATGACGTCTCAAGTTTGAAGAAACAATGTGGAGGAGATAGCAACCCAGTGAAATGTCTTCAAGAAGACCGTGGCGATGTAGCTTTTGTGTCCAGTAAGACACTATCATATTTTAACCTTGAGGCTCTCCCCCAAATCTATATTTTTTAACCTATTTACTGATTATCACAGAGTAAGTAGATACCTGTTATAGGTATATGTCGCAGGCAATTTGTATGATTCCGCTTTTTACAAACGCCGTCGTCCGTATTAAAACACTCGCAGTTTTGAAATACTGGTCACTATATTATAATTTTAATCGGGACGGATTCCGTATTTGTAGTTACCAAAAACACAATCAGCTGAAATGTTACTTAAGCTGTAAACAAATTGATGAAACAACTTTACTTACATTTTCCTATATAATGCTATAACTTTTCTTACAGGTGCAGATCTTTCCTCCTTTGACGCTTCTCAATACGAGCTTCTTTGCCTGAACCGCGACGCAGGAGGACGTGACTCTCTCGGCAACTATGGTACTTGCAACATTGCCATGGCACCATCTAGGACTTGGCTCTCCTCGAAAGACTTCCTGTCAGACGTCTCTATAGCTCACACTCCGTTGAGCTTAGCACAGCTTTTGGATGATAGAAGCGACCTGTTCAACATTTATGGGGAATTCTTGAAGAATAACAATGTCATTTTCAATGTGAGTATAGAATCAGAATATTCATATATAATAAAGTTATATATAAAATTAAATGTTAAATATTCAAGTGTTATATTTTTAGTGTTTTTCCGCCAAGTAATTTTGATTACACAATTATTCATATCCTCTACTCACTGCAGTAACCAGCTACCGACACTTGTTTCGCCTCTATAAATGAGGCATCCTCAGGACATATCGACTTCTAGAGCGCTTGCCCGAGAAGTTCACAGCAATGAATGGGCTCATTCTCGGCCAAGCTTCTTACTGCAGTGAGAAAAGGACATAAATACTTGAAGTCATTTTAATCTATTTAGGTTTTAAGTTTATGACGTAGTATGTTTGTGTTTGGTTTATCAAGGAATATTTCAGATAAATATATAAAATTGTCTTTAGGTTAGATTAATATTTAAAATTATATTCAAATTAAATTAAAGCGTCATCACTGTTGTAATCAAAACAACTTTTAAGTGGAAATCCATTAATATTATAATCTTGAATATTTAAAATGAACTTCCCCAACACCTAAATCGATCAATTATATCAATGTTATCGACATTAGTCTAAGTCTACTTTCTCTATTTCTTGGGTAGAATGAGGAGAGACAGATTTAACATTTTTCTTCATAGATATAATATGACACACACTCTTTCAAAGGCTAACTCGGACAAATTTGTATATTTTCAGAATGCTGCAAGAGGCTTAGCTACAACAGAAAAACTGGATTTTGAGAAATTCAAATCAATTCATGATGTTATCGCATCATGTGGTATTGCATAACCATGCATTTACAAATAAATGTTTACACTGTTATGTAATTAAATATATTATATGTATGTATATAAATTTTGTCTTATTAGAATGTAAGGTGTGGGTGGTAAGGTATGTAATAAAAAAATATGAGTCGGATTCCAAAAACTTTATTACATCACTTACTCTACAATGAATATGACCATAAATAAATTAGATTAATACTCAGAAAATGAGAATTTTGATTTTGTAGAGATTATAATGCTGCTAATGCGAATGTAATAATCAGAGCCCCAGCTAACATAGCATAACCGGTAGAGTAGACTTCCTTGATCGAAAGCCCTTTAGCTGTATCCCAATACAAATGTCTGATTCCATTCGCAAAGTGGTAGCCTAAAGGAGCGGCAATTACCGCCTTTGCTAGGAAGATGGTAACTGGAGACAAATTCATGCTCTCTATAATAGAGACATAGTGAGAAATGTCATTTGGTAAGCATAAAGCTCCAATACCCAGTGCGCTGGCATATGCTGATAAGATGATCCCTTAAAAGAAACATTAGTGTTAGGTATCACATTTAAATACTAATTATATAAAGTTTGCCATAGTTTGTACTGTATGACAATTATTCGTATCGGATTGGGGTGTATTATGCATTTTCCACACCAGCATCTACTCTAGCCAACTCAGCTATTTAAAGTACTGGAGCGGGGCTCTGAGTCGCTAGCATAGTAGATCTAGTGGGTAGTTCTAGTGGTGTACATAATAGTAAAAAGCAGCAGATTAAAAATCACATTTACAATAGCTTGTTACAATCCACCATGTTTCCAATTACTTGTAGAACTAGGAGTTACACATTTGTGTAAGCCAATTTAAGATTGGTTCTGAATTCTGATATTAACAATAGTACCCGGATGAGCGAGCTTTGCGCAGCTGAAAACACGGATAAAACGACGCTTTCTAAAAATGAAACCTAGCTAGATCGATTTATCGCCCCCGAAACCCTCTGCATACTATATTTCATGAAAATCATTGAAGCCGTTTCCGAGATTCAGATTATATATATATTTATATATATACATATATACAAGAATTGCTCATTTAAAGGTATTAGATTGATAGATAGATAAACATTGTTTAAAGTTTTTCAAGTTCCGTTCAAACTTAGTTTATGTTATATTTTCTGTCATTGATGCCAATTTTCTATTGAAGGTACATTTTTAGAATAAGTTGCTTAGTAACTTAAAACTTTTACTAAGAATAAAAGCTTACATACAAAAACAAACCACTGATGCAACAATAAGCAAGTACCTACATAAATTTTTGAAAATAAAAACAATGAATTTGCTATTACTTTCACTCCTATCAGCCCACTGGTGCAATAATGCCAGCTGCCCAGAGGCATCTCCATATGTATGTATATCAATGACTTGAGTTTGCTTGGCAGGCCACTGGCAGGTAGAATTCCATAACAACTCAAGTGTGACATCAGTGAAAGATATTATCCTTATATTGATTAAGAATAAGATGGTCAATATCCAATCAACATCAGTCGAGATAGTGGACAAACGCAAGCGTATTACTTTACAATAAAAATAATAAAACATTTGCTCAATGTCTACAGCTTTCTCTAATTTTCCTAATCACATAATTATGCAGTTCCAGTTTTAGCTTACCTGAAGTTCTGTGGGTGATAGATAATAAGGTAGTAAGTTGGACTTGATAGATAGTAAGATGCGGCGACAAAGGACGATTGAGACGGGCGTTCCTAATATCGTGATGTTCTATTTGTTCAGGCTCGAATTTCTTGAACGTCACTTTAGGAACGCCAGCTACTTGAGCATATTGAGCGGTGTTCAGAGCCGCAGGAAACCTACTTAAGCTCGCCAGCACCGACTTGCTTCCCAATCTGGAATGTAAAACTGCATCACGACAAGCCACATTTGCAAACAATCTAACCCTATTACATAATTGAATAACATACCTGCCGCAACAAAACAACGCCATTATTGCTTAGTATATATATTCTTTAACGTCGTAGATTTCTGAAACAAACGTTCTGCACATGAAATATCTAAATATCTACAAATAAATCAAAAATATAAACAAAATTTCGTTTCTCACCACTGAATCTCACGAACACGAATTGACATTTATTTGTTTTGACATTAACAATTTTTTTCTCCGTTTCTAGCATCTCACTTTGTGAAATATTTAAATATACGAATATATTTAAATATTTTCGAATTCCACAACAAACATTAAGTTAAGTCTCCACATTTTCAAACAAGAAACACTGAGCTCGAGTTCAATTCATGCTTGTGTAACTACGAAAGTTAAAATAAAATTGAGAAGATTTGATTATCTAAGCTATAGTCATAGTTAATGGTGGTGGATATAACTGGTGGAAAGTGGAGACAAGAAGAAAGATAATACAGACACAAAAGAAAACAATAGCTACGTCAGTCACTGCATTATTTTAATTTATAATAATTACACAGTCATAATTTAATATAAATAAGATATTAATGTTTATTAATTTTAATTTATTTATTCACTCATTTATTTATCTCCTCAATATTTGAATTTTAATATGAATTATATAAAAAAAAATTATTACATTTAATTTATTATTTAAATTCGTTTATATTTTTATTACTTGTGGTTTTTATTACGCTAGTTACGATTATAGAAACTCAAAAAAAAATACTATTTAATTTCTACCTTGTGTAAGCAAAAATGCCACTGTCAGTAACAGACCGTCTGGGGTTTTTGGCGGGAACGCGGTGAGCGTCGTGTCGCCCCATTGTATTTTTTTCTAAAACTAGTGTTTATTCGAGTTTTTACGCATAAAAATAGTGGTGTTTTATTTATAAAGTACCGTATTACAAGCGCGTGGGAGAATGATATAATGTAGTTAAACATGACTTTTCGTGTTGCTTCCAAAACTCCATCCAGAAGCTTATAGTATAGTCGCCACTACTTTACTAAGGCATGACTTGATTTGACTGGGACTGACTGGACTTGATCAAGACTAGACTTTGACTGTAACTATAGATGATAAAGAAGCTGAAAAATTAAGACTACTCACAAAATATAGAAACATTGAAACTGGCAGAATGCACAGAGTGCGATGCCAAGAAGAAAGAGAAAACAGACCGTCTAACTGACAGTGTTGGCGCATCGGCCATCCAAAAGAAAAAGAAAACAAGACCACTGCTTCAGTATTATTCTTCAGTAATTCAGTATTATTATTTCAGCCTTAATTTTCTTTCAAGAAAATCTTGCATGAATAGGTTTCTACAAGATTATCGGAACACTTGTAATAATTGGAATCATATATTTACGTAGTAGTCATACAACAATCTGCTTGATAAATGTTTCGTTTGATAGTTCTAACGGTACTTTCGAGTGGTCTTCGAGCTCAATCTACCACAATTGCTGCAACCTCAACGATGGCAATTAAAGCAGTGGACTTCGAAGTTTTCGGCCGAGTCCAGGGTGTGTTCTTTAGAAAGGTATTTTTTAATTATAGTTATTAGTATAAAGTGGTTTAGATCTAAAAATAACACCTGATTTACTCACTGGCTTATACAAATATCTTTCTAAAAGTATTAAACGTTCAGTTAAAATCTTCACCGTGAGTTCTAAATTCGGCCAACTGGGCCTCACCAAATAGAGAAACTATGTGGCCATGCCAGCCTTAATCTACTATTGAACCTAGCACGCAAGCCGTACTGTCTCTTTTCGAAAACGAGATAGACGTAGGTATTCTAGTTATATTACGTTTTCGGGACATTTTTGTGGAAAATGATTCATCCCTTCAGACTTCATATATCCCACGATATATGAAGTCTCTCAAAAATAATTTATACTTTGTTTCAAATTGTATAAAAATACTGTATGGATTAAAGATATGAAGTTCACATTTACCATGATTATTCCAAGAATCCATATCAATCACATGAACTTAATCAAGATTAATGAAATCAAGTGGAAAAAAGTTACCTACTTTATTTTATAATTTTCTTGTGTGGTTGCTTTTAGGGGCTTAGTTTGTATAAGTGTAAGAATTATTGTCAGATTGCTTACAAACAATCTGCGATTCTACTAAATAATGTAAAGTTCTCAATACATCAAATCAACAGTTTGTCCACAACAAGTACTTTTTTTATGTAAAGGTGTTGAAACAAACAAGACACTCTCCTGATGGTAAGAGATGATGGATGTTCATGATCATTGCAGAGATACACAGAACTATAAGTAGTAAGAATACTTATATACTAGCATCTATGTCCCTACTTAGCAAAGGTCTGACAACATACAAAAACTCCGTAGTATACCGTTGGTGCAAAACAGGGAAGATTAGTGAAAAATAAAAGTAAGCTTGCTAATATGTAGCCTCCAATCTGTGAATATTATTATGTAGCTAGCAATGACAACTGCATAGAAAAAAAAATCAAACCTCATAAAAAAATATTCAGACCTCTCTTGAAAAATTATTTGTTGTTTGTCAGTATGACATTTTGAAGCAAAAGAAAAACATTTTGAAGTCAAAAAATAGTATAAAAAATACGGGCTGTTTTCAAACTAAAGGATCTTCAGAAAACATTGAAAGAATAATAATTATGAATCATTTAATGGCAATGGATTTTGAAGTGTATGGCAATGTGCAAGGTGTATACTTTAGGGTGGTAAGTAAAGACTACTAGCACCCTGAATTCTCGGAACAGCAAATTTTTAAAGAGAACATTATGTTGACTCTATTTCTACTGAGCAATTTTGCAACTCTCTGTCAACATCACTTGTGTAATTTAGAAGTACTAGGCATACAAACAGACATGCGAAATATGACTTAATTTTATACTAACATTTTTATATATAAATACTTATTATGTATGGTACATCTAATTTTCAGTGCCTTAATATAGTTACCCTGAAAAGAAAAGTATAATTAACGAGGCTTACAAAATCAACTGCTTTGTTTTAGTATACAAAGGAGCAAGCTGAAAAACTGAACCTGCGAGGATGGTGCAAGAATACTCCGCAAGGCACAGTCCAAGGTCATGTGCAGGGGCCATCTGATAAAATCGAGACCATGTAAGTTCTAGTACTTTTTTAGTACCTATCATCAATGAAAGATAGAGGATATCACATACCAAACAGGCAATACGTTAACAGAAGCATATTTTTATTTATATATAAGATAAATTTAATTTTGCATATGTTATTCAAAATGGCAACTCTTACAGATAACTCTTGATATTTAAAAAGGCAAAAAACAGTAAGTGGCTGTTAGTCACATTCTTAATTACAGCTAAATGCAGGTGAATGGAATACCAGGCAATGAAAAAAGTGAAGAGACTTGTTGGAGTGACGATATACGTAGGACAGCTGGCGGTAGATGGAAGCGAAAAGCCAAAAACCCGGCTGAGTGGCGTGTCTTGGGAGAGGCCTATATCCAGCCGTGGACTTCGATAGGCTGATGATGATGAAGAAAGTTTTGCGAAAAATAGTTTTTATGTATGAGACACTGGTTAGTTATAATTGTTTTTAAAGACTCGATTATTTAGAAGTAAAAATATTAACATTCCAGTTTAAAAATTTCCCTCCACATTTTTACGAGCTAATTTTCACTATCTTGCCCCATTGAAAAATGGATCTGCGTCGGGAACATTTTCACGCGATGTTTTTTTACGATTTCTAATATAGAAAACTGGACGAATTGTATGATAGACATTAAATGGCATTTATAGATGAAGGCAACCGCGTACCGTTTGTAATAATAATAATTAATTACTATTTAAAATTTGCATATAATAATTCGTAATTCATCGGGCCCCAAACTAGGCTTAGCCTGTATTTTGGTGACCCAAGATCACAAAGTTGCCAGCTTTAGTTTCGCGCATTTACATATTTGCGGAAAGATTTGAATATAAAAAGAAAAATTATACATATAAATAAACTAGGTGTCTCACTCTGTGTATATACATACGTGCGTGTTAGTGCGAGTGTTTGTGTGTAAATGCGTGTCTGTGTATGTGTGCGTGCTTGCTTTGAGTGTCTGTGTATGCGTGGGTGTATGTGTGCGTGTGCGTGTGTGTGTGAGTTGTGTGTTTATATGTGGGAAGATTGTGAGTGTGCTGGATGGGAACATATAATATGGTAGTTGGTAAAGCCTCATAAACAGTCATATACTTTGACCAGATCTTCGGTTTCCTCGTAATGCTTGTTCATCAGCCAGTTCTTCACTTTTGCCCGAGCTTTTCTATGTGTATATTCCTTGATATCACACCTTCTACATACCTTATTGTAGGCAAATATATGTATGAATGGTGGAAGGCGGGAGGCAAAAACAGTTTTAACTTTTGGAAGTTGTGCAACTCTGGGCGAACTTGTCTCTTTCTTTTTCTTTGTGGTACCTGTGCGCCTGTCTGAGTTTTTTCTAACGCCCGCATGACAAATAATTTTCTAACACTGAGAACTCCTGTGTCTAGATAGAGTTGATGTGTTGGATACCGTCGTGGCTTACCGATCATCACCTTCAAGACTGCTCGTTGGGCTCTCTCCAGGTCAATCATAAATGATTTGGCCGCAGCACCCCACACCGCTATACAATATTGTAGTTGTGATTGGCATAATATTGGTATATCGAATTTTAGCGCCGTCGACTAGCTTTGAGGGATGAAGAAAGATGTGGTCGCCTTTGACGGCTGTTATGAAAGGAAACTCGTTAGCAGTAAACAAATGAATTCCAGAGAATAGGTGAAGTACATAATAATATGAACTATAAAACTTATTTCTAGTTTCGCAAAACTTTCTGAATGAACACGTGCAAACCGCTGCACTGACACGTTTTGGCCGAGTTTGTAGTAGGATGGTGCGATAGACTGGTTTAAGTTTTCCAATCTTCTTTATTCATAGTAGGTATATAAAGTTAATTATGTATGTATATAGCTAGCTGGTTAAAAATAATTTACTAGTGGTTCTTCAGTGAAGGAAAACATCTTGACGGAATTAATATATGTCGGGAAAAACTTCAATATCGTAAGTGAATACACACCCACGCGTTGTGGAACATGGCCCGATCGATCTTTGAGAGTAAGTCTATGCCCAGCAGTGGGAATATTATACTTTTTGATAAAATATTACGTAATGTAACTGCATTTCAGGATGCATTGGTTGAAAAATACTGGAAGTCCCAGCAGCAAAATCGAAAAGGCCGAATTTAGGAACCAGAAAGAGATATCAGATTATACTTATGAAAACTTTTGCATTGTCAAAGACTAGACACTGAGCTTGCTGGTTATCAATAGTAAGTATTTACTGCTAATAAAATTTGCCCGTTGTGCTTTAAAAGACAGGTTTATAAAATCTGCCATGTGTGATATTATTTTTAGTTTGTCTGTGTTGTACCTTGTATTATTTATCTCTAATTATGTTAATTAAATCCTTTAAAAAGTTTTCATAAGCTTTGATTAAAAAAAAACCCAGCCAATTACTTTAAATTATAAAAGTTCATTAATAACGCGACAAAAGGGACACAACTCTGCAGAAATTTTAATTACATTTAGCTCTCACGTCAACCTCCATCCAGCAAATGTGGTGAAAACAAAGCTACCTCCCTCGGTCGTAATAAAAGGCCTCCACTTAACCATTACGGGGGTAATGAGTAAAAACTGGAGGTGAATTCTATTTCTACCCCGAAGGGCGAAAGGCCGAGGTCCGATGCCTCCAAGAAAACCTTATCTGATGTTACGCCGAGGTCGACCCGAATTTATCGTCTCACATAAATCAAATTCGTTCGACACAATGTTTCGAATTAAGATAAAAATGTCGTCGAAATGTAGAGACAGTGAATGACTACACGTTACCGATTCCCGCATAAAACGCAACTTTACCGATGCCAGTTCTACAGGTGGTTTATCTTTCAGTCCATAACAGGACGTCGAGATGTTTGTCATTGAAACGGAAAACAAAAGAGAACATTGCTTATACTCGTACGTTTTACATGCGTAGGTATACAATTAAGGAATGTACTACACTTTTCTTGGTATAGCAAATTGATTTTCTTTGTAAATTCCCTCAACCTCTATATAAGTTATTACTTACTGACTGAAATGTAAGGATTTGATTCAAAGCAAGATTATTATATTTTATCAAAGACGGGTGGATTATAAATAAGTTGAATGTTTATATATAGAAACGCCCACGCGTAACGTAGAATATGTAACTTCGCGTAGTAAAGTAAAATACTAGCTCTTGCTGTTATTTTTTATTTTTTTTTGTATATGGAATCGGTTAACTGATCGGGTTAAAGAGTATATTACAACATTAATTATGTGTGAACTTTATTGTTTAGATGCCAGTGGCTATTACAATAGGTTCGCTCAGACTGAGATCGTCGGTCTGAGTGGTATCCAAAGTGTAGGCTTTCGCGAGTTTCGCTACTACCGCCGAGCCAGTAAAAGAACCTACGCAAATATTACATTCCGCGAAATAAATTAATATGCCATCTGTTAGCTAACAATAGACGTCGACCTTGGAGGCTTTCGCGAAGGAGTTTTCGCTCGGAGGAAATAATTACGTTCAAGTCAGTAACCCGGGCGTGCGTTATTGATGGGCGCGAGGGAGGGCGCGCGGGGCGGCGGCGCCGAGACGCCGTAAGTGGGTCAGGGGGGGCGAAGCGCGCAGCCGCCGCGACACTGCGCCCTCAACCCTCAGCCATGGCGGACGCGCCGCCCGAGGTTCTCGAGCTCAACGTGGGCGGCGTGCATTACGCCAGCACGCGCGAGTCGCTGCTGCGCGAACCCGACTCGCTGCTCGCCGGCGCGCTCTGTGACACGGAGCATCCGCGCGACGCTCGCGGCCGCATCTTCTTCGACCGCGACGGCGTCCTCTTCCGCTACGTCCTCGACTACCTCCGCGACGGCGGCCTCGTGCTGCCCGAGTGCTTCAGGGAACACAAGCGGCTTGCGCGAGAAGCCAAACACTACCGACTGGCGGGACTGGAAGCGGCTATCCGAGACGCCGACCCGCGTCCGCCGAACCGCGAAAAAGGCTGCATCACCGTCGGCTACCGCGGCAGCTTTGCTTTCGGCCGCGACGGCCTCGCCGACGTTAAATTCCGGAAGCTGTCCCGCATCCTCGTCTGTGGTAAAGTAACTTTATGCCGTGACGTGTTCGGGGAGACCCTAAACGAGTCTCGGGACCCAGACCACGGATTGGCCGACAGGTACACGTCACGATTCTTCCTGAAACATTCCTTCATCGAGCAGGCTTTCGATATGCTGCAAGAGAACGGGTTTAAATTGACCGCGAGTTGCGGTAGCGGCACTGCTGGCGGCGCCGCCGAGCTTAAACCCGGAGTCGATTCAGAGGAGAATCGCTGGAACCACTACAACGAGTTTGTCTTCGTGCGTGAATAGTATCACCGACCATGTGATAATCTAGCCATCGCCGTCTCTTTCTGTGAGGCATTTAGAGAAAACGTAAACGCAACAGTCGAGTCGAGTCGACTTCACATTTCTTTTGATAGAAACTTCTGAGAAAACGAAACTTATGATCCTCGTAGTGTGTATAAATATTCGATGTTTGTTTACGTGCGCTATTTCTGTGTCGGAATCGGAATACGCGGTTTTAATATTTCTATTTAGTAGATAAATGAAGCGTAAACTGTAATCAAACATGTAACTTTAAAATAGATAGAGTTAAATGTAAAAATAATAAATAGTATAGATAAATATCTTCGATAGGAATTATTTCTTATACTGTTACTGTTTCTAGTATATCTTCTTACTTATATAACTTCGAAGTTATTTTATTATCGATTTACGACAATGTGTAACGTAAAATATTTTGGGATTAATGCGGGCCATCAAATTTTGATATAAAATATGCCAAATTATTATAAATAGTGTTACGAATAGTACTGGCGTTAAGTTTCGGTATAATTACAGTAATTATTGCTAAATAAACTTTTGTCTAACATTTTATGCTTATCTCTTGAAGAGTTCGGGCTCCACAAAGCTCCTGGTGTTGTGATTGAAAAATTTTGTTTTCGAAAAAAGTTAGTAAATTTGGATTTTAAAAATTACTTATTAGTTTATATGCAATGAAAAAATATATCGCATATAAATGTACCTATTTAATATAGTTACTTAGTGCATAACCGTTGCGTAAAAACGTATAAAATGTATGTACTTACTTATCGGTCGTAAGAAAATATTATATTTATAACAAATGCAATTAAGGGAGAATGTTAATTTGCAAAGAATCAAATAGGTGGCAAAAAAACCACGTCATAATTATAGGAAGTAAAATAAGATTTCAAATATTTTGAATGACATCGTATCACGTAGGACGAGGCAGTGTGTCTTTACAGCTTCAGCCTGGCCGATGGGACAAATTAAATTAAAATAATCAATTGAATGACGTCATTGTTCGAAATTCGTAATTTGAAATTCTGCAATAAATGTCATTACAAGGTTTCACGTTCGCATTCCAATGCATTTTTCTGTTTGTCATCACTACTCTTCGTCAATTAGCGTCCTCCCTTAGTTCCGAGGTGTTGGCGGTGAAAGCGAAGCGGCATCTTCGTACGACAAAGTTTAATCGGTAGCATACGAATTTGTTTAATTGAATTATATTATCCCACTTTAATAATAACTTTATGCCGTCAAATACCCGCTGGAGAGAATTTCGTCGAATTTATGCAATCGCAGCCATATCATTAGTTTTAGTGTACTCACATAATAATTTTCCCGGGCTTTTATTATGAAATCATACACCTGAGTTTTTCGCATGTGAATATTTGTCAAACATGTCATGAAATATGACTCGAAAGTCGCCCATATTTATATGCGAAGACCTTACGAACAATTACAAACTAGAGCCCTGTACCCTTAGCATGGTATCGACTCTGAAGGAAAATAAAATATAAATTAAACGTTAAGAATACGTTTGCGGGCACTGTCATTTATCAACTAGATAAAAAATTCTACTAAATTGTCAGCTTACAGAGTTGTTCAATTATAATATCTTTAAATTAGTATTTTTACTTTTGAAGGTAGTTATTTTTTTCCGCTAAGGGTGCCTAAGGTAGTTCATCCCACTGCTTTTAAATATTATTCCCAAACTTAATACTTAAAATGGATAAAAAACACGGGACACGTGATTTTGATTTCATATTCATATGTATGTATGTATGTAAAACTAAGGGTAAAAAATTATAAATTTTACCTATAGTTACACTTTTAACGCTTAATTATAGCTTAAAAGTGTGTTTACTTGATCCAGACTAAAATAAAATAACATATTTCAAGTTAAAATTTCAATGCAATTTAGATAAAATTTGTAGAAAACTTTTGTGCGAATTGAAAATTACTTTTATAATACTTACCCGAAATTTTATGTACTTATAAAACCAAATTTCGATAAGTTAAACTTATATTTTAATGAGCAACACAAATTTCTAATGCGGCAACAAAGCATTATTAAAAGCTGTTCTTATAGGTACATATGTATTTAGTAAGTTGTTTTCGTCATCAATTATTTAGATGCTTTAATTGATACCTGTTTCGTAATATATTTTGATGTATGTATAATTTATGTATGTTGTGCCAACAACCTATGAACTTGTGAAGTTTTATTCGGAAAGTAGCGCTTCTTTAACGTCTACGTGCGCCTTAATGAGTCTCTAAATATTAAGTAAGTAGCTGTGGATACGTAACGTACCCCTGATACGGGATTCATAATAAAAAATACAAAAACCGACCTTTTTGCAACATCAATGCGTATTTTTAACGGGATTCCAGCTGAGCATTCTTTGAACATTTATGGTGGGATGCTTTCAATTCCGTATTAAATATATTTGATTTAATCTCTATTCGTTTGGAGAAAAAACAGTGTTGGACCTGGTCTCGAATATTGTAGGATTTCTAAAAGAATAGTTTTGTGAATAAATTTAGTTAAAAAAAAATGTTTCGTATTATTTTTACAAATTATTGAAAAATTATTTGTTGCTTTGTATTTCACGCTCTTTTTATCAAATAGTTCTTCATTATCGAAATCAGCCTAAAATATCCATATTCTATCGTTGACAGGCAAGAGTTTGACCACAGCTCATTCAATGTTAAGTGACGTGGTCAAGCTAGTAAACACAACTAGTTTGGAATGGAAAGGATCACAAGTGAGGCTCCGGAACACACCGTTAGGTGTTTGGCGACAGATTTTCAATTTGAGTGATAGCCCCCGTACTAGAAATTACTCTAACACCATGCTATAGTTTTCTCTCGATATTTTTCTTCGCTGGCAGCTCAAACTCATTGTTAGAATTTGAACCCACGCCCTTCGACACCGCTTTATGGTCGATATTCCGAAAACTAAACAGTTCGAATCTACCTTCATTGTATGAACCGCTAACCAATGTAATTTGTTGTCCGAGTGGGTATTCCCTGGTAGATACAATCAAAGTGTCTTCAAGTCGCGAGTGAATCGTTTTCTTCTAGGCAAGTGTGCTTCGCCTTAGACCGCATCTTCACCGAGGGGCCGGTCAAACGCAAGCCTATTTGTAATTTAAAAAAAGCAACCACGCTAACCACTGAACTATCATCGTTACAAAACCTTTTAAGTAAGCGTGCTTCATCCTAGATCATATTGTTGCCATCAGACAGGATATGGTCTAAGGCTAGATAAAGTTTAGTACGTTGTGAAACTTCCATACCTAAATACAAGGCCAAAATTTATTTCTTTACAATTGTTTAATCGTAACAGAAATGTAAAAAAAAAAAAACAAGAAAACAATTTTCGTACATTTTACTTAGCGTTGTAACAAAGATGGAGAGAAAGCAATATTTTTTGTTTCTATGAGGCAAGAGGAGCTTCTAAGCCTCGGAATTATACGCCAACCGCAATAACAGTTACACATTGTGAGTAATATGCGCAACATATTTAAGGAACACATTAGGTGGGTCTATGATACAGGCAGGTCAGGTAAAATATACAAAGCAGGTTCTAAGTATGCCCATTAGGGCTAATGGTCTCAAGACACGCAATACCTACCCTATCTTTGCCTAGGGGCCTTCTACGGGAACACTAATAACGTATATCTATGTTATAAATAAACCAAAGATATTATGACATCTAGCCTACGACCTTTGGCCAAGGGTGGCCAAGGTTGACCTTTCAATTACGATATTGCCCCCTATTATGTCAAAGTAAATTGATTATAGCAAAATGACCGCACCTTTTGCGGACGCTAATGCTACTTGTTATTTTTATAGTATTAATGCATCAAACGAAATGGATATGTTGACAGGAAAAGCTGGGCGTGGGTAATAAAATAAATCAGATGTTATAAGAAAGAGTAAGGTATAGATATACATACATAGGTAGGTAAATTGTGCCTTGCGTCTCGTTTGTTCGTAGATGTGGTCTATGAGGTATGTAGGTGTAGTAATATAATTATTTTGAAGGGTATTCATGAGGGTTTCGCCGCTAGAATACTCTCAACTTATTATCTGTGGTGAAAATTTGAAAATGTTACAGAAGAAATGACGTGCCATCCTTTGTCACTTCTCTATCTTTTGCCAAATGTCGTTGTAGTACCTAAGTTTTCGACACTGTTTATTTGTGGTTTGTCTAGAATTCACTCTTTAGTAGTCTGTTAAGACTGCAGTCCGTCTGGAGAATCACCACACCTTTAACGTGATGTTCAACTGCCAACCAGTAAGTATTGTAAACATCACTGAGTTATTCTTAGATTAGAAAGGTGACCAATGTTTCAGAGTTTTATAGAGCTAAATCTTGGAAATGTTAAATCTTGTCATGATAGCTCAGCGATTAGCGCGGTTAAATCACACCCCGAAGAACGTGGGTTCATTTCTAAACAATGAGCTTGAGCTGCCGATGAAGAAAGCCATAGCATGGGGGTAGAGTATTTTACAATAGTGTGTTCCGGCCGTTAAGCTACGGTCAAACACCAAACTAGTAAAAAAAAAACTATTAATCTCCTCTAATAGAAAAGTAGATAAATAGTTTTTTACATATTCATCATCATCATCATCATCATCAGCCTATCGAAGTCCACTGCTGGACATAGGCCTCTCCCAAGACACGCCACTCAGCCCGATCTTCGGCTTAATACATATTACGGACCCCCAATTCTTTTATTCGCTTAGGTACGTAATTCGTTTACTTTGTTGGTTGTCATCGACCGCTTGTGGTGGATATAGACTGGATATCATCGATCTAGAGTGTCACTTAATCTGTTACGACGTCAGTAAGACAAGATAAGGATAATTCGTTTTTTAATAAAACTTCAGCTTTCAGGGGTCAAAGGACGCGAAGGCAGTAAAAGGTATAAGGCCTCAGTATATTATACCCACTTAGATGGTTCCACTTTCCGTAGGCCACCCATATGAATGTTCCATAAGTGCTATAATGTTTGAGCAGGCAACACGGCCCAAGTACCCTGTCCCATCCCTTTAAAGTTTTCGCATTTACATAGAGTCACAGATTCGCGCGAGGTGTTAATTGAATTCGGATTTTGTGTTTACTTAGTTTCGGAGCATCGGGGGACTGGCATGATTGTAAAGGATTGATATCTTGAATCGTTGATCCCAATGTTACCTCAGTTTAACTCGGTGTTCCTAAAATGGTATAAGCAATAAGCAATTTCATCTAGTGATATTTGTAGCTAATACTAAGGGACAAATTACTTCCAGAAAAGTGAACTTCTCTTAGGTTAGTTATGGTTGTAGCTACAACCCTCAAGTTGAAAATCTTCAAGTATGTAACGGTGTGTTCCGGTAGCCTCACTTGAGAACCAGTTCTATTCTAGCCTAGATGTGTTTACCATCATCGACCACACCGTCACTTAACATCATGTGAGCTGTGGTCAAACACGTAGACTGTCAAACATTAAAAAAAATATATATAGCAAGATGCATGGTACAATTGAAAGTCAATAATGATGGTATAGGAATAGTTATGAAAGGACGGCGAATACCAAAATTAAATAAAGTAAGTATCAGACAGATGGGAGTAAACGAAGCAATACAGTTGTAATACGAAGTACCTAATACCTTTCTTAACAGTACCTACTATCTATAAATAACAAGCAACGTACAAGTTCTCGGTACACATGGACGAACCTAATACAAAATTGCGTTGATGGCAAAATGTATTTGTTCACTATTCACTCAGACCTTAGGTTTACAGGCCTCAAGTAGAAGTAAAAACGCCTACAATTCTATGCCGAAAGCTCACCCTAACCCACTCAACTCTTGATAGTAAATACCAACAGTATACACCCATATAACGCGCTCTGCCTGAAAGCCTACACGAACTGGAATAAAATAAACACCTCAGACGGGACGAGCGCGCGCCTAAAAATTCATGAACGCAAGTTATGTCTACCACGGCACGTATTATAGGCGTTTTCGTATGTAAACGCTCGAGCACAGCTCATTGGATACCCCTTTGATCGTTATTACCCCGCCACACTCTTCTAAAATTATTAAACCCCATTAGGTAGGTATATTATGTTCCATAAAAGGTACGGAGCAATTTGTTACTGAAATAGGATAACTGAGGTCACGTACGATCCATTCTGGTGACAAAAACGACCAAAAATTACAGGGGTTTTTTATGTGGTCGTTTGTAAATGTACCTACCACTCTTTATTTATAGTACTCTTAGGAACAGTCAGAAATTCGAAGCTCGTCGTAGAAAAGTAGTTAATAAAATACCATCTTGGCCGTGCCACCCCACTCAGAGCAGACGCGTTTCGTAATCGTGAGGTCGTGAGTTCGATTCTGGGCCCGTATTTCGATATGATAGCTCACTGGTTAGAACGGTCGGTTGACACGCCAAAGGGCCGAAACCAAACAATAAGCTTAAGTTTCTGGTGAAGGAAACCGTACCGCGGTAGTTGGGTTCTTAAGTGAAAATGTGCCGCCAAGCATCTAACGTTGTTCCTGCAGCTTCGCTTGAGAGCAGGCTACGCGTGTTTACCATATTTGACCATCTGTGTTCAAACAAAAACATGACCGCCACAAAAAAAAATATTATGTCCGGAGAAGAAATTAAAAAGAAGCTGCTAGCAATCTGCGATACAATTTTTATGTTAAATACTCAGTGTTTTGATATTAAATAATACCATGCGTAGCATTATGCCAAATGTTACTATCAATTTTAATGCAAAACATGACGCTAACCATTACGCGACCGTGTTGCTTGTCTCATCGTTTAATTATTATAATTTAGCAGAATACTTACATGTAATTTCAAGAGAAGTATCATACCGTCTTATTTCTAGTAACGAAATGTAATAAGTATATATGCGTTCTATTTTCACAATCAAGATGGCCTAGATTTCCTATTCAAATAGCTTAGGCTACCTATTGTATTGACTGATGCCTAAAAGATGAGGGTACAAGTACTTAGGGTACCTAGCTCTTCGTTTTCGGCCCTCGATTCCACGGGTCACTGAATTTGAAACCGTGTTGCACAGGCTTAGTACTAACCTACTAAATCTGTACATATATATTGTCGATCTACTTTGTGAACTATTATTACTTATGGTATTTGGTTATGAGGAAACAGTACATAAATAATACACAACCTAGGCGAGATAGTTTCTTTGTATCCTATAGGTACGTATAGTACGAATTTATTAGGTAGGTATGTACATACATATGTATATCTACAATGCTTATATAAGTGGGTGAATCCTATACCGTAAAGCCTAAGGTTTTTTTTTATTGTTGACAGACTATGTGTTTGACTACAGCTCACCTGATGTTAAGTGACAGTGTGGTCGAAGATGGTAAAGCACACCTAGCCTGGAATGGTACTGGCTCGTAAGTTAGGCTGCCAGAACACATCGTTAGGTGCTTGGATGCAGGCTTTCAAGTTGAAGGTGGTAGCTAGCCAGCCGAGTACTAGAAAGTACCCTACCACCACGTGGTTTCCTTCACTGACAGCTCAAGCGTATTGTTGGGGTTTGAACCCACGCTTTTCGGCGTCCGAACCAACCGCGCAATTTTTTTTTTTGTAATATCTTTTATTCACTTGTAAACAAATACTTTATGACAATAGGCACGCAAACCACTCAAATTGCAGTCGCTAACGAATAGTTGGCCTTCAGTTGGAAGAGTGTAAAATATATTAGATCCCCAAAGCCGTCCTAGACTCAAACCTACTCAGCCTGCTGATAAATCTGCCACCGTCTCCACAATGTTTTACTTTCATTCAGATTTATTTCTACGGAAGGTTTGGATACATAGTAAGTACATCCTTTTATATAAGTAGAGAAATTAATTATTTTTAATCAAGTTGCCAAAATAAATTTCACCCGTACGAAGCCGGGGCAGGTCACTAGTTGTGAATATAATGTTATTCTAAGATAAATTAGTCTTGGCGCGCCAGGCGTGTGGCCTACTCGTACGTGATACTTGAAATTTAAAAGTTTGAGATCTCATTTTATATTTTACTCACGAAACCTGGGTGAAAATTATTGCCTCTACGACAGAATACATTGAAGTAAGTTATATAAGGTTATAAGCTTGGGTGTACTCATCCGGAAGGGGTTAATTGTACACATAAATATAAACTGTTTTTAATATGGGTGGGTACAAATTTGATATCGCCTAAAAAGATCAGTTGTTCCACAAATTCGGTGAAGTGTCAACGAACTTTTTCTATAGAACAGCTGATTTGTTTTCGCGATTTTAGGGTTGTGCTCGTAGTTAAAGTTGTTCATTAGACAATTTCTTTAAATCTTTCGGCTTCGCACACTCCAAGGTTAACTTGTATACGAATTGTAGGTAAAGAGAGATGTCCTGAATATTGCTACTATTTAGAATGTATTTGGACTTTTGGGCTGATTTAGTTGGTAACCTCTTTTCTCTATGGGTAGGTAGATATAAAACTAACCTGAAAGCTTTGTTATACTTAATACCTATTTAAATCTAATTTTCTTTTAATTTAGTAGGTATACCCTTAGTATAGAAACTATTGAAAATACTTAAGTAATCTGTGGGAAAGTAGTCGTTGCAAAACTTCTTTACAACTTTATTGTATGGACGGACAGACAAACGCGCAAAACGTTATTTCTCACATACTTAATTTACTACCACTAATAAATTAGAAGTAAGTAGTAGAACTCTATAGATATCTCAATGTTCTGAAATTTCGAAAGGTACAGTATGGGTGTCTTCAAATAAATTAGGTAGGTAATACCTACCTTTTAGTCAAGTTTGCTCCATCTTAGACCGCACTCAGGTCAAATATGAGCCTGTTTAAAGCAAAAAAACACTCTACAGTTTTTGTATTTAGTCATTCAATGGTAACAAAAAAATAAAAAATACCTACTTGTTGAAAAATGTGATGAAATTCTTTTCTTTCTTTCAGAATAAGAAAGCACAGCTACGTAAGACACATTGAAGTCTCGATCCATACCTATAAATGCTAATTTTAAATTAAACTTGTATAGAGGCCATATTAACGTGATTAACATATAGTATTTTTATACTGAAAATTAATAGTCCCGATCTAGGATTGTCCTACTACATATTGTGTTAGGTTAGTTAGGTATCCTACAAGTAAAGCTGTGGATATATTATGTTCATGTTCTTTTAGATCTAATTTACATTTTAATTAAATCAAATAACACAATATTTATTTGAGATTTTTATTACAAAAAGAAAAAAGTATTGTATAATCAACATAATTATTTTGTACGATAAGATAGTGTTTATTCCTTAGAACTGTGCACATAGAGGCATTGTTGGTAGGTACAAGTTTGTAAAAAAACCGGCCAAGTGCGAGTCGGACTCGCGCACGAAGGGTTCCGTACCATTATCTATAAAAACGGCAAAAAAATCACGTTTGTTGTATGGGAGCCCCCTTAAATATTGATTTTATTCTGTTTTTTTTTTTTAGTATTGTTGTTATAGCGGCAACAGAAATAAATCATCTGTAAAAATTTCAACAGTCCAACTATTACAGTTCATGAGATACAGCCTAGTGACCGATAGACAGACAGACAGACGGACGAACAGCGAAGTCTTAGTAGTAGGGTCCGGTTTTACTCTTTGGGTACAGAACCCTAAGAACAGACGCTTATTTTTGCTTCAACCTAGTTATAAATACAAAGGTAGTCCAGTACACAATAATTCACTAACAAAAGCACAAAATACATCAAAAAGAACCCTTATTGTAACAAGACAACAGACTAAACAGGAAATGCAATAAAATTTCAAACTGAAATCAGTTTATATTTACTCCAGGTTCAACTTTCTTTTATCTTCTATTAATGATTTGAAAAAAATAGCAGACTTTTAGGATACTTTAAACATTTTGATATTTTAGCGAAATGTTATTATTTTATATTATTACTAGCTGACCAGGCAAACGTTGTTATGCCATAAAAAAAAATAAAAAAAAAATTTATGTTGACCTACTCTCAGATATGCACACAAAATTCCATACAAATCGGTCCAGCCGTTTCGGAGAAGTTTGGTAACAAATACCACTACACATGAATTTTATACATTAGATTAGTTTTATTGATAACTTTTGTGATAAGACGCGGATGTATTTTTATATTTATAGTGTGAAATAACGGTGCAAGCTTATTTATTTCCAAAAAATAATTTAGGTTCTTTACTAACAAATAAATAAGTTAGTATTTAAATAAAACTTGTCATGTTTTGAAAATCTGCCGCCAAGCATCTAACGGTGTGTTCCAGCAGCCTCACTTGAGAGCCAGTTCCATTCCACGCTAGGTGTGCTTTACCATCTTCGACCACACCGTCACTTAACATCAGGTGAGTTGTGGTCAAACACCAAGCCTGTCAGCTATAAAATAAAAAATAAAAATAAAAAAATCTAAACAAAGTCGTTCTTATTGTCCTCTTCCACATAGAACAACCATGATTTTTTATTAGTTCTAGTATGTACTACAATAAATAATATGAAAATATATGTATAGTATCAATTCAATATTCATAGTTTAATACAGTGAAGCCGAAATAAAAGAAATTTTGTCATTCCAAGTTAATTCAAAGCCATAACTGCTAACCTTTTTGCTTCACAATAGTAAACTAAAAATGTCATTGAGCGTTTTCAAATAATTTTACTAATTCAGTCAGCTACTTTCTTTCCTAGCTTGACTCCAAATATATACAAAGAAAATCCATACTTATATGGTAACATATTGGAATATTGTCTATTATGCAAAATCTATTTTTGTTTTATAGTAAAACCAATTATATTGCCTTATCGGCCAATGTACAAATTATGCAAGTGAATTTTCTAATCAATGTTGTTTGAATATATTTTGCCTATAATACTTTAATTCCTCAATACTTTCTATAATATCGTCCAAAGATCTGTGTTTAAACTTCTTTGTAGGTATATTGGAGAACTCCTTTTGAAACCATCGTTTTCCAAGTTCCTTTATGGTGCTAACATCAATTATTCTGTAATGTAAATAGTTGTCTACACTAGGCATATATTTGCGTAGAAATAGGCGATCCATATACACACTATTGCCAGCTAACGGGCATTTCTTCTCTGGTGCATGGGTTTTGATAAAATTAAGGACTTTATTCTCTGCATCAGTTAGGGATATAGTTGATTTTCGACTAGCCTCCGTCAATCCACTCTGAAATAATGAAGTTGATTGAGTAAGAAATACATTAATACCCTGTCTCAGACAGACAACAGCTTGAAATACTAGTTAGGCTTGCTGAAACCGTCGCATATTGTAATAGTGATCACAACAATAAACAGTTGAGTCTGTTCTACATCACATTCTATTCTACTCTGTCAAAATTCACGAACGCCACTAGCACCACTGCAGTGGGCTGCATAAACTTTATGCAGGCTTAAGACCTTTTTTCCTGTACATACCATTTGTTTTAATAACTTTCTTTTTTTAACCAAGGAAGAAGTTAAAGAATGATTAATAGAGGCAAGACATTTTGTTATTGTGCAAAATAGGCATTCTTACAGTTCTAAATACATATAAGGAATGTATTACTCTCTCATCTTTAGTAAATAAGTAGTTACCATAACTAGGTAAAAGCCATTCTTTCTCACTTATGAGTCACTTTCCGCCTCTTATTAGCTACTTGGATACCTAAAAGCCTCAATACAGTAATAAAGCATTAATTTGACATATACCTCACCATGCTGAGCTATGCACCAAGGATTCATGTTGTTCAACACATCATCAGGTTGGTGAATGATTAGGTCTGGGCCAGTAGCAATCACATTTAAATGAGCATCGGTAACGAGACATGCCATCTCCAGTATATAGTCCTTGTCTATGTCTAAACCAGTCATTTCCAAGTCAACCCATACTATCCGCTTTGCTGCATCTTTTGCTGATAGACTCATTGCAGGCTGAATTTTAGTAGTTGCTATACCTCCTGTGCAAATATAGGTAAAATAAGTAATATTTTAAAGATGTACCTATCAACAGTTGATAGGTATATGTATACCATATGGCTTCTAATCTGGAGGTCAACGATTAAATCCCACAACATACACATTGTCTTTTCTAAGTCATGTGTATATCAAATTTACTTATATTTATAATTGACTTCAAACTGTGAAAGAAAACATTGCGAGAAAACCTACATGCCAGAGTTCCTAAAAAGTTCTTAAAGATATGTAAAGTCGGCCAAACCACACTTGG
Source organism: Biston stratarius (assembly GCA_950106695.1). NCBI lineage: Eukaryota > Metazoa > Arthropoda > Insecta > Lepidoptera > Geometridae > Biston > Biston stratarius. The sequence goes on along the minus strand of OX467106.1, from coordinate 40,508,439 downwards.
CCAGTGCGGTGGACTATAGCCTTACCCTAATCACAACGAGAAGAGGCCAGCGTCCAGCAGTAAGGCAATTTATAAAACCAGGGCTGATTCGGAAAGTACATAGATATGTATATAGTAAGCTACTAGACTTATTTACGAATTGAACTCTACGACGGCGTTACTTTGTACGTGCAATACCCATAGTTTGTCACTTGAAGAGTTATTTTCGGTAGATATCTAACAAAGTTTACTCTTTGTTTCTAAAAGCACGTCTACACGTTACTCGACATGATTTCAAACCAAGATATCAATTTAAGAATTCCCAATATAGTTTAGGTATGTAAGACATTCGCCGTGTAAGACCAAACTCACCACTGGAAAGGTGTCTTGAAGGCACCAATAAGGTTGCTAGGCTATTTATATAATGTTTTAGTAAATTCATAACCAATCTCTATATATAATTCAGTTTGCAATAAATTATCTTTGAAAAATTTAATAATTCGCTGCAGTGCAAAGAAAAATATTAGTTATTAGTCACTACTAGGATTAAGAATCCTAGTTCTTTATCGAAAACTAGCAAAAACCTCTTGAATATTTTGTTCCATGGCAAAAACTCATATCAAGGAGCTGCTGGCTGACTGCCGGTGCCGGTGACGGTTTTTTTAAATTTATTTGCCCTTTCGGGCACGCTAACGCTTTAAAGATAGAATTTGATGGATTTTCATTGGAGTTAAAGAGGCCCTTGCTGTGCCGATGATTACGGAATCTGAAAGTGGCCCATCAACATTACAAGCCCTACCACGACAAGACGAAAATGACGATGATATTATAGATATCTTGTTTGAATTTGAAGATTAAATTGACTTAAAAAACCAATTTGTTCTATAAAAATAGCAAAAAATTAAGCATTTTTATTTTAAATTTTCGGCAATTACTGTCAAAAGTCACTGCCGTATAAAGTCAATTATTTTCAAGTTTTATTCATCTTAGTCTCAGATCAAAAACTAATCTTTGTATACTCAGATCAAACACTACTAGATGTCAAACACCTGTGCCGACCAGAGCCTCTCTCGTTCCCGCATTTGGAACATAGTATACATAGTGTAATCAACGAGACAAGTGGTTAGATATGCTTCTACTTACGTAAAGTCACAACTATTTTACTTTTTAAAGAGTAGAGATGATTTGTATTTGACAGTCTTATTATCTTATAATGCGTGGCTCTTGGTATCATGGAATTCTTTTCACGTCAGACTTGGCAATATGGTCATGAAAGCTAAGCTGAACTGTTAGCAAAAGTTTAAAAAATATCAATGGTCAAAAAGAGAAACGTCAAATGTCAAATCAATTATCAACTTGTCATTCATGGTGTGTAAAGGTTGATTTTGTTTTTATTACATTTTTCCTGTATTTTATGTAATTAGGGTTTATCAAAAACTATTCAATATGAACAGGATAATTTTAAACCATTGTCGGTGCATTAAAAAATCAAGTAAGTATTGTTTGATACCCAGAAAGCCGATATTATCATAACCTATTGAAGATTTTGATAGATTATTGTGTATGACTTCATCGAGAAGCACAGATTTTATGTAATAAATAAAATCAAAGGACACCTAAATCTATACCTAGATCTTTATCCGTTGTTGAAGTATGACTTGATGGCGTATAATACCGCTGCGGCTTGATTAACCAAGCGATCCTTTGTTTCATCACATGGTTGATGTAATGCCGTAAATATTATTGAAAATGTGACATTTTGTTAATTCCTTCGCAAATACTTGCCCTTTTATTTAAAAAGCTAACTATATTAATCTAATAACATATTAAGGCTTTGTATTTGTTTATAAAACATAATCATGCATGACCAACTCATTTTATTCAAAATTTATGTCAAAAGTTCTATGAACAAGATATGTTATTATGGCGTAATACTTGGGCCTCATATAATAATTCTTTTTATTATAGCTGTGCTGTGGGAGAACAGGCAGTACCAAAATTTTCCATACATTACTCTGTCAAGGTCATTGTCCTACTATACTACCCAACCACTTGGCCTTCAACATGACATCACTCAGAAGCCTCTTAACTCAAGAGTTTTCTGTTATGGCCATATTCAAGATTACACAAGAACATTTTCCACCAGCCAGTATTATTTAGAAAAAGAACCTCTCAAACCATCCTCAAAAGTTGAAGCCACTGTTGTCACTATAAAAAAAGAAATAGAAGAAAAAGAAAAACTCCCAAAAAAGGTACAAAAGAAGAAAAGTTTGAAAGAGCGTATAATGGCAGAATTGCGACATTACTATCATGGATTTAGATTGCTATTCATTGAAATCCGCATATCTGCTACATTGCTTATGAGAATTTTAAAAGGCGATACTTTGACTCGGAGAGAGCATCGTCTCCTTGTTACAACTATTGGAGATCTCTTTAGAATGGTACCATTCATAGTTTTTATCGCTGTACCCTTCTTAGAATTTGCTTTACCAGTGTTTATCAAACTGTTTCCAAACATGTTACCTTCAACATTTGAAAGCAGAGATCAAAGGGATGCAAAACTTAAACAGCATCTAAAAGTAAAGCTAGAAATGGCAAAATTCTTCCAAGAAACTTTAGATCAAATGGCTCCACAAGCAAGTGAGCGACATTCAGACCTTGCTAAAGAATTTTCAAGCTTCTTCAATAAAATACGGACATCTGGTGATGTTGCTACGAGTGAAGAAATCATGAAATTCTCTAAACTTTTTGAGGATGAGATAACATTAGATTCATTACAGCGACCTCACTTGGTAGCTCTCTGTAAAGTACTACAAGTCTCTACAATTGGTACAAGTGCCATGTTACGGTTTAACCTCAAAATGAAGTTGAGATCACTAGCTGCAGATGACAAAATGATTGCGAAAGAGGGAGTAGACAGCTTAAACTTTAATGAACTGCAGCAAGCTTGTCGTGCAAGAGGTATGAGGGCGTATGGTGTTTCAGAAGAAAGGTTGAGAAAAGAATTACGCAACTGGCTTGACTTATCCTTGAATGAGAGAGTCCCCCCATCTTTGCTTCTGCTTTCTCGAGCTCTGATGGTGCCTGAACATGTTCCTACAACATACAAGCTGAAAGCGACTATATCAGCATTGCCAGATACAGTTGCAACACATACAAAAGCTGCTATAGGAGAGAAAGAGGGCAAAGTTGACTTCAAGGTACAGATTATAATTTACTTTTCTATACTGGAAGGGTGTCAAGACTTCTTATAAATAGTTTGGCAGCATTGCTATGTGGTGGTATCTACAATAATATATCTTCTGGAGAAACTGTTGTCTGTGATTCAAAGTTAAGTTACAAATTCTCTGTTACCACATACAGACACAGTTGTTTATACTGTTTCATCCTTTGACATCCTTTTAGTATCAATTGCTCAACTAAATTTAAACTGGTTGCAATCCTTTTCTCATATTTCAAAGGTGAGTTTAGATGCAGATATACCAAATTTATTTAGTGCTCTGGCATGCACCACATACAAGATTATTTTTCCCAAAACTAAGATAAGAATATATCTGTCTCATATTTGGAAGTGAAAATGCCGGTACAATTTCAATTAGTTTAATTATGATTAAAATCAATACCGTCAATTCCAGGATAAAGTAGAAGCTATCAAACTTGAAGAGCTCAAGATCAAAGAAGAGAAGAGAGAAACTGAAGAAGCAGAAAGAGAAAAGCAATTACTTGAAGCGAAAAAGAGGGAGAAAGAGGAACTCAAAGATAAGGCACCAATTATTGACATTGAAACGGAAGCTATATCGGTTGACCCTGCACCAGTGATCGCTGTTGATCCGGTGAAACCCAAGCCTGAGAAGAGCGAGGAAGGTCTGTCTGGTAAAGACATTGAGGTCATTGAAGACGCTTTAGAGAAATTAGGTAAGACTTTATAGCTGTTTTTTTCTCTTTCTTGGCATCGCACTCTGTGCATTCTGCCAGTTTCATTGTTTCTGTGTTTTGTGTGTAGTCTTCAGTTTCTTTGTAGTCAAAGTCCAGTCTTGGTCAAGCCCAGTCCATATTAGTCAAATCCAGTCATGCTTTACTAAAGTAGTGGTGACTTTACTAGCTTCGATGGAGTTTTAGAAGCAACACGACAAGTCGATGTTTCACCACATTATATCACTTTACCACACTCGCATTTGTAATTCGGCATTTTATGAATAAAACACCACTATTTTTATACATAAACACTCGAAAAAAAACTAGTTTTGGAAAAAATACAATGAAGCGACACAGCTCTTTCCGCATTCCTGCCAAAACTCTTATATAGCTGTTAGCATTTCACAAGTTCAAGTTCATTACACAGTACATGGTATTTACAGTATGGATAATGCCATATTTTGTTGAGTTGTATTGTGTTGATGTTAAGTGAGGCAATACTACAATCTGGTCAGCTTAGCTACTATTTATTTATTTATTTTTTACTAATACATTCCTATACACGGCTCCAAATATTGGAAGCAACTCAAATACAAGGTATACATATATGTGGTATATACTAGGCAAGTTCATATACATACCTTTACAATAATTTGTCATTGTTAGGAACATTTACAAAATGTGTGAAAGCACGTGTGAATACAATGCGTAATCAGAAAGTTACGAGTTTGTAGTTATAGACATGCGTGGGGGAGCCACTATCGTAATTTTTTAGAAATACTGTGAGCCTATTATAGAAATCTGCGAGTATTATGTAGTACTTATGTAAACGATAGGAATACTCGTATGTATGGAAACTGGGACAGCCGCGCCTCGACACGGGTGTCAAGCATTATATGGAAACAGCTTTTAAATACATTTTTCTGAAAATTTCCATACTAAGAAAGAAACTGTTAAAAAAAATAGTTTTTTTATTTAGCCACGCTTACAGAAGTTTGTTGCAGTCGCAATGTGCCTTGTGGAAATTGGCGTATCAATTTGTTCCATTCTTCAATCATAAAAAAATAGAATAAAATATATTGTTTTATCACTGGGTGATCTAATAGCTTCCATTATAATTACAATAGCCAAAGCATTTTTACTGAGTAAAATTACTGATATTTTATATAAGCTCATAAAACATTGCTTAAAAAATATACAGTCGAACATAGAACGTCTTTATTTTTAGAAGTCGGTTAAAAATAGACAAGTCCTACAAAATGTACAGTCTATAAAAAAGGTAGTGTTTAAATTTTAATGTGGACTTATACGCGTTAAAAAAAACTTGACAGAGAAAACACTGGATCAAAATATGACATCACGTTTGACATGTATTTTTCCAAACTTTTTTTTCACTGTTTTATTATTAGATAAGCTCAATGACCAAAGAAATAATATCACTCCCTTTCGGCTGAGTACACGCCAAGCTCATGACCTTGTCTATGTATATTTATTTTAGTGTTTCCATTTTCGTGTGAGGATAGGAAAATTTGACATGAGTCATTGACCTGTGTCATCAATATCCATTATGATCTGCCAACTGTCTCGTACGCATAGATTCTGAGAAAATAGTAATTTCTGTATGTTGTGAATGCAAAATCGTTGCGTTTGCCAACATTTCGGTCTGTTTATTTTATTGCATTTTCGTTTCAAATAAAAGCCATTAAAACATGTCCCTAAGATATGTTCGTATAGAAGATTTTCATTATGTAATAAATATAATATTTTTCTTATTCTTTTCTTTCTTATATATAAAAATGAATCGCCGTGCGTTAGTCTCGCTAAAACTCATATTGACGGCTTGACTGATATATTGTTTTTTGTTTTCTTCGCTATAGTTCAGGGAAGGTTTAAAAGGAAAAATAATAGAGAAAATCCAAAAGAAAATCTATAAAATAAAGTAAAATAATAATGGTAATTTTGTATAGAAAATCGCCTAACTGACGTGCTATGCTATGCACAAGATGTCGTCAAGTGTCACAAAACATTACTATTTAATGTGACGACATCTGGCGGCGTGTAGTGGTAATACCCTCTAAAGTTACTTCGTTTTCAAATCAATTTTAGGTGATATGAAATTTATCGGGTCACCGATTCGTCAGTAAAATATAATAATAAGCTACAATTAATTGGACATTGCTATAGCGTCCTTTTTAACCATATCGAAAATCGAGAAAGGTTTTATACTTGATGTATTTGTGAATTGATTAGCCTGTGTAAACCAATTAATGAAAATAATATAAATGTTATCTACTTTCAATCCAATTACGTTTTTACTAACATTTATCTGATATCAGTTTAAGTTCTTTTTAAATTAGATCCAATAATAATATGAATAGTTCAGTTTGCTTTCTCCACCTCGCATTCATGCTTCTTATCCATCCAAAGTCTCACAATAAGTAAGATTTTAAATCTATTTTAATGTACTTATACTTTTGTAATTTCATGTTTTATAGCGTCAATAAAAAGTTATGTGTTGTGTGTTTATTGTATTGTATAAGTACGCTCAACATAATACACCATAACTTTTTATTGACACCATATAAGTAAAAATTTTAACTATAGGTATAGAATCTAATATAGAAATATATTATTATATGTATTATTATAGGTAAGTAGCAAAAGCAAAATATGTAAAATTTTAACAAAAAAAAACGACTTTATATGGTTTTCTCATGGATGCCATTATCAAGACTGGACCAAATTGAAATGGGACCACGAGACAAGAATCAATATCACATTGGGACAAGAATCGTTAAAATCGGTTCACCCAGTCGAAAGTTAGGAGGTAACAAATAATTTAAAAAAAAAACAGTCGAATTGAATACCTCCTCCTTTTTCGAAGTCGGTTAAAATATAGGAATGCCTAAAAAAAACTTACTTATAATCCAAATGTAAAATGTGCTTTCAGCGCAACAAAAGAAGTCCTTGCTTCTCGAAAAAGAGAGTATCCAGGAACTAAAGACAGAGTTGCTGGATTACAGCGAAGATGTCAAAGAGATGCAAGAGATAGTCAAGACCAAGCAGGCAGACATCAAGCTCACTAAAGGAGCTAGAAGGTAAGGCGATTACTATATGATTGACAGGCTGTGTCTTATCACAACTCACATTAGGCTTTCAAGCCTCGGAACTAATGAGTGAGGGCTGGTTACAGCCCTATATTTTGCACAAAAGCACACTACAAAACGAAACACATACCATTTGTATAAAAATAAAGTAAGGTCATTAGATCATTTAATTAAAACTTCAACTTTTAATAAAGTTTTCTAACCAAGTTTTCCTTTAGTGGCAGCTCAAGCTCATGATTCTAATTCGATGCCACACCTTTCCAGATTGCGAAACAACTTTCGTATATCATGTGTTTCAAATATGATCAGGCCATCTCAATACCACTTAAGCTTATTAATCTTCTGAGATATGCCAGTCACTAACAATTTTTATCTAAATTTGGCAATGTTTGTAAGATTATTTTTTTCTGCATATGAAAGTAATGAGCTAAAGGAAACGATCTCCTGATGATAAGAGATAACGTATGTTGATGACCATTACCCAGAACTTTGAGTAACAAAATAAAGTCTAGGGTATCGCTGCTTTGGCGCTCATTACTTTGAGACATTCGACAGTTAGTCTCAACAGCCCTTTAATTTCACTAGCTTATGGAATTTGGAAAGGACCTAGTAAATAATAATTAATTATTAATAATAGTATTAATTCATATAATATTTATCATTAGAATCAAATCACTTTAGATATATATTGAGTTGACCTTCATCATCATCATAAACTATTAAAATCCAGTGGAGGACATAGACTTCTCGAATGGCACTCCTATCTATAGTCGTTTGCTTTCAACCACTGTCAACTGTTTTGCATGTCGTATCTCAGGGCGATTTATTTCTATCTTCCACAGATTATACAGCGCAGTCAACAACATGATCAGCAAATTGGACTCTGTGTTAGTAGAGTTGGAGAACAAGGAGAAAGCGTTGAAGACCACGCTCGAACAGACCAAACACGAACCACAAAAGGCTAAAGAACAGCTCATTCAGGTTTGAACATATTTTAGTTGTAATCTTTAGTGTTACTTGAGTTTACGCTAGATTGATCTCTATTTTGCGGATGAAAAAGTACCTTTTTTAACATAAGCACTATACGATTTATAAAAAACCGTCTTCCTTCTACATATTTATATTATAAAACATTGCTGGGTAAAATGTACGTTTTCACTGTCCCCAGATCGACGAGTTGATGCATTCCATTAAGAGTCTCCAGAAAGTACCCGACGAAGCCAAGCTGAAGCTGATCCAAGATGTGCTGGGAAGACTTGACGATGACTTTGACGGACAGTTGAAAATTGACGATGTTTTGAAGGTAATTTTTGCCTCCTTATTAGTCCATGCTTCATGGTGCCATGACCAGGGCTGCTTGTAGGTTAGTTAATCCAGCTAACTGGAGCTACTATGCTAATGGCCCAAAGCCACTGATAATTCAAGGATCTGGTTTGGTTCGGGTAGATTCTACGGAGGAAATGCATAAATTACCTCAACGGGACCAGTACTTTTAAGAATAAGGTAATTTTATTGTTGTACTTTTATTTAACTTGCAATGTATGTATGTAACTATGTTTGTTCGAGTGGAATATTGCAAGTTAAAATTGACCCACTTTCTGATGTCCGATTGGACTCAAATTTGGTGCACTTATGTATCTTTGGTGACATTACAATGATATGGTACTATGAAGCTAGTTTGATGATGGAGACGGAAGATGGCCGTAGGAATTTCTGAACTTTTTTTTTTTATTTGGGCTCGATTGATTCGTCTTGAGGAGTACTTTATGCCTAGACGATATCCAGGGTTTGATGATGTAGCTAGAAGGTGGCCACGACATCCTTGTGATAAAACAACTTAACCCCCACCGAGTTTGGGCTCGATTGATTCGTCTTGAAGAGCAATCTTTAAAATATTTTTCTGCTATTAAGTTAAAAATAAATTAAAAGTAAAAAAATATTTTTAAAAGCAAGCTTTTCTCTGGGACAATGAATTAAAAATTTAATAATAAATTCTGTATACATATTATATATAATCTGAAACTCGAAAACGGCTCCAACGATTTTCATGAAATTTAGTATGCAGGGCCTTTCGGGGGCGATAAATCGATCTAGCTAGGTTTCATTTTTAGAAAACGTCGTTTTATCCGTGTTTTCAGGCAATGAAAAACGGCTACAATATCATTTGAATACGAAGGTAAATTTCGTCGTTATCTACAAGGTTATAATAGCTCAGGTGGGAAATCGGGCGGTTCCGAATCCAGAAGACCCCTGTTCGAGTCCAGATGATTATTATTTTTCCCCTTATTTTCGAGTTTAAAAAATCCGAGCAAAGCTCGGTCATCAAGATACTTATAAATAATATGCCGTAAAATCACCAAAATCGTACGAAGTTTTCCGAAATAAATACGTGAAAAATAATACGCAATCCTATATTATTTCAGTTGCTAGAATTCATAGGAAACGAAAACGTGAACTTGTCGGAGAAACAGATGGCTGAACTGATCGAACTACTGGACAAAGAAGAGATTCTAGAAGTGGAGAGCAAGATTCAAAAGGCGCTCGACAAAGCGGCGGCACAGGAACAAGTCAAGTCTACTGCTGTGGATGGCAAGGTAAGTAAATAGATACCTTACTGACGTGCAAAACTCTCATACTGCAGTAAAAAATATTGGATTTGTATTAAGTATTCATTAAATATATTTTTGTTTTTTATTGTAAGGCATGGTTGTGTTTCCCACCAAAACATACATTTCAGTGTCTGGGTGTACTGTACGCATATACAAAAAAAAAACTAAGTATTCTATCAGTTATCTGGATCCCATAGTACAAGCTTTGCTTAGTTTGGGGCTAGTTGGTGTGAAATGTCCGACGATATTAATTTATTTGGCTGTTTTTTTAAACTTTATTTTTATTTTTTTCTGGCAACCTGATCTAGAGTAAAACCTTTCTAGGTAAATATGATTCGTGCTAGACTGCACTACTGCTAAAAATCAGTCAGAGTGTGGTCTAACTGGAACCTATTCAGAGTAATAAATGTTTCTTATTTCACGCTATAATGCCTTAATGGTTCAGATTGGAAATAGATAGCTCATAGCTGTCTAGGTTTTATCCCGATAAATACGGCTGAAACTGCGCGGTGCAGCTAGTTTCAGCAGCTACTTTTTTTAAGTGCAGCCTCTCTTAAGAGCCAGTTCCATTCCGGGCTCGGTGTGATTCGACCATCTTTGACCACACTGTTACATAACATCAGGTGAGTTGTGGTCAAACACCTAGCCTGTCAGCCATAAAAAAAAACAATATCTTTATCCCCGTCTATTTTTAAGATTATCCCAATTTAAAGGTCCTTAAAGTATTGTTTAGTGTGATTTTTTCTGTACAAATTTCATTATTAAAATATGTATAATCATATGTTTTTTGTATTTCTATTATAATCCATTAATTCTTTCTCCAGAGTCTATTTGACATAATCAGAGAAGCCCAAAAACGACGCGAGCAGAAAAAAGCTGTAGAAAACGTGACTGACCAAACCGCTATCCCGAAGACCGAAGAAATTGTAAAAACATCACAAACAGAATCCAGTAAACGACCCGAAACACAATGAATTAACTTATTTTAATGTAAATATTTAACTGGTGGTGTGGTTTAACTCCTTTCTCCTAGTTTAATATGTAACTTGTAGTATGGTTTAATGCCACTTTGCTAGTTCCTATATGAAGCTTGTGGTATAGTTTAAATGCCATTCTGCTAGTTCTATATGTAACTTGTGGTTTGGTTTAAATGCCATTCTGCTAGTTCTGCATGTAACTTGTGACATGGTTTAAATGCTATTCTACTGGTTCTGTATGTAACTTATAGTATGGTTTAATGCCACTATGCTAGTTCTATATGTAACTTGTGGTATGGTTTAAATGCCATTCTGCTAGTTCTATATGTAACTTGTGGCATGGTTTACATACTATCCTACTGGTTCTCTATGTAACTTGTAGTATAGTTTAAATGTCATTCTGCTAGTTCTATATGTAACTTGTGGTATGGTTTAAATGCCATTCTGCTAGTTCTATATGTAACTTGTGACATGGTTTAAATGCTATCCTACTAGTTCTCTATGTAACTTGTAGTATAATTTAAATGCCATTCTGCTAGTTCTACATGTAATTTGTGGCATGGCAATGTGGTAACACCTTTCTGCTGGTTTTATATGTGACTAGGGGTGTGGTTAACGCCTTCCTGCTAGTTTTAGAGAAATTAGCAAAGATGGCGCGATGGACTTAGCACGGCGACATGCGATGCTATTTAACACGCCATATATAAAAACAACTTAGGCCATTACTGTAGAAGAATTTGTGCTGAAGAAGTTAATTTTTATCAAGAGTCATATTTTATTTTTATCAATTTTATCTCAAAAATTATAAGATTTTTTGGGACCATATTATTTATGCTCAAGGCACGGTTTTGAAGGACCAAGTTTTCATCAAACGACCGAAATTTCTGTTAAACAGATGTTTTATCACCGCGAAGAATGATCTCTCGCTCAGTTTTTTTTTTTAAATATGTATCAAATTGAAATTAGTATGAAATAATAATATTTAAACGTATACGCATTGCATGTCGTCTTTTAGTTAGTTAAACGGCTTTATAGTTGTATATTCGCAACGATACCTTAGCTGTTGTCAAAGTTATGAGTTGGTAATGAAAAAGTGTTATTTAGGTCATGTGCACCGAAAGTTTACACGATGATTAATTTTCTAAAACATGTATAGTTAGACTTTTATTACCAGTCTTAAATAGGTCCACATAATGATGTATAATGTTAATTAATGTTCATTCAACAAAAGCCATAAATGACGATTCATTAACAGTAATGACCCCTTAAGCAAATAGTCCTATCTGTTTGTGTAGTCGAGTACAATTATAAAAAATATTCTTTGGGTACTGTCATAAATAAGGAAATTTTCAAAACAGATAGTTCAATGTTTTAATAGCTGGTTGGTGGCTTTTGATAAAATTAAAAAGATAGTTAAATTAGATTGCTATATTGTGATGTAATAATTAGAACTAGTTGTCAACACTAATTGGTTGATTAAATATAATCGCCCTGTTTAACTTTTGGTGTACTTGGCCGTAATTGGATTATACGCTTTTGTCTTACCCTAATGACAATAAGCATTTTTGTAAACATATAATTATAATCAATTGTAATGTAAATAATTGCAAATATTCCCTGATATCCGCACCGTACAAACTTTAACTGTTGTAGAATGTTTTTAATTTATTACTGGTTTAATATATTTATTTTTTCTTTGATTTCTTCAGAGATTTATTTTGTTTATGCATTTCTGTGATCACTCAGTTGTAAGTTTTATGTTGTATGTTTAATAGGATGTCAAAACGGAGCACAAAACCTTGTGTTGAAGCTTAGCGTTTGGTTTTGAATGAGTAAAAATGTATTGTTATTATACAGTTTAGTAGTTTTTGGAATAAAATACTAAATAATTTTTGTATTGATGTGTAAATTAAATTATTATTGCAGCTAAGAATTTTAAACTACAAACAGAATGGGTACACAGAAATGTTACTATCGACTAAACCCACATACATAGTTCAATAAAAATACTTTGAGAGTTATATTAAAACATCAGTATCAACTTTTTTTGTATTAGTTTTGATCCTTTAAACTTCTATGTTAAAAGTACAGAAAATTTTATTTTTTTAAATAGTTTGAAACTGTTTTTGTATCTACTACCTTGATATTTATGACAGTAGTTTATTTGTAAATCAGTGTACCAGATGTAACGGGCACTTTATTTTTTGTTACTCTAGCTGAAAAGAGTTATAAAGAGTAAGAGAATACAAAGATCGATTTAAAATTTTATTGTTTATTTTTTTTATATTCCCCCTATTTATAAGGTTTAGTAAGGTATGCTTCAACCAAACAAAACGAAGAATCGTTAAATTTTGAAAATAAATTTACTGAATTTATTAAAATAATACATTATACATACTTTTTTCACTAAAATGGGTAGGTATCTGTAAATAAACTAGAATATAAATCATAATTACAGTATAACGGCACATAATACATAAGTAACGCGGCTGAAACCGCGGTTTTATCCATATTACACTTGACTGTACCTACCGTAGGCTTGTGTAGTTCACGAACTAGGAATTGTTAGGAATTAATTCCCACTACTGAAAGAGAACGACTATTCCCCAAGCACAAGCTTAGTAGTTCGATTGTACGATTAAGAACGCGCCTACAAAATTATGCCATATCGCGTCGAGATACGGCATAATTTTGTAGGCGCATTCTTAATCGTACAATGTACTATTAAGAACGCGCCTACAAAATTATGCCATATCGCGTAGAGATACGGCATAATTTTGTAGGCGCATTCTTAATCGTACAATGTACTATTAAGAATGCGCCTACAAAATTATGCCGTATCTCTACGCGATACGGCATCATTTTGTAGGTGCATTCTTAAAAGTACAATCGAACTATTTCCTAAGTTGTCACCTCACCGTGTTCTAAGTACTAGAATGACCACTGTACTAGATAGAATACTGAATGAAAGAAAGGAAACGAACTTTTAACACATTATGTTCAATAGAACTATTTACATAATTTAGTTGTATCTCAACGCATTAAAGTCCAATTTTGAAAGAGAACGCGTCGTGTCCCCTTGTGTTTCGTTGCGCTCTTTCATTTATAAAAAAGAGCGAGATGCCAAATGACTCGTCTTCGTTTGACGTTTGTTGACTTGACAGACTGACAATAATAAAATCGCTGAGAAAATTGAAGTCTTTTTTTTCCTTCCTTCTTGGCATCGTACTCTGTGAATTCTGCCAGTTTCAATGTTTCTGTATTTTATGTGCAGTCTTCGGTCTTCAGCCACTTTATTTTAAGGCTCAAATTTACTTTTCAACTTCGTGTAGTTAAAAAAACGGGGAAACTGTAGGACGCGTAAACAGAGAATACTAAATAAGTTTAGGTGGAATCGATATCATAAAGAATATGGATCAGGAGATTAAGAATTAGAAAAAAGAAGTAAGAAAGATGAAGGTATCATAATTTTACGTTATTAGATAAAAGGAAACAGGATATATAATAATAAATATTTGCATCTAGGGTAGCAAAAGCACGAAATATTTGTAGGAAAAGGGACTTTAATAAAAACAAGATCTTCATAAAATGATGAAATTGAAAAATTGAAGTTTTAGCCATCAAGTAACAAAGTATAATTTGGTTATCATTAGAAAATATACCTTCGTCAAAAAAAAAAAATTATGTTGTTAGGAAGCATTTTTACTGTTTTCGATCTATCATAGAGGTCGGATAGGTCCTATCTGGACGGTGAAAGAAAACAGTTAAAAATGCAATTTTTGCTATCACTTTCCTGAAACGAACGCTGTACGTAATTCTTTTTTAGTGCTTAAAACATTGAAGTGCACATTTCCTTCTGCCCGAACGCACCTCTTTAAGTGGGTAATATACACCTATACAGGGATCACATCAAAGTCAGCCAATGAGTACTGAACTAATAGTACTATTAGAACTAAAATACTGAACTAGTACATTTCTCTATTTGTACTAGTACGGAGCGCTCTGCTCAGTGAACGATTAAGCACAAGCCTAACCTACCGCATTACCTACGCTATACACGATACACGTAAAAATTAAAAGAAGTAAAGTTCTGTAGAGTTTAGGATAAAGTCATAGAAGAGTTGTTTTCCATGGAAAAAGAATACATGAGCTAGTGGGAACTAGCTCATGTATTCTTTTTGCATGACTTATTTGTACCTACTTGATGCAAAAAAAGTAAACGAGTTATTTAAACAGTAACAGAGGCCTAGCATATTAATTTACGAAAAAGGTTCTTTAAATTTTTGTATTATCTTACTAGCTACGTATTTTGTATTAGCCTCTCTGAACACATACTGCTAATTATGCCTAAGATATTCCGGAGATATTAAAAAATAAGGATTCTCGCTCATAAAAATCGGCCAAAACATTTAGGCTACACAAAAACTTAAAAGTAATTAATCAAAACGCTCCTGACTCCTGATTTTAATTATTTCAGCGGCGAAAATTCATAAATCAATAGAAAGAAAACAAATCAAATATATAAACAAATGAATTGAGTTTGTCTATGCTTATTTTAAAGCCTAACACTATAAAATGGCGCGAAGAACTGTATCCGCTAGAATTTAGAGAGTCGGTATTGGTCGGGTACTTCTGTGGTAAGTTGTAAGTTGTCATTTGCCATTTAAAACGTGAACAGACGAATCACAAGTCAAAATTACTGAATAAAAATTATAATTGGTTCATAGCGGCCATGTTCGATGAGTCTGGAAAAGGAAGTCGTACGATTGGTTAAAAAGAAAACGTCATGTCGATGTATTGACTGATGAAGTTGCGCAAAAATAAAGAGAAAAAATTTCAACTCTCATTCATTGCGGCTGCCATGTTTTTTTTCATGAGGGGTGTGTGAGTCTATTTAACATGTTAAATTAACCCCATTTATACTGTAACAGGTGAGTGATTTGTTATAATTAACGTTAGTTTGTAATGCCAACACGGAAGTCGATTGCGCGTCCTCAGTGAAAGTGCATCATGTAATACTGTCCCCGTCTTGTGAAATGAAATAAACTGCATCGAACATGGTGAATGAGTCAGTGTTGGAATTTGAACAAGGATGCGTGTAAAATAGGGCATCTGTAAGTTGATAACAAAGTGAAATTAACGAGATGAGCGTAGGTGACGTCGCCGATTGTCTCGACAGTGAGCCTGTCGCACCCTCGCTCGAGTGACGTTTTGGCGCCATCGACCCATTTAGCATGGCGCGGGGCGAGCATGGGTGTACGGACCGAATTCTTTGTACATATTCGCTAAAACATTGACCTCTGTAAACAAACATTGCATAGTAAAATAACTCGTTTGTTGCAGAACTAAGGGGTGCACGTAGTGCGTCATTCGTCGATAAGTGACAATGCGATTGCAAATAAATTGCTGAAGGACGAACATCGAATCAGATAAAACAATCGACCCAACAGCAAAGAATAGGCCAAAGAAACTAATGATGTATTAGAGAAGAGGAAGAATAAAGGATCGATTTATACCACACGGCCCACGGCGATTGTAAAATGGACTCACGATTAAAAAACATGACGATGGTGTTTGGTAACTGCAGACACTATCACGGGCAGGATGCGTAAGCACAAGAGAGAGGGTCAGGCTTCTGCCTGCTCCGCTGCAACCACCAGAGAACATCAGGCTCCGCAATCCATCTGATACCTACACCACAGGTAACTGACACTTTTGCTCTCTCAATGTTTTACAGCCCCAAATTAAATAAGGTAACAACCCACATAGGAAATCAGTGTTGCATATTCATAGGTTATGGGTACTGTGCTGACTAGATCTAAGCAATAGTAAGTATGTTTATTTTTAAAGTTGCATACATACTTATGATGTAGGTACATAGTAAAATATTCATTTAAATTACAATAAAATAAATGCCCTAAAAGTTATAATTTTTAAAACTAATTATAAAATATATAACAAAAATTTTATCTTTCATCTTAAGAAACTTAAAACTTTTAAAATTATTACTCATACATAGGTTACCATAATTTCCATTGTTATCATGCAGCATCAAGCAAGCTCGACATCTCATCAAAATGCTATTAGCAATATCATAATGGAATTCATTACGGTAATAGATATACCACTTAATAAAACAAACGCTGCAGGAAGGAAACAAGAAAAGTGACATTTTAAACAAACAGTAGTTACTGTAAATTGAGTTTTAAATACCTATCTATCCTCTAATAGCATATTTACGATGATGGATCAGTGGTAGACAATGTCACAATAAAACCTACTATTGGAAAGAATTTCATTTAAATGGCGACTGTGTGTTGGCTAATTAATAAATAGTTAATTTAGTAAAATTATTTGAAATTCAATAAAAGTTATAATTTCACTGAAATTCTGTAGTGTTTGTCATAGTGTCTGTGAATTACGCTTTTAGTTTTATTGTGATACTTAAA
This sequence comes from Biston stratarius, assembly GCA_950106695.1. Taxonomy (NCBI): domain Eukaryota; kingdom Metazoa; phylum Arthropoda; class Insecta; order Lepidoptera; family Geometridae; genus Biston; species Biston stratarius. Next base: position 40,491,403 of record OX467106.1, on the reverse strand, counting down.
ATGTGAAGCCACAAATGGAATTCGTTTCATTTTTTTATGCCTCATCATATTATATAGAAAGAGACTAAAGAAGAATTAATATTCAAGAAAATTAAACTAACTATTACTTTTTCCACTCATCAAGAGAAAATGCAGTGCTCTATTAGAACGGAAAGTGACCATAACTGTGGGAATAACACAATGAAGACCATTAACTGTTACAAGAACCCTTATAAGAAGGTTGGTCTTGTACTCATATCATTTGCCCTTAATGAGTGATTCCGATGTATATGACCAAGGTTGCACAACCCTAGTCACATTACCTCATAAAAAATATACCTTGAAAGTATACCACAAGTTTCACTTTACTACAAAAAAACACCATAAATGAGTTTTTATAAATATATTGTAATACCGAATTCAGTGTGTTCCATTGTTGCATATTAGTAGATTCTGATGGTTTTACAAACTTCCTACACATCCTACACACAGAATTTAAAAAGTGTTTATTCTCTCTAGCTTCTCAAGTTAATGTGTTCATACTCTTAAGCAAGATGCATGCTGTGCAGATGTCAATAAGGTGGTGCCTTATTGCATTGATTTATTATACTTTGACAGTGATGCCTCACATCTTTATTGAAGTAATCTCTTCAACCGCTTAAAGAACTTGCACAATTTTAAACCTTATTATCAATATTACTGGGCATAAATTCACATGAGGGAGAGTACCGTTTTTATTGCTCGACTAAGTCGCTTACATCGGAATTACACCTTGATAATTTTCGTGGGCAATAATGAGAAGCCCCATTTTAAGATAACAAAACAGTCTATTAATGATGTGTCCATTTGCTACAAGCTAAAATTGGTAAGCTTGTCTCTGTGCTTGGAATAATGTCTCGTTACATGCTATTTTTAGACAGTGTACTTATAAGTGTGCAAAGTGCATAATCATCCAATTTACACATTTCAGTCGTTGCATTAATCTGGCAACATCTTTGAGTTTATTGTAATTTCTTTGTCCTTATGATGTTTGGAATATTATTTTTACTTTTGTTAGATAATTCTAAACAAATCAAAATGAGCAAGCAGCTTGACAGGCAAGCATCACTTGTATTTTCTTATTGCTTATTTAAAATGTGAGATATGTTTTGAAATGTTGTAATTGTATCTCTTAATCTAGTTGTATGCCCTTGAGGTGGTAATACTTATAAAGAAGACTCCATTGTGAGCTCATATATGAGTATTGTAATGTGGCATGTCATCCAATTCAAATGATTGAGCACTATTTTTTCTACTACAGTTCACTAAATTCAACATTTCATAAGACTTAGTGAATAGATTAAACAGAAACAAATTTAATAAGTTAAATGGACAAATCATAATATTTTAATTACCTTGTTAACACCAGGGACTTATGCTGCAATCATAATATTTTTTTTGAAATGGGCAAGTCCCTCCTATTGCCTATGAAAATAAATTAATAAGTATTTTGTCCCCTGAGCTTGCACATTAGTTTGGGAGTATTGCATTGAACCTTTGTTCTATTGTTTGTACCTACTTATGATAATTTAATTCACACTGTCATCCTTCATATTGTGATTATGCAGTTTTTTTTTTGCACTCTGTTGTAGAAGTACTTATAGTATCCTTTATCTCATTTTTATAGACTAAGTTTTTTTTGTCTTTCTTTTCCGTTATCATCCACTCATGACATAGGTACTATATTACTATATTATTGTTTGGATTGTAATGTTTTGAGAAATTTTATTCAAATGAGTATTATATTAAAAATTGTTATGTTAATAATTTATCTAGAAAGTTCAAAACATTAATAATGTTAGTTACGAGTGTAAAATAAGCTTGGTCATTAGACTCATTAGTGATGTTGATTTTAAATGTAAAATATATGCATCACTATGGAAACACCATTCCTTTTTTGTTAATAACTGCTTTGCATTGGTCTTGTCATCGTGACTACAAGGTCAGAGCGAAACCATGGTTTGTCTTTACCCATTATAGCTTTGACCTTGAAGTTGCAATTTTATTCTCATCTGTTTACTTACTCTCGCTGAGACTATCTGAGAGCCGATGTCTTTCGTTCTCGCATCGATTCTCGCAGTTTTTGGACGCTTACCATTTGTTTTTTGTTTGTGCTCGATTTGAATCTTTACCACGCGTCGTCTTAATTCATGTGGGGGATGCAAGTGGAAGTTTCTGCGAGAGTAGAGGTCAGTCAACAAGTTCATTTTTAGACCTAAAAATAAAATTGTTCCATTTCAGGAAGCAAATCTAGATACCATCGTAGACCAGTTAGCGACTCGGCTGCAGGACATCAAAGACAGCGAGGGCGAGCCTTTAGGCATGCCCATAGAGCAAGCTGAAGCCGTACGTAGATATTACGCTGCTTTCCCGGCGCTGAAGAAAGGCGAGGAGTCGCCCCAACAGTACTACCTGCCGCCGCCGGCGTGGTGTCGCAAAACCGCCGATAACAAGATGCAGAGCGAAGTCTCGAAAGATTGGAACGCGAAAAGTAAGAGATTCCAGAGCAAGGAGCGCCGCAACTCGTACCACGGCCAGAAGAAAAACAACAGGAGGCGCTGCAACGGATACAGCCGGTCGTTCGAGAGCGAGGAACTGCCCGAGTGGGTCACTAGCGAAGGCGTCTGGGACATGGAGAGCCAGGATCCCGTGCGCGAGTTCATACGCGCGCTCGCGCTAGACGAGGGCTACGGCACCTGCGAGAACACGCTGACCGACGACGTGCAGCCGCGAGCCGGAGCCGTGCCCGACTGGGACGAGCTCGACCTCGACGCCGGCTGGCCGCTGGAGGAGGAGCCCGAGCCGCCCGAGCGGTCGCCGCTCGACGTCGAGCTCTACGCCAAGTTCGAGGCCAAGTTCGACCGCAGCCTGGAAGCGCTGTGGGCGCGCGGCGAGAACACGCCCGACGACGACTACCAAGAGCTGCCTATCGACTTCGCGGAGCTGCTCTCTTCGCCCTCGGACCGCATGTGGGAGCCGTCCGCGCTCGCCGACGCCGTGTGGGCGCCCGCCTCGCCGCCGCTGCACGACCGGCTGCGCCCGCTGCACCTCGCCTCGCCGCCGCCCCCGCCGCCGCCGCCGCCCCCGCCGCCCCCGCCGCCCGAGCTCGACGCGTTCGCGCTCTACGACGGGGACGAGCTGTACTCGGCGCTGGCGTGCGTCGCCGACACGCTGCGCAGCCTCGCCTCCATCAACCACAGCCGCGACTCGAGCGGGTTCGCAGAGGTGCCCCCGCGGCGCCGCGCCGCGCATTCGCCTGCACCACCTCTGGCTCGCGTTCCTTCCCCGCCGCGGGCGCCGCCCCGCGAGCCCGAGGACCTGCTCACGTCAGCACGCACGCACTTCCGCCCCATCCGGCGCGACAGCGAGGGCGAGGGCACGCGGTACGCCGACGGCGACACGTTCCGCATCTGCGGTTCGCTCGAGCCGGTCGCGTTCCGGCGCAGCGACTCTGGCGGAGCCTACCTGGGCGCGGGCGCGGACCGCACGCGCTACCTCGAGTACCGCGCCGAGGAGCGCGAGCGCGGCATCGACTACACGCGGCTCGCGCTGACGGCGAAGCAGCGCGCGGCGGTCGCGGGCGGCGGGGCGCTACCGCTGCGTTTCCCGCTGCTGCAGCACGACGTGGCCGCGCAGACCGACGCCTGGCCCGCCTGCGACGAGTGCGCCTGCGCCGCCAAGAAGATGCGCTCCGACGCCGGTATATGGGGCGAGACGCGCGCGTGCGGCGCCTGCGCCCCGGCCGTGGCCGCGTCCGCGCCCGCCGCCGCGCCGGACGAGCTGTCGCGCGACTGGGAGGAGCTGCTGGCGGACATCAGCGCGGCGCACGCGCACTACGCGGCCGTGGCGGGCGCGGAGTCGCCGGTCACCGGGCCCGCGCCGCCGGGAGCGCCCGATCCGGCGGCGGATCGCAAGCGACGACACAGCGCGGCGCTGCGCTGTCCGCGCCAGTGCGCGCACCCGCACGCGCGCTTCCTGCCGTGCTGCGCGCTCGACCGCCCGCTCACGCGCTAGGCGGCCGGCCCCGCGGCGCCCGGTGGGTCGGGCCGCGTACAGTAGAGGAGCCCGCCGCCGCTCGCCTCGCGCCCTTCCTCCCGATCGCGTCGACCCGCGAGTCGACGCCGCCACATTGCCTCAGTTCGCGTTCGGAATGATCCGGTCACGATGTTCAGCAGTAATTCCCCCGGCGTTTCGTGAAATCCAGCCTTTGCGTCGCTGCGCTGTATTCCGTAAAAGCTGTTATTTCCGGGGCGGCGGCGCGCTCCGCTCGTCATGGCCGCACCGCACGCTGAGCCGCGGTAGACCGGCGCGGTCTGCCCCATGGCCAGCCGTGCCGCGGCTCCCGTGACGTCACAGGCGGCTCGGGTCGGTACTCCCGTGTAGTATTGTCGGGCGCGTCGACACGTCGTTGCGCAGCCGTGACGCGAATCAATGCCAAATTTCACTATAATCTCATTCGCAGCTGTTATTGCGATACTCGATAATAAAAATCGAACGTTCGAGAACCTGGAGTTGCGCAAACGGCGTGTGGAGGCGGCCGCCGTATCGATAATTTCCTTCAAGACTTGCGACTTTGTGTACATCGCCCTTGGAACGCGTCCGCGGAGACGCCGTCCCGACGTGACGCGGAGTCCGGCCGTTCCCGCGAGTGGCATTACTAGGGGAATGCTAGCAATAATAATAGGATTAATTAGCGAAGCCTTAACGTTACGCGATCCGATCGGAATGGTGAAATACTAGAGGGAAGGCTAACATATCTTATGAGTGTAGAATATTGTGTGGTGGAGTTAATGTAACGTTAATTTTAGTTCAATGTTTTCTTTGTAGAGATTTCATATTGATGTAGGCGTGCTGGGTGGAATGCTGCCGCTCGCAAACATTACACACGAAACTATCAAATTTGATGAAACTTGTTACGTTATGAATATTCTCGAGAACTGTCCGAATGTACCTGTTTGAAATATTTATTGTCGTTAGTCCAGTTTTGTGTCAGTCAAAACTTGTCGTTTGTTCTAATTGATCACATTATGTATTGCTGCGCGGAATGGGCGACAGCATTCCACGGCAAGCAGAATAGGACGATTCTAATATAATTCTTAAACTAATATCGTCCCGAGTTGTTTAATTATTTGTTAATATAAAATGTAGGTAAAACTGGTAACTTTTATTTTTGTTAGATTTTTTTTTCGTTTACGTTATTTTTGGCAATCTGAATTCATTCAAAATTTTATACGATTGTAAAAGGAATTTTGTTCAATTTTCTTTTTTTTTGTTACAAAAGGCGATTGATTTGAGAAATGCGACGCGTCGCCTTTTTTCGGGGGCGCATGCGCCTTTCGATAGACTCGTCGAAAGATGCATCTGCCCCCGCCGCCGAATCGATATGGGCCTTAATAAAAACTATGTAATATGTTATATGTATTGAAAACATTGGACATTTTTACGGTTCGTCCAATGTAGTTTTACAACGCGGCGATTTTATTGAGTAGCCGCATTATTTAAATTAGTATAGCGGTTAGCGTCGTCGTCCGCACGCGAGACGCTCGGTAGGACTTGTAAGATGGATCGTTAGAGGGCCCTCGGCGCTCTGCTGTGTGAGAACACCTCGTGTCGTGCTCTGAAGTGTTTTCTGCCGCTGTTCACACCCCCGTGTTTCGCAATCGTTCGACATCGTATTATTCTCGTGCAGGGGCTGTGCGAGCAGCGGCAGTTCTCAATTGTAAAATAATTGACAGCCACATAAAGCGGCGGTCGAGTTCCGAGAGCGCGGCCCGAGCCGCGGGTCGGCGAGACTCGAGCGTCGCTGTTGTTTGTGACAGTTCGTGTAGGCATAACTGTTAGTTCACGTAACATAAGATGTTTATTTTACGTATATTCTCATTTTGTATGGGGGCAGGGCTCCGCCCGGCGCACGCAGGGCTACGCTCTGCCGGCGACCCCTCATATTTTATTTATGTATAAAAAGCCTTGTCTAGATACGATTTCTAAAAAGTAATATTCGTGCAAACTTTGCTACTTTGTGTCGTGTTTTACATTTATATATTTTTTTTACGTAGAGTGATTTACTTCTGTTTGTATAACCGAAAACGAGAAAAACATACAAAAAAAAGTATTTGCAATTTTTGCAGCGGAAAGGCTATCTGTATATATTATATTTAGTATATCAAATTAATGTATAGTCATTCTTTCAGTTCTTTCATATTTTGTTCACTAATTGTTTTGCCGATGTCTATATCTGGAATATACATTTTTGTGTGATATAATTTGTAACACTGGACGATGTACAACTTGCTATATTCCAAATGTAGTGTTAGCTTTATTCTGTCTAAAGTTATATCATTAGGAGGTCGGGTATCTTTAAAACTCATTCAACTAATTAACAACTCACGTTCATTTGCGAATCACTTTTACTATTCATTTTTCTGTTATAAGTTCACATATTATATTGTACTTATTCCATTAAAGATATTCGCTAAAGGAAACCTCGAAAAACTTAGAAAATCGAAAAAAAAAGTGTAAACTTACCGAGTCAAGTTTGCGTATTAATATTATGTTTAATTAGAGAAATCTCTAATGTAATGTGCCCGTGCACTTGAATCCGGAACATCTTCGGATCATTTAGTTTTTTGACAATTATGTATTGTTATAAAAACTGAAGCTTGCGATGGTTTGTGAGGGGACCGAACATCAGCCCGTTGCAAGCTTTGCTCAGGTCATATCAGTAGTTTTAGCGATTTTGATTTGTGTTCTAGTCTGCTAGAGTTACTGATGTCACCAAGCGCAGATTCGTGCGTCTCTTTTTATTCTTCACGCTAACATCGCAGTAAGTTCTTCATCACTGACGCACGTCTCTAAGAATATCCCCTACTTACAAATCACTTGTATGCCACTCGATAACTCGTGGCCAAATGAGCTTTCGTCGGTTACTCTATTGGTACCAATATCAATATCTTTCATCTTGTCAGCGAATAGCTAAATTATTTTCTTTTACTCTGTTTAGATGAGAGCATACGACAGTTGTTTGACACGTAGCAAATCAGCACACGTTTTTAAAATATTGGATAATGTTTTCAAATAGTTGAAACAAAAATTTTTTAAATTGCGTTTGCTCTCGTCCAGAACCAAATCGGTTTGTAATCGACTGCTTTTAGTGGCCTTGGTTACACGCATATTTGTGTCTGTCAGTATAGAACAATATTTTATTTCACATAAAAACATTTTCTTTTCAGTTTTGAAATTTATGAAAAATCATTAGATATTAAATAATTCTAAGCCGCAGGGGGAGCAGTTTGAGGGATAGCACATCTTCTGCTTCGGGTTCATAAAAATGCAAAAATATTAGGGGGTTGAACAGCTGCAGATTTTACCACATTTTTATTGGCACAGATTAAATCTATAGAATAAAGAACTCGTCATGGGTTATTTTTATGTCTCGGAAATAAATGATTGTATCTTATTTGGATTGTATTTTAGACGTGATTATCCCTGAAAATAGTTACCATTTTCATAATTTAGTTTTATACTGCTCCTTCACATTGTTTTTCAACCTGTGGGAAAAATAAACATAAACAATCCACAATTGAAGTTTTTTTTATTCACATCATAATTATGTTTAGATCCTTAATTTATGGTTTTAGTTTGTAAGATAAAGGAATAATTTTCTTGTTTTGGCATTGCTCTTTAGTATTCAAGTATGTACTCGGTATTTTCGAGTATTTAATGATGAATCTGCAATCCACAGCATGGGATCGCAAATAGTTTTACATACTTCAGTGTAAAGATAAGCAATTCTATATGAATAATCCAGTGGTGTAGCGTGGGTGTCAGCCGCCCGGAAGGAAGAAAACTTTGCCGCCCTCTTATTTAGGTAAAAGCCCCAAAAAATACGGGTGATCGCTGCAAGTATGACAGCCCTGTTGGCTCGTTGGGAGTATGTCTGCCTGAGCTGTAGGGCGTGGGTTCGATTCCCGCCAAGGGCAAACATTTTATGGTATAAACAAATGTTTGTTCTGTGTCTGGGTGTTCTGTATGTATTTACAAAAAAAATAGTATGTATTCTATCAGTTATCTGACTTCCATCACACAAGCTCTGCTTAGTTTGGGGTCAGATGGCGCTGTGTGTAATGTGTCCTACAGTTACTCGGATCAAACACTACGTGTCCTACAAACGTGTCCTACAATATTTATTTATTTAAGTCAGTATAGACGGGGTTGCCAGTTGCCAATGAGTAAGATGTCATTATTATACATGTCGCAGGCAATTTGTATGATTCCGCTTTTTACAAACGGCGTCGTTCGTGCAAAAACACTCGCAGTTTTGAAATATGCCGAAGGTAAACTGTAAATTGCCTTGTCAAATAGAGTAACATATATGAACTTAGGTTATATCTTGAACAATTAACATCACATTTATTTATGTAATTTGCAAAATATTATGGCAATACTCTTACAAGACGACTACGATTGGGAAATCGTTTTTTTTTTTCATGGTTGACAGGCTATGTATTTCACCACAGCTCACCTGATGTTAAGTGACGGTGTGGTCGAAGATCGTAAAGCACACCTAGCCTGGAATGGTACCTACTGGCTCTCAAGTGAGGCTGCCGGAACACACCGTTAGATGGTTGGCGGCAGAGTTCAACTTGAGGGTGGTAGCTAGCCAGCCGAGTAGTACCCTACCACCACGCAAAATTTGTCTTCAAAGCTGACGTATGTGATAAAAAAGGACTAAGTACGTATATTTTTAATCGCATCAGTTCTGTCACCACCAGCACTCTATCTCTAATGAACACATCATTGCTTTAAGTATCTTGGTATGTTATAAATGAATGACAATTTTACATTGGAATGTTTGGTAAGTATCCTAAAGTTCACACTAGGAAAACCTGTGTCGCGAAGTCCGGTGTCTTGCGTTTCGTATTGTTTCCTGCAATCATGATTACCCAAAGAAAATTTAAGTGTACTATAAAATGTATCATCTTCATTTTTAGGAGCGTTTCTCATACATCCTGTTTTTTTTTTTTAAATTAAATGCTCGAAAGGTTTCACAAAAAAGGCAGTGAGTTAAGTTGTGATGTGACGATATCACTTTGCTAAGTCAAATTTTAGGCTCTATAGCCATATCAAGAATTCATTGCAATAGTATCCTATCATCAAATTGGATATTTATTCATAAACAGATACAGATATGATGTGTTAGAGAAGGGCTATGTTAATTTGAACGATTTATACGCAGCATTGCGTGTAGTTGACTCAAGCGCTTGATTGTAGATACATGCGCCTCTGTAGGGTATCTTTTTTATTTGGAATACTCTCGCGTTTGACTACACAGTAGTTAAACAATAGTGCGGTCTAGGATGGAGCATACTTACCTAGACGGAATCTATTAATTCTGAATTTGACGACGAAACTGTAACGGGCGATACGTGAACGACAAACACGAAAAGGAAAAAAAAAAGTAAAGTATGTAGTAATATATAAAGAAGAAATCAAACAATAAAATCGTGGGCGAAGGCTCCACTCAAAAGCCAAACTTGACTGGCGATCTTCCGTCTAGTTCACGCGCACCGGAGTAAGTGAGAGGGCGCTATACAAAAACCTCGGTTTACACTTTCATCCATTGAAATGCACGCGGTGCTTCGATGCGGGTGAGTCGCCGGTTCAAAGTAACTGAACCGTCCGGTCTTATCGTCGAACAAAAATAATAAATCAAAGTAAACGGACATTGCAGTGATACGAACTGATTTTGTGTGATAGTGTGCTCGTGACATCACCTTTCCCGTTCCTGCTGCAGATAAAATAAACTCGTGCCTTCGAAAGGTAAGGGGTTTTATTTACACACTTGAGTGTTCAACAAAAACTGAATGAAAGGAGTCATTGGACTTGATTTAACGACTTCTCTAAAAGCTCGTAATTTAATATATTTTTTGGTATTTGGTACATATTCTACCTAGATAATTTTTAGTATAGATAATGTTTAAAATGATTGCATTTTACGCTAAAAATCAGTTTTATGACCCAGGTCTATTTAGCGGTCTAGATATCCAAGCTTTCAACTTGAACAGCATTTTAGCCAAACAAGGCAATCTGAACAGACTTCCCAATTTGGGATGAAAGACGTCAAAATACAGCTATATTTCACTTTAAAATGTTCTTCGAGACGTTTCGCAGCATGGCGCTCTACTTGTGTGGATAAATTTATTATTAATTAGTTCTCAATAAAATTATATAGGTACTTATTGGTACTTTACATATAGAAGGAGTCCACTGAAGTAAAAAAAAAATGAATGTTTGGGTCATTCAGGATCGTTTGAAATTGTTTGTAAGTATATAACTGTACCATAATTTGTAATTTCTATGACTTGTTATAAGGTCCGAATAAAAATAAATGATTACATAATATTTTTATTATTTTTTACATAAGTCAAATAAGAATAAAATCCTAACTTGAAGTGTGTGTGAGGGGCACCTCACTGACTAATATAACTGGCTATAGCTATATACCTACTACTTAAACATAAATGTTTATAGGCTGTGGTGACCAAGTACCAGCCACCACCTGAACCGCCTGCTTGTGACTATTATACATACATATTTAAAAAAGTTATGAGTGCATAAATAATTTCCTTCATTCACTTCTAAAATTCAGAAGGCTAATCTAAGTGTCCTCCGAATTAGCTAGCTACATGTGGTAGGTATTTAATAATCTGTAATAGACAGAGGTAGGTAAATCTAACTAAATACATACCTTAAGACTGAATCATTTACCTACAGTTAACGTAAAATTTTACATCTACTATGTACTAGGGTCAATTTTTAGTCTAGATTCTCGTGAATCGCAGTCGCATCGCGACGCAATTTGCGAGGTTTACTAAGTTAAAGATAAATGGAAAATAAGATCGGCACCCCTAGCGGGAGAAAATCAACCCAAGCCAATTCATCATAAAAAAAGCTGTTTTTTTTTTACATTTGACTATCGTCCATGTACGTGACTCTAACAAATTAATATGCTTGAACCACTGTACATTAAAACAAAACTTATTTATATGAGATCGTCCGACCAATTCCAGCCAATAAATCAGCGTACCGTTATATGGATTAATCGCTATTTATTGCAATGTAAGCTATTGACTATAAAACACTTGGGGACGGCAGTTTGTGCCTAACCACTTTGCTGTCCTCGTTTCGCCGTTTATGGACACTGAGCTGAAAACTGCAAAATAAAGGTGAATGCACATTGATAATGTTGGTCAACAATACCAACATAATGCAAATTCGAATCTTGCTTCATGTTAAAGTTCTGAAAGTTCATAATTCCGATTGACAGTGGACTGTTGTAGCCCAATGTGACGCAAGGGAGTGACTTGCTGATCTATTCACAATTGCCTATAACGTACTAACTAAAGGGTTAAAAATTTAATCTATCCTGTTATCAGGGTAGGAACTTATCCCCGTTTATAGGTACCTACTACTTATTCAGAAGCCGGAGATACTCAGCCTGGGACAGGGGAGACAGTCTGTAGCTTAAAAAATGCGAGAATTAAATAGTAGGTACGTAAATGGTACAAGAATGTATTAAAAACGGTATAACTCTCACCAGGGGCGTTGTAGCTGTTCCATATATTTTCAAATCGTACATCGACAATCAAATTCAATAGAGCAACTTTGTTTTTTTTTTTGTTTATTTCCCGCACTTTCTGCATTCTGCAAAGTTTCAGCGTCGAGTACTTAGTTATCATAGTGAAAACCACAGTAAGTCAAATTCAGTCCATGCCCAAGGGAATGGACTGAAGTAGTAGTAACTTTACCAGGAGTTTCTACGGAGCTTTGGAAACAACATGAAATTATTTCACCACATTATGTCACTTGCCCACACACTTGTGTATAATTCGGCACTTTATGATTAAAACATTACACTTTTTTGGCAGAGCGAGTAAAAAAATTCTAGGTTTGGAAAATGATACAATACAGTGACATAATTTTTTTGTGTTCATAACTCATCGCAGATTCACTGGTCGACCGACCGCAATATATTTAATATTATTACTGTTGTACACTTCAGGTCGAATCAAACGACAAACCGCAATATGTGTGTACGGTAACGGTCTTTGGTTTTACCGGCCATAAAAATTGGCGAAATTAGCTATGACAGAATACAAGGCCGGCCTTAGGATGTTTTATGGGACGATTCTATTTTACATATTTGTATGAACTAGTTCAAGAAGAGCGACTATTTTTACGAGAGTTGACTGAAGGTATATCGTGTTTTATAGACAAAACTGGCAGCTATCTGTAGATTTTTTAAGGTTCTTAACCCAATGGGTGTCCAACGAGACCCTAAAGTCAGAGAGATCTTAGTCTAAAAATGCATAATGTAATTTTTTGAATGTATAAAAGAAAATATTTATTATCAAATCAAATCAAATTCTTGTCGGTAATTTTTGGACTGTTATATATATTGTATGTATCTCTACACTCGTATGTGGTTGAAATGTTTACATGTGTCATTATTTTCCTTAGGAATAAAATAAAGAATAAATAAAAAGTCCATAAATAAATGTGTCAAAGTAAATAAATGTGTCTTCACCTTTCATGTAAGACACATTTATTTATTTATTTATGTACTACATTTCACACCATCCTCACAGAGTTTTCCTAATGCGATGGTGAAGTTAACATACATATTACTAATTTTTTTAGTCTGTTTTAACGATTTTTATGTAAAAACGTTAAACTTGGTTAGTTACTTGGTACAGATTCTACTGTATAAAAAAACTGACTGATTGCAAGTAGAAGCCAAAATAGGACCAAAGAATATACAAGAACATGAACAATTTTTTCATGGATACGGTTTTGAAAACGTGAAGACCACCTCAAGCTATAAAACCCTGTATTAACTTACTCTTACGTGTACTTATTTCTACTTCATGATTTTACTAAATCTATTTTATGAGTACATATCGAGTGAACTGTTTTTAATCACTATATTTTGTGTGATAGTACGGAACCCTCAGAGCGCGACTTATAACGCGCAGTTTGACTCATGGTGTGAGGTATTTAATGTTATATTTTAATTAATGTGTCTTACGCTGAATATTTGACCGGGAACTTAAACCCTGTTCAGGTTTTGTAAGTGAATTAAATCTTCCTTGTCTTTTTTTTTTGTATTGAAACCCACTGTACGTGAATAAAACTCGCGTTTGGCTGGTTTTTAGCTCTTATGTCTAACGCTATAAATGTTTGTATGTTGGTCGCATAAGTTGAAAATTAGCACCGCGGGTCGTCTCTTGTCGCGGAAGATGTGGGTGTTACTTGTTTTTGTTGCAGCATCCGGTTAGGTTACACGTTTTGTATAAAAAATATTCTAATTATTTGCTAGAAACAGAATATATATTTAAAATATATATCATAGGGTAGAACACGAATAGATATTTCGTGAAAAGTGCAATGTATCCTGTCTTAAAGTCTGAGCTGAGCCAGCCCTGTTTTTATCCCACTGCTGGGCCTCCCATTAACTGACTCATTGTGAGAAAGATAAGGCCATAGTCCACCACGCTGGCCAAGTGCGGGTTGGTAACTTCACACATCTTCGAGAACTTTTTAAAAGATTTCAGACATGTAGGTTTTCTCACGATGTTTTTCTTCATCGTTTTTCGCAATACTCACATAACTTAGAGAAGACTGAGGTACGTGTCGTGGGATTCGAATCCAGGACCTCTAGATTGGAAACCAGACGGTCTCCCAAATAAGCCGTCTGGCTTCCAATCTGTTAAAGTAATTAGGGTCAAAGTAACGATGCTTTGTACTTTCATTTGCTATTCAAAGTTCTAGGTAGGTGTTATATCCGCAATGGTCATAAAATAAATAAATAAATATCATAGGACACGTTACATACAGCGCCATCTGACCCCAAACTAAGCAGAGCATACATACTTTATAGCAGAACATACTTATAACACATACAAAACACCCAGACACAGATCAAACATTTGTTTATACCATAAAATGTTTGTCCTTGGCGGGAATCGAACCAACGCCCTACAGCTCAGGCAGACATACTACCAATGAGCCAACAGGGCTGTCGGGGTGTGTGGCGAGACCTTATCTTTTAGGCTCTATTTTCCGTTTCAAGCACGGTTTGTTACTGTAGTCGTAATGTCAGTCTAATTCTGTGTTAGATAGGGTCACATTTAGCAGGGTAAAAATGTGACGCTTATGCAAGTTCTTGCGTGTCAAACTTCAATTTTTGAGATTTATTCACACTACTCGAAATGTTAAAAGCTGAACCCAATTCTGTCTTACGATATTATAAATATAAAAACACTGATCTAGTGCTTTAATAATTGCATATTTTTATAATGGAGTCTCTTTAACAAGTTTAAAAAAATATGTATGACGTCTTTGATTTAAAATTCTATCGGCTCAATAATGCTAAATTAAGTTTTACTTTTACAAAGTTCTTTGATATGTATGTATATGATCAAATCTAATTTAAAAAAAAGCTGAAAAAAGTTGAAATTTTCACAGATGTATTTCTGTTGCCGCTATAATAACAAATACTAAAAAATAGAATAAAATAAATATTTAAGGGGGCTCCCATACAACAAACGTGATTTTGATGGTACGGATCCCTTTGTGCGCGAGCCCGACTCGCACTTGACCGGTTTTCTTAATTTTTCGTCCATAGTACGTTCGTCCTTTGTGCGAGTTCTCAAGTTTTCAAAGAGTGGTGATGAATTTAGGTTTTATTGCTAAAGCGCAACTATCATTAATAAAACTATTATTCAGACAGCGCCATCTAGCCCAAAACTAAACAAAGCTGAGAATAATAGAACTAATAGAATATTTATTTACTTTTTAATTGTAAATGCATAATATAATATGTTTCTCTGAGGAATTTCTTTTCCTTTCTCGTTTCTCTGAGGGATAGTATCCGGAACGAAGTAATTCGCCTAAGAACTAAAGTCAAGACATAGCTTTACCTGTTAACAATCTGAAGCGGCAGTAGACTGGACAATGGACATATCTGTCGCAGAACTGATAACACGCCTACCCTAGCGTGTTCTAGACTGGAGGCAGTGAATTGGCAAACGTAACGTAAGACATCTATGTTCGGCATTGCCTTGGCCTATGGTTGCTGTTTAGTACAATAATTTTTATCTTGGAAAATATTACAGTTTTCATAACGGGCAAATTGGCGAGACGATGATAGTTGTAGATACATATGTAGGTATGTCGAGGTTGGTAAATCTTTAGAATCTTGTAAACTTGGTAACGAGATTCACAGGGCTATACCGTGATTGGATCACAAATTCGCAGTTACTAGCATACTGCTGCTTATTAGTGCCGAGTGTAGATGTGAGATAGCTATAAATAGCCAACCCCTATTTCACGTGTGGACTTCTAATTAGAAGGTACGGAGAGAATCCATTGTCCTCGCTATACCATAAAGAATTAACAAAGGCATAACCTGGGTACTCAAGCAGTAACATAATATAGATCTTAAGATTTCAGATTACTTCCTAAGTACTTGAGTATATGTAAAGTGGCTTAGAAGAAAGGCCTCTAAGTATACTTATCTCAGAGCACAGAAATGCCTATGTTAATATGGAGACTGACGTGCAAATTTTTGTTTTATTTATGCGGGATTACTTACGGTGAATATGTTGGATATATAAATAAATAAATCCATCATAATTAACCCTAGAACTACAAATCGGGGTAGATATCTATTCCATGTAAACTTTGCACTACGATTCTAAGTTATTCATTGACATTGTCGACTATATCATAATTTAATTCAAGGCATAATAGCAATATTTGAATTTGCTCTTTACTATTTTCTTTGGCATGAAAAAACGAAAATATTCATGTACTTATAAGTCAGAGTCCTGCTTTCAAAACGATTTTACGAGCACCCCGATTAGTTAACAGGTAAAAGAAATGGGTGTAGTTCTAGGGTTAAACGTGATTATGATTATGATTTGAGCTTATATGTTTGTTTTATGTTTGACATAAAACCGTCTGGCTTCCAATCTAGAGGTCCGAGGTTCGAATTACACAGCACACGTATCTGTCTTTTCTGAGTTATGTGCGTATTGCGGATGACTTCAAACGGTGAAGGAAAACATCGCAAGGAAACCTACATGACCGAGAGTTAAAAAAAATAGTTCTCCAAGACACCCGCACTTAGTCAGCGTAGTCTTAGACTATGTCCTTATACCCTACTCGCAATCAGAACAGGCGGCTGCTATTAATTTTATTATATTGCTATTTAGAGTCCTCACTTAAAAATATTATACTCATTCTTGAAGTATGGACGAATCGAGTTAGCTCTTGTATGTAAAAAAGCAATGTTTTTTATGAGCTTTCTTACGTGTGTACAGAAAGAAGCTCAATGTATACAAATTTTTCAACGAAGCCGATTCTGTAACCGCGAAGAAAATCAGCTGTTTCATAAAAAATGCAATTCACCCTTGTCGAAATGACTGATATATTATTTTCTTCAGTTCACCTCGCTTTTTTTCTTTTTGCGATCTAGGAAAAAACAGTTGTTTCTTTATTATACGATCTCTAAATTAATCTCCACAGTGATATGGATTATTGCACAGATGTTGAGCAATTTTCTTCGTGTTTTGGTTATATCCCTGCGACTTTGGCAACGATCTCCTGTCACTGAGACACAGATAATATAATACTAATATATAGCTATTACATATATAGGGACATGTAAGAGGTCTAAATGGGTTTACTTTCTGTGGGTGATTCAGGCTACTTTGGCTTTATGTCAGCAATTTCGTAGTAGAGAAACACTAACCCTCCAAACGATAGATGGCGCTTCTTCTTGAGTGAGCGAACCTTAAATATTTTTGCCTAGGCAAAAATTCCTATGTTAATAGGAATTATTTTATCACATAAAATTTACATGCACCTAAGAACTACTTTTTTATCTTTTTGTGTGTTGGTGATTAGGCAATTCCATTCGTTCGTGAGTATTTGACAGTTACAAAAGTTTATGATCACCATAGTGATAATTTAAAAATAGTTCTGACCTGTATCGCATCTTATTCATCTTCCAAATCCTTCTATTTTAACCGGCAATGCGCACGAGTCGGCCATAATGCTTAGAATTTGAGATAATCGCCAAAGACGGATGACTCACGAACGATCGGCAGATATGTTCAAATTGACTCCCTTTGTCAAACCGCTGAATCGACCAACGTAACCTGACCTTTATAATACTATGGCTATATTTTAAAGCCACGATTTTTAATCTAAGCCCTTCGCCATTAGCTTTAGGTAACATCACGCGGGATATGACGCGGTTTTAGATGCACTGGTTTGTGATACTTTGTCGTCTTTGGCGCCGACAAAATCGTGCAGTACGCCACCGAAACCACTCAATGTATTTCACGGCTATTCGTTGCGAAATCAGAGACGAAATGAAGTTTTCGTAGAAAAGTTTTAAGTTAAAGTTTTTTTTAATGTTACTAAAAACCGAATTCCTGGCTCTTTATGGTTTTGATCGTATTCTACCAAAATATCCTTTTTTAAGTTGGTTTTTTAGGAACGCTATTCGTCGCCTTGCTAATCTTGCTATGAGGAACATTCACGCCGATTTGTTGCGAATGAGCATTACAAAGTTTTCTTGGAAATGTTCTGGTCTCTGGATTTTACGGAGAATTAAATGCACTTTAGGTTTTTAGTTATCGTATTCTACTGAATTTTCCTCTTCACAAAAGTCTTCCTTAGACACCAGTTATTTTTATACAAACTCTTGTTTTATTATTATTTTAAAGTGTAAATTTTGATAAGATATACTTACAGATATTACAGATTGTATGTATTGAAAATACGGGGTTAGCTAGGTGTGTACGAACTGGAAAGGAGGTCGGAGTACTCGCCATAATGTTAAATATTAAAAAAAAACATTAGTCTAAGTATAGAATAAGTTCCGTGACTAAACTTAGGGTGATTATTTTTTGACATATCAGAGTGGTGTGCATAGTTAAAGTTATTTATTTTGATAAATTCATAACAATGACCCCTCGCTACTTGGTATACTCTAAATACCCGAAGCTTATAGCCCTGTACATGTACTTAATAGATGCGCTTCAAAAAGAGAAACGATATCTTTTGGTAACGTTACTAACGTAACAACAATTTAAGACGCTATTTACTTCCATTTAAATGTCCAAAGTGTTACTATCGGCATAATGAATATTTACTACCCATTACGAGAATAAAGTGAAACACGAAACTGCTAGAAAGTTTCATCTCAATCCTAACAATCACTGCTCCGTAACGTAAGTAGATAGGTACCCCGTGCTAGGTCCGTGTTGTAATCTATCCGTTCTCACGGCCGGACGATCGAAGATAGGCATTTATTTATCGCCTGGACCACCGGAGCGACACCTCTGTAGGCACCGGTCATTCTTTGACGTAAAGAGTGCTTATATAAATCTTATTGGTGGTAGGTCTCCTTTGTAAGGGAAGATTGTAGCAGTAGCGAACTCACACTCAACTGAAATCAGAGCGCTAACGAGGTGGTACCGTTGTTCCCATGGAGATCTTTGTTTTTGTATTTGTATTTGATCTCAATACCTGCCATCAAGCTCAGAGACAGGCCACCGTGTGACTTATAGTAGGAATAATTCTACATGATCTTGCTGTATCCAATACAGCTGGGACTCTGTAGAAGATACTCCCCAGTTATAAAGAAAGATCGCCGTTGCAGGAAGTCTATATAGATACCACAGTAATGTTAAATTCTGCAGTTTTAAATTGTTGACAGTCTAGGTGTGTATGACCACAGCTCATCTGATGTTAAGTGGCGGTGTGGTCGAAGATGGTAAAGCACACCTAGCCTGGAATGGTACTGGCTCTCAAGTGAGGCTGCTGGAACACACCGTTAGATGCTAGGCGGCAGATTTTCAACTTGAGGGTGGTAGCTAGCCAGCCGAGTATTAGAAAATATCTTACCACCATGCTATGGAATTTGGTTACATAATAATACTATACCAACCGGTATAGTATTATTATATACCAACCGGTATGGTATTATTATTATGTATAAAATAATATGGTCACAAAATATTCGTATAGCAATCGTACACAATTTAGGTAACTTTTTCTAATATGACCCTTTTAAATAACCTACAAGAGCAAGGGCCGGTAAAAAGCTAATTGTAAATAATCTATTTGTACCCTATACTAAGATTAAAGAATAAATATAATAATAGATAGATAGTTCTTTAGACAGGTCCACTAACTCAAATAAAAAATGCTTTTAGAAAATAGGTATTTAATAAAACAAAAAGCTTGGAAATCTCGAAAGATTCAAAAGATAAACGAGGTGTAGAAACTTGTAAGAAACACCCGCCACCTTCCTATTTAAATAAATCTAGATCGATATAAATAGATTTGAGTATATTAAGCTTTCTAGTCTAGATTCCAGCGGCACAATATTTGGCGGCAACTTTTGAAACATAGTTTTTTGGGGTTCTGTAACTCAAAAAGAAAAAAAAACCCTAGTAAGGTTGCCTTTCTGTCTGTCTGTTAAGACTAAATAAATCAGAACTTATAGGATATTTCCCGTTTGATCTAGAGTCAAGAAGTTTTGCAAGAAGCATGGCTTTTTTATGGTTTGACAGGCTAGGTGTTTGACCTAGCTTACCTGATGTTAAGTGACGGTGTGTTTGAATATGGTAAACACACTTATCCTGGAATGGAACTGGTTCTCAAGTGAGGCGGTGGCCGGAACACATCGTTAGTTGCTTGGCGGCACTTTTTCAACTTGAGGGTGGTAGCTAGCCAACCGAGTACTAGAAAATACCCTACACCATGCTATGGTTTCCACACGATGTTTTCCTTTACCGGCAGCTCAAGCTTATTGTTGGCGTTTGAACCCACGCCCTTCGGCGTGCGAACCGATCGCGCTAACCACTGAGCTATCATCGCTACTAAAGTTGCATTACATTACAAGTAAAGGAACAAAATCTGACACCCACTATTTTGCAATTATATCACATAAAAAATACTTTTATTGTGATTACATGCTTTTTGCAGTCGGTGAAAAGACTCGTAAATCGATGTGCAGAAGAATTTTTGTTCAAATCAAAATCAAAAGTCATTTATTCAGGTTAGGCCCTGGTAAGGCACTTATGAACGTTAAGTTACATGTTTGAATCTACCACCGGCTCGTAATTACACTTCAACTGAGAAGACTCCGGCAAGAAACTCAGCAAGGCATTTTTTTGTGGATCTTTCTTTTCATATTAGGTTACAATTTACAGTAATAAATATTAATACATACATTATGCTTACTATAATTGTCACTTAGCCAGGGGGATGCAAGTGCAGAGAGAAGCTACAACAACCATATATTCCTGTCTTCCACGTAATGAGCCACCTTATAGTAGGCTTTGTCAATTAACCTCTGCTTTATAAAATCTTTGAATTTATTAGTTACCTCAAGTGGGATTTTATTATAGAATCTAACGCAATTCCCGAGAAAAGACTTATTAGCTTTAGATAACCTGAATCTAGGTGTCACAATTTTATCTTTATTTCTTGTATTTAAGTTATGGCGGCTACTATTAATTTCAAATGAATTTAAATTTTTCCGGACAAACATAATGTTTTCATAAATGTACTGTGACGGTAACGTTAATATCTTAAAATCTTTAAATCGATTTCGTAGTGATTCGCGAGGACCCAAACAATAGATTGCGCGAATTGCACTTTTTTGCAGAATAAAAATAGTTTCAAAGTCTGCAGCTGAGCCCCACAGCAGCAGACTGTAGGTCATTAAACTATGGAAATAAGCAAAGTAAACCATTTTTCTAATCGCGAAGGCAGCGGAACTCAATTTACTAGCTAACTTTTCTATATGAGGACCCCATTGTATTTTACTATCTAAATAAACAACAACGAAAGGTTTGTCCTTCAATCTGACTGCAATGTTAGTGTGTGACTCAAGTCCAGTGATGGACGTTCAAGTTTGTATGAAACTAAGATTCGCACTTGGCCGTTTTTTATACGACTGTGTTGGATATGCCATAGGTACGCTATAACTAATTACAGCAGTATTTTGAACTTTCAAATCCTGCTACTACCTACTGCTCGGCGCTTACCATAACAGGATAGTGTAAACTTCGGGCGTCTTTGAAAAATAAAAACGTCTATTACTCGTATTCACGAAACTTTTTATGTGTACAAACGAGACTCGTACTAAAACTAGACTTAAGCGAGTCTGTACTAAACGAATACTGAACGAATAATAACTCGATAGCGGAGGAATTAATAATTATAATAATTATTAATAATAATAATTAATATATAAAAGGTCCCCTTTTATATATTAATTATTATTATTAATCTTTAAATGAAATGCTTATCAGTACAATGTTCATGACAATGCTTTCTAGAGTTATAAACAAAGTCATTAGACTAATTACAGATCGATGAGAAGAGCAACATTCATTTCCTAAGCTTTTGTAAACATCTCTTTAAATAATAGTTTTATAAACATTATGTTACAATGTGGGAACAACAAATTAATAATAAACTAAAATTCCTATCAGTAAAAGCGAGACCGATTTGTTAGTTTAAAATTAGTTGGGAGGAATGTGGTGTATGAACACCAAAGAGTTTTGATACCTACTCTTTATAGGTGGCCTGTGATGTGCTGTGGAGCGTGGCCGTCTAGAAATTGGCGGGAATAAAAAATATATTTTTCTATGAGATTTTTAATTAAAATACACAATAGTTTTACAGTTAGGTGGTATATAAACCATCTAATACATACAAAAAATCCAAAGTACCTAATCTAATTTCGCAACAATTCAACGGCCAAAGTTTGAAATACAAGGCAGTTCTACTTAATTCGGCACAAATTTATGCTATTGTTGTCTCAAGTGGGCGGTAATAGATGGCGTATTGTGCAGGTGATTATGCGAAACGTACATTCTTTGCAGATCGATACCCATATATGGGTAAAAATCGATAAATTAATTCGCGTAGACCGATTGAGACGCCCGCGCAAGTCTGCGCACGGAGTTAAAGTTGAAACACACTGAGCTCTTCCATTATTATTCTACTTCGCTTGCATTATTGGATAATAACTTGAATGTGTAGGACTGTAGGTGTGGAGTTTGGAGTCAGGTTACAGTAGACGGCTAACAGTGAAGCAAGATTTAAACCAGTGAGCGTTTCCATCAATTTTGCATTACAAATACAAAACTTTTAATAATAATATTATAATAATATAACTTGCCGTGGTGGTGCCGGCGTAAGAATTTTACTCCACCCTCTCTACCCGTGGTTGCCGTAAGAGTCGGCTAAGGGATGTAATCCGGAAGATGGGCAGCAGCGTCTTCCTTGAACAATCACACCTAACTGCGCTCGCCAAGCGTGATGAGTATTGGCAAAACCCCCCCAGGAGGAGGCCTATGTCCAGCAGTGGAAGTTCTATGGCTGATTATGTGTGTGTGATAATATAACTCTTCATTATTCACACCAATTACAAACAATTATTACAACATAAACTTAACACTAGTGGAACAATTGGCGGCCTTATCGCTAAGAGCGATCTCTCCCAGGCAACCATACAAATATTTTATTGATAACACCAAAGTCATTATTCCGTTCATATTTAAAAATATCAAAACCATAACATATGTCAATATAATGAAAAATTCAATATACTAATATGTCAAATATAAAATACGTCAATATGATTAAACGTCAATAAAAATATATATAATTACTTACTAGTAATTCAATAATCTCTTATTTTTAAATAATTTACAAAGATTTGATTTTTGGTCATAAAAAGCAATGAGACGAACGAGATGCCCTGCCGGTGGTAAAAGATAACATTTACCCATGACCCTTGCACCAGTACCTAGAACATTTATAGCGGAACATGTAGTCCAGGGTCACAGGACCAGCGCTTACTCGGAAAAATTTGATGGTTAGTCACATTAGCCCTACAATTTTACAACCTACCTACTTGTCAACCTGAACACAATAATGTTTACACGTTACTGCTTGCTGGTAGATATACATATATAAATCTGATATTACGGTACCTTTTTTTTGGCAACTGGGAATGTTCTAAAAATACCCGGATGTGTTGGGTACAGCCAGGTTATGTAGGATTGTACCTACTAATTGTAATAATATACCCTTCGGGGGACCGCCTCTGTGCCCGACCGGAGGCACCGGCACCGAAGTACTCTGCTTGTCTAAGTTGTTATTTCGGTCATACCTACTTAGACTACCTTTCGCTAAGGAGATCTACTACATAGTAAACTCGATACTTAAGTGTAGATATGGCGTGTCCTTGTAGAAAGTTAACAGACGGACCAGACACATCTACTGTCCTTTTGCACGCGATTGAGCTCTTGTGATAAACATAATTATGCATTCAAATCGCGAAAGTTTAAAAATTTTAAAGTTCATATATTTTTTCAAACATTTTTTTTTATAAGGCATTGTATTGCTCAGTTACATAAAAAATTGTTCATACAAAGAAAATTGCTAGGCAATTTAGAGCCAGACTATTTTACGTCATCTAAGCCAATGTACTTTGGCCACAGTCCTGCGTTTACCTAAGCTCATAGACAAAAAAAAATGGATAGCAATAAATCTTTGAATCGTGCTTGTAGACGGACCATTGAACTGACCCGCCTTATTTACACGTAGCTGTAGCTATTACTATAGACACGGAATAAAGACAATAACGACAGAAGAGTTTGCGATGGCTTAGTAATAATTAAATACGTGTACCCTACAGGTTGCTACTCTACTTAGTTTTTTAAACTACTACCAAGTTGAATTACTTACAGGTTTTTGTTTTACTTATTTTTGTTTTACGTTTAATTGTATCGGATACTCCGACCATACTTTCGGCCACATCCGGTGGCCTTCTTCATGGAGACAAAGCTGAGTACAACGCACGCCCGGCCTCATCTTGCTTCGCACGTCTCTACATAGTATAAAATAAAATCGCTTCCCGCCGTCTGTATGCTTAGATCTTTTAAACTACGCAACGGATTTTAATGCGGTTTCCATCAAAAGACAGAGTAATTCAAGAGGAAGGCTTATTTGTGTAATATATGCGTATGCACTACATTAGTGTCTACATTGCTCCCGTGCGAAGCCGGGGCGGGCCGCTAGTCTGATATAATTAAACGTGAGTAATCCGCATAAGCAAAACTAAAATATGTCAAAACCACGTCAGTTTCCATAGTAAAATTGACTGCCCTGTTGGTTCATCGGTAGTATGTCTGCTTCAAGAGCCGTAGGGCGTGTGTTCGATTCCCACTCGGGATAATCATTTTGTGGTATAAGTAATCAAAACTGTTTGTTCTGTGTCTGGGTGTTCTGTATATATTATAAGTATATATGTAAGTATGTATTTACATAATTAAATTAAAAATTAAAAAAACCCCTACGCAATTAACCAAACATTGCTAAGAAATACCGCAAGGAAACTGGCTTTTAAATGAAAAAAAAATCGCATCGAAATCGGTCCATCTGCTTGACAGCTACTATGCCACAGACAGACACACACGCAGACAGACAGACAGCATCGATGTCAAACTTATAACATCCCTCTTTTTGCGTCGGGGGTTAAAAAAGTATTTAAGTATTCTACCTGTTATCTGACGTCCATAATACAAGCTTTGCTTAGTTTGGGGCAGTTGGGGAAGTGTGTAATATCCTACAATATTTATATATTAAAATTACTTACAGCTTTAAATTGAGTAGTTTCATTTAAAATGGGCTCTATTTACAACCGATAAATGCTAAAAGAGACTCAAACCTAAAAATACTAAAGGCGTTATCGCATGAAATATCGCATCGCTTGAAATTAATCTATGCTTAGAGTTTATTCTTGTTTTCACGCGTGACATATCGCATTAGCGTAAAGTGGGCACAGCATTTTAAACACAAAATAACTTTAGGCAGTGCTTTAATTCCTTAAGCATTTAAATAAGTTACGTACCTATCATTTGTGAATAAATATATACGCTACTACTATGCATGATTATTATTTGAGCGCACCTTCAAGGTCCGTATCCTGTGTCTCCGCTGACACTATACTATTAACGGCATTAGGTTACTGAGTACTAGGTTGTAATAAATATATAGAAAGTTTTTTTTTTAAATCGATACTTATTTATTTGAGCCAGGCAACATAAATACCTACCTCACTACGAGCATAATTACCGTTATAGGATTAAAATAAGACTCTATAAGCCAATTTTAACAGTATTCATCCATGCAGCAGATATACCTATACTTACACAGGCCCATATAAATACCCCGATTCTCTAACTCACATGAAATTACTTGCCGAAAACGTGTATAGCATTTGTTACTTTAAAATCTCATCAAGATTATTTGACAGTTTGAGTCATAGAGTTTTTTATTATGATAGTGGAAAGAATAATGCCAATCCACGCGAATTCAAGTTGAGTTGCGCCGCGTTTGTTAACAAGGCTGTCTTACGTCTTATATGCCCCTAGGGAATTAGACCCTTGAAATGTGTGTAGATGTATGTAAAACCATCTAATAGCTAGATCTTGAGAAGAAATTTTGAGAAATTATTATGGCATAGATAAATGTGAATATATCGACATGCCAGATGGAAAAAGTGGTCAATTTTATCTTATGATTGACTCATACGCCGCAGAAAACGTAACCCAGCCGCGTTTATTTCACTCGATGCAGTTCAGGTTAGGTTCATGTGACAAGCAATGATGACGCGCTGATTTTGAGCGATCGAAATTTTTTAATGGAAAAGTAATAAGATGAACAAGACACTCTCCAGATGGTAAGAGATAACACATGTCCATGACCATTGCAGCGGTACACAGAACTGTGAGTAACAAACTAAAATCGAGCATCGCAGCTTTGACGTCTTCCAACGAGTCTTAAAGTAGGTACTCATTACTTTTCGCTTAGCTTCAATAGCTCAGTAATTTCGCTAGCTTCATACACTACTGCTTAGCGGCAGAATATCTAGTACTGTGATGGTAACGTTTTAAAAACTATACCTACGCGTTTTTGGCAAGTAATTTTATGTGAGTTAGAGAATCAGGGTCCTGATAAATATTTTACGAGCCAGTGGCGTTGTTTTTTAGTAAACTGCATTTTCTACTTTCTTTTTCAAAGTTGAGCATTCTAAAAACACTGTCAAGCCTCTCGAATTCGCGATCCAATTCGCTCAAAACAAAATCTAAAAGAAAAATGTCCGCTATTCCAACGATTTGCTTTTTAGAAACAAGAAAAACATGATTGTGGTTTGATTGCGGATGTCTAGGTATTGTTGTGTGGCGTATGATTGGAAATCAACGGTCACTCGGCGAGGTCGTTTGTTCACCTCTCATAAACGGTTGCTATAAATATTAGTGTCTCTATCTATTGCTGATTTCATCAATATCTTTGAAAAATACACTTTATCTTACATTTTCGATACAAGTCTTGAAAAGGTGTGTCAACGTTGGAGATGCCGTTCATCATCAATTATCGTATAGTATATTATATAGTATAGATAGTGTATCCGTATCCGACGGAAAAATATTATTCTTCTTTTTTTAGCATAGCACTTTGTGCATTTGCGTGTGAAGTGTTTTATTATTTTAACAAAAAGGAAAATAAGTCACACAAAGTAAATCAGACTCAAATCTGGACATGCCCTTGTTAAGTAGTAGCACCTAATTTGACTTCAAGCTTCGACAAAGTTTTGGAAGTAACACAATAAGACATATTTTACCAAAACTAACTTTCATACCGCATTAAACAAACACTCGTACTCGCAATTTGGCAATTCATGAATAAAACACCACCATTTTTGTGTTTCACTCGAAAAAACACACATTGTAGAAAATAATATAGTAGGTACAGCGATTTTATTTCTTCGCGTTTTTACCAAAACTTCAGGAACAATATTCGTATCAAGACCACAAGGATTCCATGAAATATAATTTCAAGTTGCATTTCTATGCCGATGTAAAGTTTATAAACGCGACAAGGCATATTGCGCGCTCGTTTTGAACTGTCAAAATAAACTTCATTCAGCGCATAACGTTACAAACGCTATACGCGTTTTCGGCCAGGAGTCTTGTGAACAATAAGTAAGAAGAAAAAAAGGGGTTTTAGAAATTATAGTTAGTTTGTAATAGGTATCAGAATCATCGCCAATTATCTTTCAGTATAGGAGTTGGGGTTCCATCTAATAATTTATCAATCAACTAGAATTTCTTAGCTAAAAAAAAAACTGCACGTCCGAGTACAGTAGAGCGATTTTTGCCACGATTTCTAAATCATAATTAGGTTAAGTAAATGTGTTTTTCTTATTTGTCTAATGTTATATGAGAAGCTTTATCCGATGTTTTAAATGGAAATCAAAAGTTAAAAACTTGAGAATTGGCGCAATGCACAAATGTGCTAATGCTGAAGAAAAACTGAAAGGAAAACTCTCATCTGTTACCAGTTGCTGTGCTGACTGCGTACCTCTACAGTAATTAATATAAATAGATAATGAATTTACGTAAATCCAAGAATAATATCTAGCCTATGTAGAAGTGTAAAATAATATCAGTAGAAACTTTCTTAATCCAAACGACATCGAAATTTGTATATAATAGCGACCTGCCCCAGCTTTGCACGCGTGCAATTTATTTTGATTACAAAACATTGATTTCCTGTACTTATACAACTATCAAACTATGTACTTAGAATAGTGTAGTGACCCCCATTCCGGCTTGTACTTGATGCAAAGACAGTGCTATCCAGGACGGGAACGCTTCCAGCACAGAGCCTAGGCTCTGTGGCTGCCAGCCTTAAGGGTACCTTTGCACCAGGCACAGTCAGGGGCAAGGTTTTTTGACTGACTGTTGACTAGTGTCTGAAAAAGGACACATTTTTTTTAAAATATGAAACTACTGAGACGAACAAGGTCCTCTCCTGATGGTAAGAGATAACGCATGACCATCACAGCGATACAAAAAACTTTGAGTTACAAAACGAAGTCCAGGGCGTCTCTTCTTTGGCGCTTATTACTTCTATGATAGAGAAATTCGATGTTTATTCTCAACAGCCCTAAAATTTCGGTAGCTGCCCCTGAAACCAGAATACAGTAATGTTTACATACATGCTTGGCGGCAGAATATTTTGTACTGCGGTGGTACCTACCTAGACGACCTCCTGCTAAAGAAACCACCAAGTAAATCATCTTATATTTATATAAAAAAATATACTTAGGTATATTTATAATCCTGTGTAATACTTATGTATATGTATAATATATCCTACTAGCTTCCTAACCCAAATTTGTAGACACTGCTATCACGAAACGTAAGCTCTATGACAGTTTTGTAATGTCCTAAATATGAATACTAGTTGCTTATCTAAGTTAGGTCGATTTGCATATAAGTCCAAGTAGAACAGGTCTATTGGCGAGACATGTAAAAGCTTAATAATCACTACATTAACATGGTAATCTCGTTGTTTGCTGTTATTGCAGTACATCGTTACTTGTTTCAGCTTTAAAAGGGGTAAATTATATCTTACGCTGCCATATAACCAAACTACCAATTTTTTTACCACTTTTACTATGGACACAACTCACAAAAATTATTATACCTACATATCGATCATTCACGATTACAGTGTGACATCTCGGATTATACGATTTTTCGTTTTACTGATATTCTGAATCGCGGTCTCGCGTTCTATTGTCTCCAAAAACGGGGTATTTTTTCACAATAAACAAAAAAGAAAAGAGAGAAAAGACAAAATATCACGATATAGCGCTGTCTCATTTGGTGATCTAGTTGGCTTCGACACAGTGACAGTTCAGTTGTCACCTAAGCTTTACGGTTTTCATGAAAAATGTGAAATATCACTTCAAACATAATAAAGCTATCTTGACAACAATTTAAGAGTTATGCTCATTTAAAAGTCGTTTTCTGTAAAATTATGGTTTTTGAGATGTCACACTGGTGTCGCAAGTGAACGATGTGGGCAAGGGGAATATTTTTTTCCATAGAACATTTTTTTTGGTGATTTCACAACTTTTACTTTGTTTTTATAGTAAAAGTTGTTCATAACTATGAGCACAATGGCCCCCTTTCGCCTTAGTTCACCCAAGGCTTATATCCCTATATTCGTAATCTAGATCTTTTCAAGGTTAGGGTGATTCATCTTCAACTAAGTGACTATATGCGTAGATTACCATCGGGCATGCTAGTAGTCAAACGCGGACTTATAAAATGAAAATAAAATAATTACAATGTATGGTGCCTGGTCATTCATTAAAGTTTCCCATCCAATCAGATTTTGATCTAATAGTGTAGTATGCCGATGATGGTAAAGTATATTTAGTATAATCAATACCCAAAATACACATTCTAAAAATAGTCTAGGATGCATCTTTATGTGAGAAGAGATATGAGGTCTAAACTATTTTAAATCACAAATAGGAATTTAAATAAATAAATAATAAATGGGAACCAGATGATTGGGGACCAGATGGGGACCAGGGTATTGATAGAATACTTATATATACCTACTTTTTTTCTGTACATACTTATAATAGGTATAGAACACCCAGGTACAGAACAAACAATTATTGTAACATAAATATTAATATTTGTCCCGGTGGGAATCGAACAAACGCCCTACAGCTCTTGAAACAGATATTCTACCACATGAGCTACTAACAGGGCATTCTAGTTTATAGTTAGGCAGAGCCTATCTCTACATTTTATAGCTCTTCTATGAAAAAGGCTAACTGAATCAAATTACCACACTTTGGAGCAAAACAAAAACCATGCACTGACTTGGTAATAATGGTAATATCGACCGCTTACGGGTCAAGATTGAATTAAAGATACATTACAAATCATTCCTATCGAGATCCTCTTATAAAACCAGCTACAATGAGTCTTGTGAAATTGCCAGCACAAAAAATACAGCTCTCTCGACTGGCTTAAAGCCTTAAACTCTTCAGAAGTACTTAAGTCGTGAGCAATTTTCCTAAGGTCTATTTATCAATACATTTTATTTAAGCTTCTTGTAAAACACTGACTTACAAGTAGTGCCGGTCGATAGGTAAATCTTTGATGCCATTATCTCAGAAATCTGTGTTGTTTGTCAAGTTTCCAACTGTGTTTTGAAATGGTTGTCTGAGACGCTTGAGTTTTTATGTTCTCATTACAAATTCAGTCATAATTTTATGGAAAGAAGACAGTGTGTGCCTTTTTTTGTTTTTAACAAAGGGCACTTTCGTGACTTTTGCTTTCTTTTGTAAATAGTTGTATACTGGCAACTTTCTAGACGAAACTTTTTTTAAATTTGTTTTCATGTTGCCGTCGTCTGTTGTCGTCTGCTGGGGCTTAGGGAGAATTGCTGGATTACAAATCTTTATTATTTTCTTCTGGATAACGTAAAGGTGAGTTGGTGGCCAATCGTAGATCTATAATATAAAAACAATTACATCTTCTTTATGTAAAAATAATGAAACGACCGGAACGTTTTCCTGATGGCAAAAGATAATGTCTGGCCATGACGATTGCAGCGATACACAGAACTAAAAAACGTAACAAAAGAAAGTCCTTCTTAAAAGAAAGGGAATCTCTGCTTTGGAGCTCATTACTACGAGATATTTGATGGTTAGTCTCGATGAATGGAGTACTTGTATTTATTCCTGTTTCACTTCACTTGTACAAATACAAATATTTTATTGATAACACCAATGTTACTTAAGTCAATTCCCTAATATCCTTGCAATATATCATTTAAGAGTTTTAGAACACTGATTACATGTCAATGAAGTAAAAACAAAATGTCAAAGTATAGGTATACAAATATGTCAATATAAAAAATATTATTGTCAATATCAAATACTGCCAATATTGTGTGTGTGGATATGAGTGTGTGGGTGTGTGTGTGTGTGTATATGTGACTATAAAAATGAGTCAATATAAAAAAAAAATTGTCCATAATTATAATAAAATGTCCAAAAAAATCATAATTACTTACTGGTAATTTAATAATCTTTTAATTTGAAGTACTCGTCAATGTCATTAAACAAGGCCTTGTTTTGCCTTCACTATGTTTTGGTATGAATAATTGCTTTAGTCTACGAAAACTTATTCAGTATGATTTTATTTCTATTGCCCTTGGTGATTTCATCCATATTTTAGTTATATAAAATAGGTATATATTAATATTCATTTTCGTCATTCATCTTTCAAAACTTATTACCTCATCCGTCCATTAGCTCTTCATTATATTTACGACCTCCAATATTAGGTATTTTTTTCCTACGGATATGTAAATACAATTTAAGCTTTCCACAAAAGTCAATACAATAAACCTATTGTAGTCAATACAGCACCATCTTTGTCAGTGCCTCAATTTTCAGCCAATTAACACCTCCAAATGGCCGCAAGGATTTTCCTAGGGTCTCGTAACAACGTGTTCTTTTTAGCACCAAATAACGAGTTATGTTAACTCGCTTAATGCTGGCTTTTGTCTGACTGCTACATAAGTAAAAATCTATGAATCATTGACACAGGTGCACGGCGAAAAAAAAGGGAAGTTTTAAATGTTCAAATTGGTTTCTATTAAGTGACCATTTTTTAGAGTACCTAATATAATTTAATTCCAATCTGTGCCTTACAGGACCCTACGACAACTTTTCTCCTGAATCGTAATTGGTACCTGGTTGGAATTGTCGCAGAGTGATATATGACAAGGTATTAATACCGGCGTACCATTTGTGAAGCATTTTAAAATTCAAGGATGAACTGATACTTTACTAGTAATATATTTAATTGTTCCAGGGATGAACTAAGGCATGGGGCATACAGAGCAAGCGCGCAGTCCACGCGCGCAGCGCTCCCCTGAACTACCTCCGCTGCCGCCACCCATCCAGCCCTGCAGTGGATTCCTCGGGAACGTAAGTTTTACCACACTCTGATCTTACCTTCAAGCCCCTGACTAACAACCCCTGAAATTCTGCCACTAATATTTATTTATCTGTCACTTATTACGATTGTATGTAATGGTTTATTTGAACAACGTCATTAACATTGAAATCACATAATGTATAAACAGGGACCTAAAATAAAATAGGATGCATAAAATTTTAAAAGAAATTTCTATCAATGATAACATAGTTAATTACAGGTGTACAAACAGATTTTGAAATAAACATGATGATAATTAGCGTTGCACATGAAAGATCTGGTGTCAGCTATAACTATAGCGTAACTGTTGCTAATATGTAATGTGACACCTATTTCACAAGTAAATACAAAATTGGCGTTATAAAGGTAAGATAACCTGTAGGTAAATATACATCAGTACAACCATAGAGCACTCGACCCGCATGACGTCGAGCGTACCATTTCACACGAAGTCCGGCCGCTGCGTCGGTCATTTGCATAAAATTAAGCAACGCGGCAGACCATCCGTCTTGCTCGCCAACTTTCCTTCGACTTATCGCCAGCCGGTTTAAAAGCTTTAACGGTATCACGACAAAAGTGACGCGTAAATCAAATCGGGCCGGCCTTGGCTTCCAGCTCAATGGGTCAAAGCGCCATCGAAGGGCGTACGTCGCGGAAGCCTCAAGTCAATCTAGTTTCAATTATCCAAACTTGCATAACAGAAAGACGGCCGTAAGTCTTCATCGGTTATTCAGGAGCGTATAATCTGATTCTATAACGATTTGTTAAAAGCAGAGTGCTATTCGGTATCACAAGTTAGCAATTTATACCGGTGAAGTTTTGCCGGCGGCGGTGGCCATACGGCAGATTATGGCAAGCGCAATCTCCTTACGTCCATAAATTGCCTGCCTGCTTCCTTCAATGAACGCTGAGCTCTTATTACGAACCGCGAGTTGATCCCCGTGACAGACTCCTTGAGGCATAACATAAACAACGACAGCTATGATCCTGTACTGCGTTTCTTGGAGTTCTAACCCCTTTCAAGGCATTTATAAAGAAATTGCCTATATTTATAAGTTACAGTATTTACAGTACAGAGTTACAGCTGAATGAAATTATATTTTATTATAGAAATTGTGTTCAATATTGATAAAGGCTTCCTCGTTCATTAATGGTTATAAAACCAGTGATCGTGCAAGTGCAGGCAGTTGTTGCGATCGATATCCCGCAATCTAATATCGGAGATTAAACGTTATCAGCAGGAGCATCAGTCTAGAACTGCATGCGGGGTTACTTAACTTGCATGCAAAGTTGCGGACAGTGTACGTCGACTCTACATGCTGGGCTCACTAATTGGCCAAGAGCAACTACCGTTACTTATTTCACAGATGCATCGCCTGAGCGTGACCGAGATCAGCCTGCCGCGAAATACTTATTTTTGAACTCATTCATTTCACTTCCTTGAACTTTCTACACATATTACCTGACAGCATATAATTATTATCTACCTTTAAATTTACTGCGCAATTTTGGCCGAATTCGGTACTAAAATATGCAATCTGCTTTATAGTTTCGAGACCATTTCGCGACAGAGTGAATTTAAGAATCTCCTTACAAGGTTGCAAACAATGCCATGTAGGAGATTATGGAGTTCGAAGTCTGAACGCATTGTAGTTCTCGTATTGTCAGTTTTAGAGCTGGCTCTTTACGGGCAGCTTTGTTCGTCGCCGATGTTAAGGCTGCAATGAGGCGGCATTATTGTCTGCAATATTGGAAAACAATGCGGGGCAGTGCACGACTCGACGCCTGACCTCCGAGATTATGCTTATTTTCCTTTTATTTTATAGAAAACGGCGTGCGATCTAGCGCGTCGGTACAGGATGTTGCACCAACAAGAACAGCGAGACTTGAACTACCTTGATGCACTTTTTGTGCCATGAACAACGGATGTATTAATATACCCCTTCGTGAGGCTTGCTTGTCCTATCTCGTGGGCAATTTTTCTTTGTCAGTCGGATAGGAAATTAAGTGCTAGTGCAGACGAAGCTATATAGGGCTATAAGTTTAAGGTAATCATTGTACTTGACATTATGAACGAATTTTACTGCATGGGCAACTATGAAATCGCCATTCATTTGTCACGGTGCTTGTGGTCGCACTCCTCCGAAACGGCTGGACCAATATTTATGATTTTTTTAAATGTATATTTGGTAGGTATGAGAATAGGTCATAAAGCCACCACACCACCTAGTGGGATTTCACATCACTGGGTGATTAGGGACAATTCTTAAATCAACGCGGATGAAGTCGCGGGCGTAAGCTAGTTTTCTATAGAATAGCTGTTTTTTTAAAATGATTTCAGAGTGTTGCCTATAGTAAAAATAATTCATAATTCCGAGTACAATGATGCACTAACTTTTGAAATCAGTCAATATATTCCAAGGTGACGGAGATTTTTTGGTAAATTGATGATGATTGCATATTCATAAGGATATAATGATTCAATATTTAATTTTTATACTACTCATAAGTTATAACAATAATCATAAATAACAATCGTTTCTTGATAGAGTTATTAGTATTTAGTATTCCGCGTATAAATTAGCAATCATGTACATACACATCTTACTCGGTATGCAGACGTAAGAATAAGCGACGCACTTTGCAATGAAAATGAAATTTAATTTCAGCATAACTTTCGCTTAATGTCCGCCCGAGATGGAGATGCATCATTCGGTTCGCAAAAGTAATTAATATTATAAAATCATAATGCTCTAGACGTAATCGTTACTACCGAAGCATTAAAACCACTTGTTTATTACTTCAATAACATTAATTTTCTGAATCACTGGTTCGTAACTATTAAAGTGTCTTTTGCGAAACGAATTCTTATAGAGTCCATAATACCTTATAACCTTTTGTACAAAAGCCAGCTCCGGATCTAGAGGGGGCAAATCGAGGCACCTGCCTCGGGTGGCAGCTTCAGGGACGCCAGTCTTAACGTAGGTTTCTAATATGCTTGAAAAGATAGCTTGTTTCACAAAGCGCCTAGCATCCAGCACACGTAGTTCTGTCGATTATGTTATTCCTTTGATTTTAAATATTCAGCTGGTTTTTAATCATATCCAACGTTATGAAAGTATCCTAAGTTAATTGCCGGGGGAATCAACCTAGGTCGCTGTCGCATCTAGAACTACTCTACTACTACTCTCTCTACTCTACTCTATCTAGAACTACGGCTCTACGGGCGCCCTGAATTAACATGGGAGTTTTTGAGTGTGAAAATTCTGTTTCATATTTAGGAAAACACAATTTTCCGAGTTTTATACTTTAGTACCTGGATGACCGAGCTTTGCCCGGTTTTTTAAGGAACTTGAAAAAAAGGGGAAAAAATAGTCATATGGATTCGAAGCGGGATATTCTGGACTCGAAACCGCCCGATTTCCCACCTGAGCTGTTATAATCTTATAGGAGGTGGCGAAATTTACCGTCGTATTCTAATGAGTTTGTAGCAGTTTTTCATTGCCTGAAAACACGGATAAAACGACGTTTTCTAAAAATGACACCTAGCTAGATCGATTTATCGCCCCCGAAACCCCCTGTATACTAAACTTCATGAAAATCATTGGAGCCGTTTCCGAGATTCAGATATATATACAAGAATTGCTCGTTTAAAGGTATTAGATAGATAGATAGATATATGTATATAACGAGCAAAGCACGGTCGCCCAGATACTAAGTGTAAATTTATGAAAGGGTACTTATTCTCCCGGTTACAAAAACGCCACCCATATATACCTACATATATATATTTCAAACACTGGAGGGAGGGGGCCACTATTAATTTTCTGTGCCAGTTAGAAAAAATGGTAGACCTGGGGCTGACAAACACAGCTACCTTCTAATCATCATCATCAACAACGACCTTTCATAGTCCACTGCTGGACATAGGTCTCTCCCAGGACACACCACACAAACACTCCTACTAATAAACACATAAATTTTGCATACCTTACCCTTAAGTAATATAAAAAATGATCACCTTACCGAATAAATATAGGTTATTAACGCTAATTACATATATGTATGGATGTTTTAGAACAAAAACTGTCTCCGAGTTAACAGCAAAACTTCCATGGCAGACCACCCAGAATAGAACTGTTATTCCGGTTCTCAGACGCACGTACTAATTAAGTTCTGAACAGAGTAAAGAAAACATACGGAATCTATTGTAGGCAGTCATAGTTAATAGAACATCGGTAAGGCTGCTTAGGCTTCAAGATTCTGGTCACGATGCAAAACTTAACTAGTGTTACCTACATGTAAAGAATGAACTTTAAGATATATCACATATTTTGAAATCACCCAGGAGCTCTAAAAAGCGACACCGCTTCATGGTTGATATTTTAAATGATTCCATCTTCGTGCCAACCGCTAGACATTGGAATTTGCTGCCCGAATGGGTGTTTCCTGATAGATAGAGTCTGGGTACCTTCAAGTCGCAAGTGAATCGGTTTCTTCCAGGCAAGCGTACTCCATCGTAGACCGCATCTTCGCTTTATATCAGGCGAGTTAGCGGTCAAACGCAAGTAAAATCACCACTACTTCACTATGGCATGACTGGACTTGATTCTGGCTTAATTTATTTGACTTTGACCGTGACTTAGAGTCATCTTATAAAAAGAAAAATATCGAAATATTTGACACTGACGAATACACAACAAAAAATATAAGAAGAGGAACTATCAGCAGCGTGAAAATAGTTTATGTCGGCAATAAACAAAATTCTATATTACAGCGTAGTATAAAGTGACATTGGTGCCTACAGTTCCCATGCAACCTTCACCTACGTAGCCAGAAGTGTGTAAGCAAGTTCTGTGCCGTGGCATACTTGCACAAAACATGTTTAGACATAAGTGCATCGAAACACTGCTATAGAAGACTATCTACGTGCGCAATATTTGTCGAAATTGTTCAATGATGTGAATTATAGTCTCAAACAAATTGCATTACCAGTTCATTGCTTTTCTCTAAATAGTTTTTTTTTTATATCACATAGGCTTGCGTCTGATGCCTGATGTTAAATGAAGATGCGGTCTACGATGGAGCACGTTAGCCTACATTCTAGACAAATGTGCTCCATCGAGCTAAATTTTTTAAATAAATAAATAATTTTAATTAATTCAATTTGAAACAATTTTTCAAATACATACATATCAATATTAAAAATGACAAAATATTCATTACATTAAAAAAAAACACGTCACAAACAAAAAAAACACAAAGACCTTAAGATTAATCTGTATCTCCCCGGCGAGACGAACCTTGCCCAAACGCACCTAACACTGGCGGCGTTCACGCGCTGAATTGCCAAAGAATGTTCTCTAGCTAGAAAAAACTGTTTCTCTCGCGACTTTTTATTTGTTCTTATTAAACCTGTAAAATCACGTACATAGCTAGCTTAGTTTTAAAAATTGCCGTCAATCATTCTCTTCTATCTCAAAGGCATCAAACCATTTAAGAAGATACGATTCATTTACCATCATATAAATGTCACTAGCTTTCAGACACCTTGAAGGATGAAGACAAATCTCGGCGAAGTGAAATTGAATCTATTATTTAACTCGACCAATTGCGCAACAAATGTTTACGAAAATCTTACGCAATAGCGGACCATGCACAAAAAGATAAAGTGTACACAAATTGAACACAACAGTTCTTTGAAAAATTGATCCACCAAGACCTTTCAGAACCGCTTTCGCTATTCTTTGAGATTTGAAAGATTGTTTTTTAAAGATCGTACTTTAAAGAGAGGTCTGTATGTTGTAGATATCTCGACCTATCAATCGGGAGAAAGCGTGTATTACAAATAAGAATAACGTCTCGATGGGCATTGTGTCCGATCGAAAGTGGTCGGTAGAACATGTGTTCACACGATTGGGATCCGTTTCGGTGATTCGTGGGTTTTAAAGTTTCGGCTGCCGTTTTTGGTATGATTGTCGACTCTATTGTGGTGATGACCTGCTTTATAATGGCTCACGCTTCCGTTACTTCGGTTATTTATTCTGTTACTAAACAGACTGTTTCCGAACAGTAATATTGGTGCTGATCTATTAATTAATTGAAGAGCTTTTACTATAATCCCGAAATCACAAAATCATCTGTCCCATTTACTGTGTGGTCAATTGTGGTCAATGATTTTTAGCCCCAAAGTAAGCAAAGCTTGTACTATGGGAACCACATAGCTGGTTTATTTTAATGTTTGCCAAGCTAGTTGTTTGACCATAACTTACCTGATGTTAAGTGACGGTGTGGTCGAAGATATGTGAGGCTGTCGGAACACACCAAGCATTAAGTGCTTGGCGGCAGATTTTTAATTTTAGTGGGTGGTAGCTAGCCAGCCAAGTTCTAGAAAATATTCTACCACCATGCAACCATAGCATAGTACCTTGCGATGTTTTTTCTTTACCGGAAGCTCAACCTCGTTTTTGGCATTTTAACCCACGCCCTTCCGCGTGTGACTCCACCGCATTAACCACTAAGCTATCATCGCTATATACATACT
Organism: Biston stratarius; assembly: GCA_950106695.1. NCBI lineage: Eukaryota > Metazoa > Arthropoda > Insecta > Lepidoptera > Geometridae > Biston > Biston stratarius. Next base: position 40,452,850 of record OX467106.1, on the reverse strand, counting down.
TACTTATAATATACACAGAACAAATATGTGAGTTCGTCACACAAATGTTCATAAGAACTATCGGACGTCACCCAGCACTCGAAGCAGAACTATCGCTAAATGAGTTAACAAGTTCATGATGGCACGGCATGGTATTTTCCTATGGGACATTAGATTTTTTCGGGTTTGACTTCAAGATCGTAAGACTTGTTCACACCTAAAAATCTCTGTATAGTATAAAACAAAGTCGCTTCCCACCGTCTGTACGCTTAGATCTTTTAAACTATGCAACGGATTTTAATGCGGTTTCCATCAATAGACAAAGTGATTCAAGAGGAAGGTTTATCTATCTATCTATATCTTTAAACGAGCAATTTTTGTATATATATATATCTATATCTTTAAACGAGCAATTCTTGTATATATATATTCTGAATCTCGGAAACGGCTCCAACGATTTACATGAAATTTTGTATCCAGGGGGTTTCGGGGGCGAAAAATCGATCTAGCTAGGTTTCATGTTTTCAGCCGAGCAATGCTCGGTCAACCAGGTACTATGTATAATACATGCATATGCACTACATTAGTATTTACAGTACACCCGTGCAATACCGGGGCGGGTCGCTAGTAATTTATAAACGTGGATCTTGATCTTGACGCATCTTGATGACCATGTGGTGAGGAGCATTTTGGCAATGTAGTATTGCCAGCTACCAAGCATCCTTCAAACTATAACGCTGCAAAATGCAGCTATTAATATGAAATAGGTATAGACAGTTACATTATTCACAATACAGAACCTGCTAGATCACGTGTATGTTCACAATGTGCAACAGAACTCCTATCTAATGCCTTTCAATTCTAAAGAAACTGATCGACCTTCCAAAACTGAAAGGCGTATGTTACACTATTTATCACGATTTAGACATAAGCCTAATCACGAGCTGCTAGACATTCAGACATTTAGACCAATTTGCTTCGATTGTTCTGGTTGGAGCTTATCGTGAATTTACTGCAACTTGCATACAATGATGTAGTCAGTAGATCAGTGGTTCTTAAGCTTTTTGACATGGCGGACCATAGGCTTGATTTTTGAACAGTTCCGAAGCAAACGAGCTATCTTTCGAAAGTTGGTCAATTTTGCACGAAAACTCATTTGATTGCATATATCACACTAAGATTATAAAGGCAAATGTTTGTGAGTGTGTAAGTAAGTGTGTTTGTTACTTCTTCACGCTCAAAAGCCTGGACCATTTTTTTTTTGTTTTTGGTATGGAGGTAGCATACACCCAGGATTAAAACATGGGCTACTATTAAGTTAATTAATAAGTTTATTTCGAAAAAAAAAAGTTCACGTGGGGACAGCGGGTAGCACCGCGGGGCGCAGCTAGTATAAAATAAGCCCATAGGTATAAATTTAGTTGTCGCATTTTATATGCAAAATTCTATTGCAGTTCTCTGAAATTTATGCCAGCTTGTAAAAAGTACTCTTAGCGTTGATTTTAACAAGTGGTTCTCAGTAAAACAAATCGATGCTATAAGTTAAATACTGTTTTAATAAGTCAATAGATAAAGATGAAAAAGACGCAGACAGTTTTAATATCGTGTAGATTACCTTAGTATATTACAACAATCTGGATTAAATCGGTATCTTCTAGGCAAGCGTGCTCCATAGTAGATCGCATCATCACTTAACATCAGGTGAGATGGCGTCTCAAGCCTCGTCATAAAAAAATTATGTCAATATTATGATATTGCTTTACTAACAATTATTAATATCTAAAATGTATCGGGAGGTCTATGTTATACGCGCGGTACCATTACGGACCATTTCTATATTTTATATCTATTGTGGACCACGGACCACAGGTTTAGAAACTGTGACTTCCAGGCAGTGAGTTAAACAAAGCGCCGACTAAACAATAACACCTTATAGCTGATAGAAATGAAGATTGATCATGACAACGTTGGTGGATTGGTCCAGCGATAGGTTGGTGAATTGGTCGTGAAAGCCGCCTCGGGCTGTGGCACACCGAGATGAAGGTCAGTTGCATACCACGTGCGACCAGCGAAAGTTTACGACATAATTGTTGAGCTACCACACGGTCAAGTGCAAGGAAATCATCAAGGTGCTTTATAGCTTTTTTATCACCATCAAAACTATAACGACGTGTTCTGTGCTCGTAAAATGTTCAAACAAATCGGTTTGAGTACTTTCTCGATGCAACACTTTACGTGTTTTTGCTAAATAAAGTCTCAGGCAAACGATGGAACCTTTAGTTAGTTAAAAAAAACTTTTTTCCTGGTATTTTTTTTCTACATTATTGGCATCGCACTCTGTGCATTTTTTCCGTGCCAGATTTTCAAGTGTCTCAAGTTAACGTCAAGTAATAAGTCGTGGTACGGTCACGGTCAAGTTCAGTCTGTACCCTAGTAGAGCAATGACTTTATAAGTTTCTACGAAGTATTTACTGGAAACAACACGAAATAAAATGTTTCTTCATTTTACATATATATGACATGCCCACACTCGGGTGTGTAATTAATTCGGCATTATGATTCAAACACTAGATAGTATTTTAAACGTCAACACTCGAATAAAACACATGTTTTGGAAAATAATACAAAGTGACATGAATAACACGTTTCGAATTTACTTACATGCTACTCATCCGAGGGTTGCCTGGAGGATATCGCTCTTATCGATAACATGGCCTTTTGAGCTTATTTTAATGTACTTGTTCTTTTTGTAAACTCTTTTTCTGTGATGTCAATAAACAGTTATATTGTATTGATTCTTTCCGCTCTCCCGCCAAAATTAGCATTCTTACAAATCAGTAATATCGGTATATCTTTCAGCATAAATATTTTTGAGCGTTGTTTTCTTTGCTATAATAGATACCTATATATAGAATATTAATCCCATTTCTATGCTTGTAATATTTAATTCATAAAACTAGTAAATATATTGGATATTTACTAGGTTTATGAATTTTGGGTTTTGTACAAAATTAAATAATATCCCCTCATTTTCCCAATTAGCCCAAGTAAGTAACTCGGTTCCTATATGCGAGGATATAAAGCAAGTCCACTCTAATTGCTTAATTCAATTAAATTGAGCAAAGCTTCAATTGAAATAATTGGACACTGAAGTTTCATGTCATCATTATTTACAGAGAGTTTTATTTCCTGAGTCAAGCAGAAGTCCATATTTAACCGAATTAAAAAAAGGAATATTTTTTATGCTATATATAGTACAGTATGCATAGTACATTTATCTTTTAGGGTGACTGAAAAGCAGTAGAAGAAACTGGGCAGAATAATCTTTTTAAATCCTTTTTTGATATGAAACATTAACTAGCGTACTTTATTCATTCTTGGCCATGGATTATCAGCGTGCATATTTTTTTTCTTTATCTGTGCTAAAAGACGTTGCTTCGTTCCAAATTTCAAGATTCTGAGTTCACGGGAAGTACCCGGTTAGAAGTACTAAGGTTTTGATTCCCTTGCGAGTGTCGAAAATTTGCAGCATAAACGGCTGTATCTTTTGATTGCGTTGGCCTAATAAGTTTAATTTTTTCACAGCTCCACGGGACTGTAGACCTGAGTATTTGGTATGAATTTCAGCTTGATACCTCCATGCGTTCCTGAGAAAAAGGGTCTTAACAGACAGATAGACAGACGGACAACAAAGTTATCCTATAAGGGTTCCGTTTTTTCTTTTTGAGGTACAGAACCCTAAAAAACACTTTTAAATATTTCTACATAATTTTAATACACCAAAAACCCTTACATTTAATTGACTAACTCAATCTAATTCTGTAAGAACAAAACAGTTGTTCTAAATTTATTTGTGATAGACATAAGTAAGCCCGTTTTTTTATACCCTGTTAGTATTAATTTACTCTGGATGTAATCACTAAGTTATTTATCTGCCACGTAAATACAGTTACAATAAGTACAAAAAATGTCCCATAACTTTACTTTCTTATTACCTTTGATTCTCACAAACTCTTTGCTCTCGATGTTCTGATTTACATATTACAAAGAACCATTCAAGAATCGGAACACGTAATTTTTCTGATTTTACTGTTCCCTTTGAATAAAACTACTTCGTTCATTCTCTACAATTGCACATAAATAAACATTAACTGGAGTACTTTTTTTTTAAATTTATTGTTGGCCATGGATTAACTAGCGTAATAATTTTTTCAATTTATTCTTGGCCATGGACACTATAAACTATCGTATAGTTTAAGTGTTTCCAGATGGTTTGTTTTGAAACTTTTTTGGTACTTCGGAACCTTTGACGTTACTGCCGTCAAAACCGGGACATTCTCAGATTCGATCCCCTGATTTTTACTTGCCAGAAAATTGCATTGCTTTGTATAATACTACTTATTAAAGTTAAGATTAAATTACTATTGTAGACGTATACATAGTGTTAGACCCAAGGATTAGAAAAAAGTGGTTCAGATATAACGGTTCGTTAAAAATAGACTGGTCTACAGATTTCACTTGGCTCACGGAAACAAATATTTTGACGCATTTCTGTATAATATGTCGCAGGCAATTTGAATGATTTCGCTTTTTACAAACGGCGTTGTCCATTTAAAAACACTCGCAGTTTTAAAATATTTGATGTGAAAAATATATTGGAGTGCTTTGGTAGTAAAACTTATTCGTATGCCGTGACGGCAAACGGCGTGACGTTCCTTGTGCCGTCCTATCCCATTAATCTATTTCTCTCGATTCCCTTGTGTGTATGCGTTTATTATACACTTCGTTGCTTCTCTGTGTGAGCTGCGAATTGTTTAAATGTTTCACATCTGCCGGGCGTTACGTGACGGCCAACTTTTTTTTACTTGGGACCGACCCTGAAATCGTATAAAATTTAGCTGTGTCACAAAAAAATGTCAATGACCTTCAATCAACATCCTACATAAGTAAAAGGAAAAACTTTAATATTACGCTGTACTATCCACCATATGACAACACTGAAATTGCGAAATAAAATCAGCTGTTTGTTAAAAGCATTTTTTTTAAATAAAACAGCACGATTTTCATGAACTTATACGTTACTTATGGCGTTTAGTATAATATCGTAGTAAGTAGAAGGAAATGAATTTGAACTTCCGTGTGACGTTTAGTGAGCTCTTCAAACGAGGCATGATGGGAATTCTAGACATTTACATCTTATTTATTGTGGTAATCATTGTATTCCATTATGTGAACAATGAGATTCTAATGAGAGTTTACATATTGCGTAAAACGTATTTTTTTACATAAAAGTAATAGGGTAAGTAAAAAATATGAGTAAGTAGAACCGATAGATACTTTTTTGTTTTGGCATCGCATTTTTGCATTTTCCAATGTCAAGTACATCGAAACTTACAAGCATTTGTTAAAAAAAAATCGCTGTCATAGTCACACAATGCCAGTTTGGTCATGCCCTAAAGAAGTAGTAGCCATTTTACTAGAAGTTTACTTTGACAGATTGTTAGTAATGCGAAAAGTAAAAATCATGGACGAACTAAAGTTTCGACTCTAAAGTACATTTTGTTTCAAAATTAAAGAACACAATTTCATAATGTCTTCAAGTGAATGAATGGATGGAATGATGAATGGATTTCTTCTAGTAGTGCTCCATCGTAGACCGTATGGACCGAGATGGCGTTCAAACGCAATCCTAAGTAATAAAAAATACCAGTCAAAGCATGAGGGAAGTACCCTATCATCATTAAACTCAATCAAAGCGAGAACATTTCATGGGCTTTTGAACAATCGATGAGGCGTAACGAAAATATCCCAAATTCGAAAAGCTATTTCTACAGTGTCCCTTGCACAGAAATTATCGAAAAATATGTATGTATCGTAACTATCAAACAAGCTTAGTTAAGAAAATTAAGAAAGCATGAATGCCTAATTAAAAAAAACAAATCCGAAAGAACCGTCACTTGTCACTGTCAGTGTCTCTTGGGATTATGTGTTAGGATTCGTACGATACCCCGTACATCAAAATCTGTTAAGACATTTAAAAGTTATGGGGAAATAAAGAAACTCACATGCATACATGAATTTTGAAAACTCCTTGAAACTCATATACATACATGAACTCTTTCATGAACACTCCTTTTTTGATTAGTCGTGTAAAAATAAGTATGTACCAAAATATATACATAATTTTTTTTTTATACGTATCTATAAGTATATACGTAGGTATTACAATGTAGTATCCGTATGTATACCACAAAAAAATTTATACTGTTTTCCTAGAGCAAGCACTAGGTACTTTTTAAATATATTTTTTATCAATTATTAGGTTTATTTAAAACTTTCTCTGCTGTCAGTGGTAGGTAGGTACAGTTAATGTTTCTCAACTGGATTTCAATTGATCATTACTTCATCCAAACTAATATGCCTGGCCATCCCTTGGTCTTGAGAATTCTTTGAAACAATGGACAAAGAAATTGTAGGCTATTTTCTTCAACCGACCTATCTCGATAGTTGGCAAAACATTGGAACTAAAATTTTCCATACAAAGTTACATTTTTATTTTTGTAAATACGATAGTGGCTCCTTTATTTAATAACATATTGCAATAGTTGGTTGCATTGTGGCCATATATTTCGAACTATTTACCTATGTTACATATTAATTACGATTTTATCTTTTCGTTCTCATCGTTCCTTTGTTGTTATGTAAAATTCGATTTTTTCAATCGGGCCGTATGTTTCATAGATTTCTATGAGCATTATTCTTTTACTTCCTCTAATAAAACTAAAGTACCTAGATGACCGAGCTTTGCTCGGCTGAAAACACGGATAAAACGACGTTTTCTATAAATTAAACCTAGCTAGATCGATTTATCGCCCCCGAAACCCTCTGCATACAAAATTTCATGAAAATCGTTGGAGCCGTTTTCGAGATTCAGATTATAATTCTTGTATATATACATATATACAAGAATTGCTCGTTTAAAGGTATTAGATAGATTACTGTCCAAGTCTGTCTGTTTCTCCGCTAACTTCTTCTAAACGGATTTCGATATAGTTTTTACTGTCATTTATATATTTTAACCGGATGGTATAGATATACATTACATCTTAATCCATTGTATAAAAAGAGAAATGTAATTTATTGTTAACAAAAAATAAATTGAGCCCACGTGAATATGCTGTATGTATTTTTCAATATATCTTTATAATAAATCGAGTGTTTACAAAATCCCGAGATTTTTTCATGAATTCGCGATGTCGATTTAGGCTGTGGTAATTTGTAGGTACAAGCTAAGTCGCGTATCTAGAAAAGGTGCGGCTATATCACGGTCTACTTACATATGTGTAACGTGTAACTTTCGTCAACTGCGTCTCGGGATCATGAGTCATGGTTCAAACAAGTTTAGCAAATTATCTAGATAAATATATCAGCAGACAAACCAATTTTATGGCAGAAAGTTGTGCGCTACAAGCTAGGTCTATTTCTGATTCTACGGCATTTTTTATTTCGCATAATATTTGTTTGGCCTAATTTTGGAAATATTATTATTTTACAACCTAATATTATTTTATGTATGTAATTAGGTCGGCAGAACGTACAAAAACACTTAGATACAGGACTGGATCGTTTAGTTTTTACCAAGTAATTACAAGGCACGCACTGCTCCGTGACTGGGATTGATTTTTCCACGTCGAGATTTTTACTATTTACTAGCTGTTCAAGCATCGTGGACTATTTCACTTACCCGCCCTTTCCTTACCAAGATTCCAGAACGAACCAATAAAGTACGTTCATCATTTTACTCATTCATTCCAGCCAACGGAAAACTTAAACAGTTCCGCCATCGTCATCCAACCGTTAATATGACTTAACTAAGAAAAGCCGTCAATTTGGAAACAGTTCGCTGCTGTGAGTTGTAGGCCCTACAATATACGAGTACGTGGAAGTGCACAGGGGCCCCCAGTAAGTGCGCAGGAGTTCCATTGGCCTCGCAGACGTGCTTGGCCGCAACGCACGTGCGTCCCTCTCGTGAGTCCCTTGCCCTCTAACTCCCATCAAAATTTAGATACAGTCCACTTGCTCATCATACTTCAAACATTTATTAACACTACCTATCAGCTGATCAAAGATAATTATATGTCTATAGTGCGTCTACATCGATGGTTGGTGTTGCCTGTTAACATTGATTACTAATAATTAATCTGTCACTTGTCCTAACGTTAGTATTAATAATATTTGTAACCAATGTCCAAGGAAGTCCTAACTATGGCACCATAATCTACCGCTAATCTTGTACTGCTTCTAAACACATATAACTACATTAATTATAAAAATATATACTTAGAACACGATTGATGTGGGTGTTTGACGTTTGACCAAAGCTCATCTGATGTTAAGTTAACGCTGTGGTCGAAGATGATAAACACACCTAGCCTGGAATGGAACTGGCTCTCAAGTGAGGCTGCCGGAACACACCGTTAGATGCTTGGCGGTAAGTTTTCAATTTGAGGATGGTAGCTAGCCAGCCGAGTACCTACTAGAAAGTACCCTACCACCATGATATGGTTTTCTCAGGATGTTTTCCTTCAGTGGCAGCACAAGGTCATTGTTGGGGCTTGAACCCACGCTCTTCGGTGTGCGGACCGATTGGGCTAACCACTGAGCTATCATCGCTACTAGTAAGTTGCAGTAGAAATATAACATATTGATTTATAACAAGCAAATAATAGGGCAAAATATAACTACGTAAAATAATACGCGCGTCCATTAATATGACTACAATATTTTATGACAGAATAACTTTATGACAAGAAATATTATGCGAGTCACCACGGTATTGCTACAAAACATTATCAGGATTTGTATGTTTACTTAATTTTCTTGCAAATATTACGATAATTTTCGAATTTTTATAAACCTGTAAACTTTTCTAATACTTGCTCTTTCGCTAAAAATTTGACATAATTTATACCAACCTAAACTATACTAACCATAGGTATATGAGTAAGTAATTAATGTTTTGATAGATGCAAAAATTTCCAAATCTCTGAATACCAATTGGATTAATGATCAAATTAATATTCTTTCTATCCTAATAAACACTATTATAATCTCAATTAATAACGTCTGGGTCAACTAATTTTTATTTCATTAATTGACGTATACCATAATTATAACTGGTAATGTCTTGACCACCTACTGTTCACAAGCCAGTAAGATAAATTAGAATCATAATCAAATAAAATAAAACAAGACTAGTATCGAAACATTTTTGCACATAATTTAACTTTTCTTCATCGCATAATTTAAACTGACCAATTAGGTATAAATTTGATAGCAATAGCTCTTGCTTGCTATCATTGCAATTATTTATCAAGTGCTTTGATAGCAATAACTGATGATGCCAGGCCACAATGCAATTTGTTTTTGAGATAACGTAACGTTCAAGAAATGAGACAAATGATTTATAACAAGGATATCTGAATCCTAATTAACAGGTAAGTACTTATAAAAGTTGGAACTATAATTAATTAATTAATTTCTTTTAACGCCGACATGTCTAAGGAATACTTTAAATCAATATTGTAAAAGTATCTACTATTCTTTATTAAGTACTTAGTTCTTGAATATCCATAAAGGTACATAAATATACTTAATTATAGCAGAGCCGGGTTACAAAGGATACAAGCTTTGTTCCCTCGAGTTACAATTTTGACTATAAAATCCGTTTTCTTTTCTATAAATAATAGACTTACCTATCTTTCTTAAAAACGTCTTCTTTATATTCTTCAAATTTCTTTGTATTTTTGGCTTCGCACTTCATTCATTTTGCCAGTGTCAATTATTAGGACATACAAAGTAAGTCAGGTTCAGGTTTGATCATGTCCTAGTAAAGTAGTAGCAATTTTACTGGAAGATTAAACAGAGATTTGGAAGCAGCACGTAGGCATGTTTCACCGCATTATAACACTTTATACCACCCGTGCACGTATTCGGTACTTTATGAATAAAACACGATTGTTTTATATATAAACACCCGAGAAAACATAAGTTATGTAAAATAATACAACACGTCGTCCATATGTTTTTTTTTCGCATTCCCGCCAAATAACCCGAGAACATTTCACTTTTTTGTATGGTGCAAAGATATAGAACTTCGTTGGTATGATGTCTACAAGAGCTGTTCCATATTAGTTTATCGATAACGCCTATCGATAGGTGCATGATCATGTCGCATGCAGGTTACATATCGCGCAATGATTCGTGACTCACGAACTCGAATGTTCAACTCTAAAATTCAGTGTTGGTGCCAAATGACAGTATTTAAAGCGTACATTTTAATTAGATCAAGTCACATTTTTTTTAAATCTTTTATGGTTGACAGGCTAGTTGTTTGACCACAGCTCACCTGATCTTAAGTGACGGTGTGGTCGAAGATGGTAGAGCACACCAAGCCTGGAATGGTATCTTCTTTTGCATTAGTAATGTTTATTTAATGTAATAGTTTGCATTGTGCCATTTTACAAGTAAGTATTCGTTTTTCGATTAGAATTCACATTCATTCAAATATGTTCCAAGAAATTTGAAATAAACCCGAGCAAATGCGAATCTGTCTGGTGCACCCAGGATTCCATACAAATTTGATTCGAATGTGTATTTGTTTGTTCGAAGATTTTTTTTACTACGAAAACCGAAACAACGAAAATAAAATATATATACAATAGAAATTCGAATTGAAGGGTCAACCTAATGTTATAGTTAAGAAAAAAAACCTATATATCGATATAGAACGCGGTTATTTTGCCGACTACAGATGTAAGTGCATAGCAAAAAAAATGGTTATAATTTTTTAAAGCGATTTTTTAGATTTCTCCTTTACATGTTTTGTGATCAACTGGAAGTACTCAATTTGGTCTTTATAGACAAATGGAAATCGAAATGATCTTGTTATTGTTCCTTTTTGTCCTTGGTACGGAACCCTAAAATGTGATGAAAACCCCATGTTAATGACTTTTTTAATTGAGTAAAAATATAAGCGGATTATAACCATGGGTGTGGTTCACTTAATCAGAAACACACAATGAAGGAAACATCGTAAAACCAAATTTAACGTTAAAATTAACGACATCAACATACAACAAAATTAATCTAAGAATCCAATCCAATGTAAGAATTAAGAGCCGATAAAATTCGATGACACTATCGGAAATCTATCTAGAAGGCGCGATTTAATCAATTACTCTTAACTATTATATTCATATTATGATAACAACTTCACATAACTTAAATCTTGCCAGTTATGTCGTTAATATTTACTCGATACATTTAGGATGTCAGACATTTTACTGTTTTATGTAAGTAAATATATTTTAAATAACATATAGTGGGTATTTTACTAGCATTGCAACTTTTTAATATAGATAGCTTTTTGTTTGTAGTCATTAGTACTTTCGTTTTCTCTTAGTAAATTTTACAGTAGGATTAATATAAAATGTTTATGGAACAATGCTAACCAATAAATTAACATTTCTAGGGGTGCCATATTTTGTGAGAATCTCTAGAAAGTTGTCATAAAAACCGGATTAAACCTGTATCGAATTTGCGAGAATGAAACCCCGCAGTGACAACACGTGGTCGGCATTACGAAAATGTGTCTACTTAATAAATGCTTATTTAATCATGGATTTAATTTCATCGCAAGGCTAAATACAGTCATGTTCTTCATCAACATGGTCATCATCCATGGCTTTCAACCCGCTTAGATTCGACACGCAATGGTGACGATTTTTTAAATATCATATGTAACTTAGAAATATGTATATACTAAGAAACTTTACATGGTAATATTAATATTATTATAAATTAACGATGCTTAAATCTTATAATTTATTTGAAACAACTAGATTTCTATACATTAATTTTATTATACAAAATATAACTTGAAAACTGGCACAATGCGCGAACATGCGAAAGCCGAAGAAAGAAAAAAAATAACCTAACTTAGCATCAGAATAAAGCATTTCATATCTGTCTAAAACTTAAAAAAAATCTATTAATATCCATTCACAGAAGATTTGTTTTGCAAACTAGTTCATTCTGTTTAAATTGATATACATTTCATTTTTTTATTCCAGAGCACCCACACGACTTTCGGATGGTATTACAAAGTTAAAGCCGCTGAAGATAACATTTTTTTTCTAAGGATGTGATTTAAAGTCGTTGGGTTGGCGCCATAGATCAACCGATAAGAGTCTAGCTATATAGCGGCACCTTTCTGGTCGCCGCGTGACATGCCTTTGTCACAGTCGATAGAATTATAGAATATTTTAAGAATATTCTTAGCTACAATTGATTTATTTTATTGACATTTACCTTTTGCTTAATGAATGGGACGTCTTGGTCATTTATCGAATATTTTTGACAATATAATTATTAACTGTGGAGTGATATTATAAAAGTATCATTTTACTTTATTAGGCATTTGTTGTCAGATAGCAATCCTACGGAAATTTATCGATGAGCAAATAGATGAAATGGTGGCCATTTCATCTATTTGTTATCTACAGCAGAATTTGTACAGAAATATCCAATAATATTATTATCAACATATTTGGTAAAAATATGTTTAAAACAAAAATACCCGTTTTAGTAGTACTTGTCTTTCTGTTTGCTTCTAAGTAACTGGCAAGGTAGTAAAAATTTTAACAAAATTTTGATAGATTTATTTAGTCTATTTTTTTAAGATAATTTGATGACATTTATGAAAATATTATACGTGCTTTTAAAATTTGTACGTTTGAGCATTAGTCCTTATTTTAATGGTAATAGAATATAAACAACGTTTCTGGTTGCAACGGTCTCATCAATCTATGCATGAGCACTGTAATGGGAATGGTTGCTAGCAATGCTAGTGATAAATTACTTCTGTTTGCTAACATATTGCGCAGTTTTTGTGATAATCACCGTCTAGACAGAAGACAATGGGCAAAAGAGCTCGAGCGTAGCATGGTGTAACGTTACCAACTGTAAAATAACTAGTATCGTAACGGATCAAACTTCCAGATGGAATTATGAATGGCACATTCATTGATAAAAATATAATGCTAAATATTTTGGTGAGAACACGGTAGACTATGTATTGTGTAAGTGTGTAAATAAAGTTTGTTTCACGAGAATTTAAATTTCTCACGGATCTCCCACGAGATATGTTTTATTTATCATAGTCTTGTAACTATAATAAATAAAAAATTGCAAGACAAGCAAAGGTAAAGTTCTAAAACTCTATAAGCCTATTAAGCTTACTAACAAAGAAGAAATAAAATTACCAAATTGATCTGAAGTTAAATTGGACATGGTCTATAGTTTTGTAAATCGATTGTTTGGTCCCGTCAATAGCTCAAGAATCCGATCTGAATGACCTCACACCAATTAAGTTCTATGACAAATACTCAGAATGATCAGTCGTCGAACTCGGATGTCAATTATCAACAAAAACAATTCGAATGCTCCGCAACAGCCACAAGCGATACGATAGCTTTTAGCTAGAGCTGTTATGATTATCGATTGATTCTTTGTATACGTATACGTACATCAATAATATAGGGTGGAGAAACTAGCAGAAACAGCGGGGTCAGGATGTTTGGTGACCTCCGAACTAGAATGGTTCATTGAGCACAGCAGCTGAGCGTCGTCGTTCATTGAGTTGCCGCCGGTCGCTCGTCGCTCAGTGCCGATCCTAAACACGGAACGCGTCACACGCGCACCTCAGGCTGCGTGAACGTGCCTGCCGTTGCCTTTTATTTTTAAAAATATACGCGCTTGGCGGGAACTTTGACAGATCGATAATAATCATTGAATTTATGAGCAGTTTGTTTTTTAACTATCGGGAACGCATAGATTAAAAATAATAATAAGGCGTTTTAGTGATGTGCTTTTAGTTTGATAGTGGCTGCTTTTGTTGTTAGTTAACAAAACATTTCGCGATCTGCCATGATGACGTCTCTTTACAATGAGGTGAGTGCACGACATTTTCAACTGGCATTTAGGTTTTTGTTGAGTAATTGCAGTCTCTAAGTACCCGCTCTTAACCTTTTTGTTGTTTTTACTACGAAATTGTTGGGCTAACCCGAGCAGCACTGAAGGCTATGGCATTTGACTAATTTTATTTAAAGTATTCGCACTTATCATGTGTTGTTTTAATAATATTGTAGAGCATGAATTGCATGTTGATATTTACTTATGAAAGCCCGCTAACATAGCCGTTTTAATTTTAATATTTTTATTCTAATCTAAAGTCTAACCAGCTTCAAATTTCTGAGAACAGCAGTATTGTAAATAAGACCACCTGCTGAGTCAAGTCAAACAGTAAAAAACATTCTCTAAAAATGTAACTTACGTGTTTATTTTTAAACGCGACTGTTTGCTTGCACCCTAATTTACGTCTGTTATATCGAGGGTAGAGATTTGTGAACTACATATTTTAAGATGGTTTCAAATTCATACAATTTATGCCCACAAGTTAATTGCTTTTTGTTTTTATTTCGATCGGTTATCGTCCATGATATAAAATTATTATCAAATTTCTACATTTCAGATTAATACATAAGATAGACTGAGACAGTTTTACTTAACCAGTTTGAAAAATGTGTTATTTTTCTAGCTTTTTATGTTATTGTGTCTTTGTTAGTTCTATAGGATACTGTTTACATTAGCAGCTCCTATATGAATAGGAGATGCAATTACTTAATCTAATTTTACTTTGTTCACACTTAGAACAATAATTTTGAAATCTGCTCTAAATGGTATAAAATAAATTTTGTGTGTGCGTCTGCCTATTTCTTCCTTTGATTTCGATAAGGTTTTCACAGTCATTTAGATATCGAGAAAACTTGCCGATATAATTAGCCTTATCAGATTCTATATCGAAAGTGTTTAAACCAATTCCTATTAATATATTCAAAATATGAATATTTTAATTCGGATCAAATAATCGTTAAAAGTGTACATTTAAATAGCATTTAAGGCTGTTCTAGAGAATTATAATATTGATTTTTATGTGATTTTAATTCTGTTTTTGTTAAATTGAAAATTTCTTATCACCTGTTCCGTTAAATTTGAATTTATAGTCCGTTTTGGATAGAATTTTATATTGATTCTACTTATCTCGTGTTTGATTAAACGAAAATATGTTACATATAAAGTAAATATATTGAATATTAAGTAAATATAGATGTAGACTATGATAACATATCTGTTATGTTCTGAGATACAAGAAAGCGTTGAGTAACTATCACATTTTTATTGAGAAACACATATTTCAATTGCTTGTTTACTAATTCGAGCAACCTATTGTTCTGTCTAAGCAGGTCTTCGGTCATTAAATTTTTCATCGAAATATAACAAATCAAAGTAATCGAGATTCTATAATATGTATAGTGTGTGTAACCAAAATCGATGCAATGCTTCAACTAGATAATTAGTAGATAAGAGCATCAACGCTATATTAGAAATAATTATAATTTTTGAATTTTTAGTTTCAGCCGTTAATGTTATAATACTTATAAATAGAAGTTACATTTACTGACGTTACACAACCACTTTGTGTCGTATTTATTATGTAAAAAGAAAGTTCTTCATTCATCGTGAGATTAAAAGAGTTAAATTTGCAATATCAACAAGATAGACAATGATTTTGATTCATGCATATATAACAATAATGATACCGCTTTCACCACTTTCAAATTTGTGATAAGGTGTGCTATACTACCTGCTATTATGCCTGTTTCAAAGACGTTTGCAAGCTCAATGATCACTTTCTCTGTCATTATTTTGTTTATATTATTATTTTCATATCAAGCATCATTTGTTATTGTGATCTTATAAAAAGTTTTGGCTGTATTACATTATAATCATAATCTTTGATATTGTCGTTGGATATTATATTCTCGATATCTATTTTTGTAAGTGCTTTTTGTCCAGGTTTAATTGAAGCTATCTCAAGATTTCTTACAAATTATGTTATGTATATATTCATGACTATATTCCCTGTTACAGAATTTGCCAAATAAATGCACACTATTAAAATTCAGTCCCTTTATTGTACAAAATTTAAATTAAGTAAATTTCACTCGTTGCTTCAGACAATTATTTAGAGTAAGATGTAATTGCAATAAATTTTAAAGTTATATTTGTTATGGTCTATTTACAAATTAAATTCAATGATGAAATTAATAATAGGATATTTCGCTAATTGGATAATTCTTTCAATTTACTTATTAACAACTTGTATGTATATAAGAGTATTATCAAGTTCCTGAATATTATATATATGCTTAAAAACATTACAAAATATTTTAAAAAATGTACAAAAATTAATCTCGCTTATATAAAATTGCTTTGACCTCAACATAAATAATATAGGTATATGTAATTAGCCTACTTTGTTATGTCACAAATTCCATTACGTTCAGGTAACCGTGATGTGTAACCATCCTATCAGCCTAATGTCATTGTGCGCTGCAATAGACTATGATAAATCATGTGGTCATTGAGATGTCGTTCTTTAGGAAGTTGGACATTCTTTTCTGTGACATAATTAAGTGTAGGACCTTGCTTAATCTCAAAGAGTTTCACAAACAAATATTCCTTCTTCTAAATTGGATATGTATATTTTAATAAAAATTACATTTTAAACTTTAAAGTAAAACGAGCTAACAATTTAATAATGACCATTATGTTCTAGTATAATAGTAATATTTTTATTACAAATAACATTTTTATTTACAAAATAACATTGAATATCAAACCAGGCAAAATATCTGTATTATGGGATTAGAACGAATTGCTTCAAAGTAAATCTCTAATATATATAAGAATCAAAGTCCTGACTCACTGACTGACAGACAACGCAAAGCCTAAACCGCTGATCGCAGATACTTGAAATTCGGAGGGTGTATTTGTCTTGATGCGTAGGGGTGTGCTAATGTAGCATAAGATATTATGTTTGCTTTATTTTTTAAGTTTTCCGTAGCAAGTAAAATATTTTAATTAAGAAATTTATATTTAGATTGTAAACATCATTATTTTTTAAATCGGTTAGAAATAAGATTAACACCAAATTATGGCCAGTTAATAATGCCAATTCTATCGTTTTTCTTGTATTTTTATCGCATTAAAAATACGCTTACGAGTAATTTCGATACCTATATATTTGGTGTTTTTTCCCAGTTAAGTTATTGTTCTTGTCTTAACAGCCGCTTGCAAATAATTTGTTCGTATCATCTGTTACTGTTGCCCAAGAAACATTTTGCTCGAATAATAACCTCGTTATGGCCGGATTTCCTCCTACACATTTGGATTTATAACAGCAATCATTCGCTGCGCACAATACAGTCTCTTAATTTTTTTCGTATTTCACGATTTGCTCTTAATCGCTTTATTATTCATATCCACAGCCTATTATTATAATGTGTTTTATTATTATATGATCTCTTTTTGCCACGGCTTTCCGATTTAATATGCACTACTTCCCACGATGTTTTGCCTCTACGGCAAGCCACTGGAGTATCATCATTTTGTGTATTATTATTGTTGACTTTAGCGCAATGGTCATTGTAAGTTGCAAATTTAATATTATTACGGATATTTGGCACTTAATTAGCTATAACACTGTTATCCAGATATTATTGAGTGCTTATTTTCACGTTAGAATTATTATCAGAATGTTTTACATAAAATTTAACTCAACCACAACTGGTGCATGTTTTATCGTTTAGCATGGCTATGTTGATATTCTCACAGTATTCACATTAGCATAAGTACATACGATACACAGGACATCGTCTGGCCATGTGTTTGTCTATGAAAGACGTCATTCCAGTGACTCACATTGCTAATCATCTCTGCTTACTCTTGATTATCCTGTGGGCTTTCATAAAAATTATCCTTTCATAATGTTCTACTCTTACTCTTTCTTTTGAATATGAGAGTCAATTTTTATTTCATATACCAGTATTGAATGATAATTCAAAACACAACTTAAGCGTGATTTCTTAAATGTATAGCAGTAGAGTTGAGAAAAAAAGAAAAAACTTAAGCAGTTTTATTGCCGTTTGTCTAAATAGAAACGTGTCACGTAAACAATATCCGAACATTAATGGGACTCAATTCATAGAATACCAATAAAATTTCTCCAAGACCGGGGTCGCTAGTAAAATTATCAAGCAGCACAGAAATGCAGGTACCAGCCTGAGTAACACAGAAACCTCTATATTCCGTGGTTCAGCCGGTTTTGTAGCATCGATTATAGATTACGATACCAGGTCAGTGGGATTTAATTATAATGTAAAAATATTTCTATCACTCATATGATACACGACAGAGAAATGCATGTTCGTGAGAGCTTTCCCTTCTTCCTCACTAATTGGAATAACATAGGGGCAGTCCATTATTCTATTAAAGTTGAGTCACGAACGTTGACCAGTTCAACTTCAAACATGCTATAGAAGCAATGAATTATCCAATCGTCCGTTAATTTTCTAATATAGCTCACGCCTTGTCCATTAGGTTTAACTGTATCGCTTTTAATTGCTTAACAACATCATGTTTCTTTTCTCTATTATGTCTGTGATAAATGGCGTCAGGTTTTTTCGTGATAATAATAATGTCTTATCCATACTCACTTACTTCTCTGTGAAATTCTTAGAATGCATAATAATATGATTCATTTATTTCCGTTGACCGTGACACTTGTACCACAACAACTGTAGCCTCAACAATACTTCACCTATTTCTCCCATAGTAAAGTGTGTCTCTGTCAAGAATTTATTCTTCAAACCGACAATGTCTGATTTTTTTTGCTCTTTTGTGAGTCCTTTCGTCACGGTATTCGGCTGTTCGAGGTCAAGTCAAGAGGCCCCTGAATAGAAGTTTAGATCTTCGAAATATCATTCGCAATTACAATAATATTCATCATAAATGTTGGCATTTGTTTCAGTACTTTTTGCTTTGATTATTTTATCTTCAGCAAAATTAGTCTAATCAAGCCCACGCTGAATAACAAGTGCATGACGATTGCTATGATTGCCTAGAACAAAAACAGACGCTTGCAAAAAGCTTGAAATTGAGCCTGCACTTGATAATTCGAGCAGACAATTTGTGTGAGTCATTGAACGCAAAACATAAATGCGGCTTCGCAGTCATGAATCTCGGATCAATTGTTGTAGCTCATTAGCCCTCTTGCCATATTCAGGGTTTGTGTCCAATAAAGATAAAATAGATGGCGCAATGCTTTATACTCGTAGAAGATATTGTTGTGCTGAGTCCTTGACTTTTAATTATCCACATTGTTACGTAATGTCAAAACCTTTCTGAGAGTAATCAGAGACTTGTTTGTGAAGTCGTGGGATTCTCTTGACGGTTGACTGATGTTACTGATCAGAAACAAATTAATGACTTGTCTACCGTGAAGCAATATTTAAAAAAAACGGGTAAACAATGAAGCACGGTTTCAGTAATTGGGAGAAGCCTCGTCGATAGAGGTCAGTGGGTAAATATGTTAAACCAAACCTGTTGTGAGGGCCGCGAGAGGTTTACCGACATACATAAAATTAAAAAGAAATGCCCCTATACGGTTTCAGATAAGAATATCATTAATGTTAGTGTAAGAAACTGATTGCGAATATCAAAGAGGTTCTCACCATCATCGCCCACTGGATTACGGTTTTAAGTCATACACAGCTTATACGATTGACCTCACCTCGGAGTTATTAGTGCCCACGTTTAAGAATACTTCTTCCGGAAGGCAAACGTCCACAAATCAGGAATTGAGGGATATCTATAAAAGTAGCTTTGGCGAGGTTTAGACGTTAGAAATTCTAAAACATTTGCATATTATAGAGCCGGTAAAGGCAGTCGATTGAGATAGCAAATAATCTTGGTTACGACGGTGCCGTCTATTTATACTTTACAAATCTTTAGAATAGATTAGGTCTAAAGACAATAGCAAATCAAAGAACCAACGTATTTACGCCAATAGACGGCGTTTCTAACACGTATGCTAAATATTCTGTACTTTGAATATTCACGACCATCGGTCATCGGCTACGGCATGAATAATCAATTTGAGTTGCACTTGACCTTGTGCGAGGTTTGTTACATCATTGACGCTTAGCGTGTCAGCTGAACTGTATCTAAATTTAATTACCTGTAATCAATCATCACAAATTTTATCTTTGGCAATCCAATCCACACATCAAGTAGGTATGAATAATTTTTTGCGTATCAAAAACAATAGTTATTAAATTATGACCAAAGACTTTCCAATTGACCTTTAGTGGAGCACAAAGGAGTGTGGAAATAGTCCAAGGCCAACTAGTAGTGGCGGATTTAAGATCTGCTGGTCACGAACTAGAACTCACTCGAGCCTTACCTAAATCTAAATAATTGTTGTCCGAGAGCACTGCAAGGCTTCTGATAAGAGAATGGCTAATGCAGTAATTTATTATTATCATATAAGCTATATTTGTAATGGCTCATGAGACTTGCACCGACTATATGATATATAGAATGAGTTAAACTGTATAGAATGAGTTCTAGGTATTTGTGATTCATGCCATCGATTTTATTAATAAGGCAGTGCGTGACTAGGATGTTAATTACTTTTTGAGCAACAACTTATAGCGCAAAAGTTTTGTTGTTAGTTGCATTTTGATTTGCGATAGCTTGTTAAAAGTTATTAAACTATTTGAAATCCATGAAAATAGATTGTGCAACACTAGTCACAGCAAGTGCAAGCAACGGTGAAATCGGGGATTTGCAAGAATTTCGGAGACAAGATCTCGAGATTAACCTGTGTCGTTTCAAGATTGTATCTACCTATAACAGTTTCGACTGCTCCCACCCAGTTGTTCGCAGGTTCCCGCGCCACGGTCACGAGCTCTCCGTCATGAGATCGGCCGTTCACCGAAACTAATTTCTAATTTTACGGAACTGCCTAGTATGAGCCGACTGTTTCATTTCCTACTCAGCTCGCATTCTCCCATAACATTCGATTTATTAACATCCTTGTGCGAAATCTTTAAGTGAAATAAAGGTTGTCATGAGTCGCTTAAAAGTTATCTTGATAATTTCTCTCCTTTTACGAGTATTATCTTTATACGGATGCATCTTTGATGAGGTATCAAGGTGCGTGAATATGCAAATGGCTGAAAGTCCGTGTGACCCACAAGCGAGCCGGTCTGGGCCAGCACGCGCCACGTCTGGCCACGACTGGTACACGATATCGAACACGAGGTGGCCACTGTACACGATGTTTTATTAATCAACCCCATTGTGTGGACTCGGTTTGAAATCGTAAGTCCTTTTATGGCTCGCTCGACTATTCATGGAGTAGATAGTAGAATCATTCGTGTTATTTTTCACCGGATTCACCTTAATGGTAGCGAGCTTTTGTGTGAAGTGTTTTAGAGTTATTACTGGTTCCATTATGTCTATGTTATCTGAGAAACCACGATTCGCAACTGACAGATCTGTTTTTTTTAATTATTTGTACACTAGCTCATCGTTTCTCATCGCTGAACAAAGAACTCTCTTACATTTTTCCATACTCGCAATTTTCTATTAAGTGCTATTATATGTCGATAATCTTTGCTCGCCTTACCAATAAGAATTACTCGATTACTCGTCGATCTTACTTCTCACTAATGCTATACAGTTTGTTTGTTGCTTTTTCATGTAACATATTTAGATGAAATTTGAGATGCAGATAGCTTATACCCGAAATCTAATAACAATATTTTTTAAATATTAATAATGTTAAATGAATTTACATAAAGACTAAATTTTACCTGGAAAAACATAGGTAGAACTACTTGCATTTTTTTCCATAACTATACGATAAACAATAGTAAAATCTATATTTTCACGTACTTGTTATACTACAAATTCAAGTTTCAAAATGTACAGTATAACAGTGTGAAGTAATTAATCGAAAAAACAATCCGGAGAGCTTGAAAGCCAAATACTATGTAAATCAAATACTAACGATCGACTTGAAAGAATCAAAAGAATTCTCAGCCTCCTTGCCCAGTATCTAGCGCACTGCATCAGACCACCGGTGCGACATTAGCATATCTCCCGTCAAACCTGCCGGCGGTAAGTGGTGTCTATGTTAATCAACCGTTACCAGTCCTTTTTCTGAAACGTTTCGTTTGTTCGCTTTTCTGCTTGCGTCACTTCCCGTTCGAAGATTTCATTCTTATTACGTTAGTTGGATTTGTTTTGATTCTGATTAGTTTTTTCGCCATCTCATCCAACGTCTAGCGAAAATACGTTCTACAAGCTTGCCTAGATAAACGTTACTTACTAGAGATCTTAGGAAAATAGATTGTATGTACATATCGGTACCTATTTCTTACTTTCGGAAATCTAAAGGCATATCTTATTTTCATCTTGTAAAAGGGGCGATGTTATATAAGTACTTAGATTTTAAAATTAGGAGCTATAAATTATATTATAATTTATTGCTTAGTTATTCTGGATACCAGTTGTTTTTTTTCATACTAATAAATTAGTATGAAAAAAATGTTATTCATGACTTCCTTAACTATAATTTTAGTTTAGTTGGTAATTTAGTTTGTAGGTATGTTTTAGAATTTTCCTGCTTTTAGTGTAACACATTGGAATTGAAGGAAGGTCACACGTCTTTTTACAACTCAAGATTGCGTAAAATTGGATCATAATTACCTATACGTATGTCTGTTACCCATTTATATTTACCTACCTAAGCCATATCAAGATGACTTTACAAAACAAGCCTAAAAATATTGTCGGTTTCTAGGTGGCAGTCCAACGTTTCTAGACCGGGTCTCTTCCGGTATTAAAAGAGCTTTCGTTAGCTTAGAAGCATTTTTTTAAAGTGTAATTTAGCAGACTTCACAGATAGCTTTTACTCTTTCTAACGATGTGTTCCGGCAGCCTAACTTGAGAGCCAGTTCCATTCCAGGTTAGGTGTGTTTACCATATTCGACCTCAATTCACTTAACATCAAGTGAGATGTGATAAAAAACCTAAAATGTCAGCCAAAAAAAAAATTACACGTAGGATATTTCTTCTTTTTTTCTATCTGTCCCGAAAATCGCGAGTGAACCCACGGGGCACAGCCAGTCTCACATAACAATGAACGCTGACAGAAACCACAATCTTAGTTGACAAGTGCACTTTGAAATTTATCAAGTTTTTAAACCTAGTAACTCGGTAATTCACTAAGAGCGAGAAGAGAGAATTTATTGCTCGCGTTAAACGGTGAGAGGTTAAACAAAATGGCAGTTCCATAATGCGATGATGCCGCTTATGTGTGTAACGGGTGGATTTATTCTTGCCTGTCTGCTATCACAACGACCGTGCTAAGATTGCTTTTCTTACAATTTATATAAGCCCTACATTTATTGTGTACAGACAGTACCTGTTATCATTTGTAGGGCACTTTTGTACAATGTCTATTCCGCAAGAGATTCCTTGTCAAATACGCGTGACGTCATAGCGTGTCAAGTGGTAATGTTTTATTCTGTATTGGTAAAATTTTTGGAAAGATATCTGAGATATGATTATTATATCAATATTATATGTATTTTACGGTCTCTAAAATTCTTGATACTTCAGAAAAATAGCGTCTGAGATTTAGATCAATAGTTGAGAGGTTTAATTCCGTGTGAACACATAACACGTAACGTGGCCACGTTTACATAACGCGGCGGAAATCTCTTGAATTCGCGTGGATTTGTATTCATTAAAGCGATATCAAATTTAAAAACATTGCAAGATATCTTATGCACTCGTTTTGAAATGGCAAAGTAATCTTTTAATGCTAATAAGTAAATAAATATTGTACGATATTTGCCACAGCGCCATCTAGTCCCAGACTAAGCAAAAATGCTATGGGAACTTGTTAGGGAACTAGATATTTATGATAAAATATTCTTGTTTTTTTTTTTGATAAATTCATTCGTTTATAACACCCACAAACAGAACAAACATTTTCGTCATATTCGTGACATACTCCTATGTTTGTCCTAGATGAAAAATGCAGAACACGAAGCAGAGCTGCTACCATATGAGTTAACTATGGTCTAGCATATTAATTTGCAAGAATGGCGTAGTAGTGGATACGGGAGCGATCAAATATAGATATATGAAAAAAAGAAGATTCCTCTATGGGAAGAGCCTGAACCTAGTCGGCTGTAATATACTGTACATGCGCCTCCTATATAGAAAGAGTCTGGCACTGACAACTCTATTTATGGGATCAGAACCGTGAGCGAAATGTTTTAGATTAACAATCGTTGATATACCAGCCCTTTTGCATCTCCGTACTAAATCACGTTACAATGTATGCAAAAATCTCTGCATCTTGCGAAGTTGCTGTAACTTTGACTATAGTTTAGGGATGTCCCAGTCTGTCGTATATGGTGACATCAAGATTTTCCTCCGGCAATTAAATACAGAAAATTTGTATCAATTGACGGGTATCGATAAAAACGTGCATTGATACCGATTACGTTTTACATTTATCATTTCAATTTAAATTGCGTCGCATTCGATTCCCGAAACTGATTATATTATTGATCATGCCTATATTAGGATTCGATAAAAAGTGTTTTAAATGCGCGGGAATTTTTTATTGATTTTATTCGATTGTTTATGCGATGAACATTCCTTCTCGTTCGTTGCACGCGTTTCATTTACGTGTCCTTAAATGTCGAGATTGAATCGTCAACACGAGAGTAGTAATAAAGCATGATTGGGCCTTCGTTTGTAACCTCTTTGAATCATAATGCTGGGACGAACGCAGAATTTTAATGCAACAGCCTACGCGACTAAAAGTGAGAGTAACGTCATGGGATTATTTTTTTAAGAATTCCTATTATTTAAATAATAACGTAAATGTTAAATGTTCTAATATTGTAGGCCTACGAATGTAATTTTAATAGGAATTTCAATTTGATTGATTTAAAAAATAAATATTAAATCTCTACATAGTATAAAACAAAGTCACTTCCCGCCGTCTGTACGCTTAGATCTTTTAAACTACGCAACGGATTTTAATGCGATTCCTATCAATAGACAGAGTGATTCAAGAGGAAGGTTTATATGTATAACTAGCGGCCCGCTCCGGCTTCGCACGGGTATAAACCTCAAAAATAACAGTATTTCTCCACTATTTAATGGATGTTATTATACATATAAACCTTCCTCTTCAAACACTCTATCTATTAAAAAAACCCGCATTAAAATCCGTTGCGTAGTTTTAAAGATTTAAGTATACATAGGGATATAGGGACAGAGAAAGCGACTTTGTTTTATACTATGTAGTGATAGTGATAGTGATACATGCATATGCCTCACATTAGTATCTACATTACACCCGTGCGAAGCCGGGGTGGGTCGCTAGTACATAATATGTTAAATATTACATAACATCTAACCACTAAATAATGGAATTTGCTGCCCGAGTGAGTTTTCCCTGATATGTGAATCGGTTTCTTCTCGGAGCAAGCCTATATGTAATAAAAAAAAAACTATTGAATCTTTGTTTTACTCGAAGGTTTTAGCGATCTAGGTCATCAGTTACTCCAACGCCTATACAATAGCCTTTAAATATTTTTCTTTTTTAAAGAGTTGGCACAATAAATTAATTAAAGACGTTACAGATCAGCAAGCTTTTATGTAGACTTTCTGACTCTATTATATTGGACATTTCTTTTTTTTTTTTGCATGTCTTGGTGTGTTATTTGCGTGGTGGTAGGGTACTTTCTAGTACTTGGCTGGCTAGCTACCACCCCCAAGTTGAAAATCTGTCGGCAAGCATCTAACGGTGTGCTCCGGCAGCCAGTTCCATTCTAGGCTTGGTGTGCTTTACCATCTTCGACCACACCGTCACTTAACATCAGGTGAGTTGTGGTCAAACACTTAGCCTAGCCTAGCCATAAAAAAATTGGCATTTCATCATATTGATATAACTTATATTTGACATATTCTTATATTGACATTTTCATTACATTGACATATGTTACGATTTTGATATTTTTATATGTAAATGGCAAAATGACCCGTAACTTTGTTGTTAAGTATCAATAAAATATTTATATTTGTATTCGTATTTGTAACCTACCTATACATTATTTTCATAGGCCTTTTCGGCATATCGCTCCCATCATATTTTCACATTAAGAAGTAAAATGTAAATAATGCAGACATCAAACTCTAGAAAGCTTTTAAAGTCCCAATCTTTACAGGTACGATATGTCAAACAAAGCGAAATATTTACAATCACAATAACTCAGTTCGTGACTTGTGACCAAATAATGTTCCTTCTTGTAAAGCTTATCGATAATAGCTGTAAAATCATGTTCACACGACCATGTTGACCATTTCCGCCTTTCCTAACAATGGCTCTTAATAATTCAAGTAAAACAATAAAATCACGACAATCAATCAACAGGTCAATCTTCTGATTGTGATTTAGCATACTGTTCCTAATCAAAAACAATAGATCAATTGTTTTAATGATGCCCGATTTCTCTTAGAGTATGCAAACTATTGTAATTTGTAACCACAAAGCGAATTGAATTGAATGGTCTCTATTATTGTTGCTTTTGTTTTTTTTAAACAAGCTAACATTAATGTAGCACTCTGCGTGGCAAAAGGATCTTTAAATCTTTACGTAGCAACAGGCATGTATAGAGAGAATTTATTTTGAAAGGGGTAGATTTTTACCACTCTAAACATACTCACAAACAATGCTAAGCTGAATACGCTAACAATTGGTCATTGGTCTGGTCTATTCTGTTAGTAAGTCAATTATTTTTTAAGGCGAATTATTATTTAGCCTTATTGTGAACATTGCTAAATCATACACTTATCGCATTTTCATACTCATTGCTAAGTAGTTTTTTCTCGTGACATAAAATGTCTGTTTAGAGTTATGGCAGATACGTGGAAAAAATAATGACGACATATTATATTATTTTCCAAATCTTGTGTTTTTTTCGAGTGTTAAGTATAAAAATTGTGTTCATGAAGTGCCGAATTACGAACACTATGTATGGGAAAGTGTTATAATGTGGTTCCACATCTTTTTTCATGTTGCTTCCAAAGTTCCGAGATTTTTTTTTATAAAATTTTCTATTGCTTACTAGAGCGTGTCTGGGCTCGACCATGATTAAATTTGTGTGTGTAACTCAGACTTATGTAACTAAATATTTCATCAATTACTTGACACGGAGAAAAAGCGCAAAGAGCGATGCCAAAAAAAAAATTTTTCATATCGACTGACTGGAACACTTATCGTTTTTTAATTTTATTTTTAATGATGATGATGAATACAATTATTAAGAGATAACGATCAATTTAACTAATAGGTGAAGGGCAATCACCATAAACGCAATTGAAAAGTCCACAAACACCTACTCTCAGTAAACTTAACAATGAGAAATCAAGATGAGTAACTAATAACGATTGTGTTGTGCAAAATAACAGTGATAAAATAATAGTGATAGATGATGATTTAATAACACTTTATTGGAGGGATAAACAATAGATTGTAGTGTAGGTGGCACATATTTATGTAAGAGTTGATCACTTTTTTTGTAAACCTTATGCGTGGATGTTGAGGTTCTAATCGTATATATTTTTGTCCTTTACTCTTTTCGTTGAAAAAAAGTTTAGGTGATTTTGAACATTTGCAAGTATGTTACTTAATTTTTTTTAATTTTTTTTTTCATTGCACTTTTTGCATTTGTCAGTGTCAAGTAGTTTATGAAATTTTTAAGTGTTTCAAAATATACAATTAAGTAAAATAACACAAAAAAAATTAGGACAAAATATACTCGTTTTTCTTAAATTAAAGTATTTACCCTTGTTGACTTTCCATTTCTGCGATCTAATTGAAGGAATAATAAATTATAATCTCTTGCGATGGAACTCTTGGGACCTGAACTCCACAAACAGCGTGAAAAACAAATATGTTTTTAGGAAGCTTTGGCTTGTGCTTGTGGTGTTTGTGCAAAACATTGTCCAAATCGCGGAAAAAATATAGCCGGTCGGGGCGAGGCGCGAGTATGAAGAATGGCTGATGGTTTCTAACTGCAGTTCTTGTAGTGTTCTTCGAGGCTTGAAGCAGCAAGTGTTAGATCTTGTGTTTATCGTCGCTCTCTGCATAAGACAGCCAAATCATGAGACACCCATTTTTTTCTCTCCAATTTGTCAATATTGTGGGTATAGTAACACCAAAGCTTCCACTATCACCGTTACATTCATCGTTATTTATCTGAGTGGCTGGTCCTTCTCGTGATTCATTCTTGAAGTCGTTGACTACAAAAGCGATAAAATCAAAAACGCACGGTGCGTGTGTTAATCATACTGGCTGGTAATTAGCCGTATCCTCTCCAAACACAGCATTGACATTACGAGCAGTTGTTGCCGCGTTTTTTAAAGTCGGAACTCTTTTTCGAAAATTATTCTGATTGCATAATCTAAAAAGCTAAAAGCACAATTCAAATGCAATGATTCTTTTTTTAATTTTAAATGTCACAGTTTTCTTATGAACTATAAAATTTGTCACCACGCAGGTTCAATATTAATTCAAAAAGGTCAATGCGTAAAAACGGCAATTTCATATTTAAAGCTCAATTATCTGTTTCGCGAATACCTACTTAGATTAGATACCTTTGTATATATTTTGTTCGTGAGAAATTCAACTATGGCAATCAACCCATGTCCACCCACAACGATGTTTAATAATATGCTTTAAGCATCGTCTTCGAAAGCAAAACGAAATACTTTGACTATATAGTATGAGACCTCGAGAAAATGATGATAGGTACCTATTTATTGCGTCAATATTAACTTAGATTCACAATAATATTATTATCGTTCATTCTATCAGACTTTAAATAAAAAGATGAAAGTTCTTGATTCAATAAATAAGAGTATTGCTTCAACATTTGTTAACAGCTGGTGCTCTGGTAGTTTTGATACCTATATCAATTAGAGATTTACGTATTAGGTACGTGAACAATAGAAAAATGTATGCAAAGTAAGATAGAGAAAAAGTTTGGTGTTGGGAGTATAATCTTGACAAAATAAACATACTTATAATAATTCGAAATACGTACATATATATAGTTCAAAATTCTGTTTACAAAAATATCTTGTAAAGCTGGTATTACATAAATAGCTACTATTATTTATTCTGTGGCACTGGCTAGACATTTCAGGTCATCTGAAGACTGACTTGCCCTAAGAATTAGCCTTCATCACATAAAAGTCCATGGCGTTTAGCGGAAAATTAGATTTATGAAGCTATAAAAATCCCATGTCTCTAACATTTATTGAGCAGTGAAGACCAAAATAGACTCTAACCCAACGTTATTTATATATAATAAAAATAATTATGGTTCCTACCTGGTTAGTCTGCCAACCCATACTTGGTCAGTGTGGTAGGCTATGGCCTCATCCTTCCCACAATTAAATAGCCAAATATTTTATTGATAACACCAAAGCTGCAAGCCATACGGTATTACTTACGTATACTTTTTTTGTAGGAAACTCCGACTATAGTGTCGTCCACATCCGGTGGCCTTCATCTAGGAGATAAAACTGAGTACAATGCCCGCGCGGACTCGACTTGCTTCGCATTACAGTAATCCCGCATAAGTAAAACAAAAAAAAAACTATAAACAATATTAAAAATAATAAAGCTTGTCAATATAATAATAATGTGTTAACTTTAACAATATCCATATCAATTTGATTAGATGTCAATAAAAAAATTGTGAAACTTTTTTAAGGGTTTACGTATAGGAAGCACGTACACCAATGGATCTAGCATATTCATTAACGAGAATTATGAGGTACGTATTTGATAATCAAATGTATAAAAAATAGAGGTTTTCATTTACGGGAGTTACCAAGGGTGCTACCTTATTTTCCATCCGAATCAAACCTTATTTTATAAACTGTACCACTGCTGTCCCTTACCTCCTAAATCTAGATGATCCAGTGACTGTCGTGACGTTTTAACTCGTCACACTACATTCGTCTGAGTCGACCTTAAGGTCGCTTAGTTTTTTTGGACCCAACGTGGTGGCCTTTACCTAGCGTTCAGTCTTCACACGACAGACATGTTCCGCCCAGTCCCATATAGGGCTGCTTGCATTTAAAGCAATTTGCGGTAGTAGGTAGCACCACAATTAATTTTGACTCATTTGGCTAAGCTATACCAGTTTAGCTTCAGTGGATACGGTTTGCTAAACCACAATTCGTTCAAATCGTGCGTAACTTTAATCGGATCATACTCACGTCAACTACATTCGTGCCAAGGTCCGGATATTTCACTAATGTGCCCATTCATAACTTTAATGTATTTAATGTCCGTAATATCAACATCAATTTACATAACTAGATGGTGGAGCCACCGTCGTATACCCTAAAATAAATCCTTTCCATCCTTGGTTCTATCATTTACTCAATTTTACAATTAAGTTGGTTATCAAGTAGAATTTTATCGCTAGCAACAAGCCCATTATGAATGGAGATAACGATCAATATTCTAGAACAGATTTTCTCAAACTTGTTGCTTCACGTACCCCTGTAAGATTTTCAAGACAAGAGAAAATGCCTTTTTTTTTAAACTGACGATAGATTG
This sequence comes from Biston stratarius, assembly GCA_950106695.1. Lineage (NCBI taxonomy): Eukaryota > Metazoa > Arthropoda > Insecta > Lepidoptera > Geometridae > Biston > Biston stratarius. The sequence continues at coordinate 40,422,168 of OX467106.1, read as the reverse complement.
AACAAATAAGACATTATATTTAAAAAAATGCAAAATAGACTTAGTTTTGTAATTGTTATTATTTTCGTGATGTGATGTATGTGCTTATTTTTTATCGTGAATGGAATCGATTCTAAATTACATACGATCGTTATAGTATTCTAGTGTTTTAAAATGTTTGTTTTAAAACTTTAATTTTGATCTTAATTCAGATTCAGCATTCAGTTGATTCCTATATTCCTAGTTGATCTTTATGGAATCAGAAGGCCTAGACAAAGCAACATTCGAATATTGACAACGCTAATAGAAAAGTCCATAATGTACGGGATTGACATAAGATGTCGATATGCCACGTGGATACCTTATGTCAATCCCGTACATTTTTGGCTTTTCTATTAGCGCTATCCTAAATCGAATGTTACTTTGTCTAGGTCGTCATGGAATTAGCTAAGCCGCTGCCATTACGTAAATATTGTCGCGTACGATCAATTGGCGTACCCCAAAGGGTACTCGTACTCTACTTTGAGAAACTCAGTTCTTGAATTGATACCTTTAATTCATGTTCGCGATATAAGAATATGAAGTACGTTCTATACATTGAAAATTGCGATGCTACTTTTAATAGTGGTTTGACTATCGGTATCGGTAATTACTTGAAGATTGATTCAATTAATTATGTGCTAAATTATGAAGTTTATTGCTTATTTACTTTAAGGTGGTCATTAAACTTATACTTTATGGTTTAAAGAATCAATGAAGTTTTATTTTTTTAGCTCAGCAGACTGTTATTTAATTTAACAAGAAAGTAATTATGGTTTTGGTGAAATAGGTACGTACGTACATTTTGTCAAAGTATGACACACGGTTTATATTTTCTAAATATCGATAGAAAATGTTCATTGTGCACGCTAAAGTTACCAATTTTTTTTTTCTTGTGATTAATTGTAGAGCTGTAAGCTGCTTCCAATAAATAAGTAAATATTGTAGGACATGACTCACACAAAGCGCCATTTGACCCCAAACTAAGCACAGCTTGTACGATGGAAGTCAGATAAAGGATAGAATTTTTATAAATACATACTCACATACAGAACACCCAAACACAGAAGAAACATTTGTAATGTTTATACCACAAAATGTTTGTCCTGGGTGGGAATCTAGTCCACGACCTACAGCTTATAAAGCAGTTATACTACCAATGAGCCAACAGGGCTGTCATATACTAATCAAATAAACCATCTACAATAATTTTAAGTCACATAGGTACATAGTGTACTTTTAAAATTATTTTTAAAATATTTTTAGTTTTTAAATCTTATGTACTTGTACTTTTTTATGGTTGACAAGCTAGTTGTTTGACCACAGCTCACCCGATGTTAAGTGACTGAGTTGTCGAAGATGGTAAACACGCCTGGCCTGGAATGAATTGGCTCTGAAGATGTCAGAACGCACTGTTAGGTGCTTGGCGACAGATTTTACTTGGGGGTAGTAGCTAGCCATCCGAATCCTATAAAGTACACTACCAGCATGCTATGGTTTTCTTATAATGTTTTACTTTTACCGTCAGCTCAAGATCGTTATTGGGAGTTGAGACCGTGCCCTTCGGTGTGTGAAACGACCGCGCTAACCACTGAGCTACCATCAAAACTTATTTATCGTTGTGCTATTTTTTATTGTAGACCAGCACTACGCTTTTACCTTTTCAGTTACCTATATAATATTTTAGCTTTTATTTATGTTACCTTTTCCTTATTCTGAGGCAGTGGTAATGTTTACATCCATTGGCGAGAAAACGAGAAATCGACACCGTGGGATGTAACGTCTTTATTTCTCGTAAAAGAAATGTAGTGTATTTGAGGCATCCAGTGTCTACTGCGGGAGTCTTTTTGTTGATTATCACACTTATTCAGTAACACGTAGTGTCTTGTTTAGCGGAGCAAAAATATAGCAGTTAGGCGTTAACTTCGTGATTCGTATAAATAATTTAATGGAAAAGAATTCTATTTAGTGGTAGATCTCCTTAGCAGGGGGTTGTCTAAGTAGGTACCACCGCAGTACTAGATATTCTGCCGCCAAACAGTAAACATTTATATGTTCCGGTTTGAAGGGTACTGCAGCTAGCCAAATTACAAGGCTCTTGAGACTAACCATCGAAAGTCTCAAAGTAACGAGCGCCAAAGCAGCGATACCCTGGACTTTGTTTTGTTACTCAAAGTTTTGTGTATCGCTGCAAAGGTCATGGACAGACGTTATCTCTTACCATCAGGAGAACGTGTTAACATTTTAATAATAACCTTAATAGTTTAATTAAAATGTCATGATATACGTATAATTTACTCAGAAAACGTAGGTACTTTAGTATTATTTTAAAAAGAGTTACGTTACTAACAATATACGTATATTGTTCATCAAATTTATCGTGATCGAGTTTTAAGAACAACGGTCCGTTCAGAAATGTCAAGATTTATACTTATTTCTTACAGCTTTAAAAAAAATAATAATAAAAAAAAAAAACTTTTATTTTTGCAGAAAACTATTATTACGAATTTCATTCCATTTTGACATCTGCCACGGCCTTAAATTAAACTAGCACTATTTTTAAAATTAAACTAAATTAATTTAAATTATTTTTTTTTGGCTTTAGACTTTGTCACTTCTGTATGTTAATTATTTTATAGACAAGTATTTTCATATTGTCGAGTATTATTAAATAAGCTAAAATAAGTATTACTTACTTTGTGTGACTTAGATTTATTAAACTTAATTTTTCATGATATACGTGAAAACGTCTAAATATTTGATACTGGCAAATCCTCCGTCTGCGACGCCAAAAATGAAGAAGAAAAGTAGATTTGATTTTTCCGCGTTCCTGCTAAACCAAAAAAAAAGGTTGTTTGTGCATAAAACCGGAATAAAACATTCTGCAAAATTGATCATTACCCAGAGCATGCAAGGTGAAAAAAGTGTGCAATAAATTAAAGTCTGCGAACCAAGCTTGTAAAAGTATAATTTGTAAGCCATAGAAAGTTATTTACGAGGGTATAGAAATTAGTAATTGGTGCTGTCGATATCGTGGACTCTTATGGTATTTTTTGCACACCGTTCACTCTAATATTTGCACAGTAGTTTAAAAAATCCTTAGGTCTCATGTTGTTAGAAATAAAGTTCAGAATTGTTTGTGCTATTGACTGACCCAATCGACTGCTTTGATTGGGCTTGACTTTTTGCGCTAGGAAAGTTGTGACTGACAACCGGATCTTTCTACAGAGTAGTTCAAAGTTGAATGAGGGAGCCACTATAGTAATTTCTGAAGGCAAACATTAGTGGACAATTTTAGTTACATCGTTTGATCATCTGTAAACAAGTTGGTCGTGCTTTGCAGTTGAAGACGTCAATAATCATTAGCTTTTTTCATGGATAGTATTTTTTCTGTAGTAATGAGGAATACTTTTATTGATGACCAACTTACAGATTGTATATGCTTTTCCTCCACTCTATCTCTAATTATATTTATTGATGAAAAAGCGCATTAGTCATAGAGACGGCATACATTTGAAAGGGAACTTATAATATTCCTTTTGGCGCAAAATTTTGATGGTTGGTAATAATAATATCTGTCTAATATTTGTATCCTATACTACCAAAACACATACCTATTTATACGAATAGATACCTACTTATATTTATATTCTTTCAGCGATTCTAAACTGTATTTGGATAAAGCTAGCTACCGAAACTACGGAGCTAAATGTGACTAACCAGGTTAACCATAGTTATTATGTCTTGGATTTTGTTTTGTTACTCAAATTTGTGGGTCCGGCGCCACATTCATATGCAGATGCTGTTTCTTACCATCAGAAGACCGTCTCGTTCGTTTCATTATCCTACTAATGTTATAAATGTGAAAGTTTGTAGTATGTTATAACTCGATCACACAAAAAACGGCTGATCGGATTTGGATGAAATTTGGCACACGTATAGCTTATTACCTGGATTAACATATAGGATACTTTTAATGCCGAAAAATGTTCGGTTACTAAAAATTAAGGTATTTCTTTACGTATAAGCCAGAATTATTAACTTTTCGTAAATCCTGCGACCTGAACAAACATTTTTAGTAAATTCTATGGACAAAGTGGCGGGTAACAGTTAGTCTCAATATAAGAAAAGCAAATTCGTCCCAGATAAAACAAACACTTTCATCCTAAGTCTTTGTAGGGACAGTGTCTTTGCTGACTGTGGCGCATTCCATAACTTAGCTTTAACTATGTAATCTGTCTCTAATCAATGTGAATGAATATAGATGGTGATCACCAGAAATAGAGTTTCATTATGTATACCACACCCGACAGTCAGGAACGCAGGTAGTTTGGGGGTTGACGATAAATCTGAGATGACGTCATCAGTAATCCTTCATGAACCCCCACAGTCTTATAGTGTATTAGTAAACTGTTAAAAATGTATTTATATCTTTTTAATCTAATATTTTTCTTATTCGTCACATTATTTGCTGATTACTCGATTTAATTTTTGTATTACGGCCCCGAAACGTGGACACTCACAGCTGGAACGGTTCATAAATTTAAAGTCGCTCAACGAGCTATGCTCGGTGTAGGACGCCCTGAGACTAGATGGAGTGACTATATACGTAAGACAGCTGGCAGTGGCTGGAAGCGAAAAGCAGAAGATCGGGCTGAGTGGCGTGTCCTTGGAGAGACCTATGTCCAGCAGTGGACTATGAAAGGTTGTTGATGATAACGAATTTTTGTTTACCTACAGCTAAACCATACTCATTTTCGTAGAGATGAAGCCACAGCTGACTTTTTAATTCAACAGTAACGAGACGGTGCTCATAAATGACATTCATATAGTGACATTATTTTCTATCTATATTTACTTTTTTTATTATTCTGTTTCAGTCGTTATTATTATTTGTTCCTTTTTTTGTTATTTTAGGGTTCATACTAACTTCATTTTTGTCTGCCGTGCAAAAACTCCCCTATCCTTTTAGTAGGGGCTGGACAGAGTTATTAACTGGAGGGAAGCTCAGCAGGGGTGCCTTTTATATTATTCTTGGAATAGCCACGTAAATACAGTAAGGATACATTTGTATTACGTAACTTTACATTAAATCTGTATTGTGTTTTGTAGCGATAATAGCCCAGTGGTTAGCGCGGTCGGTTCAAGCATTTTAAGCAACTACAGATCAAAGCTACTATTAATTATTATTATTTAATAATGTATAAATTAATATATTTATTTATTTATTTCGTAGTTCATAGTGCATTACATGGTGTGCAGATAGAAGGAAGCTACTTTTCTTCTTTTTATTTGATTGGTATACGTATTTTTCAAGTTTTTTTAATGTTTGACCACAGCTCACCTGATGTTAAGTGACGGTGTGGTCGAAGATGGTAAAGCACACCTAGCCTGGAATGGAACTGGCTCTCAAGTGAGGCTGCCGGAACACACCGTTAGATGCTTGGCGGCAGATTTTCAACTTGAGGGTGGTAGCTAGCCAGCCGAGTACTAGAAAGTACCCTACCACCACGCTATGGTTTGCTCACGATGTTTTCCTTCACCGGCAGCTCAAGCTCATTGTTCGGGTTTGAACCCACGCCCTTCGGCATGCGAACCTACCACGCTAACCACTGAGCTATCATCGCTAATCGCTTAGTTTCAAAAGGCCTTTAATTTTATCCTTTAGGCCGTAATACACACTACTTCTGGGCAGCAGAATATATGGTGCTGCAATGGTACCTACCTAAAAAACTTATCTTTTAATCCCCCGCCAAGTTATTTCAATACTATCAACTTATAAGTCTAGTAATAATAAATTACTTCCAAAAGCTGTCTTGACTGAAAAGCTCTTACTGTTAAACTGCCAAAAGCAGATGGTAAGAATAGGAACAGAAAACATCTGCTCGGCACGTGAGCTGTACCAGAACACGTGTGAGGTTTCACACTAGACCGGTTTACAACTCGGAAGTAGGACAATATTGAAACGATATGGAATATAGGGTATAGACCCGACTTAGTAAGTTATGATATTTTGAGGGTTAAATCAAATTATTTCATATTTAGACGTGTGCCGTGGCACCCTTTGGTAACAATAGTAGCAAATAATAATTTATATCAAACTCTAAAACTTTTTTTTAATATTCCAGTTTTAAGAATAGCTACCGCAGATAGCGTTATTACAGAGATATTGAGACTAACCATTGAATGTCTCGTAGTAATTACCACCAAAACAACATCGTGAGGAAACCATAGCACTTGGTTGGGTACTTTATAGTACTCGGTTGGCTAGCTACCACCCTTAAGTTGAAAATCTACCGCCAAGCACCTAACAGTGTATTCTGGCAACCTCACTTGAAAGCCAGTTCCATTCCAGGCTACATATGCTTTACCATCTTTGACCATACCGTCACATAACGTCATGTAAGTTGTAGTCAAGAACCTAACTTGTCAAACATGTAAAAGCAGTGATGCTCTGGACTTTGTTTTGTTACTTAAAGTTCTGGATATCGCAGCAAAAGGCGTTTCGTTTAAGAATAACATCGTTGCTATATTATAGATATTTATATTATTTTACTCCTTTTCAAAACACTATTTCACGAACTATATTTCACCCACCCTTCAATACCCATCGATAACAAACTTTCTCCATTAATGATTGCACGATCCCACAGTGTCGGATGCGGTACGATACATATCTCATACATCTCATTGTAATGTGTCCTGTACGATCGTAATCTCTAATTTATGCCTTGTATGGCCTGTATGGCATATGGACTGTGTCCGGTAAGACTCGTATGTGGTCCAGAGTTAGCTGGATGACGGGACCTAGGTATTGTACAGATACTGACAATGATCTCATTAAAAATAAGACATATATTAATTGAAATGATGTAATGATTAATAACTATGAATGAAAGTGAAGAGGATGATATGAATATGTATATAGATGACTTACTTGGCGGTAGATTTAATTATCGTCTAGGTAATACCGCAGTACAAGATATTCTGCCGTCAACTTTTCACTTATTCCTAACAGAAACCTAATAAAGTTCTCGTTACGGATTGAGGAAGGTATTTTACAAACTATTATAATGGAGACTAGTCATCTCCACTTAATTAGGACTTCTTGGTAAATAATTTACTAGTATATGAATAGTAATTCTATAGCAATAAGACCCTCTATTGTACATATTATTTAGTTGTAAGTGTGCCATTAAGAAATTGAACAAACAGACAATTTCGCTTTTTAAACAAAGAAAAATTTAAAGGTAGCTAAAAAAGAAACCACTCCACATTCAAATCTGTTAGCAAATACTGAACTAAGGTTTTAAAATTCAATCGAAGCATACACTAACCAACAGCGCACATACAAATATATATCTAAATACATAGTATAAAACAAAATAACTATTTACCAAATGTTTGTATACAATACATCCTAATTAAAGTTTTGTACAGGTAAAGAAGTTCTACGTTTTATCAAGTTGCCATACTTTGGCAACATCCTAACGAAAGCGGAGCGGCTAGTATATAATATATCTAACAAAAGTTCACAAGGAACGAGTAATGTAGTACTTACCTAATCTAAATGCTCAAAATGATTTTAAATCAAACTAGATAGCTTCTGTTTAACAGAAGGAGGTCGCAAATATCATTGCCATTCTGCTCATGTCAAAGCTTAAAGCGCCCACGCAATTTTTTATAAACTTGTTACCTTGCCTCTTTTGTACGTAAGATTGCCCCATACTTCTTGAAGACAATAAAGATTTGTACAATGCTTAAAAACAAGTACTTTGTATGACTTAAAATGATAAGGATGCGTGAGTCATGTTACAAAACAAGAATTTACCGAAAATATATTCGAAGAAACGTATAAAGCAGGTAGGTTAAATCGGTAATAGTGAACCAAGCAACGTGCAAACCCAATTATGAAAATGCTCATTTTTTATTATATTATAACAGTCGATACCTGACCATATTTACTAAAATCTTACAAGACAAATACGCTAAAGTGAACCTTACCTATTATGAAATTAGAAGTAACAAGAACTAATAATAGCTTTCATCCCAATAGTTAGACTGAAATGGTCATTGACAGTGGAATTAGAGCCCTTAGGGTAAACGTCTCGTCCCGTATTTGGCATGAGATGCAATATAATAATTAAGCGAAATGGACAGTCCAGTTTTGAGTTCCAGACAGCCTGGGATTTAGCTCCGGGCCTTTTCAGGTTGTCTTTAAACTCCTGTAATGATGGAGTTAGAACTTTAGAAGCCGGTTTCCGTCCACGTGGTAAGACTCGCGCGGACGAGCGTGGGAGAACGCCTAAGGTGTAGCAAAACGGTTAGTTTACCTTACAAACTCGGTTCGAAGTTATTAATAACTCTAGTCGAAACTTCTGACAAATATTAGATAGTTGAGATTTTTCTAAAATTGATTTATATTGTATGTTCCAATTGGATTAACTGTATGAATTAAATTTATAATACGAATAAATTGCAAAGATTGAGTTATGTTTTAAGTACGCAGATAAGCTAACACTAAGACAATCTAATATTTAGAGATGTTAATATTTATTGGCACAAAGACATGCATATACATAACATGTCTTTATATAGATGAATAATGTCCAAATTCTGCTATTGAAAAGAGTTCGTGTTCAACAAAAAATAGAATATTGTTATAAAGTATAATCCCATTCATAATTTCAAAGTTCATCGACTTCACTCGCATAATACAAAATCTGCAAAAACACTTGATTTATCACGCATATCATCTCAGAGACTACATTATTACAGACATTATGGCTATTATTATTAATCTTATTAAAGATTATTATTATAATTATGTTGAATCTGTTCTGCTATGCAAATAAATAATTTTGCAAGCATGTTATTATTAGGTAGGCGTGATATATTGCCAATGTCCTGACAGGAATGAGATATGGTATGCGTGTGATGTAATTTTTATGAATTATTTATTAATTTATTCGAGCATTGATTTGTCAAACATAATTTTTAAATCTAGCATCGTACATCATTTAGTTTGAAATTGAGTTGCTGCAAATTGCTAGATTGTTGGCAACTTGCAAATAAATTCTAATCCAAAATTATGAGTTCGAGATGCGATAATTCCCAAACATGTTTGTCTTCAATAAATAAGCCAACATAATCCTTTGAAGAATTTATAAGTTTTATGTCAATAGGTTTTGTATAACTATCTACCGAAATCATGCTCTTTAACAATTCGAATAAGTATAAAACTAAAATTATTTATTAAATATTAATTTCTTTTGTCACTCCTTTTTCTATATAATTGTAGCATCTATTTACCAATTTGTTCCATACCTTTAAAGTCCATAAGTTCTGGTCTTGTTTTAATGGCTTTTGCCCGGTCAGTCACTTCATGTTTACTTCTAAATACCTTTTTTATTTTTTTATTTTTGTCATCTCACGTCACACATTCTGTCAGTGTCAAGTATTACACGATAGTAGGCTCAGATCAAAAACTACATAGTAGGATAGGTACATATTTTTAAATGTGTCATGATAACATCAAGTGAAATAAGTCAACATATCATAGAGCAAGTTGAGATGAAGAGCAATGAAAAGAACAAAATGAATGAAAGTGGTGGTGACTTTATTAAATTCAAATACATAAAATAATTCGGTAGTCAGTGCAAAACAGGGCAAAATTTAAGCTTTACATTAGCATACTTTATATCCGAATACAGGGTAGGCAAACCTAATGAAATAAAAAGCTACAAGTACCTACCGGACTCCTTCACGTTGAGGTTAGTCTACTTTCGTAGTTGATAAGATCAGATAATTGTGTTCATATCCAACACGTATCTGTTAGACTGTTTATCCAACTCGGTAATATTCGTATTTCAACCTGATACAGATCAAATCAAAAGCGTGAATACATGTAGTATATCCTGAGAATAACATGTATTGTAACAGTAAAACTTAAGTCTAATAAAGCAATAAATACGCTTTCTAACATGGAGTTTACGTCCTATCTGCAAGGCAAAGTAACAGGAAAAGCACTAGTAATAACCGTTGAGAACTAGAGTTGATGTAAGTACTATAATCGAATGTAACTATCGATAGAATTGACGAGAAGTGCAAAATTAAAGCGAATATATTTTCTTACCTACAATTGAGTACATTTCAAGATGTTAAATATTTATAGGCTAAGTACAATGCATATTATTATTGTGAAGCATGTCGGAAAGCAAGGGTTTCGAGTTCTGGGAAATAATGACGGCAATAAAAGAAGGCTTATTATATCACATATAATACATATAATGCTAGGACATTTACATCATTCCATACAAATAGCGGTATTACGGTAAATTGGATTATTCTCGGGGCTAGTGTCATTCAGGGGATCTAGGTGGCGCCACTCAGTGCGTGAATTGAGCTATTTTGGCTTTACGTTAACCACTTCATAGTAGTGCAGCATCAAACCAGTAGATGGCGTTTTTTTCTGAGTGAAGTTTCATTTCTTCGCTTTCTTGAGATGCCACGGGCAGCCCAATACTGAATAAATAGATTACATAAAAGTACTTAAGTTCTTTTCAGTTTTGTCCTCGAAAACATTATAATATTTAAAGTAAGAAATGAACATATCGTTTGATTGTTTTGGATGCTATTTTCAACCCATCAAATTAGAGAACGTTCTGGGAATTCCTTTGAGAATACTATAAAAAATTGACAATTATTATTAATAGCTTGCACGTGTTTAGTTAAAGTAAACATAATTAGAGTCATCTAACGTCCTCTGTGTTCACTTTCATCGCCGATATTCCTATGGGAATTTCATCGATTACATAATTATCGATAGCTTCCCCCGCCTAGTTCGCCAAGGTAGAGGGCGCTACACAATAAATCATAGCGAGCCACCCAGCGAGCTCAATGTGGTACGCTCTCTACATTGATGTTCCTGCTCTACCGCACCGTGGGATCGTGTTTGACACTATTGCTTGGTGTAAACATGGTAGAGTTGTAAACGCGTTCTATCATGTACTTTGTAGAGTAGATACTTGTTATTTTATTTCCAAGATCATTCGATCGTTCCAAGATAAAGAGACAAAGTCGTTTTGATTTAGTCGAAAAATAGCAAGTATTTAAAAAACAGTAAGTTTTTTGCTGCAAGCCGTATTGACGAATTGGTATGCGCATTATGGATTTTATTTCTTGATATGTGATAGTAATTTTTAAACTTTCGCGATTTGAACACATAATTATGTTAATCACCGGGACTTAATCGGACACAAAATACTATGAAATCAATTTTATTTATTTACCTCTACGTTTTAGTAATGTTGCAATAACCGTGGTCACGAGTTGCCTGGAGAATGCAGGTCGTCTCGATGAAAAATGAAGGTGTTGCGATCTCCTACCCTCATTTAGGTATTAAAAAAACGTAACACGGCACACTACTCTAACTGCATCAGCAGACTATTCTGAATCTACACCGCGATACGAGAACTTGCTTATTCCCGGATCCCACGACGCCGATAAACTAAATCCATCTTCCCCATTGAAATTACGATGTTTTTTTTTATTTCAACCGCTTCACGAACCATTCATAAATAATAGAGGACTTTCAAATCATAGAACTCAATCCAATGACGTGCCATGTTTGCCGTGGTGGTGTCGGTGTAAGAATTGTAACCCCTTGTAAACCTTCTCTACCCGTGGTTGCCGTAAGAGTCGACTAAGGGATGTAATCCGGAAGATGGCCAGCAGCGTCTTCCTTGAACAATCACACCTAACTGCGCTCGCCAACCCGCCTGCCAAGCGTGGCGAGTATTGGCAAAACCCCCCCAGGAGGAGGCTTATGTCCAGCAATGGACGTCCTATGGCTGATGATGTAATCCAATAAACGGATTCCGCTACGAGCAAATACTGTAAATAAACAACTTACTTCATAGTATTTTGTGCGCGATAGAATAAAATAGTTTATTAATGGGAACATTCACGAGAATCTGGCTGTGCGCCGTTCTCCTGTAGTGGAAGCAGATATCAATGATCCAACAGGATTGTCATAACATACAAAGATAGTTATTTACTCGGGTATTAAAATACATAATTTATAGCATATACACGCTTATTGTGATATGATTTGTCTCTATCGTGGCGTGGGATAGTGTTTGACGACATGTTGTAAACATAAAGTCGACACTCGAGATGGGTGAAGTTTATTGATGAAATCCAACTATAATGCAGTCACCTAATCCTTCCAGCCGTACCAATAAAATGTTATGAGGGTCTACATTTTCAATGTGACTTGACATCCCGGACTTGATACTCACAGATTATACTGATGTAGTAATTGAAATGATGTTTGATACGTCAATTTTAAAATATGAAATATGTAACGAAATACATATACAATAAACAAAATTTAAACAATTTTTTTTTAATTAATTAATTAATTAAATTTTATTAATTATATATAGAATTATTTAAATAATATCTGTTGTTGAAGGCGTGTGGTCCTGTTGTTGAATATTATTCAATATTATCATTATAATTCCATTTATCTACTCATGTTTTTTTTTAATTGTTAACAGGCTAGGTGTTTGACAACATCTCACGTGATGCTAAGTGACGGTGTGGTTGGAGGTGGTAAACACACCTACTTAAGAATGGAACTGGCTTTTAAGTGAGGCTACCGGAACACACCGTTAGATGTTTGGCGGCAGATTTTCAACTTGAGGGTGGTAGTTAGCCAGCCGAGTACTAGAAAGTACCCTATCACATGATATGGTTTCCTCACGATACTTAAACTAAATTTAATCACAATCGCACTATAGAATACCTATGTATCTATGGCTGCCCTATTTTGGTAATAGTTTTGCATCATGAGCTGTAAGGCGTAGAATCGAAAGACACCTAGAACAAACATTTATGTGACAATTATAATTATTTAAATGTTTTTTCTGTGTAAGTAAATATTCACCAAAAATTGTATGAAAAATTCTGAGGCAGCTGACGCAATAGTGTTGTGACTGACGCCTTCTATCGATTCTTGCCGATCATACACGCGGCATATCGACTAAAATAAATAAGTACTCGTAGTAGTTAAAATACCTAAAGAATATTAGTAGATCTAATCATCTCAGGCGCAATCTTCCGCCAATCAATAGATGTCGAGATAACTTCGCAACTAGGAAACTAATTACAGGAAGTTTTGCAATCACAAACTACTTTGCTAACTGTATGGCTATGGGAAATAATCTTAAAGTCTACTGGGTTTCCTATAAAAGTTGTTCTGTCAATTAAATTAATACATTCGAGCTTCTTAGGTAACACGACAGTTACTAGAATGACAACCTTTATGGGTTATTGGTGGCGAGTTTGCTCTGTGTCGCAGAGGTTCTATTCCGATAATGACTTTAAGTTGATCTTCGTTTAGGTCTGAGTGCTAGTTACTTTATTATTATACAGTACCTGGATGACCGAACTTTGCTCGGCTGAAAACACGGATAAAACGACGTTTACTGAAAATGAAACCTAGCTAGATCGATTTATCGCCCCCGAAACTCCCTGCATACCAAATTTCATGAAAATCGTTGGAGCCGTTTCTGAAATTCAGATTATATATATATATATATATATATGTACAAGAATTGCTCGTTTAAAGGTATTAGATGAACATATCAACAACAACACTGCGCAAGGTGTAAATTTAGAGGGCGAGGAGATTGCATACGTTCATGAATACATTTATCTTGGTCAAATCCAAAATCGCTGATGTCAGCCTCAAAGCCGGACGATTGAAGTGGGACAGATCAGGCCACGTATGTCGCATGTCAAACGACCGCAGGGCAAAGGTTGAACCACAGCTTGAATGGCAAAATTTAAGCGATCTCAGGGTCGACCTAGACGAAGGTAGAGTGTCGAAATAAATCGTCACGACACTCACTAGGTCACCAAAGCCGAAGACCAGGCAGTCCGGAAAGAGGAAAGGGAGGCCTTTACCCTGTAGTGGGAAACTAGAGGCTCAACATAAATAATAATAATATTATAGATGCGACAGTTGTATGTATGTTTACTGCTTCACTTTGAAACGGTTCAACGGATTTTGATGAAATTTGAAATAGCTCGTATTCTGGATTAAACGTAAGCAACTTTTTGTCTCTGACAACGTAACACTTACGCGTAGCTACTTAGATATTATCGCCGCCATCTCGTCTGGTGTTGCCACATACGCTTAACACGCTTGCTTATAAGAGTCCGAATCACTTACTTAACGCCAAGAAGAGTACAATTTCACACGTTTGCGCGTTTAACGCGCTTTTTCATTACTACTTATTTCTTGTCCACTACTGGACAAACTTCTCTCAAGACACGCCACTCAGCTCTGTCTTTGGCGTCTCGTATCCATCCATCGCCAGCTGTCCTACGTATATCGTTATTCCATCGAGTATCAGGGCGTCCTACACTACGTTTGCCGATTCGCGATATACACTAAAACACCTCTACCATACCGGTTATCGGTTCTGCGACAGTTATGTCCAGCCCATTGCCACTTCAGCTTGCTAATACGCTGAGCTATATCTGTGACTTTAGTTCTCTGGCGAATTACTTCGTTCCGACCCCATACAGAAATGCCGAGCTCTTGCTCTTTCCATAACTCGCTGAGCGACTTTGAATTTATGGACCATTCCCGCTGTGTGTCCACGTTTCGGCTCTGTAAGTCATGACAAGTAGAACGCACTAGTTAAATAACTCATTTGCTATCTCATAAATAATAGAAGATCAACTACTATACATACATGAATGGAATGTTTAATTAAATCATTTTTACAAAAAGTTGTTTTACGTGTTGCTCTAGGTCAGGTCATGTAGATCCGGATTGCAAACACAGTGGAATCCAGTGTCGAAATTAATGCATTTATATAAGAACCACTCACTTCTTATCATAACAAAAGTAATGAGGATAAATTGAATGTTAGTAGATATTACAATAGGACTAGAATCGGGGCAGTAGAACGTAAATAAATACATAACAGACAACTATCACTAATGTCTATCACTATCAGTTGAGTATCGCGGGAACAAGTGGCTTGTCAAGTTTGAGATCGTCGGCTTCTAGCTTCTCTGACGGAACTTGGATAAGTGTTACCATATTCATTTAAATGATTACCTACGTTACAAAAGATTTTTGTTTAATGTAAAACTAATATAATGAGACCAACGATACGCTCTCCTGATATTAAAAGATAACACATTTATACAAGAAATAAAATTACCAAAAATGAGCAACACTTAAAACGTCACGTCATTCTGGTGGTAGATCTCCTTAGCAGGAAGTTGTCTAGGTAGGTACCACCGCAGTACCAGATATTCTGCCGCCAAGCAGTAGTGTGTGAATATTATTGTGTAAAGGTAGGTAGGTACTACTGCTAGCGAAATTACAGGGCTAATGAGACTAACCATCGAAAGTCTTAAAGTAATGAGCTTAAAAGCAGCGATACCCTGGACTTTGTTTTGCTACTCAAAGTTCTGCGTATCGCTGCAATGGTCATGGACAGGCGTTATCTCTTAACATCAGGAGAGCGTCTCGTTCGTCTTATTGCCTTTACATAAAAATATATTTTTTTATATAGAGATGATTCATAAGTAACAAAATATCGAATAATTGACTTCAAAGAAATAAAATATTATATTTTATTTCTTTGAAGTCAATTATAATAAATAAATCAATAAAACTATACTAAGTATATTACGGAAAGCTAAGGCAATAAGGCAGGAAATGGGTGTACCTATATGAAAATCCTTCCGTCTCTATAGGCTTTTACAAATTAATTAAAACAAAACAGATATTATCTAGAAACTCTAAGGCTAAAAAAAGTTTTGTTTTCTGGTTCTGTTTTAGTTCAGAGTTAGTTTAGCGTTTTTTACCACGATGTTTGTGGTAGTGCTCCTCCGACGGCTCGATGAAATTTTGTATGTATATTTGGAACGTATGAGAGTAGGGCGTAAAACATATTTCATTCCGCTAGGTTAGCTACTTTTTATTCCAAAAAAGTGTAGCGAGTTACACCGCGGGGCGCAGCTGGTAATGTAATTGTTTAACTTTTCACCTAACTTTATGGTAAGGAAAAAAAGCCACTATCCTATATGAATTTGTAACCTCAGTACAAATCTTATCCAAACTTATCCAAAAATTCTTTAGAGTTAAGTTTTACCATGTGTATATTTTAGTAAGTGTACAATAAATAAACTTACAAAAATACTTTTTAATTTCTTCGAATATTGAGTGTGTATTTACCCACTGGGTAATGAGAATAGAGGATGTTCGCTTTGCAATTCGTCTGCATTTAATCTAAAGGCCTTGTCAGGTTCTTAGTTTCCTACTCGGGCTTCTTGGCAGAGTGGGTGTCGTGTTTCATATTTACCTTGTGAATAGAATAGACATTGGCTTCCGCGGTGTCATGTGTCATTAGAAGAAACAATTGAAACGTTGTACCATCACTACTAATATATGCAATCGACTTACAAGATAAGAGTATTGTATCTTACTCTATTATCTTTAAAATGTTTCTATCTGAAGGCGCCCACAATAAATATTGGACAGCAAAAAAATTATGTGTACTTACCTAAAAGGGATGTCTAATGGATGGGAGTAAGCTGATGTTGATAAGCAGGGGTTTCAGCTCCGAATCTACCAATAAGCATCCCACCCTTACAATATTCATACTACATAAATTAACTCAATGGTAGATCTTCTTTGGAGGTCCTCTAGGTCGGTACCACTGCAGTAACAGATAAATAAATATCCAAGGATTTTTTTTAGGTAGGGGTAATGCCTCTTTACGAATACCCTTCCGCCTCGGGGGCTCAATCGGGTTATGTCGGGCTCGGCACCAAGTGGATGGAGTGGTGGACTACCGACTAAAAACCCCACGACATTATAACGGAGCCGCGGGACCGCTCTCGCATT
This sequence comes from Biston stratarius, assembly GCA_950106695.1. NCBI lineage: Eukaryota > Metazoa > Arthropoda > Insecta > Lepidoptera > Geometridae > Biston > Biston stratarius. The sequence goes on along the minus strand of OX467106.1, from coordinate 40,405,208 downwards.
CTCCGCAGCATCCAAGGACATTTCACACAGCACCATCTAACCCCAAACTAAGCAAAGCTTGTATTATGGGAACCAGATAACTGATAAAATACTTAGTTTTTTTTTTTGAAAATACATATTTAGATATTCTGACACCAAACATTGTTGATTTTGTTTTCTTACTCTAAGTTCTAGATACCGGTGCAAGAGTCATGGGCAGGCATTATCTCTTACCATCAGGACAGAGCCTCGTTTGTCTCATTATTTATCATAAAACTAACACGATAAGTAAAAACTGAAGACATTCCAGTGTGGCTGCTTTGTTCGACACGGTTGCCAGTTAGTTATTTAGTTTTTAAGCGTCTACCGATCGGCGCGTCATTCCGCATGATTAGTTGGCACGCCTTGAATAAAATTGAGAATCGTTCTATAGGACTCTGTAAGAGCATAGTGCGCTAGCAATGTTGCTATTTCTCTGAACTTTACTTTGCCCTCATCAGCAGGCCCGGGCTTAGAGACCCAGGGCCCCTAGGTACTTGACATTCGGGGCCACTCATCCCGAAGCCATTTTGGAAATTTAGCAAATAAAAATAAATAAATATTGTAGGACACATTACACACAGCGCCATCTGACCCCAAACTAAGCTGAGCTTATGTGATGGAAGTCAGATAACTGATAGCATACATAAATACTTTTTTTATATAAATACATACTTATAATACATACAGAACACCCAAAAAATGCACTACTACAGGTACAAAAAATATAATATAATTATAGCAGATTAACAAATTTGGTGTGACACCCTGGATTAACAAATAGACTATTTTTTATCCCGAAAAAAATGTAATGTTCACGTGGGAACAGCGAGTAACACTGCGGGACGCAGCTAGTTGTTTATTATGTTCATCTTCATAATATGTGACAACAAAACGTTATAATGATGTCGAGATTTGTTTACAAACAAAGGCTGTGAGAATTTCTCACGCAGTCCATATTTAGCGCTTCGCTAAATCACGTAACACATTTAACTGTAGAGTCACGTCTGTCTGCTGTCGGATGCATGGTGCGGGTACTGGCGCATGCGGAAATGGATATCAACAATCTTCAAAGACTATGTCCCAAAAAATTTGCCCATTTTCTCTTATGTATGTGTCTTCCTTAAGTTATTAATGAATTTCATCCACAAGCTGTGCCCCGCGGTGTCACCCACTGTTCTCATGTGAACACTACATGTTTTTGGATAAAAAGTACCCGAAGTGTTGATCCAGGGTCTCAGCTACCACCATATCAAAATTGGCCCTATCGTATAAAGAAGTAACAAACATACAAACACACTCACAAACTTTTGCCTTTATAATACGAGTGATAGATCCTCTAGGCGTTTCGGGTACGTTGACGAGGAACTTCTTTCTTTTCTCGCGCTATATGAAAACCATGCGCGACAATATATCGTATGCCCGCTTAATAAAGTTCGCAATCTTGTATCATTTTTGACATCGCCTAACTTGATTGGCAATAAATAAAATCACAGTACTCTCACTGGGTATATATACTCACAGAAAAGAAAATATTTACAATATAACTATGGTACTCTTCTTTATGAAGTTTATCGATGGTATTGTTTAGTTATAAAAACCTTGCAGACAGAAAGACACACACACACATAGATGCACACGCACATAGATCACATAGGTGGTTAAAATATAGACCGAGATCAAAGTTAACTAAAAAAATTAAAATTATAAAATGCTCAACACATGTAGAGTTCGCTAGATCAAATAAGTAAGTAGTCAGTAATATACATATGTATTTGAGACGTAATGTTAAGGTTGGTGTTCAATAGCCGGTATCACAAAAAATGTCGCAGTCACAAAAAATGATTTCGGTATACGTAAATGAATTTTCTACGCAACTGTAGCGACCTTTGCTCCGTGACATTTGTTGCGTCACCTGCGTACAAATGTCGATTTCGTGCAGAACGATACCCGATCTCAACAAACGACGCTGAGTGCCTTATCCTATGAGACGAATAAGGTAACATTTAGTAAAAATAATTGGGTGCACATACGTACTCCACCGAATGAAAACCCGCGTGGGTTCAAATTTAATTTTGACGTTATCGCATCTGCCATTTTTTGTCACATTATTCTGAAATATCGTTCGAGAAATTGCCATTTTAATGACTGAATTCTAGAGCAGTAAAATCACATAAGATATGTTTTAATTTGCATAACTAATTTAGAAATTACATTACAAACCGACGACTGTGTTACGCCCAATGAATAGTTTAATATAGCCTCTCATATAGCATAGCATGGCACATGCGTGGCGAATTTAAATTCGAAACATGCGGATAGTAATAGTACTAGATTCTACAAACATTCTGTGTAATACACACACACACACACTTACGCTCACCTACACGCATACGCACACATACATGCACATTTCCACACACGTTCACACCACACACACACACACACACACACACACACACACACACACAAGCACACACACACACACACACACACACACACATCCACTCACACTGCGGACTTAGCTAGCCACAAGTCGCACCTGTCTAAGACACGCTTTAATCTTCTCAAGCTAAAAATGAAATATTTTTTTCTTTATTTTTAGCATCGTAGGTACTTTATGCATCTTGTAGTTATCTTGTCTTTAATAATTTTGATATTTTTGAAAAATATTTAAAGAAATATTAAAAATCTGTATCATAGTCACGCGAATTAAAACAGTCGAATCCGGTGATATTCTTAATAAAAAAGTGGCAGTGCCTACGCAGGATGCATCAGTTTCCAGGAATATCGTAAATTTGCTAGGTGCACAGGCTTAGACGAACCCTGAGTGTGCTCGCTCATTATAATATGTGTATGCATTCATTCGGCATATAGCCACAACATTTAGCACAAAATTTTTCTAAAACAACATATAGGCTACTCGTCGTGATATTTAAGTTTCGATATCCTTATATGTTTTCTAATTTTGATAATTAATATTGTTTTAATGAACTCGTCGTGAATTCAAAGACAATTTTTTTGAGAATCATATTTGGTTGCATATGAAAAGACGTGATTCATTTGAATACTTTCCCAAACTCATGCACATAATTCGGCAATTCATAAATAAAATACCACTATTTTTATACATAAACACTATAAATAGTTTTGAAAAATACTATATGATTCTTTTGCGTTTCCGTTATTAGCTCTAAAGTTTCTAGGTAAATGTTAGACGGTCTTGTCCATATGAAGTTTCTTTATATGTTGCTCGAATGAATTTGTGTATTGTTGCAGGGCAAGTCGGTGATCCGACCGATAGCGTTCAAGCCGCTCGGCGGGCGGCTGTCGGCGGGCGGCGAGCGGTACGGCTCCACGCCGGCGCTGGCCAGCCGCCCGCCCTCGCACATGACTCTCTATGGCAGTAAGTGGAACAGAGCCCTCCCACCATAAAAGCTATTAAAAAATATAGTTTTTATTTAAAAGTAACGAGACGAACGCAACGTTCTCCTGATGGAGATAACGTCTGTCCAATGGCCATTGCAGCGAAGCGGTACCCAGAATTTTGAGTAACAAAACAATGCCCAGGGCATCGCTGCTTTGGTGCTCTGTACTTTGAAGCATTATTCCTGTTACTTTTTTAAAGTATCTTTCAAACCAAAACAGAGTAATGTTCATCATACTATTGTTCGGCGGCAATATCTGCTACTACGGTCGTACCTACCTAGCTCCTTCTTAAGAGATACATATAATTATATCACCTAGTGAAAATTTATATTGTTATTTTATATCTTAGTCGATATATAAATACTTATATGTATAATATGTACTATGAGAACTCAGACGCGACTCTATATTGCGTAAATGGAAAGATCTTATTTTATTTTATTTCGAATTAAAAAAACACAGATGGTATTAATCGCGGATTTATGGCGCTGAAACGTGGTATCTGACTATGTGCCTTCTTGGTACCTAAGCTCAAAGTAGCACAATGAGCTATGGAGAGAGTTATGCTCGGAGTTTACCTACGAGATGAAAGAAATGAGGAGATCCGTAGACGAACTACACACATACCACTATGGCCCAGCGAATTAGCAAGTTGAAGTGGCAGTGGGCAGGGTACATTGCACGCAGAAATGATGGCCAATGGGGCTGCAAAGTTCTGGAGTGGAAACCACGGACCGGCAAGCGCAGCGTAGGACGTCCACCCACAAGGTGGACAGACGACCTAATAAAGACCGCAGGAACGCGCTGGATGCGAGCCGCTTCCAACTGGTCTTTATGGAAGTCAATGGGGAGGCCTATGTCCAGCAGTAGACGTCCTACGGCTGAGATGATTAATCGCGGTGGTGAAGTAAGATGTGCCTAAAAAGTGAAATAACTGTTCTTGGCCCTGTGTTTATCACTTATAAACTAAATTTATTTGTACTAAACGTTCTATGTCGAATAAAAAAATATTATTATCATTAAATTATTATCATTTTTCGCGTTACCGCCAGTACTCTACATAACATGTCGATGTGCCACGATTAGCTTGTGTCAATCGCGTAGTTTTAGCTTTTCTATTAGCGTTATCGTTAATCGAATGTTACTTTGTCTAGGTCCTCAATTCCGCCGTTGTAACGTAAAATTTGTCGTGTACCCCTACGATCAACAGAAGCACGTCGTGGAGTACGCGTACCCCACCTGCTCTAGTAATTTTGTATGTATACTTATGGCAACAGTTTGTTTAACCAGGATCATTCCATGTTTCAGGTTCGAGTGACGTCCGCGAAGGGCGGTGGTGCGGCTCCCCGCAGCCCGCATCGCTCTCGGCGCTGCCCCCCGCTGGACTCCCCGCGCCCCTGCACCAGCGACACCATTCTGCTATCGTGTGAGTACCTTTCTCAATAATTTCTAAGAAATTTTAATATTATTATTTACGAAATTCTTTTTAAGGTTACGTACCTCAAAAGCTAAAAAAAGGAACCCTTATAAGATCACTCTCTTGTCCGTCTGTCCGTGTGTCACCACCGATTTTCTCAGGAACGGGTGGACCTAGCAAGTTACAATTTATACCAGATACTGAGGTTTATAGTCCCTATTAGGTGTATAAAAATCAAGGATTTCGCATAAACTTGTAAGTACCACAATTAACCTTAATTTTAACTGTTTTTTATTTTTTGAAATTTTACCTTTACTTGTGCTGTAAGACTGTAATGTAATGCACTAATCCAAAATAGGATTGTTGTCACCAATATGAACAACTTTTAATATGGGCACAACTCTGCAATAGCGAAAAATAATCAAGTTCTTTTTGTGATTTCAGAGTTGTTCCCATAGTTAAAAAAATATGTAAGTACCTACACGTACTATTAGGTGAAATAATGTGAGTGTATCGTCGTCATTGGGTCGGACGGTAGTAGGGTCGATTTCGGTCTCATTTGTTCTAAAAAGACACAACATCTGTCGATTAGTAGTACTTAACTAATTAAGATAGTTAACGAGTCGCCTTGCGTGTTCTCATCACCCGCATTGTGCGATTCGTGAATGGCCGCAGTGGTAAAATGACGCTTTAATGAGAACTTATCGCTTAGGCAACTTCATATTCATAATATTACTTACATAGCAACTTATACAAGATGTTATATTAATAGCTTTTGTAATTTCAAAGCACACCAAAAACCTACAACATAAACATTACCACTAAGACAGGTCGAGAGGTCGTCAAATTATACATTAGCAATATAATGCGTTCAAATTCTAAAATCCATTAGGTAAATTTCGAAAGTAAGAAAAAAAATTAAACAATAAACGTGAGATTGAAATAAAAATAAACAATAATAACTAATGTTAATACCGTCGAGACATATAAATAATGATATAATATTCATATGCAAATCCAGTTGCATCGTAAAGTAGAGCATGCATTTCTGAATATATAATCGCTTCCTGGTAGATATATAATGAAAAATAACCTACCATACAAGATGCAATTGTCGCAATCATCTTTTAATCGGTTCCTCAATATCCAAACACAAAAATAAAGAATTAACACACATTTTGCACCAGGAAACGATTAACCTCTAAGATAAAGATAAAAATTCTCGTATTACAAAACATAAAAGTTAAATGGTCATACATGATAATTGTCATCGGTTATGCAGGGTTACTTTTAATAATATCGATAATAATGTTTATTATTATTGGTCGCAGCATTTTAGGTGCCCTCGTATGGCACGCGCTGCATTTACGCGTATTCCTACTCGCGAGTCGGGTGTGTCGAGCTTTATTATTTTATTTTTTTAATAGTGCTTTGAATAAGTTTGTACCTAGTGATAATAAGATGTGATTCTGTGTGTAGTTTAACGTTTGGATATATTATGAATCGGTAAGTTGAGGAAAAACATTTGGTATGAACAAAAGTTTTTTTTTTAAATATATTTTTTTTTTAGATTAACTAGTTTGTCACCTTTATTAATCTTTGAGTACTATGTAATATTGTTGTTTTGTTGACAAAGTATATATAATTTATTACAAGATTTCGATAGACTATTTCATCACCAAAACTCATTTAAAGTTATTTTTCAGTCAGGTATAAAAAAAGAGTTCGAGTGTAAAATTATGGGATCATATACATTTATGAATTATGAACTTTATTTAGAATTTTTAAGATTTTAGAAATAACGATGTTTTTGACAAGAGGATCATCAAGATGCTAACGATTCGAGAATGTCTGTTACAATAGTCAATTTATCAGTCTAATTTTATATGTTATATGGTCTCATTTAGCGGAGCAAAAATATGACATTTATGTCTGTTTGTGCATGTCCAACTTCGATTTTTTAAGGTTACTCGAAGAGTAACAAAAAATAAAACACAATCCGTCTTACGAAGATTTAAAAATAAAAATAAAGCCATTCACATGTTTTTACAATATAACCACTTAACACGCCTCGAAATCAAATTTATCAGTGTTATCTTTGATTTACATTTCTATTAAGTCATTTATTCTAAATTACGTTTCTGCTTTTACAAATTTCTTGAATATATGATGAATATATTTTAACCACATCACATCATCATCAGCCATAGGACGTCCACTGCTGGACATAGGCCTCCTCTTGGGGGGGTTTTGGCAATACTCGCCACGCTTCGCAGGCGGGTTGGCCAGCGCAGTTAGATGTGATTGTTCAAGGAAGACGCTGCTGTCCATCTTCCGGATTACATCCCTTAGCCGACTCTTACGGCAACCACGGGTGGAGAGGGTGGGGTACAATTCTTACGCCGGCACCACCACGGCAAATCAAAATATATTTTAACCAAAACTTATATTTTAGTAGATAAAAACACAAACTGAAATTGCTAAAAGTCCGACAGTGCAGCCTTAAGTTGCAATACTTTCTATGAACTCGAAACTAAAATATTTTGACTGGTAACATTTTACGTTTAAAAATAAGTTTCTCACAGGATATCGAATGCTTATGTACAGCATCCAAACATATGGTATGTGGTTTGTGCACAGTTTAAATATCAGTTATTATGAAAAGGTCTGGCCAGGCATCGTATCGGTTAGCGCTTCCCTCTGACTCACGTAATCGGTATTCTTTGGGTGGAGTTACTTTAATGCAGCGACCGTTAGCTTCAAAGTAAGATTTTAATAAGAGCATCGTTAGGTATATTTTGTGAAGTAATTACGATGTTACTTTTTCTGACGAAGCGAAGGTCTATGATATGTACTTGGGCGAATCAACTTCACATGACTTTATGAGAGAGGTATGCACGCCTAGCCTGGAATACAACTGGCTCTCAAGTTAGGCTGCCGGAACACACCGTTAGGTGCTTGGCGGCAGATTTTCAATTTGCGGTAGCTATCTGAGTACCAGAAAATATCCTACCACCATGATTTAGTTTCATCACAATGTTTTCCTTCTCCGGCAGCTCAAGCTTATTGTTGGGGTTTGAACCCACGCACTTTAGCGTGTGTACCGGCCGCGCTAACCACTGAGCCTTCATCGCTTAAAACTTTTGCATAAATAGCAGTGTGATGATTCAAGAAGCGTTCAACATAATTTTGATAACTTGTTTTCAAGAACAAAATTCCAATTGGAATATTCAGGATATTAGTCACCCATCGGGTACAAAACATTATTATTGTCATTATCGGGTACAGTCAACATTGTTTCCGTTATTTTTGCTATCGTATTTACACATTCATTGGTATAAAATATGTCTATTTCCTTTGACCTACTTACACTTGGTTAATTTGACAAAACACTTCTCCGTTTTACTATTAACACACAATTCACGTACTCGTACCTTTATTTGCTTGGCTCCAGAAACCTTCGAATACAGTAATGTTTACACACTACTGCTTGGTGACAGAATATATGATATGTAGGTGGCACGTACCTTGGATAGCCTCTTGCTAAGGAGATTGACCGCCTAGTAAATAAACTTAATTTTGGTTTTGGTAGCCATGCATGTAGCCAGTAATGCTCATAACAGGAGCTTGGTTCACATGATTAACACGCCGGAGGACATGGGTTCAAATCCCAACAAAGAGCTTGAACTACCAATAGAAGAAAACATCGCAGAAACCATAGAGCATGGGCAGGGTACTTTCAATTACCCAGGTACGGCTGGCTAACTACTATTCTCAAATTGAAAATACGCTGCCAAGCCTAACCTAACCTAACGGTGAATTCCGGCAGCCTCAATTGAGAGCCAGTTCCATTGCTTGTTGTGTTTAACATCTTCGACGACACATGTGAGCTGTGATCAAACACCAAGCCACCATGAAAAAACTGGCATGGTTCTGTTGAAGACACGTCATGGAGGTGTACGATATATTTAAAAAAAAACTATGTCTTAGTGATGTAAGTTTTCCTATTTCCTCCGTCGTATATAGTTCAAAGAGAACGGAATTCATATATCAAGTGTCATTAATACCAATAAGCTAGTTTATTATTACCTCACGCGAAGTAATTAAGTTTTCCGGCAATTTAGTTTGTACTTCTGCACGGACCTTCCTTTAATATCACATATTGCGTGCTCACACTTATTGAAACTTGCAGGAATATTATCACGCTATTGATGTATACCTAACTAGCGACCCGCCCCGGCTTCGCACGGGTGCAATGTATGCTAATGTGGTACATATGCATGTATTATACAAGTAAACCTTTCTCTTGAATCACTCTGTCTATTGATGGAAACTGCATTAAAATGTCTGATTAGCTGTTCTATAGAAAAAATGACGCGATTTCAGAGTTGCGTCTATAGTTAGAAATTGTTCATAATGATGGGTGCAATGGTCGCACTAAGGGTTTCCATGTGTCAGGATTTGTCCTGAGGTTTTAGGATATTGGACTCTCCTCAGGATTGCGGCTGGATTTTGCAAATCTCATGAAATCTCAGGATTTTTAGTATTTTATTTATCCAAGTAGGTACAGGTGCCTACTAATCAGGTGCCTACTAGTCGGGTGCCGCTAACAAACCCCGCTTTGAGCACGATGTGCACAACGCGGGAGCGAGATCCGCATTGTATAAAAACTGTAAAAGATCTCAGGATTTTTCAATGGAAATCAGGCCTTTTCTCGGGACTTTAGATTGTTTCATCTGGTAACCCTTGTCACACCACTGTGGTCAAACACAGCCTGTCAACCATAAAAAAAAACACATGAGATTTTTAAATAAGTCGTATAATCGTATTCCTAAGAATTTAGTGTTTTAAACTGTTTGAATGTTTGGTTTTCAATTTTAATTAGACGATACTTTGTTGCTTAGGAACGAAGGAACTGAACAAAGTATCGTTAATGAAACTGTGCTAGTTTGTACAGCATGCAAATGAGATGGTTTCGAGCGCGGCAGAGCGTGCTTCCGCTCATCTCGCATCCTATTGTGAAGGTTGCTGGCAAATTCAGGCTTCTAACGCTTTATACCGACGGATTTACATATCGCTTTCATTGTTTGCCATACGCCACTTATTTGTTACACTGTCATATATAAATGTCATATTCTATTTTAAACGTCCATCAAAAGCAATCATCTCATCCGTCCTTCTCTGCTGACATTTTTTTTTATTTAACTAGAAAATTACAGCAAAATTTAAAGTCATTTAAAACTTACTCCAATAAAAATAATTCCATAACCATTACAACTATACACAGAACTTTAAGTAACAAAGTCCAGGGCATCGCTGGTTTGGCGCTCATTACTTTCGATGTCTCAACAGACCTGTAATTTCGCTAGCCGCAGTACCCTTTTTTTAATAATAAAAACCGCATAAATGAGATAAAACCCTAAAACCCTTAAAACCAGAACACAATAATGTTTAAGCACTACTGCTTGGCGGCAGAATATCTGGTAGTGGTGCTACCCACCTAGACGAACTTCTGCTAAAGATATCTACCACCAAGTAAATACACTTATTATGGGGTACCTAATAAAAAAGACAATTTCTTGCATTTTGGTTGTATTTTAGAGATTGCGTTTCAGATCTGTGGCATGATCTAATTCCACCCCACCCATTCGACTATCGCACCGGCAGAAGCTCCAAAAAGCGTTACCGTTTTATTGTCAAAAATTGGAACAAAACAGTTTGATTCCACTTAAATCGTACGATCCGCTAAATAGTGCAGTTTGATTGCTCGAGTGGGTGTTCCCCGATGGTTAAAATCTGGGCGCAAGTGAATCGGTTTTTGCGTGTGAAGACCGCATTAATGTTTATTTGGTGCTAAGACGCAAGACTATTTAGTAGGAAAAAAAACTACTTTGATACACGAACAATAAAAAAATTTAAGAAAAAAATTATTCAAAAAAAAAATTAGTATTCAGGAAAAAGACGGTATACCGAAGTAGATAATCACTTAATAGTATAAATGACATAAATTCTATAGCAATAAAGAAAATAACAAGCAAAAACAAAAATCTTTATCATTCGTGTATCGAAGTCGTTTCTCGAAAATGTCATTGTGTTAACTGTTCTCACCCTTGAAACTTATATTGTTTCTAAATTAACATACCTGCCGGTTATTGTTTGAAATTTTGGCAAATCACTCAAATGTCTACACTATAAATAAGTAAAGATAAATAGGTATATTACATACAAATGCGAAGTAGGTGTTAAATAAAAAGGTAAAGTAGTCGTAGGAAAAAAGATCAAATTATAAAAAATAAAAAAAGTTTAAAGGGAATCTATATATCGGAAGACTATTCTAAGGAAGTCATAGAAAAGAGAAAGGCTTTGCTACCTCAGCTACTAGAGGAGAAGAAAAAGGGAAATATTGCTTTTCTGAAATATGATAAACTAGTAGTTAAAGGACCTAACTCCGACAAAAGGAAAAGAGAACTATCTACTTCACCACAGTCGACGTCAACCACTAAACCTAAAAAGCAACAAACGATAAGTTCTATTAAAACTAACAGGACAAACGCCTTCGATTTGATGAGAATCCGATCAAATTCTCTCACTGATATCCTAACACATAAAAACTAATAGCAATTAACAACCGACAAACGGATAATCCAACCAAATTACGAAAACCAAACAAAAGAAATAACACAATCTCCCCCAAGCCGACTGGTCCTCGTGGGGGATAGAGACCACAACCCTCCAACAACACAGGAAAAAAAAATTGCAAAAATTATGAAAATTACGAAAACAATCACACAAGATCAAAAATCTATGTTGCAGCCCTCAATGTACTTAAGGCACAACATTGAGTAGAGTAGCCAGAGAGAGACCAGAATGGAGTAGGTTGGAGGAGGCCTTTGCCAAATGGCAAACGGACATACAGAAATTAAAGAAGCACCAAATACGCGAATAATTTTAATTACGTAGAATACATATATACCTATAACAATGCATTAGTGTAAGAATAATTGTATATCTATTGTCCGAATAAAAGGCTTTATTATTTATTATTATTATTAGTCGTAGGTAACTGCTATGTTACTTTTTTATCATATATATGTATGTATATATAATATATATATTAAGCAATGTTACTTTTGTTTTGGTTGCATACATGCTAAAGTAAGAGCGTCTCTTGTCTCGCATTGTATTTTGTAGGTAACATTGTTCAGTATCTAGTTTCAGTAGCCTAGTTGGGAGACAGTCTTCTTGACTTCCAATCTAGGTTCTAGGTTCAAATCCCACGGCACGCACCTCTGTCTTTTCTAAGTTATATTCGTATTGCCGTTGCGGTGAAGTGAAACATCGTGACAAAACCTACTCGTCTAGGTATAGGTATTGACTTCATCGTGTATTTTGACCCGTTTTGTCTGTTTCCAGGGATAAATCATTTGCCGAATTTCATGATTTATATTTACAGCATTTTAAGTGTTTAGGGTGGCCTTTTTATTTCTCCATAAATATCTAGTCAGTAGGTTGTATAAATGTATATGTAGGTACCGCCGTAGTTTCAGATATTATGACGTCAAGCAATAGCGTGTAGCTAGAGAAATTACAGGGCTATAGAGACTAACTATCGAATATCTCAAACTTTAAATTAATAAATAAATATTGTAGGACACATTACACACAGCGCCATCTGACCCCAAACTAAGCAGAGCTTGTGTGATGGAAGTCAGATAACTGATAGAATACATAAATACTTTTTTTTTTGTAAATACATACTTAGAATAGGTATATACAGAACACCCAGACACAGAACAAACATTTGTTTATATCATAAAATGTTTGTCCTTGGCGGAAACCGAACCCACGCCCTTATAGCTCAGGCAGATATACTCTTGTTTTGTTTTTGGATACCGTTGCAATAGTTATGGACTGGCATTATCACTTACCATCAGGTGAGGGTTTTGTTGGTTTCATTAAAAAAAAAAAACTTTTCTTCCTGATCTAAGTGGTAACTTCAGCGCTATGTAACTGCTAGTTGGTTACTTGGTATATCAAAATATTTGTTTGTAGAAGTTGTTTACGTTACGCTCAACTTAGTATTCCTAGTGCCTATTCATAAGATTTATGATTGTAAAAACTATGATGCCTGCTCATCGACCGTAGCGTTACACTCTGAAGGAGATTTCTTAACAGTACTTACTTACCTACTATATTATACATAATAGTCATTCATTTTCGGGTTATGAACATTTAGAGCGTTTTATTTTTGTTTTAGTCAAGGCCCCTAGAGTTATGGCTTTATTTGCCAGTATAAGCTCTTACGGAAATCTTTACTCTGAAGATTAAGCATTTGTAATGTTGTAGTTCTCCATAGGCGGGGATGATCTTTGTATCGATCCACACGTAGAAGGGCGTGGGTTCAAATCCCAACAAAGAGTTTGAGCTGCCGGTGAAGGAAAACATTGTGAGGAAACCATAGAGTGGTGGTAAGATACTTTCAAGTGTGGTCGAAGATGGTAAAGCACACCTAGCCTGGAATGGAACTGCCTCTCAAATGAGGCTGCTGGAACACACCAATAGGTGCTTGGCGGCAGATTTTCAACTTGAGGGTGGTAGCTAGCCAGCCGAGTACTAGAAGGTACCCTACCACCATGCTATGGTATCCTCACGATGCTTTCTTCATAAGCAGCTCAAGCTCATTGTTGGAGTATGAACCTACGCCGTTCGACTTGTGAACCGACCGCGCTAACTACTAAGCTATCATCGCTACATCGCCTACTTGTTTGCAGTGGCGTACAAGATGGAAGTCATTTAAATTTTTGTTGCATATTTAACTTTAACTATATGTTACTTCAGTACGTTATCGCCCTTTGAATTTGTTCAATATTCTTTGTATCAGATCTTCGTTAAAACTCATCGTGCACTTATTCCGTAATTTGTATGCGCATATGATCAGCAGATGCTTACCTAGTGAGTTAATTCAATTTTATTGCATCCATTGTCTGTCCAGGTACCCACATTTAAATACATTCAAGGATATATTTGTTAGCCACCTAAAATTTCGTAGTATTTTCTAGAGAATTCAAATTTGAACACATACATAATACATTCAGTAGTAATTTAACTCAACTATACATTTATCTTTTATTTTGTAGCGCTGACAGCTCAGTGGTTAGCGCGGTCGGTTCGCATGCCGAAGGGCGTGGGTTCAAACCCCAACAATGAGCTTGAGCTGCCGGTGAAGGAAAACATCGTGAGGAAACCATAGCGTGGTGGTAGGGTACTTTCTAATACTCGGCTGGCTAGCTACCACCTTCAAGTTGAAAATCTGCCGCCAAGCTTCTAACGGTGTGTTCCGGCAGCCTCACTTGAGAGCCAGTTCTATTCCAGGCTAGGTGTGCTTTACCATCTTAGACCAAACCGTCACTTAACATCAGGTTGTGGTCAAACACCTAGCCTGTCAGCGATTAAAAAAAAAACATATTTTTCAGTTCTAAAGCTTGCATTATCAGGTTATTTTCGCAATTTCTAAGTGTCTTAGTTGACTTGATCATAGATTAATTAAGTAAGGTCCAAGAATAAATATTGGTCGTTGTCATACAGCATTTAAACCTACTACACAAGACGTTATCACGCTAATTGTTTCGTTTTAATTTTTCATGTTTCCTTGTAAAATTGGTATGCAAAGTAAATTGGGATCTTAAATGTCTAGGCACGTTTTTCTTTGCCTTTGGCTGGGACGCCAATGAATTCGCCAGCATTCCCGTCAAAACTCCAACCAAGAAGATTCTTTTTTTTCTCTCTTTCTTCTTGGCATCGCACTCTGTGCATTCTGCCAGTTTAAATGTTTCTGTATTTTGTGTGCAGTCTTCAGTTTTCACCTTCTTTATCTTTAAAGTCAAAGTCCGGTCTTGGTCAAGTCCAATCCGTGCCAGTCAAATCTAGTCATGCTTTAGTAAAGTAGTGGCGTTTTTATTATAAGCTTCGATGGAGTTTTAGAAGCAACACGATATACCACATTATATCACTTTTCCACACTCGTGCTTATAATTCGCTTAAGAATAAAACATCACTATTTTTATACACAAACACTCGAAAAAATACTAGTTTTGGAAAAAAACACAATAGGGCGACACGACTCTTTCCGCGTTCCCGCCAAAACTCAACGCCTATTCTTAATCAGCGTCGAATGTTTCAACTACTGAAAAAACAACCACTTATAAAAACTAACCCCCTATAAACCTTATTTATAGCAAACTTTGCTCTGTCCTGCTTTTCTCTTTAGTTAATTTTCAAAGCATTAATTTCCTTTCATAGTTTTTTTCCATAGTTCATTTTCACAGCAATGTTTCAACGGTACATAATCTACACAACTAGAAATACTAGCTTGACAATTCGACTAAATTATCGGTTGAGTTGAATAGAAGAGCCACTATCGCAATTTCTAAGCAACACTGGTAGGGTCTCGTTTGTAAAATGTTAGTTCTTATGTTTTCCTACCTGTAGAGATAAATTGGTCGAGTAGAAGACGTCGCGGTCACCGAGCGTCTTGGTTCAGCGGTGAAGCGTAGCGAGTTATGATGGAAGTCTGGTATCATTTCCACGTAGCTTGGTGGTGATAATAAGGCTTTAAATGTAATAGCAGGGTATTTGAAATGTTTTCTTAGAGGAAAAGTGCTTTTTTAATTTGTATGTTTTTTTTTATTACTTCATGAGCTTATCCAATAAGTTTCTGTAAAAGCGAAAGTAATCCTTATTATATCTGAAGATTGGCTACATGAATGTATGTAGTTAGTGATGTGAAGTAATAATTATTTTTATTGCTTAGATGTTTTTGGTCCCGTCAAATAAGAAAACTTTTTTATGAAATGAAATAATGTATTCCAGATTTGTATCTTATTAACTAGATTACATGAATTAAAAATAAAATGTAATTTACAAAATTTAAATGGTATTTATGTACCAAAGTTTTGCCGTGGTGGTGCCGGCGTAAGAATTGTACCCCACCCTCTCTACCCGTGGTTGCCGTAAGAGTCCACTAAGGGATGTAATCCGGAAGATGGGCAGCAGCGTCTTCCTTGAACTATCACACCTAACTGCGCTCGCCAACCCGCCTGCCAAGCGTGGCGAGTATTGGCAAAACCCCCCCAGGAGGAGGCCTATGTCCAGCAGTGGACGTTCTATGGCTGATGATGATGAAGCAAAGCTTGTGGTTACATACAGATATACGTATATATATATATATATGGGAACCAGATAACTGATTGAATACTTATCTTATATATTTTTGTAAATATAATACATATTGAACACCCAGACACACGACTAAAATTTATCGTCACATAAATGTTTGTCCTGATGGGAATCAAACCCACATCATACAGCTCTTGAAGCAAATATTCTACTAAATGAGCTAACGTGAATGTCACAAAGATAAAAAAAATCAAAGGACTAAGATAGATAGATAGGTCAAAGTAGATTACTATCTAATTTTCGTGTTTTGTGAATTAGACCTTGTTTTTTTATAAGACTGTCTTTGCTAAGCCATTGTACACACGAATTTAAACAACAACAAATCAATAATAATGAAAACACTAATAGATAAAGTATCTTAGGTTTTTATTGTATAATTTGTAGTTTCTCTACAATCTCTTGTCTTTGCATCAAAAACAAGCTAAAAGTGCATCAAAACGTGCAAAACACGTCTGCGAATGTAGGTATCCAGGACGTCCAAAGAGCGCTGGCAAAGCCGTAAACAAACTAATAAAACTACTTAAGACCCCATTTACCGTTCCGCGTCGATCGACTGCAATTCGCAATCGGAGGTAGCTACTGATACCTAGCATCTCACGAAGCGAAGCATTTAGATGGCGTACTTGCTGAATTAACTACAGACAGAAAATGTGAGTTCTGTGAGGTTCCATACCCGAAGGTCCAATGAGATGTTATAAGTTAGTACCTGGAAGACAAAATTAACCATCTAGGTTCGAACCGGGGGATTCTTCTGGATTCGGGACCGCCTGATTTCCCACCTGTGCTATATAACCTTGTAGAAGGTGGCGAAATTTACTTTGGTATTCTAATAATATTGTAGCAGTTTTTCATTGCCCGAAAACACGGATATAACGACGTTTTCTAAAAATGAAAACTAGCTAGATAGATTTATCGCCTCCGAAACCCCCTGCATACTAAATTTCGTGAAAATCGTTGGAGCCGTTTCCGAGATTCAGATTATATAATACATATTACAAGAATTACTCGTTTAAAGGTATTAGATTAGATATGTTATAACCATAACGTAGTAGAAAAGGACCACCGTAGTATCAACCAACCAAGCAACAGTTTGAAGATACTGCAGCTAGCGGTATTACAGGGCTGTTGAGACTAACCATTGAAAGTGTCAAAGTACTGAGCGCCAAAGCAGCGATGCCCTGAACTTTGTTTTGTTACTCAAAGTTCTGTGTGTCGCTGCAATGGTTATGGACATACGTTATCTCTTACCATCAGGAGAGCGTCTCGTTCGTTAAAATATTTTTACATTTAAAAAAAATTCCGGAACTAACCATCAAATGATTAACCGCGCTGAACGAACGCCGTAGGACGTGGACTCAATTCCCAACAATGAGCTTGAGCTGCCGGCGAAGGAAACATATCGTAATGATAGAGTACTTTCTAGTACTTGGTTAGCTACCCTCAATCTAAAAACTGTCGCCAAGCACCTAAAGGCATGGCGTTCTGGACCTGTATTTACCGTCATCAACCACACCGGCACTTAACATCAAGTGAGGTATGGTCAAATAACTAACCTGTAAAAAAACCAAGTGCGAATCGGACTCGCGCACCGAGGGTGCCGTACAAACCTGTAGGTATATAAGTAAAAGTTATGGTAATTTAAGCTTTTCGCAATTTTTGCCTTTATCTGTGCTATAAGACGTTGCTTCGTACCAAATTTCAAGATTCTGAGTTCAACGGGAAGTAGGTACCCTGTAGGTTTTGATTCCCTTGCGAGTGTCGAAAATTTGCAGTATAAACGGCTGTATCTTTTGATTGCGTTGGCTTAGAAGTTTAATTTTTTTCACAGCTCCAAGGGACAGTAGACCTGAGTAATTGATATAAATTTCAGCTTGACACTTCCACGCGATCCTGAGAAAAAGGGTATTGACAGACACACGACAGACGGACAACAAAGTGATCGTATAAGGGTTCCGTTATTTCCTTTTGAGGTACGGAACCCTAAAAATATTGACCGCTAAAGTAATGATGCCTTAGACTTTGTATTATTAAGCAAAGTTCTGGGTACGGCTGCAATGATCATGGACAGGCGTTGTCTCATTAAAAATGAACAATGATATTACGTTAAAACCTCTCATTAAAACGTTTCGCACCAGCCAGTCTCGAAAAGCCGAAGATGAGACGAGTGGACTGCAAAGAAGACCGTCAGGAGAGACAATGAAGTATGATTGTGGTGGTCGTGCAATTAATTGATAACAAGATTATCAGTGTTAGCATTTAATGCAGCGCCCTACTTCCAAATGGCCCACGAAGCAATCTAGCTCATTCGTAACGTGGTAATTTATGACGTGTTTGGTTGATCACGATTCCGTGATTACGTTATCTTTAGAGACTATCTTAGTAGTTGTTTGTAGCAATGATAGCTCAGTAATTATCTTTTACCATGAATATTTATCATAAGAATAGTTGTACTTTCTAGTCCTGCCACCTTCAAGTTTAAGTTCTGCCTTGCTTTCCAGAAGCCTTGAGAGTGAATTCCCAATCCAGGCTATGTATGTTTACTATCTTCGATCACATCTTAAGATGGACATACAAATAACTTGTCACCCATAAAAATCAACAATACAAAATAAATATCGTCAGGCATTTTATACGGTGCCATCTTACACACACATACTTTTTTGTAAATACATACTTTTAATACATACAGACCACCCAGATACAGAACAAATATCTATATAATAATAACAATAAACAATTATAAGAAATTATTGAGAGCTAGTAAATCATGATGGATTTTTGTCTGACCACAATGTTCCTTTTGTTTCCAGAACGAAATCCACAAGCGGTCTGAATGGCCATGACAGCAAGGAGCCAGTGCCCGCGCCGTCACCAGCTGACTCTGGAGTCTCGGAGCTGGAAAGGGACCACCATGACTATAGGTACATTTATTATACGATGCTTATACGATGTTGGTCTTAAGAAACCATTACGACAACCTACTTTCTACTAAAGCCATACTTTCACAAGGAAACTCGCGAAACTTATTAGCGAAATTACAAATATGAAAAGGGACGAATTCAAATCAGCTAGTTTAAAATTCGTCAAGATGCTCAGTTATAGCACAGTACCAACAATCGCAGATTCATATTTCGTCGTTTCATTTCGTCTGAGAAATTTACACTTTAGGGCGATCATAACAATTAGGTAGGTATAGTTTGTAAAACATAGCAAGAGTCCTGTGACAGCTGTCAGAATAACATGTCTAGATCTGGGACTATGCCGATAATTATTGATCGTTACTATCGATATTTTGTTAACATGTAATTGAATATGTTTCACTTAAATTAAACACATGAAACACGTTACACATAAAGAAAGAAAGGTTACATAAAGAAAGGTAGATTATCATTAGGTAAGTCTTAACTACTTTTTATACCATTCATCAAATTGAGCATTTCATCATACTGTTAATAGTAATATGCCATTTAAGATTTCATTCATGATTTTGTAGCGGCGCTTTGTTTTTATTTGATTTACTGAACTAACCAGTGCTCTCAATCTGCATTTTAATGAAACGACCTAGCTTTTTTTTATTTTTTACTTGTCGTTTTACGATGACCCAAGAACGTCACTATTCGTGTGGTCCCAGCCACAAAACACAACAGCAATAAAGTATAACATTTGTCTTGAGTATTCACCGTCGCAAAATACGGTACTTGATAGGCGTGATTTCGATGACATTATTTTGTCACAGGACTCATGCTATATTTAACTGTATACTAGACGCTACTTTTTGCTTATTGCGTTTTGACGAAATATACCAAAGATAATGGCCGTCAAAATGTCAAATATAGCGGTACACCTGCCCTTTCATATTCGTAAACAAAACAAACACACTGACCTCAGATTATTATGCTTTCCAAGCCATAACAAAACTGTTTGTTGGTTTAGAAATGGTGCATTTCTATGCATTCCTCTATCATTCATCTGGTAAACAGGAGTTACTGTCTTCAAAACAATGGGCCTTTCAACAGTTTCTACAACCGCACGGCTACCAGTCTGGGTGACGGATTCAATGCGGCCACGTGAAATATAATATTATATTGGACATTTGTTTGTGATTTTTTTTCTCGCGAAGTTAAATTTTAGTGCAGTGCAATTTAATCATGGTCTATGTCAACAGTGCAAAACTTCATCCCATACCTCATTCCATATCTCCTGTCTATCGCATGATGTACGTGGGTTGTGATTGTGTCGTGCTTATTGTTTAATTTTGATGGTACTACAAATTTGGTACCTCATAATTAGAAATGATAAAGTAGCGATGATGGCTCAGTGGTTAGCGCGGTAGGTTCGCATGCCGAAGGGCGTGGGTTCAAACCCCAACAATGAGCTTGAGCTGCCGGTGAAGGAAAACATCGTGAGGAAACCATAGCGTGGTGGTAGGGTACTTTCGAGTACTCGGCTGGCTAGCTACCACCCTCAAGTTGAAAATCTGCCGCCAAGCATCTAACGGTGTGTTCCGGCAGCCTCACTTGAGAGCCAGTTCCATTTCAGGCTAGGTGTGCTTTACCATCTTCGACCACACCGTCACTTAACATCAGGTGAGCTGTGGTCAAACACATAGCCTGTCAGCCATTAAAAAAAAAGTAGTTTTGTTCTTTATATTTTGATGAAATTTGTATCGTTATTTTAGATGAGCTGTGATCAAACCTCCTAACCAGTTCAGTGAACGTATGGACATTGGACGTACATATATGATATCATTATACTATGGAAACTAACGTGGACCATGGTTTTGACACATTGTTATTTTACTTGTACTATTTGTTTTACTCGTGTTTAATTATGTCGGGGTGCGAAGCAAGACGGAGCCACGCGCGCGTTGTATTTTGCTTACACTCCTTGAAGAAGGCCACCGGATTTGATCGAAATCATTCCTACATAACTGAACGTGAATAATCCCGCATAAGTAAAACAAAAATTTATCATCATATCAGTAATACTCTCTTTTTAATTTTTGTGTTATTATTTAGGGTACACTATACAAATTAGAGTTTGAAATCTTGGTATAACAATGCTAATAAATACTAAAACTGAATTATAACTCAAAATATATGTAATATATGTGCAAGGCAAGAAAGGATACCAAGACGTGTTGGATGAGCGTCTAAAGTACACTTTTCAGACACTTCGAAACGGCACAATTTATCATATTTAAAGTCATACGAGAATTATTAAATTATTCATTTAATTATAACACCAATAAACACAGTAGGTAAACTATACAGTACTGAGTGATTAGACTTACCCCTTAAAAAAATCTCATCCTTTGCTCCAAAACAAAACTTTGTCAAGTTAATTTTACTCACATGTTATCTCAATGATAATAAGTTTGCCCTTGGGTCCAGGGTTCGAATCCCAGCCGGAGAAATGTTTAAAAGGTGAATTTGAATACGTATTTATTCTGGATGTGTGTTACATGGTATTTCCGACACAGAGAATCCTGATATAGAGTTACGATGCTTTCTACTTCATTTGGTTTCTCAAAGTTTTGATTAGGTTAGTTTTTTTAATTCCCTGCCAGTAAAAGGGGGGGTCGTGATATCTTACCATCAGAAGTGCATCCCATTCATCACATACCTTCTTACCATAAAGATATACATAAATAAATAAATATATTGTAGGATACATTACACACAGCGCCATCTGACCCCAAACTAAGCAGAGCTTGTGTGATGGAAGTCAGATAACTGATAGAATACATAAATACTTTTTTTTTTTTTTGTTGTAAATACATACTTATAATACATACAGAACACCCAGACACAGAACAAACATTTGTTTATACCAAACAAACATTTGTCCTTGGCGGGAATCGAACCCACGCCCTACAGCTCAGGCAGACATACTCCCAATGAGCCAACAGGGCTGTCATAAACAAACTCTATATTGTTACACCAGACTATATCAACAATAGAAAAACATAAACTTAAAACTAGTGTCACACTTGTCATTATCGCTAAAAGCGATCTCTTCCAAGTAACCTTAGGAAGATAAAAATATGAGTGTAAACCTCTAGATACGTATTTAAAAATATGGTAATATGTCATTAATACGCTTTTTTTACTGTCCAACCATGTAAGAAGTTATCAGAAGGCATATTAAATCGTGACATTAGATCTTGCCTATACTTACGTATCTTGCCATTTTTTTTTCACTCTTTTTGTCTCGTATAGTGTTTTGTTTTTTATATTTTAACACTCATTACTACTTAATTTTTTTAATAAATTTCAGCACCACCGACCGTCTCCGAAGCCACGACGCACGACTACGGGCGCCGCGTCTCATGCTACAGTCCTACGGAGGGAGGACGAGGGACGAGCGAGACACAGAGCTGGCCAGGGTCCGGAGAGACAGAGCATTACTGAGGCAGAGACTCGAGGATACCGAATGGAACCTGTGTCAGAGAGCGGGGGAAATAGCTCTCTTAAAGACGCAGTTGAAAGACGCTCAGGTAAGAACTTCTTGGCCTTGCATGCATGTGATTAATGGTTAATGTTTTTTCACCACGTGTGTATGATAAATATGGAAGGACGAATGAGATGGATTTTTTAATTTTAAATGTAAAAGTATGGAGATGAACGAGACGCTTTTCTTGAGGGTAAGAAATAAGTCTGTCCGTAATCATTGCAGCGATACACAGAACTTTGAGTAGAAATCGTAATCCAGAGCATAACTGCTTTGGCGCTCTTAACTTTGAGACCTTCGATGGTTAGTCTCAACAGTATTGTAATTTAGCTAGCTAACTTTCAAACAAGAACACAGTAATGTTTACACACACCGCTTGGCGGCAGAATATCTGGTACTGCGGTGGTACCTACCAAGACGACCTCCTGCTAAAATCTTCCACTAAGTAGTCAGTAGAAAATATTGTTGAATTTTTTTCGGACAAGAACGGGATTTTTGGCCCTGTTAGGCACAATGTACTCGTAAAAGTCCCTCTACGGCTCTATCATTAAAGGAGTGCAACAGATTTTGATACAATTTTCAATATTGTTTTTAGTTCCTTCCGAAAGATTTATATTTATGCCCGTGTATACCTGAGGCAGCTTGCTAGTTAGTAAATGTTAACTAAGTTAAAGTCCAACTATGGTTGGACATCAATGGTGTTTTAAATGCGTGTGGTGTAGAAATATATGTGACACCACAGACACACTCAATTTTGAAATTATATCAGGCTTAAGTGATCAGACTTGAAAATCTTAAGTGTTCTAATTTGGGTAACTAAATCGTACCTCCACATGGACCTTAGCTATCCAAAAACGTCACCAACAAATTACCTACGTTTAGCTAAATAATAACATAATTATTTCTCACGTTTCAGAACGAGCAAACCGTAAAAGGCCACGAATATCTCACACTAAAAGCAGACTGTCGCCAACTTCGCGAATCCGTCGACAAAAAAGAAAAGGAAATCATGAGGCTCCGAACCGAGTCCGAAGAAAAAGACAAAACTATCGCCCGCCTGCAGTCAGAAGTAGACAGACTGAGCAACGACCTCCTAAACAGCGTCTCCGATATGAACAAAACAAAAGACGCTTACAAACTTGAAGTGGAAAGACTCAAGACAGAGATAAAGGAACTTCGACAAGAACTATCCGACGTATCACTCAGTGGCTACGAGGGCATCGAATGCGGAAGAACTATGAGAGGCATTTACGACGTGTGCAAATCGAATGAATACCATTGGAATTCCAGCGACAGCGCTTTAGAAGACGCTGAAGTCCAAAGACTTAACGGGGAACTGCCAGACGGTTGTGGCGAATCCTGCCCAGCTAACGCTGTGGTCGAAAGACTCAAGTGCGACCTCGAAGCTAAAGAAACCCAGTTCAACAACGAAAGAAGAAAATGGTCCGAGGAGAAAGACAAAGTACTGAGATACCAGAAGCAATTACAGCTGAATTACGTGCAAATGTTTAAGAGATCTCGCACTTTGGAGGCAGAAGTAGACGGTTTGAGGTTAGAATTAGACCTTTGCAACAAGAATATGAAGAATTTGAACAAACACGGAAAAGCAATAGAGCTGTAACTACCAAAACATTAATAGCAATAATATTTATTACAAGGCTATTGTAAATAATTTAGCTTAAGATATTTCTTGCCCTTGTTATGAGACGTATCCACGCACGTAACTCACATTTAGTATGTAAGTACTGTAATAAGTTCTAATACTCAAGTTGACGTCACATTTTTTGTTTGTTTGTAAATGTTACTTGTGGACGACGTTAGGGATTAATTCGTATTAATAGATGATACTTACGTAAGTTATTGTAGATAATAAAGATTACAAAGTAAACTAACTGTTTTGTTTATTTTCCTAGAAAAATCCTAAGTAAGTAATAATGTAATAACATAATTGTGCTGTCCCATAGCCTGTTATACTGATTAGCTTGGATGTTTAGTTTAAATAATACAAGATATCTGGTGCCAATAATTTATTGCAGACACACTTGCATAGGGGCAGATCTACCGTTAAATTTATATTGAACACATGAAAAATACCTTGGAATATAAAACACACTCTCTTACAATCTAATAATACTTCTTTGAGATCATTTTCTTCCTACTACTGGTTTCTAAGGAATGTTAGAATTTCGATTTCAAAGTAGAAAGGCCGAGATTTCTTGATCGGAAATTGAAGCCCTCGCTTTTGATTACAGTGTTGTTTCGAGAGGTTTTGGAAGGCGCGACCTGAAAATAAATTTGTTTACTTCAATATTCGTAACATATTACGCCGATCATATTTCTTCAATTTCTGTCCTAATTTTAGATTTTTATTGGATTCCCGTCGATAGGTTACTTTTTTTAAAATTCAAACATTCTGCCTGATGTTAAGCAGTAGTGCGGTTTAAGATGGAGCACGCTTACCTAGAAGAAACCTATTGACTCTAGATTTGAAGACACCCATATTGTACCTAACTGTGTTCTTAGTCTGTGTTCCCTACACAGACTCCGGCAGAGAGTTCCACAACCTCGTTGTGCGAATAATAAATGTGGAATAAAAACGCTTCTTCATCATCATCCGCGTCCTACTTATCCTCTGCTGTTTATAGGCTTCTGTCTTGCTATGTCATCTACCTCGATCCTGTACCCACGGATGGTGACGATATCGTCGACCCATCTTGTAGCTGGACGATCAACTCTCCGCTTACCTTGCCCGACATCACTTTACGTCCTTACTCCTTTTTAAATTCTAGAAACTTAATTTCTAACTTTTTGCTGAAACATTTTACAAAGGCGCGTGTAGGTATTATACCTAGAATTTATAATATAATTAAAAATAAAACATTCAACTTTTTTTGTTCACAAGTAGGCTTGCATTTGACTGCCATCTCGCTTGAAGTTAAATCAGTAATATACAATAATACAACTTGTGTACCATCTCCAAAGATAGGCCCTTTCTTTCACATCAGTATCTTCTATCTTACACTACTCAACGCGAACTTTGGACTTTTCAGCTTTTTTGAAGCATCCAGTTACTGCCGTGTTAAGTATATCGTTATTCCACCAAGTATCAGAGTACTGTTGTAATATCCTATACATGCGCCATACTTGGTAAACGAAACGCATCTAGGACATTACGTAGTTGGTTATTTGCGTCTTTCAAACATTTCTTTATAGTTGGTAATTCTCAGTAGAGCAGATTGCAATCAGACTTCCTTGTGGGCACTTGGCTTTTGTATCTTCTATTTTCATTTCAATAAAAGGGAATATTTCTACAAAATCTTTTTTTTTAAAGTCCTTTTGAACCCACCTCATAACAGTACCCTAAGCTTCTTCCAATAATTAAGACCCAGGGATATGCAAGCTAGCCCAACCCCATAAAGATCTCAATAAAAAAACGTCTAAAAATTCCGGATAGAGATTCCGTATGACTAGTCGTATCACACCTACCTGAGTAACGTCAATGATAGACCGCTTCCTCCACTTATACCACCAATACTCGACACCCAGCGTAATACAAGCGAGCCCAATCCCCATGAAGATTACTATGAAGACTCCTCCAATGTTCTGGATAGAGATGCCATCCGACTGATCGTCTTGCTTTTCGCACTTCATCGCGTTGGGGTTGTTGTTCCACCACGTTTCTTTCAGCTTTTCTAACTTGCGTTTATTTAGGAGCTGCAGGATTCTGAAATAATACATTATAAGACGTGACTGATCCGGAATAAGTTACACTAATATTACTTATTCCGAATCAGTCCAGTTTTTTTTTTTTGTTACTGTAATGTGACGAACGAGGCGCTCTCCTGATGTTAAGAGATAACGCCTGTCCATTATCATTGCAGCGTTACACAGAACTTTGAGTAGTAAAACAAAGTCCAGGGCATCGCTGCCTTGGCGCTCATTACTTTGAGACTGAGCCCTGTAATTTCGCTAGCTGCAGTACCCTTCAAATCGGAACACAGTAATGTTTACACACCACCGCTTGGCGGCAGAATATCTGGTACTGCAGTGGTACCTACCTAGACGACCTCCTGCTAAGGAAATTTACCACCAAGTAAAACGTTATTATAAACTGTCCCACTGCTGGGGGAGCGACTCTTCTCATTGTGAGAAAGTTCACACTGTAGTCCACTACGCTGGCCAAGTACGAGTAGGCAGACTTCATACATATTGGAGGATTTTTTTATTCACGAACTGAACCTATGAATGTAGGTTTTGTCACGATGTTTTATTTCACCGTTTGTCAGTGACACTATTCACATAACTTAGAAAAGACAAGAGGTGCGTGCCGTGGGATTTGAACCTCCAGATTGGAAACTAGACGGTCTCTCAACTAAGCTACCGAAACTTCACTAGGCTGCCAAAACTTCTAGCGCTTAGTGATAAGTTTAAATTTTGACCAAATCATATTACTCTCATCCTCGTTTCGTCCCGTACGGCCAGGGAATGGAACACGCTGCCGGCTTCCTTGTTTCCTGATATTCTAGATCTTTTCAAGGCCAGAGTGAATAGGTATCTTCTAAGTCTGCGTGCTTTATCTTCGAGCACGTCATCGCTTACCATCAGGCGAGTTGGGGGGCTAACGCGGACATATCCATATTTAAAAAAATCATGAAATAATAGTCCAGTCTTCAAATAAATTTTGAAATTGTTTCCACGTCATGCCAAAACAAAAGCCAATATGTTAAGAAACAAAAAGAAAAGTTATGTAAGCAAGTGTTGGATGGTTTGTTTTGTGACTCAGTGTGTACAACAAGCAATAAATAATAGATATATTGTACAGGGTTATTGACTCTCAGTGTTTCACAGAGAATGACCAAAACATGTAATTTATCCGACTTTTATTATGATACCAATTAGTTAGACGACCAAGACGCTTTCGCCATGTTAAGCGATAACGCCTACACAAATCCATGACCATTACGACTAATGCAGCGACCATTATAATGTATCTACAACTTTCATTACGATTCTTCCCTATCAAAAGACTAAAATTATTTTCACGGAAGATTAGATTTGCAAGTTTTATACTTTGTTAATTCCAACAGTTTTCCGTTTACATATAGGTGCATGGGTTGAATTAAAAATTTTGTTCATTTAATATAATATCCGTTGTTATACTTTTTCCGAGCAATAGTAAATTAGACATGTCAACAGCGAATGACCTAAAATCTAGGAGCTAAAGAGTGTTTACTGCCCGAGTTTTTTAATAGATGCAGTCTGGGTGTATTCAAGTAGCGAGTGGATCTATTTCTTCTACGCAAGCGTGATCGATTGTAGAATGCATCTTATTAAAAAAATATTTGGAAAACTACGTCCAGTCTTCTTGTCACCCATCCTACAAAGTTTCAAAACGAAAGTTTTCAACCAGTGCGGTCTAACCGTCATGACATAAGGCAGCGAAACGTGGACACTCAAAGCTGGAACGGTTCATAAATTTAGTTTAAGTCGCTCAACGAGCTATGTATGGAAAGGACCATGCTCGGAGTTTCTCTAAGGGATCGTATGGAAAACAAAAGTCACCGACATAGCTCAGCGTATTAGCAAGTTGAAGTGGCAGTGTGCTGGTCATAATTGCCGACAACCGTTAGACGTGTTCTGTAGAGTGGAGACCGCGAATCGGCAAACATAGTGTGGGACGCCCTGAGACTAGATGGAGTGACGATATACGTAAGACAGCTGGCAGAGGCTGGAAGCCGAAGATCGGGCTGTGTGGCGTGTTCTGGGCTAGGTCTGGCTATGTTCAGCAGTGGACTAAGCAAGGTTGTTGAAGATGATAATGAAAAAATAAATAGGGTTAAAACTCAAAGAACTTATAGGCTTGCATAATTCACTTGCCTAGGTCCTTCACCCAATTGATATGTGCAATGAACGTAATTTTACTACTTTATGCAATTGGCATGGGCTGGCATTCGGTATGCAGTCAGTATGGAAATGATGTCACTATTGGGAAGATACTTCGGTTTATTCTGTGAGGGTTTTACATTACGATTTCCACTGAATTTGGCATGTGGTTCTCACGTTGGACAACAACGTGACACGGCGTTGTTTGATTGAACTTTTGGAATTATACCTACACTCTATAATCTATATGCATTAGCCTCTTCGACTTGGGCCTTTCTTCGATGTGGCGATTAAAAGGGATTATAGACGTACGAGAGGTCAAGTCTATTTATTTATTCCACTGAACCCAGGGAAGTCAATATCACAGCGTGGCACACGCCTTTTTACTACGAGGAAGGGGAATGAATTCAGCATTCCCTAACAGTGTCGAGTGCTAGGGGGGTACCGGTGCGATCCAGTAGATTCTGATGCCGTTCGTCAGGCACTGAAGTAGGCCACCGAGGTAATTTTAGTTTTTTTTAAATGTAAATTTAAATGATACCAGACGCACTCCTGATGGTAAGAAATAACGCCTGTCCATGATCATTGCAGCAATACACATAACTTTGAGTAACAAAGTCCGGGGCATCGCTGATTTGGCGAGAGATTTTGAGACATTAGATGGTTAGTCTCAACATCCCTGTAATTCCGTTAGCTGCAGTACCCTTCAAACTGGAACACAGTAATGTTCACACACTACTGCTTGGCGGCAGAATATCTGGTACTGAGGTGGTACCTACCTAGACGAGCTCCTGCTAAGGAAATGCACAATCTAGACTGAACAATTTTAGGTACATATCTGTCGCAGAACAACACGAGAAAATGAGAAAGTACATATTTCACACTCTTTTGCGCTCCTTTATTATCAATAGCCGTGTCTGCACTCATGTTGTAACGGATTTAATGCTAATTGACTATTATCGGACCTCTGACTGGGGTAGACATATTATAGAGTGGAGATCGCGAATTGGAAAACGTAGTGTAGAACGCCCTGAGACTCGATGAAGTAACGTCATACAGCTGGCGGTGGATGGAAATGAAAAGCCGACGATCGGGCTGAATGGCGTTTCTTGGGAGAGGCCTATGCCCAGCACTGGACGTTCTACGACTGCGATGATGATGATTAAGACACAACCGAATGTATCAAAGTAATAAATGCCAAGCGGCGTCCCAGGACTTTGTATTGTTACTCAAAATTCTGATTACTGCTGCAATGGTTAGATAAGCCTTATCTCTTCTTTGTTAGGAGATGCTTTCGTTTCATTAGGTACTTTTACATTAAAAATTACTACAGACGTTCAAGCCGAGATTTATTCGACAAATCTCTCTGCCAGGTGATTCAAATTTACGTCATACCCATCAATAGATTTGAATGGGATTCTGAGCGGAGCCCTTTGTACGGGGAACAATGGTCTTAATAATCAGGTCGTAGATTAGCTTATAGTTTGTATAAAGGATGTAGACTCAACCACAGTTTCTAAGAAATAAACTAAAACGTGTAGGTACTTATAGCTTATAGGTAGAAGTGTTTAAGGTCACGAATTCTCAAATTACGCAGGTATGCCTTTTGCTGATATCGATCAGTTCGTTTAAATTGCGAAGGTCATTTTCTCGGATTGGATTTGCACGTATTAATACAATGAGGCCCTGTAGGATTTAGGATGCTGTAATCTGCCGGATTAATGTAAATAATGTATCAATTCATTTTGAAAATGTTCTATTTACGCGAAAACCTTATAATCTATTTTTTTTTTCTCTTTTAAACATTGTTTTGGGAGAGTCCCTGAAAGTGCATCTGCACCTCTGGATGACTGTCTCTGTGCTTGACGGAGGCCACTGGGATGTCTGTAACGTATAGGATAGCATAAACAGTTTTTGTCACCTAACGTGAAATAAGTTTTATAATAACAATGGAATTTGCTGCCCGAGTGTTCCTTGATAGATACAATCTGGGTGCCTTCAAGTCGCGAGTGAATCGGTTACTTCTAGGGGAGCGTGCTCCACAGTAACCCGCATTTTAACATCAGCTTAACATCAGCGAGGTGGCGGTCAAACGTAAGCTTATCTAATATAAAAAAAAACCAAAGAATATGAATAATACAAAAAAATGTTTTAAAAACACGAAATAATGATTCGCAAGGAAGAAGAATGAGGTTAAGGTTAGCATGGGTATTTCGTTGCGAGTAATATAAAACTATGTGTGTACTTAATCTCATCCTAATCCCATTAATATTATAAATGTGAATTTTGGGATGGATGGATAGTTTGTTACTCAATCACGCCAGATCGGCTAAACGGATCTGGATGAAATTTTGCATGTAGATACTTTAGACCCTGGAATAACACATAGGATACTTTTCATCATCATCATCATCCATCACCACGCGGGTAAAACCGCGGGGTTCGGCTAATCTAAAATACATTTTACAATAATTTATAGGTATTGTCTGAATCCGAAGCCTCCCTCCCATCCCTTTTTTAAGCTGTCCCACTGCTGGGCGCGAGCCTCTTCTCATTGTGAGAAGGGTAAACCCATAGTCTACCACACTGGCCAAGTGCGAGCAGACTTCACTCATCTTTGAGAACTTTTTTCGCACTTAACTTGAAAAACACAGAGGTGTGCGGTGTGGGATTCGAACCCAGGGCCTCCAAACGATTGTGCGAATAGTATCTACCCCTATAGCATCGAAAACAAAATCATCTTAATCGCGCTGAACCGTGACAATGTTACAATATGGATACGTCTCATCTTTGCGAGTGGTTTTTTTTATCACGGCTCGCGTGCTATACTGGCAGTTGTCTAATTAGCGATTAACCCGTTGCAAAATGCGTGCAGACACGGCTATCGATGGCAAACGAGAGCAACAGAGTGAGAAATATATTCTTTCTCATTTTATCTCGTTGTTCAGACGTGAATGAAATAGTGTTACTGACGCGTTATTAAACTGGTCCTTGAGCGGCGAGCCCTGCTGGACTGCTATCGCATACGGCTTACGAGAGAACTCGTCGCCAACTAGTTGCAGATCGCAGGAAGTCAGCACGTGGTAACGGACGTCTGTCGCGTCGCCCAGCCACGCAAAACCTAAAGAAAGACATGACGTTAAAAGATTCTGATTGAAGTGGTAACAGACGTTTCGTTCACACACACACAAAACGTTGTTTTTTTTTTAAATTTATTTTTTATTGTTGACAGGCTAGTTGTTTGACCACAGCTCACCTGATGTTAAGTGACGGTGTGGTCGAAGATGGCAAAGCACACCTAGCCTGGAATTGTACTGGCTCTCAAGTGAGGCTACCGGAACACACCGTTAGATGCTTGGCGGCAGATTTTTAACTTTGAGGGTGGTAGCTAGCCAGCCGAGTACTAGAAAGTACTCTACCACCAAGCTATGGTTTCCTCACGATGTTTTCCTTCACCGGCAGCTCAAGCTCATTGTTGGGGTTTGAACCCACGCCGACCGCGCTAACCACTGAGCTATCATCGCTACAAAATCCTGAAAAACTGTTTCTATCCAGCGAAAATGATTCTAAATCAGTCTTGTGCATCAATCGTGACTCAGCCCAGATTATGTCGTTAGACCAGTCAAACCGCTAAACGATAAATTTGCGGCATGAGTGGGTGTTCCCTGATGAATACAATCTGGGTACCTTTAAGTCGCGAGTGAATCGGTTTCTTCTAGGTGAGTGTGCTCCATCGTAGACCGCGTCTTCGCTTAACATCAGGCGAGATGGCGGCAAGCCTATCTTTAGTAAATAAAACATAAGAAAAATGTATAGGTAGCCTCAATCAGGATAGTTTAGGGGTTAGCGCGGTCGGTTCACACGCCTAAGGGTGGGTTAACCCTTGAACTGCCGGTGAAGGAAAACACCGTAAGGAAACCATAGCATGGTGGTAGGGTAGCTAAAACGCAAGTTGAAATCTGCCGCCAAGTACTAAAGGTGTGTTCCGACAGACTCACATGTCTGTTCATCATCTTCGACAACATTTTTACTTAACATCAGGTGATGTGTGGTCAAACACCTAGCCTGTCAGCTATTTAAAAAAAACATCTTCGACAACATCGTTACTTCGGTCATTTATTTAGACTAATACGGCAATCGCCAATTAAAGTAGTCTTATAAGTAAACAATACGGCAATCGCCTATTAGGTACAGTAGTCTTATAATTAAATATACAGGTTATTAAGAGTTAAATAAAAATGTCATAATATTAGAATTAGAAACACAAAAAAAAAAAACAATTATCTAAAAAAAAATTTAAAAGAAATCAGATTATTCATCAGGTGAGCTGTGGTCAAACGCCTAACCTATCAACTATAAAAAAACAGCTATTCTAGCACTTTCTCTAGCTCAGGATTCCTTTTTAGGGTTCCGTACCCTAAGGGTAAAAACGGGACCCTATTACTAAGACTTCACCGTCTGTCTGTCACCGGGCTGTATCTCAAGAACCGCGATAGCTAGACAGTTGAAATTTTCAAAAATTATGTATTTCTGTTGCCGCTATAACAACAAATACTAAAAACAAAATACAATAAATATTTAATTTCCCATACCTACAAGAAACGCGATTTTTTTGCCTTTTTCATAGTTAATGGTACGGAACCCTTCGTACTCGAGTCCGACTCGCACTTGGACGGCTTATTATATTAGAGTACAATAAAGTAGATTTAGAGTAGAAGGTAAATAAAAAATAATAACTAAATATCCTAGGACTTTTAATTTAGAAACCACTTAGTTAGAATCGAACCCACGGCCTACGGCTCTTGAAACAGATACACAACCAAATAAGCCAATAGGGCAACAGATATAATCATACCTTCACTAGAGCTTTTAGAATCTCGAACCCGCTGCACAGCCTCTTCAATGGAATTGGGCAGGCCAGCCTCCCGCATCGCTTGCCACATCTTACTGTACTTGTCGCTCACCGGGTAATCCCAGACTGCGAGCTTGGCGCGCTCCACGTCGCTCAAACTGTCGTTTAGCGACATGTCTTTCCAAATCCTGAAATATAAAGTTTTCAAGATCATATTACTATTATATATATGTATATATACATATATATCAGAATTGCTGTAGGTATGGTGTAAAAATAAAATAGAGACATTATTTTTAACTGTTTTGCAGATCGTAACGTTTGTAAACCAGTTAAAATTTATGCAGAATTAGTAATTGATATCATATTTTTTAATTACTTATATTTTAGAAACGGATATTTAAAAATAGATTTAATTTCAATTAACCTAAACTATGAAGAAAAATTTAAATAATTTTAGTTGAACAACTTAGGTAGGAACTTACAAAATAGGACAAGTAAGAAAATCAGACTGTACAGTGTAGGTAGATTACACTTTGGGGACTTCAATTTAAAGCACCGCTTATAATTAAATTAAATGTTGATTTAGTCTATTGTTATTATTGTTGATTTTTGAAAATGTTCCAGAAAAGCGTACTCCATCTTAGACCGCATCATCATTTAACCTCAGGTGCGGTGAAAGGTAACCCTATTTCTTATTAAAAAAAATATTCCTGAATTGTTGAAATCTATCTACACTGAAAAAGCCAAAATGAAAATTCTTTTATTTTTATTAGCACAAATAAAAGAAAAGTTTTAAAAAAAATTAACGAACGTTGATCTCCGCAATAAAAAATTAAGTCTCCAAAAAGTGATTGTTCATGCCAACTTTTTCGGTAAATTACCTACAACAGCAATCCAAAAATGCAAAGTTGAATGACTCCTTAATACTCATAAAAACAAAATCTTATGCAGATGCGTCGGATTTACCTAGCCGTACATTATTATCGCGAGATACGAAATCAAATGTGTGGTTAATGCAAGTTTGACCGATAACGAGTGATAAGAAAAGACAAACACGGTGATTGTGTACACGTGGAAACATATAATTACTTTTCGTTTCTAGGCCATCTTTGATTTCGCACGGGAAAACCCAGTGGGATGTAAAATTTGGCTATTAATAAGATCAGTGCCGGATTTACACATTTGCCGCCAGTAGGCTATTCAATTATTGCCGCCCCTAACCTCTGCAATTCAATACCCTAGTTTACAATCATAATAATTAAATTTTCTTTTTCAATATATTTTTAATTTTATGTTTTGTGTTCTATCGTTATAATTACATTAGCTTTTTCCCGTTAACAATATGATTGTGAATTAAGGGATCGTTGTGTCAGTTCATAGAATATTCCGCTAATAACATACCTTCGCATGTTAGCGAATTGTGTGAGTGGACATAATAATAATTAGGTACACAGATAAAAAAAAATAGGTCAAAGTACTTATATTGAAACACTATTGGAATATTTAAAAAAAAAAAAAAAAACACAAGTATACTTTACACAGTGTTTAGTAATTTTTCATGTACAGACAGACGTTGGAATATTCGGTGTACTGTGGTGTACGAAAATATTGTAATTTTTCGAGACTTCTTTTCTCCGCGTATGTAATTTTTTTTCTGTAAGGCTAAATTTGCCGTCTCCCTTAAATTTGCCGCCCTAAGCTCCAGCCTACTCAACCTGCAGGTAAATCCGCCACTGCAGATCATTTAACTTTAAAAATAAACTAGAAGACTTCCCTGAAACTGACTTGTTTAATACTAATACAATTAGACTAAATTAATATTATTTCAAACTGGTTTGGTGTCCCCCATCTTTCTACTACTTCACACCTAAAAGAAAAATATACCTACAATATTTTTTCTCATCTCTATCAGTAAACAATATGCTAAAACTGATAAATGATGTTAAGATAATAATAATAATTAGTAATTTAGATCAGCATTGTTTGTTTTTCAAATAAAACTTTATTTTATTGAGACACTGATGACAAAATCCATTCTACTATAATATATTTAAATATCATATTAAAAAAACTATACCTAATTAAAAACTAATAACAAAATATATAAAATTAATACTATTTCCAAACTTATAAAAATAACTTACTCAAAAAGTCTGTCATATGAGGGATATGTGGCCAGAATGCTGGCAGCATTGCCACGCTGCGGATGGCAATGCTAAACTTTTGACCAAAGTAGATGCCATCATTCTGGTCACCTGAAGCCTCCTCTAATCGTTTAACCAGGTCCCGATATAGATCGTGAGCGGCCGGCCCCCACGGACCTAAAGTTTCAACCCCAAAAGGCACAAATAAGTACATTCTATCTAAATAACTATATTTGTGGCGTTTGAGGTTTTCGGCTTTAGATGCGGCAACACCAGCTTGTCCCGAAGTCACAGAAAGATGAGATGGCGCCAAGGTGTCGACACATGTGGCGTCCCACACCAGAGGCCGTCCCAACTTCCATATTAAATAAAATAAATATCTAAGTAACATCTTTATGGGAATAACCATTATACTATCATAACTGTTTTTTTTTTAGTCATAATACATATTGCTCTACACACTTATACTTGAGGCAGACTTATTTTTTTACGATTTCGAATATAAATATAATGACCTTCTTTCGGCTGAGTATACGCAAAACTTAAAACCCTGTAGAATAATAGGGCCAGTTTGAAACGGCT
This sequence comes from Biston stratarius, assembly GCA_950106695.1. Lineage (NCBI taxonomy): Eukaryota > Metazoa > Arthropoda > Insecta > Lepidoptera > Geometridae > Biston > Biston stratarius. Next base: position 40,369,192 of record OX467106.1, on the reverse strand, counting down.
TCTTTCTCTTGGTAGTCTGTTCTCTTGGTAGTAATCTTTCTTTTATTAGAACAAATAACAAAGTAGGTACAGGCGACGATTTCTGCATTTTCTTTCTTTTAAAAATGTAAAAACATATTAATTACCTACCAGTTTCTATAACCCGCAGATATTAAAGATCATAAACTAGTAATCAAACGCATCAAACGTTCCCAAAATAATAACATATGCAATAAACAAAGTAGATTGATTTGTTCTACAAACTTATGCTTGCGCAGGACCATGGCGCTAGTGGTAAAGGAGAAAAATTGATTCCAGTTTTTCTCACCACCACTTGATAAATCTAATGATGGCCGTAGTGTTAATAATACTTGATATTTCAAATGTTTACCATTTGCACCGTTAAATTTGTGATATTATATGGAAGGATTTTTTAAGGAAAATATGACGTTATAGATTATTTAGTATAGTGCTTTTTTTGGTCATCGCTATTTTGTGTAGAAATGAAGTCACCAAAGGACGATGTCGTTTCGTATAAAGATGATAAAATTCGCAGTGATTTATTAGGATTTTATAGGTGTACTTAAATAACATAAGAAGTTTGCGATTCTACCGACTGAGTAGAGACAAGAGAATCTAAAGCCAGTGCCACATTTTAAATGGCACGTTATAGAAACCTCATCAACAGGTCATAAGCTTAGGGTGTACTAATCTGACAGGAGGTCATTTTACTTATCATTACGACAACTTTGAAATCGTGAATAAATCAGCTGTTTTATAGAAAAAAATCGTTGCAGATGTTTTTTTTAGATTTGCCTATAGTTAACGTTGTTCATTCAATTAAACCTCGTAGGTACTTTGTTTTTGATACATGTTATATTATAATAATAATTAGATAATAATTAAATTTGATTGTCGCTTTTACGTTTCAATGTGGGCCTGACATAAATAATAGTATTTTGTTTGCCTTGGCATGATATTGCAAATGTGCGACTTGATGTGAACGGGCTTGCCTTAGTAATGTTTTTGGTAAAATAGTACCTTGTAGATAGATTTATTGAAACTAAAAATAACAAAGAATCAAATAAGAGATAAAGTATAGTGGTTAAATTGTTCTTAACGCCAGAGTAAAACTAAACAGGACATTCGCAAGCTCACTGACTAGCACATGCTTTAAACAGGGAAACGCGGAACGGTGCTGCTAAATCGAAAGGATTGTAGTAGTGATCGTTTTGCACAACTTTTATTTTATTATACTACTTAGTCCTACAATCCCCTCTATTTAGTAGGTAGACAATAGACTTTCAAAGGAAAATGTCAGTAACCAAAATATATGTAGAAGCTAATTTATTTTTAAATTTTTAGATAACAATGAGCTTGAGCTGCCGGTAAAGGAAAACATCGTGAGTACTTTCTAGAGGGTACTTACGTACTCGGCTGGCTAGCTACCACCCTCAAGTTGAAAATCTGCCGCCAAGCATCTAACGGTGTGTTCCGGCAGCTTTACTTGAGAGCCAGTAACATTAGGTAGATGTGCTTTACCATCTTCGACCACACCGCCCCTAACATCAGGTAAGCTGTGGTCAAACGCCTAGCCTGTCAACCATAAAATAAATAATAAATAGATATTCCCATATAGTATAGTAGAATGAGTACAATAAAGCTCCTTTCGGTATTGTATTATCGTTCCGCGTAATCTTGTATAGTTATGTCATTTGATTACCAACATTTACACGTGTGAACCTGGCCTAATAAATATTTGTCAAATATTTTTTGCACATCACATACCTACTTCTGGCACTTTTAACCTTGGCAAGTACAAAATTCACAATAGTTAAATAGAAGAAAAAATCTGTATTGACAAAAACATCTTGTTTCTAAGGTCGTCTTCAATTTAGCAAATACATACTTAGTAACAATAGTACAAAAAATGATACTAAAACAAGTAAAAAGCTTTAGCCTTTATGCCTTTTAGATAAGTAACTTATAGAAATCGTTTTAATATATACTTTTATACTACACTGTCTGGACATACCAAACAACAAGCCCAAACAACACGAAGATGTCGCACGTGTCGTACGTCTAAATCAATAGGTATTCTGCTTTTCATTTTAATACTACAATTACAAAAACATAACTACAATGTTAATATGTACCTACCATTTACCTACCTACCATTTAAATGTTTAAAATAATGTTACCAAGTGTTGTTGAAAAAGTAAGACAAACACCGCTTCATGGTCGATATTCCAAAAACTCGAACTAAACGGTTCGAATCTACCTTCATTGTGCGAACCGCTAGACAATGGAATTTGCAGCCCGAGTGGGTGTTCCCGAGAAATACAATCTGGGTGCCTTCAAGTCGCGAGTGAATAGGTTTCTTCTAGGCTAGCGTGCTCCACCATAGACTGCATCTTCGCTTATCATCAGGCGAGTTGGCGGTCAAATGCAAGCCTATTACTTATATTTAAAAAAAACTTAAATTTAACAACAATACTTATTTATGTCCTGTCAAAGAGTGACTTAATTGAAAAGCGTCATTCTCTCGAAATAATCATGTTGAGCGGAGCGTACTGTACCTATCTTGTACTGCTTGCGAAGATCATTTATGTACTCTATTACTATGAGAAAGTCATCACTTAGTAAGATGTTACTATTGAACATTACTCACTCGTAAAACCTGACTTCAATATGCGCCACCCTCTCGAAATAATCATGTTGAGCGAAGCGTACTGTACCTATCTTGTACTGCTTGCGAAGATCATTTATGTACTCTATTACTATGAGAAAGTCATCACTTAGTAAGATGTTACTATTGAACATTACTCACTCGTAAAACCTGACTTCAATATGCGCCACCCTCTCGAAATAATCATGTTGAGCGGAGCGTACTGTACCTATCTTGTACTGCTTGCGAAGATCATTTATGTACTCTATTACTATGAGAAAGTCATCACTTAGTAAGATGTTACTATTGAACATTACTCACTCGTAAAACCTGACTTCAATATGCGCCACCCTCTCGAAATAATCATGTTGAGCGGAGCGTACTGTACCTATCTTGTACTGCTTGCGAAGATCATTTATGTACTCTATTACTATGAGAAAGTCATCACTTAGTAAGATGTTACTATTGAACATTACTCACTCGTAAAACCTGACTTCAATATGCGCCACCCTCTCGAAATAATCATGTTGAGCGAAGCGTACTGTACCTATCTTGTACTGCTTGCGAAGATCATTTATGTACTCTATTACTATGAGAAAGTCATCACTCAGTAAGATGTTACTATTGAACATTACTCACTCGTAAAACCTGACTTCAATATGCGCCATCCTCTCGAAATAAGTCATGGCAGCGGATCCGTTGAGCGGCGCGTACTGTATTTTGTATTGTTTTGAGAGGTCGTCAAGAGACTCTATCGGAGTATCTAGCCGAGACACGGTGAGGAACGCAGCCAGGTTCGCCGTGTACGACGCTATTATTATGAACCTGGAATGTAAAACAAGATGTGAGTTGAGACTCTGCAACTAAGTAAATTTAATTATATTCTTATTGTAAATGCTGTGTTGATTCACGCCTCGTCTGTCACACGCCTTGGCGTTCCTGTATATGTTGTGGCACTCATTTTTATACATAGTATAAAACAAAGTAGCTTCCCGCCGTCTGTACGCTTAAATCTTTCAAACTACGCAACGGATTTTAATACGGTTTCTATCAATAGACAGAGTGATTCAAGACGAAGGTTTATATGTATAATACATGCATATGCATCACATTAGTATCTACATTGCACCCGTGCGAAGCCAGGGCGGGTCGCTAGTTTGTAAACAAATTAAATGGAATTAAGTTTCTAATTTTTCCTATCGCCGCGCCATTTTTTGTTTTCATGATTATTAACTACGTGAATGAAATAATGATGAATGTAGGTATGTATGTGATGTATGTGTGTAACGTGTTTTTTTTTAGTTAAAACACCCCTTCGTTTTACCGAGCCCTATCCATACCAAGGCTGCCTGGACGAGTTCTAAGCGATAAGGCCGCCGATTTTTGCGCGTAAGTTAAATGTTTTGATTTCTGTTCTGTTATTTTGGTGTAAACAAAAAAAACTTATCTATCTAGGTACGTGTTTGGTTGAGGAAAGATCTTTTAATATGAATAGGTTTTTAATATCCGCCATATTGGATTTAGAGTGACGTCATTTACCCTATGACACGCGGAGTACTGAGATAACACATTTGTCGATATAAGAGAAGTAGTTACCTAGAGTTTGAGTTCTAGATGCGACGGCTATACCCCCGGCAATCAACTTTCGTAACGTTGGATATGTATCAAAACCAGATGGGGGTTTCAATCAAATGAATAGCCGACAAAACAAAGTGCGCTGAATGCTAGGCGCTTTGTGAAACAAGCTTTCTTTTCAAGCATATTAGGAACCTATGCTATGATTTGGCGCCCCCTGAAGCTGCCGCACAGGGCAGGTACCCTCTTGACCAGGGCTTGACCCCCTCTAGATCTGGGGCTGGTTAATTGCTAAATGTGTTGTGTGAAATACCAACTAATTGTGTTCTTAAATACTCCTCACCCGAATAGCCACCAAGTTGCGGCTAGCAACCTCCCAGACAGGTTCTTCGGTGCCTCTCCTCCCCCCTGTGGAGTGAGTGACGTCATGCAGAACCAGAGACACTCTTTGAGCGTAAACTCTCTTTTTTCCTCGTCCTCTTTGTACTTCTCGCGGTTGTTCTGGTAGCTATATGGACTCCATTTGTCGAATATCCACATTAGTAGGCTGAAATTACTCAAATTTTAGGCGATGACGACGCGTGATCTTGATCTGTCTTTGCCGCCATTTATTTGACTCAGTCACAGTCAGTTTTTATTTTTATTTTTCTCTGTCAAATAAAATGTTTTTACTCAACTTGGTATTGTCGCCAGCTTACTCGGTAGGTACGTTGCAGAATTGTAGTAGATAAATGTTTGAGAGTTTGGATTGTACTATCTAGCTAAAATGTATCGGTTTTGCTGCCTATGCAATAGTTTTATATATATTCGTATACTTTCGTAAGTACGTATTAATTGTGGGGTTTCAGTTATTAAAACCTTTACTCTGTATTAAATAGAATGAAGATCGCATTCGTCTTTACTTAAAAGTACCAAATAATAGTAAAACAAGTATAATTTTCAACTGGGTACCTAAATTTATACCGGTTTTTTTAAATGTAGGTATAGAGTTAGAGTTCCTTGTATAAAGAGCTGGAAAAAGGATTGGATTCTATGAATTTAAAAAACAAAACACAATATTACAGAATCGATATATTATGTAGGTATGTTGTATGTACTTGCCATTAATTCACAGGAAATTTCGAACTCCAAAATAATAACAATGATTCAATTTTATTCCACGAAACGCTACCAGCATGCACTTTGTTTATTTTTGTTTTCTTCGAGATTTAAAACATGACGAATGCTATTTGTAGCGAGATGCAAATCGGTATGTACTTTATTACCTAGGTATGTAGATATATCTATTGTGCACATCTATTAAGCGACCTAATGTGCCTTGGCCTTCAAGGAAAACGTCGCCCTCTTCTGTCTTGCGCAAGTTCATATATTTTCCCTTTCAATTTCAATTATACACTGTGTGACATTTTTACCAGAACATAAAAATTACGTCCGTATACATGAAGTCTACATAAAGTATGTCACGTCCTAATTTTAATGTCATTATTTATGGCATATTTATTAAGTTGTTTTATCTATTCTTCGGTTTTCTAATTGCTATGGTTTTTACTTCACGTAAATATGTCGCGCCCTAATTTTTTCGTTACATTAAAAAACAGCCAACTCATCCAGTACAGACTGACAGTCCGCGACCGCCCATCCCTAATCCCTAGTAAATCCCTTATAGCAAAACAATACCTACACTATTTTATTTTATGTGTTGATGTCGATGTTTAGTTCTATAATATAAGCGTTAGGGTCGTTCCTAACCGCTTAACTAAATAAACCGTCAATTTCCTTGACACGGCCATTAGAGATAATCATAAATAGTAACGGCCTAGTACTATGTCTCTACTATGTACTATGTATCGGGCCTCGGCCTCGCGCCACTAATTCAGATAAGAAATAAATCGAACCAGGTGGGCTTGTGCTATCGATCGACTGCTCTATCGCAACAAAATGTCAAGATGTCAACGACAGACTCAGCGGCCAAGCGATTTCGGTACCAGCAAGTTTTTAACGCTGTATTTTCTGTCTTGTTCCGACTCTGTTTGCCAGAAGGAGACGCGAAAAAGTCGTGAAGAATTTGGAAATCAACGGAACGCAACCGCACGGCAAGGTGACAAAACCAGTTTCTGCACCATGATGACGTCACCGCTTACCTGGTAAAGAAATATGCGCCCAGAATCGATAGCCACACGTCGTTTTCCAATACAGTTAGGAATTTGAACAGAGAGGTCGGGTTCCGTGGAAGCTTCATCATAATCGTGATTCCGACCAAGTCGTAATAAGGCACTGTGAAGTCCACGACGTTCTCTCTTTCTGCCATCACAGATAGTGAAGTCAAACCGATATCGGCTCTCTTTTCCATGAGTTCTTTTATTATGCCATTCCAGTTCCCATTTTCGTCCATGGTCCCGAAATTACCATCGGGCGATAGAGTTATTTCGTAATCGAATTTGACGATTTGACGTATCTCTTCTATGAGATCGATACAATATCCCTTGAAACCCTTGGGCGCAGAATCATCTCTAATAACGAAAGGCTGTTGCTGCAATTCAATGAAAATGTAGGTTGGAATCACATCTTATAAGCGTATAAAGTAATTTTCTTTTCATATCAAAATTCCAGACGTATGAAATTAATGAGACTTGTTTGTACAGTTTGCGGTTGAGCAAACTCACGAAATTTTATCAAGTTGCCAACTGAATTTTAAACACTGCAGAGTTCATTTACCTACCTCGACTGTGACGATTCTGTAAACGAGCTGCGCTGAATAGTCGCTCATGTTTTCGGGGTCACTCAACGACAAGGGGCTAGATAGCCCCGCCTTCCAAGTTCCTAGAGCCTTGCTTCCGATAGAAGCACCATCTTTGACGGTCACAGCTGACAAATCCGTACTAAACTCCATGTAACTCCTCCCGTTCATAGGGTCATCTTCGGGAATAAAAAACGGAGCATACGTAGGAGTTTCCTTCACCTGCAAAATATGACGATACAGCATCTGGACAAGTCATGTGTTATTTTTAATTGTAGGTACTATTTTAATTCTTAAATAAGATGTATGCTCGTGAATATAAGCGCACCTCGTGGAAAGCGGTCTTGAGATCCAAGGTCCTGTTAGGTGTATTCTTACCGTCGTAGTCGTCGCAAGTAATATATTTCATGTCGTTTGGCCACTTGCCAGAGTCCAGCAGGGATCTGGAAATTCATAAACGTGAACTCTCATGGAATAAACCCGGCTAAAAATAGGCGACCGCGCAGCACGTGGTGCACTAGATTTGAGAACGCTAGCACTATGATTGTAAAGGTCATTACTTGACAGCTAGGAACGTTCTCAGGGACAAATCAAAGTAGAATGCGGCAGTGATCTCCGGTTCTCCGTTCATGCTGTACGTAGTTTTAATCTTGCCCAAGCGGTCTCTGCTCGTCGCATCCGGCGTCGGCCTTTGATACACGATGGTAGCGTCTTTACAACCGCAACTGATGTCCCCTTTATCCAAAGACAATGCGAACCAAGCTGTTTTTCTCCCAAAATATTGGTTTTCATCAGCCGCGTCTAATACGTTCTTTATCGTTTTTAAACTTCCAACCACAAAGAAATTGACGATGTCTAATTCTCGGAGGCTCCGTAACTGAGTCTTTATCTCATCTTTATTGAAACTCTTCACTGGAGTTATAACGTGTCTTGTAGGTATGTTTTGCAGTAAAGACTTGTACTTGTGGTCCATTACTGCGAACAAACATTTTTGTTACCTTATAACTGATAATAGATTAGAATAACACGAAATGCGTTGGTTGACAACACGAGCGAATGCGGGTATTATCGGATCGTTACTACGCTAACGTCTTCATATAAAAGACAATTATTTCTGCTTAAAAACGATGACTGATAATTTATAAAGAAAAAACTCATTACCAAAAAATTCGTCGAAAATTATAGCGGCGTTTGTGATGTCTTGCTTAGTCACAATTGCTCTTATCGCTTCCGGCAGAATATCAGCTGGGGGCATGACTTGGAGTAAAAACTTCGTCTGGTTCGCGTTAAGGTTTCTCCATTGCCTTAGGTCTCCTGCCTGGCCGAAGGACCCGGAGATGGTAGGTAGATTTAAAGCAGCAGTGAATGATTTTATAGTTTCAGACCCCACACCCGTCATCGTGAAATCCAATACCACATGCGGTGTCTTCTTCGCAGAAAGCATGTCGTTGTATTTTCTGCAAACTGGTGAAAAATAATAACGAACGTACATTCACAAGTTTCAAATAACAGGTTCAGGTATTTCTAGAATGACGACTTACCATTTTCTAAAAAAGCTTTAGCGTCAGATCGGTTGCCCACTACAATTACCGGGTCTATAGCGAGGCCTAAACTTGGATTACGTCTCACGTACTCCTTAGCAACATCAAAAGACTTCTCAGCCATAGCATTGTTCTCTTCGTTGATAAGCACTGAAAATAATCGCATTGGAAACTATTTAAGACGCTCCTGGCCATTTAAACGTCGAACAAGAATCCACATTGTTCTATGACAAAGTATATTTTTTTACTGTGGGTAAAAATATATGTTATTTTTAAGCATATCTTTCATTTACTCAGACCATCTGATACATGAAATCATTAACTTCGCTCGATCGAAAAAAATTCCAAAGTTACCTCTATTTCAAAAAACAGAATCCACATACGACTAATTCTAGCCATTTAATTATTTTTTGATAATTCTTAAAATATTACGAAATAATGTAACATTTTTATTTATAAATAAAAATTATAAAAAGTTAAAATGGTAATTTTATATGAATTTTAATCACGAATTTATGGCATCACGGCGCGTTTTTCTTCGCTTCAGACCGCTCGCAGAGCTCGTCGACGTCGGACGTGCGCCAAACTATGTAGCGATCGCCGCCGCGACAAGGTTACGGAAAAAATGGCTAACAAAAGCGATCGTAGAAAAAGACTTTCAAGTCTTGCCATAAAAAAATCGTACCAAATGAGGCGCAAACGACGGTAAGTAAATAAAAATGTATCTAGGTAACTAGGCTGAATTGGTAGTAATAAAAATATTTTCACTAAAACCGACATTTCTTGCTATGCTCTCTGTAGTTAGATGTATGTATATGTAATACGCGTATAAATTAGTAGATAGGTATCTAATAATCAAATTAAAGTAAGTAAGTAGATGCTTTCAAATTAGTATTGTGTACTCATCATCATGATCAGTTCTAGCTCGTTACGTATATTTACGAAGTAATAGTATATAGGTAAACATATACCTACATACATTCTTATTGTATTTTTGCAAAAAGTTACAAGAAGTATGAAGCCTTCTTGACAACCCTGTTGGCTCATTGGGAGTATGTCTGCCTGAGCTGTAAGGCGTGGGTTCGATTCCCGCCAAGGACAAATGTTTGTTTGGTATAAACAAATGTTTGTTCTGTGCCTGGGTGTTCTGTATGAATTATAAGTATGTATTTACAACAAATAAAACTAAGTGACGGTGTGGTCGAAGATGGTAAAGAACACCTAGCCTGGAATGGAACTGACTCTCAAGAGAGGCAGCCGGAACACACCGTTATGACAGCCCTGTTGGCTCATTGGGAGTATGTCTGCCTGAGCTGTAAGGCGTGGGTTCGATTCCCGCCAAGGACAAATGTTTGTTTGGTATAAACAAATGTTTGTTCTGTGTCTGGGTGTTCTGTATGAATTATAAGTATGTATTTACAACAAAAAAAACTAAGTGACGGTGTGGTCGAAGATGGTAAAGAACACCTAGCCTGGAATGGAATTGACTCTCAAGTGAGGCAGCCGGAACACACCGTTATGACAGCCCTGTTGGCTCATTGGGAGTATGTCTGCCTGAGCTGTAGGGCGTGGGTTCGATTCCCGCCAAGGACAAATGTTTGTTTGGTATAAACAAATGTTTGTTCTGTGTCTGGGTGTTCTGTATGAATTATAAGTATGTATTTACAACAAAAGAACTAAGTGACGGTGTGGTCGAAGATGGTAAAGAACACCTAGCCTGGAATGGAACTGGCTCTCAAGTGAGGCAGCCGGAACACACCGTTATGACAGCCTTGTTGGCTCATTGGGAGTATGTCTGCCTGAGCTGTAGGGCGTGGGTTCGATTCCCGCCAAGGACAAATGTTTGTTTGGTATAAACAAATGTTTGTTCTGTGTCTGGGTGTTCTGTATGAATTATAAGTATGTATTTACAACAAAAAATCTAAGTGACGGTGTGGTCGAAGATGGAAAAGAACACCTAGCCTGGAATGGAACTGGCTCTCAAGTGAGGCAGCCGGAACACACCGTTATGACAGCCCTGTTGGCTCATTGGGAGTATGTCTGCCTGAGCTGTAGGGCGTGGGTTCGATTCCCGCCAAGGACAAATGTTTGTTTGGTATAAACAAATGTTTGTTCTGTGTCTGGGTGTTCTGTATGAATTATAAGTATGTATTTACAACAAAAGAACTAAGTGACGGTGTGGTCGAAGATGGTAAAGAACACCTAGCCTGGAATGGAACTGGCTCTCAAGTGAGGCAGCCGGAACACACCGTTATGACAGCCCTGTTGGCTCATTGGGAGTATGTCTGCCTGAGCTGTAGGGCGTGGGTTCGATTCCCGCCAAGGACAAATGTTTGTTTGGTATAAACAAATGTTTGTTCTGTGTCTGGGTGTTCTGTATGAATTATAAGTATGTATTTACAACAAAAAATCTAAGTGACGGTGTGGTCGAAGATGGAAAAGAACACCTAGCCTGGAATGGAACTGGCTCTCAAGTGAGGCAGCCGGAACACACCGTTATGACAGCCCTGTTGGCTCATTGGGAGTATGTCTGCCTGAGCTGTAGGGCGTGGGTTCGATTCCCGCCAAGGACAAATGTTTGTTTGGTATAAACAAATGTTTGTTCTGTGTCTGGGTGTTCTGTATGAATTATAAGTATGTATTTACAATAAAAGAACTAAGTGACAGTGTGGTCGAAGATGGTAAAGAACACCTAGCCTGGAATGGAACTGGCTCTCAAATGAGGCAGCCGGAACACACCGTTATGACAGCCCTGTTGGCTCATTGGGAGTATGTCTGCCTGAGCTGTAGGGCGTGGGTTCGATTCCCGCCAAGGACAAATGTTTGTTTGGTATAAACAAATGTTTGTTCTGTGTCTGGGTGTTCTGTATGAATTATAAGTATGTATTTACAATAAAAGAACTAAGTGACAGTGTGGTCGAAGATGGTAAAGAACACCTAGCCTGGAATGGAACTGGCTCTCAAGTGAGGCAGCCGGAACACACCGTTATGACAGCCCTGTTGGCTCATTGGGAGTATGTCTGCCTGAGCTGTAGGGCGTGGGTTCGATTCCCGCCAAGGACAAATGTTTGTTTGGTATAAACAAATGTTTGTTCTGTGTCTGGGTGTTCTGTATGAATTATAAGTATGTATTTACAACAAAAAATCTAAGTGACGGTGTGGTCGAAGATGGAAAAGAACACCTAGCCTGGAATGGAACTGGCTCTCAAGTGAGGCAGCCGGAACACACCGTTATGACAGCCCTGTTGGCTCATTGGGAGTATGTCTGCCTGAGCTGTAGGGGCGTGGGTTCGATCGTACTTACATTTCCATGATACTTTTTTACTTTGTAAATATTTACCAAAAATTTTTGCTTCATGATGAATACAGGGTGTTCGGTATGATATTATAGGGCGTCGTACTTACATTTCCATGATATATATTCTACTTTGTAAATATTTACCAAATTTTTTTGCTTCATAATAAATACAGGGTGAAGACAAGAAAAAGTACCAAATGAAATTGGAATTGACGATGCGTAAGTACCTAAGTTTGGTGGCCTTATTTCGTTTAGATTTGATTACGTCTTTCACCTAAACAAAACTTATGAATATATTTTTAATTCATAATAAATACAAGGTGTTCGGTATGATATTATAGGGCGTCGCACTTTAAATTTTCATATTTTTTTAAACCACGTTGTTCATCATCTCAGCCGTAGGACTTCCACTGCTGGACATAGGCCTCCCCCACTGACTTCCATAAAGACAGTTATAGTGACAGTTGGAAGCGGCTCGCATCCAGCGCGTTCCTGCGGTCTTTATGAGGTTGTCTGTCCACCTTGTGGGTGGACGTCCTACGCTGTGCTTGCCGGTCTGTGGTCTCCACTCCAGAACTATTAGCGTTATTATACAAACACTTCAACACTTCGATATACCGATAGTCAATATGGCATCGTTGGAGAGACTCAACCACCACCCATGTCTTGGTCGAATCAAAGGCTTTCTCATAGTCGACAAACGCTAAACATAGTGGCAAACTATACTCTTCGGTCTTCTGTATAATTTGCCGTAACGTGTGGATGTGGTCTATGGTACTGTAACCTTTTCGGAAACCGGCTTGTTCGGAAGGCTGAAAGTCATCGAACCTGCGACTGAGACGGTTCGTAATAACCCTTGAAAACAGCTTATAAACATGGCTCAGAAGCGAGATGGGTCTATGATTCTTCAATAAGGTATTGTCACCTTTTTTAAAGAACAGCACCTCCATGCCTCTGTTCCGTGCCTCTGGCGTTACTTCTTCGAGTACGATGGAATTAAAGACCGCATTGTTACGAAAAATGTTTCTGTTTGACAATCGTAAACGCTCAGCAAGTTGGTTGGATCCCGATTCAGCACCTAAACAATGCCCTAAACGAAAACTTACCCCTAGAAAAGTGATAATCACTGTTTGGGGGTCTAGCGGCGGTGTAATTCATCACAGCTTCTTACCAAACGGGATGAGCATTACTGCAGATACTGTACTGTGAAGAACACAATGATGGAAAAGCTCGCACATCTCCAACCAACTTTGGTCAATCATTCGTCTCCGCTGCTCCTGCACGATAACGAGCAACTTCATACTGCACTGCAGACGATCTCCAAGTTGCAAGAGTTGGAAACTTTCCGTCCTCCGCCGTACTCACCAACCTTGCGCCTACAGACTTCTACTTTTTCCAGAATTTGGATAACTTTTTTGCGGGGAATAAATTAAATACCCGAGATGCAGTAAAAATGCCTTTGAAGAATTTGTTGCCTCCTGTCCAGCTGTTTTTTTAAGAGCATCAACAAACTCCTCAAGCTTTGGCAAAGATGCATCGATTGCATAGGTGATTACTTTGATTAGATAAATTTCATAATGACCTAATATATGTATGATCGCAATAACATTGTTATTGTTCTTTTGTTATGTTGATGATCGTTATGAATGTTTAGACATGTATAGTCTTTATGATCTAAATAAATTAATAACCGCGATAATCTAGTCGTATGATTAATTTTTAAATTATCAAGCTAATGTAAATTATAAACATACTCAATCAATAAAATTTACAAAAAAATATAACAATAACATTTACTTTGTTGTATCTCATTGTACTTATTTGTTATTTTAATGACTTAATCACTCCTACGGGTGTAGGGGTGATTAAGTATATATTTATTTATATATATATATATATGTATATGTAGACAACACTAACTTAACCCGCTCTCCCAAAAAGAATCCAATATCTCAAACTAAGACATGGGCTAACTCTATTCTAAATGTCACCCATATCCGTCTAGTCGTTTAGACTTGAAGAAATAACAAGTGACTTTCTAATTTACAATGAAAGGACCGTCGTCTAATAGTAAGCCTTAAGCGAATCAAGTTATTGCAAATAGAAAGAACTGGAGGCTTTGGGGAGTCCACTATGTCATGGCTACATGCAAGAAAACGCTACGTTTATAAAGCGTATACAGTAAATATGAATCTAGAATAAGAAAATAATATGATACAATACAATACAATACAATACAACTTTATTATACACCAAACATTATAAAAATACATACAAAAATTTAAAAAAGAGAAAGAAAGTAACAAAACAAAAAATACATGATAGGACTAGAGTGGTATCAGAATGTCATTTTCTCCTATAAAATTTATCAGATAAGTACAATTTTACAATTTCTAGTTATATACTACTATTTTATACTACAGTTTCTAGTTTTTTAATCGTACCGGTAAATGTGTACATATAGGAGGCATTTTTTTATATTTTAATATTGTAATAATTACTAAACTTACGTTATAGGTCTAACAAAAACATTATAGATCATCAAATAAGCTTTCAAACGATACCTCATTCGGCCAATTTGAGTAAATAGAACTCAAGATATGAATAAATATCTATAACTGTCAGCCACCGCGCCGTGTTTGTGACGTCACAGTGCTGCCAATCCCCACTTTCTCAAGTTACAACTAGCTTTTCAATGAACTAGACGCAACGACGAACACATCTATACCAGCCGTAGATATTTGGAAAAGATGAAAGAAGATTGAAGATTGCTTAAAATAGGTCGATTTCCTCCTGACTAAATATGGTGACAGAAAATTATTATTAAAATTAAGACGTGTGTCCGACGACGTCCTGTGTCCTAACTGGTATTTATCATAAAGCAAAAATATTATAAAAGTTATTTAATTTTCTGGGTGATTAAAAATTATGGTGACAAAATAATCATGAAAATTAAAGTATGGACGACGTCCCGTATCATAAGTAACACCCTGTATTTCTTAAAGTTATTTCTGGGTGACATGAAAATTATGATGACAGAAAATAATCACGAAAATGAAATGCACGATGTCCGGTATCATACCTGACACCCTGTATTTATTATGAAGCACAAATATTATCAAATATTATAATGTGCCGTGGTGGTGCCGGCGTAAGAATAGTACCTCACCCTCTCTACCCGGTTGCCGTAAGAGTAAGGGATGTGAATCCGGGCAGCAGCGTCTTCCTTGAACAATCACACCTAACCAAGGGAGGAGGCCTTTGTCCAGCAGTGGACGTCCTATGGCTGATGGCTGATGATGATGATGATGACGACGACGATGATGATGATGACGATGATGATGATGATGATGGTGATGATGATGATGATGATCATGATGACAAATATTATCAACTTACTGCGCTGCTCTGACCTTACTGACTGCCCTGTTGGTTCATTGGTAGTATGTCTGCTTCAAGAGCCGTAGGGCGTGGGTTCGATTCCCACTCAGGACAAACATTTTTTTTTATGGCTGACATGCTACGTTTTTGACCACAGCTCACCTGATGTTAAGTGACTGTGTGGTCGAAGATGGTAAAGCACACCTAGCCTGCAGTGGAACTGGCTCTCAAGTGAGGCTGCCGGAACACAACGTTAGATGCTTGGTGGCAGATTTTCAACTTGAGGGTGGTAGCTAGCCAGCCGAGTACTAGAAAGTACGCTACCACCACGCTATGGTTTCCTCACGATGTTTTCACCTTCACCGGCAGCTCAAGCTCATTGTTGGGGTTTGAACCCACGCCCTTCGGCATACGAACCTACCGCGCTAACCACTGAACCATCATCGCTACAAATTTTGTACTATAATCAAAAATGTTTCTTCTGAGTGTTCGGTATATATTATAAGTACCTACTTATGTATTTACAAAAAAAAAACTGACTTCCATAGTACAAGCTTTGCTTAGTTTGGGGTCAGATGGCGCTGTGTGTAATGTCCTACAATTTTTATTTATTTATTTGAACAATAAATTGAAAGACCCCCAGTTCTTTACAATAAGTAGGTAGATACGCATCGTCCAATTTCATTTGAGTTCGGCATTTTTTCTATAGACTTTCTGAAAACCAAAAAATCATTGAAAGTGCATAGGTAGGTAGTTACATACATATATACCTATATACTATTACTTAGTGAGTATACGTAACGAGCCAAAACTGATCACTATAAGAATATTAAATAAATACAATGACAGTATGTGATCTGCTATTTTATCGATTTCCTAGAAATTGATGTACTGACTTGTTATCCACTACTCCAGTAACGTACACAGCGTGGCTGCCGCGCGAGACGTGCGCGCGGCGCGTCGCAAACAACTTCCGACTCGCGTAAATGAATACGTCGCGCTCCGAAAGAGTAGGCCGGAGGCAGCCTAAAATACCTAAAGCTCGCGGCTTGCCCCGCCTTAACGCAACTGAGTTTGAAAATGTTAAAATATTACGTGACTGTGTAGTGTGTAATTAGAATTTTAATTACTAATTAACTTAGCAACGAATAATAAAATTAATTATTATTCCGTCTGGTGCTCGTTGGAAATGGCTAACAGAGGCCATCAAGCGTAAACAGAAACAGTTATTTCATACCCTGTTCATACAATGTTATACAAGATAAAGAATTGAATATACTTACAAACATTTATATTTTGCGTAGTCTGCGACACAGTCACATGAATAAAAGAAAAAAGAATCAAATTCAAAGCGTGAAGAGACATTTCTACATCTTTAGTTCACATTGCTGTCGTACCCTCGCTCACTACCCTTACGACTGATGTGTCGCCTGGGGTGTTTACCGACGCCGACGTCTGTGTATTGCCTAGTTTCCACGGCAATGTCCGACCTTGTAACGCCCTCATCTATTTACCTCTGCTACCATCTAATATTTGAACTCACCCGTAAACGTATGTTACCTACTAACACAGCACATCTAGATTTAATATATGTACATCTAGAGACTACTAAATGTATGTGTGCGTGCGTAGTAATCGTAATGAATGTGGTTTCCAATGGAAAAGACCTTCAGTCGAGTTTAGACCGTAGTTATTATAAACCCTACCTAGAACTTGATGAATCAGTACAAAAACAAATAACGAGTAGATTGGACTATTTATTGCCAGAAACGTTTTACAAACACTAAACTCCACAAGGAGAGAAAGTGTTACACTGTACACTCCACTATAATCTATTACTAAAAATGTACTATCGAACAAAATTGTAAAATTTAAATTGTTACAAAGTGAAAAAAGTTAGTAAATTTGTATGTAGTCAATATTATTATCTTAATGAGGAACACAGGGTGTTACAGTTATTTAGAATAAATTGAAGATTCGTTTCCACAAAGGTTAAGGTATCTTACATTCGAGGTCTGTTAACTATCACATAAAAAGAAAATAAATTAGAAAAAGAAAAAAATATAGTTGTCCATAGAATCACAACAAAAAATAGCACACAAAAGTTAGTTATGTCAAAAAATATGTACTATCACCTTATTTGCAACTTTGAACTTTAATTAAATTCCAAATCTTAAAATTAGTTTACAATGTGAACGGTTTGTTTGAACGCGACCTCCCCCCGGCGCAGATCGGAGTTACAGCTTTGCATGCGGGGCGCGAGACGGAGACGCGCGAGGAACGTGCCTCCGACCGACACCAGGGGCGGCTCCACAGCCCACAATGTAATACGTTACCAAAAAATGTCAAAGGAATGTTCAAATGGTTAAGTAATATGCCTATGAATTATTATAAATGTGCGACATTTAACTGCTAACTTAAATTTACAACTGAATTATTTATTATCTAAACATTTTAATTAATCCTTAAGTTTCTAAAAATCCTTGTTTCTCGGAAGCTGTTTTACAAAACGCGCGTCGTTCACAGAACGGATCGTGAATTGACTTCACACGTGGTGAATACTTTGGCAGTATATGTACTGGCTTTACCGTTTCCGAACACGTCTCTACATCAATTCAATGACCCACCGCTACCTCTGAAATGGACGCATAAACAGCATACAACACCTAAACCGAACATCATCAGTTCACTGCGATGCACGCGTCTGTCACGACTGGCAGTTATAATATACAATTTACAGGTACTTCACAGGTAAGATTTAATACGCGATGTATTAACTTAAGCTACGGTCACAAAAGAGCTCAACTCTAAAATATCTGGTAATAAAAATATACATTAGTATAAAACTATGGGATTTGGCTTTGTTTGGGGGATATGTGTGCGCGAGTTGAGCTCTAATGAACTAGATGCATTGCAGAGAACCAAGACTCGAGGTATGTCGCGCGGCCTAGGCGGAGGCCTCCTCGGCCTCCACCGGGGCGTCTTCCACCACTTTCGCCTTCTTCTCAGGGGTGGTCTTCTCTGGCGCGTCGCCATTGTCGGCAGCCGACGATTTCCTCTTCACGGCAGCCTCTTTCTTTTCTGGAAACAATACAAAGGATTCGTTTTTAAGTGTTTTTTACCCAAAATTAGTGAACAGGTGTATCAATCAACATCAACATAAGTAAGAATGAGTGAAATTCTAAAAAGCTGATTATTTCTAATGTGAAATCGATGTTTGATGTTACAAACTACATCAATCTAAAAGTTTGGTTTCAGTTAGTTATCTTTGAATTAACCCCTACAATTTTTATACAGGTAGAATTGGTTTATAGTTGATAGCTTGAGAACTGGTCTAAAAATCAACAGAGTTTTATGAATTTTTAATCACACAAATTTCATGAAAATGAAGAAAACAGGAAATGCTTTTGATGAAGATATGTATATGGTATGATACAGTTTTGAACTTAAGACAATCCTATTTTATATCAATTAATAATAACAAGATATACGAGTATGTTATTTTCTCAAAGGTCTCAACTAAAGCTATAAGTATACTATATGTATATGCGCTTATTTATCTGACATTTGTATTTATCTGTGAACTAAGCACTCTTGATTACACTGACATTGAAACTTAGCATTTAAATTATAGTAATAGACAACCTTCTAATGATAGATTTATAATTAGTTAGCATTTATATAATGCATTAATCATCTAATGATTATCAAGCAACAGACGAAAATAAACTACTAAAAACACCAAATTTTTAACATGTACACCTACCTACCAACATTATGAATACCAAAATTGGATTCTCGTTTCCCACTAAGCTCAATAACCTATCAACTGATCTAAATGAAATTTATGTGGAAAAATATGGACCATGTCCAAAAATTTTTTAATTCAAAATAACTATGGGTGTAGACTGTAGGTATTATAGGGTATAAATTGTATAGTTGTAATAATTTACCCTGAGGAATGGATTAACTCAAAACTTTGATATGCAATTGACTTTGGCATGCCCAAAGCATTTTAGTGTAAGTCACTGAAAATTATACTGTTATACATGTAGTGTACACTGCATGTGGGTTCTTGGATTAAGTGTGGCATTCTTACATGTATCATGAGAACTGAAAATAAACTTTACCCTGTAGAATGGATGAATTATAAGTCAATAGTTACCTGTGGCCCCATTTTCACCATTCTCTGAAGCATCATTGCTTTCTTCAGCGTCTCCATTCTCTGCTGGGGTTTCTTCTGATGCATCTCCACTGCCATTCTCCTCTTTGCCATTACTTTCTGGGGCCTCTGCCTTTTTAGCAGGAGACTTCTTCACCGGAGACTCTTTGACCGCCTCGGTGGAGGTGACTTCTTCGGGGGCGACTTCCCTGGAAAAAATTACAGCTTTATAAGTTGTTGTTTCATAAGTTTTATAGTAGATAAACTAATATTCGGAAACGTTATCAGGTGCGGGCTAAGGTCAATGAACCTGTGTCAATGACAGCTACAATGTTACTGTACTTTGTAACGTCACGGTTTACAAGCAGACGCACTGAACGGGCCGTGAAACATTACGTGTGCAGTATGAAGGGAGTTACCAAGATGCGAGCGATCTAAATACCGGTCGCGGTTATACCGTGCCAAATGCGCGCTCGAGCCCGGTTACTAACGGAACATAACAATGCAACAGTTCCAATGTTCAGCGGCTAAGTGGGGCGGCGTAAAAGGAAAAGTCTGCCGGAACAAAAACAAGTGGCAGTTGCGCAAGCCTGCATGTGGGAAAGTTTCAACATTACAGTAATCGCTATCTACTCTACGTCGCGCGATGAATAAGTTACTCGCCCCAATGGACACCACGAAAACAGCAAACCGTTAAAAATAACTAATGACAACATGCGCACCGAACGCAGCCCGCCAGCGATAACGTAACCGATTTTCCGCCACTTGCAAAACTGAGGTCTCGGCGAATTCAAAGGAACGCGCGCAAAAGGACGCGATGACGCGCCGGCACGCCGCGCCGGTGGCGCCATCTTGCACGAAACACCGTCAGCGCCCGCCGCCGCCGGCGTGCTTTTTAATTAATAGCATTTTATTTTTATACAATACTACCTACTGGAAAGTTCTATAAATCAGTAAAAAGATTGTGACAACGTTGCAGACTCAATAGGCGTTGTACTACATAATATAGTATTATATAGAAAACAAATTACCGGATATCCAAAGTACTTTCCCGCGTGCCATGATTTAGGCGGCGTTTACAAAATGAGCGTCACCAAACTATTGATAGTGATAATAACAATATTATTACGTATTTCATTTGGGTAATTAAAACGCACAGATGAGAATAGTTAATTAGGTCAAGTTAATAGCACGTAAAACACATTTCGTTTTAATAATAGGAAGCCATTTTGATCACGTTTACTGAAGCCGCCAAAAATTGTTGTGATAAAAAATCACTGAAATTGAATGAATATATACTAAAACTTACTTGTTCTCAACAGCTGCGTCTGCCATTATTTCTTTTTTGATAAATTGATGTAAATCAATTTAATATAAGCACGTGTTACGCACAACGCAAAGCAACGCTAACCGCACAAACACCGAAGACCAAATGAAGGAGGAAAAGGGAAAAAATGATGCGAGGCGCTTGGCGGGGATTTGCATGGGTCAGAAGCTAGCGCGCTTACTTCGATTCGTAGAAATAGCGATATAGGTGGACCATGTGAACAAGCGAGATAGTTATACTATTGCAATTCATTTTCAAATAACCTTGAATTTCTTTTGGGTTGTGCTTGTATACCTTACTCTTTCTCTCCACCTTGTTAAAAAGTTGCAAGAACGAGTATACGTACTATGTAGGTAAGTAAATGTACTGTCTATACCTAGCTACAATAAGCAAACTAGGTAAGTACGATCTACGAACGAAGGTAAGAATTTATTTCAAGTATCAGTGCAGTTTTGGTTGCCACAAAAACCACTTTCAGAACAATAATTTAATTTGAATTATAGCTTCATAAAATATAGAAAACAGATTTTATTCTACCAAGTACAGATAACATAAAATCTCTAGTCTCTCCACTGGCCCCTTACTCTAACCATCAAGTCAGTTCCAACTCTCTCCAGAAAGTCTCTCAATTTATTTCTCGGTCTTCCTTATTCTATCACACCCATTCGGCAACCCTTTTGTCCATCTAGAGATTTTTAGTTCCAATTATACAACGTATTTCTTTATTCTTTTACATCCAGGATTTTAGTTTAAAGTTCTTAAGGTTTGGTTATACCTATACTTTGAAAGTCATATGCCTAGCAAGCTTCTTTCTATCTTTCGCTGAAAGATGGCGACTCTCTTCATATTTTTCCAAAGTGACGTTGACATTGTCAGGCACGATAGTTTAGTATACCTACCTAAGTAAATGTTTTGTAGTGCTTGCTTTTTTTAATTTTTAATTATTTCTTTCAGACTCAATATTCCATCTAAAGTAGTTTAATAACCCTATTCGATACCTACTTACTCGATTTTTCTTATTAACTAGGTACCTAGGCACTACCTATTTTTCGTACCTAGTTGATATTTTTGATTCAAGAAGTCGCCTGTCTTTTTTGATGTCAATCGTTCAATATATTCTTCTGTTTCCCAAATTGATCTACTATTTATGTACAACGAAGTCAACGAATTAGTTTATTCCTGAGTTGTTGCTCAACAATATTATGAGCAACATTTACATTTCATAATTATTATTAGTACCTATAATACGCTCATTTTAGCTTAGGTACCTACTAATATTCCACATAAACCTGTATCATTCCGTGATATTTTGTATCGTCTTGCATTCGGTAATTAATTTTGGAGTCGTATAGTCTATGGAGTTCAATGTCCGCGTCTAAATTGATTTAATTTAAATTCATTATAAAAATTGTGTTGTTAGATTAGACAAGATTGGCGCTGTACAGCGAAAATCAGCGACCTCGTACCTACTCGTGGGGGGAAGAGACATAAATTAATTAATAAATAATGGGTATGGGGTTTCTGGGATTGTGGGTCATCTTTTCACTTAACTTGATTATAATCTCATAAAAATATAAAACATAACTCAGGATAAAAGTTACTAAGTAAAAGTACCTACTTAATATGACATATTGGAGCCTACATAATAACTAATAACTAATACCGTTTGAAATAAAAGATAATAGACATAATACTATTAACTTTCAGCCAAAGGTAATGTTTCTGGGCATAGAAAAGGAAATATATGTAGTTATAAATTATAATATTCCTATTACCTATGTTCAGAAGAATATGCAGTTATTTTTGAAACTTGGGTTTATGTATTTAATATACGTACCTTTGTACTTGTTCTTTAAAAATCAAGTGTAAAATAAAGTACACTAGTTTCCCGCCAAGCCAAAATCACTGAGTCACAGAATTACTGCTGCCAGATCAATATACCCATTCAGCGCTTACAGCGACATAAAAGCGCTAGATTTGAAAAAAATAATAATTCATTGTATAAAAAAGAATCAGATGTCGCACTGACTTTCAAATTTAGAAAAACAGAATTGTATTGAAATAATATGTTAAATGAAACGCAAATGTCTATAATAATTTTATACAATTACATTAACGTATAATTATGTATGAATAGAATTTAGAGTAATGAAAGAAAAAGAATCCTGAATCGGTAAAATGTAATATGGCTTTTAGTACTGGAGACAATTTCCCCACACAGCCATAGCCATCCAATCATCAAGTTGGTAAAACATACTAAACTATTACGTCAAAAACAAAGAATTTAATAGATTTTTCGCTAGGCGCTAAAATATTAAAACCGCTAGATCTAACGTCAAAAGTGCTAAAATGGCAGCATTGTACGGAATCATCATTGAGTTCTCCGACAAAATATGTGCGTGACCCCATTGAAAACATTAAACAAATTTTGATCTTTATGTACCTAAAAATAAAGATGCTACACATTGTATGGCGTAACAAATTATAAAATTGTCAACGCTAATAGGTCGATGCCTTTAGGAAGAAATCTTGGCACTAGTTCGTGATTTCGTCAGAATATGAATTTCGTCATCCAGAACAGAATCATTTTAGTGGCAGGTAGGAAGTAGATGCCTACTCATTCTATTTGGAGCGTACTTACAGCTTAGCAAAGGTATTTAAAGTACAAGATGCTCTTGAGTAGCCACTTGAAAGGATACACGAGAATTATTTTAGGGTTGTACCTACACCCTACAGTCAGAAGAAAAAAAAATCGATAGGATGTAAAGCAATAAGTTGATCTATTTCTAGAAACTCATACAAGACGCTTGTTTGTTTTTAAATTGTACTCACCTAAATACATTGATTTTAACTATTTAAAACTTGAACCCTTGATATATACACACATGAGTTTCATAGAACAGATATCAGGAAAAGGAAGATAGAATATTTCATGAAACGCAGTGAAGTCACTCAGCTAGGTATGTGTGCGTGACACCACATCACCACACCCATAGCTAGCTGTTTGTTCAGTAGGAACTCGACCGTCTGTGAGAATTATGATGCCGGCTGCAGTGTTTAGGTTTTGTGATAGAAGTTGTACCTATATAAAAAAGTAAATTATCGATAACTTACCTGTGAAAAGATATTTCAACGTAACTCTTTTGTTTTTGTGAACTGTTTTTGCAGTCCTTGAAGACACATTACGGCATAATTAATACAGCAAATGAAGATAAAAGTTAATGAATGAAGACACGGGAGACCTACGTTCGACTCGTAGCCATAGTGCCGTAGTTACCGTACTGAGCGAGAAAATGTATTACTTACTCACATAATACTTCAGTATTACCGAACTTGCAGTCATTATTTTGTTCAGTGCGCGGCGTCTGGGCATTAGTCTGTAGGCCTATAGAATACGCGCTTTGATAATAATAGATACATACAAATGTGAATACGTTGAGGACATCATTGTACCCAAGATTACTATAACTCTCATCAACATTTTATTCCATATAGTTAAGTCAAAATATGTAATAGTACCAAAGTAAAAGTTGTAGATCTATCTACAGGAGCACCATTTTACTGTAACGCCTAATCCTTTACAAAAAGCAGTTTATTGTTCATTGCTGTTATGTTTTATGCAGGCGTTTTGCATTCATTAGGTATTTTAAATAAACAGGTATGTACCTATATTAAATAATATGATTAACAATGCGTCATATTATTAACAATTCCAGTCTTTGAGCAAGTATTTACGTATTAATTTATACTTTAAGCTAGTTGCTATGCCACGTCTTCGTCAAGGCTATCCTCATGCGTTTTTTTATTGGTTATTACCGACAACAAAAATCTAGCAGACAGGTAAAGTTTGCTAGGTTTTTATTTTTATTTTTATTGCTGTTTTTTTCTGAGTTTGTGTTTCATATCTCCATGTATATTGGCACCATCTCTTAGATATCTTTAAATTTAACGCGATTCCAGTTTGTGTTGTTACCCACTAAAATTATATGTTTGAATATAAAGAATCTCATTTACTATACTTGATTATTTATCTAAACAACTTTATTTAAGTATTAATGTTATTCAATATATTAACTATAGAAATTTTAATCAAAGATAACGCAAAAAATGTGGCCGTGTGAAAAATGTCGCTAGTGTACCTTTCATAATTAAAGTAGTAAAATCTAAGTCACAGTCAAAGTCATAGAAAGTAAGGTCAAGTCTGGTTATGCCTTAGTAACGTACTTAATTCGGTGCCCTAAGTTACCGATGTGGGCAGCCGGGCGCTCAGCGCTCGCTTGGGTCTGTCACGATGACTTGCTACTGTTAGCACTACATAATATTATAAAACAAGTCGTCCGCCGCGTCTTTCTGTTCACGATAAACTTAATAACTACTGAACAAATTATTTTGCGAGTTTCACCAATAGATAGAATGATTAATGAGGAAAGTTTAGGTATATGTATGTATATTGTGTTAATTGGTTGAAATATGATGTTAAATTGTTGGAAGTGTCGGAAAAAGTCTAGACACCTGGGAGCTTTCATCGAAAACGCTGCCTAATCCCTTTGAGATATAACAAAACAATGCATGGTGGGATATTCCTCTTTTATAGATCTACAAAAAAGTCCACGGTGGCATAGGTATATAGCTTATTACTATAAATAACCATTCTTATTACCCTTGCGAAGCCGGGGCGGGTCGCTAGTTGTTAATAATTAGAGTTGAAGAGGACTGACACCGAGATAAACCTCGGTGAGGTTTAATGGTGTATGTTATTTATTTACGAAAGATTGTCATTAAATATTATGAGAATAAAAAATAGTAGCTTGGCGACTTTACCATACAAGCTTTAAAAGAGTTTTGTAATATTAAGAGTCATGTTTCACACGTCATAATATAATTTTCCCACATTCGCGCTTATAAATTGTACAACACCATATACCTAGGTACCTAGATATAACCACAAGCTTAGGAAAATAATATACCTAGGTAGGTACATATATTGCTGCGACATGACTTTTCCGCGTTCCGCAAAAACCACTTAAGAACAGCTAAGAGATTCCAATGTAAAAACTTGGTTATGTTATAGACACACCCGAAAGTTTGAGAGTGTGTTTGTATGTTTGTTACTTCTATTACTTCTTCACTCTCAAACGGTTTTTTTTTTTATGTAACAGTAATAAAACGAATGAGACGCTCTTCTGATGGTACCAAACAGATAACGCCTGTGTATGACCATTGCAGCGATACACAGAACTTTGAATAGCAAAGCAAAATCCAGGGCATCGCTACTTTGAGACTTTTCAAACCGGAACACAGTAATGCTTACACACTACTGCTTGGTGGTAGAATATGAAACTGATTAACGTTCGCGAATCGTCGATACAGCAAAATGTCAACTATTAAATCCAAACCAAGGTCCATATATCATGATAGGTAAATAAATTATTTATTAGGCCTATATTTATTTCATATTGAAAATGAATATAGGCCTGGTAATAATATCCAGGCCACATATAAATAGCTAAATTGCTATGAAGCTTGAAGCTATCTGTTCTTTAGGCTAATTAGGCTATGTATTATACCTACCTACCTACTCAATAAATAGTAGATAGGTAGGTACTTAGCAGAAATAATTAATAAGTAATAGAAGTAAACGTTTCGTATAATAGCGATCGTCAATGCACCTTTCATCTTGGTTAAATTGTTTTTTGGGGAACAAAAATGTTAAATTATTTTTTGTTAATAGGCTTGGGTTTGATCGCCATCTCGCCTGATGTTAAGCGTAGGTGCGGTCTACGTTACGCCTTTGATTATGTACTTCCAGATAGAGAAGCTAAGCGTCAAAACAGCAAAAAATATACCGTCCAATTGTTGGACGGTAAGCGTAATATTGGCAGTTTAGTCCCGAAAAGGTCTTTGTTCGTGAAACCCGTGTTACGAAGTATTTAACAACGACGAATTGCATTATCAAAGTGTGCAGAAACTAAAAAGGTCTTTAAAACATTTAAAACTATTTCGTTTCTAATTCTAACGAAGTCGCTCGCGTGAGGCTGCAGAGCGAGAGGGGGTAACCTACTCCCACCACGCCACCGCTCGGCCGAGCAGCTGACGCCTTAAATTGAGAAAGACTGGCCTTAAATTAGACCGAAGCTTTATTACAGACATCAGTCACAGAAAAACCTATAGCTTTAAAATATGTCAGGCTTTTTAAAATGACGAACCCTTTAGTTTACAGCCATAACTTATAACGACTTATAAGTCGACTACGGTACAGTACGCCGTTTATAAAAGGACTCGGTGGGGTTAAATTTGGGCGAATAGCCTATTGCACCTTTAATTAGGGCTTTAGATAGTGCGACAAGATGTAATACGTCGTACCGAGATGATCTCTGTGATTTTTTGTGCCGAAGCTGCGCGCGCTTTTTAGTTTTGACTCCTTGAAGAAAACCACCGGATATGGCCAAAACTATAATCGGGGGGTCGACAGAATCATACCAGAGTTATCCAGGATGCTCTAAGCTTAGCAGTGGGATATTACGGGCTGAAAATGATGATGAATCCAGGTTTTTTTTTATGGTTGACAACCTAGGTGTTTGACCACAGCTCACCTGATGTTAAGTGACGATGCGGTTGAAGATGGTAAAACACACCTAGCCTGGAATGGTACTGGCTCTCAAGTGAGGCTGCCGGAACACATCGTTAGATGCTTGGCGGCTGATTTTCAACTTGAGGGTGATAGTCGGGTAGGGTGATAGTAGGGTGATACCAGTCGAGTATTAGAAAGCACCCTACCACCACGCAAAATATAAAAAATAAAATAGGATAAATAAAACAAAAAAGTGTCAAAACCACGTTCGTTTCTATAATTATGCTGTACATAAATAATTATCCCACTTTTTGGCTCTTCTTGATCCACGGTAGTCACAAAAATTCGTATATATACTAGACTTACTAAGGGTCTCGATGATGATGTCCCTCTGAGTGGGCGTGGCATGTATCAATTTCGCGTTTAAAAAAAATATATATGTATATTTAGGTACACATTTAAGAAACAGCTTCACAAACACCGGTTAGGCATTTAATTTTTGTACTAAAAGCAACAAAATAGTTTAAGGACCTTGGCAGCATACACTCCATGAACGAAGCCAAAAAAACATTAATGAAAAATCGTATTGCTTGTGAAAAAGACGTGTGCTGCCATCTCTTAGCATTGTCAGAAAACTTAAAGTACATTAAGTTGCCAGTAAACATTTAGTATTTAATATAGTAGTTTTAGTAGTAGTGTTATGAAATAATGATAATGTGTGTGTGTGTGTGCGTGTGTTTGGCTGTGGCATGGTAGTTCTCAAGCGGATGGACCGATTTCGATGCGGTTTTTTTTATTTGAAAGCCAGTTTTCTTGCGGTGGTTCTTAGCTATGTTAAGTTAATTGCGTAGGGGGTTTTTTTTAAATTTTAAATTTAGTATAGGTACGTGAACACGTCTGCATGTAATGGTTTTCGGTAGTAACAGTTTTACCATAGAATCAGACATGGTCCTCGTAATTGAAATCGGTAAACTTTATTAAAGGATCTATTTATTAAATACTTTCTTATTAAAATTTACGTACACAGTACGAAGCGTAACGCACTTCATATTAGATTAATTTCAGTGCGATATAAAATCTGATTTTTAAGATTATTTAAATTTAAAAAATTGCTAAATACCAAAAAATGCTTACCAACCTATATCATATATTATCTTATAACTATTTTACAAATATCAAATCATTTAAAATATATTTTCAGATCGACGGTATTTTATTTTAATAACAATTGTTTTTGTTGTAAAAAAAGTTTATTTTTTCTTCTCTCTCACTGTGTGTGTGCGTGTGTGTGTGTGTGTGCGCGCGCGCGCATGGGTGTGTGTGTGTGTGTGTGCGAGTGTGTGTGTATGTATTTGCCAGTGTCGAGTATTTTGATGTTTTATAGTATTTAATTAAAAGTTGCCATAGCTTTCATACGTGCTGCAACTAGATAATTATTGTGCAATGAAAATGAAATATGTTTACTACAATTCGTGAATATGCTGGTGTCCGTTGAGGAGTTTCTAAGTATGAAGTCAATCCTGGGTTAGCATCAGGTTATGCTTACCAAAAATAGTCATCAGAACCGAACCCATCAACATATCACTTTTCAACTTCGTAGAATAAGATGAAAAAGTTTTAATTCAGCTTGCAAAATTTTACCTAAATAAACTAACACACATTGTTAGTTCTGTGACAGCTTGTAAAATTCGAGTGAAATAAATCTAAGTCACTGTTGAAACTCATACTAACTACATGATCTAATTCCCCCATGCCAGTTTTTCTATCGCACAGCCAGAAGCTCAAAAAATGCGACGTCGTTTCATGGTCGACATTCCAAAAACTCAAACAGATCGGTTCGATTCCACGTTCATTGTCCAGACTGCTAGACATTAGATGCTGCTGAGTTGGTGTTCCCCGTTGGATATAATGTGGGTGTCTTTAAGTGGAGAGACAATCGGCATCTTATGCGCAAGCGTGCTCTATCTTAGACCGCATTATCACTTAGCATCAGGTGAGATGGCGATCAAACGCACGCATTAGTTCAATGACGATCGTTCCGCGCCCGTCCACTACGAGTTTCGTCGAATCGAACGGTTTGATTCGATGATTTTCGAGACGTTGGATTTGATGTTACCGACTGGCAGTTGTTGTTGGCGTTAGTCATTCATTTTGCACCCAGTATTAATTTCCTAAGCATCTCCGGCAGTCGTAACTCTTGCCGGCGCGGGTCCTACACTACATACACTTCCAGGTATTACTTTATGGTAGGAAAAGATAATTTTTGGTAAAATATGGTATAAATAGTGGTAACATTATTTTAATTGACCGCCAGCAGGCTCTCGTGCCGTTCATGCGTGAGCGAATCGTTCGCTCGCTCGATCTCGCTCTGCCGATCGAGTTCGGTCGTGGAAGCCATTTTATTTCTTGCGGATGTAACCAACTATTTTTTGTGATATTTTGTACTGAAAATAATCGTGTCAATGTGCGCCCGTTACGAGTGTGTTTTGTGACGTGTGATCGTGCTACAAAAATAGAGAATGTACGCGTTTCAAATCGGCCTGTGCTGACCTGCCTCGTTCGTTACGCGGTCGCACAGCAGGCATCGATCAGTGCACCGAGGCGGCCTGTAATAACGGCGAATCAAGGGTGTCGGACTAGTTTGTGGAGTGCGCCATGGGCAACAATGCTACCACCGCCAACAAGAAGGTGGACGCCGCCGAAAGCGTCAAGGAATTCCTCGACCAGGCTAAAGAGGACTTCGAGGAGAAATGGAAGAAGAACCCTACCAACACCGCCGGACTGAACGACTTCGAGCGCATAAAGACCCTAGGTACTGGCTCCTTCGGCCGAGTAATGATAGTCCAACATAAGCCCACGAAAGAATATTACGCTATGAAAATATTAGACAAACAGAAAGTAGTGAAACTGAAACAGGTAGAGCATACGCTTAACGAGAAGCGAATTCTGCAAGCGATCAACTTCCCGTTCCTGGTGAGCCTCAAGTTTCACTTTAAGGACAACTCGAACCTTTACATGGTGCTGGAGTATGTACCCGGTGGAGAGATGTTTTCGCATCTCCGCAAGGTGGGGCGGTTCTCGGAGCCGCACTCGCGCTTCTACGCGGCGCAGATAGTGCTCGCCTTCGAATATCTGCACTACCTCGACCTCATCTACAGAGATTTGAAACCGGAGAACCTGCTCATTGACTCGCAAGGCTACCTCAAAGTGACCGATTTCGGGTTCGCGAAGCGCGTCAAGGGGCGTACGTGGACGCTCTGTGGCACGCCCGAGTACCTCGCACCTGAAATCATCCTCTCCAAGGGTTACAACAAGGCTGTGGATTGGTGGGCGCTCGGAGTCTTAGTTTACGAAATGGCGGCAGGTTACCCTCCCTTCTTCGCCGACCAGCCGATTCAAATCTACGAAAAGATCGTATCGGGCAAGGTCCGCTTCCCCTCTCACTTCGGTTCAGACCTGAAGGATCTGCTCCGCAATCTACTCCAGGTGGATCTCACTAAACGCTACGGGAACCTGAAAGCGGGCGTCAATGACATTAAAGGGCATAGATGGTTCGCGAGCACCGACTGGATCGCAGTTTTCCAGAGGAAGATCGAGGCGCCGTTCATTCCGCGCTGCCGAGGCCCGGGCGACACCAGTAACTTCGACGACTACGAGGAAGAGGCGCTCCGCATTTCGTCCACTGAGAAGTGTGCGAAGGAGTTTGCCGAGTTCTGAGCGCGCGACCGCTGCCCGAGAGCGGATGCCCGCCAGCTCGTGTTTTGTATTAGTGAATCTTCCGTGACATTGTCGTGGAACGGTGCCGCGGCTCCGACGGCTGCGGACACAGACGCTCAGAGCCGCTGCGGAGACGCGAGGTGTACAACTGATTTCCGATATTTTGGTGGCGTTCATAAGCTTAGTGCCCTTTATACGTTGATAGCGAATAGTGGAGCGACCCCTGTACTGGTGATATTCCTGTGTTAAACTATTACCCATATCTCATCAGTACCATCTCAGCCGAGTCATTTGTCGTTGCTATCCACCAATGTGTTTGTGGTTTTTGTTTTTGCTGTCCACACCTTGAGGATATATATGGTGAGCATTATTATTACCATATTTTTTTAATTATTATATTATGTAAAAACTTACTTTGTAAAAATATGTCTACCCTTTACAGCTTGCTTCATCAGATTTTATTATTTAATCTTTACAGATAATCACTGTACATTTTTGATCAAATTAAATCACTTATTTACAATTCAAATAGAACTTCTAAAATCATGTTTACCTCCTTGATGGAATGTTGTTTATAAGTTTTGAATGATTGACATTTTGTTAATGGTTATTATTTGTAATTATTGTTGTATCAGTTGATATTTTTATGTAAGGTACTATAGCTACATATACATCAAATATTAAAGAGATTAATTTATTGTATTTGTATTCATGTAGGTAGGTAGTTGTGTTCACTTGTGCAATTTGACTTTATGTGTTTGTGATCTGATGTGAGGGTTCATTTAATTTAAGTGTAATTTGCATTAGTTCCTTATTTTCTAGTTGTAAGGGAAGTTATTTTTATTTGATAGTTTAAAATCATTTATATATCTATACCATTTTGTATGGCAAACCTCCATGCTGGTATCCTAAACTTATTGTTAGCATCAGCTCTAAATTAAAAGCAATAAATGTTTACAATGTCTGTCGAACTGTCAAACAAATTCCCATTTGTACGTAAAGATCTAGTGTGTCTTACATCAAGTTTACAATCTTATATTCAGCACAACACACCAAGTTTTGAATCTTGTATTCAGCACAAATAAAATCATGAGAGAATTTTTATAAGTAACCTAAAAGTTTCAATATGTAACAGGTATATGCTTATAACTTGTTGTAATCATTTAAAACGCCATTTTATGGCTATATCTTGTAAGTTGAGACTGATGTTACCAATAAGCTAAAGTGAAGTGAAATATCATTGTAATTTTTGTGTGATACATTCAGTTAGTAACATGAAACGGGTGAGCGATACAGCAATGAAAAATTAGCAATTTAATATAAAGATTGTTAGCTATTAGATGTAGGACTTTGAATTCAAGCTGTACAAAATATTTAGTAATTCGTAGTGCATTTTACATTGTGGGCAATTGAGCATATACAATACATAGGTAATATAGATCCTATGACGTCTGACACATTTTGCACATTCAAATACTGAGTACTCAGTTATTAAGTTATATTCGAAATGTCCAATAAGCTCTTTACTAGCTAAAAATGTGCTTTTCCATTTTCACACATATGTCTCATCAGAAAGTAGCAAAGGCATTTTATAGCATAGATTAGCTTATCGAACATTTTTGAATAAGGGGGCTTGATGCTGTCTCCATGTAGATGATAATTATTCATACCCAGAACACTGCCGTGCAAAGGCAAAGCATGTTTTGTGAATCTCTTGAACAAAGTTTTGCTTTGTACAGCGATGTTGTTTAACCCAGAGGGCTTAAGTTTGATGCGAGTTAGGATGTTACCTTATGTAGTCAAAGCTTAATAAGAACAAACCTGATAAAAACAACATGTATATGTGATTGATAGTAAATGTGTAAAATCATATCAAATGTTTGTAAACAAAGTAATAGTGTCATATGTGAATTGTGCATTGTATGTCATTTGATTCTATTAATCAAATCATAATCTACTATTTTATATAAACAAACGAAACGAAATTTGTATAGTAATGTGAAACTATGTAATGTACTAAATAAGAACTTCAAAGCTCTATTCTGCTATGAAAGAACAATGTCTTACTGGTGAAGTGTCCTACATAGATTCATCTAATACCTTTTCACTACCAGAACTTTAAAAACATCTTTTATAATTATTTATTTTAGGTTTATTTATTTGGTGCCATAAAAAATGTATATCACTTCAAATGTAAATAAACTTTTATTTGATACTATTGCATATTGTAAACATTTTTGCTAAGTTTTAGCAAGAACAATCAGTTCCTGATATAGCACATTCAAATTTATTTTTTTATTACATACAGTATTAAATCGTAGTTTGCACCTGTTTTGTGTCTTTCAGTGCTTTACCTATGTAAAAATGATTGAAATCTATTTACCTTGGATTCATGAATAGTATAACCTAGTCATTCAGCACAATTTGTGCACCTTTCTATGAATATAGATTTCTTTAAGCGCAACTGAACGTGTGAATGTGATCAACATGATGTCAAAAACGCTTTAGGGATTCTTATTAGAATTAGTAAGTAGAGATATTAGTTTAAATGTATATGAAAGTCATAGTCTATTGATTGAGTGTGATGTGTCCGCATAAAAGATGGAACATGGAGTGCTACTTTCTAGAGTCATTGTTCCATCTCAACCTTTTATAGACATATGGATTTGGTCTAGTCAAGCCATTGAAACGAGAGAAAAAGGAAAAGAATTATATATCCTGCTCTTTTTTTCTCATTGGTTTGCTATAGTCACTGCAAAACAAATCCACAGGTCTGAAGGTCTAACAAATTTTCTGTGCGAATCAATATGCATACTTTACCTGCCTATTGTGTAGTAGGTATATTGAAGCCTCACTGACTTGTTTCATTCTGGATGACATTCACCACTCGGACATTGTTTAAAAAAATTTCATTGCAAATGTTATGTTGCTTACCTATTCATTGCAATGTTATGTCAGTCAGTTTTTGAGTAACTTTTACTAAAAAAAAATAAGAATTTCACATTTATGTATGCATCTTCATTGTATGATATATTATTAAGTCTAGCTGAAGTGATTGTGTCCCTTGTTAATGCCTCTACACATGGCATGATCTGATTGCCTGATCTGATATGCTAAATGATAGGGATATCTTAACTGGTATAGATACTATTTAAACTACTATTTTAACAGGGATTTCATAGGAGTAAATGGGACAAACTATGAGCTTATTAGTCTGTTTCTTTAACTCCATATTGCATGATTCGATCAGGGATCAGATCATGCAGTCTGTAAGGCCTATTAGGCAAATGTGAAGACTCAATGTCAACGTTGATATTGCAACTTCATTCCACTAGCTTGTGACATCTCGCTAATTGATACTAGGACATTCTAATGTGAACATTTTAAATCCATTTTGGATATTATAAACATTAGCATGCCAGTATGTGTACTTGCGAACAATCGTCTTTTTATATCTGTGCGTATTAATATTAAAATGTTCACGTCTAGATCTATTATATTGAGTGCCTATAGCATTGAAAGTTCAAGTGTAAAAAGTCAGTTTCAGTAATTGTCACCATGTATTGATCTTCCATAAAATTACGATGAAATTAAAATATCGATGTAACAAATATAAAATTGGTTTAATTTACTAGCATAAGTTTAAAATGTAGTCGAAGAAATGATTTAGGGGTAAAATCACTGTTATACAACAGGGCTTAAAGGGTGGGCGGAGCTCGCGTATTGCCTTTTTCAGTCACCCTAAATACCGTGTAGTGTAAGTGTAGTCTTTAACTCAAATGATAAAGTCATGTGTGCGGTCATTTTGCGAGGCAGACTTCATCAGACTATTTTGCCCGGCAACTACCAACAAAGATAATGTTTTGTACATACATAGGTGTTCGTGTAGTGTTTGACGTTGTTCACACATTTGGTAGAGAGCACGAGGGCCGCACGTGGGTACGC
Source organism: Biston stratarius (assembly GCA_950106695.1). Taxonomy (NCBI): domain Eukaryota; kingdom Metazoa; phylum Arthropoda; class Insecta; order Lepidoptera; family Geometridae; genus Biston; species Biston stratarius. The sequence continues at coordinate 40,334,291 of OX467106.1, read as the reverse complement.
GAGCCAGTTAATACGTGGCTTCCTAATAAAGTAGAATGCCCAGAGCACATTCCTCTGCTCCGTTCCCGGACGCAGCCAACACGGATGAAGCATGGATTTAATTTATTATCCTAATGTTCTTCACGCAACCTGCTTAATAGTGTTACATGGCTATGTTGTAGATATTACAAGTATTCTACATAATCTTTTAAATTGTCTCTTAAAGAAATACTTAATAATATACGTATTTCCGATTAGTCCAAATGTTAGCCTGTAACGATGCTAAAGCATGTTATACACGTTGCCAATCCACGTTCTTAAGGCGAACTTGGTACAACTACATTGTAAAAATTGCCAAGGTTACCGTGGTAACTGTATGGCCATAGGTTTTGACGAGGTGACCTTGGTGATGTGCTAGCTAAACGATTGTCTAAAGGTAAGAATTTACTAATATTGCCCTTGTAAAGACGCCCAAAACCTATTTTGCATAGGCTACTATTTATTAGTAGATTGGTGTGCTAGCTTGACCATTGCCTACAGTGTAAGAAATTCAGTCAGCAAGGATGCTGGTCTCACTGTCAAGAAAAGGTTTTATAGGTCGCTATAGCGTGTCGCTCTGTAATCCCGTGATCGCCTGTCTTATTGCGTACGTTTCTAAAAATGATTATTATGTAAACAAAGTTTACACGCGGCCAGTAATTAATCATAGCACTGTAACGTCTAACGTCTGCTTTATTTTCGTCTGATGCAAATATTAATGCCAGCAGACTTCCGTGGACAATCTAATGTTTTGTTTAGATTTTGTTTTTAATGTTGCAGATGTGAGTAATGTTTTGTCAACTGTCCCTACCTCAAAATATTTTGAGAATACGTAAGCACTTACGTATTTTATTGTCATTATCTTCCTGCCCTTATTGTACTAAAGGGAGGGGGAAATGGTCAGCTAAGCACGTTTTGTTACTATACTTTTTTCACACATATCACTTGACAAAAAGACACTCTTACAGTTTTACACATTAAAACGTTTCCAGACCACGTTCCTTGTAAAACTGCTGGTGTGTGGAACTCGTTGCCATTGCCTGTGTTTCCAACTAACAATAAGTACAACCCGGGGTTGTTCAAGAAAAACCTTGAATAAGTATTTACTAGGCAAGCGTACTCCATTTTCGGCCACATCGTCGTTTTCCATCAGGTGAGATCGTGGCCAAACGCATGCTTAGACCGATGTAAAAAAAAGCGGCCAAGTACGAGTCGGACTCGCGCACGAAGGGTTACGTACTATTAGCTATGATAAAGGCAAAAAAATCGCGTTTGTTGTATGGAAGCCCCCCTTAAATATTTATTTTATTTTTTTAGTATTTGTTGTTATAGCGGCAACAGAAATACATAATTTGTGAAAATTTCATCTGTCTAGCTAACGCGGTTCATGAGATACAGCCTGGTGACAGACAGACGGATGGACAGACAGACAGCGAAGTCTTAGTAATAGGGTCCCATTTTTACCCTTTGGGTACGGACAATAAAAAGAACTACAGAATACCTAGGACCTAGACACAGGACAAACTTTCATGTTCGTCACACAAATGTTAGTCCTGAGTGGGAATCTAACCCACGCTCTTCAGCTTTCGAAGCAGATATTAGGTACCAAATGAGCAAACAGGGCAGCCAATCTTTTTCTTCTCATTCTTCTTGGCATCGCACTCAGTGCATTCTGCCAGTTTCAATGTATTTTGTACGCAGTCTTCATTTTTCAGCTTCTTTAATTGTCAAAGTCCAGTCTTATTGTTAGTCAAGTCCAATCCGTGCTAGTCAAATCTATGCCTTAGTAAAGTAGTAGCAACTTTACTATAAGCTTCGATGGGGTTTTGGAAGCAACACGAAAAGTCATGTTACTAATTTTTTAATTTATACTTGTTCTATCTTTTTTGGTTTCACATACTTCCCGTGTGTCTATATTGGGACATCACTAATTTAGGTGTAAGCTATACGTTTTTCATAGTTCTATCAAATACGTCTTACGTATTGTTGAATTATTTTTTGTAGTGTATAAGGTATGACAACTGATGAACATCGACCAACTTCAATGAGAGTTGTAATGAAACGTTCCGTTTGCTGACGATTTATTACGCAGACCGACATCATGATCATTTCGTCCAAACAAACGGCTAAAAATTCTCATTTTACGATTGTAGGAATCCTGTTTCGAATGTTGGTTCAGTGACGTAAACTGCTCTTTTAGCGCTTATGAATATCTTCACGATATAAATAAGTTTATTTTTTGTCTCGTTTATATCGATTCATCTTAATCTCTCCGGAGTACTTAATATCTAGTTAGTGCCTACAAATTTAAGTAGAAAAAATCGGGTTCTATTGCTACCATTTACTCCAAAAAACAGAATTTTCAAAACAAATAAGGACAGGACGTACAGGAAAAGCTGTGTTACTATTTTATCGTATGCATAAAGAAATTATACTTTAGGAACATCATTGTACAAAATTCAAAAAAAAAACAAAACCATTTATTCAAACTAGGCTGAGAATCAGCACTTTTCGAACGTCGAAATTACATAAGACAGTCCCCCAAAACGCCCACCCGTCACCACTTCCTAGTGCTTTAGCTGGGAAGAAGAAGTGGCGCAACAAACTCCCCAGCAGCACAGCTGTCTGTTCAGTTAGAGAAAAAAAAAAAAATTATATAATACTATGCAAAATTATTTATATTACGCGACACAAAACATTATTTAAATTATTAGCCGTATGTCAGCTAGCACACGCCAATATACCAACCAAAAACATCGAGAACTATACTCAGGCAGAATAAAAATGAAACGTAAACAATATCTAAATAAAAGCCTCCAGGCATTATGGGCGTGCCCGCTTACATATAGCTATAATCATATAACTGTCACTGGAAGTTATAAATGATAAACTAGGACGTTAGCTAATCACATATTGCAATGCAACTCATAAAAAACTCATTGTAATGAGTAGATTATGTCAACAATAAATTAAAATAAAACTAAAATAAATTGACTTATAAAGTCAAATAAAATAAACAATTATAAAAACTGATATATACCTGTCAATAGGTAAGCTAATTCTGGAGAAAGAACACAAACATTGTCTTGAGTTAATCACAGCGACCAACTATTCTTATCATATAAATAGTCGTTGAAAAGTTTGAATGTGCTTATCTACGCAATAGCATCACTTAGCAGGATTCAAAAGTTTCTATTTGAGCTTCATGCCTTTCTTTGGGTCTTGTCAATTATTCCAACTCGGCATAGAACACAGAAAGCGGTGTAGTTTGGTAAAGCGTAGAATTTTTCCAGATGTGAGGGTGGAACTCGCCAAAACTTATGCTAAGCATATGATAGGCTTTAACTCCCAAGTATATAATTAGAGTTTCTACGCAACTTATACTAATTTCTAATTACGGCGTCAAACTGCTACTTTATCACTTAATAGACGGCTTGTTCAAGCAATAACATTAGTCGTATCTAGATATTTGTTACTTACCCACTTCCCAGTCCATCTTTAGTCAACAACGGAGGTCAACATTGTAAGTACTTACGTACTATGAATATTTTTGAGGTCAAAAATCGTGTTGCCTCACGAACTGCTATTTAGCATTTGTTCAAGGCCTATAAGCAGCGAATGGCATGCTCGGCTTTATTAATAACATTTTACTATCCAGAGATAATGTGAAATCATGTTTAAGGCGATAGGTGGAACCTGCTCGTTCAATGATGCATTGTCTGCAAAGAAGTCAGTCGTTTCACATTTGGTTTTGACACGCGATCTCTATTTGTGAGAGCAAAATTCACATTATCCATCGAACAATGGATATTCGCTGGAATCGTTGACTCCGCTTGTATTGTACATGTAATAGGTATAACAGTTATATGTATACTTGTATAGAGAACTTGCAAGCGTGTCGTCTCGTTTTCCTCCAGAGTTATTCGGTTGACGTGGTAATAATTCATGAACCGGCTGAGAGTTAATTAGTTTTGCGATCTAGTACTACTTAATATTCTTCAATTGTAGGATTAATACTAGCTATTGTCTTATTAAGAGAATTATAGAAGACTTAGGTATAAAATAATTTTGGAGCTTGTAATTTTTTGTGCGTAAAGGTAATTATTTTAGCGTATTTAGTAACCTAGTCGCCATTCCTAGTTGTTTTATTATCGCGCTATTGTACACCCGGTTTTTATTATATAACCTTTTTTATTACCTACTATAATTAGTGAATTCAACGTATAAGTAATATATGTATGTATATGGTGAAATGGTGCAAGCTTTTAGTAAATAAGAATAAGAAAAAGAAAAATAAAATATTTATCTGGTACCTGAAAAAGAAAAATCAAGGGATGACGTAGTCTCCTTTAGAGAAAGAGTATAGTAATTTCCAGCAGTCTACGCTTTTATCAAATCTAACTACGACAGTCAAGAGCTAGCAGTGAGGGTTAGGGAATCCCACTAATATCATAAATGTGAAAGTTTGGATGGATGGATGGATGTTTGTTACTCAATCACGCTAGAACGGCTGAACGGATCTGGATGAAATTTTGCATGTAGATAGATACTTCAGGCCTGGAATAAAACATAGGATACTTTTCATCATCGTCATCCATCACCACGCGGGTATAGTTTGTGTTTGGATGTTTGTTACTCATCACGCAGATGTCAGATTTATAGATGTCAGATTGACAGATGTCAGATTGGCAGATGTCTGACTGACAAATGTCAGATTGACAGGTATCAAATTTCAGACTGACAGATGATAAAATAGCGATTGATAATAAAATAGCGCAAGTTTTATGACTGTTCCTTATTTGTTATCTACACGTTTAATTTCTCTCTGAACCTAATTCTAAAAAACGCGGACGAAGTCGCGAGCGTAAGCTAGTTGACTGAGACTATAAATCTCAAATTAATGACGTCAAACACAACAAACCATCGCTTAATCAAACGTTATACGCAGAAATAAAGTCAGTTGATAAAATATAGTTAACGCTGTAGTTTACCTCTCATGTGCCGTAGGTGTGCTACCAATAATGGTATGTTGGTTCGCGCAACTGTCTGTTGCAACCTTGAGGCCTGTGAGAAAGCATTCGTTACGCACACATTGCTGTACTTGTGTGCGTAAGGCACGGCAATGCCGAATAATCTTACCAACATTGCTAATGAAACAGCGCTATACTCAATTACAACATCCTCTTTAATTCGATAACAAACACGACATTGGGTTGATACCGAAGTGTAGCGTTTGATACACAAATTGAGTCACGGTTACGAAAATAAATTATCCTTGGATTTAATTCCCCGAGATAACATCCTCGGTTTAATGCAGTTGCTTAGGCAAACAAACTGTTTGTGCTCCGAGCTATTTGTTTGAATTGCCTCTGATTTTCTCCCGAGGCGCTCGTTTCGTTGGGCCCTTGTCTATTTAGCCGGCACTGATTTACAGATGTCGGGCTCCATCGCTTGTCTCAGCTTTACTTCGTTAAAGCGAGTGTTTTATTCGGGCCAGATGTTTTCTTTAGCGCATGTACCTAGGTAGGTACATATTAATAAGTACGTCATCAATATACACACGTGTTAATTTTCACAGTTGGACGCGGTAATGCCATCCAAGGTTCACAGGCGTTCTAGCTCCATCTCGATAGTTACGACTACTAGTGTCCGTTTTATATAATAGCATCCAATAAATGACTTGCGATTTCTTGATTGGCATAATACTTTTAATTTCGTATGCCCGATAAAGCGGCTACGAATTTCAACTTTACATTGGAGTGATAGAGTTCTAAAACGATACATCATTTTTTGTTCATAGTTGATTATACGCAACGGTATAGCAGTGGCACCAGTTTTTGTCTCGTCTATCGTCGTATTATGTAATGTTGGCAAGTCTGCAACTAACACCTGTTCAGAGATAGTGTATTTTTTGTTAGGAATGTCGAGGAGTCTAAGTACATTTACAGTTGATGAAAGACGCATACTTGGACTGCGCGTGACTCTCTAGTTACCACTCTGGTACCAGTTCAGAAAATTGTTGTATTCTTGTTTTCGTTGTTGCGACGCGAAGTGGCTGGCCAAGAAATCATTCAAACAACGATGAGGTCGGCAGACTCACTCAAGGTTTATAGGAAGCGTTCTACGTTCTGTTATCGCCTTTGATACGTAATTGAAACACCATTTATATCAGACCTCTTCTATATTTCCCTTTTCCCTAATAGAATCCATTGATTGATCATGCATGTTTGATTGTTCGGGTCTAATCGAAATCCAAGATCACTAAGTATTGGTTTTGTTCGATAAGGAACCATAGAGCTTTTATTTTTTATGAGTAGTACAATTAGTAAAGATATAATGATTGTATCAATATTTCTTTATATACTATGTTCACCCATGTCGTGTTTCCGTTCGTTCGCTTAGTTCCTTTAAATTATACAACGGGCTTTCAAATTGTTTTCTTTCTTTATCATTTAGAGTTCATTGAGATTTATATGTCCTTGTTACGCAGGGATGAGTCGCTACAAAATACATAAAGACCAGCTTGATATCTTTGGATCATTTCGTTATTTTTTTTGTTGAAAGTAATTAGCGCCAAAGCAGCGATGCCCCGTCCCTGTACTCTGAGCTACTTATTGCGATTCCTGTAAGGCAATCGAAAAATAACTAGGCGACCATGTATCATATGTCAACGCAATAAGGTTCGCAGTCGCAAAACTTTTTCGTCTAACTGTTATCGATATAAGAAGCTCAGAGTCCAGGTTTGTAGCTGTTTCTACTCAAAGTTCTGTGTATCGCTGTAATGGTCATGGACATGCGTTATCTCTTATCATCAGAAGAGCGTCTCGTGCGTCACATTACATAAAAAAATGTGGATGTTTTTATTCAAATTTTTGTGAAACTAGCCATTGTTTTCAAATGTATGCTATGACTGACTGCTTTGCAATACAGCAAAAAGTTCAAAACTTATTTCCATACCATTGAGGATAATAATTATTTAAGAACCTAACTAACATATATTTAGATACATTGTTAATTATTTTATACATATTAGGTTGTAAAATCATGTTCCTCAATATTTCCATGATACATAATTAAAATTAATTATTTCATGTATCGCTTAATAGGCGGTATCAGGGTTAACAGTGAGTCATTTTAATATCACACACACACATCATCAGTCATAGGTCGTCCACTGCTGGACATAGGCCTCCTCTTGGAGGGGTTTTGCCAATACACGCCACGCTTGGCAGGCGGTTTGGCGAGCGCAGTTAGGTGTGATTGTTCAAGGAAGACGCTGCTGCCCATCTTCCGGATTACATCCCTTAGCCGACTCTTACGGCAACCACGGGTAGAGAGGGTGGGGTACTATTCTTACGCCGGCACCACCACGGCAAACTTAAATTACAAAACTTAATATAACTTCTATTAATTAATATCGTAATAGGTATGTATAGATAGAAACAGTTCAAAAGATACAATAAAATATTGAAGCATAATAAATATCTTATCATTTGCGATAAATAACTATGTACATGAAAAAACCTCGCAAAATCTCGAAGCACATCAACAGTATCTAACACTTCGCGAAACACAAAAAAGCTTTCACGCTACTTTATCAAGTCACATTATTTTGAATGTTTCTACAAAACAACTACAACATTTCCTAATCTGTCGAGTTCTGTAATAATTTAGTTCCGCCTGTCTTAGAAGGACTGTAATGGGTGAAAATCGATTATGTGTACTGAATACTTAATGAACCCGCTTTCTAGTTTGTACATAACAATTATTTATGTATACCTACGGGCTTATAAATAGATCCATCTAAGAGCAGTGAATGTAAGCATCCACAATCATACGAGTTTGTATGAAGGGCATTCGTATGAATGTTATGTAGGTATTTTGTTTGCGTCCTTTATTACTTAGAACATAAATGATTGTATAAACTTGTTCTTCGAGTTTTGTTAAAGTAGTTTTTGTACTACTGCTTAGGTGCCTCGTATGCTTCTTAGAGATTCGGCAAATTCGGTAAAACAAACTTCAATGCCTCTAACATTTTAGTGTTTGACGGCGAATGAATTTAAACTTTTAGGCTGTATTTAAAATAAAAAAAATTAAACCGTTTTCAGTAAGATTTGTGTTTATTACCCGACTGCCAAGGAAGGGTTATGTTTTTCGCGCGTATCTTGTATGTATGTCAATTTCTTTATTACCTCGTACCCTCCAAACTGCCGAATGGATTACGATAATTAAGGTATCGGTAAATTCGTCTCAATAACCGAATCCATAGAGTGGTTTAAAAAATCAAGATGGGGGATTATTGGCGCGCAATAGTAATAAGTTAATAAAAAATAACCAAACTTATCAAGTAAGGATTAATTACTATTAATTAATTAATTATGATTAATTAAAATATGTTTAAAAAGTTTTTTCCTTTAATTATAGCTATTTTAATCGCAGCCGGGTTATAGATTTTTTTATCTCTTCAGCTTGTTTGTACTTTTTTTTGTCAATCCCTTTGCAAGGAGGTCGATTAATACATCATAATAGTCATCCTTACCAAAGGATTAAGTTAAAGTGATAAGCAATATGCTTAAGTATTTAAATTTTTGAAGATCCAAGTTGAACGAACGAATTTGGCAGATAAAAAGTATGAACATTATCTTCTGGCTCCTTGTCTAAAGACTATGATATCTTATCACAGCTGATAAGGAGCGCTCGGTTTTGGAAGGCACTCCACGAGGTCAAACGTTTAGTTGTTTTCATAACAATTTCGCAATTAGATAGGTACCATTCTACTTCCATTGTACCTATCATGGTTTGTTTGCGTAATCATTTGGTGATATTCATTTGTTTCTGTGGACGTTTTGCGACTTAAGTAAATTGCGATTAACTCTGTAGCTAATATAATTGTTGTTAATTTAGTAGCCGGCTCGCTCCAATGTCGATTGAGAAATTGGATCGATTCGGGATATAGTTTTATATCCCTGGGAAGAGAGTTGTACCGGAATCGAATTTCGAATTTGCAACATAAGGATATGGGAAACAGTGATGTTTTTGTTTGTTTATTCCTCTAAAATCTAGTTCATACCAAAGATTTTATACAAAATACAATAGTTTTTTTTTTTTTAACTTGTGCAATGTCTGGCGGCGTTATCACTTACAGCGATCCATCTCTTCCTAGCAGTCCCGAATTTGAATGTACCGTGGTGGTGCCGGCGTAAGAATAGTACCCAACCCTCTCTACCCGTGGTTGTAAGGGATGTAATCCGGAAGATGGGCAGCAGCGTCTTCCTTGAACTATCACACCTAACTGCGCTCGCCAACCCGCCTGCCAAGCGTGGCGAGTATTGGCAAAACCCCTCCCCAGGAGGAGGCCTATGTCCAGCAGTGGACGTCCTATGGCTGATGATGTGATGTGATACTAGCCATGTGAACATTTAATATTTACTCGTAATATCATCTTTCTAGTGTCACGATATTTAATTATCGAGCTTTCGTCTTTTGTCAAGTTTTCGCTACTAAAATAGTTCATCGAATTGCGATATTTTTTTATGGCTGACAAGCTATGTGTTTGACCACAATTCACCTGATGTTAAGTGATGATGTGGTCGAAGATGGTAAAGCACACATAGCCTGGATTGGAACTGGCTCAAGTGAAGTTGCCGGAACACACCGTTAGATGCTTTCAACTTGAGGGTGGTAGCTAGTCAGCCGAGTACTAGAAAGTACCCTACCACCACGCTATGGTTTTCTCACGATGTTTTCTTTCACCGGCAGCTCTAGCTCATTGTTGGGGTTTGAACCCACGCCCTTAGCCATGCGAACCGACTATCATCGCTACAAAAATGTAGAGGCATTGAAACGAACGTAAAGAGTTGTAATTTTTCTAACGTTTTAATATCAAATAGCTACATGAGTTTTTTTGCAAATTGTCATTCTCTTTCTCGTTGATGTTCCAAATTCCGGATGGCATTGATTTTATTAATCTTGTTAGCCTGATTTTTTTCAACTGAACTTAAGGGATGATATTTAGCTACCACGTATCATCATCAGCCCGTAATTGCCCACTGCTGGACATAGGCCTCTCTTCTACACCACTCGTCCCGGTCTTGTGCCAATATTGCCCAGATTCGACCTGCGGTTTTTATTACGTCGTCTACTCCTTATAACTCAATCAAATCAATAATTAAATGAATTTATCTATAACTTACTTATAGTTGATTACTACGTACCTACGCCAAAAATAATGTCGTCATGAGCATGTAGATCGTATTATATCTGCTATATGCAGATAGGATTATTCATGTAATCGTTATCGTTCATAATATCGTTGCTAGAGATTACGTCGTCAGCAATGGCAATGCAAAACGTTACCTTACGCGAAGAACAATGCTCTAGTCGGTACGCCAAACGATAAGACTTCTCTAATTTGAATAAATTCGTTCCGTATGATATTTATCGTCACGGTTATTCCAAAGTGGAGCCAGTATTGTGCTCTGAGGAGCTCACTGGCTAGGCATATACATATCTGCCTGGTCAATAGACTAAATTGAAGTTGATTTACTGGGAAAATAATTGCTTTGGATTTAACACAAAAAACTTAGTTGTTGTACAATAACTACTTCGTGACATTGAAACGTGTCATGTACTTCCTCATCATCAGCCCACTTAGCCCTATCTTCGACTTTTTGCTTTCAGTCACTGCATAACGTATATCGTCCCTCCACCGAGTCTCCACGGTGTTCTATAAATGTTCACTAACGCTGTGGAAGACGCGTTTAAAACGGCGAGTGTCTACATCCCTCATCTACGATTTGTAGACGATAATCACTGGAGGACTTAAATGGACGTTAGACGACTTTGCTAGTACTTTTCAGCGCGTAGGTCTCAAGATGAACATGAATAATAAAAAGAAATAAAGAAAAAAAAAATTATTCTAGAAATAATTAAAAAAATTGTCTACCTAAGGGTCATGTATACATAAGTATTTTGATTTTTAAATGCAAATAAGTTTAACCATCAACTCGCCCGATGACAAGCGATGATGTAATCAAAGATGAAACACGCAAACTAAGCAGATACATATTCATTCTGTGCTTGAAATATGGAGATCCTGCTCGATTCCTTGGCCGTTCATGGGAAACGTAAAGTCAAAACGTTGGGAAGCAATATCATTGATTACAAACAATTAATATCATTGATTTATTTAGTTCACACCGGCTAGATGCATCAACCAAGCAATGAAACATTAAAGCGAATCATGATGGTTATAATTAATATCATCATTATCATGATGGAATAGGTGTTCTGATTAAACTATACCTCTTACCTACGTAACACGTTTTGTTTTGTAAAAGTAAAAAAGTAGAACCTATAATTATAATATTGGTGATGAGGCAATGACTACCTCGATTCACCAAGGTGTCTAAGAAACAAGTGTACATAAAATCGTCCCCACCGTTTGAAAGTACGACTTATGATGATGATGATTATGACGAGTTAGAACTTTTCCGATGGAAAGTGACCTTTGTCATATTGCCCCGTTTTCCTGCATGGTTGTGACACAATTTAACGGCACAAACTGGCATAGTATTTTATTTTCCAAGAGCTCAACAACGCGTAGTGATTCAAGTGTCACTGACGTAGAGGATGAGCGGATCTACCAAATATAGTAGATATTGTTTTGGCCGTTTTCGTTGGACCAATTTGGTATCTAGACAGGTATATAATATATATAATATAGGTATACAAAGAAAATGTCAAAATAACGAGTGTCAATAAAAAAAAAAAATTGCCAATATAATAAAATGTCAAAAGATTATATTATATCATAATTACTACCTAGTAATTTAGTAATCTTTTAGTTTAAAATACTCGTCAATGTCATAAAACAAGTTAGAAGCCAAAATCTTAACTTGGTTCTGAAGCACGCGGTGGAAGGTGCATCCATGCTCTGGGTGTACACAAAAAATAAACTACAATGCAATGATAGAGTTAAATCTATTACCTACATACCTAACTAGTATACTTTTATTAGACTGGTAATAGGGTAGATGACAAACGATATGGTATTTTTTTTATATAATAGGCTTAGGAAAATTTATACATATACATATAGTATATACTCAAATAAAATTAGTACAGAAATAATTTCGAGTTAAAGTTCTGAGATGTAGGCGCTTAAAATTTTTGGCGGTGAATGAGAGTGGTTGTTTTGTAATCTTTTTTCGTAAATTGAGTGTCAGCACAGAATACATAATAGTACAGTACGGCGTACACAGACGTGACGTCATATCTCATTATATTGCGCTCGCTGTCCTGCATTAAATTAAAATCGTAATTTAATTCTTGATAAAAAAAATTTAGTTTGTTCGACAAGAGACGACTTGTCCTTATGACAAGTTTATTATAAAACAATAAAAAAAATCTCAATCAAACCTATTTTTGAGAGACGTATATGTTTCTTGTCAAGATTGACAATTATTATCAGTATCTAGTCCTTAGTCTGTAGTGCTTATTTCATGGTGTAGTTTATTCATGACCTCGTCTATATTGACAGAACATTATTTGTGAGATATTGACTGATTGTTTTTATGTGAAAACTTCAAAGAGGTTGGGGTATATAAATCTTTAAAAATATTATAGGTACATATAAGTTAATGTAAACTGAACTGGCCCAAATGCCAGAAAGTTGTATTCAATTCAAAATCATTACTCCTTCCCATTGTCTGATCGAAATATTCAGCGGGCAACGGATATTGTTCCGATGTTTGTCACTTGCTAATTTATGTACATTTTATTAACGAAATTATGCACAGCCATTCTGAAGGATCTATTAACAAGCAAACAAGGAGTCTGATGTTTTGCCAAAATGAATTTTACATAAGAGCATTAGCATTTTTTGTCTATTATATAGTTTCAGGGGTATTATAGAACATTGTTAGTGTATTTTTGTCCGTCTGTCTCTGTTTGAGATTTGGCACCTTTTCAAAAGATTTTCAATGACGATAAACTATCTATTCCTGGATGACATTGCTCTTGGACCGTGCCTCTGACTGTGAAACTTGCTACAAGGACAGGGGCCTTATCTTTAAAGTCTATCGTTCGTACTAAACGTGTTTTCTTACTGATAACACAAGAATTTTTGATAGTGCATGTCTGTTTTATATCAAGAGCGGGAAAACTAGAAATAAATGAATATTTTTAATTAGAAAAACCTGAACCCTAATTTTAAGTAACATAGTCTACATCAATAGCTGGGCGTTGGTCTCTCCCAAGGATCTAAAAAAAGTAAGAAAGGGCGTTCTAGAAAAGTTCAGAATATTGAGAATTTTATTTAGTTGAAAACAAGGTTAAAATTGTACTCATCAAAATTACAAATAAACAACAATTATTTGAAAGGTTACAAGTTTAACCACGGGCTACGATTTATTAACAAAATTAATTGTGTTTGGTTTTTAACAACTTATTAATCTAAAGGAAATTTTATATAGATCTCTCTACATCGCCGTAACGACATCTTCAAGGGCAGCCCGATATAAAATGTTATTTAAAATTCAAGAGAAATGTTTTCTTTAAAACGGGGCCAGGGTGTCAACTTGCGGAAGATAATTAGGTACTACTTACAGACTGTCTCCGTCGTATATCTGTTACAGTGTTGCAAACAAAACAGATAGATTTACTCTTTATTTTTTTAATTTACTCTGTTATTATTAAGTTTGGTTTGTTTTTAAGACATCTCATGACCATTGGAGAACTTTGAGTAACATCAAAGTTCAGGCGCTGTACTGTGAGCTCTTATTTCCATTCGTGTAAGGCGATCACAAAATAAGAGGTCATGGTAGGGCTCCAGGGCATTATTGCGTAGTTGGCCCGGGAAGAAGAAGCTAGAAGAATATGACAGCGAGAGAAGGGTACAGATTTGCCTTAAAAGGTAAAAGCAGGTAAGTTGGTCCTTAGCAAATATAAGTATCAGATACGAAGAACAAGTAGGTTTGTGTCCACTAGGAATAAAACTGATGAATACGATAAATGAGTTAAGGCCGGTTTGTGACATAAAAATATTTTCTTTTGTTCTTTTCCTTAATTTTTTTTATTCATCTTTGGGATTGTAATTTTAAAAGTAATAAGAAACGTCGTTCTAAGTATGTCATAAATAAAACGTCTATTAAATCAGATTTTCTACTGATTAATCATAATTTGCCAATATAAATTTTTAATGTGCCGTGGTGGTGCCGGCGTTAGAATAGTACACCACCCTCTCTACCCGTGGTTGCCGTAAGAGTCGGCTAAAGGATGTAATCCGGAAGATGGGCAGCAGCGTCTTCCTTGAACAATCACACCTAACTGCGCTCGTCAACCCGCCTGCCAAGCGTGGCGAGTATTGGCAAAACCCCCCAAGGAGGCCTGTTTACAGCAATAGACGTCATATGGCTGATGATGAATCATAATTTGTGGGTAAATAATTTATTCAAAAGGTATAGATTTTTGGCAAGTGGATTCGTAAAAATTTGTCATTCAGTCATGTGACCGTGAAGCAGAGAGTGTTGCGTCACACCGTGCGAAACACCGTAGCTACTGTTGAAATTTTGGTAGAACAACTACCATACAGTTAAGATTATTCACACTACGTGAAGTCTATCAGACGCTTTGACAATCCTGGGCGTTTTTGTGATAAATTTTAATTGTTTTTGAGGTTAATATATTGTGAATTTTTATTACCTATGGATGATGCTGCAATGAACATTCAAAGTGATTAACAGTCCAATAACGGGAGGAAATATATCTAATCTAAGTAATCCGGATTATAGTAAACTCAGACATCTGTTGATCTGTAAATACACGTTGTTCGGGTCATCTGGAACAATGCCGAGCGACACACTTCCGTGACAACACATTTATGTGTGGGAAGGTCAGATTTATACCTAGAAATATAATTAACGGCGACGTCTGCGAAGCTTACGCGACTATTAATCTATACTATGAAGAATATAATTTTATCACTTTAAATTTTAAATATAAATTTATGCTATATAACTCGTTTTAATTCTATTCAATTTTGTTTAGACATACAAAAAAGAATACTAGTTGTGCAAGAATAGTTTTTTTCGGAACAAGCAAAACAAAACACGACTGCCCAAAATGAGTGTAATGTTTTCAGGGTTCATGTATGTTAGTAAGTTTACTACCCGATACTGCGGTGGTACGGTGGTGGTCGACCTGCTAAAGAAATCTACCACCAAGTAGAAGATTTTCTCAAGTACTTAAACTTAAGTTCTAAGTACCTTAACAGAATCAGAATAAGCTTATTGTGCCGCTGTGTACATAAACATAAGAAAAATATAGGTATTAACAGTGTTATCCAACACGGACATTCATTATTACATTTTAATTAAGGTTAACGTCGCTAGTTAAAGTAAATGTATGTCATTTAATTGGTGACAAAATTATGTATTGTTTTTATGGGTGACAGGTAAAGTTTTGGTGTTAAAACTAGGTGTGATCGAAGATGGTGATCACATCTAGTTTGGATTGAAACTGGCTCTTAAGTGAGAATGGACGGAAAATTGCTTGGCGTCAAATTTTCTACTTGAGTTTGGTAGCTAGCTAGCCGAGTTATAGAAAGTACCCTATGGTTTCCTCGCGATGTTTTCCTTCACTCGAGCTAATTGTTGGCATAGAAAATCACGCCCTCCGGCATGTGATCCATCCCTGCTAACCACTGAGCTATCATAGCTACAAAGCTGGCTACTGCTGTAATGGCCATGGTATTCTCTTAAGCTATTATATCACGATTCACTTTTTTGTCTCAATAATACTAGATAGATAGATAGAAACTCTTTATTGTGCACACTGAAAAAGAAAAAGAGTATAGAAAACAAAAGAATCTTATGAGCTAGTGCCACAAGTGGCGGCCTTATCGCTAAGAGCGATCTCTTCCAGGCAACCAATAATGGAAAAACTATATAAAAAAAGAGCAAACGGGAGATGTTGTAACACTAAAAAGAAATAATAATAATAATAATAAAAAAAAAATACATTAATAAATATAATACATACTTATAGTGTGTAAAAATAATAAAGTCTTTAAATAAAAACGAATATATAAATATATATGTAATATTCCATCTAGGCTTTAAGAACCAAATTGAATATCAAACGCCTTTTGTGGTGGGCAAGAGCTTTTTAATCAGTACCCCGATTCCCCATCGTCGGTTCTGTTTGGAATCGCTCCAAATTCCTTTGCATTTTGCATAAGAAAGAGAGGTTTATTTGAAGACCACTATTATCGTTAAGTCTTAGTATCTACCTAGCCTGTCTAATGCATAGTGCTACTGTCTAACCAAAGCCAACGTAATGAGAGCTAAAATGTTTGTAAAAATAAATAGTCTATTTAGTTGGACTCTGACGATGCATTTACATGTCGGTTGGCATTTGTTTTCATAGCTATACGTTTATCACCGTCATGATTAAAAAATAAGCCATATAAAATTCACGCGGAATCATTCTTTCCGTTCCAGATTAGAAGTCTGACAGTCTTCCAGCTAGGCCACCGAACTAAAGGAGCTCATTGCCATTATCACTTTATATTTATTTTCATATATTGATTATGCACGGAACAAGTGAAAGAAACAGCTAATATATATATATATATATTTATTGTTTTAATTTTAGACTTAATGACAAACATACTTGAACACAATGACGATTACAATGAAATCACAAGGTTTAGTACGACCACGTTCCGCCTAACCTCGTAAAATGGTACATTTAGTAAATTTACCAAACATGCCAAACTGACTTTTGTCCTGTCGTAACCGACGCAACTTTTCCTGTTTGTACG
Source organism: Biston stratarius (assembly GCA_950106695.1). NCBI lineage: Eukaryota > Metazoa > Arthropoda > Insecta > Lepidoptera > Geometridae > Biston > Biston stratarius. The sequence continues at coordinate 40,317,448 of OX467106.1, read as the reverse complement.
TTTACTCATCGGCTGTTAATTCGAGTAGGTAACTCATTCACGCGTGGGATGATCCAGTACTCGCAAATATGCATACCTGCAGTATAAACACTGATGAGCGAATCTTCTAACAATTTTGGTTTAGTTTTCATAAGATTCTCCTAGACAAACGCGGCCAGGCTAGCCATCCTGCCATAGTATAGTGGCCAAGAAGTTTTGGCCGTCCAGTTGGGAGAACGTCTATCTTGCGAATCTTCTAACAGTCTTGGTTTAGTTTTCATAAGCTTCTCCTAGACAAACGCGGCATAAACCGCGGCCAGGCTAGCCATCCTGCCATAGTATAGTGGCCAAGAAGTTTTGTCCGTCTAGCTGGGAGACCGTCTATCTTCCAATCTGGAGGCCCTGGATAAGAATGCCACAGCACACACCTCTGTCTTTTCTAAGTCATGTACGTATTGACCATGATTTCAAACGGTGAAGGAAAACTACATGTCCGAATGTTCTATAAACTACTCAAAGATGTATGAAATCTACCAACACACACTTGGCCAGCGTGATCAACTATATAGCCTTTTCACAATGAGAATAGGCTCGCGCCCAGCCGTGGGACAGTTTACGAAAAAAACGGCTGATTCAGTTAGTGGCTGGTAGAACACACGATCTGTGTCGTAGCTAGGTAGCCAAAAGCCCTAGTGCAAAAAAATGAAGTCCCTATATAAACTGGTTTGGTTTTTTTAAGTAATTTACTATTACACAACTAAGTAACAACATTTCAATAAAATTGGCATACATAACACTAAACTAACTACAGATAGAATTCGGGGGAATTCTCTACAAGTTAACTGAGTTGCCATAATCATAGTTGCGTTGCAACCTGTTAGGTATATTAATATTATCTTAAAGGCGGGAGAAATTATAGCAAGTTCGGCTTGCTACGTGGTTAGGATTCAAAGGGGTACCCCCGATCTACATACATATTATTATAACAAACATGGGAAATATATCGATAAAGTAGTTGATGGATGTGCTTGTGCATGTGTGATGTTTTAGCATAGATATAGGGAGTGGTATATGTATAGGTGGTTTTATGGTGTTATAAATATTAATGGTTTCTGTAGGATAACGATGTGGAACCGCGAGGCAAAAAATGAATGAAATGAAATGAAGAGTTCAAAAAATGAACAACACAAACATGTTGTGTTAAAAGTAATGAGACAGATAAAAGCTCTCTTGATGGTAAAAGAAAACACATGTCCATGACCATTGTAGCGGTACACAGAACTTTTAGTAGCAAAACAAAGTCCCGGGTGTCGCTGCTTAGGCGCTCATTATTTTGAAACTTTCGCTGGTTACCCTTCAAACTGAAACAGTAATGTTTACACACTACTTCTTGGCGGCAGAATATCTGGTACGGGTATTTGACTGATTTGACCAATTGTACTTGCATTTTCTTCAATGATGTCTTCTTGAGTAACAATAATTGGTTCAATATAAAGTATAAATATAAGTATAAATTAATATATTGATCTAATCTAAATTCTACGAAGTTCAAGAGATAGGAACTTGATGAACACATCAGTAAAGTATTAGGTAAAAAGACTTTGGCGTCTTGGTCTCAGAACATATTTTAAGGGTAACCTTACCACCATACTATGCCTTCTTCAAAGTGTTCAGTCCATCGGCAGCTTGAGAATATTAATGGGTTTAGAACCCACGTCAAGGAACTACACACGAAAACTGAAGTCCTGGACGTGAGTCCATGGCGAAGGAATCAACCCCTGCTTTTCAAGGAGGGTTATTCTAGAAGGCAGCATTTCCAGACGGAGCTGCGATCTCAACAGCAATCTGGAACGACTTCTTGGAGCGTGATGGGAAAGGAAACATCACGTTTATCTGCACGTCTCTTCATTGATGAAGAATGCTATTACCAGAGACAGACTTTCAAGTAGGATAGTGACAAAAAATTCTTGTCTTATAGGTAGGTTCGCCTGAGACTACATGCTTGTGATACTAAGGTAATTAAATAACTCCCACACAACTAGTCCATCACGATAAGGATTAAGGACAGCTAGTAGTACAAAATATAATTAAATGTCTTGGTCCGCACGCGATGTAGGTACAATTAAAGTGATTGAACAACTATCGGAATACGCGGTTACTGCGGTGTACAAGCAATTGCCTGCAATTTTTTTATATGAAACGATGGGTATGCAATTTGTTGTGTGATTTTTATCAAATATAGGTATATAATAACACTAGATTTTACTCATACTCATTTATTGATAACCATTGGTTAAAAGTCACAATCGTTAAATCAATCAAAATTAAATCAGTTAAAAAATTAATTAAATTAAATAATATTAATTCAAACTAAATTAAATCAAACCCGCGTTTATCACCCGTGACTTTGCTAACGTGGCCGATTCGGTGGAAACATTTTGAAATCATTTTGTCCAGTTTCCGTAATAAAACAATATAACCTAAGCCTTGGTTAGGCTTAGTAGAATGAAGTCGTTTTCTTTTAAATTATGACTTGTTCAGAATTGTCATTTTACTTTGACATTGGGCCCTTTCATCTCACATTTGGTTTAGCGATTTCAACACCAGGGTCCGTGACCTTTGTCAACTTTGAATTACAATATTGTTATTTTATTTGACTGGGAGAGGGAAGTTAGTTAAATCATTCTTAAACTAGGGTTATAGTACTAGTTTGTGTGTATACTGCGAGTAGAGCAGCGACCCGCAAGTAGCACCCGAGCACGAGTATGACGCATGTGCCAGCCATCGCCTCCTCAACCATATCTGAGGGAAGAGAGCGACCCGACACACGACCTTTATCATTTTAATCACCTCTTCCTGGCCCAGGGCTTCCATGACCACAACGTTCCGATACCTGATAGCCACCTGCAGGTCGTTCTTACGATATTGAATAAACCACCTTATTTCATTACCCGAAAGCTACAAGTTTTCAATAGAAAAGGCGTACTAGATTCTATTTCACAAGCCACGAACTCTGAGAGGCGAGGTAGCTAGGTGATCTAAGTCGGGTAGAACACTGTATTATGGTAAAAGCTTTTTATCTTCTACGCAAACGTAGCCGCGGGCGGATAGATATAAAATGTTCGAAATTGGAACGTAGTAAAGATAAGGGTCGAAGGTTTATTGTCTTTGAATTTTGGCGCCCGTGTCTAAAATGAAATGGAAACGGAATCGAAGGAGCTAAGTTTTCGTACAGCCCACCTACCTACTCGATATCTCTACATAGTATAAAACAAAGTCGCTTCCCGCCGTCTGTTCTGTCTGTTCCCGTCGCCGATCTTTTAAACTACGCAACGGATTTTAATGCGGTTTTCTTCAATATACAAAATGTTTATATGTATAATACATGCATATTAAAAGCTCCGTGTACATAAAAAAAACATATTCAACTCGTATCTGCAAAAAATATTGTTCTGTTCTCGGCCTACCTTAGCATGTAGATAAATATAATAACTAATGCATAAACGTAGTCAAATTCAGTTTCAAGATAATATTTACAAGCGTGTTTATTTATCTGAACGAACTTATCATAACGTGATAGTCAGGTGCAAATGAAATGTTTGTAAATTAACGTGATCAGTTTTCTTTTCAATTTAAAAGCAGATTTGTAGATTCTAGTTTCAAGATTTTATTGTCGAATGTAGGTAGTAAACATCTTATATCAGCGGCTTGCAAACTTTTTGGTGATAACCTTTCTGAAAGCGAAATATTTGACGGATCCTTAAAGTAATCAAAAACTGTTTTATGTGTATCTTTACCCGACTGTCAAGGGTTATGTTTTTCGCGCGTATCTTGTATGTATGTAAATTTCTTTATTACCTCGTATCTTCCAAACGGCTGGATTTCGACAATTAAGGTATCGTCTTAAAAACCCAAGTGCTCGTGCTGTTAATAAAACGTCGGCAGATGTTATGGTATAAACTTGATCCAAAGTAAACTTAGGGAGTCCCGACCTTACTCGTATGCTGTCCGTGACTTGACAATAAATAAATACATATTGGAGGACATTTCACGCAGCGCCATCTATCCCCATACTAAGCAATATATAATGCAGCAACTCATGCTTCACGGTCTTGTTCTCTATCAGAAAGTCTCGGCACAAAGGACTGTCGGTGGCTCCGATTTTGTGCCAATGATAATTGAACTCGCAGTGGTCTGTGATCGCAATTGGCACCTATTATAAGACGAAGATCAGGCCTGGTTAGCTTATGTAATTTATTGGTCACGTTTGTATCTACGGACGGATAGATAACATACGTATTTTGGGTGCTTGTAACCGTCTCTTTTATTCCATAGATTTACTATTTTTTGTGTTGTGCCATGGTGGTGCCGGCGTAAGAATTGTACCCCACCCTCTCTACCCGTGGTTGCCGTAAGAGTCGGCTAAGGGATGTGATCCGGAAGATGGGCAGCAGCGTCTTCCTTGAACAATCAATTCCGTGGCGAGTATTGGCAAAACCAACCCCCCTCTACGTCCAACTGTGGACGCCCTATGGCTGATGATGTGCTATTTTTTGTGTAGAGAATTAGCATATTTTGTGATTTTGCAAATATCGGTTTGCACAGCTATTTCTGGGCCAAAATCCTTTGTCATACCTTCCTTGGCAAGAAAGTCGAGAGCAGTAAGATCTCGAAAATGATGTTGCATATAGAGAATTCCAACAAAACTAGATAGACGTATCCAGATTGAGGTCTTATCACGTTTTCGCGTGGGAAAAGACTATAGTCCCTGGGCATACGTAACCATGTTCATTATATTCCTTCTTGCAACCACTATTTCAACGTAGTGAGTTTAGATTTGATCACACGTTATCACCCTGCTATCTCACGTAATCTACGATTAGCTGACGCCACCGGCGTAATGGCTACGACACTATACTAATCTATATCAGTACACATTATAAATTGGGGAATACTGGCTCAATATACTGGAGAATAACGAATCTATTTTTGTTAAGTACCTAATCCAAATACGAATGTAAATGAAGAACATCACAGTAATAAGTTAAGCAATCTCCCAACGAGGAAACAAAGTATGGCTTGAAACACTCATGACAATGAATTTTCGACGAAAGGAAAACGTGCAACCTACATTGGAGAAGAAATTCAGTAGCGTATTTTAATCCCGTTTTGAGTGAAAGCAAAACGCACTGACATGCTCAACGTATTAGCAAGCTGAACAATATTTAGTAAATTTAATTATTATGAAGCAAATATGTGAATAATTTATTTCGTAATAAAGATAATTATAAAAATAATTGCTGACATATTTATTGGTAACTGTTTTTGAAGTAAAACCTTTTTTTTTTCTGGTGTCTTGTTAGGTGTTTGACCACAATTCACCTGATGTTAAGTGACGGTGTGGTCGAAGATGGTAAAGCACACCTAGCCTGGAATGGAACTGGCTCTCAAGTGAGGCTGCCGGAACACACCGTTAGATGCTTGGCGGCAGATTTTCAACTTCAGGGTGGTAGCTAGCCAGCCGAGTACTAGAAAGTACCCTACCACCACGCTATGGTTTCCTCACGATGCTTTTCCTTCACCGGCAGCTCAAGCTCATTGTTGGGGTTTGAACCCACGCCCTTCGGCATGCGAACCGACCGCGCTAACCACTGAGCTATCATCGCTAAAAATGTTACCGCTAAATTAAATCTGTTTTCGTTAAATGTTAAATGCTAAACGCTATTCTATTCTATTCTATTCATCAACTACTGCCACAGTACTAAGATATTCGTTAATTTTGTGGGTAGTTATAGGTAGGAAACTTTAGGACTAATTAAAGATATACAGGTAAAAGAAAATTCAATTTCCTATACCAAACACAAACATTCACAATTACTTTCAATTTCCTAACGGATCGTGGTTGCAGATGACGTCACGTCATAACGCTTTCTCGCTTCTAAATGAAACTTCATTAGAAACATGGACTGAAATTTTTACTCCAATTACCTGAAAACATTATGGTTACATATTTTTTTACCATTACCAATGTAATGGTATTTATGTATTACGTTAACAGAAATAACTAGGGATAAAGTATTTTCCTGTACAGTTGGTACCTGTCTGTTATCGGCCTAATATAAATAAACATCATGATTGTTAATAACGGGAAGTTAGTGTAGAAAATTCATTCCTGCTATAATTCCGATGCAATATCTATCTAAATATATATAACTCAAAGGTGACTGACTGACTGACTGACTGACTGACATAGTGATCTATCAACGCACAGCCCAAACCACTGGACGGATCAGGCTGAAATTTGGCATGCAGGTAGATGTTATGACGTAGGCATCCGCTAAAAAAGGATTTTGATTAATTCTACCCCCAAGAGGATAAAATAGGGGATGAAAGTTTGTATGAAACTTTGTCAATTTTAAACCGATCAGGCTGAGACTTTGCATGCATAAAGCTACTATGACGTAGGCATCTAGCGAGGGTGAAACCGTGGGGCACAGCTAGTTTGATATAAAGCCGCATAGAAGGTGGTCGTTCTCCGAATCGATGAGTTAACTTTATTGAAAAGATTGTGCAGTCCACCGCAGTAGGTACAGTGTGCTTGCAATACGGAGAGTCGCCACAAGTGGAGAGACACGTCGCAGCAGCCCTGAGAACCAGCGGCGACGACAGGACACAACCCTATACACCTGCAGCCACGACCACTCTGTCAAGAGTATCCGACTAATAAGAGATAATACCGATGACATATTTTTTAAGTAATTGACCAGAGAATCGGACAATGACATTCTATAAAAACTTCTCAGAATCGACCACCGCCGTAAGGTAGGGAACTTATCAATGTTTTACAGGATCCATTTCGGAGAATGTGCCTCACAGTTACACGACCTTATCCTACCTTCCTGTTTTTGTAACAGGACAGTTTTGTACGTAGATAGACGGCCAGCTACGACTACAATCCACCCATAATAGATTTTATTTATTTATTTTATGAACACCAACTTTGTGTCGCATAACACAAAATAAAAAAAAATACTGACAAATGTCGCTACAATAACAGGTGACGACAGCACGCAATAACAATAATAATTAATTCATAATTAATATAAAATTTAAATGTTAAAGAAACAATTTAAAAAATTTACGTATAATAATGATAAAATAATTAATTATTTAAGTTAATTAAATAATTATTTATTATGTAAAATTTTGGCAAAGAGTGATCGCTAAAAATATCTACTTATGTACATCGATTGTCCTAGACATGGCATTATACTGACGAGTTATCTTAAATAAAGATTTTTCTAATCCATTCAGCCTGATTGGAACAAGTTTCCTTGTTTCATGATATATCATTCAGGATATATTTAAGTATTCTATAAAAAAATAAATATTACGATATAAGTTTTTACCCGGTTATGACTTTAGCGAATATTCTGAATACGCGTCATAAAACCAAAAAAATTGTATTTAAGTATTCTTATTTGACTTCTGATTAATTATTTTGACATTAATTCCACTTACTTTTTTTATTGACATTTTCACTTTATACTAATTCTAACTGCATGCTAAATAAAAGCATATTTTTTTTTATAATTGGTCTTATAAATATCAGGTACTCCATTAAATTTTGTACATCCCTCCACGGTAAGACATGAAGAAACTTTTTGTAACAGAAGACATTTATACTGTTAATCATTAATGTTTATGCAAATAAATGTATCTTTATCTTTATTCTCAAGACATCTAGGACTTTTCAAGGTTAAAGTGACCAACAATATCATCGCGGCACATCAGGACCTTCATATATACATATTATTATGTCGACAGCCAAGAAGATGCCATCAGGAGGGTCGACCTCTTCCTTCAGATATGGTTGAGGAGAGCGATTGCTGGCAAATGCATCATACTCGTGATCAGATGCTGCTTGCGGGTGCTGGACTGCTCGTGGGTTATGTAGAGGTAACTAAAGTATTATTAAGTAAATTATTTATTAAGTATTCATCTTGTAAGCTAAAATCTAAAGTTCAAGTATCAAGTTGAAAATCTGCCGCCAAACATCTAACGGTGTGTTCCGGCAGCCTCACGTGAGAGCCAGTACCATTCCAGGCTAGGTGTGCTTTACCATCTTCGACCACACCATTATTACTTAACATCAGGTGAGCTGTGGTCAAACAACGAGCATGTCAACCATAAAAAAAAAAATTACATATTATGTTTAAATGTTAAAATTTATAAACCGGCCAAGTACGAGTCGGACTCGCGCACGAAGAGTTACGTACCATTATCTATGAAAAAGGCAAAAAAATCGCGTTTTTTGTAAGGGAGCCCCCCTTAAATATTTATTTTATTTTGTTTTTAGTATTTGTTGTTATAGCGGCAACAGAAATACATAATTTGTGAAAATTTCAACTGTCTAGCTATCGCGGTTCTTGAGATACAGCCTGGTGACAGACACACGGACGGAAGACAGACAGCGAAGTCTTAGTAATAGGGTCCCGTTTTTACCCTTTGGGTACGGAACCCTAAGAGCACGGACCTCGGTCTTCGTAGAACGTAGATTTAAATTATAAAAAAGGCTAAAGTGAATAAGTATCTTAAAAATCTGCGTGCACCATCTTCGGCCACATCATCGTTTACCAGTAGGCGAGCTGACGGTTAAACAAGGACTTGATAAAAAAACAACAGCTCAGCGTATTAGTAAGTGGGCTAGTTCTAAGAAAACTATACAGGCTGACAGTTTGAACATTAGCAATATTTAAAGATTTGTTAGTTAGTGGTCATATAGAATGAAAAAATAAACTAAGAAAACCCTGGTTAAAGTTTTTCCCAAGACTCTAGAATTTATGGTCAGCGCGCAGCCTTACGCACCGAGCAAGCGCAAGACAAAACTACCATACGTAGACTACGAAGTAACTGTTAGGTTAAAGTCAAATATTAACCACCTATTTTTTAATTATTTGGAACGACAATCGAGTACTGAACCCCCTGTATCAATATTACTGATGTTCAAACTTTCATGGTGTATGTACGGAGAAGCCTATCGATGTATCGCAATCCTATAACCATTGAGGTAGATGTATTACAGAGTAGAGACAAAGAATAGGGAAACGTAGTGAAGGACACCCTGAAACCGGTGGAGCAACGATTTAAATGTCGGCGGCCAATGACTGGAAGCAAAAATACGGAGATTATACTGATTGGCGTTTATTGGATATGGTCATGTCCAATAAACGCCAACTGGCAGCAGTGGACTATGGTAGGCTGATTATTATGTTTATAATGTTTAAATTACTTATCAATCATTTTACTTGGTGGTATATCTCCTTAGCAGGAGGTCGTCTGGGTAGGTACCACCGCAGTACCAGATATTCTGCCGCTATGCAGTAGTATACAAACATTACCGTGTTCCGGTTTGAAGGGTACTGCAGCTAGCGAAATTACAAGGCTGGTGAGACTAACTATGAAATGTCACAAAGTAATGAACGCCAAAGCAGCAATGCCATGGACTTTGTTTTGCTATGCTGCAATGGTCATGGACTGGCGTTATCTCTTACCGTCAGGAGAGCGTCGCGTTCGTTTCATTACTTTTTGCATAATATAAATAAATATCAGCACTAAGGTAAGTTAGAGCTGCTGATGTCGGTATCAAAGATGTGATAGTCGATGATAAGAGACAGCACCACGTTCGTCGGTGTTCGTTAAGGCGGTTTGTGCCTAGCCTTAGCAGAAAATATTCACAACATACTCACTGCGTTGATTGGCAACCACGATATGTAATTGTAGAATTGCTCCACCAATCTAGTTTAAAGAGGATCCCAGTGGATTGCACTTATTATAACAGCGATCAGGGGCCCAATTTACGAAGAGTTCGAATGAGGTATCGTTCGAATGGCGATGATTTTTTTGGCACTAGGGGGCCGTCTAAAATTTACATCACATCTTAAAAGTGAGGGAGGCGTCAATAAAGTGTAACATCGGGTGACAAACAGGGTAAAGGGATTAAAACCCTAAGCTTCGTGGCGTCTTGTGCATAAATTTTAAAATTGCTGTTTTTGAAAATATGTGCTATCACATTTGCGAGAATGTGACCACTTGTAATAATTATCGAGTATTCTAAACCTCATGAAATCTATGTGAGAAATTTATGGCCCTTGGTAATTCACAATTCGACATTGATAGATTTTTATCGATTATAAATAGAAAAAAGCTCCTGAAGTCTAACCAAATCCAATACATTTTTTTCAGCGTCTTCGGAAATTGATTCAGCGTTCTCATTCATGATTTACTATTTATTGATATTCTGACATGGATTCTCTGGCTTTACGAACTAGGTTTAAAATTATTAGTTTGAGATATTCTGTGAAAACTTATTTTTTCTTGTAGCCATAGTAAGTCTCCTAAAATAATTTTACTAACACAATCTTAAGTAGGCATAGACTTAGAATCTATAGACGTTTTGTTATATTTTGTTATAATACGTCTATGCGGGATAAAGTTAAACCAAGTCAACCAACCAACCAAATTACATTGCAGGTAGTCTCTTACCTGCTTCAAACTTTTTAGAGGCAATATTGCAAAAGCTTTGTTTTTTTATTATAAATTAGGCTTGCATTCTACTGCTATCTCGACGAAGATGCGGTCTACGATGGAACACGCTTACTTAGACATCGATTCACTTGCGACCTGATAGCACCTATCACTATACCCAAAATGGGCATAGTGATGCGATCCTCGATATTACAGTACTTGTGATTTAAATGGACTTTGTTGTTAACTTTAATATAAGTAAAAACACAAAAAAGCGTTCGACTAGTGATAAGACTAATGTAAGACTATTGCAGCGGTACCCAAAATTTTGCGTAACAAAACAAAGTTAACGGCATCGCTACTTTGGCGTTCATTACTTTGAGGCTTTAATATCAATAGTTTTGTAATTTCACTAGCTGTTATCTTTAAACCGGAACACAGTAATGTTTATACACTATTGCTTGGCGGCAGAACACCTTTTACTGCGGTTGTACCTAGGTAACTTTCTACTAAATGTTCTACCACCTAGTGTTTTTGGCGAGTTGCTAAATCTTATCCAGATCTGGATCCAGCTATAGATGAAATAGCATATAACAAAAGAAACTTACTGTCTATCCATCCTTTTCCAGCACATCCGACTCAATTCTCTATAAAATTCTCCCTCTACGGATGTAGATAAATCCATCTTTTTTCAGCTATTTATCCTGCCCACTGATGCTGTCTCGGTTGAAATTTATTATCTTTGCAGTCGGTACGATACGAACTTACTCTCGCCTTGACTTCATTTATCGAATGGCGACGATGTTTTGCAATAAACGCGCCTGCTACCATTGATAGTTGCAAGCTTGTCTTGCCAAATACGATGCTCGTAACTAACACGACTGGTTTTGTTTAAACGATCTTTAAAATCATCATCATTTTGAACCTTATATCGTCTTGCATATCGTCTCTTCTTGAACATCACTCATCCCGGTATTGCGCTTTAAAAACTTTAGAGTAAATTCTGTTCCAAACTTAATTACATTAACTTAACTTTTTTGTATTTTTTGGCGTGAAGACGTATTTAAATTTGCTGCAAAGGTGGATTCAGAAAACTGATGATTACAAAACCAGGGCATACAGTTTGGTGTTCCAGCTAGGTACATATCTATATCCAAAATTACACCACTCGACAGCTAAAGGTTTAAAGAATTCGTTACGTTGAGTGTTAACTTGAAACATGGAAAACTGAAAGACTTCTTAGTGTTCAAAAATATACACACAAGTTCCATGACGCAGTCTCACCTGGAATTTTAATAATGACCATCTGATTATTAGCTATGGTCAATTACCTAGAATGTTAACTAAAATACATAGGGGTAGCACAAACATTGGATGTTTAGACGTTTATAAGTGTTTTAATTTCAGCAGTTTTTAATTAAAGGTTCACTATATAATATGTACACAACTTAGTCTGTACTTACTCTTTGTACTTATTCTTTTCTGTCTACTAAACATTTAATGTGTGGCGACCGTTCTATACAATATATTAAATGACTCCTTCCGATACCATTCATTTTTACATTCTAGTAAGAAAATGTTTTCTTATTTACACAAGCATGAAATCCAGTTTTTTTTATGGCTGCAGGCTAGGTGTTTGACCATAGCTCATCTGATGTTAAGTGACGGTGTGGTCGAAGATGGTAAAGCACACCTAGCCTGGAATGGAACTGGCTCTCAAGTGAGGCTGCCGGAACACACCGTTAGATGCTTGGCGGCAGATTTTTAACTTGAGGGTAGCTAGCCAGCCGAGTACTAGAAAGTACCCACCACCACGCTAAATACATTAATACATAATTACATACTTTCTACAATAAACATAATTCTAACTAAAAGGTTTACCCCCAAAATAATAATCTCAACTAGCAATTGAGCAGAAAGAACAAATTCCATTTTCATTTCTATTAAGTATAAAAATACCAACCTACATAAATAGAAATGAAATATCGCATTTCTTTTTACCTCTTTTTATCGTTTTAGCATCTCTATATCTCTACTTAGTATAAATAAAGTCGCTTCCCGCCGTCTGTACGTTTAGATCTTATAAACTACGCAACGGATTTTAATGCGGTTTCCATCAATAGACAGAGTGATTCAAGAGGAGTATTTACATGTATAATACATCCATATGCACCACATTAGCAACTAAAGTGCACCCGTGCGAAGCCAGAGCGGGTCACTAGTTATCAACAAAATATTAATTCGTATTAAAATCCGAAAAAAAAAACTGCAGAAGAACGTTGAAGAAGATTGGAAGAACGAATTCAAAGTTCTGTGTATCGCTGCAATGGTCATGGACAGGCCTTATTTTACCATCAAGAGAGTGTCTCGTTCGTCGCATTACTTTAATATTTTTAAATTACTTTGCATGGTGGTAGGGTACTTTCTAGTACTCAGCTGGCTAGCTACCACCCTCAAGTTGAAAACCTGCCACCAAGCATTTAACAGTGTGTTCCGGCAGCCTCACTTGAGAGCCAGTTCTATTCCAGGATAGGTGTGCTTTACCATCTTCGACCACACCGTCACTTAACATCAGGTGAGTTGTGGTCAAACACCTAGCCTGTCGGCCATAAAAAAAAAAATATAAAATAAGATTAAAGAAGAAAAAGATTAAGGAACTTTCGAAGATTATCAGCTCTTGATTGCATATTGCCGTGGTGGTGCCGGCGTAAGAATTGTACCCCACCCTCTCTAGCCGTGGTTGCCGTAAGAGTCGGCTAAGGGATGTTATCCGGAAGATGGGCAGCAGCGTCTTCCTTGAACATTCACACCTAACTGCGCTCGCCAACCCGCCTGCCAAGCGTGGCGAGTATTAGCAAAACCCCCCAGGAGAAGGACTATGTCCAGCAGTGGACGTCCTATGGCTGACGATGACGATGATTGTATATTGAGCATCTCCCACATATCGGCTCAAAACTTTGGTGTTGAGTTTCTGGTGTCGGGGTATTTTAATATTTTTTTTTATTTACACTTGTTGAAATTGCATTTAAAATAGGTTCCTAATATACCGGACCGAAATTGTTATCTGAAAAATATTAGGGGCAAATGGAATACAAAACTACGATACGTAGTTAAGCGAAACTAATCAACATATCACTGTTCCAAGACTTATTATCTAACGACCGAAGAAAACAACAAATAATAGGTACGAAGAGAAAAATAAGTGACAAAACAACAATTTTCTTTCCACATAAAACTATTTGTCGTTGGCTGTAACGACATGCTATAAAGCTATGTTCATTGATCGCTTAGACTTGTCTCGTCTCGACTCGCCAAACACAAGGTTTCACTTGGATTTTCAATCTACGATCTAGATAAGTTATTATTTTATGAACTTTTATTTTTAAGACGGTTTGAACTTTTGCTTATTTAGTGAGATATATACATATATTGATGTATTTATGATTGCCTTGTTGGTTCTTTCAGTAGTAGCTCTGCTTCATGTGGGTTCGATTCCCACTCAGAAAAAAACGCAATCATTTATGTGATGAATTAACTGTTTGTTCTGTGTTTGGGTGTCCCGTATGCATTCTATGTGTTTACACAAAAAAAAACAGTATATAAGTATCAGTTATCTGGTTTCTATAGTTAGTTCTATGCTTAATTTGGGGTGGATGTCGTTATGTGAAATGTCAACCGATTTTTTTTTTGGGGGAGGCCTATGTCCCGCTATTGACTTCCTTCGGCTGATGATGATTTATTTATTTACTGTCCTGTCATCATCCTGTTAATCAGAACCTTGTAACCTATTTTTTATTACTTGTGATAAACAATTTTAAATAGTTATGACACAACGAAAGTCATGAATGAATACACAATTTAGAACTTTAAAATCCAAACAGCTGTGGTACCTCACGCAAAAAAGAAGAAAGAAAAAGGCAAAAAAGAAAGAAGAACAAGGAAGGACAGAAGGGAAGTTGTGATAAATTGTGATTATTGGTGTTAGAAACAAAATTAATGGACATTCCTATGCCACGCCAATTTGAAACACTTTCTAAGCGAAAACTTTGCAACTGAAGTTTGGCAAATATGTACGTGAATACATCATTTTGCAGTATTATCAGCCAAATTACATTTTAAAAAACTTTTTTGATTAATGTTCGAATTTAACGTATTTTGAATTTAAATTTTGTTATGACGAATGAGAGGAACTTTTGGAACTTTGCAAACTTACTGACGTATCTACATGTTCTAAGACATCATCGATTTTATAGGTATTTTATTGTTGAAATGAGGCATGTTATAGCTGGGCGTTGGAAAGTTTATCGGTTCCCGGGTAAAATGACCTTCTTGGTTTATGTTCGGCATCGTGGACCAGTTGGGACGACGTCAGACCTAAGACCTTACTAGATAAATGTGTTTCTAATTTCTATGTAAAAGTATTGAGACGAACAAGACGCTCCACTGTTTTTTTTTTCATCGGACCATGCGTGTTTTTAACACGATCTCACCTGATGGAAAGCGATGATGTGGCCGAAGTTGGAGCAAGCTTGCATAGGAAATACCTATTCACGTCTTTCTTGAACCCCGGGTTGAACTAAGTTGGAAACACAGACGCTGATAAGAGATAACACCTATCCACGTAGGTTGCAGTCAAAACTTTGTGCAACAATTCCAAGGCATCACATCTTTAGGTGCTTGCAAACAATCTTTTCGTGTAATTTAATGTAAATATGTATGACTAGCTGCGTCCCGCGATGTTACCTGCTACATTTTTTCAGGATAAAAAGTAGCCTATGAGTTAATCCAGGGTGTCAGCTACCTCCATACCAAATTTCATTAAAATTGGTCCAGCCGTTTAAGCGTGAAGAAGCAACATATCACACTCACAAACTTTCGCCTTCATAATGTTAGCATGTGTCTTATTAAGGCATTGGTATTATTTACTTTTAATTTATGATCTTATATATAAAGGGTTTGAGTTTGGGTTTGTTGTACCTACTAAGCCTTAAGAGGTCATTATACCCATCATCATTGTGAACAACTTAAATATAATCAATACATTAACATTAACATTTCTTATATATAAATAGTATAAGTTTTTATTAGGCTTTCTGATGAGAGCTCTTAACTATCTGTCTCGCCAGACAGATAGTCAAGCACTTACTTGATGACAGTTTTTGTATTATGGCGTTTTCCGTTGATATCTTAAAGGGCTCTGGCATTTGTAATTTCTGTAATAGATTTCTGAGTTTTTAATGAAGTTTGCAGTAGCTTAGCATTTGCTCAAAGCGGAATTCGATGATTTGATTGAGCTCCACTATCTGAAAGTATCTCCACTGAACGAGATTATTATTCACAAATGGTTCGAGAAGCGGTTGAAATACAAATACATCGCAATTTCAACCGGGAAGATAGATTTAGGTTGTCGGCGTCGTGGAATCCAATTATAGGCAAGTGTCGCGGTGGAGTTTCAGAACGGTCTGCTGATGCCGTTAGTGTAGTGTGCCGTGGTGACAACATTACGTTGTTATAACAACAAAATGAGGGTAGGAGATCGCAACATCTAATTTTTTCATCGAAACGACCCGTAAAACATAATTATGGACTTCAGATTGGTTATAAGCAGAAAAAAGTATATTCAAAAATATTATGTAATAACATCATTTATGCAATACACGGTTAGATTTATTTCACAACTGTCCTGACTGACAAATAAGGAGAGTAATGTTTTTTCTCATATGTAAGTGAGTTCATTATACACAATGATATTATAAAGATACGCTACTTTCATACTGAGCGGCGCGGCGTTCAGATTTCGTCGCATTGTTAAGTATTACAAATGCACTTACAACTGCGAATGCGATAGATAATACGGAACATATAATACAGAAAGAGATAGCTACAAGAAGTGTGTTGCGCTTGAAGTACACTAGTGCAAATCAAATTGCAACAATTGTTTGAATTTGTCTGCAACAATTTGTGCGTGCTAGTGCGATATCTACCTCTTTTTATGTATTCATTGATTATTCCATTACTTTTAAAATGCCTGAAAAGATTTCGATGTATACATGGCTATAAATTTTTTGAAAAGGGAAAATCTCTAATTAGATGGCATTAGTGTTATTTTAATTTAATGAATGAAGCTTGGTTTATTAGGAAGAAAAAACAGAAATTCTTTTTCCAAAATATTTTTTTTTTAATTTTAGACCCGTTTTTCGAATAACTAGTTACGTATCCA
Source organism: Biston stratarius (assembly GCA_950106695.1). Taxonomy (NCBI): domain Eukaryota; kingdom Metazoa; phylum Arthropoda; class Insecta; order Lepidoptera; family Geometridae; genus Biston; species Biston stratarius. The sequence continues at coordinate 40,300,722 of OX467106.1, read as the reverse complement.
TTTATTTAAGCACTATAAAAATGTATAAAATCTGATGTATTTTCGTGTGCTTTACGCGTACCCAGCGCACGTGCTTCATCTTCCTGTTTACATCAAAATAACTCCTACTAGTTTAGTAGGTACTCGCTATTCTGCGCAACCATTTATAATGTAATGCAATTTTTAAGTCCTTCCTAAGTGCGTGAATGGTAATATCTGAAGATTATCATAGAACACATCTAAACTTATGTTGACGATATCGTCTCCACAATGCGTCACACCGAATAAAGAACATATGCGCTATTTTTGTGCAAAAATAATGACCGGATGTTGTGGTTATATTTCCGAATGCTGTTACTTTTACTTGCTCGTTACCGTCCTTTGAGGCAATTCTGGCGCACTCGATATTAGTTTTTTTTAACCAACGGAAAAACTTAAGGAGGTTATTCTACCATTCAATGTGAACAACTTTTTCGGACCAACATCGAAAACTCAAAATTTTTTTTTTGACATCTTTATTTTTTTTGTCGGCGGTACAATTTTTTTTGTTTTCTTGATATTAGTCCCTTTAACAAAGTTGTTCATATTGATAGGGAGAATCACCTTAACTATTTTTGTTGTTAAAAACACCCTGTATTGTATCATTCAAAAATTACCAACAAAGATATTATTATAATAGCACCGAAATAACTACCCTAACAGGAAAACAAAGTTCGTGAATATTATTATTTTTCTAACATATCAATATAAGTACCTACCTAGCAATCTAAATTAGTTTTAACGTAATAATTTCCACGTACTTTCCTAATAACAATATTTAAAAGAGCAGAATAAAGTATCGAACCGCGCCATTTAGTTTTCCTTTAAATACGTGAAGTGTACAAAATTTGGTTCATATCTCTTTAAATTTGTAGAATTGTAAAGATTTTGTTGGTATGAAAGTATAATGTGTCTATAGCTATTGTGTTGGAACGTTTTGACGGCTCTGGCCATTATGCTTGCCACGTGTGACCATGATTTTTACTAAGAACAGACTGTCCACGAAAACATGTGGTGTACTTTACAAAAACAGTTGAAATAATAATAATATAAAGGAGAGAATGAAGAAGAAAGAAACATTTATTTTATCACACTACAACAACAACACACTATGATATACATAATAAAATATGACATGAATAATAACAATAATAGTAAAGAAAGGTGTGGCTGCAGGTTAGGTCTGCCTAGCATCAGTGTGGCCGATTTTTCAACAGCGCTGGTTTTATGAACTAACCTTTTGGGACGCACGAGTCTGCTAATATAAGTGACCGAAAAACAGAATAAAATTAAAAAACCCCGACACAAAATCTAACATAGCTAAGAACAATCCCGACTAATTCACCTTTCAAACAAAATCAAAATCGGTTCACCCGTTCGGGAGCTACGATGCCACAGACACACAAACACACACACACTCACAAACACACACACAACACATATGAAGCTGCGAGTTATTTTCACTCGTAGCAATTTAATTCGCTTGACAATTTATTAAAATGTAATTTTTAAATTGAAAACGTCTTATTTAGAAAAATTGTTCTTTGGTCACCATCATCAGCTTATAGAAATCTATTGCTGTGCATAATAAGGTCACGATACTTAGCCCGATCTTTGGATTTTCACTTCCATCCATCGTCAGCTGTCTTACTTATATTGTCACTTCATCGAGTCTCAGGGCGTTCTACGCCACGTTTACCAATTCGCGGTCCCCACTCTTGTACACGTCTACCCCAGCTGTCATCGGTTCTGCGACAGATGTGTCCAACCCACTGCCATTTACGCTTGCTAATACGCTGAGCTATGTCTGCGTCTTTATTTCTCGGGCAAATTACTTCGTTCTGGATACGACCTCTCAGAGAAATGCCAAGTCTATTCGAATTTTACTAGACAAATACAAAACAATGAGCGCATAATGCAATGTAGTGTTAGTATTGGTAGAGGCATCCGAACTGTCAGATTGTCAGATTTATCAAGTGTTTGTCTCACATTTAAAGCAACTCATGCTGAACCCACTAGTGACGCACATCCACCGCAAACATGATGAACGACTGCTGTAATAATAGGAAAACATGGACAAAACAATAATGTCTACTCCATTTGGTTACAGAGCGACTGACTTATCTTTAGATTCCAATGGGGGAGCTACCATCGGATTTTATGAAGCATTTTAACTGAATCCCGTTGAAAATTCTAGTTCCTACATTTTTCAACATCCGCAATATAATTTGGTCTCAGTTTAGGTAAAATGTTAACCGTGTTGAGCGTCGATTGTCTATGACAAAATTGAGGGTAGGTGTTCCTATCCAATTCACTTATGAATTTATTAAAATATGTATACAAATACTGCTGGTATAAATTATTTTTTTATGCTATTCGTTCCATTCTTCTCAGGCGTATAAGAGTTGTTTCGTTTGCTAATGATTAGGTTTTATCTTGGCAACGAGGCTTTATTATCGATTCTTGGCACGCCACTACATCGAAATTTGGGAACAGGAAAAGATAAGATTCATTTCTTACATTTATATTTTATTATACTGTTGACAAACTAGGTGTTTGACCACATCTCATCTGATGTTAAGAGAAGTAACTAAACGAAACCTAGCTAGATCGATTTATCGCCCCCGAAACCCTCTGCATACTAAATTTCATGAAAATCGTTGGAGCCGTTTCCGAGATTTAGAATATATATATATATATATATATATGTACAGCCCTGTTGGCTCATCGGCAGTATGTCTGCCCGAGCTGTAGGGCGTGGGTTCGATTCCCGCCAAGGACGAACTTTGTGTGGTATAAACATATATTATGTTTGTTCTGTGTCTGGGTGTTCTATATTTATTATAAGTATGTATTTACAAAAAAAAAAGTATTTATGAATTCTATCAGTTATCTGACTTCCATCACACAAGCTCTGCTTCGTTTGGGGTCAGATGGCGCTGTGTTTAATGTGTCCTACGATATTTATTTATTTTATTATATACAAGAATTACTCATTTAAAGGTATTAGATTACTGGGATAGTGTGAATTGAATTAAACATCAGGTAACTGTTACACTGTATCAATCTCTGTGTTTTAGTAGGTACCTACTTAATGTGTATTGGTGTTACGTAGATGATTGTGTAGATAGAGCCATTACATATCTAGTATCATAGTACGATACGTTAGCGATTTGATCCCTAGTTACAAGCTGTTCAGGGTTATCCACGACGTCACGAGATCGTAGATAATACACACACGATTATGCTTTCATCTCATATTCTAAATTATGTACGAAAGATGTTATACAAATACAATTCGACTGCCCCGTTAGTTCATTTGGTAAAGTTCTGCTTCGAGTGTTGTGTGGGTTCGATTCCCACTTAGGATTTACATCTGTGTGACTAACATATATGTTTGTTCTGTGTCTGGGTGTTCTGTGTATGTATTATAAATATGTATTTACAAAAAAAAAGTTTGCTGTCTGGTTCCCATAGTACAAGCTTTGCTTAGTTTGGGGTTAGATGGCGCTGTGTGAAAAATGTAAAAAAAAATATACAAACATTTTACTGCTAACACCAATGTCAAATTCTGTAATATCATTTCAAATATATCATTAAAGAGTTTTAGAACACTGATAACATGTCAATAAATAAAAACCAAAACGTCAAAATAAAGTATGTCAATATAAAAATATGTCAATGTAAAAATACAGTCAATATAGTAAAATGCAAAAAAAAATAAAAAATTGCGTTGAATTATACATGGCTATAAGTTTAGGGTGTAAAAGCCAAAAGGAGGTAATTATGAACAACTTTTGCTAAAGACACAACTCCGAAATCGTGAAAAATAAAATTTGTTGTTCCATAAAAAAAAAGTTTGTTGACCTTTGATCAACTATATGAAGCAGCTTATTTTATTTTGCTATACCGGAGTTGTGACTATAGTTAAAGTTGTTCGTTATGGGGTTGCTGTTTTTGGGGCATTACGCTAACAAATAAATAATAAAAATCGAAGGACATTTCACACTGCCCCAAACAAAGCAAAGCTTGTACTATGGGAATCAGATAACAAAAGAAAACTTTAATTTTGTAAGTTTTTGTAAATACATACAGAACACCCAAACATAACAAACATTTAACGTCACATAAATATTTGTTCTGGTAGTAATCGAACCTACGTCCTATAGCTCTTGTAACAGATATTCTACCATTTTTTTGCAAATACATGGCTTACGGTTATCAGTTTTGCGACAATGGCAACACCGGTAGTATCCTTAACTCGAAAAGAACTCATTAACTTAACATTAAAAGTATATCTTGATTAGCATTGTTTATTACATTGTTTCTGTAGCTATGATAGCTCAGTGGTTAGCGCGGCCGGTTCACACGCCGAAGAGCGTGGGTTCAAACCCCAACAATGAGCTTGAAGAAAAACATCGTAAGGAAACCATAGCATGGTGGTAGGCTATTTTCTAGCACTCGGCTGGCTACAGGACATGTAGAAAGACGGCCCACTACCATTCATACATAGTGGCATTTCCTTGGGTACGAACCAAACGTATAAACTATGTTCATCAATCGTACAAGGAATGGAACAAGCTGCCAGCTTCCTTATTTCCTGAGGGACATATTCCGTATCTTTTTAAAATCAAAGTGATTTAGTATCTCCTAAATCCATCCAACGTTGCTTACCAACAGGCGAGTTGTAAGTCAAATATGGACTTATATGTGTTTAAAAAAAAGGTTTACTCACTATGTTTCCCTTTAGAGTTTTAAGGCTAGCGACAATTATTATCAATACGCGCATAACTTTGCCGTGGTGGTGCCGGCGTTAGAATAGTACCCCACTCTCTCTACCCGTGGTCGCCGTAAGAGTCGGCTAAGGGATGTAATCCGGAAGATGGGCAGCAGCGTCTTCCTTGAACAATCACACCTAACTGCGCTCGCCAACCCGCCTGCCAAGCGTGGCGAGTATTGGCAAAACCCCCAGGAGGAGGCCTGTGACCAGCAGTGGACATCCTATGGCTGATGATGTGTGTGTATGTATGTGTGTGTGTATGTGTGAATAACTTAGAAAAGCGCGCGTTTTATGATAGAACCCATGCCTACAAGTTGTAATGCCTATAAATTTCCCAACTAGAATGTCGTAACTTGAAGAACAAAAAGAAACATCACGACTAAATACAGCGTACTTATTAAAATTGTGTACAGAAATAACAAAACGGAGCAATAATAAAGTGTAAATAGGATTGCCCAGAAACAGACTCCGTTATTTATACGTTACTTACCTACCTTTAGCGGCACTTGACCCAGTTTTGAGTCGCTGGTTCAGGCCAGGAGCTCATAGCCCGAGTTCTACCCACGATTACATTCGAGGAATAAACTAGAAAATATCTCAAACAATATTATTATCTTAAAAGGAAAAACCAGTTTACATTGAATAACGTCGATATTGGCCTAATAAACTAAGTAACAAGTAATTAATCTTCATTCGTAAACGATTGTTACCTATAGATAAATTTTCAATTATAAATACAATTGGTTTTATTTTAAACAAACTGACCCGACAGACCTATCCTGGACAAATTTCAATTGTCTGTGATATTTTTGTGGACTTACAAAACACGTATTATGAATAAAGAATCTGGCACCTGAGTTTTTCCACAAAACCATGCATCATCCATGATGCATGCGGTTTAGCTACGTCATGCCATGCATCATGATCACATCATCATCATCATTAGCCTTAGGACGTCTACTGCTGGACGTAGGCCTCCTCCTGGGGGAGTTTTGCCAATACTCGCCACGCTTGGCAGGCGGGTTGGCGAGCGCAAATTAGTGTGATTGTTCAAGGAAGACGCTGCTGCCCATCTTCCGGATTAGATCCCTTAGCCGACTCTTACGGCAACCACTGGTAGAGAGGGTGGGGTACTATTCTTACGCCGGCACCACCACGGCAATGCATCATGCATTATGATACCTTGGTTCAATGAATTAAAAAAAAACTACTACTCTATATTTTTATATTTGGTCAAGGGTCAACTTACTTTTTCTACAGCTGTTGTTTTCACTTTCATGATAAGTGCATGGTTGTGCGAGTCCGTTCCTGAGAAAATCGTGGTGATACACAGACAGACGGACAGACGGACAAGAGAGTGATCTTACAAGGGTTCCTTTTTTACCTTCTGTACGGAACGCTAAAAAACAGCTGATTCATATATGTATTAGAATTTAGTTAACGTACCAGTTAGTACTCGGCTGGCTAGCTACTACCTAAGTTGAAAATCTGTCACACTTTAGTGTGTTTCGGCACCCCCTGAGAGCCAGTTCCATTCCAGGCCACCTGTATTTACCATCTTTGACCACACTGTCACTTAACATCAAGTGAGCTGTGGTCAACCATAAAAAAATTGATAACTTGTTAGTATATTTTAAAAAACTGGAACGTTGAAAGAAACGTTGGCGGTAGCCGGTTTTTCCAATGAAACCATCGGCGATTTACTTACATTCTTATATAGTTACTAAGGAACTAATTACTTCCAATATTGTCTGACAAACCTTCGAAAGTGATACCTCCCTGCAGACGCTACGTCATACATAAACTTACGAGACTTCATGGCTTATACCACCATGACTCGACGATTCCGCAAACTGTCTGTGTGTGCTAACCTTCATCGATCATCGTAATAGGATTGTAATTGTATATTTTAGGTATAGTAAAAGATTGTTACTGGCTGTATCTCTCAACATGGTTAAAAGCTTGAGTACTTACTATGGCGATTGGGAGTCATTGTAGTTTTTTTTTTAATGTAAAAGTTATGAGATGAACTAGACGCTTTCTTGATGGTGAGAGCTAAATGTCCATGACCATGACACAGAACTTTGAGTAGTAAAACAAAGTCCAGGGTATCGCTGTTTTGACGCTCATTGCGACTTTCGATAGTTAGTCTCAACAGCCCTGTAATTTCGCAGCTGCAACATCTTCAAACTGGAACACAGTAATGTTTACACTCGGCGGCTTGGCGGCAGAATATTTGGTGCTGCGGTGGTACCTACGAACGGAGTGGGTTCGTAACCTCCAGTTCATGAAGCAGGGCTACTGTAAAATGAGGTCTGTTGGTTTTGGGTGGGTCGAACCTACGCCCTATACAGCTCTTGAAGCAGATAACTATCATATGATGATTTATTACCGAGAAAAGCAAAGTACTGGAATAAGTCGACGTTTGTATGTACCTACCTTTGTTTCATTTGTTGTGTTTTGCTACAAATCACCTGATATTACAACTGTGCGGTCAAATATGGTTAACACATCTTATATTTAATGGAAATTGCCAATGAAATAAGACTGGCTGAAATCACTGTTCGTTGCTTGGCTAGAGATTTCCGTAAATATTTGAGAATGGTATTGCTAGCTAGCCGAGTACTAGAAAGTACCCAATAACCATGCTATGGTTTTCTCACAATGTTTTCCGCCACTATAGCAATTCGAGTTTATTTTTGGCATTTGAACGCATCGGATTTTTTTTAATGGTTGACAGCCTAGGTGTTTGACCACAGCTCACCTGATGTTAAGTGACAGTGTGGTCGAAAATGGTAAAGCACATCTAGCCTGGAATGGTACTGGCTCTCAAGTGAGGCTGCCGGAACACACCGTTAGATGCTTGGCGGCAGATTTTTAACATGAGAGTGGTAGCTAGCCAGCCGAGTACTAGAAAATACCTTACCACCATGCTATGGTTTCCTCACGATGTTTTCCTTCACCGGCAGCTCAAGCTCATTGTTGGGGTTTGAACCCACGCCCTTTGGCATGCGAACCGACCGCGCTAACCACTGAGCTATGATAGCTACAAAAATGATTGTTTAATGATAATAATTAATTTAGTGGAGCATATATGATAAATTTTTTGTAAGAAAGTAATTCGTTTCAATGTATTTTTCAAATGAAGCGTATTACATTTACGAATATGAGTGGTTTCCATCCATGTCTTAGCGATGATGCGTTAAAAAAACATCACCATAATAACTTTTTCAGCTGTGATTTTTATGGTAAAGAGGAATATGTACTCTTTGTTATTAGAAAGCGGCCACTTCGAGGAAAATGCCAGAAAAACATTTACATAACGGCTGAATACAGTTGTGTGGGTAATAAAAATAATACTGATACACTTTTTCCTACAACATTCTTGTGAGTACTTTCTTCCTTTTTTGTAGTATGGTTAGTCTAACCAACAAACTATTTCAGGGTCACCCTCAGACTAGAACAGTTCATCGAAATTGGCATAAAGCGCGAAGAAAATCTGTGGCATAAAGCGCGAATCAAAATTGTGGCATAAAGCGCGAATGAAATTTGTGGCATAAAGCGCAATTCAAAATTGTGGTATGGACCTCGTAAGCGTTGGTTCAGATATAACAACTAGTTCGAAATTAATTTACGTCACACGTTCTCAAATTATTGAAAATAGTAACATTTTTACTAAAATATTTATTGCAAGTCTGACAACTATTGCGGCTCATAAATTTACCATAATATCACAATAATAATCATATAATGAACGCCTAAAATAAAGGCTGCCCAACCAATTTTGAAAGAGGCTCTATGAACGAGTAATTTCAATTTTGCGTAAACGCATACTAGAAAGTTTTCGAGTGGGCTATTTCTGAAGAAAATAATAACAAACTTGTTTAATTTAAATCAAGATCGATTTGTTACGGAAACTTGGTTTAATTTTCTTTTGGCCATCTTTAAATAAATATCGTACACAATGAATGTAAGTAGAATTTATAAATCAATTATTGTACTAACCTATCTCAGCTAGTTAGGTATCGTTGAAAAGGAAAATTCAAAATCAGTAACAGTTTTTGTGTCATAACATAATTGGCACTAGGCGCTTTGACTCCTCATTTTATATTCTCACGACGAGGATGTGGATCTCTTTCTAGTCTGTGTTTCCTGAAAAGCCTTCAAATCCACAGGAAACATGTTACTGCTATGTTAACGTGCTCCATCCTACCAGTGGCGTAACTCAAATTTATTAAGAATAAAAAACAGGCTGAACTACTTTTGGAATCACGACCCTAAGGTTGGGCAGCATTGTAATAGAACATAGAAAAGTCACTAAGGACATTTGGGAAGAAGCCAAGCTATCATCAGATATTTGACTCTGTATTATTGAGTGATACAGTTAGAAAATAGATACATCTCTCGTTAGGGCAAATAGAGTCAGTCTAAGATGAATCGTAAAAATGTAATGGATTCGTGGTCCGTAAATAATACTTGAATGCCCTATGCGTTCTTTTTTTATGATTGACAAGCTATGTGTTTGACCACAGTTCACCTGATGTGAAGTGACAGTGTAGTCGAAGATGGTAAAGCACATCTAGCCTGGAGTGGAACTGGCTCTGGCATTTAGTAGTAGTTCTGCTTTTTGAGCTCATGGGCGAATTAAACCCGCAGTGGGTTCGATTCCCACCCAGAACAAACATTATAGATAGAATTTATTGAGCAAACCAAAAATAGAAAGAAGTTCAGAAAATAAAAGAATCTTATAATAGTGCCATTAGGTGACAAATATAAATGTTTGTTCTGTACCTGCGTGTTCTAAATATTTGTATTATAGGCATGTATGTATTTGCTAAAAAGTATTCAAGTACTCTATTCGTTTTCCGGTTACCAGTACAAAAATATTTTGTAGCTAGACCAATATTTAAAATAACTAGTTTTTGTTTTACCTATGCGGAATTACTTACGTTTAATTATTACATCTAATACTCCGACTATAGTTTCGGCCACATTATCGAATTCTCCAACTATAGTTTTGGGCACCGAATGTGGCCGAAACTATACATGTTTAATTATATCCTATATAATTAAAAGTAACTAATCACGCATAAATAAAACAAAAACGTGTCAAAACCACGTCAGTTTCCATATAATAACTGGTTTGACATGACGTAATAATATATGGGGAGACTTGAGCTGAGTGGCTAGTCCTAGAGTCGGTATTAAGGTTGCATCGTTTTTTCCTAATTGGTAATCAAACGACGTATAATCAAAAATATCTGCAAATAAACAGGGAACAAAGCTATGATTAAAATAAAAACAACAGAAAGAACACTTATAGGAGGCAAGCTAAACAGTTTAAAAGGCTGTACATAACTATGGAAAAAAATATATATAAAAAAAAAATATATATATATCACCCGGAGCGTAATATCGAATCGATTGACACTTACCTACGTATCAAAATCGGTTAAGTTATTTCGGTACTACGGTGTAACACGTAAATATGTACATACATAGACCGCTAAGAACATAGTTTTGCAGTAGTCGAGTAAAAACAAATAGCAATCGAAAAAAACATACCAAAACAATAAAGTTGTATATTTTGGTGACTTACAATAAATTAAACATACCCAATTGTGGTCCGATCAATGATATTATTGGTGGAAACGGTAAAATTGATGGGGCTCGTTCTAGTCACATCAATAATAATCATAAATATAATATACATAATTTATATAATTATTTGTCCAGACCGATTCATCAACGCAGAGCCTAAACCGGCGCTGGGGCTACCAACTTGAAATTTTAGCAGTTGATGCTAGTTTATATTGTAAACGGCCAATATGGAAGGATTTTTGGAAATTTCATTCCTAAGGGGATAAAATAAGGTATGAATGGTTGTATGGTAGTCCGTCATTTTCAAAATATGAAGCGTGAAATTTCATATACCTTCTGGTTAAGAATAAATGTAAAAGTATATTGGATTTTTCAATATTTTAACCTTAATTAGTGGTTTATTTGTATTAGGGATTGAAAGTTTATATGGGAAGTTTGTCAGCCACGCGACCGATGCCGCGGGCAACAGCTAGTTATTAATGAAATCAGCACGATAGAGTATCTGATGAATAAGCAAAGCATATTTTCGCAGTAGAAATATATTTGGAGAATCTCGCAGGATCGGAACTGCGCGTCGATTTGTCAAAAGATTTGTCGCGGTATTTGCTAACGCTTCCATCATTGTCTAACTGTGTGCTTAGCGCCATTTTATACGGTGGAACTGCTTTAATAGATAACGTCTCGGATTTATTGCCAAGGTCAAAATTTAATGTAAAGTTTGTAATATTATAAAAAATAATTTGAAGTTTTGGTGGGAACGCGGAACCTCATATTGTTGCATTGTATTGTTTTCTAAAACTTATGTTTTTTGGAGTGTTTATGTTAAAAAGTAGATAGATTTTCATCATAAAGTCCAGAGTTATACGTACGAATGAGGATAAGTGTCTAATATGATTTGGTAAAACTACATTTCGTGTTTTACTTTGGAAAATGACGTGGTTTTAATATTTTTGTTTTATTTATGCTATATATGCGTTAAATTTATCGGAAACTCCGACTATAGTTTTGGCCACATCCGGTGGCCTTCATCATGGAGACAACGTGCGCGTGGCCTCGTCTTGCTTCGCACTGCGGGCTGCTGTGCGCCTCTCACGCGAAGATAGCGGTTGATGCGTGGGCACGTGGTTGGGTAGTGCTACGAGATGCGCCGGCGCGCTCTGGATCCCTTGTTTTTCGGAGTCCTGCTCTACGGTCTCATGAATATTCCAACATACAGTCTCTCCAAGACACTCACCGCGACTTTTTAAGATCCGTGACTACTCCATGAAGACAAGGTCTCCCAGTGTCGTTTCTAAAACTGTTTAGAAATCTCTAGTAAAGTCACTACTACGGCATTATCTGGACCTAACTGTGACCCACTTAATGCGACTTGGATTCTGACTAAGACTTATTTAACTTGATTTTATCTTGAGACATATTAAAATATAAAACACTGAAGAGTCAATTAAAAATGACATTAACGTAGATATCTTTAAAAATATTTAGTTGATATACATACCTTCATACTATTAGAGCTTGATTTATTTCAAGGTGAAGATTATTCATCTCAATGTATGATTTTAAAATACCTACACACAGGTTAGCAAATTTACTAAGTACGTGAGTCAATCTGAGCATAAATGTACCTACCTAATCAAAAAGGGCTTATTCATTACAAATTTTACCTGAATACGTAACTTTGTGGTTTAAAACAACATACCTTCTAAACTGACCTATGGATCTTGGTCAGGTCAACAAACCTGGAATAATATAAAACAATTTTGCTTTGTTCCGCAATGAAAAGCATAATTGTTTTCAGTAAAATTACGTGAGATAAAGCATTTGCTAAACGGTAGTAATATGCGTTCTCAGTTCAATTTCAACGACTTTTCCGAGCTTTTCCCGTGGCATTGCTCGGGTAATTTGGGTAGTTTCATTCCAGCCCAGGTGTGTTATCATCTTCGACCACGCCGTCACTTAACATCAGGTGAGCTGTGGTCAGACACCTAGACTGTCAAACGCAAAAAAAAAGTTTCGTATGTCAAATTTCCGCTACTACACATTTGTGTAGTCTCTCTGCTCTAGTTCCCTTCGTTTGGCCAGTTAAGGCCGTTTTCAGCTTCTGCGAGTCTTTATTGAAGGCTTTAAGTGCGTCGCTGGCCTGCTTTTAACAGACAACAAAAAAAACCACAAATAAAAATATTCGTGTACAATCGAGCGTAGTACACAAAACAATATTGCATAAACAACAATACTATCTAAATCTAAGAATGATTTGGTAGCTTTATATTTGGTAGAATTTCTGCTTCAAGAGCTGTAAGGGGTGGGTTCGATTCCCACCAGGACAAACATTTATGTGACGATAAATGTTTTTTGGTTGGTTTGTAGAGCACCTAAACAGCTCTGTATGTATTTACAAAAAAAATGCATTTAAGTAGGTATGCTGTCAGTTATCTGGTTCCCCTACTACAAGCAAAGCTTGAACGATATTTACGATAAGTAAAATTAAGTTCTGAAATTGCCAGGGTCACCTTGGTGAGAGGTCGGTAAATATACCGTTTAATACATGCTTTAGATACAATATCTCAGGTTTACGATAAAAATCATCATGAACGTCATCTGCAGCGTCTTTTGTTCCACTGCTTTTACTTGGCCATCTGTTTTAGTTACGAACTATTTATATATTTAACCAGGCGAAAGATTTGTTCTCGTCAATATCGTCGTCGAAGTTTTAAAAAAGTTTTCGCCAAACATGTACCTATTACCGGTAGTATATAAATATCGTAGGACACATTACACACAGCGCCATCTGACCCCAAACTAAGCAGAGCTTGTGTGATGGAAGTCAGATAACTGATAGAATACATAAATACTTTTTTTTTTTGTTGTAAATACATACTTATAATACATACAGAACACCCAGACACAGAACAAACATTTGCTTATACCAAACAAACATTTGTCCTTGGCGGGAATCGAACCCACGCCCTACAGCTCAGGCAGACATACTCCCAATGAGCCAACAGGGCTGTCAATATATGGTTACTCCTACTGAATATAATTTATAGAACAGTGTGTAGGCAGTAGGTAAATGAATGAATTTACCAACGTGTGTTTATTTAAAACGAAACTTATGACTTCCCGGAAATACAGAAAAAAATAATCGAGATAAATTTACTATTGACTTGTAAGACTGTGTTAAAACATGGAATTATTGAGTTGCTAATATAATTATGTATTAGGTGTTCGGCTACAATTAAGTTGGCTTTTATGTCAAATGCCGGTGTGGTCAAGTCGTCATTTCATATCAAGGACAACTGTTTCTTTTTTTTTTTTGAGACGGAGAATGGTTTGGGAATCTACTAAAGATATTAGAGTACATTCAGCTTCCACATCTATCTAGGTTATGTTTTTGTAGCAACGATAGATCAGTGGTTAATGCGGTTGGTTCAAACTCCGAGTTTGTACCAACCGCATTAACCACTCAACTGAGTTCATATCCCAACAATGAGTTCAAGCTCAGGTGAACGAAAACATAGTGAGGAAACCAAAGAATGGTGGCGGGTACTTCGTAGTACTTGCTGGTTAGCTACCATCCTCAAAGAAATCTGCCGCCGAGCACCTAACGGTGTGTTGCAGCAGCTTCACTTGAGTTCCATTTCAAGCTAGTAACTAACTTCGACCACATCGTCACTTGACATCAGATGAGCTGTGGTTAAACATCTAGCCTGTCAACCATAAAAAAAATTAGGATTGCAGCTACTAAAACGGTGGTCTACCATTCATGTCGGAGAGCATCGTACCCTCCTAGGACTTTACCTTTGGCATCACTCCTGGTTAATGCTGGGAACATTTTCCTTTTTACTTCCATTTAACTTTATTCTTCAATGACTTCCGTGGGCTTGTTTGAGTGAAATGTCACATCGCCAAATCTGACCCGAAGTCTTTTTAATCGGCCTATCAAAAATAAAACCCTATCCTTAGGCATAAGTTAAACACCTCTTACCTAGCTTATCAACAATAAAACTCTATCGGTAGGCATAAGTCACACACCTATTGCATAGCCTATCAACGATAAAACCCTATCGGTAGGCATAAGTTACACACCTATTGCATAGCCTATATAAAACGGTAGGATAGAGTTTGATGATGGTGAAGATACATAAATGATGCATCTTCACAGTTCGCATACCTACGCTACGCTACAGAAATTGAAATGCTGAATGAAATCTTTGGTGAGTGTTATTATTTATTCTGTGGTGTTAGCGAGTCTGGAAGTCTGGACTATTAAAAACCCGGTTGAAACCGCATAAAAGCAGCACAAGCGAGCGTAGTCGTACCGTTTTGCAAATGGCTTCCTTCGCGACTGCCTAATGTACCGGATACGCGCTTGTTAAAATTTCATACGCGGTTTAGTGTACCTAACTGTACAATGTTTATTGGAGTGGCCTCGTTAATGCTGAAAGAAAAGATGCTTTGTTCTCTGAAATTATTTTAATATATTTTTATGCGTACTTTCATTATGCACTTAGGAGCTTAGACGGAAACGTGGAATAATCATGTCGCTACATCTTTATATATAAAAATTTCCTGTCACGTTGTTTGTCCGCGATAAACTCAACTACTGAACCGATTTTAACCAAATCTTACACACTTTGTGCAGTTTGATCCAACTTGAGAGATAGGGTACTTTATATCTCAATTTGTAATCGCAATATTTTTTTATTGCAAATTATTTGTTTATTATACGACAAAGAGGTATAATTTTATCTGTGAGTACCATAAAATTCTAATAGATGGCGGTGTAAGGTAATTTATTAACTGGATTTAGTAAGTATCCAATAGATGGCGCTACGTTAAAAGTACAAATTAACTACGTTTAACTAAATAAAGGCAATCAAAAGAGGATTACAAAAATATATGTAAGTCACGAATTTAAGTTTAAAATACATTTGTTTCAAAAGGTTTTTTCCTTTTTATTATAGCTATTTTAATCGCAGTTGGGTTATAGATTTTTAAACTATTCAGTTTGTTTAACGCTTACTCCGTGTTTGACCTGCAACTCGCCTGATGTTAAGCTGGTAGCTGTGGTGGTGATATAATAAATAAGTAACGATACATGACTTTTCGTGTTGTTTCCGTAATTCCGTAAGAGCTTCTAGTAAAGTTAGCACTTCTTTACGTGACTTACTTTGTGACTCTGATTGTGACTAAGGCTTTTTTTTACCTAATTTTATCTCGAGACACATGAAATACTTGGCACTGGCAGAATGCAATAATTGCGATGTCAAGAAAAGAGGAGAATATCTACTGTTTGTCTTTAAATTTTATATTTAGATTTTAAGATTCGTATAAACTTAGCACTGGAAACCCTAAAGCTTTAGACGAGAGAGTGTATCAACAAAAACAAACACCCTTCTGGAGTAATGCATCTGCAATTTGAATTTCAGTGTTCAAGTCTCTCAAGTTCCTTTAACCATCTGGCGAACAAACAGATTATTTGGCGTTCTTTCTATTTAGAAAAGAGTATTGTCCAGAAAGTACGCCAACCACACGAGACTCCTGCTAAAGTATTTCCACTCGCGCTAAAGAGACGGTTGTATATAAATTCTAGATGGTCATATTTCCTCTTCGGAAAGATAATTATATTCCCGGTAGATGCTGTGGGGGCTGGATTGAGAGATCGTTTTTTTTTCGAAAGAAATTTGTCTATAATATATAAATATCGTAGGACACACAGCGCCATCTAGCCTCAAACTAAGTAAAGATTGTACTATGGGAACCAGATAAGTGATAGAATAATTATACACTTTTTTGTTGTAAATACATACTTATATAAGTATAATTATTTAGAACACCCAGACACGTACGATAAATGTTTGTTCTTATGGGAATTGAACCATGTCCTACAGCTCTTGAAGGACATAACTAAATGAGCTAACAAGGCAGTAGCTATGGTATTGATACAGTTGTACTTATACTTGTTCGAACAAGTATAAGTACAACTGTACGTATTATAATTTTACCAACAATTTTTCGATTTTTCTCACTTTACAAAAATTACCCGTGCTAATTTTTAGAAATTATTTCTGAGAAAATATTTTTTACCTTAGTCACTCAATGTAGCAAAAATAATACTTCTTTGTAAATTAAATAACGCAAAGAAAATTATCTCTACAAATCTTAACAAATCACGACTTTCTTATTGTGTTTAAAAGTTCAATGCTCAAATAGCTTTAGATTGCGGGCGGAATGCGAAACTCAAGGACGTTTCGTTTACTTAATAAAGTTGCTTTATAAAGTGTCTGAATAGTTAATTTTTGTAATAAAGACTTGGCTGGAGTGCAAATGAGGCGAGACGAAACGCAATCTGCTTAGTAATACACAGCAAACAGGTGTGCCGAGGGGTTTACCGAATAAGGGTTTGTAAAATGAAAGTACTTTTAGGACGAGTTCTGAAGCTAATGATGTCAGCGCCCACATCGGCACAAATGGAAAATAATTTTGGACGCATTTTTTAATGTCTTTTCCCTTCAGGGGTTTTTGGCTTTGCACTATAGACGTATTTGCCATCTTAAAGTATATATTTTTTTAGTTCTTAAAGTGTTTCGTTATTTAGACACATATTTCTATCATTTACGTATTCAACTTTTTTGCAAATTAATCCCTTTATCATTCATTCATTCTTTTTATTATTTATTTTTGGCATTGCACTTTGTACATTTTGTCTGAGTATTACATATTTATCTTCTAAAACTTAAAGAAAAATAAGCCTTAGTTGCAGTTCAAGACATAAAAACTAAGTCACGGTTAAGTTCAATCCCTGTACTAATAAATCAGTAATGACTTTACTAATTTACATGGTTTTGCAACCTACACTAAATGACATATTCCGCCACATTATATACTATCAAGGTTCTTTTTATCTCTCGCGAGTCAGTCTCGCGACCAATGCTTGGTGATATTTTCCGTGTACTATATTTTCAAATGCTGAATGCTGGCGGCATTGCCACGTTGAACGGCAATGTTAAGTTTTCGATCTAAATACGCTAGCGTTCCCGTTTCCTGACGTCTTCACCAAACATTTGCCTAGGTTCCTACATAAATCATACGGCTGGTTCCCGTGATCTAAAGTTTCAACCCCAAACGGCATAAATATATGTAAATGTTGTCTAAATTATTATATAACTATATTTATGCCGTTAGACGTTTTCAGCTCGATTCGCGGCAGTGTCAGGGTGTTTGCCCTAGAAAGGTTGAACGGCGCTAGTGTGACGACGCATGTCGCGTCCTAAACCAAGGGCCGCCCCGTATTTCACGGAATAAGTGTCAACCCGTCGGGTCTCTTGCTGTCATCCACGTTTCTCTCCACAGAATTGAAAGCATTTTTGACACCTTCAACAGCATTTCACATTTCAATTTGTATTTTATTTTATTTTTTGTCAAACACAGTTAATAACTTCGCACACCAATAAAGAAAAAAGTTTCTGTATAAATTATTTACAAAATATTGTTTCATTCAACATTTCCCAGCAGTGGGTGTAACGTATGTCGCCTCGATCCGACTCGTTTCAGATTCTTGAACGGCCTTGTTCGAAATAATTTGATAAATGGAGTAAGTCTGGGTTCGTATCATCCAAAACTCAATGTTTTGGCAGAATTACAAGTTCGTTTGTGATCTGCGCCCGTATTCTAGGAACAACTTCGTAGTTTCTATTCCATTATCTCGAAAGCTAGAATTTAATATTTATAGTGTCTTTTATTGCGATATAGGCACATATATGCAGTAATTTACAAACACGCCTTTCCCCATTAGGGTAGGCAGAGACTTCCATTTGCCATTGAATATAATACATTTCGCTTCTTCTGTTTTCATTATTTATATTACCTACACATAATAAGATATATTTTTGTCATCGTAGCCGATGGAACGGTCTCTGAAGTCTCTGAAGCACAAGTGCTAGCTTAGTTTAGATATCCGAAGTCCATGATTTTTTTTTTGTAACTGTCATGATCAAACTGAACACAACTTATATGTATCAGATTTCATCGTCGCCGCTTAGGCGCTCATTACTTTGAGACTTTCGATGAGTAATTTCGCTAGCTGCAGTAGGTACCTTTAAAACCGGAATACAGAAATATTTGCACACTACTGCTTGGCGGCAGAATATCTGGTACTATGTTGGTACCTACCTAGACTACCTCCTGCTAAGGAGATCTACTACCAAGTAATAAAAGAAACCATAAGAACCGTTGTCTCAAAAGACACATTGAAAAAATAATAAATTATGTTGCGAGGAGATTCCTGTATAGGCGTATAAAAAAATCAATGCCGTAGATGTGAATTCGCCAACTAGCACCGAGACAGGCAGCATACCTGGTGAATTATTGCTCTGTCACCAAGGTGGTTTCAATAATATGCCCAGCGTTAAAATATATTAGGCGATTATGCCGCCGTTGTTCTAACATCTACATATTAGTCGATTCTGATATTTTGTATTGTTTTTTTTTTCTTTATTACTTTTTTAAAGTTTTTTATTTTGTAATGTACCCACTAGCTGCGCCCCGCGGTGTTACCCGCTGTTCCCACATTTTTCGGTTAAAAGTAAGTGTTTAATCCAGGTTGTTAGCGTCAGCTACTTCCATACCGAATTTCATCAAATTTGGTCCAGCCGTTTGAAACAAAGAAATAACATATATACAAACACACACACTCACAAACTTTCGCCTTTATTAGTGTGATTTTTCATTTTGTAAGTAATGTATTTTATTCTATATAATTTTACATTTCATTCCTATTCTCTTTTGTCAATAGTTTTGAACTAAATTGAGATTCAGTTTAGTTTTGAGTCTAGAATAAAGCCCCTAAGATTAGCGAGTTTAAGTTTATCAACAAACATCGCGATGAAGTTCGAATTATGAACTAATTATGGAAGTGAGGATGATCTCGTTGCGTTCGAGTAGATATCAAAATAAATATGACCTAAAATAACTCGACACATCATTCTTGATTACAACTTTCACAATAAGACCAACGCACGCATCTCGAAAACATCAGCTGTTCCAACACTTCTGCGCAACAGATTTTCTTGATCTCATTTTTAGGGTTCCGTACCCAAAGGGTAAGAACGGGTATTACTAAGACTTCACTGTCTGTCTGTCTGTCACCAGGCTGTACCTCAAGGACCGTGATAGCTAGTTGAACAGTTGAAATTTTCACAAATTATGTATTTCTGTTGCCGCTATAACAACAAATTGCCGTGGTGGTGCTGGCGTAAGAATAGTACCCCACCCTCTCTACCCGTGGTTGCCGTAAGAGTCGGCTAAGGGATGTAATCCAGAAGATGGGCAGCAGCGTCTTCCTTGAACAATCACACCTAACTGCGCTCGCCAACCCGCCTGCCAAGCGTGGCGAGTATTGGCAAAACCCCTCCAGGAGGAGGCCTATGTCCAGCAGTGGACGACCTATGACTGATGATGTGATGTTATGTGTATAACAACAAATACTAAAAACAAAATAGAATAAATATTAAAGAACAACAAACAACAAACAACCAACGCGATTTTTTTGCTTTTTTCATAGATCATGGTAAGGAACCCTTCGTGCGCGAGTCCGACTCGCACTTGGCCGTTTTGATTAACCATGGGACGACCGATACGCTCTCTTGATGGTAAAAGATAACGCTTGTTCATGACCATTGTAGCGATACGCAGAACTACAAAGTCCAGGGCATCGCTGCTTTGGCGCTCATTACTTTGAGACTTTCGATGGTTAGTCTCAACAGCCCTGTAATTTCACTAGCTGCAATTACCCTTCAAACCGGAACACAGTAATGCTTACACACTACAGCTTGGCGGCAAAATATTTTATGCTGCGGTGGTGAAAATTAAAGTTTTATAGTGTCACACGAACTTATTTACCTGTTATTTTTATTAGGCGAAGTCATTGGCTTCCGAAATACAGTTATTAATAATTCGGAGCCATTGGGCTCATAATTTATCCTAAATATATGCCAAATAAATTGATTTGATTTTATATAAAATGGGGTATTTTTATATAAAAATAAGTTGTTTTTTATTTTCTATTAGCCATGCATTTAAGTAATCCTGTACAGTTTCGCACTGAAGCAAGACGCAGCCGCGCGCGCATTGTTCTCAGCGTTGTCTCCATGATGAAGGCCACCGGATGTGGCCGAAACTATAGCCGGACTTTCCGATAAAATTAAACGTGAGTAATCCCGCATAAGTAAAACAAAAAATGTGTCAAAACCAGTGGCGTAACTATACCATCTGAGGCCTGTGGCAAATTCATTAGATGGGGCCCCAGTAAAAATATTCTTACATTACTTAGAGCTTGCGGCTCCTCGGGCCAGGGGCCCCGTCCGGCCAGGGGCCCGTGGCATTTTGCCAACCCTGCCACCCTATAGTTACGCCACTGGTCAAAACCACGTCGGTTTCCATAGTATAATCCTGTATAAGTAAAACGAAAACACGTCAGTTTCTATAGTAAAATGAATTGTTTATTTCAATTATGGGACAGTTAGGCTGGGTATGTTAGCAGATAAAAATCGCTTTAGGGCGACGACCGCACTTTCAAATAAACATACCGAATAGGTATTTAAAACAGTCTCTAAAGATAGCCGGTAAGCACTTCATAAAAAGAAAACCGTTCAAATCCACCGATAAGTCAGAATCCTTGTAGTGATGTTACATGACGATTAAACGTTATCGATTGATCTAATCCGATTACACTATATTACCTAAGTTACAATTTTGTAGACATAAATCATGTTTTTGATTCTTTTGGTGTGGGCCGAAAACACAATCCGAAGAAAGAATGAATCACATTTTATATTCTTACATTTTCCAGAGACAGGAATGTCTTACTTGGTAGGCAAAACTTCTTTTTACCCACGACGACGGAACGGAGACGGTATATGCGTTTGGGGTTAGAGGATGTTTGTTTGTGCAAATCCATGATGCCAATTTTCTCCAAAACTACTAGTCCGATTTTGATGCAATTTTCAGTTATGGGTTCGAATTTGATTGGTGCATGTTCTTAGATAGGTGTTACGGTGACAACTCACCAGGGGGCGCTGCAGCAAACATTGTTTGTGCAAATCCATGTTGCCATTTTTCCCCAAAACTACTTGTTCGATTTTGATGCAGATTTCAGTGATGGGTTTGGGTTTGATTGGTGGATGTTCTTAGATAGGTGTTACGGAGACAACTTACCAGGGGGCGCTGCTGGGGTCGTAGGTTTTTTCAAAATTTTGTCTTTAAGATGTTGGTAGCTCAGTTTGGTCCACTCCTCGATATCGTCTGATCAATGTCGTCTCAAAAGTCCTGGGTTTCGCTTCCCTGAAATTCTAATTACAATTCTAATTATTCTCGGTGGTAGATCTCGTTAGCAGGAGGTCGTCTTGGCATGTACCACCGCAGTAGCAGATATTCTGCCGCTAAGCTATAATGTGTGTACATTACCATGTTCTGGTTTGACGGGTACTGCAGCTAGCGAAATCCCATATGTTGTTGCTGTCGAGACTAACCACCGAATGTCTCAAAGTAATGAGCGCCAAAGCAGCAATACCCTGGACTTTGTTTTGTTATTAAAGTTGACATATTTATCATGGACAGGTGTTATCTCTTACCATCAAGAGAGCGACTCGTTCATCTAGTTATTTTTCAAACAATAATTCAAGTCTATTTTTAAGTCAAATGCAAACATTTTATACTTATTCGAATAGTGTAACATTTTAGTGACTCGAGTTTTCTTGAACGACTTAATTACTGCATTTTATAGTATTACCATGACTTGTTGCTTTAACCTGTAAAGCCAGAAGTAATGGTATTACTTCGCTTACTGATCTCATTATTAAGAGTTAAAGCCTTGTTTACTGATTCGAATCGATTCGATTGATGACACTCAAGCTGTTTATAACAACACTAGCCGGCTTATTCATGGGATTAGCCGTTCGCGATATACTATACAAGTATGTAGAACACTTTTTAAACGGTCACGTAGCCTTTTGTAGTCAGTATATGAAATATATGCAAATATTATTCATTTAGGACGTCCACGAAAATTTCTGTTAGCCATTTTGTTTTTTCGAATTGAGAATAATCACGCGGCTTGTAAAGTGTACACTCCAGCGCATGTATCAGATAATACCTTCGTTTGACCACCAATTTGTTTAGATTAATCGGTATTGACTGGTTAGCGAGTCACAGAGTGGGCTTGTTTATCAATTAAGTTCTTCTTTTCTTTTCTTTAATTGCATTAGGAGTACAGCCAGGTTGTATGGGAATGACTTGTAACTTTGTTGTTATCAATAAAACATTTGTATTTGATTGTAAGTAAAAACCTCTGGTGACCTGTCTTTATACGTAATGGAGGCTCTTAGATACTCAGTGGAAGGCTCTTAGCACTACGTCTCGGCTGTTTTTAAGAAAGCTGTATACTGTATACAGATAACACATTTGACTGCGAGAATGTAAGTATCTCTTATGTCCAAATATCTTCAGGCGGATGGTCGTATCACAACTCCGACCATCTCAAGCCTGTTTGATAGTACATTTCCTTACCAGAATGTTGTCCTGGTATTTCCATAGATATTCTACCGCCAAGCAGTAGTGTGTAAACGTTACTGTGTTTTTGTTTGAAGGGTACTTCAGCTAGCGAAATTACACACTTCGTTTTATTAACTTTAAATGGTAGGTAACTATTAATACTTCATTGCATGTCGAAGGCGTTATGGCGCGATATAATATTCTAATCAATAAATAAGTGAACCACATTGCTGTTTTATAAATTTATTAAAACTCAAGGCTGTACGAGTTATTGATAAATATAAATAACTGGCTTGCGCCCACGACTTCGTCCACGTTGACTTAAGAATTGGGTTCAGAGGAAAATGTAAACGAAATGAAATGATGTGTAAGTAACAAAAGAGCAATAGAACTTTCGCCTTTATAATATTAGTGTGATATCCCACTAATATTATAAATGTGAAAGTTTGGATGGATGGATGGATGGATGGATGGATGTTTGTTACTCAATCACGCCAGAACGGCAGAACGGATCTGGATGAAATTTTGCATGTAGGTACTTTAGGCCCTGGAATAAAACATAGGTAAAAAAAAAATATCTTAGGACACATTACACACAGCGGCATCTGACCTCAAACTAAGCAGCAGAGCTTGTGTGATGGAAGTCAGATAACTGATAGGATACATAAATACTTTTTTTTTGTAAATATCGATCGTAATTTTATATTTAGATTTTAAGTATAACATGCTAGATGTTTGACCATAACTCACCTGATGTTAAGAGACGGTGTGGTCGAAGATAATAAATAAATATAGCCTGGAATGAAACGAAAAAAATGTGTTCTTGGAGGCAGCTTCTCAACTTGCAGGTGGTAGCTAGCCGACTATTAGCAAGTACTCTTTTTTTTATACTAAATGGGTTTGCGTTTGACCACGCCTTGCCTAACGTTAAGCAGGGTGTAGTCTAAGATGAAGCACGCTTACCTAGAAAAAAAACCTGTTTACTCTGAATTTAAAGATACCCAAGTTGTAATGGCACTATGGCCGTGTCTGCCTAGCAGTCCGGTAATAAAAAGGGGCAAGTGGAACCAAATTACGGCACACTCTCTGAAATGTATCCGATTGAAGACAGACAAACAAGCGACAAGCGAGCGGATTACATCCCTTAGCCGACTCTTACGGCAACCACGGGTAGAGAGGGTAGGGTACTATTCTTACGCCGGCACCACCACGGCAATGACGTTATTGATTTTGATGACGTTATTGATGACGTGCTATTCTACTACAATGCTATGGTTTCCTCACGATGTTTTCCTTTACCGGCAGCTTAAGTTCATTGTTGGAGCTAAATTCACGCCCTTAGTCGTTAAAAACTGACCGCACTAACCACAGAGCTAACATAGCTATAGTCAAACTAAAATTAAGTTTATGCAGAATTCATGAAACGTTCCACCGTATTGCCTTGCAAAGCTGATAAATATGAAAATGTATGGAAATACTAAAGCAGCGAGACACTAATGAATACTTTTTAATGGCACACTGCGAATGCAAAGTTATTACTAGTTATGTAATCGTATCGTGACAATTGCGAGCGTGTGGGGAACATTTTAATGAGACTATGAATATTTATTGTTTACCACCTTAAATGAATTTAATCCTCAATCACGATTATGGTAGATCACCTTAGCAAGTCGTCTATGTAGGTACCAACGCAGTACCAGATATTCTGCCGCCAATACATTACTTTGTTTCGGTTTGTAGTTAGCGAAAAATATAGCGTTAATTACAGGGCTGTCGAGACTAACCATCGAAAGTCTCATAGTAATGAGCAAAGCAGCGATGCCCTGGATTTTGTTTTGCTATTCAAAGTTATTATGCCTCTACCCGTGGTTGCCGTAAGAGGCGGCTAAATGATGTAATCCGGAAGATAGGTAGCAGCGTGTTCCTTGAACAATCACACCTAACTCGCCAACCCGGCCTGCCAAGCGTGGCGAGTATTGGCAACCCCGTAGAACCCCGTAAACAGGGTAGAATAAGATAATGTAGATCTGAAGCGCTCTCTCCAAATTGTATCCGGTAGAAACCCGACAGACAAGCCACTTTGCGACGATGTTCAAGGCTTTGGAGCCTTTTCCTAACAAACGAGTTATTTATTACTAATGAGTTTCTTACTAGATGTTAGACCGCCTTGGCAGGCGGTCGTCTAAGTGGATAGTACTATCACTGTAGTATCAAATATTCTGCCGCCATACTGTTTACTGCAGCTAGTGAAATGATGAAACTATAGCATGGTGGAAGAATACTTTCTTGTACTCGGCTGGCTAACAACCACGCTCCTGTTGAAAAATCTGCCGTCAAGCACCTGACAGTGTGTTCCGACAGTTTCACATGAGAGACAGTTCCATTCCAGGCTAGGTGTGCTTTATCATCTTTGACCACACCGCCATGTCACATCAGGTGAGATGTGGTCAAACACCTAGCTTGTAGAAAGAAAAAAACAAGTGATACAGAGTAACGACAGTACTACGAGTATAATTATCAAAAGAAGGTCATTGCAACAACTTTTAAATTATGTATTTGAATTCCGAAGAACTCATTGACCCGGCATCGAATACTTACATATGGCTGATACCATGTCAGTACCGTCTGCTACTGTATTTCTCATACAAACTCCGAATATGAACTACCGAATTATTTCAATGTCCCCTAAACGCAGGGGATTCTGTTTTGATGACCAATTTTGCAATTGTAGTTCAATTGAGTTTTAACTGAATGCGACAATTGTGCTCTTCGATGAATTTTCGTTTTATTGTAGTTAGTGGCTAATAAATAGGTATTAAAATGTAACTTTTGGTCGGAACGCGGTATAATCATAACGACATGGCGGCGACATATAAGACATATTTTTCAAGGCTTTGTGAGTTTTCTAGCGTTTATAAATAGTAGTTTTTTAATCGCGAAGTGCCGAATTAATAATTTTTTTGTTTGACAAATTTATTTTGTTCTTCTCAATCAAATTAATATTTTATAGGTGCACTTAACATTGACATATTCTTTGTTAGTGGCTCTGATTCGTCAGTTGTTGGGTGTGGGGTCGATTCACAGCCAAAAAATTATTTATGTAACGAAGTAATATGTATTTACTAAAAAAGGTTAAATCTACATTTAAATGTTATTATATTACACAGAAGTTACAAATTTAATAGAAAATTTGCGTTCGCATAATAGTATTTTCATGAAAATGACGAAATTTTTATCCAAATTTTTTTTTTTGCGACCGTGATCATTTCGCAATTTCTGTGTAATCTGTTGTTTTAATATGTTGTTATTTTAACTGTGTATTTTGTAATGATTTTCCATATTTAAAGCGTACCTTTGTTTATCGAATTCTAAATAGGCGTAACTTAAGTATTATTGTACTTCGCATTCATGGCTTAAAATGCACAATGAACATGATAACAAACATCCTATTTACATTTTGAAATGAAGTTAAACGATAGAATACATTGTGAATCATGAGTTTTTGTTCACAGCGCTTGAGCTGCCGGTGAAGGAGTAACATCGTGAGGAAACCTTAGCATGGTGGCTTTCTAGTACTCGGCAAGCTAGCTACTATCCTCAAGTTGAAAAATTACCTCTTAGCACCTAACGGCGTATTCCGGTAGCCTCACTTGCATTGAAAGCAAATTGCCATTGACACCGTCAAACATTTTTTTTACACCATATTAAACATGCGTTTCGCAAGCAGGCGAGCGGGGGGGGGGGGAGCGAGCAAACCGACAAGCTACCAAACAAACAAGCTACCAACACAAACGAGTAAGACCTATTTTTGGGCTCATTAGTCGTAAAAACATAACTGTGTGCGTACAATAGCTAATGAAGAAGAAATTGAAAAATATGAAGAATTGCTCGTTTAAAGGTATTAGATAGATAGATTAGATTAGATATATATACCTACAGTCCTACATATTATATACAAGAATTGCTCGTTTAAAGGTATTAGATAATAATATGTGGGTGTACAATATAGTTTTACTTTATTAATATTTTCAAAAGACGTTTTGCCGTCTAAACTAGTATTAATTTTAAGTATCCTACTAATATTATAAATGTGAAAATATTTATGTTTGGATGATTGTATGTTTGTTACCTACTCAATCACGCAAAAACGGCTGAACGGATTTGGATGTTGGCACATATACAGTTTATTACCTGGATTAACATATAGAATACTTTTTATCCAGGGAAAATGTTAGGTTCCTGTGGGATTATCAAAAAACTAGATACAGGACGTATCCACTTCAAATTTGGTATAGATGTGTCTTATGAAACATAATTCCAGAATAAACGGTATTCTGTATATTAATCTAGGTATTTAAGTAGCGCAAGTATCATGGTAGATGATACTATTACTCTTTTGTTACTTACAATGTTTAATTTCTCTCTGAACCCAACTCTTAATTCAACTCTGTCAAAGTCGCGGCCGTAAGCTAGTTTAAACCTAAATCTTTTGACATCATACGTTTACAATCAAAAGACGTGACATATGTATATAAACAAGTAATTAAGTTATTTCATTGATAGTTTTACTAATGAAATGTACACATGTCATTATTGTTTATATTCGTTACGTCAATTGTGACAACTACGTCAGAGAGCGAAGACCTGTGACCCTGGCCCCTATTGCGTGGTCAATAAAGATGATAATCACAATGGAAATTAACTGTCACTGTCACAAACGACTGTTAGGAATAACTTTCTTTTTAGGGTAGGGTTTAGGGGTCCAAACGGTAAAAACGGGACCCTATTACTAAGACTTCGCTGTCTGTCTGTCTGTCACCAGGCTGTATCTGAAGAACCGCGATAGATAAACAGTTGAAATTTTAACAAATTATGTATTTCTGTTGCCAATATAACAACAAATACTAAAAACAAATAAAATAAATATTTAAGGATGCTCCCATACAACAAACGTGATTTTTTTGCCTTTTTCATAGATAATGGTACGGAACCCTTCGTGCGCGAGCCCGACTCGCATTTGGCTGTTTTTACATATCCGGGCACAGGAATAGGACTTTGTGGCTGTAGTAACTTATTTGGTTTTTAGTACAAATGTAGTTATTTTGGTAGAATGTAGTTGTTTGTGCCGCTTGGGGTTTAAAGTTTAGGTCCGTGGGGGCTGTTCAACCGCTCACGAATTCACGATCTATATAGGAATCCGACCAAATGTTTAGGTGATCTATGAGTTGATCAGAGGAGGGAAATGTGACCAGAATGCTAGCATCTACTTTGGTCAAAAGCTTACCATTGCCATCCAGCCACATTTCCCTCCTCTGATCGACTCTTAGATTAGGTTGTCTTTATAAATTTGTAAATAGTGTAGGTAATAGATAGAAAGAAACTATTTATTGTGCACACTAAAAAAAGAAAAACAGTACCTACAGAAAACAAAAGAATCTTATGAGCTAGTGCCAAAAGTAGCGGCCATATCGCTAAGAGCAATCTCATCTAGGTAACCAAGAATGGAAAAACACGATACATATTAAGAACAGAAGGGAGATGTTGTAACACTAATAAGTAAAATAATAATTAAATAAAAATCAAACAATAATTTATTTATTTAACTATATTAATTTTACGATTTTTTTTAAAGTTATTATAATTATAATTTGTCTTTGTAAATAAAATATATTGTATACGTAAAATTTCAACGTAAGTCAGTCGAATGCCTCAAAGTAAAGAGCGCTGATACGGCTTGGCCTTTTTGTTAGCTACTCAAAGTTTTGAGTACCACTGCAAGGAACATTGGCAAGCGCTATATGGCACTTCTCATCATTGTAATAAAACTCTCTAGCAATCGCGTGTCTTGCGTTATGCCTCTAACTGATTAAATGATGCCTGCTATATTAATTAATTGATGTAATGGCCTCATTCAAGCTTTAGCAATCATTTTCATTGCTTTTATAGTCTTTTAAATGTAATTGGGTCATAGGAATAATAGATTGGCACGCTTAGGTTCTTGCACAAATATGTTTTATCCATACCTATTTGTATGGATTAAAACAAAATGTAAGTAAACAATTTTACTATCTGGTTATCACAGTAATTGTGTTAAATCTATTTGTTAATGTAACTTGTCGATTGAAATTTGGACCTTGCAAGCCTACTGGACTTTGTTTTGCTACTCAAATTTCTGTATCGCTGGAATGGCGCGTGGACAAGCGTTATCTCTTACCATTATGAGAGCGTCTAGTTCGCCTAATTACTTCATACATTCACTGCATCTCTCTCAAACAAAAAAAAAGCACTAAGTACTATTTTTTTTGTATTCCAAAGGTGAAAATCAAGCAGACGGGTTGCCTGATGGTAAGCAATCACCGACGCCTATGGATATCTGCAATACCAGGGGCTTTACAAATACTTTTAAGATTCTATTAACACGCCTTTTGAAGAAACAAATGTTGAAACTCTTTTTTTTTAAATTATACGAGATCTCGAGATTGCATTCACTAACCAGGATCTCGTGGTGGTGCCGGCGTAAGAATAGTACCCCGCCCTCTCTACCCGTGGTTGCCGTAAGAGTCGGCTAAGGGATGTAATCCGGAAGATTGGCAGCAGCGTCTTCCTTGAACAATCACACCTAGCTGCGCTCGCCAACCCGCCTGCCAAGCGTGGCGAGTATTGGCAAAACCCCCCCAGGAGGAGGCCATGTTCAGCAGTGGACGTCCTATGGCTGATGTGATGTGATGTGATGAACCAGGATGCAACCGCATCATACCTATCGAGAACAACTATTACTTTGGGTACAACTCTGAAATCGCGAATTTAAAATCAACTGGTTCATAAATTTATCATTTAGAAAAAAAAAACAACTGTTTCTAAATATTCAAGTACACGTCCTATATCAGGTCTAA
Organism: Biston stratarius; assembly: GCA_950106695.1. Classification (NCBI taxonomy): domain Eukaryota; kingdom Metazoa; phylum Arthropoda; class Insecta; order Lepidoptera; family Geometridae; genus Biston; species Biston stratarius. The sequence goes on along the minus strand of OX467106.1, from coordinate 40,270,881 downwards.
TAAGGTAGTGCAAGCAAAAATAAATGTGACTCACGCGCTATGTGGATCACGGCGCTCTCGTGTGGGCGACGATGTAGAGTGACCAGTCCATTATTATTATTTTATGGTATTAACTTGGACGAGAACTAACTCCCACAAACTCAGGATTCCCAAATTTGAATAAAACCAATATACCTACGTATATTAGTTAATGTAGCAGTGATAGCTCAGTGGTTAGCGCGGTCGGTTCACACACCGAAGGACGTGGATCCAAACCCTAACAATGAGCCAGAACTACCAGTGAAGTGTGGCATTGTGAGCCATAGCATGGTGGTAGGCTATTTTCTAGTACTCGGCTGGCTAGTTACCATCCACAAATTGAAAATCTGTCGCCAAGCACCTAACGATGTTCCAGTAGTTTTGACTGTAGCATAGACTTATTAATTTAACATAAAATAGTTGAATATCAAAATATTTGATACCGGCAAATTGCTATACCAAAAAATGAAACACATAATGTACATTATAATAATTTATATCCTCTTTTTGTTGGAAAAACGGCGCAAAGGTAAGTTTTATGCTTCAGTACATGTAGTAGCCTTGCCCATGAAATGTTCCGATAAATAATTACTGAAGGCCACCCCCAACTTATTTATACGCCCTTCAATAAAGCTGAAGTACATTTTACTGAAACCTTTTATGTGCTTAATTGTTAAAGTTCTGTTCGAGGAGTGACGAGATTTTTGACATTAATTTACAAACCCAAAATATAGCAATATTTAAAGGGGCATAACATAGCAATGAGATACCAATGAGATATTTTTTTTGAAATTGTGAAAAAAAGCAGGAAATTAAGTATCACCGACATTTTCCTATTTTTTTTCGATTTTATAGTTGTGACCATAGTAAAAGTTGCTTATGATAATTGTACACTAATCCTCTTTTGCCTTACACTTTTATTAAATTAAACAGGCTAGACGTTTGACCACTACAGCTCACCTGTTAAGTGACAATCAAAGATGTTGAACTCGTATTGACATACTTAATCATTATATCGATATGTTATTAGTATTTTGACAATACTAATATTATTTCTGACATAAATTGGAGCACGACTTAGAACTTTGGAGGTATAAAATAATAATGTTTTTTTATTTTATTTTATGTAGGTAACAGTAATGACACGAACGAGACTCTCTCCTGATGTTAAGATATAACGCCTGTCCATGACAGTTGCAGCGATACATAGAACTTTGAGTAGTAAAACAAAGTCCAGGGAATCGCTGCCTTAGCGCTCATTATTTTGGGACTAGATGATTAGTCTTAATAGCCCTGTAATTTCGCGAGCTGCAGTAAGTACCCTTCAAACCGGAACACAGTAATGTTTACACACTACTGCTTGGCGGCAGAATATCTGGTACTGCGGTGGTACCTACCTAGACGACCTCCTGCTAAGGAAATCTACCACCAAGTAAAAATTATTACAATTAAACAATTATTACCAAAGTAGATCGCATAGGAGAAAAAGGTCTAAAAGCAGAAGCCATAGTGTCAATGAAAGTGTCATAGTGACAGAATTAATTTTATAAAATGTCTAAGCTTGTCACTTTGAATACGAAGGAAATATTAATGGGAGTTTTGGCGGGAACGCGGTGAGCGTCGTGTCGCCCCATTGTATTTTTTTCTAAAACTAGTGTTTTTTCACTTTGACTTTAACTATAGATGATTAAGATGCTGAAAAATGAAGACTACTCACAAAATATAGAAACATTGAAACTGGCAGAATACACAGAGTGCGATGCCAAGAAGAAAGAGAAAAAAAAAAAATTAATGGAGACGGCAACATTAAAGGTTGTCAACTTTGGGACTCAGATTTGTTTTATTTATGTTTGCTCTTTACATAACAAACTCATTGTTTAAATCTATTTGGATCGAATTGAAACCTTTTTAATTCAACACATTCTATTTCCGGAACTGACAAGGGCATGAATATTGAACGTAGGTTTTATTCTCAGATCAAACACTACGTTTTATTGTAGGTTACGTAAGTCGAAAGGTCGAAAGATAGTAAAGGAGTGAATTTTGGCGCCAACTTGAAATAATCAATCATTTTTGACGTATTCATTTTTTTTCGTTTAATTTTGACTAAGCACTTTGTGCATTCTGCCAGTGTAAAGTAATTTATAAAAGTAATAAGTTATTTATATTTTTAAAAGTCTCGTGACATAATCAAGTGCAACAAGTCTCAGTTAAGTAAGTCACAGTTAAGCCCAGTCCACGCCTTAGTAAAGCAGTCATGACATCACTAGACACTTCGACGGAGTTTTGGAAACAAAACCAAACAAATCACACTTGATCACTACATTATATCACTTGCCCTCACTTTTGCATATAATTCGGCACGTTATAATTAATAAAATACTTCTTTCAAATATAAACTCTCTAAAAAGAACAAAAATTATGGAAAATAATACCCACCACAACACTGCTCGTATTTTTTAAAATATTGATTAAATTATGATTATGCATGGATGCATGTTTATTAATTTATGCATGGTTCATAGATTGTACAAAGAATACATGGAATGTTGCGTAGAAAATGGGTGAATATTCCTTGATCTTAAATGTTTAATTATATAAATAATTTACTTCTCAATGGGTACCAGTAGTCATACACACAAACTTTATTATACACATGTAATTTTAATTCAAGTTGCACCATTATCTGGCAGCTACACATATAAAAGCTAACTTAAAAATACTTTCAAATAACTTATTTCTAATCTGCAGCTTAACAGTGGTGTTATTTTAGAACAGTGTGCGCTACGATGCAGTTTACCTTGAAATGTAAATCAATCTGTCATTCGATAGTTTATACCAGTTACTAACCAGTCGAGAAGTTCCTCTGGTTTAGTGATTAATTTTAATTTGATAATTGAACACTTCTGGTTTCCATTTCCACATAATACTTAGCGGTCTGAGATTTTTGGCGGAAACGTGGAAAAATAATATTTATAAAATCATTGTCTATATTTTAATTCTGCTTGCAAAACTCCGTTGACATTTCCATCAAAATTGACAACACTATTTTATAATGATTTTATTTTCAATTTAACCTATTTTAACTGTAACTTACACTTATTGCGTTTAATTTCTCATCAAATATTTGAAAATTTCGAAATATTTGGACTAAATGTACAAAGTGCGAAGCTAAACAACAAAAAAAAACACAAAGGAACAAAGCACGGACTACGATTGCAGTAGCGGGCGTTTTGGCGGCTGCGAATTTAGCAACTACCGCAGTCTGTGTTTGTTACCGCATCTGAGACTACACCTACAGGTTGACCTTATCCGGAAGGCTCTAGCATTTCAATTTAGGAGAATTACGTATAACGTATAAGATAGCCAAATATATGAAAAAAAAATTTGGTGGGGCTGTGTCGGAGCACGCGGCCGTTGGTCATACGTAAAACGTCTATGTTAGCGCTTCGCTATTTTGGCCAATCTACGAGGAGCCCCCTTTCCTGCAAATCTACTCCATCTCGGCGCAAACTTAAGCTTGTAACAGCGAGCTGAATATATGACTGTATAAGTTTATTAAAAACTTTTTATTTATTTGAAAGTAATGGCACGAACAAGACGAGATGGTAAAAGATAGCGCATATCCATGACCATTGAGTAGCAAAACAAAGTCGAGGGCATCGTTGCTTTGGTGCTAATTGTTTTGAAAGTTGATGGTTAGTCTTCACAGCCCTGTAATTTTGCTAGCTGATCTTTTATCAGGCCAAAAAATGTGTTTTCCATGTGATTTCAAAGACGTTTCGCGGGAAAAAAGAAACTGTTTCCATTTTTTACCGCCAGAGGCGCTGTCTCACTTTCCATAATTAATAACTTTCACAAAATTAATAACTGATTAATTAAACATTGCCATATTAACAGAAACAAATCAAAAGCGATTATGAATCTTGATTGAGAAATTAATTTTAGGATTTATTCACACTGCGCTCCATCCAGTGCGGACGATTTTGACGATTATGGGAATTTGTCTATCGGCATAGTAATATACAATAGTGTAAATCTAGGAGGTGAGGAAGGGCTCCAGAGCATGCGGGTGCATCTCAGTACACTACACGAATATAAAAAAAATTATAGAATCATCACACTTTGTATACACCATAAATAAAACAAATACAGAGATGAAAGAACTTTAAGAGCAAGTACCACAAATGGCGACCTTATCGCTAATAAAAGATTTCTTTTTCAGGCAACCAATAAATCAGACCAGATTTAGATTATTTATCTAAATAAGCCAACATGAAATAAGAATGTAGCCTGATTATGTGTGAATCAAGCTTTAATACGTTATGAGTAATAGAAATTAGCTTACTAGTTTGCTATCGCTAGTGTGCAAAGAACATGCTCGGCAAAAGGAGAGCGAAATTAATTTCTAGGCAACTTATGACGTAAGTCTATATCTTTGTACATTATCATCATTTTCAGCCCGGACTGCCGGTGAAAGAAAATAAACCATAAAAACAATAAAAACCATAGGCAACGCACGGTGGTGAGGTGATATTTAGTACTCGGCTTGCTAGCTACCACCCTTAAGTTGAAATTCTGTCGCCAAGCAACTAACAGTGTGCTCCAACAACCTCAAGTGCTAGTTCCATTCCAGACTTGGTGTGTTTACCATCTTCCACCACACCGTCACTTAACATCGTAAATGTAAGTTCACACATCTCATCACGTCATCAGCCATAGGACGTCCACTGCTGGACATAGGCCTCCTCCTGGGGGGTTTTGCCAATACTCGCCACGCTTGGCAGGCGGGTTGGCGGGCGCAGTTAGGTGTAATTGTTCAAGGAAGACGCTGCTGCCCATCTTCAGGATTACATCCCTTAGCCGACTCTTACGGCAACCACGGGTAGAGAGGGTGAAAGTACAAGTATAATATATAGCAAAAAAAAAAACCGACTTCAAACAGGAAACTAAAAAGTAAAAGGTTCCTCTCGATTGCTCTGGGATGCTATCATCAGATCCTGGTTTCCTTATCATGGTACAACTCTTGAAAAATCTCCTTTCCTACAAAAACAGACCCATCAAAATTGGTTTATAAACGACGAAGTTATACGCGAAAACACGTTAAAAAATATATACATATATACGGTCGAATTGAGAAACCTCCTTTTTTTGAAGTCGGTTAAAAATAATGTTATTGTTACCACCTGGTGATCGATTTAATAGTACTTCAGTATATGACATATCTTGTTTTTTGAGTGAAACGTTGTCAGTAGTAGTTTAATTTGTTACATGCTTCACCAGTATTATCGTGGTGAGCCTGGTATTGACTGTATGCTGGGCCTGTGGAGGTGGAAAAGGTGGTTCTAAGAAAAAACCACCCAAAAAGAAAACTAAGATAACAGCTGGACCTAAGTAAGTAAATATTGTTGTTATATTGTATAACTTGTGTACTACGTAGCGTAAGACGGGACCTTACAAGAAGCCGGCCTAGACTATGAACGTCTATGAATGAAGCGTGATCGTGTCCACTATTTTGAGGGCTTAGTTACGTTATCACACGGGGAACGACAATTTATTTACGTGTCTGTAGTGCAGGGAGAAGGCCAAATATATGAGATCAGGTCTAGGAAAACAGGTCCTAACAGTTCAGACGCTATGAAAGTGAATGACGATATACGTAAGGCGGTGACTAGAAGCAGAGCAGATGATTGGCCAAATGACGTGTTTTACTTGGTGGTAGATGTCCTTAGCAGGATGTCGTCTAGGTAGGTACCACCGGAGTACCAGATCTTCTGCCGCCAAGCAGTAGTGTGTAAACATTAATGTGTTCCGGTTTGAAGGGTACTGCAGCTAGCGAAATTACAGGGCTATTGAGACTAACCATCTAGTCTCAAAGTAATTAGCGCTAAGGTAGCGATGCCCTGGACTTTGTTTTACTACTCAAAGTTCTGTGTATCGCTGCAGTGGTCATGGACAGGCGTTATCTCTTAACATCAGGAGAGCGTCTCGTTCGTAACATAACTGTTACATAAAAAATAAAAAATTAATTAGGAGAGGACTTTCCCCAGCAGTGGACTGAGATCATGAAATCTGCCATCAGATTTTACATATATTAATTGTTCTATGTCAATTGAAGAATTTGATATTTACACTGCTGGTACAGATACAATAATTAAATAATAAATAATCATAAAGCATTTTTATTATATTATATATAATAAAATATTATACCTAAAAATTATAAATATTATTACCTAAGAATATGTATTACTATATTAAAATATATTTATGAAGTTTCACTTATTTTACATTTATTATTCCTTCAGTTTGGTCTAGTTTTCTAACTTTAGTTCGTTCGATCTTTTTTGCTCTAGTTATGATGTCGTCATTCCATCGTTTCATAGGTTGGTTTTTCTCACTAGGTCCTTTCCGTCTCGTCGCTTCTACAGTTCAGCGCTCGTCGCTGTATCTTGCTACATGGCCAGCCCATCGCCATTTTAGCCTTAGACTGTAATGTAAAAAATCAATCATTTTTGTCTTCTTTCTTATAAATTCACTCCTTACTTTATGTTTTTTTTTCAGACTTCTTAACATAGCTTCCTGGCAGTTGTCTAGTTTTGTTTTTATTTTAGTGTTGTAGGTCCACGTCTGGGAGGTATACATGCGATTTTCTTTAGGTTGAGCGGGTAATCACCTTTCATAATATCTTTAGATGACTACATTTTTTTTCTAGCTCATATTTATACGGCGGTTTATCTCTTCTTCTTCACTTCTGTCTTCAATTGATAGTTCAGTTCCTAAATATACATATAATTATTTAAGTATTCAAGTGCCTTTACTTCGAGTTTTATTGTATGTGTATAGCTGTTTATCATAAGATATGTTTTATTTTTATTCCTCAGAAGGCCTACTCTTTTTGCTTTGTTCACTTAATTGGTTAATCTTTTTTTTGATCTTTTGCTATTTTCTGCAAATCTTAGGTGATTTAAATATTGGTTACCCATTTTGATTCCTTCGTTTTCCCATTTTAGAGCCTCAAAGATATCTTGCAGCACTGCTATGAAAATTTTGGGGGACAGGGGTCTCCCTGTCTCACTCCTCGCAGAATTGGTATTTCAGGTCGTCGTTTCTCTAGTTACACACAGCTGTACAGACATAGCCCAAATTTCAAAAGCGACAGGATCATAAAAAAATCTCTACCCCAGGTTGCCAGATGGTGCTTGGGGTGGGTTTGCAGTCCCGCTAAGTGAGAGTAAAAAATGGTCACAATGGCTCAAAAAATACAAAAACAATCAAAAACTACTCGATGCTATGAATAACAACGGCAATGCTACAGATGACACTGATGGCCCGGGCAGTAGTTGGCCGTACAGTTGGAAAGGTAATAAAATGTGTATAAAAGGTACCCAAGTCTCTGATTTCATTTGTTTAAGCCTGCCTCAAACAAACGAGTTACTAAAAATATTCATTGTTAGATCGCCGCCCGATTTCACCACTTGAGTCTTCCGGTGGAGGGCATAAGGTTCTGATTGAACTGTGTACACAGAGTACACTAAGAGTGGACTTTACAAGAAGATAACTTAAATGTCCTACCGTTCGCCTCCACGCAAGGGCAGCACCCACTTGATTCTGGGTTGCTATTCATATAGATTTGAAGTCCTTACCTTAGATTTGGTATTATTTCTAGGAGCGCGAATTTTACAGATATTTGTCTGAATGGGTTGGTCCAGGAAACTGATATTACATTCGACTTCCTTGAGCAGTGGAAGGTAGAAGGTTAAAGAATCATAATGTTTCAGGCGCGGGAATAGGGAATGAAGGGTTTCCGCCAATGGAGACTCCTCCATGGGGGTACAATATTAAATACACTGGATTACCTACTTTCTGCTATACAGTACCGCAAAAAGGATATTGTAGTGAATGGGAATCAAAGTTTAAGAAACCAAGTGCCAGGTAAATTGTTTTTTAAACGTGGTTACATTGTCTTCATTTGTAGCTTTGTTTGTAAATTACTAAAGAAATAAGATATACAGTTTTTGAAATTGGTTAAAGATTACTTCCAGATGGCGTATCAAATTTAAATGTTATTTTACACGTATGTGTAGTTCTGATGACAATACAATAAGTTAGTGCAATTGAGCTATTTTGATTATGGTCGCTTACACAAGAGGCTGTGCATAAAACTGAACTAGCACTGAGAGCCATGAGACGACCATGCTCGGAATCAAAGTAAAGTAAAGTTCTTAATACCGAAATCAGGCGAAGAACGAAAATGTGAGGCGTCGCGTCGGTACTGCGGCTATAAATTTCAGTAATTAGTAATATTCATTGTTCATGAATAACAATAATATTACAGGCATGTCACTTATTACAATAAAAAATCTTACAATAACACTTTGAATAAATGAAGTTATATAATTGATTAACATAACAACAACAAACGTATTTCTATTTACAGTGCAGAATCCGTTTATGTGACAATTCCCAGAACCTCACTGACATTTAAAGTCGAGCTGGACAGGAAACATTGTAGGCGCAGTGATGACAGGTGTAATGTTATCGATAATGTCAAAGTGGTGGCCCAGACAGTCTTAACACTAAACGTCGCTTTCACTAAATGCCATCGTGAAAAATTTGGTCACTTTCGGAAAACGTCATTTACGCATGACGTAATTTTTTTGTTGGACTCTTTTTCGACTTATATATCGCCAGGTCGTAACCACCACCGCATACTTACAGCCACAGCTGTCACCTTGCTTTTAAAAAATCTAGCCCTAAGGGTAGGAAAACATGATGATTGATTGTTCACACACTGATTGTAATGACCCGCATAACTTTTTACAGAGTTGTCCGATTTTAATAATTCTTTTTTTATTATCTCAACAGATGGTCGTACAACCCTTATACAGAAGAATGTCAAGAATTCAAATATAGCGGATGTCGTGGAAATAACAATAATTTTTTAACCAAGTTGAAATGCCTCCAAGTTTGTAACGCTCCTCTGCCGAAAGGGTGTGACGATGAGTTCGACAGTCTTTTGCAGCAGGGGCAATTTATCGATGAACAAGTTCCTCTTGAGTTCCAAGATAGAAAAAGAAGGTGTGGAAATGACCCCAATGTGTGACCACATAAAAATAAACCCCCTTCCTTGCTTCCTACTTCTCCTCAGTGGTGACTGACACCGCTGTTTTAAACATAGAGACACCGATAACTATACAACGCCCCAATACACGGTACATACGAGTATATATACGAACACACATATATATATATATATAGTTCGTATGTATATATATAAATAATATATATATATACGAACACATATCGATACATATACTAGCGACCCGCCCCGGTTTACATAGCCACAATTAATTTAGGAGGCTTAATTACAAATCATAGAATTTCTCTGTTAATACAAAACTTTGTAATAATAAATGTCGTAGGATATTTGACACTGCGCTATCCAGCCCCAAACTAAGCAAAGCTCAATAACTAATCATTTCATTTTCGACACAGCTCACCCCTAACACAAATTTTCCATTTAGTTATTCCTTTTTTAGTTTAAATTTTGTTTGGTAGCCAATAAAGTCACGAAAAAGGTATAAAACTGTTTCAACCAAGTCTGAGCCAATAATCATACATTCTTTATAAGTAACACAACACCTGTCTTCACATACTTAAATTATACCTATAATTGAAAGGAAGTGGTATTGGAAGGAATGGAAGGTCACATAACTGGAAGGTCTTCATCGCCAGCTCTGCCCTCAAGTACCTGTTTAACACAATGGCTTCTGTTCACTCATCAGGAGTAGTACATTTGAACACCCTCAGAAGGGTCCGTGTCACGTCAAGCAACATCTCAATTTACACCATTTATACTTGAACAAAATTACGTTTACCTTTATTAAGTTGTTAAGCCAAGCGAATTTCGACTTTTTCATTCGGAAATTAGATAAGTTTTGATCTTGAATAGATAACAACAAAATTGGTATACTTACAGGTAGAACTAGAGCATCACAATTCTATTTCAAAATGAACACTTCTCCCACGTGACCTGGTTTTTTAAATAAACTACATGGTTATATAATTGTATCGTAATTTTAATTCGTATAATTTATTGCAGTTTGGAAATTTTTAGAATGATGTTTAGGCATAGTGAATCCTTATTCAGGAAGAATAATGATTTTCAAGCGAAGGTAGTAATCTTAGATAGTTTTGTACACCACAGAAACTAAATTAAAATTCTTACAAAGCCTTTGAGTTTGTAAAGGAAAATGCTGTAAGGAAGAATAACCACAGCATGGTGGTTCAGTGCATTGTAGTACTCGGCTGGCAAGTTACCACGCTACCACCACCTTCAAGTTGAATATGTGTCACCAAACACTG